>JAOANR010000011.1:0-1498246 GCA_030278955.1 Hygrophila difformis
AGACCGCGGCTATTTCTACTCCAAGTTTTACTAACATCACCCCATTGCTAAGTATACCCCATCCACAAATTCAAAAATTATCCCATATTCTACATACACCCCATAGCAAAAGTCATAGATACCCTTATACAAAAAATAAAAAAATGTAGTCCAAATCCTACACCCTAATTGCTTCATACACCCCACCCCTACACCCCATTCCCTTCCTCCCTCCATCCAGCGAACGATCGACACAGAAAATATAGAAGAACGGCAGCTCGACCCGACCCGACCCATCGAGAAGGAAGAGCAGGAACAAGAAAACCGATCGAGACAGCAGCTTCGAGTTACAAGCATCATGGAAAGAACCATAGACAGAATTAAACGTAAGTAATTTAGAGAAGTTAGGGTTCATTTGTAATTGCTTGACCCATTTGTTGTAAATGTGAATTGGAAAGCTTAAAACACTTCCATTTAGGTCTAGTACTAGTACATTTATGTTATTCTTACTTAAAACTGCATTTTGGTAGAGTTTTGAATGGCCAAGATGTTAAAAGTTGGAGGAAGAAGAAGGTCCCTGTTCGGCCTCTGTTCGGCACTGGTGTGCCGAACATCATGGACCGAGCGCGGCGAAAGTCGCCGCACACCGTGGTAGGCGTGCGGCATATGAGCCCGCACGCTACCGAGACCGTGCGGCCCACCTGGCCGCGCGGTCTTTAGCCTGTTCGGCCGTTCTGGCCGGACAGGTCTGTTATTTATTTTGATTTTTTTTTCTTTCTCTTTCTCTTCTCTATTATGCAATGGTATTTCTACTTATAAATTTCACTTTAATTTCAGATTTTTATCGGAGTCATCGTAAACGGCCAACAGCATCGGCCCGAGCCGAATGGGTACGGCAGCGTAGAGATGCTGGACATCCAGCGATTCACCTATATGACTACGAGGAGCCTGTTGTAGATCATGATGCACCTCCAGTCGAGGTTGTTCCGGATTTTGCACCTCCAGTTCATGATCCTCTTCCACTCGAGCCCGTTCAGGAGCCAGTGGCCCACCGATCACCTGTTGTAGATCATGCTCCGCATCCAGACGAGCCCGTTCAGGATGACGGTGATGACCATATTGCTCCGCCTTTACTCAGGCGTTTTAGGTACCACGTCGCATATGATATATGGAATGGCCGTGAGCGAGCGCCGCTGAAGATCGTTTGCCATGCCGTGAAGTTAACGACATGGGTGATTGCGAACGAGCGCGAGAACCGACGGTTCCGGCACTACATCAGGCGATCTGGTTTTGACAAGATTAGACTGATCACTTTTAGGGCACCGAACAAGAACCTGATCGAGGCCTTTATCGAGAGATGGCATCCAGAGACTAACACATTCCATCTACCATTCGGCGAGATGACGATCACGTTGGATGATGTGTTTTGTCTCATTGGTCTGCCGGTGATAGGGCGACCCGTTCTCTCCGGTCGCGAAGGTATTTTTACATTTAGTTTTGTATTAATTTCATGTGGTGTATGGTTCATTAAATAAAATTGAATGCCTACATTTTCTACTTCTAGGTGTATCTATGGGCCACGAGGACGTTGCAAATTTGCTTAGGTATCCCACAGATCAGGTGACAGCAGAGATGGTGAGGGTTAGGGGAGCGCAAGTTTCTTTGGAGTGGTTGAGAGTAAAATTTCAGACGGGTATGATATCGGAGGAGCGCGACGATGTGAGGAGGACCGCAAGGGCCTACATTTTATATGTATTGGGGAGTGTCTTGTTCCCTAACAAGAGCGGGTCACGTGCCGATGTGAAGTGGCTCGAGTTTCTGGATAGGATCAACGGCGTTTCAGAGTATGCTTGGGGAGCAGCAGTCCTTGCATACCTGTACAAGCAGCTTACTGTGGCTGCCACCGCAGAGATAAAGCAGGCGGTGGGATATTGGACATTGCTGGAGGTATGTAGTTTTCTAATCACATATTATGAACAGATACATTCAATTAATGGCTTTTATGTAACATTTGCCACAGGCTTGGATATACGAGCACTTCTCTACGGTGGCCAGGCCACCCGAGGATCCCGATTACACAGGCGATGGACCCATGTGCGTTAGGTGGACGCAAGAAGGGCATACTGCACAGACGGTCGACCGTAGACGTGCATGGCGGGACAGGTTGGACGAGCTCACAGCGGACGAGGTACTCATTGTAACATAGATATACATATGATAAATATTGTGGATTTATTTACCTAATCAACATAAATGAAATGTAGGTGATATTCGATCCGTACACTGAGGTGCGGGGGGTTTTCCCACGGCCGGAGTCCGCTCTTTACCGTGGCTATTTATCTGCTGGTGACATTGTTGAGCCATACATGCCCGATCGTGTACTTCGACAGTTCGGGTATGTACAGACGATTCCACCCGCCCCATTGGCGGAGCACTTAGATCGCCGCACTAGGGAGACTCGGAGCACAAGGCCTTACTGGCGTGAGCTAGGGGAACAGTTCACCACATGGGATATACACGTACTTCCCGATGTCCGTTTGGGTAGACTGGCGGGGTACCCACATGAGTGTTCCCCTCCATATATGGATTGGTATACCGGGCATTCACACCCCAGGGTTCAGAGACCGGTGCAGCGACCTCAACCTAGGCACCGTGCACCTGTCCGTGTAGACCATGCCATGCGAGATCACCAGGTTAGAGCATATCTGAGACAGTTTTTGGACGACGATGATCCGAGGGTTCGCGATATTATCCACACTGTCTATGCGATGATGGGTGGTCGGGATGGGGCGGGATGAGATGATTGACTCCGTGCGCGTGATGAACTTCAGTGTTTTGATAGTGGATGTTATTCACTTTTGATTTCGTGAACATTTGGATATTACTCGTTGTTGGCTACACGATGAATTTATTTTGGATCTGGAATGTTTTAAATTTCGAATGACTGTGTTTGTTGATTTCTGTTGTTATTTGTTAGCAGCTGGACGGTGTGAGAATAAATGATAATTGTGTCACCCTGTCGTGAGAATTGTGAAAAAATGAAAAAAAAAAAAACCTGGGAATCAGGTCTGTTCGACCCACTCGGCCGAACAGTAAAAGAACTGCACGGCAAACATTGCCGCGCTGGAAGCAATGCGAGCGGCCACCCGAGCCGTGCGTATAATCCAACGTACGGCCGCTTTGGCCGTACATCCTCAAGCCTGTGCGGCTGGTTTTGCCGCGCTTCACACATGGTGTTCGGCCCTCTCGGCCGAACATACCTGTAGCATGAACAGTAAAATGAAAATACAAACTCCAATTTTCAGAATCAAATGCACTATAAAAGACAATGTATTCAACTACATAATCAGAAACTACATAATCAGAGGCAGATACAAACACAAACTAAAACATGTCATTGTGAATTCTAATACATGATCACATCGCCCAATGTACTTTATCTAAATTCAATGGTTCCGGATCCAGGTCGACGGACTCGCCCGTGCTCGGTCTAGAAAAATCCGATAGATAATAGCCATCGAGACGATGCCTGAGCGTGTCACTCCAAGTAGTGGCAACCGGGGAGTGATACTCCGTCCACTGAGCAATGACGGGCGGTAGAGGGGATTCATGGGCTAGGTATACCTTTGAACAAAGAACAACACATTAATAAGAAATTGTACTAAAAATGACCAATTAATTGACATAACGTATACTTACAGCAATGAAATGACAGCCATTCAGAAGGGCAATGCACAAGGTCTGCTTTAGTTCACCGGGAGGTGTGAGTAGCGGCAAGTATGTGTTGTTCACATTGGCCGACAGAGCAACAAGGGGTACATTGTACACTGTAGCAACAAGGTGGCCCATCTCAGGCAGACAGAACCAATGCTCAGGATCGGCTTTAGCCCCATAGCAATTCAACACATTGAGAATATACTCCACTCGGCCTTGCTCAAGAAACACCTTATCGTACAATGACTTATTGTTCTCTAAGTGATGCATCAAATCTGACCTGACACGAGACCACGACTCCTCTGTCCATTTTAAAAGCTCAGCAATGGCCCGAAATCCACAATGTCCATCTGCCTTCACATCCTTGATCCCAACTACGTATGTTTTGAAATGGTCTGGTGCATTAATACACGCTGGCAGTGGACAATTACTTACAGCACGCCCCCGACGGACCTGTAAAGGATTAATACGATACTCGTATGTAACACAACATGCTCGATATAGACATGTGAATCCGGAAAAAAAAAAAAAAAAAAGATTACCAATACCTTGGGTTTCGTCGGTCGTCTGGCGGATGTAAAAAATGGAACAGCTGAGACCGGACCGGCATCGTAAATGATCTTAGAGACATCGGGGGAGCAACTGTCCACCAGCTCAAATGCACTGGGATCCCTCTTTGTGGAACCCTTCTTCTTCGCTGACTTTGGTGGTCTCCCCCGAGGCCGGACCGGTACAGAAGGCTCATTCAACGAAGTGGTGCTGGGATTTACCAATTCATTGAACTTCCTCCACATCATTTTTTTACCTGCATCATCCAACGCATTCCACTTGTCTGTTGCACTCCGGAACAGTTCATTAATATCCAGGATCACATCCTGTTTCACACCGTCCACAAAACGAGGTGTCCAATCCAATTTCTTCCAATGGTCATCAATCTGATTAAGCGGTATAGGCATTTTCTTGGATACGTACTCTGACAGTTCATGAGCACATGGCAGCCCGCAAGTAGTACGTAGAACGCATCCGCAGAAATTGGCATCCATCACACCCTCGGGTAGATATCTGACCACCTCAACCATCATATCAAGTGCATATGCCGACACAAATCCTCGCAGCTCTTGAAAGATAACATTCCGGTACTTTTTGGCTTGCTTATTCCGACTCACTTCAAACGATTCTGTAATTGCTTGATGTGCATTCACCCATAAAGTATTGATGGTCGCCCAACAAGTCTCAAAATTCCCCATAGAAGTTTGCAGCTGCCTTTTCAACACTGAATGGTGACTCTCCACTCTGCAAAGATTTCAAATAAGGGAAATGTATCAGTACACGATTAAGAATATAGACTACTGGGACAGTTATAATCAAATTTATATTTATCACATACCGGGATGTCGAAGTGTTCCCATAGTGCTTAATCTTGTTTGTGGAATATCCCACAAATTTCTCCCTCCAAGTTTCACACCATTGCTTAAGACAGTATTCAACGGCCGGTAATGCGTAGGCAAAATCATTGCACAGACGGTTCACTTGTTCTTTAAACATATCCTCGGAATCTGACGCCATTACATTTTGCCACTGACTGTAAAACAAGTTCCATTTTTCCTTTGTTTGCAGGTGTTTCTTGCAATTTGCCACCACATTCTTGTTTATATGCCATCGACACAATAGTTGCGTGGCATCGGGAAATATTTTCTCAATTGCATTTATAAGCGCCAACTCTCTGTCAGTCAAAATCACACTTGGCAAACTTTTTGAATCCATCAACGTAAGCAACATCTCAAGTGCCCACGTATAGTTATCCTCCTTCTCCGCCTCCAAATAGGCACAAGCAACAAAAAATGTCAAACCCGTAGAGGTAACACCCACTATCTCCAACAAGGGAAATTTAAATCGATTTGTTTTGTAGGTACAGTCCATCAACAACACATGTGGAAACGCATGCAACAATTCAATGCTCTTCTTATGTGCAAAGAAAATATCTCGCACCTCACTAGTTGACTCATACATGCGATGATTGTGGTGATAGCCGTTCTCATCTAACTTTCCCAACACGTATTGCATTTGTGTACGTCCGGCTCTATCCTTCACACGGTGTTTCTGGCGGCAGTTGTATATTGTCTTCATTGATGACACATTATTAGGGAAAGTAGCCTTTAGGTCGAAGTACAACTCCTTGGGCCTCACGTTGTGCAACGAACCTTTCACCACCAATTCCTCCTCATCGGGTGTCAACCGCTGCATGTATGCATGTCCCTCAAAATAATTTGCAAGCCCATGATTATGGATTGCATGCACGACCACAACTTCCCATTCCCCACCAATGGTCACCTCTTGAGCCTTTAGTTCAAATGGGCACCCACATTTCTTTGATTTTCCTTCCCTCCGCCGGACAACCTTCCCTTGCCCATCTTCACATTCACCGGTATCTTCTTCATTCGGTAAGTTTGGATTCTTCTTACCTTTCCATTCACGGTACTCACCTCCGCGCTCACATTGAAAATAAACACGGGATTTCCTTGTGCCCCCACCCGCATCTGACCTCTTAATAATAACCACCATGTGTTCCCTTTTCGCAGTGCTCTTTACCCAGTCTATGACAGCTTGTTTCGAAGGATAGTGAGCATAAGTCGTGAATATGTGAGTGTAGTCTTGGCCAACAACATCGGTGCTCAACTCATTTCCACATGGATTCTCAATGGCTAGTGTACCACTCCATTTCGTCTCAAGAGAAGGTGGTTTCTGCAAGAAAAAGTATTGAAAGAGGAATGAGAACAAAATAAAAAAAAAAAGTAAAAAAAATATGCTCTGCCTTCAGGCCCGTTCGGTCGTGACGGCCGAACGACCCGAAGACCGCACGGCCGAATAGGCCGTGCAGTGAACTACGCGCACGGCCAGGTCAGCCGTGCTTCCTATGCGACGCACGGCTGCCTCGTCCGAACTTTAGGCTATGCGTGCGGCCGCATTGGCCGTTCTGCGTGTTACGCGTTCGGCAGACCAGTGCCGAACAGCTGTGCGAAAATTTGGAAATTTCATAAACTTTAAAACATTACCTCTCCATCCCAAGGTGGCCATTGTTCCTCCATTTGTTAGGCAATTACTCTAGACCACTTCTCCTTTGATTTTTACTATTTTTTGGGAAGAATGTGTGGATTATGTGGGATGTATAAGAAATTAGGGTTTGGAGGGTTTTGGTGGGTTGGGAAGGGTTTGATTTTGGTGGTGGGGTGTTTGGAATGGGTAGTTGTGATGGGGTGGGAAGGGTTTGAATTAGGGATGGAATTTGTGGGGTGTATGTAGGAAATTAGTGTCTTAGTTTGTATGTTTTTTTTGTTTTTTTTTTTTTTTTTTTTTTTTTAAGTTGAGGGGTATTTTGGGTATGCCAAAAAAGGGGGTGGAGTGATGTTAGTAAAAGAAGGAGTAAGAATAGCCCGGGTCAGGAAAAGTGCCAAGTGGGTTAGTTTAGTAACGGGGCGAGTTTAGAAGTGGGGTTCGAACCCGCAAATCCACCCGCTCATCTTCCAAACGGCGCCGTGGTCTGCTCGTCTGCTACAACCTTAATTCATCGTGAGGCGGAGCGCAGCGCCCGGCCACAGCCTCAGTGAACCCGCAAACCCTAGCCCGCCGTCGTCTACTCATCTTCCACAATCCCAATCCCTGGTGAGGCGGAGCGCAGCGCCCCGCCACAGCCCCGCTCCGCTATCCCGCTATCGCGTCGCTAGAGCGCGCTCTTGACTTCTCTGGGTGATACGAGTTACTGTGCTTTTGTGAAGCATGGTATGAGTGCTTTGTCCATTTTCTCCCCGTTTTATGATCCATTGCAAGCATTTGTACGTTCGGATGCATGAAATTGTTAAGAGTTGTAGTAAATGTAGGGAGAAAATTGTTGCCCGTCAAAACCATTTTCGAATGTAAAGATTAAGCAATATAAGTAAATCAGACAATCAGTGATTATCAAAGTAGAATTAGCTTTTGCTCCTGGCGGATCCAGAAATTTTTTTTAAGTGGTGTCCTATGAAATAAATAGTGGGGATAGCAAAATATAAAGGAAAACTTGATTGAAATGAATGATTGTGGTGTCACCATAAAAATTAAGTGGTGTCACCAAGCCTAATTTAGCTAAATATAAAGAAAATTCCACCTTAAAATAGCAGCTTCATCAATTTAAGTGGTGTCCTGTGCCACCCCTCGTGTCTATATGGATCCGCCCATGGCTCCTTGTTTGATACCTTATCATGGAGATGGTGTTGTATAAATATTAATATCTAAAGCTTCTTTCTTGGGTTCACTGAAGAATGCATGCTGCAGAGTTTCTTCTTCTGTGCTTTAAGTTCACACCATGTAAATCAAAATAGATCTCCATTATTCTGAATTAACCTGAAGGATCTTCCAGCTTGCTTTTGTAATGCAAGTCATTATTTTGAAAATTGTTGAACATGATTTTTTCATATGATTTTGTTGGTTCTATGTCCAATGCTACAAGCTATTGCACATATTATTCCCCTAAACATAGCTTCCTCTCTCAGGGCTTTACTGATAAATGCTTACGTCATGCTGTAAATTTTGAAGCTGATAAAGCATTCAAAAACTT
Organism: Hygrophila difformis; assembly: GCA_030278955.1. Lineage (NCBI taxonomy): Eukaryota > Viridiplantae > Streptophyta > Magnoliopsida > Lamiales > Acanthaceae > Hygrophila > Hygrophila difformis. The sequence goes on from JAOANR010000011.1 coordinate 8,285, forward strand.
TCTTGGCAGAAGTTTGAGGTATTATTGACTTCACTCAATTATACTTGTCATGGCCTTTTAGAAATACCTTATCTTCCTTTTCGTTTTTTTTCCCCCTGAAACTAACATATTATAACAATAATTATGCAGGTTTTGTAATTTTCGACCACCAAAATTTGTTCGTTCGAAGCACAAGTATTCAGAGAAGTTATTGAAAGGTGTTAATGCTTATAGAGAGGTTCGCTTTTAAGAACAATTTTGAGGATTGATGTTTGATGCTGTGGCTACTGGCTATATTCATAAGATTTGTATGATGTTATGCATTTTGTCATCATGTTATGTGATTTTTAATTAACATCCTGTATTATGGCCGCCTAAATGAACACAAACAAGAGCATATTTTGTTTCATTTTCTATAATTATTTGATGATTGTCTTGAAGTGGCTGTTTCTCTATATTCACTATTTTGTATCTTAGTAATGTTACTGTTGTATATGTGGAGATAAGGCTTAGTTTCTACTTAGCATGTGCAATTAGTTATTCAAGTGAACTTTGTATCATGAGTCATGACATGTTGCTTACAGATTTTGGACATTTTTTTTCCCCTTCTATTGAGTTTTCATGTGGCATTGCTACTTGATTTACTTGTAGGAATCTGTTTCGATGGGGCACGATGGTCTTTCTGACTTAATTGGTAACAGCAGATTTAGAGAAAAGTTCTATGAGGATCTTAAGTTTGAAAATGTTGATTTTGATGCCACGTTGATATGCAAGAGATTCCCTTCCATTACTCTGGGTTACTTCCCCACCGTGGAATTGTATGATGGACCTAAATGCTATTCTCAAACTACTGAATTGTTGGCACCTCAAGTTCTTGAAGGTTATGCTCCAAGTTGTGTGGATTCAAATTGGATGGGTTTAAAGTGTATGTACCAAAATGTAAATTCTTTATATTCAGGGATTTCAAATGTAAATGGCCCTTGTCTACGGGTGGAAAACATTGATGATTTGACGATGCGTTCTCAATCACCTGATTGGAAGGAAGAGACAGAAAACAATTTACAGTTGGCTGTAGATAAATCTTGCAGCTATGCAGGGTCTGAGGACCAACATACTGCTGTGACTGTAACAGAAATTCTTGATAGGCATATCAGTTGCATACCTGGGCTAAGTAAACGCCTAATCCGCCAGCTCGAAAATGGTGGTTTTTACACGGTGAGCTCTCTTAAACATTATTTAGAGGAAAGCTTTGAAATTCTTAAGTCAAAACCTGATGGCTCTTTGCCTGTAGTTAAGGAAACTGCTACATCATTTTCCCCGCACCTATGCTGATTTACAGAATGCCGAGGTGGAAATTGATGATGGACAATACATGATCTTTGTTGGGAACATAATATCATCAAGGTGAGTTCCTATCATTACGGATATGTGTATCCTTGAAATTGTCTATGTATTACTCTTGAACTTATATTTAATATTAAGATGCCATTAATAGCCCATTGCATTTTCTTTAATCCAATCTCTTAGTTATGGTAAGCATAAATTTTAGTTTATTAATTTAGCACATTAATCTTTATAGGTGAACATTTTTAGTCAACATGGATTAAGGCATGTTTGTCAGTGGTGGTTGTGGCATACCTCGGCGAAGGCCTTATTTTATGTTGTTTTATTTTTGAGTTTATTATTATTAATTACTTCCTCCGTTCCTTTATAATTGGCACGTTGAGAATAAGATAAAATATAATCAAGTGGGATCTTGTTAGATTCGCCTAATCGCATAGATTTAGAATATCAAATTTTCATAATTTTTACGTGTATGCAATTTGAGTTATTAAGGATTTAAAATGTGTGTTGGATTGCGTGAAATGTGGGTCCGTGGCAAATATTAAGGAACGTAGGTAGTATTTTTTTTGGGGTCAACAATTTTTAAAATCGAGTTTCCCTAATCCCTATACATGATTCTTGTTCTTTTCAATTAAAATCACAAGCCAATATTCAAAGGCCTAACCTGAAAGACCCAAAACCCCAGCTGCTTCCTCCTGTCATTATCCTGCTATGCTAGTTGTGTACAGGTGTAATTTCTCTGATAAAGGTTGGATGCATTTAAAATTTTTTTTTGGTGAAAAAGTAGTAAGTTAAAAAATTGAAAAGTGATTGCATTATAAAAATTAATATTTGAGTTGATGATTTTTAGAAGTTTGTATATAAAGTACTCTCTCGATTTGGAAATAATTGTATTTTACAAATTTCAAAACACTTTCACTTTGCCATAATTGTTGTCAACTATCCAATTACTAAAAAAAAGTTGTTAATTTGATAATAGTATTTACTTCCTTTGTTTAGATATAAATGTCGTTTCAGGATTAAAAAGTTCTAGTTGATAATTTGTGTTAAAAATTTCACGGTACTTTTTTTCTCTCTCTAGGTGGTTGTTATTACTATGTACTATTTTATTAAAAGAAAATTTAATAGGAGTATAGGGTATTTTACTACTTTTTTATAAATTGTCTTAATAGGTATGAAATACTTCATCCGTTCCTTTTTATTTGACATGGTAGGAGTTTTGTTACTGTTCATTGAGTAACTTTGATTCGACTTTTTAATACAGTTATATAGGACAAAAAATAGTCAAGTGAGATCTTGTTAGATTCGTGTAATCGCATAGATTTAGAATATCAAAGTTAATCGCATAGATTTAGAATATCAAAGTTTCATAATTTTTACTTGTTCGCAATTTGAGTTATTGATTGAAAAAATATATTGGATTGCGTGAAATGTGGGTCCGTGGCAATTAAAAAGGAACGGAGGTAGTATCAAATATACAAACATGACATGCTTATCCAAAAAAATGTACAAACATGACAAATATTTTTGGATAGAAGGAATTCTAATTGTAAGCTGTCTTAATATGCTGAAAACCGTCTAAAATGACAAATAGTGAATGGATGGAATATTATATACTGATTGAAGCTGAACAATATAATTGTGCAAGGGTAATAGGTTAATAGTATGCTGACAATGCGTACACTCTCCTGTTGTTACCCGCCTTTCATGGGGTAATGAGGTGGGGCAGAAGTGTGTTTCAACCGTAGTTGGTGGGGGCAGGGCCTGCCCCACTCCTCACCCAATCGTCATTTATTTATATTTAGTTTTTCTCATTTAAATCGATATTAATGTGTAATATTCATTTATTACACTTAAATGTTTTTGGTTATTTTACTTGCTATATTTTCCTTTTTGAGTTGTTTTGGAAATCAGTGTTATGAGCAGGTGTTATGGCACTATATTTGGTGATTTTGTCCCCTTCCCAAATGTAACACTTAAAATGAAAAGGAGGAAGTAGTGTTGTTAGACATATTGAATACAAAGGACAAGGGGAAGGGAGTGGGTGAATGGGAGTCGAACCCCCAATCATGTGACTGGAAAGTTAAAAGGTGTAGTCATCTCAGCTAAGCCCCCATCCCTAGTGTTGTTTGACATCCTTAATTTCATCTGTCATATTTTTAGACAACTTTTGTAAGTTCTGTTTTAATTCAAATGTTAAAACAAGTTGTTTATCATTTTTTTTAAAAAAAAAAATTCCAACCCAGGGGCCAATCCCTGTCCCAAACCAGCCACGTTGCCACCCTAGTTAATAGGATATAAGATGTAGGGTTTTGTGAAACATTTAATTAAATATAATTAGGAGTCATAATAGTGTTGTTATTACATGTTCTTGATTTTATGTTGATATAGTAGAGATAAAAAAGATGTAGAATTATGATACTATCGTTTACTTAAAATTTGTATTTGTTGCAAAAAACATGAAACAAAATTCATGCTGAAAGGTATCCAAATATGGCCTTTTTCTTTTTTCTTTTTTGCTTCTTAATATATTTTTCCCTTGTTGTAAATAATTGATTATTTAGCAATTTGTGTTTGTTTGCTAATTGTTATTTAGAGTTATTATTTTGGCATTTTGCTTCTGCAGGTCTTTGAGCTTCAGCTACTGTATCTGATATCTTGTTTCTTTTTTTTTTATTTTTATTTTATTTTTTATAAATTATATTTCATATTTATATTTTTTTGTTTGCACTGTATATTCATAGTTCATATTATTTCAATTTTAGCTATTTGTTTTGAACTTTTTCTTTCAACAGACAAAAAATTGATTTTTTGTAATGAAAGGTTTTATTACAGAACTCGAATTCGTCCCAAATTCCGTCACAATAGAAAAATAATGCATTTTGCGATGGAATATTTTTGTCACAAAAAACTTTTTGTACAAGAAAAATTTATTTTTTGCAATGAAAGATTTTCTTATGGAACTAAAATCCATCACAAGTGCCAAAATAGTGTATTTTTTAAAGGAATTTTAATGATTGTGACGGAAATTTTTCGGTCCCAAAAACAGAACTTTGTTTGTAGCATTTGGATTGAATGTGCTTACTTTTCTATTGAAATATGATTTCATCATTTATACACTCTCTTTTTTTTTTTAAATAAAAAAATATTTTTGATGGTTTTACTTATAATATATCTTCTAACTGTAATGTTGTGTGCGTTTTCACTATGGTGTGTGCCGTGCCATGCCATGGCACACAGGCTTTTTGCAATGCTGCATCATTTGCCACTGACAACTATGGTTAAAAGGTATGCTCAGTATATGGGATGTGAAAAGATTAAAAATTTGGCAACTTTATGCTAAATCTAATCTTCTCATGCACGCAACATATGAGTAGGGTGGATAATATAGATAATCAATCCCATAACCATCCCTTAAAACAAACATGAGCGAAATGATTCTATTTTCCATTAATTTATAGATTGTGCATTCTTTTCTGTGATTCTGTCACATTATACTTCTATTCTTTTAGGTTTAGATTATCTGCGGGGGAAAGTCTTTGGTTGTAGGGTGAAACAGAAGATGTGGTTAAGTTAATGGTTGCTGCTGTTTTGTCCATTGAAATCCTTATTGAAGTCTGAAACAGATTCAGATAATTATGCTTAAAGATTTTTTGTTGTGAAAAAACATCGAGGAAGGAAGGCATTATAAGTCCACCAGTAGGGAGGAACGAGCCTCCATTCTATTCTGTGGTGGGATAAGAAGTAAGAAAATCTCTCTTTGTTTGGTAAGCAGTTTGTCTTCCAAATTTCTCCCATCTGCTCCCAAACCCTTATGTCAGAACAAGATGTGATGAGGAATGAGACTGTAAAGTTGGTATACAAAACTTCATAATTGTTTTGCTTGTTGCTGTTCTGGACCATCCGAGAGTGTGACTCAGTTAAATATCTGTCCTCTTCGTTATCCCTTTTTTTTTTCGAAGTACGCACTTGATGTGGTGGTGGTTTTTCCTTTCAAGTTATTTAGTAAGATGTTTTGGGTTCTGCGTAGATTGTCATGGTGCTGACTTTTTCATTCAGGGGAATCCGAGCTGGTCATTCAATTGCTTTTCTTGAGATAGTTGTCACTTGTGAGGTTGCAAATTTCGTTTCAAATGCTGAGTGCATGGCTGATGGAGTTGAACATGAAAGGAAGAAAACCGTGTCTTTGCATTTGAAGAAATTTTTCCGGGGTACGCGCTTCACATGTCCACCTTTTCTGAGAAGCATACAGGAAAAGCACAAGGAAGGGGATATTGTTTGTGTCAGTGGCAAGGTATGTGTAGTTCTTGTGAGTAATATTTCTATAACTTACTATTGTAACCTTTCACGCTATTATTTTTTCTTCTAATGTTTTTGTGCATGTTGATTGTTGTGCACGTTCAAATACTAAAACATATTGCTCAATTATTTTGGTTGCTCCAGTTGGTCTATGAATAACTAACTCATCAATATATGAGTTTTCGCAGGTGCGTACATTGCCTAGACAGGATCACTATGAAATGAGGGAGTACAATATTGATGTACTTAAAGATGCAGATGAATCTTGTGTTTATGCTAAAGGAAGGCCTTATCCAATTTATCCTTCCAAAAAAGGTGTTAACCCTGAGTTTCTCAGGGACATAATATCAAGGTTTGCCTCTTGGAATTTTCACATTATTAACTGTTTCTGTTAATGAATCCGCGATTTGTGTATCCTCAGTTGGAGAACTCGTATTCATTCACTTTGGTATAGTTGAATAATTAATGTCATAATCTTTTGTGATATTTTCCCATTCAGTTTTTGTACTTTGCTGCTCTCTATTACTGATATACAGTGATAATTATTGCTTTCATCATTCTTCTGTTTCAAAGTATTTAACAATTTGGTCAGTTCATCTCAATTAACTAATGCAATTATTCTCTATAATTTCAGGGCTTTAAAAACATTGCCAGATGATCTTGATCCCCTCCCTAATGATGTTACTCAGCATTTTCAACTTCTATCCCTTTTTGATGTATGTAACAGACTTCAGAACTTTTACATAGTAGTTTGTGACTTTGTGTATATATTTCTGATTAGAAAGGTAGCAAGTGGTGTTTCTAAATGTGGAACATAACATCCTGTTTAATGCCCTTTGTGACAATCTCTGTTGTTTGGACATATTTGTTTCCTTAATCAAATGTTCTCTGTTTCCTTATTTGAATGGAAGGTATATGTTGAGTGTCCACTTTGAAATATTTGTGGGATTCCCCCTGCTTTATATGAAATAGTAGGGGCCAATCCACTTATTGCTAATTGGTTTTGAGTTGAAAGTCCCTGTTCCTAACATGGTATCAAAACCATGACTCATGAGCGCTCGTGATGAGTATATTGTTGATCTTGATTCTTGAGTGTGGAATTTGTTTTGAGATGAGTCATCTTGAGGGGGTTTGTTTATTGTCCCACATGGAAGTATTGTGTTCCCCCTCTTTTACATGGGATAGGGTCAATTTACTCGTTGACAATTGGTTTTTGAGTTGAAAGCTATGTCCCTTGTTTAACGTATAGGAGTATATCTTTTGATCTTGGGTTAATGTTGTAATAAATGCTTTTGGATGGCAATAATGCAGGCATATATGGGGATTCACAAGCCAACTAATCTGAATGAGGCTGATTTGGCTCGCAAAAGACTCATATTCGATGAGTTCTTTTATATTCAGGTAGAAATGGCATGTCTATGTTACACATTAATATTTTCTATGTTTATTTCTTTTAAATATGATGGTTATTTCTGTCATTCATTAAAACATATACTTCCTCCGTCATTTAATGATATTAACGTTTGCATAGTAAATACTATTCATTGAGTAACTTGGATTCGACTTTTTAACATAGTTACATAAGATAAAACATAATCAAGTGAGATCTTGTTAGATTTGTCTAATCACATAGTTTTAGAATATTAAATTTTTATGAGTTTTACTTTTATACAATTTGAGATATTAATCGATAAAAATTTACAGGATTGCGTGAAAACAAGGAATGCTAATTTCTTTTAATTACGAAGGGAGTATTTGTCCTGCTGACTTTGTATGCTTTTGGTTTGTCATTCACGTTAGCTATTTGTAAGAATCTTGGCTAGGAGTTGTGATCATCTCACCTAGAACTTGCTATCTTACGAAGTGGATTGCCTTGTACAATTTACATGTCGTGAGAAAATATGCTCACTTATCCTTAAACATGTAAATTGAATTTTTTTTTTTTTTTTTTTTTCCCTCGGGCCAGAGGGTGTTATGAAAAAGATGAAAAACAAATAAAAACATGCAAGAATTGGTTGCCCAGTTAAGATTTCTCCTACGTTTGGGGGTAGTACCAAGCAAATGATTTTTTACTATATTGTTTCGATACAATTTACAATGACACAAGAGGGTTTAAATACAAACAAACTTTAGGCCCAAACTAGACGAAAATACATGGGCCCAAAATACGCTCGTCCCAGCCCAACCTTCTGCATTATTGAACTTCACAACACATCAATCTTTCACTTGAAGTCTGATCAAGCTTCCACTCTATCCCTTTTTACAACTGCCAATTCTTCAATCAAGTTCTAAGGCCAGTTGAAGCTAGTTGAAGCTATACACAGCTTGGTGAACATATTTGGAGGAAATCCTCACTACCTTTGATCTTCATAAGTTGCACTACTTTCCTTTCAACTAGAGTCCGAATGTAATACTTCTTCCGTTTTTTTTTTAAAGGTTACACTTCTGATTTGCACGTATGCCAATGCACATTTTCAACGATTCATAACTCAAATTCGGTACAAGTAAAAATTTTAAAAATTTGTTATTTAAAGACTACAAGATGAGACAAATCCAACAAGATCTCACTTGGCTATATTTTATCTTCAATAACTATAACAAAAATAGAAGTCAAAGTGCTACAATGAACAGTAAAAAAGGTCAAAATGTAACCTTTAAAAAAAAACGGAGGGAGTAGTACTTGATCTCAACATGCTTTGTTCTTGAATGAGAAGCGGGATTCTTTGCGAAGTGAATAGCACTTTGACTATCACTCAATAATGTTCGATTTGTTTGCTTTCTCCCCAATTCAAACAAGAAATTATGCCACCACACCATCTCTTCGCTTCCTTTTGTTATAGCCACATCCTCAGGCTCTGTAGTAGACAAAGCGATAACCTTTTGCAACTAAGAAGCCTGTAGTACCCCAAAAAATAACGGTCATGATCCGGAAATGCAACGGTAATTATATTTTGGAGGCAAATTATTTTCAACAAGTGGGAATTTGAATTTAACAAGTAGTCTGTTATGGCTTCTTTGGGGCTGAGTTGGGTCATGTTTTTAACATATTTGGGCTGATAGTTAGGGCTGAAAGGAGGTGTAGACAGCCCACTTTTGGAGCCTTAAAGATTAAGGTTTAAGTCTCCTACACTAAGCATGGATAAGGACTATAAAACCTATCCAAAACACCTATTTTTGGAAAGATTAAAGGCTGTAGCAAGCTGGTGGCAGTAATCAAGGCATTTTGCATTTACTCCTATTCCCAAAATTCACTCCCAACCCACCTATAAATACCATATCCCATTCACTCTTCTCCTCACACCAAAAACCATTCTTCTTTTCTCCTCTCTAGTTTTTCTCCATATTCTTCTTTAGTGTTAGTAAGTTGAGTGTGCTCGAAGGTTGGAGCAAGGAGTTCGAAGGTTGATAGTAGATACTTGAAGGTTCTTAAGGCTTGTTCTTGTTGAGCGTAAGCTAGTCTTACCCGAACATCCTATTTTTCATGCAAAGTTCTTGAATTCCACGCATGAAATGCTTTTAAGTGCTTTAATCTTATGTTTATGCGTTAGTGTTAAAAGCTTTTGAGATTTTGATCCTATGTTTATGTCAAAATGCATTTAAATCATTTAATCATGTGTTTTCGGGCTAGGCCCATGATGTCGAACTTAAATTGGACAGTTGGGTCATTTTGTGGAATTTATTTAAATGATTTGAGGGCATGAGTACCGCGGTGGTACCTGAGTTGTGGATGACCGAACTCCCCTCTGGCTAAATGGTAGGACGGTTTCCTCCCTTAGACCCACATGTTTTGAGCCAATGTTTCGCTAGACGTAAGTCGCGGTTCGCGGTGTAGTTTACCCGGGTATTAAATTCATAGCTGAATCATCATGTGCATGTTGGGCCGCGGCTAGTTACTGCAGCCAAAGAAATATTGTGAATATATGTTGTGTATTTTAAATGGATACTTGTGTCCTCGGAACGAGGCTAGCTTGCTCAGCATTGTTGCTGATTATTTGTTGTCCTTTTCCTTTTTCAAGGTAAATTTCATTCGAGAAGTCATGCACGCACTTGGGCTTGGGAAGGTTTTCATAAATAAGATTCATTTAAATTATTGCATCGAATTACTTTTAGAACAAATGTTTTGGCCATGGGCCAATGGAGTTTCTTATGTTATAAATAAAGTTTATTAATAAAGTATTGTCTTCTTCCTAAAGCACTAGAAATTTTATTATGCCTTGGTATTAATTGTATTTAAACCGAGGAATACAAATTAGACTTGTGTACTATCGAGTTGCTAGGGGGCTTTTGTCTAAGGAGGCTTGGTGATAACAAGGCCCGTCAGCCGGTGGCCCACCTCCCTTTCCTGGGAACCCTCGACACAACTTTATAGAACTCGAGTACTTAACAGTAATTCCTAAGTTAAGACGCTTAAGTTAATCAAAATTCCTTCAATTAGCCTTAGCATTCCTTGGTCAAGTTAGCCGTAGCGAGCTTGACTAAGGGATGTGGCGGTAACACTCCCGCCAAACCATATTTTAAAAACGGGGGTGTTACAAAGCCCATGACACCAACACATATCCCGTTGACTACTACTCTTATCAAGGTCGCTTCCCGCTAAGTTGGCATCTACATAATCCGTTAATGCCAAGTCCTTACCTTTATAGCATAAAGTCATTTCCTTAGTTCCCTTCAAGTACTTAAGGATCCACTTTACAGAAGCCTTATGATTCTTTTTTCATGAACCTGCTCACAACTCCCACTGAGTGCGCAATTCCTAGTCTAGTGCTCACTATTGCGTATATAAGCTACCAATAGCGGATGTAAAGGGAGTGTCTTTCATCTTCTTTAGCTCCATTTATTCTTGTTGGCTAGTTCTTGAGAAGAGAACTGACTGCCTAATGGAGTGCTCACAGGCTTTGCGTCTTGCATATTAAACGTTGCAAGAACCATCTCAATATACTCAGCTTGTGACAAATGCACTTTCCCATCCTCTTTGTCTTGGATGATCCTCATGCCTTCACAACCGGATGGTTAGCTGGTTGAGGGTAAGGAAAGTATGGTATGCAGATTGAAGAAAAAATTGTACGGACTAAAACAAGAGAGTAATGTTATAAAGAAACAGTTGTTTAAAAAGTTTTCAATGAAGTATCTGTTATAGTACTTGATTTTCTGATGCCACTAAAGCCAATTAGATGTCATGTTTACCATAGGTGTAAAGACATCAGTGTAGTAAATTACATATTCTGCCAAAACCTTGACTACTAGTGTTGCCTTGTACGGTTTGCTCCCATCCGCTCCTTCATTGATTCCGAAACCCATTTATTGTGCACCGCTTTCTTCCCTTCTGGAAGCTCAGATAGCTCCCAAGTTTCATTAGTCCATAGGGAATTTATCTCATCATCCATTGTTAACTTCCAATTGTCCGACTGCACATTATCTTGAGTTTCTGTATAACTCTCAGGTTCCCTGAATCAGTTAGCAACAAGTAATGCAAGGATTGCGAGTATCTTGCAGGAACACGATGTGGTCTTTCGGATCTCCTTAGACTCGGACCTGCTGAGAGTAGATTGTTCGGTCTGTTCCTGAACCTCCTCCGTGTCACCTTGAATTGCCTCTTATCTGCCTGAACGGTCTTTGGCAGACGGAATTGGTAATGTCCAATTCCACAAACTCAGGTTCCTTTTTACGAGTGTCCCTATCCTTGTACAGTTCATCAAGCACATCTCTGCTACGGATGATACTGCAATTTTGGTCATCGCAAAACCTGTACCCAAACTCCCAAATCCCATAACCAATGAACGTACATTTAATAGACTTAGGATCCAATTTACTTCTATCATCAGTCATGACAAAAGTTGTACAAACAAATACCCGTAAATAGGATTGATTTATCTATTTACCACTCCAGGCTTCTTCCGGAATGCCTGACTGCCCTCGGTTAATCAGATATGCAGCTGTGTTAATGACGTATGCCTAAACATCATCTTTGGCAGTTCGTTCTTGAGACTAATACACCTCACACGCTCATTCAATATCATGTTCATGCACTCAGCAACTTCAAGGTGTTCCTTGTATTGTTTACTCCATCCGGATTCCATTCTATTTGGAATACTCTTTGAACTCAGTCAATTCGTATTCACCTCAATTGTCTGACCTCAAGCGCTTCACCTTGAGTCCTCTCTCATTTTTGACCGAGGTTTTCCACTTTCTAAAAGTATTAAAAGCATCAGACTTACATTTTAGAAAATATACCCATACCTTTCTTGTGGCATCATCGCAACAACAATCCAAGGTCGCATACCCAGACGGAAATTAAGTTCCCACTCACGACCCATGTAACAAGCTACACCAAGTAAGAAGTGTAGAACAATTAGTTCATAAGGACCACCATTGTATAACCACTCATCAACGGATAATTGGGTAAAAATGCAAACCGATGGTTGCAGAAGTAGGAATAATGGCACTGAGATAATATTGTTTCCGTAAAGTAGAGACCCAGGTTCACGAATACCATCAATATCCACTGGAGTAACTAATAGCATGCTCCACCAAAGGATGTAACTAAGCTGGTCCCTATAAGTCACTATGCACCCATTCACTATGCACCAATTCCAATCTTTGCTTTCTCAACGTCCTTCGGCCAATTGAGAAACTCACTCTTTTGTTTACCCAAGACAGTTTTCATAGATCCCAACTTCCATTGCTTTCGAGTCTGGATACCTTTTGAAAACATCACCTTTCATCCCTGTGTGACTCGTGTGACTCATGTTACCAAGACGATAGTGCCACATATTTGCATTGTACTTACCATCTGCTACAGCAACAATATCAGTGTCACAAGAATTTACGGTAACATATAACGTACCTTTCTTTTTGCATCGGCCTAAGATCATAGCCCCTTTAGATATTTTCCAGGGTTTGCATCGAAAGGTTGTGGCATCCCCGTCGTTGTTCAGCTGCCCTATGGAATTTATATTGCTCTTAAAACCTGTTTGACATTCAGCTTGCACTGAGACCCATTGGGGGTCTTGATCTGCACATGTCCTTTAACTATTATTTTTAGCGGCTCATCATCAGCAAGGTATACAATACCGAAATTCCCATGCACATAATCACATATGAATTACTGCATGAGTGGAACAAGGCTCCGGAATCTAGAACCCATGACTCTTGGGGACTAGACACACTGAGGGTCAAGGCATCGCTGATCTTCTTTTGTCACATCATTGGCTGAATTGTTGTCTTTCCATACTTTCTTCGGTGCCTGGCATTGGGATTGGTAATGCCCGATCTTTTCACAATTCCAACATTGGATTTGACTCATGTCCTTCTTCCTTGTATTCCGGCCTAGTTACTTTGATCTGTCTCGGTCTTTATCAGCCCCTACTCTCTGTGTTTAGGGCGGACCTTGATCTGGATCCCTGGGCTTTCTGCCTCTTCTGAATTTTCTCATTAAGAACTAGATCTCTGATTATATCAAACTTCTTTTCTTTACCTGATGAGGCACTGACTGCGGTAACAATCCCTTCCCAACTCTGGTGCAGACTTGACAACAAGATCAAGGTTTTAATCTCGTCTTCGAATTCAATGTTAGCCGATGCCAGCTGGTGCGTGATTAAATTGAATTCATTCAAATGTTCGGCTACACCTATACCCTCTGACATCTTCAGATTAAAAAGCCTCCGCATCAATGGTCCTTGTTTTCAGTGGGCGGTGTCAAACATATTTGATAGGATCGTCTGGATTTCTAACATTGACTTCGCTTTCGTCGTGTGGAAGGCGACGTTCCATGAAAGCGACTGGCGAGCAATCCCATGCCTTTCCTAGCTAGAAAGTACCAGTCTTCATCTGACATCTCCTGTGGTTTTTCTCCAAATGGTTCGTGCAGATCCTTGCCATACAGAACCCATAGTTAGCGCCGTCAAACTTCTCAATAGGTATTTTTTCGTCACCCATCGTTGTGGTTTTCCCATAATCTTCTGGCTTTGATAACAGTTGTTATGAAAAATGAATAATAAAAACACGGAATAATTGGTTACCCAATTCGGATTTCTCCTACGTCTGGGGGCGCTACCATGCTAGGAATTTTTCACTATGTTGTTTCGATACAATTTACAATGACACAAGCGGGTTTAAACGCACACAAAACCCTAGGCCTAAACATGACAGAAATACATGGGCCCAAAATACGTCTACCCGCCCAAAATACGTTTACCCTTCTACATTATCGGGCTTCACAATATATTGGGGGGGGGGGGGGGGTGTAATTATTAATTCTTTCACTATGCTCTTCACATGCAGGCACAACTAAAACATAATTGTTAATGGGTGATGATGGACAGTGAGATATTTGAATTCGGGAGTTGAGCTATCACCTCTCCTAAAACATTAGCTTAAGCCCATAAGGAATTGCATAACTTGATGTCAATTAATTTCTCCAACACTAGGCATTGTGACACACTCTCTTATTACTCAAAATATAAATATGTTGACGACTTTACGTTGATTTGTTATGCACTTATGCTTCAGTTTTTATTGCCTTTCATGTCATTCTTCTCTTAAAATTTCATTTGGGAAATGAAGATTGTATAGCTGCAAACCTTAATGGCCTTGCTATCGTTTAATAAATAATGTGTGAAAAGTCAATATGATATTTATTCAGATAAACTCTCTCTACTTATCAAATGACTATTGCTATTGTTGGCGTTGCTGCTCTTTTGCAAATTTTTAGGTGACAATTTTTTATTACTTTATTTACCATTTCTATCCATATTGCTCTATTGTTCTCCTCCTCAAAATATGCCTCAGTTGGGAAGGTTATTCCAAATGCTTGAGGGTCTTGGCACAAAACTAGAGAAGGATAGATTTCTTGAAAGGTACAAGAAACCTGAGTTGAACACAGTGTTTATGAAAGAATGGTCTAGTATGACGAAAATGTTCATGAATGCTCTCCCATATGCACTTACCTCAAGTCAGCTACTTGCCATATCAGAAATCATATGGGATCTGAAAAGACCAGTTCCAATGAATAGACTACTGCAGGTTTGTAGCATTTTCTCCTTGTAAACTAAGTACTCTTTCTCATGTTGTTCGATCTTTGGGACCATATGCATTTTTAGAAAGTTGGAACCTGTATTTAGATGTGATACCGTTGCCTAATGATTAGTTAGTAGCTCTCGCTCTCAACATATTAACCGAGTATACTAGTTCATGCAATTTTATGTGTCTCAATTTCTGTGTGATGTTATATTTTGTTCTCCTGACATGAAAGGATATGAATGATTTATGTTCTCTTGCTGCTGTTTTGTGTTTTGGCTTCCTCCTTTGGAAGGGTGATGTTGGATGTGGGAAAACTGTGGTAGCTTTTCTATCCTGCATGGAGGTTATTGGATCAGGCTATCAGGTGAATTTTATTTTTTATTCTTATTTTTATCATACTATTTTTGTTATTTTGTTTCATTTTTGAGAGCGCTTGTATAGTAATATGACTTATTTTCAGGCAGCATTTATGGTTCCAACCGAGCTTCTAGCTATTCAGCATTATGAACAGCTTCTTGGATTGCTTGATAAATTTGAAGATGCAAGTAAGAAACCTTCTGTTGCTCTTTTGACTGGCTCTACCCCAGCAAAGCAGGCACAACTGGTTCGAAAGGTAGCAAGTTAGAAACATTCCTAGGTTCGAAAGCTATCTTATATCATAAAGAAATACATACACACACACACACTTGAACTGTAACAGGGTCTTCAAGCGGGAGGTATCTCTATGGTCATTGGAACTCATGCTTTAATAGCGGAAAAGGTGGAATTTTCAGCTCTACGCATTGCTATTGTGGATGAGCAACACCGTTTTGGTGTTGTTCAAAGAGGACGCTTTAATAGCAAGGTAGTTCACACCCTCAAGACTAAATTTCGCTATGGTTTTAGATGATAAGCTGAGTGTAATTGTGTAAATATGTTTTGTGTGCTGGAATGGCTTAGTTTAGTAGTGGTAAGTTTATATCATTATGTTGATCCAAGTTTACATGATTTTTTTTCCTTTTTTATTTTTTTATTTTTTTATTTTTTTTTTTAGTTTTAAATGGAAAACAGGTCACTTCAAGAACACATAATTGATGAGGGTATGTAGTAGCATGTTCTGGTTCTTCTAACAGAGTTTGATATTGATCAGAATCAATCCAAAATTGAAAGCTACAACCATTTTTTCTTACATGAAATACTTTCTTATTCAATACTCTCTCCCTCAATATTTGCTTGTGTTGAAAGATACACCTATTAAAATTTAATTGAATTGACATTTTTACCCGTGTTAACTACATTAGAAAAATTCATAAAGAATTAACAAAGGGGGTGCAATAGGAAAAAAGAGTATATATTACTTCCTCCGTTTTTAAAAGTTTGCTACATTTGTAAATGTAGCACTGTTCACCCAAACACTTTGACTTAAAGTTTTATCATAACTATACAACTTAAAATATAGTCAAGTGGGATCTTATTAGATTCGTCTCCTGTAGTTTTTAAATATCGAACTTTTAGAATTTTTACTTGTACCGAACTCGAGTTATTAATGGTTTAAAATGTACATAGCAAAAAAAAAAAAAAAAAAAAAAAAAAAAAAAAAAAAAAACAGAGGAAGTATAAGCTAAATGTAGTGAGCTTGTAAATATTTTGTGACTAACCGGGATAGTGGAAGATGCAAATATTTAGGGTCTGATGAGTGTGTACACATTCAGTGATTTGTCTGGGGTTGGTTGGGGTGGATCAGTTAGGCTGTAAAGTTATTACTTTTCGATTTCAATTCTTGGTAAAAAAAGAACTCCCTCTTTTTCTTAGAACTTCTGCATGTACGTTGCATGTCAAAAAGGTCAAATGTCAAAAGGTTGCTTTGTGGAGGGGCCTCAACTGCCATATAAACAATGTTATTTTACAGATTGTTTTTGTTCAATTGTGATTTCATTCTATCTTTTTTTCATGCCAAGTTGTGAGAAGTAGCATCATGGAGTTGTTTGCTTTTACAGTTTTATTAGCCTGTATAGCATCTTATTCAATTGTCTGACAAAACTCAATTTGCAGTTATATTTTAATAACATAGCTTCCCAACTGTTGTCAACAAGTTCGATTGACTCCCTGAAAAATGATGTTTCTATGGCTCCCCATGTTCTTGCAATGTCAGCCACACCAATTCCAAGGTCGCTTGCTCTGGCATTGTATGGTGACATGTCCCTGACTCAAGTATGTGAATTCAGGATCATTTGAGTTTCCCTGATGTTTTTGAAAATGTTTCTTACTAGTTTTTGTTGGTTTTTTTTTTAAAGAATAACATGAAATATGTGATCCAAAATCATAATCTTCTCAATATTTCCTAATCACCTCATAATTAACTTATTCTCTCCTCGTACCACTCCACTTAAATCTAGACTCTAGAGCATGCATATTTTAAGCTCCATATGTGTTACATTTCATCTGAAAGCCTCCTAACACCATGCTGAACAAATCCACTTGCTGGCTCCTGAAATCAATGTATGGAAATTGTAAGTGACCTTGGCGTTTCTCTCAAACAGAAGCAGAATCAACCTCGGCTGTTGTCTTTCTGTGATACCATGCCATATACGTTGAGTTAAGGATGACTAGGCTTGCCAAATTGTTTAAGCCTCCTTGACAATACTTGGGCTATTCCAGATAGAGGCTACAAGTAAGGCAGTGAAATCACAAATGGATAAATTCATAATTGTTGCTGTATCTCTTAATCATGTCTTAATTACCCCTAGATCTTTTAAATCTTACTGGCATGGAATGCGGACAGTGAGTGGGTTTATTCCTCTTGCAGCCTCTTCAAGGGACCTGCGTCTTATTTTTTTTTAGCTAGACAACCTACAAAGAGGCTTAGGAAAAGTAACAATAAAAAAGAAATAAAAGAGATAAACTAGACACAACGGGCCCATGGAAACCACGTGTCGGTTGCATCAGCGGCAAGCAAAGAGGAAAGGGAGTCTGGGGGAAAGGCCCAGGTCATGAAGAAAAGCTCCTTAGCAGCTCCAATCTTGGCCAAGGCATCGGCTACGGCATTACCCTCTCTCAGGATATGCTGGAACCTACAAACATGGGAATGGCTTCGGAGATCAGCTACTCTTGCAAGATAAGGGGCAAGCCAATGTGATGAACTCCATTTCGAGCTAACAAGTCTGACAGTATCAAGAGAATCACAGCAGCAGCATATCTCAATAACACCCTTATCCACAGCAATATTGTAGTTAATTAATTAATATGAAGTGCTTCAGCAGTATAATTAATTTGAAAGTATCAATATGGTATCAGAATAGCCTAGTTGTAGTTAATTACTTCCTCCGTTTTCAATTATTTGCAACATTGCAAATGTTGCCACTATTCATTTGATTGCTTTGATTTCAGTTTTTATCATAGTTATACAAGTTAAAATATAGTCAAGTGGGATCTTGTTAGATTCGTCTCGTCGTGTAGTTTTTAAATATCGAATTTTTAGAATTTTACTTGTACCAAATTTGAGTTATTAATGGTTTAAAATGCGCATTGGACTGCGTGTTGGGTGGGTCCGTATCAATTAAAGAAAAACAGATGAAGTAGTTAATATTGTAGTTAATTAATTTTCTAGTTACTTGAATAGCCTGAAATATTGTAGTTAATTAATTAATATGAAGTGCTTCAGCAGTATAATTATCATGAAAGTATCAATATGGTATCAGAATGTTTTCCTGGATGATCCATTGTACTGTTTTTTTGTGCCTTCTATTTGTATTTTTGTTTTATTTTATTTTTTATTTTATCATCTGAAGTTCTTGTCCATGATGATGCAGTGTGTATTTATCTTGTAAGTTAACTTCAGAGTTGTATATTTTTATGTATTTTTTTTTTTTTTGAAATTGGCAGATTACTGATTTACCTCCTGGAAGAACACCAGTTAAGACACATGTGATTGAGGGAAATGAAGTTGGATTTGAGAGGACTTACAAGGTAATTTTCTGTTGCCCAAACGAAAAATGTTACTAATGTGAGTCAGGTTTATGTGTAATGTAGAAATCCATGGATGAGAGGCTCACACCTAAAACAAATTGGTGATAGGTAGAGTTGCTCCCAACCATATAAGATAGTAAGAGGGCCACATCTTATCCAATGTGGGATATCAACACCCTCCCCTCAATATGATATCCATCTCGAAATCAAATCCCAAATTCAGGATCAAACATACCCAACCCGGGTACCATAGCTCTGATTCCATGTAATCCATGATAATAGGCTCACACCTAAAACCAATTGGTGATAGGTAGAGTTTCTCCCAACCATATAAGGTAGTAAGAGGGCCACATCTTATGCGATGTGGGATATCAACATGTAAAATCTTAAAAATCACTTCCTGTGCAACAGTGTTAGATGTTTAGGAGCTACTAGATACTGCTGTGATATTTTTATCTAAATTTATAAGAACTTGCAACTTCTGTTTCCATGGCCTTTGTAGGCTTTAAGGTACATTTGTCCACCATCTGCTATTATTTTCTTTTTGCCCCCATTTGTAAGAAGACAGATTGACTGTAGCGCGAATTAGCAATTTTGTATCTGTTTTCTGAACAGCTAGTCCAAATCATGCTCATATATATACTACATTGTACCAGCCAACTGATACTAGTTCACTAGAGCCATGGTCCGGGCGATTGTTCACACTGCACAGTGGGGCATATATCCACGAATGACTAGTTTGACATAGTCTTGACAGCTATATTTTTTCTGTGTGTGAATGACTTGGGTTACAAGCCTCATTATGCTTGTGATTTGTGAGGACCATCTGAGAGCACAGCAATATAAGCAGCAGATGATAATGAATGCTCATGAGTAACAAAGCCTTGTGCCTTGGGAAAGTACATGCCTCGTACACTAGCTTTAATTGTGCTTGACTTCTCTTTATTCCTTTCTTGATCACTTTACATTCATTTTGCTCATTTGTAATTATATAGTGCTTAAATGCTGCAGATGATGTATGAGGAATTAGGAAAAGGAGGAAAAGTATATATCGTTTATCCTATTATTGACCAATCTGAGCAACTGCCCCAACTCCGTGCTGCTTCATCAGAGCTTGAAATGGTTTCTGCTAGGTTTCCTGGTTATAAATGTGGATTGTTGCATGGAAGAATGAAAAGTGATGAGAAGGAAGAAGCACTGAGGCTGTTTAGGTCTGGGGAAACAAAAATATTACTTTCAACACAAGTGATTGAGATTGGGGTTGATGTACCAGATGCATCAATGATGGTTGTTATGAATGCTGAGAGATTTGGTATGGCACAGCTACATCAGCTTCGAGGTAGAGTTGGGCGTGGAGAGAGGAAATCGAATTGCATCTTATTGGGCTCCACAGCATCTAGCCTCAAACGATTGAAGGTGCTGGAGAAGTCATCAGATGGATTCCAGCTTGCAAATATGGACCTTCTCCTGCGCGGGCCTGGTGACTTACTGGGTAAAAAACAATCAGGTCACCTTCCAGAGTTTCCTGTGGCTAGGTTAGAGGTAGATGGGAATATTCTTCAGGAAGCATATCTTGCTGCACTGGTGAGTGTACTGCTGCTGGGCTGCTGACATTTTTGGGTGCCTATTATTATTATTATTATTTATTATTATTATTATTATTATTATTATTATTATTATGGGGGATGATGATATTGAATTAAAGATGGGCGGTGGTTGCAGAAAGTGTTGGAAAGTTGCCATGATCTGAGCAAATACCCAGACTTGAAAGCTGAGCTTAGCATGAGACAACCACTTTGCCCTCTTGGAGACTAATGCTCGAGCGCAAGCCCAACCCACATGGAGTCAGGCTGGCCGAAGAAGGAACTACAAATACAAGCATGCCATTGACCATTCCCACCGGGAAGCAGCAGCACACTGTAACATACGATATTGCTGCCGACCTAATTTGTACAGGTGATCAATCCTATATATATGTTGGAATTAGAGTGGCAATGCAACTTCTACATGTGTATGCATATCAGCGTATATGTTAAAATGTTAATGCGCAAGATGCATGTGTATATAAGAATAAGAAGAAAAAACTTTGCATAGAATTTGTATTTCTAGGCTATGGGAAGATAACAACAAATCAAAAAAGCCGTTCCATAAGTATGTTCTGTCTCGTTGATAAGTAAGTAGTCAAGCAGGGGGATTTCGAGCACTACAGTAACACACCAAGAGACAAGGGCAGAGCAAGAGAGGTCACCAGAGGTGGAAGCTAAGCTGGATAGGTAGCCAAGTTGGCTCCAGGTTTGCATGCAACCCTAATTATTTGTGGTGTATATGTTAGCATGCCTGTCTCCAACCAGTAAGGCAGTAACGTGTGTAGATTTTTTCTGCATACAGACATGTCTTGTGTTGAACCAAAAGCACCCTACCCCTTCCTAGCTATTCCTTGTATCTATCATCCAATTATGCATAGCTTGGTTTATTATATAAGTACTATATACTACCGTGCACTAATTGATTAATTAACTAATTAAGCTGGGAGCATACAAATGGAGTACTTACCTGACGCATTAGTCACTACATCCTCACCTGGTACCATGAAATGACTCTCATCACATCCATTATCAGTCACGAATGCGTTGTAATTCATTGGGTTCAAGGCCTCATAATAACATTAGCCTCATGATCCAAAATCTGCATATACATGTATCATGATTAAATTGGTAATTTAGTTAATTATTATACTCGCAGTTGCATCAAACCTATAGGATGCATTTGTGTGGTAGAAGACCTCAGCACTATATATCTAGATTTTTTTTTAGTGATGTAACAAAAATTAATGGAGGGCTATACTGAAATTGGGATAGCATTGACAATACAAAAAAATATTAAGGAGCCGTTTGGTTGGAGGGATTATACACTATCTGTGGGAATGCCATTACCATGAATCTAAAACTGTTGGAAATATGAGATTACCATTAATCTTATTTTTTGTGATTTTAACATTTCTACGTTTGGTTGAGTCTAGAATCTTAAATGTCCAGTTCATACTAATTTACAACAATATGTCAATATCTTATTTTAAAGTAAAAATATATTATTTCCTAGAATAAAAATAAAAATTATTATAAGTATGGGACTGGACAATTTCGCGGAAAACTCGGTATACCGTTCATACCATACCGAAAAATGCTGAAAATGTCGAAATTTATGTATACCGAAATTGTTGGTACGGTATATTGCCGTGCCAAATATTTTTGGTATGGTATCGGTATAAGAATACAAGATATTTGGTATACTGAAAATACCGAAATACCGATATATATTATAAAATATATAATTACATGTTTTTAAACTTAAAAAAAACATATATTTATTACTAAACAAAAAAAAATCATAGTTAAGATCCAAAACCAATTTTAAATAACCTAAAAGTATTTATTATAAAGCAAACCTTACTTCTAAACTAAAGTTTAAAGCTTAAAGAGTATTTATTTATTTATCAATAATTTAATCTAACATATATATGTATAACTTTTATTTTTTTATGATAGTTGCATATTCTGGTAAAGCTTACTATATTTAATCTTCAACTCTAGTGTGACTTAGAACGTATTAATATTTTTAATCATGAGCATATATAAATAAATAAATGTCATTCTGCTATAAGAGATTATAAATGACTTCTAAAGTTTGTTTAAAATTCTATTGATATCATGTGACATGAATTACATTATTTTGGAAATTATTTTATTGCAATTAAGTTAAAACTATTATATGAATATTTTCTTTCATTTTTATAAATAATTTTATATTGGTATATCGATAATACCGAACTTTTATGCCGAATGTTTCGGTATATCTAATATTGGTATACCGAATTTTTGGTATGGTAATGGTATTCATTTTTTATATACCGATATTTACGATATGAGTGAAAAAATTCGGTATGCCGTATCGATCTAACCCTATATAAGTATGACATTTACTAAACAATAAAAATACTATATTTAAACATAATTTTTTATGTAAAAAATAGGAAAATATAAATACATAATTTATTATATCATAGTTATTATCTTTTAGCTTAATAATTATTAATTTAATTTATTTAAATTATTATGTATTTTTTATTTAAATGAATAAATCTAAAAATAAAATTTTAAATAAATATTAAACTTTGGGGCACTCCTTTTTATAATTTTAAATAAAAATATTTATAAATTTGAGGTAAGCCTTTTATAATTCTTTTATATATAAAATAATTTTGTAATTTAAACGTATAAAAAATAATGTAATACGTATAAAATATATACAAAGATTCATGGTAATTTAATATTACCTACATTTTGGGTAATTTAAGATTACCTACGTTTTGAGTGTGAATCATATTCTTAACCAAAAGCCCCAACATTCTTATTGTAATGGTAATCTTATATTCCCAACATAAACATCTTTCAAACCAAACAAAACAAGAGAATATTAGATAACTTAAGCAAGATTTCTATTTGGAATCTAATATCCCTAATTGAGCCAAATGGCCCCTAAGAGAAACTAGGTTGGAAGGAAATAATGGTCACTACAAATTTGAGTGGATACACCAAACTAAATATATAAAAATAGGTTAAGATAACAATTTCGTCGATTTTAGTTGTGCCATCATAAAAATGAGTAGGTGTATCAAACCAAACACAAAATTTTTTAAGGTTAAAATAATAAATTCTAAAAATATTTAAAATTAAATAATAATTTCATTAATATGAGTGGAGTCTTTTGTCCCACCGAATAAAACATATTCCCTCTCTCCCATTTAACTTGTTATGTTTCATTTCTTCACAAAATCCAATACACTTTTTAAACCATCAATATCTCAAAATATGCACAATAAAAAATTGTGTAAAATATATACTATATTATAAACCTAAATGATTAACGATTCTAACAAGATCCAATTCGACTATTTCATTTCAAATATATACTTGCAATAAAATTGAGTCAAAATTAAATAATAAATAGTGTCGAAAAGTCAATCATGACAAGTAACATGATCAATTCGATCGGGTACTCGCCATATATTTGGACAGATGGATTACAATATATCCGCAATGACAACATACAATATGTAAAACTAAATACGCAAGGTGACGGTGGTGTGTGAGATTCAGAGGAAGCGAGCGAGAGAGAAACGGAGATGGAGGGAAAAACTGAATTTCATTGATTGGGATCAAAAAACAATTTGGTACAGATACATTAGATCGAAAACATAACACCAGACCAATATATACAATATGGCCCAACAAGTCCTATACTAGCATAAACATAAAAAGCCCAGCAATGCACAAGGCCCAACAAGGGCCCAAGTCAACCTACTCCTGCATTCTGAATAGAGGATATCAACCTGGAAGCTCTAACTCTAGCATCCCCCCCGCAAGCTGGAGGTGTCCACAGCTTCAGCTTGGAGCAAAACCTCTGAAAGTGAGTAGGAGACAGACTCTTGGTGAAGAAGTCTGCAAGCTGCTCAGTCGATGGAACAAATAAGGGGGAGATATCTTGCTTCTTGAAATGATCACGAATAAAGTGGCATTTGATCCCAATGTGTTTAGTCCTCTCATGATACATAGAATTCTTCACAAGCTGAATAGTAGACTGATTATCACAGTAGATAGGGAACGGTTTAGGAAGGAGAAGTTGAAGTTCTTCCAAAAGAGAACCAAGCCAAAGAACCTCATTGGTGACAACACCAAGGCTTCTGTACTCTGCTTCTGTTGTGCTCAAGGAAACTACAGTTTGTTTCTTCGTTTTCCATGAGACCAGGGCATCCCCCAAATAGACACAAAAACCACTTAATGACTTTCTGGAGGTAGGACAGCTACCCCAGTCAGCATCACTGTATCCTTTTAGCTCAAGTTGCAACCCAAATGGATAGAACAAACCAATATGCAGAGAATTCTGGAGGTATTGTAGGACATGAACAGCAGCTTTCCAATGATGTATGGTTGGGGCATGCATAAATTGGCTAAGTTGTTGCACACTATAGCACAAATCAGGCCTTGAGAAGCTTAGATAGAGCAACTTACCAACAATTTTCCTGTAAAGGTAGGGCTGAGCAAACAGTTCACCATCTAAGCTGAGTGTCTGATGTGGTAGGCTTGGAGTGTGAGCTCGAGCATTAGCTGGGAAGTCAACCTCAGAGATGAGATCAGCAGCATACTTAGACTGAGTAATAGAGTATCCGGAGGAAGTAGTGGTGATCTCCAGACCAAGGAAGTAAGATGCTGATCCCAAATCCTTGATAGTGAATTTCTTATGCAAAAGAGACTTGATGGAGATTAATTCAGCAGCATCATCTCCAGTGAGGAGGATATCATCAACATAAACAACTAGGATAGTAATACCAACAGTAGTAGTTTTGACAAAAATACAAGGATCATTATAAGTGGACTTGTAACCTGATTGAAGAAGAAAGTCGCCCAAGGCAGTGTACCATTGGCGAGGCGCCTGTTTCAAACCATAGAGAGACTTCTTGGGAAGGCAAACCTGTCTAGGGTTTGCTGCTAAGCCAGGAGGACAGACCATGAAGAGCTCTTCTTCAAGATCACCATGAAGAAAGGCATTGTTGACATCTAGCTGAGACAATGACCAACGAAAGGCAGCAGCTAGAGCAATGATAGTTCGAACGCTGACTGTTTTTGCCACAGGAGCAAAAGATTCATGATAATCCTTGCCAAATTTCTGGTGGAATCCTTTTGCTACCAATCTAGCCTTGTGTTTGTTGATGGATCCATCTGGATTGTGTTTGACACGGAATACCCACTTACAACCAATAGGTTTTCGATCTTTGGGAAGAGGAACAAGATCCCAGGTATGATTCAAAGTAAGAGCCTCAAGCTCCTTTTCAACAGCTGCCTTCCAGTGAGGGATGCTGTGTGCTTGCTCAAAACTTTCTGGAACATATTCAAGATCCTCCACAGAAGAGCACATGTAATCCTTGTATTTTACAGGCATTCTAATCACTCGACGAGGTCTGGATGGAATGTCAGAGGTAGAAGCAAGAGTCATGTCTGTGCTGACATTGGAAGGCTGAGGGTTTATAGGTGATGAACCTCCTGAGCAAGAGGGATCACAGGATTCCTCTTGAGAGCATGATGTAGATTGATTCTCAATGGGAGAATCAATGGATGGACATAAGGTTTGGCTTAGTGATCCGAGAGGGATCAAAGGAGAGTGCTCATTTAACAAGGGAGCAGTGGGTTCCCTTGGTGAGATAGCTGTTTGCTGAGCTCCAGTGGGGAATTCAGTGGATGTATCTATGGTGTAAAGGGAATGAGGATAGCTGTTGAGGACAGAGGACAAAGACACAGGGGTAGATGATGGAGTTGGAGAGGAGGAATTCTCTTTAAGAGGGAAGAGATCATAAAAAAATGTAACATCTCTGGATACTATTATCTTCCTGGTGTCAAGAACAAGAATCTTGTATCCTTTTTGACTATTGGCAACACCTAGAATAATACCCTTTAAACCTCTAGGATCAAGTTTACCAAGTGTAGGATTAGGATCTTTCACATAGGAAAGGCAGCCAAAGCTGTGCAGGGAAGACAGTGTTGGTTTGCTACCAGTAAGTACTTCACAAGGGGATTTCCAATCAAGAGTTTTAGTTGGTAATCGGTTAATGATATAGGCAGAAGCAAGCATAGTATCACCCCAATATAGTTTAGGTACCCCTGAGGTAAGGATGAGACTTCTAGCTACCTGAACTAAGTGTTGATGCTTTCTTTCAACACGACCATTTTGTTGGGGAGTATAATTGCAAGAGGTTTGGTGAATGATTCCAAGAGTGGAAAAGAGAGTGCTGCACTTTTGATTACAGAATTCAGTGCCATTGTCACTTCTAAGAATTTTGACAGTTTTGTTGTATTGATTTTGGACAAGGGAAAGGAAATGGGACAAGGAAGTGAAGGTATCAGATTTGGAATGCAAGAGAAAGAGCCAAGTTGCTCTAGAGGCATCATCAACCACAGTTAGCATATATTTGTGATTACCTCTATCAGCAAGAGAAAAGGGACCCCATAGGTCACAATGAACCAAGTCAAAGACATTTGAAGCATAAGATGAACTAAGAGAGAAAGGAAGTCTATGCATCTTAGAACATTGGCAAATATCACAAGGGACTTTATTACAATCAGTATTCAAGCCAAGCTTGGTCATTACAATATCAAAGGGATGACCTAACCTCTTATGCCAAGTAGCAACAGACTGAGAATGACACATTGCAGAATTAACAGTATGCAAAGAGAACTCAGAATCTTTGACATTACAAGTATACAGTTTATTTAGGATATTAGCTTT
The DNA here is from genome assembly GCA_030278955.1 of Hygrophila difformis. NCBI lineage: Eukaryota > Viridiplantae > Streptophyta > Magnoliopsida > Lamiales > Acanthaceae > Hygrophila > Hygrophila difformis. The sequence continues at coordinate 35,207 of JAOANR010000011.1, forward strand.
AAGTAGGCGCTTCTTAGATTTCAGGTCCTGCAAGGTGCATGAATAGGGATCAAATACAGCAAAACATTGCAAGTCTCGAGTTAACTGACTTATTGAAATCAAATTCAAGATCACTCCGGGAACAAAATACACATTAGGCACAGTAAATGTATCAGTCACCATCACAGAGCCTATGTGTGTAGGGAGTTTCCATGAGCCATCAGGCAGAAAGATAGGAAAAGGGGATGTCAAAGGCTGAGGATCAAGCAAGAATGAAATATTTGCACATAAATGACACGTTGCTCCTGAATCTAACAGCCACACAGACCTTAAGTAAAGAGATGATGAGGAGCTACCTGTCATGTTGAACATTCCACTAGCAATGTCCATGGGAGTTGGAGCACTGACTTGCTGTTTATTCATGTCTCTAATAAGCTCTTCCAACTTAGCAATCCTGGCTTCAGCTGAGAGATGAGAGTGCTCAGTTCCAGTGGGCTTGGTTCCACCAGGTCCATCCTGTCCAGAGACTCCAAAGACAGCTCCAGCCACTGATTTTCCTTTCTTGTTATCTCTTAGTGCTTTGTACTAGTCTGGTACAACACCAGTTATCATGAAACAGTTGGCCTTGGCGTGACCACTCTTCTTACAGTGGTCACAATAGGAATTCTTATTAGCTAACTGGTAACACTTGTCCTTAGAGTGGCCAGGTTTCTTGCAATATCTACATATAATTCGTTTATCCATACCAGCTTTATCAGTGATGGCAAGAGCAAAACCACCATTCTCACTAGGACCAGTTATACCTAATGCACCTTTTTGAGCTTCAACCGAACAGATTATCCCATGCGCCTTACTAGTTAAAGGTAATGGACTCATCATTAAGATCTGATTGCACACATGTGCAAATTCCTCATTCAATCCCATTAGAAACTGTAACAACAAATCCTTTTCATCGTTCTTCATTAATGCTTATAGAGTTTCCAGATTAGTAGTAGGATATGGCTGAAAGGCTTTAAAATCACTCCAAAGCATTTTAAGTTCAGAATAATAGCTAGTAGCGGATCGGTTACCTTGTGTGAGATTCGCGATCTTCCTCTTCAGAATAAGGATCTGTGGACCATTGATCTGACCGTAGCAGTCTTCAAGCTCCATCCATAGAGCTCGAGCAGTAGGAGTATGAATAAATTGACGCGCGATTTCTGAGGAGATAGAATTCTCAACCAAGTAAGTACCAGGCTATCGATTCTAATCCAGAGTTCCAGTAGAGGATCATCCTCAGATGGTTTCGGCAGAGTTCCATCAATAAAGCGAATCTTCGCCTTAATGATCAAGGCAGTGCGAACAGAGATTTTCCAGCTTGTCCAGTTGCTTCCATCAAGTTTCATACCGGAGAGCTGCAAATTAGGTTGATCGGCGTTCGAGAGATGGTAGATTGCTGAAGTAGAAATTCCTGATCCACCAGCAGCAACATTAGGAGGATTAATGGTGGTTTCAGACTCATCATCAGATTGATTTTCGGTCGACATATCAATTGTTGGAAGAAACAGTGAAACGAAAACAAATTTGATCAATCCTGCTCTGATACCATGTGAGATTCAGAGGAAGCGAGCGAGAGAGAAACGGAGATGGAGGGAAAAACTGAATTTCATTGATTGGGATCAAAAACAATTTGGTACAGATACATTAGATCGAAAACATAACAGTATAACACCAGACCAATATATACAATATGGCCCAACAAGCCCTATACTAGCATAAACATAAAAAGCCCAGCAATGCACAAGGCCCAACAAGGGCCCAAGTCAACCTACTCCTGCATTCTGAATAGAGGATATCAACCTGGAAGCTCTAACTCTAGCATGGTGGAGCAAGAGAAGGGGTGGGAAAATGTGTATAATGGTGCATGCCTTCTTATTAGAGAGCGACATGCATGATTAAAACTTCATTATGACTAAAGCTATCGATATAACCATGTGGGGCACTATTTGTTTATTTGAATCCGCTGCAAATAGTAATATTTTGGATTTAGCTTATTGCAAGCAAAAAGTTAAGTTTCAAAATTGACAAACATCTAATTTTTGACTAATTGTCATACAAACCTCTTTTGGAGAGAGAAAATACAGTGTTTCATTGAAACTAAAGATGTCAATATTTTATGATGGTTTCCTTATTTGTAGGATTGGAACAAAACAAGATAGTCATTATGGTGCATTAAGTTCGAGAGTGGCACATCATGTTGGCTTCTTGAAATATGTGAAGGGCACATCAATAGGAAGAGAAGCCAATCTTAAAGTATTATGCTCCAGGTCTGCCATGTATTCCTTGTTATTTCTATAATTGCCTAGGCGCATCAAAACTCAAAAGTGAACCATGGAACATCAAGAATGTATTTTGTCTTATCAGGAAGATGATTTTCTATGAGTGGCACATCATGTGTGATACTCAAACAAATTAAATATTAGGTGTAAGTTGATCATAAACAGAACACATTCGATTTCAAATCTTCTGTCGATGAAGAGTTAACCGCATCAATCAATGTAAGGTTTCTTAAGAAGTATTATTATTCATCTTTCCGGGAAAAACCCTATACTCCAAAAGATTGTGTTAATTTTTTCATCATGAATATTTTATTTTGGAACGTATATCGGTAATCGGTATATGGTATTGGAATGCTCTAGGAATCATTTACATAGCGATCATGAAACAAATATACGTTTTGATTTTTGTGATGGGAAAATTTTATGTGATGTGTACGATCAATTATGTGATGTTTTGGAGGTATGGTTTGTAATGTGTGCGATGAGCGGTATAATTTATGTGATGTGGCGTGGAAGCCAAATATGTTGTATTAATTATTCCGGAAGGACCATGCTCCAGGAGCCGTGCTAAAAGATTCAAGGACCGGATTGCCAACCTTCTCAAGTATGAGGAATTCAAGTCTGAAATCAACAAAGGAGAAGGGGGTCATCCAGAAGCATTGCTCATGATCAAGTTGGAAGAAGCCGGAGGGAATCCAACTGTGGATCCCCCTATTTTGAAGTAAAAATCCATTGCCGGATTATTAGTCGGGAGTTGACCGGAGGTCCGCCACCACCACCACTATCGGGCAATTAACGGACAAGTCGGATGATAGTCGGATATTATTTAATGCTTTTAGTACTTTTGAACAGTAAACATATTAATGTAATAGTATAGGTCCTTTTCCTTTCCTTGGTTGTTTAATTCTTTCTTAGACTTGTTTAATTTATACTTGTGGCATAGGACCTCCCCCACTCTTGTTATCATCTTTTGCTTGAAAGAAATCACTTGACATTCTCTCCAAAAGATTATTGTGAGTTTACACGGTACTCTCACACACACTTTTGAATGCTTGTTGGGAAACATTAATCACTTGGACTTGAAGCATCCTTGTGATTACGAAATCAAGGCTCGAGCTTGGAGGATTGGGTTAAGGTCACGCATTCTACTCCTTTGTTTGTTTCCCCCTTCAGTTCTTGTTGTGGTTTGCTTCCTTATTATTTCCTCTTCGTTGCTCTTCTTGTTCTTACAAGTTAGTGACCAACCAAAGATCCATGGCATGATGCCTATAAAGTTTCATGATTTATATCATGCTACGCAAACACATTTGTTTTTCGTAGTTTTATTTGTCGATGGAATTGATAGCAGATTTTGAGCAATGCTTACACGTGTTGGGGTACAAACCGAAGTCCCACATCAGTGAAACAAGGAAAGAAAGACTTACATATATGTGTCCACCTAACAACATTAGAGGTTTTTTAGGAGGCGCCCAAAGACAAAACTGTGATGGCTCGGCCCAAAGCGGACAATATCATACTAATGTCAGAGCTAGGGTGGCAGTCGCAGTTCTAACAGTGGTATTAGAGCCCAGGTTCGGATCGAGTCAGCAGCTGACTCAGTCCTTGGTTTGAGGAGAGAATTGTTGGGGTACAAACCCAAATCCCACGTCTGTGAAACAAGGAGAGGTCTTTTGGGAGGTGCCCAAAGACAAAAGGCTCGGCCCAAAGCGGGCAATATCATACTAATGTCAGAGTTAGGGTGGTGAACAATATCATATTAATGTCAAAGTTAGGGTGACGGTCGCAGTCCTAACAACACGTGAGGTTTGTGTCTGGACCAGAGATTAGAATTATTCCTTACTGGAATCTATGCAAAATGCTCCAAACACACTTGGGAGGGATTTGTGGAAATTATTTAAAAGACATGGCTGATACTCACTTGGATTCACCCTAGATTGTGAGGGTGGATTTCAATGTGATTGTGGACATCAGTGGGTAGTAGTCCTGAGAGACCAAAATTGCATTCAATCCATGATTTTGGTGAGATGATCCTCGCTTGTGGACTCGTAGATGTAGGTTATGAAGGATCTAATTTTACCTGGACAAACAACACTACTTATAATTCTAAAATGCACTGACTTGCTGCAACTACCCGAGTTACTCACTTACCAAGATCCATCTATGATCATTCTTCATTCTTAGCCAGAATTTATTTTGGGAATCTGATTATAATTGATTATAGTGGTATCGCCACAAAAATTTAATGGTTGCACAATGCAAAATTAAGTTAAATCTAAAAAAATAGCTTAAAATATCAATTTTATCAATTTGAATAGTATCCTGTGCCACGGTCGGTTCCTTAGTGCATCCACCCCTGCCTCAAGTTCCAAAAAATGTGGATCAATCAAGTTCCAAAATATGTAGAGGAAACACCATTTCTTCTAGACTATGGTGAAAGACATTTGGGCCTTTCCCACCGGGTTATCTGGATTACTTAATTTTCAACACAAGCACTTTAGGCTTAAACAACTTTAGTGGTACAAGTAGAAAAAAAAAATGTCTTGGGGAATATTTTTGATAACCTTTCCAGTGCCAGGAAAGCAATTGAAATCAGTGAAATGATCTTTGATTTGGACCCATCGGATGCATCCTAACCTGATTGAACTTAACAGTTGTACAATATGTCTCACCAAATGGATTACATGTGAAGATGAATAGGAGAAGCAAAAAGCCACTTGTAGATGGGCGACTGAAGATGAAAGAAACACTGATGTTTTTAGTTCAGCTGTGGTTCTTTTTTCTCCAAAACATTCTTTCTCAAACTGTTGAACCTGATGGGGGCCTGCTTCTTGAAGTCATTCCACAAATTATTGATCCTCTCGACACAAGCTTTTGTAGACCACCAGAAATTGATGAAGTAAAAGAGTTTGTCTTTGGAATGGACGAGGATAAGCACCGCTGGCTTGGATGGCTATTCTGCTTGGTATTTTCAGTCTTGGTGGAATGTTATTGCTGATTGTAATGGTGGCTGAATTTCTTTAAAGGTGTCCCAATGCCCAAAAGTTTCACAGCCACTATCATTGTCCTCATCCCTAAAATTGTGATTCCTGCATTTTGGAGTGTCTTTCGGCCTATCAGTTTGTGTAATGTGATTAACAAGATCATATCAACGCTGATCAATAACAGGTTGGCAAAAGTGCCACCGGACATCATCACTCCTAATAAGTGGCACGCTTGTTAGGGGACTCGGGGTGGCGGCTGCCCCAGCTTAATGTCGGCTATTAAGTTTTTATATAGTAACTTGGATTTTAGGTATGGTAAAACAGGAATAGGATGTGTGCAGGTGTGCGGTCCCGTGTATGTGATGGTTAAGTTGTGCTCTGTGTTAAAATAATATGTGATGGGACATTTATTTTGTATGATGGAAGAATATGTGATGACAGAGATATTTTTCATAATGTGCAAATAAAGACTATTCAATGGACTGTAATGTAGTAACTGGATTGGATAAAATGTATTTTTAGGCTATTGAGTTTTATTGTTGTGGTTTTTTTTTTTTTTTTTTTTTAAAAAAAGAAGGAAAATAAGAAACAAGCCCATTTACTAAGAAAAAATAAAATTTTGGGCCATGCGAATATATTTTGCATCCCATTTGCTAAAAAACGCCGAAGATATATAAATACAGTAATATTGTTTATAATCTCGAAAAACAAAAACCAAAGAATAGTTTCCTATTAAAATTAGATATGAATTAAGGTGACTAATTTGACAAAATTACCTTGTCAACTGCTTTGACATAACTTTTCATAAAATAATTTCGATTATGATAATAGAAAATTCAAGGGTTCAATTCACTTTTGTCTTTGCTAAGTAGGAGTAATTTGTTTAGTGAAGGTCATAGAGAATACTCCATCCATTCCGTTTGTTATCTCTTTCAGCTCATTTTCAATAATCAAAATATGCATTAATTAATTCATAAATTTCTATTTTCACCCTTCAACTAAACCATTTCATAATAAATATCAAGAAATGATATTTATGTAAAGTAAAGAATAAGATAGTAAAAACATAATATAACTACTTAAAACTACCTAAAAATAACAACTATTGTGGAACACTTTTTAATCTCTAAAAAAATTATTATTTTGGAATGACAACTATTGTGGAACACTTTTTAATCTCTAAAAAGATTATTATTTTGGAACGGGGGAGTACATTTATACTAGAATTCGATCCCCAACCTTAACAGTCCTTCGGAATGACCCCCATTCCCCCAATCTTAACAGTATGCATCGTCACTGCTACCAATGACCAATCAAAGTGGTGTGTCTTCTTCTTCTTCTTCTTTTTTTTTTCCCTATAGTATTTTCGTTCGCACCTTTTTCAACCATTATATTTGCAGTGTCTTCTATGAATATCGGAACAGGGTTGCTAATAATAGGACGGGTCACTTCTTTCCCTTGGCGTAACTTACTATGACTTTGCTTTTTGTGGTATTGGATGGTCTATCTAGTTTTTGATACAGAAGATGTTGTAGAAGTTGAGTTCAATTTCCTAATGTATAGGCTCATGTTTTGCTTCTTGATTTTTTGTAGTATCCAATACAGTACCAGAATTTAGCCATAAATAAATTAAGATTAAGATGGCAGATGGCAGATGCAGTGTCCGGCTCCGCAGCAGCAGGTGACAAAAAAAGAAAAAGAAAAAAATGAGATGGAGTTTGGCTGGCATAAACACTGCATTCCCAATTGCCCATTATCCACAGGAAACAGAATTACTAAATCTGGTGCTCCACCCTCCTCCTCCTCCTCCTACAGATGCTCTCGTACTTTCATCTTAAGTACGTATTTATTGTTGGTCTTCCTTTTACCAATTTGTCTTGTATATATATATATATATATAAAGAAAAGATGATAGATCCTCCGTTGCTTGCTGCAATCGCTTAGAGCCGAGACGCTGGTAGAATTTGTTCTAACTTTATAGTAATTCCCAATCCTGATTCCTGGGTAACAAAATAAGAAACCCGTTGACGATCATCTCAGTTTTTATCCCTCCTCAGTCACTGCGCAGCTTGCTCTTATATAGGGACGTACGCATTTTTGTTATTAACTTATTACTATTACAATTATAATATGTCGGGAGTTTGGAAATGGAGAAAATTGAAAGGGGTAGCATTGGAGGCATCGAAAGGAGGTCAAGGTTGGTGGAGGATAAATCATTTCCAAGTGCAGAAGAGGCGCTTGGTAAATTTCTTGCACGCGGGGCCGCCTTCTTTGAAACCGAGGGGTTCCTTTATATATTTGCAGGAGAGATACAAGTGCGACCATGGCGGCAGCGGTAGTGACCATCACCACGCTACTCGGAGGATTAGGGCGGAGGTCAATTGCCCTCGTTGCTCCAAGCAAATGGATCTCCTCTTCACCAACCGGCTGCAGCACCTCATTCCTCCCACCTCCAACCTCGATGCACCCGATGGGGAATCCTCTTCCCCTTTACCCAACAATGATAATAAGCACGAAGGCAGTAATGATACCGTCAAGGACGGAGATGGGGGAGGCGGCGGTAGTGCTTTCCACGCGGTAAATCTTTGCCCCAATTGCAAGACGGCATATTACTTCAGGCCTTTCGGGATGTCCCCCCTTCAGGGAAGTTTCATCGAGATTGGCAGGGTGAAAACCAAGAACTCTAATTCTAACGGGAAGTTGCTGGATCATCAGGACCATGCAAAGAGGCTTCGGCCAGCCTTCTGGGACGCCCTGAGGTCATATGGCAGTGATCTACCGGAGAACTGGTCTCCACCCTCACCTTCATCACGGAATGGGATTGCCGTGCATACCCCACCCAGTCCACCTTTTGCACCTGGTGTCAATGTTGTTCGAGCACCAGGTCCTGGGAGCAATGGCAGTGGGAGTAGCACCAGCACTCGTGCTGGTGCGAGCAATGGAACCAAGAGCACCTGGGGTGGGTCTAACCTAGGTAAAAATTTGCCAACACCAAAGGAGATATGCAAAGGACTCGATAAGTTTGTCATTGGCCAGGACCGTGCTAAAAAGGTCTTTTTCCCCCCCTCTTTAGACTTATTTCATCTACATCACTGTCATGTGTTTAATTTCCTCTACTTTCGCATATATATATATATATATATATATATATTATATCGCTCTTGAGTAGCTGCATTTGCATGCAAGCAAACCAAGTCTTCCACCTCAGTTGCAATGTCAATATGTATCCAAATACTATTATCTACTTCAGGTGTTTTTTGAAATTATCTGACCTTACTCGCCTTCATTTTATATTTTATAACTTTCTTAGCCGTGTCTCTAAATTAGTTGTGGTTGTGATCATTTTATGCATAATATCTGCAGGAAATTATACTTATCTCATTTCACATCTTCTGGCCTATAACTTCTTACCATGAATATCAAATGTATGCAGGTGCTTTCAGTAGCTGTATACAATCATTACAAAAGGATTTATCATGCTACATTGCAGAAGGGGTTAGTTCATGAACACTTATGTATCCATCTTAGGCCAAAAGATAATAACTGACTTGACGCATCAATGGGACCACTCTTGCCACGTGTGCTACAAGCAAACGCTTGATTTCTTAATTGGAGTTGTATTATCACTGAATAAACTCAAATATTTGATTGTATCATTATGCTTTGAATTAATCTTACCAGCTAAGAGTTTCAGTAGTCGCTCATAAAGATTGGACTCAATATCTAAATCATGATAACATGCAATTGAGGATTTCAGAGTTATCACATGATGTCACCCTTGTTCAAAAGTTTTGTCCTCCTCTGTATATCTGGTCTAACTCATATCTTTGAAAGTCCAGTACTTGAACAACCATCCACGTTTAGCTTTGTGCCTGCATAAATTCACAAAAGGACTGTAGGTAATTACAGTGAGTACTTGTGTTGTTGCACTGTGGTGGAAATTAGTGACTTCTCTTGCATATTTTAAGATTCTGTGGACTATAGTATTCTTCACTGTGATATCCTTCACATCTTCTGTCACATAGAAACCAAATAATGATTGCACCACTAGTCTTTGGGAGGTTATAAGTTGTGTGTATTTTATGCTTACATTTTAACCAGTAACTTTGATTAAGGCTAGATCTAAGAAGCTTTTTTCTTATAGTGCATTATTCCAAATTATCCCAGTTTTTGTCGATGTTTGAGATAATGCAAAGTGTAGGTATAGCCATGACAAAAGAATATCTTCACATGCTCAATGCCCTTCTAAGGGCATCAAAATGAATAAAAGACATTAAAATTGTTTTATTTAAAAAAGATTTAATGTAGGTTTTATTAAGTGATAAGTAAGATTCAAGTCACTTTAATTTTGAGTTATGTTTTACATATAAAATTCAATCTCTCTTACGTTGTTGCATTTATTAACATCAAACAAATTAAATATTAGGTGTAAGTTGATCACAAATAGAGAACATCCAATTTCAAATCTTTTGTCTATTAATTGGAGTTTACTCATCTTAAGGTCTAATCATTGTTTGGGGATATTAGGCCAGAAGCTGATTCATTGAAATTAGATGATGACAACAATGTAGAATTGGAAAAGAGCAATGTGCTTTTGATGGGTCCAACTGGATCAGGTGTGACTACCCCATTTCAGTCTTACACTGCACCTCTTTGACATGGAGTATGGAATTTGTTGGGTATGCTTTGCTGATTTCAAATTGTTTCTTGTATACCAATAGGAAAAACTTTACTTGCCAAAACTCTCGCTCGTTTCGTCAATGTTCCTTTTGTCATGGCTGATGCAACTACTTTGACACAGGTATTTGATACACACACACGCACATATATATTAATCTGTATTTGTTGTTTGATATCGGACCCTTCTTGATAGCATTATAAAATATGAGTTTGACATGGAATGTCTGTACCTTACTTAAATACAGATACATGATATGATGAAAAAAGTATGCATTTCTAATGTCTTTTTGGTAGTCGATAAGTTGCCTGGAACTATATATCCCACTGAACAATAACTGTACAGGGAAAAGGATTTTTTTTTTCCCTTCTGCCTGCCACGCCACGTGTCGTTAATGATTTGTTTTCCCGACCCATATTTCCCCCACTCCGACCCGACCCACACACAACCCTTTCACCTTCATCCCTAACCCTTCTTCTGCCCCTTCTTCCATTTCCATCTTCCTCCTTCCCTATTTCCCCCAATGTTGAAATGTTGCAAAAAAATAATAGGTAAATAATAGACTAAAAGTCTCTATAAGACGAAAGCAGAAGCTCAATTTCACTTTGAGGGCTTCCTTGTGATGCAGAAAATTTCTCTAATAGACAAAAAAAAGAAAAAAAGCAATTTAGACCTTATTACCCATATTCTGGCAGTTGATTTCTTCCAATCAATTGATTCGCTCAATATTCTAGCCACAATAAATCTTAGTTGCTTGCTTGATATAAAATAAATTTAATGTATGTTGGAGAAAGAACCTCATTATGAGTTGGTTCTCAGCTCCACTATGGCGGTATGCCATTCTTCAGCATTAGGTCAGCCACTTGTTCATCACAAGTATTGTTTTATACAACACTTCAGCCATGTAACTGTCCTATAGAATAGCAGCGAGTGGACATTGTCAGGTAATGGTTTCTGTTGATTTTATTGTCTACTGATTATTATATTCCTTTGTATATGATTCGTTCCCCACAAATATTGTAATACTAGCTGTACATGTAACAATCTTTGTCTGGCATTATTGATTCTGCACCAGGAACACATTTGCCTTTTAGTTTGAGATCATTTGAATTTTTTCTCTTTTATTCTTCTCTCTGTTTTAATAAATCTGAAGGCAAGTTTTTTCCTGTTTTGCAGGCGGGTTATGTTGGTGAAGATGTGGAATCAATATTGTACAAATTACTTACGGTGTGCTGATTATGTCTTATATACCTCACTACATGCATGGTGTCTATTAAACTCAAATTGCTGAGTGCTTGTTGACAAATTAGGCCTGCGTGCTATCATATGCGTCTCTACTAAAATAAGTGGTTTTAACAACTTCTAATGGTTGTAATGATATCAGTTAGTATAATTCCCCAGAGAATAGCTTAAATGGAGTGAAACAAGCTACTCATACCAACAAGGTATCTTTATTTCTTGGTGACCATCCTATAAGAACTCCAAAGTTAAATGTGCTTGCCTTGGAGTATTTCTAGAATGGGTGATCTCCTGGGAGAGTTCCCAGGATGTGCGTAAGTGAGGCCAAAATGCACTAGAAAGAGCTCATGTTGGTTTGTAGGGTCAGACTTCATTCCGGATTCGGAAACATCTAGAGTAACACCCTCTTTTTCTGTTGCCCCGAAAATGGGTACAATTAGTGATAAATGGTTAACAAGTTTCTGGGTTGTGATTCAAAAAAGCTACTAAGAATGGAGAATAGTACTCCTTGCTGTTTAGAAACTGGGATATCTTTTGCAGTAGCTGTAATGGTATATTTTGGGGGTCAATATCATGATGGTATGTTACTTGACATCATTCGTTGTTCATCCTTCTCCATAGGTTTTATCAAACAAGTAAAGAATGCTTCATTGCTATATTGTTAGTAATAGTCTGCACATGCTGTAGAACTATACTCATGGAAGAATGAAAAGAGTGTAATTCTTGTTAAAATATACCAAAGTGCACATTGTTTGGGAGATGTATATTATAGGAGTAAGAAATTTGAATTTTCAGAGTGGAACTAGGAAGAAACTTGTGGCTTACAAGAGTATTATTTCCTTTCTATATGTTTAAAGGAAAGTACCCTGTTGGCTGTACAGTAGGTTATGAATCAAACTAACTGTGAGATATTTTTTAAATTTGTTTCAAGGTTGCTGATTTTAATGTGCAAGCTGCACAACAAGGGATGGTGTACATAGATGAAGTTGATAAGATAACTAAGAAGGTTATTGCCTTTCCATTTCTGTTAGCTTTTATTCATTTTCTAATGGAGTCTTGTTATAATATATTTGGTGGTTTTATTGCAGGCTGAGAGCTTAAACATCAGCAGAGACGTTTCTGGTGAAGGCGTCCAGCAGGCACTACTGAAAATGCTGGAAGGGACGGTGAGATATATAACTCTAATATGCTCATTTGCAATTCTTTTACTACTTACTACTCCCTCCATCCCAGCTAACGTGTTCTGTTTGACTTTTTGACACTGTTCATTGTTCTACTTTGACTCTATTTTATTGCATGTAGTTTTAGAATATACTTCCTCCGTTTTTTTAAAAGGTTACACTTCTCATTTGCACGTATGCCAATGCACATTTTCAACGATTAATAACTCAAATTCGGTACAAGTAAAAATTTTAAGAATTTGATATTTAAAAACTATAAGATGAGACGAATCCAACAAGATCTCACTTGGCTATATTTTGTCTTCTATAACTATAACAAAAATAGAAGTCAAAGTGCTAAAATGAACAGTAAAAAAGTCAAAACATAACCTTCAAAAAAAATGGAGGGAGTAAATATTTTACATAATCTTTTCTTGTACACATTTAGAGACATTAGTAGTTGAGAAAGTGCATTGGATTGTGTGCAAAATTGAAACAAGACAAGTTAAGTGGGACAGAGGGAGTATTATAGTTTTAAGCATGAGGTCACCATCACAAAACCTTTTTTCTCCCCCCACTTTTGTAACTACAACTGTAAGGAGGCATATGGTTATATGAACTATGCTACCTATGAATACATGGACATTCCATTCTGGTAGAGTTCATTTTGTCTCTATTATATTATATGCTACACAATGTCTTTTGATAAAATTCCAAGGCTGTGTTTGGTAACGCCACTCTCACTTTAATTTTAATGGAATAAGTACTTATTTGTAAGTTTTTTTGATAACTACAACTTAAATGACTTAATTTATTAAGTGGGTCTAAATTTATGAGTGAAATGGACTCCAGAATTATGTGATTTGATTTTAACTTATTACTACCGAATCAAGTAACTTCAAATATTCTTTTTGAAAAATTAAAAATAAATTTAACCAATAATTTTGCTCGTTTTAATTTTACAACCTAATGACTCTGATTCAACCACTTTGTCATGCTGATTTCAGGTTTAGACCCAATACAGTTTTATGAAACGAGGCGTTAGGCATTTTTACCAAGTACCAACCATTTATGCAGCCAATTGCATGCATGTGTACACAGCTGGACTTTTATAAAATATACAGTTAGTAGTGCTGAAATAATTTGATATGAAGTGTTATTTCAGATAAAGTTCTTTTGAGCATGATATTAGAGGAGATAGAGAGATCACCACATGAAATAACTTGAGGATGCATCACCACAAGTGCACAAACAGTCATGAATATGCGTGTCTGTGTATGTGTGTTACCTAATTGGGATCTAACTTACCAGTGGAAATGTGTTAGAACTTAATGTTTTACATTTACTCTGTCGTAGTTTGGACATTAGTTTTTGAATATCATTTGATAGAGTATGCTTAGAGGTTAGAGTTTTTTCTGTACCAAGTTGTACGAGAAAAAGTACAAATTTTGTTCCATATGTCTCGAAAGAAGCTTTTTCCATAGTTGATATGAAGCTAGCTTGGTTATATTGGTGAATAATAATTTACGTACTAGGTTACATGCTGTCTTATGTTTTACTCTCCTTTAATGGTCTGGTAATGGTCCCTCGCAGAAGGATTGCTAACTGAAGTAAGCTAAATGATCCATTCTAGATAGTAGCTATGTACCTGCAAATGATTTGCACTAGTTAGTTTCCAGTTTCCTTCAAAACTGATCCGGCAAAATCAAGCTTTAATGATGGTTGTAGTACGATTGAATTTGCAGTGAACTTTAGTCTTATTAGAGTCTGCCAGTTGATGCAAAAACTGTCGCTCTTTAAATATCTTCTGAAGCCAGGAATAGACAAGGGGCGCCCTACATAGTTAAGTTTTGATGGTCGATTTATATTTTTCATATTTCTTGCATGTTCAGTGTGATATATTGCTGTGAAACCTCAAGTTCTTCCCTTGATCTCTTATTATATGCTCTTTTTCAGTTTCAGTCAAGTCTTATATTCTCCAAACCTTTTGACTTTTCTTTTATTTGGTGTTTAGTTTGTTTAAAGGGGGGTCTAGTCATCTACCAGTTTTTCTTCTTTCAATATTTTGGCCCTCAAATTCTATCCTTCGTGCGTTGCTTTTCTCTATTTCATCTTGTTCCGCTTCAAGTTTCACCCCTTTATTCTTATGCTTAACATTAATTACTTTTTTTTTCTTTTCTATTATTATATATTTATACACACATCCACACTTTTATTCAGACCATCAAACAACAACAATTATATTGTTAAAATGCCTGAAGTTAAAATCTGAACGTGCACTCTACTTTGCCAATTAACTGTACAATAATTCCTACTTTGCATTCTGAGCGTTTGGCTCAGGTAGGCCTTTATTGGTGTAATATCTTTCTTACCTATTTCTGCCAGATAGTAAATGTTCCAGAAAAGGGGGCCAGAAAGCACCCACGTGGTGATAATATTCAGGTATAAAATTTTGTTTGTCTCTGTTTGTTCGAATTCCTGTTGAATCCTCTTCTACATGTTCTCATTAATCGGTTGGTGGTTTGACCTTAAACCTGCAGCAGGTTATATAGTGGACCAACACCTCAGGATAACTTTTCAAAAATGCACATATTTCTTTTATGTAAACAAAATATTTTGCGATATTATTCGTAGGTCAAATATATTTACAGTGGTAAAAACTGGTGATTTCACAAATTTTATCAGTTAATTATTACCGTAGGTTGTTATTGTGAAGGACTGGAGGCATCTTCCCTATATCATAATCTCAAATATCTAATGAAGTGAATTTAGGATGACATTGGCTTTCTATATCTTTTTTTTTGGATAACAGCATTGGCTTTCTATATCTTGTTAAAAATGTTTTGACCTATGTTGTTGATATGCCATCTTTCAATTATGAGTTTTGGTTTTCTTACTTTTGCTAGGAAAACTTCTGAAGTTGTGGCTAGTCTTTTCACTAGAGCTTAGGAACCTTCCTGGTTTCAAAACCATGACTTGGAAACACTGACAGCAAACTTTTCAATCTGCAAATATTCTTAACAATTTGTAGTATGTGATCATCTTCTTGTTGGAAGAATTAATTGTAATAAATACAGAGTGAGGCATTTCTGTATGTTAAATTTTTTTTGGTGACAGTCACTCAACAGTGTAGAATTATATCAAGCTTAAGGTAATAACGAAATGGATGACATTACTATTAGGTGATAGTCACTCAACATTGTATCAAATTGGGAGGTCCCTGTTCGAACCCCAGTGTTACCCTTTGGTTAAATGTGTGGCGTTGCAAGACACCTATGCTCGCGTGTGATTGGATGTGTTGAAGAAGTTAATTGTAATGTCATTCATTTCCTTATTACCTTGAGCTTGAGATAATTCTACCTTTGTAATGATCATTTACTAGGATTTAAGATTAGAATGCAAAGTTATTTGTGATGATAGACAAGTTATAAATTGAAAATGATTCATGTTCCATTAACCATTTTAATACTGGGGTATGTGGCTCTTTCAACCTATCAAGTCTTGAAAGTGTTGTTCTACCCTTCACTGTTCCCCCATCTCCCCATCTGCTCCAATCTATTATTAATTATACTAATGCATCTTTTACATGGCGAAATGGTTTCCATCTTTGTGGCCTGTGGTAGATTTTTATCCTATAAAATTGTTTGTGCGGCTGTTATTTCTTTTTATGTAGAGTATTGATCGTTCATTATTTTATTTTCAGATAGATACTAAAAACATCCTTTTTATATGCGGTGGGGCATTTGTCGATTTAGAGAAGACTATTTCTGAAAGGTGATATATCCTTTATTCAAGCTCCGCACAGCTTGTCAATCTGCACTACTGCTTCTCCCTTTTATATTTGGATGATTTTAAAGGGAAAAAAAAAATCTCTGTCAGACGTCAAGATTCTTCAATTGGCTTTGGAGCTCCAATACGTGCTAACATAAGAGCAGGCGGAGTGATTGATGCTGCTTTAACATCTTCCCTACTTGAATCTGTAAGAATGTAGATATTAGAACCTACAAGATACATCATTGACTGACATTATCGCCTGTATTAGGGCATATTATGATAATTAGCTTTCTCCTCGTGTAGAAAATAAAATATGTTCAGTTCTCATTAATCTGATAAATATAGTCGGAGTACAATGGTGAATAATGTGACATTCTATGTACAAAGGGAGGAAGATGCTAACTCAAGTATGCAACTTTGAAATTGCCAAAAGAGTGACTGGTAAATAACCATGGAATTATGGAAACAGCAGCATAACTAAATAAATCTCAATGATATGACTAATTAAATAACACATTTGTTAATTAATAGTGTTTTCCCTGACTATCTCCATGTTGTATTTCATATCTGAAGAGGGTGATCTTTTCTAGGTCGAAAGCAGTGATCTTATAGCATATGGCCTCATACCAGAATTTATTGGGCGTTTCCCTATTCTGGTTAGTTTGTCAGCCCTTACAGAAGAACAACTTGTCCAGGTAATATTGATACCTCTGTTCTATTGGTATTTGCTTTGTCTATTTCCTTGCCATATTATTATGCATTGTGCACTTTAAGCACAAAATAGTGGGCTAGGATGTCGAAAATAGTGAGGCCATATGTCCTGTATATGTTATAGTTCATTTCTTTTCTGGATTGTCCTTCCCTTTTTATATGAAACTTGTATTTTGTATAGAATATTGTTGATTGTTCTGTTATTTCTCCATGTTTATCCCTTTCTTGCTCTCCGGGCTGTGTCACTTTTCCAGATATTTAGGAGGCTTCTCACATTCATACACCACATGCTTGCATATGTAGTCATAACCTTTCTATGGAGTATCTGTTTTCCTTGATCTTGGCAAGAAGTGCATTATGGTAAATTGGTAATTGTTAATTTTGTATTCTCATCATAGCCCTCCCTCCCTTTATTCTTTCTATACTATAGGTCCTTATGGAACCCAAAAATGCTCTTGGTAAGCAATATAAGAAGTTATTCAACATAAATAACGTAAGTCTTTTTCTCCTTGGTTGGGGATGTGTTTTCTGTTTTTGGTACATCAAACTTCTGAGCATGCAATCAAGTAACTTGTTTAAACAAAATTTCACTAATTCCAGGTGAAGCTACATCTTACTCAGAAGGCCTTACGACTGATTTCCAATAAAGCAATGACCAAAAATACTGGTGCAAGAGGATTAAGAACCATACTGGAGAACCTACTTACAGATGCTATGTATGAGGTAAAACTGTTCCTTGATTCTCTGGTTATTATCACACTTGTGTTCTGTGCTGTTTTCCTGTCTCCAGAATTGAGACTTATCTGCTTCTGTCTCACTTATTGGGATTGCCTCGACCTCTTCAGATTCCAGATATTAAGACTGGGAAAGATCGAGTAGATGCTGTGTTAGTTGATGAAGAATCTGTTGGTGCAATTGATGCACCTGGATGTGGGGGGAAAATACTTCGTGGAGAAGGTGCTTTAGAGAGATACCTTGCCAAGGTTGACATGAAAATTCAACCAGTATAATAATGATGATTATATTATTCGGTCGCCTAGCTTCAATTGACACTACAATGCCTCTTGTTCTCAGGAAGGAAATGGTGCAGGTGCCACTGAGCCACTTGAAGGTGAATTGGAGGTTGCCTCGAGAGCAATGAGCATGTAGCATTTGTTACTATCTTTTCTGACCTTGTGGAAATATTGTTCGGGAAGCCCCTCACCCAAGTCTTGGTCGTGTTGTATAGCGTATTCATTCAAAAATTATACACTTGTAATCTGTTAACATATTGGGTAGGTTAGGTCAGTTATCTGTAAAGAGGGGGGGTCATGTGCACAGTGCTTTCCAAATACTTCTTTTGTGTCAAATAAAAAGTAACAAAAAGTAACGGAGGAAGTATTGATCTACTTCTTATCAGGAATACTAGGAATCTATATTGATGGTTCTTTAACCAAAGAAGTAATAGAAAGAGTGAATTATGGAACTATTTCCGTGTACGATTGATCTAATTTTTGAAAGGGGAAAATCTATTTAGGGTAAATATAGTGCTATTATTTTATTTTATTTTTTTCCCCTTCCAATTGATGCTTGAGCGTGGCAAATGCGATGGGAATTCGTATGATACAAATTACAAACGAATAAAGTGGTAAAGGGATCGGAGGGGGGATTGAATCCCAATTGTAAAATTGAAAGTTAAACTTCACTATAATTAGGGATGGAAATAGATCGGCTAGGCGTAAACTTAGACATGTTCTGATTTTATAGGGCCCGAGCCTGAGTATTTGATAGTCTTATTTTATAGGCCCTAGTTAAGCCTACTTAAATGTCGGGTTTTAAGTATTTTAAAATTCTATTAAGTTTGTTACATATTTTTAAATTTTATAATATATATATATAAATACCAAATTAACAATAAATAATAATACTAATAAAAATATTTAATAAATTATAATTTTTTTGTATAAAAACTTTAAATAGGCTGGTCTAATAGGTTTAATAGTTTTTTTTTTAAAGTCTGGCATAAATTATTTTAACTAAATAGACTTCTAAAATAATTTGAGTCTGACCTATTTGCAAAATAGTTCAGGCCAAGCCTAGGTCTATGATAGGTTAGGCCGTAAGTAATAAAAGGTCAAGCCATCATACCAAATATAATGTTAATTAGGCCCTAGTACATATATTTTTTTAAAGAATTTATTAGTTATCTATACCTCTATATAAAAAATACTTCCTTCTTTTTTTTTTGTTTGTTACGGAGTTACATTGTACGTTGTCCAATGCACATTTTAAATCATTAATAACTCAAGTTCAGTACAAGTAAAAAATTCTAAAAGTTCAATATTTAAAAAATACACGACGAGACGAATTTAACAAGATCCCACTTGACTATATTTTACCTTGTATAACTGTGATGAAATTTTTAAGTCAAAATGTATGTGTATAAATAGTACCAATAACCCCAATGGCTATCTTTAAAAAACAGAAAAAGTATAAGTCATTGTGAGGTAAAATGGGAAAAAATTAATGATTTCAAAATTTTGAAATAATAGTCATATCTATTCGATTTATTATTATTATTATTATTATTATTATTATTATTATTATTATTATTATTATTATTATTATTATTATTATTTGGTTACAAGCTCAAATTCTGGCAAAGTAATGATGGGAGCACATATCATAAAAATAAATAGGGAGTCGGGTGGGAATTCGAAACTCAATTATAGGATGGGTATGTATCCACTATATCAAGCCTAACATCCTATATTATTTTATTTCAAAATTAATTTATTAAGAATATAATTTCTTACCCACAATCCAATTTATATGGGATGAGTACTTGGCCAAGTAGTTAAATCCCTGACTTTCAACCTGAAGGTTAGAGGTTCGACTTTTCACCAGGCCCCGTATCCCTCCCTTTACTTTCCTTTGTGGCAAACTTTTTTTTATGCCACAAGCCAATTGAAGAATCCAAATGATAAGATGAGCAAGTACAAACTTGGGTGTCCATCAATTGTTCGAACAACCCAACTTAAATGCCGGAAACATAAATAATGAACACAACAATTTTGTGATCTAGTTCGATGAACATGATCTACATATGTGGATTCCAATACATAATTTTTTACTATCTCCAAAGGACTCACATAAAATTCTCTTATAACATCTTACATCCTTCCACACTAGGACTCAAAACACTCTAGAAACGCCTTCTAGATTGAAGGGTTTGTTGAGCCATTGTTGTCTCATCATCTGCTGAACAACCTCCGATCTTAATACTAAGTGCATCAGATTGATACTTTGGAGCTAGCCACTTTCTCAATTCTCAAATACAAACCTGCATTTCAGCTTACATTAATATTTTTCTCAAAAGTGTGCTAAGTTCTAAGTAATAAACAATGAATATGAAAGCTAAATGTTCAAAACAAACAGATCAATATGAATTAAAAGATTGCCCCGATGAGTACCTTCACTTTGATGGAATTTCAGCACTCTTTCAGCAATCTTTCTCCATAGAGGTATTCTATGTTGCAATCTTCTCTCAAGAGTTCTCTCTCTCAATGCACTCTCTCCCCTCTCCCCTATTGTTTTGTTTTGTCTTTTCTTGACAGCACAACTTGATTGTTCTTTCAATGTTCCAACATCTTGCATCCATCGATTATCTGCATAACATAACTCAAATATCTAAAAATAATCTTTGATTGGTTTAGCAAATACTTTATCCATTCAACATTGAAATTAAAAAAAAAAACTCAAAAAAAAAATAATTGAAAAAATACATTGAAAATATTAAATGGACAAATCTTAAGATATTGTTACGCCCGTTTCGGGATAATGCTTAATCCTCTAGACGGAGCCTGCAAAACGGAAGGTGGGACGAGAACAGTCCCAAGGAATGCTAAGAACTAGAGCATCATGAAAAAACTAAAGAAAATAAAAGAAAATCAGTAAAAAATAGCCGGATTATTTATTTATTTATTTTTTCCTATACTTCAATGCTATTGTTTAGAGAAAAAAAATAAATAATCAAGTAAAAAATTCTATAACTTAATTTAGAAAATTTTCACATCACTCATAACGTGGAATCTAGACTTAATACAACGGGATTTAAAATCGCCACGTTACTGTAATTAGGGGTGAAAACAGGATGGATACGGACGGATAATACTCGTCCCGTATCCTATCCTATATTATTTTGTCGAATATGGAATCAAATACGAATAGGCCGGATACAAATACGAATTCGAATATTTCAGGGAACGGATATTAGACGAATTCGGATTTTAACTCGGATAATCTTATAATTTTTAAAATTAATTATTTAAATAGTTTTTTAAGAGAAATCGGAATATAGTACTATGTAAGCTAAACTGATTTTTTAAAATTTTTCAAGATCATTAGTTATTTCCTTCAGGACATCCAAATAGCATTACTACAAGATGTTACGTACCACAGTTTAGATGCAAATAACCTAGATGTAGTCAAGTTGATTAATATGATTTGATTTAATTAATTATATATGGCTTTCAAGCATTTGAGTATATTTATACATATAGTATTACTTATTTATTTTATAGTTAATACTTCCTCCGTCTCGTTATAATCGCTACGCTTAGTCATGGCACGCATGCCGATACGCATTTTTAACGGTTAATAACTTCAATTGTGTACAAGTAAAAATTATAAAAAATTAATATTCTAAAACTACAAGATTAGACGAATCTAACAAGATCTCACTTGATATCCGCTAATATCTCAAAATTATGAATTTTACAATCCCATATCCGTTCTCATATCCGCCAGAATATAAAAAATTCGGATTGAATACGGGATCGGGCGCCGGTTTCACCCCTACTGGGTAATCTATTAGTATATCTCATCACGCAACCTAAAATCTAGAAAAAGGGTACCAAAAGAGGCGAACACTGCGCTCTCGAGTCCCGGCGCCGGCGGTGATTGTTAGGGTAAAGACGGATGAAAGGGAGTGACGAAGAAGAGATGGGCTTATTATGGAAGCTCCCGGAAGTTAAGTCTGTTCATTTGGGGAAGCTTGGACCTGGTTTTGGCGTTGGCGCCGGTTGTGGTTTTGGTTTCGCTGTCGGCCTCATTGGAGGTTTGCACCTTACCTTTTGTTTGTGTTTAAAATTGAAATTAAAGTCTCACTAGCTAGCACCTATAATGCTCCTATTCAACCGGCCGGCGTACTCGCACATTTGTGATATTCCTGAATGTGGCTTTCTTTATTATTATGCTGAAGGATCCGGCTTCGGCCCCGGAATTCCGGGTTTACAGCTGGGGTTTGGATTTGGAGCTGGATGCGGGGTCGGTTTGGGTTTCGGTTACGGCCTTGGGAGAGGGATAGGATATGACGGGAATCGCAGATACTCCAACGTGGGAAAGAATTCTCAAAGTCGAGGGAATAATAATGTTCCTTTGCAGTAAGCCCCCGCTCCTCCATCTTACTTATTCCTTTCATGACCCGTGACTTTTTTTTTTTTTTTATTTTTTTTATTTCCTTCAATTCACGTTTATTTATTTATTTATTTATTTTTCCTTGATATTGTGGTCATTTTTGGTTGGTTTAAGAGATTGACTACTACTAGTAACTACCAGTAGTATTTAGTTAGTGTTTAGAATAAAATTCCAAGCACAAGTGCTCTTTGCTCACAAGTATCTCCTAATATTGAACAATTAACTTTAGATAAATTATTCACATGGCTATGGCTTTTAAAAAAACGACTGTATAATTAGCTAAAGACATTAGTAGGTTGCAGGAAATCCAACAAGCTTAAGATATTGTATTTGGGTTGTCAAGACAATTTGGGAATGGTAATCCAATACTTTTCTTGAAGCTGTGACGTGACTTTTCAGTTAGCCATTTGACAACTACAACTGCATTTTCTTTTTCTTTGAAGTTTCTAAATACTAAATACTGTAATTGGAATCTAATGACTATAAAATCTATCTTGAAGATAACTGAACCAAACTTTGATACTCCATAGAGAAGTCTTAGTTGTGTGCTATGAAATATCAGTTGAATAAAACAATCGTTTTGTTTGGTTAGGTGAATTATGTTCTGTGCAATATAAAAAGTGAATGGGGGTATAAAATAAGAAGATTGAGTAGTGCATTTATTTGAAACAACCAGATTTTAAGTGTGAAAGGCTTTTTTAAGGAATTTTTAAACTAGAGAAACAACTTAACACTCTGAATTTATGTCCTGTGCTTCTATTGGCAAAAGCTATAAGAAATTAGTCATTGCCTTCATCCCAGCAGTGCACTTACATACATGCGTGTGTGTGTGTGTGTGTGTGTGGTTCTTGATTCCAGGGATGAAATCGGTGCTCTTGTTGATGAGCTGGTAATGAATACAAAAAAACTCATTCAAGCAACTTCAAGGGAGGTGGACAAGTGGAGAAGATATTGAGGTCCTCTTCAGTAATTGCATTATGATCTTTTTGGTACATTATTGCTTAAAAGCGTTGGCCACACCGTGAGTACAAAGGGGACCAAAGGGGGAGGGGCAGGGGCGGGGATTCGAACACTCAACCTGTTAAGGATCGTTAAAGACTTAGCCAACAGCTAACCCATTCCCAATAATTGCATTATAGTTGATAGTTCACATTAGTATAGGCTATTTTCCTATTGGTTTGCTAGTTTCCTTGTGTTTCTGTTATTTCAGTATATTTATATGGTATACTAAGAACTAAGAAGCCCATGCATATTTCTAGTAATTTTCCTGTAAGATTAAAACTTGACCTGGTCTTGGCTCGTGCTCAAGTTTATGTGGTCACATGTGTTAGATATTAGTATTAGACTGTAGAATGAATATTGAAGGTTTGGGGGAACTTTAATTAAATGGGCTAGAAACTCAAAATTCTAAACTGTTGAATGAAGATTGAAAATTTTGGGATATACTGCTTCATTTTTTTTTGGTACAAATTGCAGATTTACAACAATCCAAAAATAACATATGAAACTTAGTATCAAAGAAAGGCCATTGTCTTTATTTTGTTTTTCACAAATTTGTTCTTCCCCCCCCCCCCAGTGTTAGTGACAGAGGAGGATATTTAGCCCAGGATTTGCACCAGGCGAGGTCTGCCCATTGCTAGTACCTAACAACTAATGAAACTATACTCCATCCAGTTTGAATACACCAGCATGCCCCTACATATATGTTTGTGTGTGAGAACTGAGAACGATTATTGGAACTACTGTGCTATAATACTGTGTTTTATAAAGGAGGTAAAATTTAAGCTTTAAATTCCATGGCCATTGCTGATAAGGGAATCAATGATATTGTAAGTGGGAAATAGATTATAGTATAATTTAAATAGGCCACTTTAAAATATTTTATATGGACTAATTTTGTTTAATTTGAGGGAGACATTAATTTGAATGTTTAATCCACTCAATATTTTTTTTTAAAAAAATTTTTAAAATTTTTTTATTTTTGTTTGTTGTTTGTTGTGGTTGAATTTGTATGGTGTATTGTTTAATTTACTCTGCATTGAGTTTGTGTCCTTAAAATTTATTTTGGGGGGTTCTTGTTTAAGTCCAACGGTGAGTTCCCTTTTCTTTTTTTGGTGGGATACGGTGATGCTTTAGTTACTTCACAAAATGTTTATATATAGACTAATTACTATGCCATGCCCTTGTTTTATGGATTTAATTGCCTGATTTTTGGGTAAACATTGACGCTAATCCAAATCATATAGATTACAAAGTAATAAAGGGGAGGGATAGAGAGCGGATGGAAAACCGAACGCCTAAAAATAAGGTTGGAAGTCTAATTGCTTGATTTGAATATAAACTAATATATATAATCTAATAATTTAATTCTCGTTTGTGGGGTTGTAAGTTGTAACAATAAAATTAAAAGAAAAAAGAAAAAGAATACTGCATATAAGTTGCATTTGTTTATTAACTTTTTCTCTCTAAAGCCAAAGTGTCATCATTTCCTCTACTCATCTTCCCCCTTTCATTCACTTTTGTCCATTACCTCGATTAGTGATCATCTTGCCCTCATGCTCACCACAATGCCACTTCACACTTCACTTGTGCTTACCCTTGTCATAGGATCGCCACTTGCTCTCTCTCTCCCTCTCTCTCTCTCTCTCTGAGACTCCTCCTCTCGTTGCCTCTTGATCCATTTCCATCGCTTTATAGATTTGATTGTTCTGGTGACAATAGAGTGGTGGTCCAGCTAGAGGCATCAGTTGCAACGAGTAAGTTTGGTGAAATAGGATTGGAGATTAACTATAAACAAACACCAATATATGTTAAACAGTTTAATAGTGTAACTATTTTATCCTTATGCTTAATCTTGGCGGTGGATGGATTTAGGAAGGCATTTTAAATGAACAATAACAAAAATCCCTTCCTATGTTTGGATTAATAAGGGAATTTAGAGTGAATATGAAATCCACAAAAATTCATTTAATGCATAATTGTGATGGATTTAAAATTACTTTTAAAATCGAGTAATTTGAAGTCCACACTCCACATCCCCTTGCAAATTCAAATCCCCAATCCAAACACAACCTTAATGAATTAAGAAATAAAGTAAAACACAATAACTAAATACACCCATCACTTGCTCTATATACCAATCTTCTTCAACACTCAAGTAAAATTAACACTCACTTCTCCTACACCCAAAACCATAAATACATAAACCCTACATTGACACAAGTGTAACACATGGTTAAAGTTTAAACATCGGGAGAAGAAGGGATCGGGGTGGAAAATGTAAGCACATATGCGCATTTAATAGTGTGGATACATTGAAATATGGGTACCTTATGTTCAGCCTTGGTTGGCCAAACACGAGGGTATAACGTTTGGACACTTAATACGTTCATCAGGGAGTGGTTGAATAGACTCATGTTTGTGTTGGTATCCCACATCGGTTATGATGTGTCCCCTTTACTATCTTATATGGTTCCACCTATCACCAATTGGTTTTAGGTGTAAGACTCTCATCCATGAATTTCTACATGGTATCAGAGCCATGGTGCCCGGGTTGGGTATATTTGATTCTGGATTTGTGATTTGATTTCGAGATGTATATCATCTTGAGGGGAGGGTGTTGGTATCCCACATCCGTTATGATGTGTCCCCATTACTACCTTATATGGTTGGGAGCAACTCCACCTATCACCAATTGGTTTTAGGTGTGAGACTTTCATATATCAGTGAATTTCTACAGTTTGTTCAACAACTGCTGGGCATATCAATTATCAACTATCAAGTACTTTTGACTTTTTAGTGGCTAAACTGTATATTCTTATCGCTCATCTACATTGAAAATATGTTCTAATTATATTTCCCATATCCGAATACACTATGATTGTCGATAAAATATAGTATTGCACCTGTTGAGAATGAGTTTGCGGGGTGTTGAGTAAATTGGCATGCATAATTGGGTATTTTTCCTTGATTAAACAACCAAAGAGCCCGCTGAGTTTATGGACAAAGGGTGCTGAGTAAATCTTTTGGAACACCTTCAAAGCATATTGTTCCCAATTTCCTCTAGTATTGTTATGCCATATGGTATTCTTCATTCTTTGCAGGGCCTGATCATGGGTTTGGAAATTGAGTTTATTGAATATGGAATTATTTGCACGAAATAGCTTACATACAAAAAGGTGTTAAAAAAATAATTCCTAATGAAAAAGTTCATCTGCTAAATATTTTAATGCTTGGTCGAGCTCTTGATCAAATAAAGGATCCATTTATGACAATGAGAAAATAAGAGATATTTGATCTCGAAGTACCATGTCGTAGCGGATTTCTTACCAAGGAATTGCTGACTGTAATATTTAAAAAATTGAAAAAGAAAATCGAAATGTGTCGGCTGGAAGATTTCATAGCCTAAAGATCTAAAATGAAGTTTTTTTTTGGGTAAACATTGACACCTATGTATCGGCAAAGGTGTGTGGGAGCCCATGCCACACAAGTTCAAAGGGGAATAAAGGGGAGGGATAGGGGACCGGATAGGAATCGAATCCCTAACTTATGGTTGGAAGGCAGGAAATGATATAAATTAGTGCAACCTTCTGGAACTTCTGCACGTTCATTTGGTTTGAATAAGTCATGATTGTTGGATTGAGTCTTCCTAATTTTTAGCAGTCATTAGCAGTGGTTTGTTAACTATTTTTAGTATCAAGTATTCCTATATATTTTGCTACTTTGGTGTAATAGAATATCAAGTTATCAAGACTTCTCTTTCATTTGTTCTCTACGTTTTTCATCTTCTTGTCTATATTAATTTTGTCACATGGTATCAGAGCCTTATTCCGATCAATCAAGGTGTTGATTTTTATTGTCAAGAAAGATGAATGGTGGAGGCACCTTTGCTGATTCCGGTGTAGATAAGCTTTCCATTATAGTTACTGGAGGTTATGCATGGAAACTTTTCTACAAGGACATGATCTGTGGAGATTGTTACAGGTGAGAAGGACATTCAAGCTAACACTCCCCAGAATACGGAAGGACGACGAAATGGAAGACGAAGTGCGAGTTGCATTGCGGACTTCGATCAGCAAAGAGTACATAGAGCATGTTCATGATTTGAAGATGCCAAATGAAGTGTGGGATACACTTGAAAAGCTCTTCACAAAGAACACTGCTTGTTTGCAGTATTTGGAAAATGAATTGGCTGTTACAATTCAAGGTAATTTGTGAATTCGAGAATATTTCTTGCGAGTCAAAATCAGTGTTCTGAGATTTTAGAAATAGATACTGAAGAGAAAGTAAGCAAGAACTGGCTGCGTAAATGTCTCATTCGAGGCTTGCGCAAAGAATTCCATCCTTTTGTATCATCAGTACAAGGGTGGACAACACAACCATCAATCGATGAGTTAGAGAATTTGCTCGCAGATCAAGAAGCTTTGGAGAGACAAAGGTTTGGGAATAACAAGTCGCCGACAGTCAGATGAAGTTCTTTATGCTAAAGAGCAAAAGAAGAGTTCCACCAAAGATCATTCCAAGACAGACGACCCTTCTCAAGGAACGTCTAGGAAGTGCTACAGGTGTGAAAAAAGGACATCTTAAACGTGACTGCCGTGTGAAGGTTGTGTGTGATCGGTGTGGAAAGCCAGGACATATCAAACAAAACTGCCGTACAAAGTTGAAAGGGATCATTGCTTTACTGTTGAAGAAATGAATCAATCTGCAACGAAAGAGAATATTGAGGAGAAGTTCGGCTGCGGTTCAATAAACTATAGCAAAGATTGGATTGTTGATTCTGGTTGTCTCATCATGCAACTGGAAATGTTTCATTACTCTCTGAAGTTCATCCTCATTGTGGAAATAAAGCTATCGTCACTGCCGACAACTCAATACATCATATAATGAAAGAAGGAAAATTCAATGTCCAAGGCGATGTTTCTGATGTATCACTTGAGGATGTTTATCATGTTCCGGGATTGAGAAAGAATCTTGCTTCAGTTTCTCAAATTACTGATACTGGGAGATATGTTTTATTCAATCTGAATGATGTGAAAATTATTTCCAATATAAGAAGATATTTTATTTACTAGGAAGATAAAAGATTCTTTTTATGTTTTATATGCAAGCGGTGCATATGTTGAAAAGGCATGTCAAAACACAAGTGCATCATTGTGGCATGCTCGGTTGGGCCATGTAGGATATAAGTTGTTGCATAAAAATTCAACTAACAAGCTTCTAATGGAGTACCTTTTCTGAAAGGGATTCATCATGATATGGTTTGTCGAGGTTGCCAATTTGGAAAGTCTCATCGACACCCTTTTCCAACCTCAAAGAATAGGGCTACTGCTCCATTACAGTTGGTACACTCAGATTTGATGGGTCCAACGGCTACACCTAGTTATGGTGGATTTTTCTATCTAATGGTTATTGTGGATGATTATTCCAGATTTTCGTGGGTATTTTTTCTACGAAACAAGAGTGAGGTCGTCTCTAAATTTGTTCAATTCATTGAACAGGCCGAGAAGGATTTCAAGCAGAAAATAAAGTGATTGCGCACTGATAATGGGGGAGAATATATGTGTGATGAATTCATGGAGTATTGCAAAAGCCACTGTATTCAGCGCCAAATGACTTGTCCAGATATGCCACAACAAAATGGAGTTGCGGAACATAAGTTGGCACATCTTACAGCTGTCTGTTTGTCTTGGTTGCATTCGAAAAATCTTCCAAGAGAATTATGGAAGAAGCTTTCCAGTCGGCGTGCCATGTAATAAACCGACTACCATCTTGGCCAGGGACATAACCATCCCCTTTGAGGTACTGTACCATCAGACACCTGAGCTATTTTCGAGTTTTTGGTTCAATATGATATGTCCATGTTTCAAAGTCAAACAGAACTAAACTTGACCCGAAGGTAAAGCATTGCATCTTTGTGGGTTATGATAGTCACAGGAAAGGATGGAGATGTATGAACCTAGAAACAAAGAAGGTTGTCGTCTCCCGTGATGTGGTGTTTGATGAAATTTCATTATACAATGTTGATGAAAGAGCAAATGGTGGTACCGTCAAGTTTTCATCTTTTCTTGAAAATGAAAATGGTGAACAAATAGAGAATTTTACACCAACAGATGATGCTGCTCAAGATGAAAATTTGAATGTGGCACCAACAGGAGAGGATCCACTTCGACGATCCTCTAGACAAAGAAGGCAGCCACATTATTTTTCAGATTATGATATTCAATTAAATGTGTGCACTGTCGTGTCAAGTTTTCTGATATGTGATGCATCTGAAGAGGAACCTAAATTTTATGATGAAGCTAAAGGTCATGACCACTGGGAAGCAGGTATGGAAGAAGAAATATCAGCCTTGTACAAAAATCACACGCGGGAGCTTGTACCAAAGCCAAAGAATGTTGATTTAGTTTCTTGTAAGTGGGTTTTAGATAAAGAAGGCAGATGGTTCTATTGACCGATATAAGGCGCGTCTTGTTGCGCGGGGTTTTGCTCAAGAGTATGGCCAAGATTACGAAGAGACATTTAGTCCGGTTGCTAAGATGGTGACATTTCGAACCATGATTTCTTTGGCCGCATTCAAACGGTGGAGATTGTGGCAACTTGATGTGAAAAATGCTTTTCTTTATGGAGACTTGGATAGGGATATTTTTATGCAGCAGCCTCCTGGATTCACTTCCAAAGAATTCCCTGACCATGTTTGTCGACTTAAGAAAGCTCTTTATGGTCTCAAACAAGCACCTCAAGCTTGGTTCGGTAAAGTTGCTCAATATCTTGTTTTTTGTGGGTTTAAGTCTTCTGATGCAGATCAAACTTTATTTGTCAAGAAAACTCCAGTAAGGTGCACAATGTTATTGCTCTACGTGGATGATATGATAATTACAGGTGATGACGATAATGAAATTGCTCGTCTTCAAGAGGCTTTATCTCTTCGGTTTGAAATGAAGAACCTGGGAAAAGTAAATTGTTTCCTTGGCATTGAAGTTGAAATGTGTGGTGGTTATTTTGTCACTCAAAAGGGTTATGCTTCAAGGTTGCTGGATCGTTTTGGAATGAGCAAAGCAAATGCAACTAACTAAAGAGGGAGGAGAATTGCTGAAAAATGCGACTTCCTTTCGTCAACTTGTTGGTAGTTTGCTCTACTTAACTATCACAAGACCAGACATCTCTTATTCTACTGGAGTTATATCTCAATTTATGGAGGCACCAAGAGAAAGTTGCCAAACGAATCCTTAGATATGTCAAAGGTACTTTATCATATGGATTGTTGTACACATGACAAGCAGATTTGTCCTTAAATGGTTTGTAGATGCGGATTGGACTGGAGATGTGAATGATAGACACTCCACAACAGGGTATTGTTTTAGCATGGGTTCAGCGGCAATCTCATGGTGTAGCAAGAAACAATCTACTGTTGCCTTCTCGAGTTGTGAAGCCGAATACATAGCAGCGACAATGGCTACTCAAGAATATATTTGGCTCAAGGGATTGCTGGGAGAAATGTGTTGTGATGTGAACTATCCAATGGTGCTTCAATGTGACAATGAAAGTGCAATAAAGCTTGCTGGGAATCCTGTGTTTCATGCTTGCTCTAAACACATTGGGGTACGATATCATTTTGTTCGAGATAAAGTGCTGACTCAAGATATTCAGCTCCAAAAGATACAAACAGGAGATCACATTGTAGATATATTTACAAAACCGTTGGGAAAAGCTATGTTTGAAGCCTTCCGAGCAGCTCTTGGTTTAGTTGACAGCAAGTTTGCACTAAGGGGGAGTGATACAAACTAGTGCAACCTTCTGGAACTTCTGCACGTTCATTTGGTTTGAATAAGTCATGATTGTTGGATTGAGTCTTCCTAGTTTTTAGCAGTCATTAGCAGTTAGTTTGTTAACTATTTTTAGTATCAAGTGTTCCTATATATTTTGTTACTTTGGTGTAACAGATTATCAAGTTATCAAGACTTCTCTTTCATTTATTCTTTACGTTTTCATCTTCTTGTCTATATTAATTTTATCACAAGGAAGATGACCAATGGGGTCAAGTCCCATCACCACTAGGGTCAAGTCTCATTCCCAGATCTAAAATGAAGTTCAAATAAGGGGGAGAAATAACATAAAAATATTTGTATTATTTTTCTTCACTAGAATTTTTTTCTCATTGGTTTTTTTCTTAATAAGTTTTTAACGATCGTATATTCTTTGTGTAATTTACATGTATCGAGTAGTATTGTGTGTCAAGTGTTGCATCTCCATGACAATTCTTGTATATGACAAATGTTGCCGGCCATATGTGGCATTCCCATACTTTATACTTACTTTACATGAGTTGTACAAATTTTCTATAAATAAGCCTACGAATGAATGGATAAAATGACCAGTTTTCTTCGCAGCCAGTTCTTCGATCTCGTCCCATTAATCCTATCATCATACTACTATTCTATATGCTATAAATACTCCTATATTAAAATAAAGTTGAAGCACCACTCCTACATTAAAATCTACATATACCATTTCAATTTTATTATGACTAACTTTATAAACATGAATTTGTCCCGCTAGCTATATTTGAATATTGTTGTATGAATCGTTGTTGATGTTATACAAATTTTGTAAGGATAATCGTCCATCTTCCTTCAATGAAGAAATTGACTATGTTGGTATATTGAAATGTAGAAGTGAGGGTAAGGAGGGTGGACAATAAACAAACTTTCACAAGTAGGAGTGGTGCTTCAACTTTCAAGGTGCCATAAAAAACTGAGCACATTGTGCCACTTCTTTCTCATTAAACCTTGCATTTGGATTGTTCATAGATGTATGGTTTTTTTGTAGATCTTACGTTGGGGCCTTAATATTTTTTCCTAATTCGTACATAATACAAAAACATTTCAACAACAAACAACCAGTGTACTTGTTATAAAAGGAGTATTAATAAGCGCATCGAAGTAATAAAATCATCAATCTAATCCCCTACTCCTCCCACCCTCGCCCGCCATATTGTTGAAAAACAGTATTAACATATACTACTTTTAAAATATTGTTATTCTTTTAAAATATCAAAATTTATTAAAATGAACTATTGTTATCGCTTAAGATTTTGACTTATTCAACGTAATCGGACAAATGGCTCTAAGCCTTGGATGTTTGAGTTACTAATATATATTGTTGATGAGTTACTGTGAAAGGACAAAAAAAACATTTGGAGAAGGATTCATGCATTGGCAAATATGTAGGCCGGAGGATGCATAGGTATTAGTATATTCTAAATACAAACTACTCCCTTAATATTATATATATATGTATGTATATATTAGAAGTTTAGAACTGTTCCTAGTGAAATGCATGACAAGGTTTATTATGAATAGTGTGCTTTTGTTTTCATCAAAATATATTGGAGTATGTATGGAGAAAGGTATAAGAAAGAATTATATAATCTAATAAAGTTTATTAATTAAAACACACCCAAATCAATAATATATTAAATAGAAGTTACAGATTAAATTTTGAATTCCATAGCAAAAGTATTTGATCGGAATTTGAATTGAATCACCAACCTGCTAAGTCTGGAGGAGTTTGTCACCAATATGAATTGGGATCAAATGCCATGCTTCCACGACTTATGAAATTGCCTCACCCAAGCTTATATTCATTGAGAATATTGTCGAACCGTGTCTATGTGTTTTCCCCTCTCTTTGCACTCTATATGTCTGTCCTTAAAGAATAAAGAACAAGAAAATGTTCTAGGAGAACCAGCAACCCCTTATGAGTGTAATCTGTTCAGAATAACAAACTAAATACAAACCGAATGTATCTTGTAACAAATCACATCCAACCAAATGTATCTGACCGATATTATAAACCAAATATACAACTGAATGTACCTTGTAATAAATAATTATTTAATTTGATGACAACCAATCAAATAATCCGATTTTTCCAACAATACATAAAATTTAAACAGGTTAATTCAAAGTGACTTACACATGGAGATAGGTCATTATGTGTAAATACAAAAATATTCACAGCTAAGTAGTTTTTTTCAATTGTGACCGGACTAGATTTCACTATATCCATATGCTGCCAATCTGTTAAAGGCATTAGTTTTGCATGTCGATTTTGTTCTTGTTTGATTGTTGATTTTTTCTATTCATATGTTGATTTTGATCCTTTTTTGGCTGTTGATTTTTTTGTGCTGCCAATTTACACAATTGCCTTTTTGAATTTGATCCTTCCTTTTTTCTTTTTGGCAACAGCAAGAATCTTCTGATGGTGTTGTTCGTATTGTGTTTTCTGTTGAATAGGTTATATGGGTTCTGCTTGTTTTGTGCTGCCAATTTGTTTAATTACATGACTGCTTGATAATATTATGTTACCTCTTTCTTGTGTGGCTGTTAGTAGGATGTATCAAATTTGCATGATTGTATGTGATGGTAATGAAATAAGATTATTTTGCTTTGCTGTGATGATGGGGAAATAGGCCGTGAATGTAAGCGAATCTGTTGAATTACATGATTTTACATAAGATTGTTTTGTGAGAAATAAATAAATACCATCTCTTTTAAATATAAAAATAATAATAATAATAATTGAAAATATTTATAACAATAGATCCATATTAATTGGGCTCCCACCACTCATTTCCTAGCCTGTATAGACTGTTCAGCAAAAAAAAAAAAAGATCTATATTACTACCTCCGTCCCACGAATTGTGGCTTGTATTCCTCTTTGGGCTGTCCCACGAATTGTGGCCACTTTCCATTTTTAGATAAATTTAATTAATATAAATATGATTAGAATCTTAATGGTTTCTAAATCACATTAAAAGTAATCATTTTTACTATTCTGCACAATTCCCAATATACTTTTATTTTTCTATACAAAGCCCCTTGCATTTCTTTAATTCTTCATATTTTAAAATTGGTACAAATAAAAATTATATAAAATATATATTCTAAATCTAGACGTCTGGACGATTCTAACAAGACCACACTTGAATATTTTTCTATAATTAAATCATTACAATAATATTTTGTCAAAGTTAAACAATAAAGAAAGTCAAAATTCATTAAAATTTTAAACACAAATACCCACATCACTTTAAACACTAAACCTCACCACACCCCACCACATAAATTACCGTGCCCAAAAGAAACGAACCACAATTCGCGGGACGGAGGGAGTACTACAAAACGTAGTTGGCCTGACTCCTGAGTGGTATGGGGCTCTGACAGCTTAAACAAAGGTATCAGATTCGAACATTTGTGTATGCAGAATTGATGCAACCCTTCAATGCCCATCAGATCTCAATGATTAGTTTTGGGCCCAATGTGATCTGAAGATACACGCCAAAAATAGATCCACATTACTATATGAAATCTAGGTGCAATTTTTGGGCAAATGTAAAATGAGAATTGACAACGCAGCGAGCCAGTAGACTAGTGTGATCCAAGAGAAAAAAAAAAAAAAAAAAGAAAAAGAAAAAAAAAATTAGAGAAGATGGAAATATGGAATGGATAGCACTCGTTATCCCAAGGCATATAGTGTTGATGGGCAATATGAATCCACGTCAGCAGTATGATCTGCAACCTCATCAGGCGCACCCTATCAGAAAACACAATCAGATTGCACATCCGTTCTGTTTCTCCCTCTCGATCGCATCTCCTTGGACACTTATTGGTCCCACTTGGCTCTCTTATTACGTCCACACAATAACTTGGCTTTTTACTTACTACTAGTATTTCTTCCTCCTCAGCTTATTAGTAGGAGTATTATTATTAGCAGCTTGAGAGGCCGGCTTCTAATAAGTTCATCAACACTTGAACCACCTGCATCTCTCATCAATCCGATATATATTCCATCCCACACCAGTATTTTCACTACTCTCCAATTAGCAACATCATCTATCTACCTATCAGCCTAGCTAATAGCTAGGATGGCCTCCTCTCTTGCCGCCTCCTCCGTCGGCGTCTCCGACATGTTCGGCAATCCCCTCACTGTCTCTAGGTCAGCTCCAACCCCTTCCAGTACCCCCGCCGTCGTCTCCACCTTCAAGACTGTAGCCTTCTTCTCCTCCAAGAAGAAGGCAGCAGCCCCCAAATCTAAGCCAGTTGCTGTCTCCTCCTCCGCCGACGAGGAGCTCGCCAAGTGGTACGGTAAGTCCTCCGGCTTCGGCCTCAGCGTCAGCCCTGTTTCCTCACCGTACCACTATTCCATCATTTAATTACTACAGTACTAGTACTATATATAAGTACAGAATAAATATTGTTATACTACTACTACTACTATTAATTAATTGTTTGGATTTTGCATTATCAAGCTCACCACTGCCACTGTTGTTACTCCCACTGGCTACATATATATATATATATATTTCAGGGCCTGACAGGAGAATCTTCTTGCCCGAGGGGCTGTTGGACAGATCAGAGATCCCCGAATACCTCACCGGAGAAGTTCCTGGAGAGTAAGTTCTCATTTAATTTGTTCCACCCGTACGTGACCCACCCCCCCTACTAACTAACTACGTTGCTTCTTCAAGATTCATCTTGTTAGACTTAAAAGAGAGTAATTGATTACTACTAATATAGATGCACATATATATATATATATATATATATATATATATATGTTGATGCATGCAGCTATGGGTATGATCCCTTTGGTCTTAGCAAGAAACCTGAGGATTTCACCAAGTAAGTGTGTCATAATCATAATCGCACTCTGACTCTGTTCTCATATCATATAGTATATGCATGCCTTCTCTTAGAGTTGAATTGCCACTGCTCACTCCTGGTCGCTCCATATATTTAAAAAAGAAAAAATTTGTTTTACTATATTAATTAGGTATCAAGCCTATGAGCTAATTCACGCTCGGTGGGCTATGCTTGGTGCCGCTGGATTTATCATCCCTGAGGCCTTCAACAAATTTGGAGCCAATTGTGGTCCTGAAGCTGTTTGGTTCAAGGTATAGGTTATTTATTAGGCAGCCCTTAAATAAAACTAATTAATTACTCTACAAGACAGACAAGACGTCGTAAGGTAGATTAATAAGTAAGTCTTTGCTTTAATTTGTGCCTGCCTGGGAGATAAACTGTCCTTGCTCCTTCCTTTCAAATAAATGTAGATAAATGTATTTGCACAAGTTATACTAGATTTTCTTTCTGAGGAAAACTGTTTTTCCTTTTAGGCAATCTTGCACCGATTTGATTTTAATTAATTGCCACTAACTAACTCAAAGTACTACTGTTTTAAGCGACAATAAATACTGCTGATTGATTTGAAATTTTACAGTTGGCTTAATTCATAAAAAAAGATTTAACTGCTAGTACCATATTATGTATAGTTGAATTCCTGTCATGTCATGTTTTGCGGCTGCAGACTGGAGCGCTGCTTCTCGATGGGAACACGTTGAATTATTTCGGAAAGAACATCCCCATTAACCTTGTGGTAGCTGTGATTGCTGAGGTTGTCCTGCTTGGAGGTGCAGAATACTACCGAATTATAAATGGTTTGGTAAGTGTACTCAGCTTTTCTCTAAATATCTTTTTTTTTTTCCTTCTTTTTAAAACAACACACACACACACACAGTGTGTGTTTGTTTTTGTCTGTAATTTGGTACCTAATTAGTAATTCTCATCAGTGTGAGGAAAAGGAGAAGTAATTTCTTCCAAAAAGAATAAAGAAAGAAACTCTTCCCCACCAATATTTCATACCTACATCATTTCAAAAAAATTAGAGATTCCAAAACTCAAAAAGTTATGGAACATTGCATTAGTGTTGGTCCACTCTCATCAAGGTAAAAATCTTGCAACTCCCAATTTTCTGTGTTATGATTGTATCCATCATCATCCCTATGGACCATTCAATCACCAATGTGGGTGCATGCACCTAAGGCTTGCTAAAGAGCCTAGCTAGCCAGGCTAGACTTATCTATTCAGGCTTATCTTCCCATCAGTTTCCCCATATATAATTAAAACATCCACGCATACACTGGCAGGCACACCCTCCTGCATCTCTCATGCACTACTAATCCAAGACTCAGAAATTTTCAGTCACTTCTTATACATTGTTTTATTAAAACATATGTGCTGTGCTGTGCTGTGCTGTGTTCGCTCACTGGTGTCTGACTGACTGACTATATATATGCAAAATTATTATTTGTGTAGGATCTGGAGGACAAGCTTCACCCTGGTGGCCCTTTTGATCCATTGGGGCTGGCAAATGACCCAGACCAAGCTGCATTGTTGAAGGTGAAGGAGATAAAAAATGGCAGATTAGCCATGTTTGCGATGCTGGGCTTTTTCATCCAGGCTTATGTCACAGGAAAAGGTCCCGTTGAGAACCTTGCAGCACATTTGAGCGATCCTTTTGGCAACAATTTACTCACTGTTATTTCTGGATCAGCTGAAAGAGCTCCTACTCTGTAATTTTCTCTCTTTCTCCCTCCCTCTCCCTGCCCCCCACTCTTACATGCATGCAGCATGCTCTAATCATCCGAAACTTGTATCAACAATGTATTGCGAGTCAGACAATTAGTCGTTATTTCAAGGAAATCAACATGTTGTATCATTGTCATTAAGTATTGGAGAAAAGTTTTTCGTGCGACCATGATGATTGATGGGGCTGCAGTACATATATATATCATCAACTTAACCACCAACAATTGAGAGATTCTATATGGGCATCATCAATGTGAAAATGTGATCATACATACGACTACGACAGTAAAACCCTATAATATGTACATGCAATGCACTTGGATGATCATTTATCTAATTACATACACTCTATATATAGGCACTAGCTACTACACACATGAATGACGAGAAGATACATACATGGTGTAAATGCATGCCTTGCATGGGGTTTAGTAGATGATAATACATTCTAGTTCTAGTTTACTACACTATGAGTATGATGAGTAGGATCATGACATATACTACTACTTCATATGCTTGACTTTTATTATGTGGTATAAAATAAAATAATGTGGGTTTAGAAGATTATTATGTGGTATAAAATAAAATAAAATTTGAATGATTCTGTTGTTGGTCTGAATCCTGTGATTTTATTTTTAATAGAAAATACCCATGAAAATAAATGAAATGCATTATATTTAGGTTTCTTCAATTCGTTCTTTTAACTGGGTTCTGAAGTGAGCTGTATCCGATCCTTTGATTTATGGTTGATGATATTGAAGAGACGGGCCGGGGGAATTGAAAAAGATTCCAGATTAAACCAGGGAATTTTTATTAAACATGTAGTAGTAAAAATTATACGCCGATCCTAGCTATGAAGGAGTGGTGCATGCGTATATATTAATATATCATAGTCTATCATCTATGATACGATCTATATAGGGAGGGAGGGAGGGAGGGAGGGAGGGAGGGCGTCCGTCCTGTGTCTCTGGACTACTCTCTGTAAAGCTTAATATTGATTAGAAGTTGACATTCCAAAAAGCTCCATCACCTTCTCCGCAGGAGTGATGCACTAATCTCATTCTCTCAACTGATTTGCATATCCCGCTGCATTGCCAATCAAATGATGCCACACAAAGGTTCCCTGCTTGAGACTTGAACTCACAATCTGCCAACAATAGACAAGAGAAAAAACCATAAATACTAGTAATATACATGCATGCATGCTGTCTGTCGTCTCCAAGATCAGAAACGAAGACCTGCAGGGTGCGTGGCTCAGGCTGGCCAGCCTGCGCGCAGCCTTTCATCAATCATGCATCATCAGTGCAATCATCAACAATGTATGTGTAATTGTGTTTTGTGTGTTGAGGAGGAGGAGGACTGTAGAATCACATATAGAGTAGTACCTGGTGGGGTTCCGCAGCACATAGAGGGGTCGTCGATGTGTTGGACTTCTAGCCCTATCAACCATGAACCCAGAGAGACATCCTCGTTGGCATACCGGTGCAAGATGCCTCTGCCAAAAGCAAAGCAAATTAATCATATATATATATATATGTATGCAGTAGTAGCAGTAGCTAGGGAGTATTCAATTCATTAATTAATTTTGCTTCTTAATTGAATTGATGATGTAACTAGCTAGACCCTATTAGCTAGAGAACCTACTAGAGCAAGTACACACATGCATGATATATCATGCACTTACGAATTGATGGAAATATAAGTTGCGAGGTCCTTGGAGATTGCATAGATCTGGCCTGTCGCATGTCTGAAATATTTGTTCCCTTCTTCCCCAAATTTCCAGTACTCTGGCTCATGATACTTGACTCCCCTGCCAACTCAAGATTTCAGTGTATATAGATATATATAGCTAGGCCTATCAAATGGTATCGATATATATATGGAGCAGTTCCCAGTGTTAATTTTTGTATATATTTAGTAGTAGTAGTAGTAGTATTTAATTTAGGTGTGGTAGGTGAATAATCCAGATATATCGAACATACTTCTGAGAGAGGACAGGCCCGGACTTCATGCATCCAACATAAACCCTCGACTTAGATCTGTGCTTTGCAAGCGTTCTCATTAGCATGCCTGAAAAATTAAAGCAAGAGCAAAAACAATTGGAGGAGGAGGACTGGCCGCCGTTTATTGCATGTGGAGGAAATAAATAAATAGTACTAGTACTCCTACTAGCTAGTACTAGTAGTTATGTAGTAATAGTATTTTATAGCTAGCATTCATTTTTTCCATCTTGTTCATTCTTCTGTCATCCCACCGTACCATTCGTCCTTCAATGACAAAACCTACACTCACCCAAATTAACATGAACATCATCGTCCACCTTGACATAGAATTCTGCATCCCACATTGCAACAGCTGTGGTGAAGAACAATCGAGTCTTTGTTGACAGCTCGTGGTAGCCCTCCACATGGTTTAGTCGGAGAAAGTCCTTGTGCTCTGCATTCTCAACGTCGATTGCTCTATCGAGGACTCCACCAGGTGTGGCGCTATGTCCAATCACAAATCGCATCACCACTCCTTTCACCTTCTCCAACCTCTTTAGTTGTTCTCCTGCACGCATATCGCATCCCATCAAAATTAGTAACATTTTCTTCCGGGGATTATATGTAAACAACAAAGCAAGAGATTATTGTTATTATTATTGTTATTATTATTATTATTACAACAACAATAAGAAGAAGCAGCAGCAGCACAGGACCTTTAAGCATCCATGTTTCTCGAACAGAGTCTCTCCTCCTCTTGCTGCTGAAAGCAGTATTTATTCCAACAACTAGAAAAACTTTGTCAAGAGTATGATTGACCATCACCCTTCCCTGTGCTCCTCCTCCAACAATCTTGTTGTTCGTCCGGGCAGCAGCCAGTTCCATTTCGAGAGTTGATATACTTTTATCCAGCGATCTGTTCAGCTAGCTTAAGCTAAGGTTTGGTTTATCTGATGAAATTGGCTGATAAAGCACAAAGAATCAGCCGATGATGAGAAATAAAAATTGAAGCTAAAAGCTTACTGGACAGCTTTTTGTGTCTTTATAACTTTTGCGATGACATCATCTCCAGGATGTTGTTCCACCAATCTCTGGGAAAGGACAAAAGCAATTGTAATGTTAATTTCCAATCCAATCGTAATGATGATGATGATGATGGTGTTATCAAGTAAAAAGCCACCAGCAGCAGCAGAAATACTCAAAACAAAAAGACAGAGAATTTTGTAGTAACAACTGACGCGCTTGTGATCGCATTCATGGAGTTTGTCCAGATGTTGAGGGACTTGTTGATGATGAGTAACATATTCTGCTGCAGAAGGATGTGGCCTGGTGGTTTGTGTTGTAAAAAGAGATCCAGCAAGGAAGCTCGCAACACACAGGGCTATTAACATAACCTTCCCTGATATTGATTTCCCTCTCATTTTTGATTTGTTACTACTACTAATCTTAATGTTGATCTCCCTCTTGAGTGGCAAGGGAGGAAAGTTCGACACCATACAGAAATTCAGCAGCAGCGCCAATAACTGTGTCTTGAATTTTGATACCCGGCCGCCCTATTGATCGATCTGTATTAACATTGCTAGGCAGTTACCATGATGCATGTACGTAACTCTCGAGTATAATAGCTAGCTAGCTAGCTTCTTAATTGCCTTATTAATTAAAACTAACTATGATGCTTCTTCCAATAACTTGTACAAGTAAACAACCTCTACTAGTGACTACTAGCTTGTTGAGGATATATATACACAAATTCTCGATCGCACATGGTAACTAGATTTATATATCAAGTGCACCTGCTGGCCGCCTCACACATTAGTATTACTGCTAATATAACAGGCCGGGTTTCGCCATATATGATAGTAGGATATAAAGTAGAAACTGGAAAGAGAAACATAATAAAGGAAAATTAGTGAACTAAGTGACCATCAGTACGTACCTGTGGATGATGATGACATGAACAACAACAACCTGCATGAGAATAACCGTACACTGAAAATAGTCAATTTTTACTTGCAGACATTTGAAGAAAACATCGATCTAGCATACTTGATGATGATGATGATGATGAATTTGTGAAATCTCTACGCCTGCAGGCCTTGCTTTTATTAGATGGCTCAAAGAAGATGATGATGATGATGATGATGATGATATTTGATGCCTTTCATTGGAGGCTGGGGGTGGCAGTTCAATCATGCTGTTTTCATGTTTCAACAAACTGTCTATTTCAAAATTGCAACGGGTTTTTCACTTGCAACTGCAGCCATATATCATATACTCCTTCCATTTTTGTATAATTCAAATATTTGCATAGTTATTACTATTCATTGAGTAACTTTGATTCAATTTTTTAACACAGCTATATAAGATTAAACATAGTCAAGTGGAATCTTGTTGGATTCATCTGATCGGTAGTTTTAGAATATTAATTTTTTAAAATTTTTGCTTTTACACAATGTGAAATACTCCCTCCGTTTTCTCTTTATTTGCCCCCATTGGGGTTTTGTATACTATTCACATGCAGACTTTGATTTAAAGTTTTATCATAGTTTTAAAAGTTAAAATATAGCAAAGTGAGATCTTGTTAGATTCGTCTTGTCAGGTAGTTTTTGAATATCCAACTTTTAGATTTTTTACTTGTACCAAACTCGAGTTATTAATGATTAAAAATATGCATTGGACTGCATGCACTGTGGGTCCGTAGCAAATAAAAAAAATGGAGGGAGTATTAAGTTTAAAAATATGTATTGGATTCCGTAAAATGCAAGAATGTTATAACTTTTAAAAAATGGAGGGAGCATGCATTAATTATTAATGGAAAAAATGCCAAATAGGTCTTTTTTCTTTTTCAAAAATTCAAATCGGTCATTTTTCTATTTTATTACCAAGACAGTCCGCTACAAATGCAATTATGTCCAAATCAGTCCCTAGTTCACTAATTATACTCTAATTGCTGACGTGGCAAGGGTAAATTTAAACCTGACACGTGTGCATAATATTAGGCTTTTTCTTTTATCTTTTGCCAATTCAGTCATAAAATTTTGTTTTGTTCTATTTAGTCATCTACCCAAATCAGTCATTTTTATATTAATTGGTCTCCAACCTTTCAAATTATTTCATTTCAGGCACAAAACCTTAAATTTTTTTATTACTACTAATCCATTTATCAAATAAATGCCAACATACTTCCGTAAATAAAATTAAACATCAAACCTCATACATAGGTTTGACTGCCTTGTTAACGGGTTTTCCAAGATTCGGGATTTTACAGACTTTCTCTAACCATCCGACCATGATGGTTCATTGGTTCTGGTTTCCTTCAGCAACAATTAACACAATCATACTTTGTTTCCTACCTAAAAACGTAGTAAATGATTTAATTTTAATTTTTGTGTAAATGATTTAATTTTACTTTTTGAAAGGTTATGGATGTAGGAAGCATGTACAATAAAATCCAAAATGCATGAGGTTTGGTGTTTAATTTTATTTATAAAAGTATGTTGGACATTTATTTGATAAATGGATTAGTAATAATAAAAAAATTAAGGTTTTTGGCCAGAAATAAAATAATTTGAAAGGATGGAGGCCAATTAATATAAAATGACTGATTTGGGTAGATGACTAAATGGAAGAAAATAAAAATATAGGACTGAATTGGCAAAAGATAAAAGAAAATGGACTAATATTATGTCCACGTGTCAGTTTTAAATTTAAACTCTTGCCACGTCGGTAATTAGAGCATAATTAGTGAACAAAGGACTGATCTGGACATATAATTAGCATTTGTAGCGGACTGTTTTGGTAATAAAATAGAAAAATGACTGATTTGAATTTTTGAAAAAGAAAAATGACCTATTTGACATTTTTTCCAATTATTAATAGCAACTTTTCTGCATACATTGAACATGTAGAGTAAATTAATAATAATAATAATAATAATAATAATAATAATAATAATAATAATAAATTGTCAGAATCCTTGGAATTTGAAAAACATAATAACCCTAGCCCAGAGC
The DNA here is from genome assembly GCA_030278955.1 of Hygrophila difformis. NCBI lineage: Eukaryota > Viridiplantae > Streptophyta > Magnoliopsida > Lamiales > Acanthaceae > Hygrophila > Hygrophila difformis. The sequence goes on from JAOANR010000011.1 coordinate 78,930, forward strand.
CAGGATAGTCATTAAGGGGTGATTTTTTTTGGTGAATTATCGGGTAATCTCAGGCCACATTACCTTTCTCAAAGTAAAATTCTACATATACAAAGTCACAAATGCTCACCCGATATATTTACTTAAGCTGCCAGAATTTATACAACTCAGATCAACTGCATTTGATCATTGAGGACATAAGCCTGGAGGTATTATTGGAGGATATACCATTACCAATTAGTTACTACTGTATATATGTTACTATTAATATCAAGCTATATAATTAGTTATTTTAAAAGCTAGCGATAGTGTACTTGCATGCATGTCTTAGTGGAGTGTGTAATTTTCCCATTTAACATGTATTGTTTGACTTATGCATGCAATCTAATGTATTTTTTCAACCGTATCTTAATATCTTAAAATATATACAACAAAAAATTATGTAAATATATATTCTAAAACTACATGATATACGATTCTAACAAGACCCCACGTGACCATTTTTTTTCAAATATATTTATAATAAAATTGAGTCAAAGTTAAAAAATAAACAATGTCAAAAAGTCAAACATGACACCTTATACGTACGGGACGGAGGGAGTACTAATTGTGACTATAGCAGACAAAATCAAATCTTGAACACTGATAATAGACAAGATCAAATTACTAGTAAATTATTTTGACATTTGATTTTGGGAAAAAATGCCAAATATATCCTTTTTGTTTCAAAAAAAGCCAAATCTATCCTTTTTCTATTTTATTACCGAATTTATCCTCTACATATGCTAATTATATCCGAAAATATCCTAAATTCACTAATCGTGGAATACATGCTGACGTGGCAATAAATTAACTTAAACCCTACACGCTGGATGGGATTTGAAGTGTCTCTCAATTAAGGCTGGGGAAAAATACCGAGTATACCGCATACCGCACATACCGTATCGAAATTTTCGGTATACCGTAATTTTCAGTACGGTATCATACCGAAAAAAATTCTCCGTACCGTATACCTTACCGAACTTTACGGTATGAAAAATTTCATACCGTTGCCGTACCGAACATTTCGGTATACCGATCTTCGGTATACCGAAAGTTTCGGTATGAAATATTTTCATACCGTTTCCATACCGACATTCCGGTAAGTTCGGTATATTCCGCTATACCGAACATTCAGTACATACCGACATACCGTATCGCGGTATATACCGACATACCGAACATTCACTACATACCGACATACCGGTATTATGGTATATACCGGCATACCGAACTTTCTCTATATACCAACATACCGATATTATGGTATATAACGGTATCGCGGTATATACCGATACCGTGGTATATACCAAAGTTCGGTACGGTAGCGATATACCGCGGTATCAAAAAATTTATACCGTTACCGTACCGAAATCTTACGGTACGGTATGATACCATACCGAAAATTATGGTATACCGAAAATTTCGATATTTTCGGTGTTTTTTCGATACGGTATGTGCGGTATGTAGTATATTCGGTATTTTTCCCCAGCCCTAATTGAGACACACTTCAAATTTGATCCAGCGTGTATGGTTTAAGTTAATTTATTGCCACGTCAGCAGGCATTCTACGATTAGTGAATTTAGGATATTTTCGGATATAATTAGCATATGTAGAGGATAAATTCGGTAATAAAATAGAAAAAGGATAGATTTGGCTTTTTTAAAACAAAAAGGATATATTTGGCATTTTTTTCTTTGATTTTGTAACAAATTAAAGTAACAGCGACGAACTAATTAAAAGTTTGGTCAGAGTACTACTAAGTGTGTTAATGCTCAACAGTTGGACAAAGTCAGAGTTACAGACTTACTCACTATTATTGATTTATTGGAGAGCCAAAGCTTGGAATTTATTCTGAATTATGCCATGCCATTTCGCCGTTCACCTCTAAGGTTCAAAAAAAAAAAAAAAAAAAGCCCTGGTTATTCTAGTTATAACTTTAGGTAATGGGCTAACTTTATTATTTTACTTGATTAAGATTAGGAACATATGAGACCGTTAAAAAAGCCACTAACAAATAAACATGTTAGTCTTCTTTTTCATCTTCTTCTTGGTAAATTATCAAAAAATGATTTCTACTATAACTAAAATTTACAAAACTGTATAAAATATTAATAGGCAAATTTTCAAGGTAAATCCACCTTGAGACAGATTCTCAAAACGAAGATTTGTCATCTCTCTGCTACATTGGATAGAATATCAGCCAAGGTTCATGCTAGGGGTTCTCACCCGCGCCTAATTTGTTGGAACATGGGTTCTTGGCAAGGACATTTCGTCAATACTGATGGGTCAGTTTTGGCCAATGGTTCTCGAGCTGGCTTTGGTGCAGTGTTGAGGACTCCTTCGGGAGAATGGCTTCGTGCGGTCTCTGGTTTCCTTGGGCAGACGTCGGTCTTACATGCAGAGCTTGCTGGAATTGTGCACGGGCTACAGATGGCGCTGGATCATCGACTCTTGGAGATTTACTGCTGCAGTGATTCTTTGACGGCAATCAAGCTTGTGAAGCATGCGCAACCGGCTTCACACTGGTTGTCTGCCCCATGCCAAGATTGAGGAGTTGCGGTCGTCTTTCCAGGTGTGTCGGTTTGCTCATATTCTCAGGGAAGGTAATTCCGTTGCAGATGCTCTGGCGAAGATTGGTGCTTCTGGGGATCTATTCTATACGACATGAGCCTTCCCTCCTGACCAATTGCGTCCTCTTTTAACAGCAGATGCCGTTGGCACGTGGTTTCCACGGCGCTAGATCCAGTTTGTCACTTATTTTCAGTTCTTTTTTATTTCTTTTTCTAGCCTGTATTGGCTGTAACGCAAAAAAAATAGGCAAATTTTGAACTTTTTTTTTAAAAAAACCTTTTGTTTTAGCCATATTTTCTTTTTTTGGTAGTAAATATAAACTAAGGAGAATCTGCTGAACATTGAATATGAGATGTCAACGAAAAGTATGTAGATGGATTGACGATGACGTAAGCATTAAATTAACTAAAATGAAGGGTTCACATGAGTTTGGCTTGGCAAGTAAAAAATTCATGCATTGAAATGTTAAAAGACATGAGCAGTTTGTCTAAAACTAGGAATAAAGTGCGGAGAAAAGAAGTATAATCATGGAATTTTCTTACAAAGTAAACAAGCTAAGCGGTTACTTTAATTTGCTGGATAGATTATATATATGTATGTATGTACGAGCTTAAACTCGATCTGTTGTGTTTGTCGAGGCAACATTTTTAAGTGTCATATGTGTGTGGTGGAGAAATTCGAAAACATTCCATTTCTGAAGTAGTAGTAGCAGTAGTGGTGCGCGCATTGAAAAAGAAAAAAGAAACAGAAAACATAAAAATATATAGTGAAGATCGATCGAGTTGGGGCCGGCCGGGGATGAAGCTAAGGATGGGAATATTAATAGCAACAACAATAAAAATAATAATGGTGATGGGAGCAGCAGTACTGGGCATGATGATGATGATGATGATGATGATGGTCGTAAAAAAGGCACAGGGACAGTCGTCGCCACCGCAGGCAACCGCACTATTTGTGTATGGAGACTCATTGGTGGACAACGGGAATAACAACTTCCTCTACTCTATCGCCAAATCAAATTACTACCCTTACGGAGTGGATTCCAATACAGGTCCTACCGGTCGATTTTCCAATGGGAATAACTTCGTCGATTACCTCGGTAATAGTAATACTATACAACTAATTCACTATAGCTAGCTAGCTAATTAACCACACTGCTACTTTCTCATGTCTATTGATGAATGATGATGATGATGATGATGATGCATATTCATTCATTCATATGTGTATGTGAGTTTGCTGTTTGCTGCGTGTTGCTGCTGCATGCAGGAGCCTGGTTGGGCCTTCCAGCACCTCCTCCATTCGCAGATCCCACCACCACCGGACCTCGAATTCTCGGGGGAGTTAATTATGCTTCCGCTGCTGCTGGCATCCTCGACGAAAGTGGTCAGCACTATGTATGTATATGTAATGTGATTTACATTTACTTCTTGTAGGGAGTACAATAATTAATTAATTGTAATACCGTACGCACACACATAGCTAGGCAGAGTGGAGTACTCATGTATGTATGTAAGTGTGTGTGCGCTCTGATCTGCGTGCAGGGACAAAGGTATTCGTTGAGTCAGCAAGTAATTAACTTCGAAACGACTACGTTGAATGAATTGAGGAGGATGATGGGCGGCGGCGGCGGCGGTGGAGCCAACAGCAGCTTGAACAGGTACCTGTCGAAAGCCATAGCCGTTATGGTGTTTGGAAGCAACGACTACATCAACAACTATCTGATGCCGGACAGATACCCCTCCAGCTTCAACTACAACCCCACTCAGTTCGCCAACCTCCTCCTCAACCACTACGCCCGACAACTCACCGCACTCTACAGCGTTGGGCTTCGCAAGTTTGTATTGGCCGGAGTGGGCCCACTGGGGTGCATTCCCAACCAGCTGGCGAGGGGGCAGGCACCTCCGGGGAGGTGCGTCGACTATGTGAACCAGATCGTGGGAGAGTTCAACCGGGGGCTGCTGTCGCTGGTGGACATGATGAACAACGGGAGCCACCCGGGATCGCTGTTCGTGTACGGGAACACATACGGGGCGATGGGGGACGTACTGAACAATCCGGAGAGGTACGGGTTCCGGGTGGTGGACAGTGGGTGTTGCGGGATAGGGAGGAACCAGGGCGAGATCACGTGCATGCCCATGGCCACACCGTGCCCCAACAGGAACGAGTATGTCTTCTGGGATGCATTCCATCCCACCCAAGCTGTGGACGCTATCCTGGCTCACAGGGCCTATGCCGGCTCTCCTTCCGACTGCCACCCCATCAATGTTCGACAATTGGCTCTTCTTAATTTCTCCTAGCTATGCTAGGCTAAGCTAATTAAAACTCTAACCACAATATAATACTACTATATACTAATATGCATGAATGATGACTTATCCTGCAGATTAATATGATTATTATTATTATATATACTCCACTTATGTGCGGGCGCAGTGTATGTGCTGATAGAATGATATATGGGGACTACTAGTCTAGTACTATACGTACTAGCTCATCATCAAGACATCAACGTATATAGTAGTACCTATAATCTTAAAATTATCGATCGTCTCCATTATACTCCATATTAATTAATTATCCATATTATCTCTGGTACTGTCCTCTGGAATCTGGAACCTCTCTCAGCTCAGTCTCATCTGGATGCATGGCCTACTGCGGCCACATTACATTATAGTACTCCATTAATTTATCTATTAAACGCACTACTCTTATAACAGTAGTACGTGGAGCAGTATTCTTTTTTGCTAATAATTTTGTTCTCCTGGTAATTTGTTGGAGCCAAAGCTCGTCTCATGGAAAACCATGAAGCAAACTACAGTCTTAATCTACTTCAACAGTAGCAGAGTACATATATATAGCCATAGGAATAGGATTATATATATTTCTATCTGTTTTTATGAATATGCACCATTTACTCTACGCACGCAATCCAATATACATTTTTAGCAATGAACAACTTATGTTGTGTACTAGTAAAACTATATAAATTTGATATTTTAAAACTACAAGAGGAGACGATTCAAACAGTATCTCACTTGACTATATTTTATCTTCTATAACTATCATATAAACATGAATCAAAGTTGAATATGAATAGTGTCAAAAAAACCAAACATTTCACTTTTACGAAAACAAAGATAGTATATTCTTTAGCACTGAGCAAAACAATAACCAGTAATGGACATGGAATCCTCGCAACCACCCCCAATTGGCATTTCTGTAAAGGCAGAAATGGTTGAATGCTTAGTTCACACAAAAAAAAAAAAGAAAAAAAGAAAGAAAGAAAGAAAAAGAGAGGTGAAAATTGTTCCCTGGCTTCGGCTCTTAAAAAAAAAGAGAGGTGAAAAAGTGGTTTTGTTAGTGGCCCTTGGCCGGGTAGCGTAATAACACAAGTAGAAAATAAGAAAATATCGCAAAAAAATCTAAATTTTCGAGGTATTGTTATAAGCAAGTTTTCCTGCTATGGTTGAAGGAATAAACAACTTTAGTTCAGGATGTACCCTCACCTAGAAGGTACGAACAGGTGTATACGAGTGAGTTAGATCAGTTTTATTTAAAAATAAAAACCAAAATCACTCAACCCGAGACCTAATTAATAAGTGGCTTGTTAAAATTACAAACCATTGAGACCTAATTTTTTTCACAAACCAAGTATCAAATTTTCAAGCCAAGCCATCAAAATTTTTTAACTGAATATAAATTATCATCACATGTATAATAAAATTTCCAATCAAAATTTACATGTTAAAAAATCCAAGTATAAATATTATAAAATAAAATAAAATGCTAAATTAAAAGTGTCTAAATATTAATTTTCCACATAAGGGTCGGCCATTGGGAGTGGCCACAGAAACTAATTTTGTAGGTTGACCGTGGCCGCGAAGCCACTGGGGTTCGATGGAGGAGCGCAAGTCAATACCCAGACCGTGGATAGCATTCTGTCTGCGACACAGTCTGGACCACGGTCACACCGAGGGCCTCTGACCATGGCAGGCCATGCGTTGAACTTTTAACTCTCTTCTTGATTCTAATGAGCTCTATTTTGAGCTCCAAACACTTTTACCTCATCACATGTGAGCCTAGACATCTACCATCGCTAAAGTCTTATACTATATGTTATGTTGCCTTAGATTTTAGGGATATTGTCATGACTGATCTCTATTTGATATCCAACCTATGTGTCGATCTAATTGGATATGGCAAATCTATTGTATGTACACGTGCCTGTTAGAGTTGTTACTCTAGGCATTGTCCGTTAGGGCGAAATGTTCGAAGCCTACTAACCCACTAGACGCTGCTCAAATCGTGATGATCAACCAACTCCAATCAACTTACCCAAAATCTCTAGAGTTTATACCGTATGCAACAGGCAATGTAAACATGCGGTTCGTTAAGCGTTGTGGTTTCTTATCAACGATGAATGTCGACCACTGTATTAGGTTGCACGGTAGACATTATATGTGACTGGTTTATGATAGATAGACATATTAGGCCATATCCATATCGGTCATCATTCATTTGTAACTGTAATGTTTGCCATTGATGAAGCACCGATGTGTGACTGTGTGGAATGTTTACATATTGTATTTATCTTTTTGTCATTTAATTACTTTATTTATCTTATTATTACTGGAATCATGTATTTTCCTATTATGTCCTTCATCGCTTTCATTTGCTTAGCACACTGTACTAACATTTGCTTTGCCATTGTGGATAGCGCAGAGCATGATGATGGGATATATGTTGGGACTAGCTAGGGTGCATGTTATGTGATTTATGTGTCTTAGTTGATATCTATATTTATTTATGACTGTGTAGTTGAGCTGTTGAGGCCTGTGTACTTTAAGTTGTCATTAGACCAATGACCATGCAGTTGGATTAAACAGGACTTGTAGTTCGGTTATGCTATGTTATTTTTTATGTCAATATGTGTTTTATATATTCCAATTACCTCGTTTTATATTAGACATTTAAAATGGGTGATAAAATAGTTACCAAACGCAGTTGGCCTGAGTGGTATAAAGTTCTCATAGCTTAAGCATAAGTTCGAGCCTTTGAGAATGCAAAATTCTGGTTTGGAAGATGCAACCCTTAAATGCCCACCAAGTCAAATTAAAAGTTAATATAACAATGGCATTAAAAAATAAATAAAAAAAAAATTAGGGAATAGGGACTTAGGCCCCGTTCTCTACAACTTATTTTCAGACCTTATTACTTATTTTTTTCCAAAATCAGATCAGACCAGATCAGATAAGAAACATTCAGATCAGACCAGATCAAATTAGATCAGATCAGACCAGACCAGACCAGACCAGAAACATTCAGACCAGATCAGACCAGACCAGATCAGATCATTATAATACAATTACATAATTACATATAATATTTTTTAAAAAAAGGGCAAAAACATATAGGAATGTATGCAAATATTATTTATATTGTACTTATTAATACTAATTTTAAAAGTATTTTTCAAAATATTTTTTTGCTCTTCAAAATATTATTTAAATATACTAGTCATGTTTTTAATATATTTTATATTATAAATACTTTCAAAATATAGTTTTAAATACTTTCATTAAATATTTTTGAAATATATTAGAAAATACTTTCAAAAATATTTTCAAAAATAACTAAACATAATAATAAAAACTATTAATTAATTATTATTATTATACTATATAATAAATATTAAAATATTAATTATTAATTTTTATTATTATATATTATTATTATTATTACCATAATTTAATTAGAATCAAAATAGCTTATCGAAAAAAATAATTAGAATCCAAATATAAATAAAATAAGATCAGAACAGATCAGACCAGATCAGATCAATTCAGATCAGACCAGATCAGACCAGATGGAATCAGACCAGACCAGAAACATCCAGATCAGATCAGACATATTCAGATCAGACCAGATCAGATTTTACAAATTCAGATCAGACCAGAAAAATTAAGGCCTAGAGAACAGGGCCTTAGCCCAGTGGTCATATCTAAAGTTGGGGTTCCATTCTCACCCAAACCTTTATCCCTCCCCTTGTAATTTGTATGGGTTAAGAAGAGGGCAAAAATATGTTGGACAACCATAGGCACAACAATCTTAATGCAATATATCACATCAATTTATTTTAAAAATTTTACTCCCTCCGTCCCGCGAAATATGGCTACTTTCTTTTGAGCACGGTAATTTAGGTAGTGGAGTTTAGTAGTTAAAGTGGTGTATGCATTTTGTGTTTAAAATTCTAATGAATTTGATACTGTTTATTGTTTAACTTTGACTTAATATTATGTAATGATACAATTAGATAAAAATATTCAAGTTTGATCTTGTTAGAATCGTCTAATCGTGTAGTTTCATAATATATATTTTATACAATTTTTATTTGTACCAATTTTAAAATATTAAGAATTAAAGAAATGCTATGGAATTTGGATAGAAAAGTAAAAGTGGATTAGAATTTGTGCAGAATAGTAAAAGTGGACACTTTTAATTTAATTTGACAACAATTAAAATTCTAATCAAACTTATATTATTTTAATTTATCTAAAAATGGAAAGTGGTCAAATTTCGTGGGACACCCAAAAAAGAATAGTGGCCAAATTTCGTGGGATGGAGTACTTTTTTTTTTTTTAACAAAATTAAAAACAATTTAGAACAGGCTCTCTCATAACAGGTACACCGTCCGTCCTTGTTCCGACTTGCTCCGTTAGGTTTTTGCTCCTTCTTTTGTTCTGTTTTTTTGGGGTTGATTGCCTGAGGACTGAGGAGTTAAGAGAGTTACGGTGGGGACGGAAGCCACTGAGGAGAGGAAAGATCCGCAATGGCATCCTCGACCACAATTTATTATTGGTCTAAACATACTCAAAATTGTCTTTTTCAATTGCACCGTCGCCTTTTCTCCTCTAAACCCTTTGGTTCTCCTTCTTCCGCGGATCTTCAAGATCGTCAAGATGACATCTCCGGAATCAGCAGGCCTCTTTCCTCTATTCTCAAAGACTTGAATAAGAAAGTGCCCGAAACCCTTGTCAAGCTTCACTCCCAACCACCAAATCACTCCTCCTCCGTTAAATATCTTCCCTGGTTTGGTTTTTTTCTCTTCTCCTCCTGCCCTTTCTTCGCATCTTTATCCATGTACTAATCTGCTTTTGCAATTGCCTACCCCCCTTCAGGCTCCAATTCCCATACATTCATTCTAAATGTCTTTCTTTTTTTTTTTTTTTGAAGAAAAATTTATTCTTGTAATCCCCATCTCCAATTTCGCTTCAATGCTTCTTATTTACATCCAATAACTTGTTATAGATGGGATATTTTTCTTTTCTCGAAACACAGCGATTGCTACCTCCATATTCGCAGTTTTATTTATTTATATCTCAATCACCGTTAATGTGCACTGTTTTTAACTACACAATTCTGTGTTTTGACTTCGCAGAAATCATTGTCATGCTTTCTGTTTAATTTATCCCTTGCAGGCATATAGTGAATCGAATTATGAACTTACATGCTCAAGGTATGCTATAGATAAATGTATACTTGTGGTAATAAGCGAAACATTTGATTTCATTGTTCCAATCCCAAGTATAGATTTTTTTATTTTTTTTTAGTTCTTTCTTCTCCTGCTTGTAGAATGGTCTGGTGAGGTTCGTACCATTACTTATTCCGCTGATGGGAAAACTGTATCTGTTGTCTATCGTGTTACGCTTTATGGAACTGATGCCGAGGTATGACCATTAATAGACTTTTTTTTTTGTTTATCTCCATGACTATCGTCTTTTAACTCTTATAGTATTAAAGATTTTGATAGCAAGGTTATATCATGGCACTGAGTATTATAATAGCATTGCCTCAGCGGTGAATCCTGTTCAAAGCATTCATTCTACTTTTTGTTGTGCTGATTGTGAAGACTAAAGTAACTCTTGGATTTACTATTTTAATAGCTGTAAGTACCTATCACTTACTTAGAAGTATTGGGTTCTGTATTGCAATTTATGCAATAGCATATACAATGGCACTTAGATATCTCACCAAGTGAACCAGAATTTCCTGGAATTTTGTATTCACTGTTGACTGGAAATGATTGTACTATTTGTGTTGTGTTTTAGAGGGCACTTGAGGGTTACCATGAGGAAACTGTCATGTTATCCCAGTATATGTGAATTGTGATTTCCCATTGCTACCTTTCATGTGGCCTCAATGTTTGTTACCGTGCTCAAATTTGCATATTAAACCATGGGCAAGCTAATGTGACACTGATGAGTATGTATTTTATGCTTAAATTAGATATTTCGGGAATCAACAGGGAGTGCCACAGTTAGTGGTGAACCTGGGTGTGGGGCTGTGCAGAAGGCTGAAGCAATGGCATTTCGTAGGGCTTGTGCTCGTTTTGGTCTGGGACTTCATCTTTATCACGAAGACATGGACTAATAATGCTGATCGCGTTGTCTTAGATCAATGAACTAATGCTGTTGTAAGTAAAGTGTGGCCATGTTACAATGTCGGCTGCTCCTAGGGCAATATGGACTTGGGGGATCAGGGAATGGTAGCATGCCCATCAATACTGTTGGTTGAATCAAATGTCTAGTAACAAATGAAGTATCTGGCAATGCCAATCATTTTGGCAACTTGTAGGTCACGATATGTGGTAGTGCATTTGAATTTTGGTCATTGCATAAATTTCATTATGAAATTCTACTTAGTTTGATATAGAAAGCCAAAATGGTGGTGGGTAGTCTACTCTGTTGATTGTCATTTCATTTGATAAAAAGAAGTGGTCGGTTGGCAATTGTAATTATATGCCCGTTCATTCAGTTCTTTCAATTGAAATTCCTCACTGGTCATAAAATTAATTTGGTGAAGAATTCTAAGCTTTCCCTTCTTCAACTCAAAGTCGTTCTCACCTCTTCCCGTGGCCTGGAGTCTTGGACTCAAAAGGGAAACGTGACAAAGACATCGAGTCACACCAGACCCAATCACAACTACGGTTAAATTACTAAGAAGCCGTTTGGATTGGCTTTTGGGGGAGTGCTTTTAGCTTTTGCTTCTGCCAAAAGCACTTCTGATAAAAAAGAGGTGTTTGTTTTGGCTTCTGGAAAAACGCAAAAGCACCATGAGAAGTCAAAAAAGTGCTTCTGGGAGAAGCAGCCCAGGGGGTGCTTCTCCCAAAAGCAGAAGCCAAAAGCACTTCGTACAATGTGCAAAGATTTAAATACCCCCACTACTTAATATAAATTACACTATAAATATATCTTATTATCATATTAAATAGCATGTCCTTTTTAGTAATTACCACATTCCAAAAACACTTTTCATTTTTATTCATCCAAACATATTTTTTAAAAAAGCCGCTTTTCAAGCATTCCATCCAACACACAAAAATTACATGCTTTTGATTTTGACTTCTGCTTCTGCTTCTACTTTTGGCTTCTGCTTTTTTCAAAAGTCAATCCAAACGGGCCCTAAAGGTCGTGGATATATACACCCATAAAAAAATTAGGGGCACCTAATTGGCACTCCAAATATCCTTCATATCCTTGCTAGATACTCCCTCCGTCCCAGTTGAATTGTCCCGTTTGATTTTTTGACAATATTCATTATTCAACTTTGACTCAATATTATTGTAATTATATATTTAAAAAATTAGTCGATTTTGATCTTGTTAGATTCGTCTACTCGTATAGTTTTAGAATATATATTTTATATAATTTTTAGTTGTATATATTTTGAGATATTAACGATTAAAAAATGCATTGAGTTGTGTGTAAAAATGAAATTGGACATTTCAAGTGAGACAGAGAGAGTAATAAACTTCTCTTAGGGGCACCACTTGTTATGGGCATACAATTGAAAAATCAATGTTATATGCACACCATTATTTGAGGTAGCATGTTAGGAGCACCCATCATCTTTTATCTTATTCTCCATAATCTTAACCCAAAACCCTAACTCCATAATCAAAGCTCCCAATTGTTCTTCTCTTTTTCTTCTTATTTCTTGATTGATACTCCCTCCGTCATTAAAAGATATTAATATTTCAGATTTTCACGCAATCCAATGCATTTTGTAACGATCAATATCTCAAATTGTATAAAATTATATACATTTAAATTCTAATAAAATTATGCGATTAGACGAATCTAATGACATTTTTATTCGACTATGTTTTATCTTACATAACTATATTAAAAAAAAAATCGAATTAAAGTTACTAAGTGAATAATGAAAATTATTCAAATGTTATTATTTTTTAATTATGGAGGAAGTAATTTGTAATATCAATACCAAGTTATATAGTAAGTTTTAACGTTTTAATCCCATACCCAATTAAAAGGGGAAAATTCACTTTTGGTCCCATAGAATTTTCTCTCACCCACTTTTGATTTCAAATTTATGAAATTTCTACTTTTTGTCCTATAATATAACTATTTTTTCCACTTTTAGTCCTTCGGTCTATTTTCAAAATAAAATATGAATTGAGGTCAATGTGCAATTTTTTAAATTTTGAGTTTAGTTAAAAATAAATTTAGAAATAATTTTATTTAGTAAAAATAAATAAATTTGGTTAGTTAAATTAGTTATGAATTTTTAATTGGATCGTGGTTATTTTGGAAATAAATAAATTTTTAAAAAATTATACATTAATCCCTACGAATATTTTTTCTTAAAATATAGATTAATGGACCAAAATGGAAAAAATAATTATCTTATGGGACCAAAAGTAAAAATTTCATAAACTTATGATAAAAATGAATGAGAGAAAATACAAAAATGAATTTTCCCCGAATTGAAAATTTATTTTTAATTTAGAATTATTAGAATGGAGGTGGAGGGAGTAGTTATTACTCCCTCCGTCCCACTTAACTTGTCTTGTTTCATTTATGCACACAATCCAATGCATATTTTCAATCGTTAATATCTCAAAATATGTACAACAAAAAATTATAAAACTACATGATTTTACGATTCTAACAAGACTCAACTCGACTATTTTTTTCAAATATATACTTGCAATAACATTGAGTCAAAGTTAAACAATGAACAGCGCCAAAAAATCAAACATGACAAGTATACTGAGACGGAGGGAGTAATATTCTATGGAAAAAAAAAAATTGCTTTGAGATAGGTGCCTCGTCATAAATTGTCATGTGGCCTCGGATAAAAAAAAAAATTATTGTTTTCTTCTGCCTTTTTCACACAGCTGCTCACCCCGGCAATTTGCTTGTCGATCTCTCTCATCCCTGGTGTCTATCGGAGGAGAGTCGAAGGTGGTCGCTATGTTGAAGCTTTCGAGGTTCCTACTGCACTCGTCAAGGTAAATAATCCATTCCTCTATTTTCACTCTTCTTCTTACTCTCCAAGTCAACAGACAGCCGTCATACCTGTATCATGGCATTGTTCTTGTTTGATTTGTTTTCCGGCCTGGAGTTTCAATATCCATCGGAGGTCCCCAAGCAACGCATATTTTTCCTGTTTATTTCATTACGCTTTTGATTTCCAGTTTTAGTTCTTTCTTATGCTGAGTTCGATTTTTGTGTGTTCAACGCTAGGGGTTTAGGTTATAGAATGGTTAGGGTTTCTATTTCAGAAACAAGTTTTATTCTTTCCCTTTTGTGTGTTTGTTTTTTTTTTGTGGGAGGTGGTTGTCATGTGCTGAAAATGTTAAATGTTTAGCTAGGGTTTGCTTTCCCAAAGGAAACTTGAGTTTCCATTTATTTCTGAAATTGTGTGGGTCATTCACATGAGTATGTAATATGAATTACAGTATCAACCTAAAATCTGTTTTTGGTTGGTGCCTTAATCCCTTGGGCTTTAATCCATTAGGTGTTCAAGAAGTTCCCCTGGTTTGATGATTATGATTGTTTAAGGTCATCAGTTATAGGAAATAATTGCTTCTTGGTCTATTATTGTTCTTGTATGTGATTCAGGGCTGCATTGCGTCCTAGGATTCTCTTCAGTGAAACCACTAGTGATTCCAGATTTTTGCGTGGCTTCACTTCTGAATCCGGCACGTATTCAGCTCGGCCAACTTCGTTGCATGATGGTATCGTATTACTTCAAATTTAAATCATGGGTTTTTCACATTCTTTTTTGAGGTGAATTAAACCTTCTATGGACTATTCTTGTTTTGTGTTTTCAGGCCAATCTACAGCCAAAACATTTGCACCTTATAGAATCTACAAGGGAAAGGCTGCCCTGTCTGCAGACCCTGTTTTGCCAACTTTCAGTAAATTGGATGTATGCTCTTAAATGTTATATTACATTTCTTATCATGTTAAAAGCCTCCATTTTTCTTCAATGTGTTTGATGATGACGATGTATCTTTGGTCCCTATAGTCTGGAGACCATAGAATTGAACGCAGTGGGACCATCATGTTGACCTTCTCGCCTGCTATTGGTGAGAGAAAATATGATTGGGAGAAGAGGCAGGTACTCTCTCTTTATTTTCCCTCATTGTGTTAGCTTATGAATTTGTTGTTTTTCTGCCTGACTGCATGTTTCTTAAAATTAATATTGCTAGAGTGTTCTCTGAATTGTCAATTCTAATGCACAATGCAGAAATTTGCTTTGTCAGCAACAGAGGTTGGTTCGCTTATAAGTTTGGGTCCTAATGATTCTTGCGAATTTTTCCATGACCCATCTATCCAATCAAGGTATCTTTTTATCTGGTCTTGATTGTCATTCTTTCTCCAATTTTTATGTTATGTAGTTTCAATTTCTCATGTTTTCTTTTCCTTGCTACACTATATTCGTCCCTTCCAATTGTGTGGTCAATTGAATTTTGGTGCACAGTAATGCAGGCCAAGTTAGAAAGAATTTATCCATTAAACCACGTACTGATGGCCATAATGGTTACTTCATTTCCTTAAGTAAGTATTCCTTTATTATGTGAAGATGGTGTAGTCAGATATTTGTCTCGAAACATTGATCATTGAAGTAAGTGGAAATGTATTGTCCAAAGTTCTTTTTTATTTTTTTGCATATCTGGACATTAGTGTTTCGTTTTGGTGTTACTATATTAATGTTATGCTCTTATATCTCTTAACCTTCTGACAATTTATTTGGGGACCCAAAATTATACAAATCTCTTAATATCTATTTTGTGTTCGATGCAGATGTCCTCAACAATATCCTGAAAACAAATGATCGATTAGTTGTTTCCATCACTCCTGCTGAATTTGCAGTCATGCGAACTGCTTTCACGGTACGCAGTTTTCATTGTTGGGGAACCATGTAGGGTGATTTAGAAAATCCTTCTTTGTGCGTGTTTGTGGGTGATTTCCATTGTGTGTTTTAGTGTGGCATTAAAGAAATCAGGGCCACAATCCAAATGCATAACTGTTGCACAGAAAAAATTGTAAATCTGCTCAGTGTTGCTGAAGACTATTGTAAGGGACAGCAAACACATGAAACACTTTTTGACTGGTTGCATATTTCATGTGTCTGCTGTGCCTTTCATTTTATGTTGCTGTTGTAATGTGGTGGAACATTTCATGTGGTGTTTACGATATCTTTTTCCCAAAGTGTTTTAATGATCAAAAGTCATTTTATGTTGGCTGTATTGTCCGTTCACTTTGTTTTGTGTTCTTGGTGCAGTTTGCATTGCCTCACATTTTGGGCTGGGATCGATGCACACATCAACTTCCAAAACATGCCTCTCGAAGTTCAACTATGCCGATTCCTGAACTTGGGAGCTCTGAGTGGGAGAGATGACTGTTAAAGAATCTGTGCATGTTCTGTTTTGTTAAGTAATGATATGACCCTGGCATGGAACTTGTTTGTTGGTTAAGACTGATCCCCTTGGGGATTTGATGATAAAACACAACTCCTCAAGAGGCATCATGGCCTCGGAATACTTTTCACTAGACAAGTCGATGCAACTTCTCACTTTCTGTATGTGGTATAAATATGGATATCAAAACCATATCCCACAATGTTATGGTTTGGAAAGTTGCTAACCTGTCCATTGTAATGATTTAACTTACTTTCTAGCTGAGTGATCGCTGTCAAGCATGCAAGCTCATTTGTGAGTTTGCCTGTACATATTAACAAGAGCAATTTTTTTTTTCTTTTTTTTTTAAAAAAAAAAAAAGAAAAAAAAAAGTACTCCTATATTTGCACTATTCCACATTTCTATTTTTTAAACTTGAACATTTTTATTTATTGGAAAAAAGTATACCCGAACTTTGAGAGAAATTTTTGTGATTGCGAAATATGTTTTTTGTAATGTTATTTAAGGAGTTATACCTAACTGTATTGTTAATTTTAGAACTCCATAACATAACGTATAACTTCTATGCATTAGTTCAGTTTTATATTTTATAAAAATATCTTCGGCTTGATCAAATTTTATACTACTCATGCCAACTGTGTTTGGTTGGCTTAATCAAATTTAGAAAAAAAATAAAGAATTTATACTGATAAAAATAATTGAAAAGAATATAAAAAAATGTTTAAACCTTATGAAAATAATGAGCACCCGAATAGGTCTATGGTGTTAGAAAAGCTGCTATATTGCCTCCTTTTAAGCTTACTAGTATTACCCCGCCCAGTGGGCGGGAATGTAGGGACGATAGAAAATATTTATGTATGAACTTTTTTCTATTTTAAAGAGTACAAAATAACCAAATGCATCGATGATGGACAAAAAAATTGAAATTAAATCCTACAAAAAATTTGTCCAAATAAAAATTAGAGTCTCTGCTCGATAGATTGAAAAGCATTAATAATAGATATTCACACATCCATTTATTGAACATCAAAACCCTAACAATAAAATAATTGATCTACAAATAGACTAAGAACTGAGACGAAGTATAAATATAATTTACTATACAATAACTAAAAAATCTAATTTACTCACTTACTTATATTATTATAATATATTGAATATATTTAATTATATCATATTGTAAATAAAATATTTTTAACATTATTACTATTAACTTCATAAATTGGCCCTAAATTTCATTTTCCATGGCTAATTTAATTTGTGAAAGAAAAAAAATCCAATTATATAATAAAATATTTAATTAGTATTTTTTATTATTCATAATATAAATAATAAATTAAATATTTTAATATATAAAGAATTATGATTTTTAATTAATATTTTGAAAAACTATTTTTTTTAATTATTTTACCGATTTTGAATAAATTTAAAATGTAAAGCATCCGTCCCACCAAACATGTCATGTTTAATTTTTTGGCACTGTTAATTGTTCAGCTTTGACTCAATTTTATTGCAATTATAGATTCAGAAAATATAGTCGAATTAGGTCTTGTTAAAATCGTAAGATCGTGTAGTTTTAGAATATATATTTTACACAATTTTTCATTGTACATATTTTGAGATATTAACGATTGAAAAACTGCATTGGATTGTGTGCAGAAATCAAACAAAACAAGTTAAATGGGACGGAGAGAGTACATTATTATTATAAGTTACTACCACTTAAACTTGAAATATTATAATTAATATAATATAAAAGTTAAAAATTTTATATTTTTCTAATTTTGGAATATGTACATGTTAGATATTTGAAGTTGGGATAGAAAAATAAAATTAATATTAATATAATAAATAAAAATTAATAGAAATTAATGTTGAGCCCATTAACCCAACATTATTCATTACATTTGTAAACTACGGCCGTTTATTTTTGGACTTCTAAGCAATTTTTTTGTCGTGAGACAGGAGTGTGTACCTTGCAATTCACGCATCAACACATTGTTCTATATTTCTATGCAAATAAATATATATATTATATAATAAATTCCAAATATTTTATGTGGATATTAAAAATGCAAACAAACCTTAAGAATAAAAAGTAAAAAACAAAACAAAACAAAAGCAAAAACAAAACAAAATACCTATAACTCTATAAGTTGCTTTATAGACCTATTAAGCTGATCCAGGCAAGCTGAAAATCTGTGAAATATCTATTCGACATTTGAGACAGCAACGATCTCCTAAATAAAACAAGATTTAAAAGGCGGAAAAAGTTTGCAGAGGGGCTCCCAAGAGTATCCATTGACCTCTTAGCCGAATTAATCTCTGCATTTTGGCAGAGGAAACGATCAGCATATAGAGTACAAAAAAAAAAAAAAAAAAAAAAAAAAAGAAGAAGAAGAAGAAGAAAAAGTAAGAGAAAAACAATATTAACAAATCAATTAAAGCGAAGCAAAGGCTTGGAGAACAGATCACAAATCAAGAGTAAGTGCAAAAAAACATTGAAAAACTAACATGAAGAAAATATAAATCATAAACAAGCACAGGATATTTCATTTCCAGTACATTATACCCCTTCAAAACCTCCCTTTCCAATCCATTAAAAAGAAAGTGTTCTTCACATTGACTAATGATTAAGACCTTTCCAAAATGACCAAAAATATACAGAGTTAAAACATCTCATTCTCACACCCCTTAAAAAGATTATCTGAGAGGGATCTTCACATTGACTAATGATTAAGACCTTACCAACTGTACCCCCATTAGCAGTGTAGACAACAAAACTGGTCTCCCACAAAATTAGAAAGGCAATTAATCTCACCTTGACTATCACCACCTACATAATGTTGGAAAAAGGAGGTTTTGAGCTCCTTTTTGCGTAATGACGATATTTAATTTGGTTAATTAAATAGCGTATACGAATTCTACATTTCGCGTAGATTGTCGTAGTGTATCTATTTTCTCAAAACCATTGTCGGGTGAGTGAGAAATAAGTGGTCGAAGTGGGTCATTGAGTGCGGCTAGCATTTGTGTGTGTTTTTTTTTTTTTTTTGCAAAGCCGCAAGGGCCAGATAACAAAGCAAAAAGACAAAAATACAAGAGAAACAAAACAAAACAAACAAAGGACTAGGCTCCAAAGGAGTAGAGGCAGGAACTAGATCCTTGGGAAGCAGGTCCTGCGGCGTCCGCTTCCACTGCGGCGTCCGCTTCCACTTCGGATCTAACGAAGTCGGGTGGGAAGGCCCACGTGGTGAAGAAATCTTCGTCCGAGGCTCCACGTTTGGCAAGAATGTCCGCCACCCTATTTCCTTCACGAGGAACGTGGTAGATAGGGCAGGAATCAAAAAATGCTTGCAACTCTCTAATTCTGGCAATATAGGTAGCCAAGGGATGATAATGATGCGCTTTGTGGATCAATTCAATACCATGAAGAGAGTCGGAGTAGACACACACTCTGCGAAATCCTTTCCTGGCCATGACCTCCAGGCCCGCTGCCAGGCCATTAATCTCAGCATAAATGGCTGAATTATGTCCAAGTTGCCCATAGCCCCCTTCAATCCAGTTCCCTTCCTTATCACAGATCACAAAACCGAAGCCCGATCTTCCCGGATCCCCATGGCTGCTGCCATCAACATGTAGTATTGTATCTACTGCTTTTTCTTCATTCCAATGAACCATCCGTGGTAAGCGCTGGTTATTGCTCCTGTGGCCCTTGGCTTTGGTAATGTCCTCACACAGCTTAAAGACCTCTCTTTTAAGATACCATATGGTCTGATTTTTAGCTCGAAAAATCCTTGCATTTCTCTCTTTCCATATCACCCATAGAGTAACTACAAAAATATAGCCATGGATGCTAACCATACTATGCAGGAAGCCTTTGATCTCATCTTTGGGAATGGTATCACAGTCCATGGGAAGTATGATGTTGAGGCCCCTCCATAACTGGTTTGCCCAAGTGCAATAGAAGAAAACATGGTACCAACTTTCCTCCTCTACCCCACAGGCCGTACAGAGGGGGGTTGTAGCCATATTCCTCTTGAATCTAAGGAGGTTTAACGGGAGGGAATCATGACACACAAGCCAAAGGAACAGGCAGATCTTTTCAGGGATGATGTTATTCCACAGCCATTTCCAATCAGTCCCAGAATGAGTGGCTGGCTCTAGATATCATTTTATAGGCGGAGCTAACCGAAAATTTCCTTGTCATGCTTTCTTTCCAAATCCATAAATCAGGGACCAACGAGTGGAGCTTGGGAGGGGGGGATGCACAGATAGCCTGAAGGATATTATCAGGGATATTCGAATGGATCCCATTCCAATTCCATGTATCGTTATGAATCACATCCTTAACACAAGCTTCCAGATCATGGACATCAATGAAGGATAGCTGAGGACCAATCTGTCTTCCTTGAAGCCAATTTGAGAATCACAGTGACGAATCCCCACAGCCAATACGAAAGACAAAGCCATTCCTAAGAATGTCAGACAGCTTGTTCAGAGTTTTCGCAATATATGATCGAGTGTTTTTGGTCAGAGGAGAGGGGAAGTTCCAATCCGGCAGAAAATCCTTGAGGACTCTGACCCAGGTTTTACCTTCCTCATGTAACCAGGCCCACAGGAGTTTGCCAAGAAGAGCAATATTCATCCACTTAGCCCGCCTCAATCCCATTCCTCCAGCGTACTTAGGAGTAGCCACTTTGTCCCAAGATACAAGGTGAATGCCTTTCCCTTGGCGATCCTTCCAGATAAATCTATTAATACGTTTGTCAATAGCTTCACAAACCGCATTAGGAAGCCAATGCAGTTGCATGACATATGATGGGATGGAGGAAAGAACCGCCCGACAAAGAGTAATGCGCCCTGCTTTATTAAGCAGTTTACTACTCCACCCATCCAATCTCCTGTCCATATTATCTAGAACAAAGGCGAAATCCCTAATTCTTTTGCGACCAACTAAAATAGGGAAACCCAAATAAGAGTCCAGAGATTCGACCAGTTGAATTTTTAGGAAATCAGTCATCCACTGTTTATCCCTATCAAGAACTGACTTGGAAGTGAACATAGAAGACTTTTGGGGATTCAAGTGCATACCGGACTCAGTAGCAAAAGCTTTCAGGATTCGATTAATGGCAATTATACTCCCTATCACCCATAGCGCCAAGGATGAGGTCGTCGGCGAACATAAGGTGAGATATCCCCACACCCCCCCTTCTCAGCCGGATAGGATGCCAGTCACCTTGTTTAACACTTTCAAGAATAGACCTGGATAGTTTCTCCATGACAATTAGGAAAAGGTACGGGGACAAAGGGTCGCCCTGTCTGAGGCCCTTTCCCGGGGTGAAGTAGTCAAGTGCTTCCCCATTCCATAACAGAGAATAAACCGGAGATGAGACACAGAACATGATAAGATCCGATATAGACCTCGGGAAGTTCAGCTCCTGTAAGCAGTTATGAAGAAAAGACCATTTAACGTGGTCGTAGGCCTTCGCAATGTCGATCTTGAGAATGGCTGCCGGGGCACAAGGTCTGGGACCCGAGAGATGGCAGACTAGTTCTTGGAGCATAAGGCCATTGTCGATGGAGCCCCGGCCCGGGAGAAAAGCCGCTTGGTGTTGAGAAATGGAATCTAGGAGGGCCGGTCTGATTCGGTTGACGATTACCTTAGTAATGATCTTATACGCCATGTTACAGAGAGTAATCGGCCTGAATTGGGAGAAGGTTGAGGGATTGGAAACTTTTGGGATAAGGCATATATGCGCCTTGGCAACCTCTTTATGGAATTTTCTCTCAGCAAAGGCCTTCTTCACGAACCTGCAGACATCTCTACCAATGACACCCCAGAATTTTTTATCAAACATGTTGGGGAATCCATCCGGTCCAGGAGCCGACGAGCCATTACTCTCAGTCACAACCTGGCATATCTCTTTATCCAGGACCTCTTCCTCCATCAAATTAGTGTATTCAGGTTTGATTGCATCTAAGGGGGAAAGATCATAACCATCAGTAGCAATCCCATTTGCACTAGGACCATCTTCCTTATATAATGCTTTGAAATATTCTCTAGCCTGAATTTGGAGCTCTGGTTCCTCATCACACCAGTTGCCATTGGGGAGATAGATACCATGGATACGATTGCGATGATTTCTGCTTTTGGCTCTCGCGTGGAAGTAAGCTGTATTACGGTCCCCTAGCTTTACCCAATTATCCTTGGCCCTTTGATGCCAATATATTTCTTCCTGTAGAAGCAGTGCATCCAGCTCCTGAATAAGTTCTCTTTCCAACAGAATTAAACGGATCGAATCAACTCTCTCCAGACTCCGATTTATTCCCTCAATTCTCTTGGTAAGCTTGAGCCTTTTCCACTTAAAATTTGGGGTGTGGTTTCTGCTAAACTCCATAGATGCTTTTTGAACATTATGAAGTTGTTGACAGATATTTTCTGTGGGCACATCCCAGGCTGCAGTCATTGTGGGGAGGTATTCCGGCACTTTAGACCATGATGTCTCCCACCGGAAAGGCTTACTCTTTTGTCTAGGTGGTGCAGCGCCACAACGAAGGATAAGAGGGCTGTGATCTGAACCACTCCGAGGGAGCACCTGAATGAAGCCCAAGGGGAAAGTAGTAAGCCACTCGAGATTAATAACACCCCGATCGAGCCTTTTAGATTTCCTAGAGCAACCATTTGGCCTGGACCAAGTGAACGTCCCTCCCTGTGTGTTGATAGAATCAAGCCCACATTCCTTGAGAGTGTGCCCAAGTTCCTCAGCCCTATTAACATTATGCAAGCCCCCCCTAACTTCTTCATTGTACAGAATCTGATTCCAATCTCCAACCACCACCCAAGCACCCTCCACAATTTTGGAAACTTGAATGAGGTTCTCCCAATTATCTTTCCTATCTGAATAATGAGGACTGGCGTAGATAGCTATAACCATCCAAGATGTATTACCAGCCTTTAACCTCATAGTCATGATGCGGTTCCGCACATCCACAATATCAATATTGATATTAATGTCATTTCTCTTGAGGGCCCAGATCCCTCCCGACTTCCCCACAGCTTCTTGAATGGAAATAGGAGAATAACTAGACTTTAAGAGAAAACCTT
Organism: Hygrophila difformis; assembly: GCA_030278955.1. Lineage (NCBI taxonomy): Eukaryota > Viridiplantae > Streptophyta > Magnoliopsida > Lamiales > Acanthaceae > Hygrophila > Hygrophila difformis. The sequence goes on from JAOANR010000011.1 coordinate 102,363, forward strand.
GAGCTTGCAGAAACAACGTCTGAGGCTCGAACAGAAAAATAATTTCAGGATTGAACTGACGAAACAAGTCACCAATACTTCTCCTAGTGTTGCCACCCATAATACCACCCACGTTCCACGCTAGAATTTTAAAATTGACAAATTCCATAAACATAAAATAGAATAGGAGCAGGACACGAACCCAGTCGTATTCAACGACAGAAAACCGCCTTATCACACGGTTTCTCTTCCACCGTGTTTGCTTCATCCATGGAGTGATCAATTCCATCCTCCTCCCCCAGTTTAGCAGTGAGTCCCTTTTCATTTCGTGCAAATTGGGAAGCTACAGATACCCCTTTTGTCTCGCCCTCATCTCCCGACGCCGATCTGGCACGTTTGGCCATCAATGGATTTCCGTCCGAGTTAATTGGGCTAGATGTAGCGTGGGCCTTCCCTTTGGCTTGGGCTTTGGCTCCCCTTACCTGATATTTGCCTTTGGAAAGAATATTGGTGATGGGCCGAAGGGCCTTGTTGTTACCCAAATGGCCTTTGTTTCTCGCATTGGGAATGTTGGGGGGCTGGGCCAATTTGTACGCCTTGGTTTTACTCACAGGCTCTTGTACCTTGCTTAGCCCCTTAGGCTTTCTCTTAGTAACTTTAATCCAATCACCAGACAGAGGTTGACTTGGCATCTCCTCTTCCGTGAGTTTCAGTCTGCGAGCTCTCACTTTTGTCCTCGCTTGTGTTTGCCCCTTTGGAGTAATTTCCAATTTCATACTCCATGTGTTCACTCTCTGTCCTATCTACTTTAGTGTTATCCCCCAAGTCAAACACATCTGCCTCGCCAGTAAGGTTGGCGGCCACAGTGTTTGCAGCAGTCTCCAGTGCCTCAGCCTGTTCATCCCCTTTTTGGTGTAAGTCCCTGCCATCACCGGAGGTCTCCCTCCGATCATCCCCAGGAATCACCGCATTCTCCATCTCCTTCCCTATCTCCTTTTTCAATTCCGGGCAAGCTCCGCGGCCATGTCCATAACGTTGGCATAGCGGGCATAGAAGGTGAAGCCCTTCGTATTGCACTTTTTGCCATTGATCCTCAATAAGAATGCTAGTAACTACCGGTTGACGGAGGTCAATTTCCACACACACCCTCGCATACTTACCCCGGTGGACTTTCTTCGTCATGTCATCGACTCTCACTGGTGTTCCCAGCGTGGCAGCCAGTTTGTTGAGCAGGTTTTCGTCATAGAGCTCTATGCAGATGTCCGGAAATCTGGCCCAAACAATGGTCATTACATGGAGTATCGTTTGCCGTTGAGAAATTTGGCTTCCAAGGCATGATTGTGAGATAACTGTCGAACATCATCCATGGACCATCATTCATAACTTTTGTTCGATCCACAGCTTTCTCGAACTTCACCACATAAAAACCTTTATCAAGATCAAGCATTTCAAAACCCCCGGACAGTTTCCATACCTTTTTTATTCTGTCTTTCAAAGCTAGATAGCCTATCTTCTTGCCCAACACCGATATGATGATGGCATCCTCCTAAGGTGAGCTCAACTTCTTTCGAAGCTGCGGGTCGAAAGTCACACGAGGCTTGAGCCTGTCGCCATTGATGTATTCTATAGTGACACCCTTATCAACTTCTTCTTTTCCAAGTCTCATGGCCGGAAGAGCCTGTTTACCTTCAAGTACCATATCCCTAAAAGAGGGTTTGCTACCTCCTGAGAAAGCAAATGTAGTGGGGTAACCATCTGGCGGATCACCGGCCAGAGGTTGGGGGGACACAGACATGGAGAGAGTGTTTTGAGCTAGAGAGGGAAATTTTTACCAGGTTAGCTCCAGAGCTAGCATTTGTGTGTTTGAATGGTTGTTAAGAGTGGGTAAAGGTGGCGCATCCCACATTGATTAAACAGTGGGAGTTGAATTAGTTTATATTGTTCTGCGTATTAGAATCAAGTTGGTCAAGTGCGGGGGAAGCCCACACGCGCGCGCCCGTCCCGAGCCGAGCCGCGCGCCGCCGTCGCCGTCGCCCGTGGACTTGGATCTTGGTAATTGGGCTTTGGGTGGGCTTTGGGCCTGTCTAATTTTTTAGACAAAGTTTATTTGTCAGGCCCATGCCAAGCCCAGTCGTTGAAGCCCACTTTGATTTCAACAGTTGTTGAAAACCATTTGAATCGCCAGTTGAAACCGCACCATCAATACCCGTCTCGTCTCCTCCAACGCCTATAAATGGCAGTGTCAGGCTTAGGGATCATACACCTCTCTTCTGCATATTTCTTCTGCATACATTCTCTCCTCTCCTCTCGGAGCACTACCGGGGTATAAACGTCTTGGGGAAGAGTTCCATCTCGACTCGACGTTTTTTTTGTATTGCTGTAACCGTTCATTTCTTACACATAATACTTCTAAAAAGACTCACAATATCAATATTAACAAACATATGAAATCAAAAGAACAATGGAACCGTATCGCAAAAAAAAGAACAATGGAACTCCCACACATGAAATCACTATTCGGGTACTCCCAAACAATAACAATCCACACCTAAGACACCCTACTCTTGTGATTAAAAAAGCTAATATTCTTCCACAAATATGTTCAAAATTTAAGCTAAGGCTATTGGAAAAAGATATATATATATATATATAGTGGAGAAAAGAAAAAGAAAAATAAATCTCAGGTATTCTTTGGCAACACAATTCAGTATGGCTAAGAAACTAATAATTAATAAACAAATTCATTACAATAAATCTACGGAGAAAATAATTTTATTTTCATTTTTTCTTTTGGGTAGTGTGGGTGGTATAAAATGAAAATATTGAAGAATGATGTTTTCTTCTTTTCCTTCAAAATTTCTCCTATTTCCTTTTCTTTTCTTTTCCAGTGTAACATTCAAAAGTTCTGGCATATCACACCTTTCTGCTTTAAGTTGCAAATCTAAAAGACTATTAAATATTCAAAAAAAAAAAAAAAAAAAAAAAACTTCAACACTTAAAAAATCATGTGCGTTGTCATCAGGTGCCCACACTATCTTCTTACAATATGCAACAATTTAACAAATTTAGCTTTGGCAATCAACCCCAAAGAATCCAATTTATTACTACAGAACAATAAGCTATGATAAAAATTAAGGGAAATGTTCAGCAGAAAGTAAGGTGCAGGCCGGCAGGCTTGATCTCCATTGGCAACGCTTAATACCAGAGATGACTCATAATAACACCTATACTGCAAACCCCGAACCTGATCTGCTTCGATCAAGCGGGTTAGCGAGTTAACCATTTTCACCTGTTTCTTATTATTATTACTTATTTTTTAAAAACATTTAATATCTAATTTGAAGCAAATTAAAACTATGAAACTAAATTACACATTTACAAATAAAACTTTGAAATTTCAAATTGTACCCCTGTAATTTTATATATAAAAATAAAAATATTAATTAATTATAACGGGTCAAATAAGTTAAACAATTTATACACCCTCAACCCAAACTCAACTCATTTATAAAGGAGTCAACTTCGGATATGACCTGACCCGTTAGACCTGCAAACCCATTAAGCCCTAATCCAAACCCGCTTTAAATAGGTTGGTTTTGTGTCGAATTAGTGGATGTGTCAAACATACTACCCCTAATAGTTGTACAAAATACTCACTCCGTCCCATTTGAGATGTCACATTTTTTTTGGGCACGGTATTTTAGATAGAATGAGTTATTGTGTTAAAGTGGAGTAAATAGTTGATGTGATATTTGTTTGAAGGAGTAAAAATTTTCTAAATAAGGAAATGTGACAATTTAATTGGGACGGACCAAAATAGAAAATGGGACATTTGAAATGAGACAGAGGGAGTATAATAAAGCAGGAGAGGAATCAGACCTATCCAGAAATAGAGTTGCGAAGCAGAGAAGATACGCTGTTGGACACTGAATGTATGATTGAAATCTAATGGCAGTCATTGTTGACATGCTACATAGATGATGTGCCAACATCCATTGTTGTTTCCATAAAAGGTTTTTGTTGTATTACGAAAAGGACTTTCTTACAAACATTTGTAATACAACATAAGAAGTGTTGTGTAAACTATGTAGATAACAACCACCTTTGCACAACACAAAGTGTGTCAACAAAGGGGCTGTACTGTGTTCAGCAGTGTATCCTTGTTGCCCATGGAAGAGAAAGGCAAAGGCATAATAATAATAGACTTAAATAAAAATCTGGAAAAATGAACTATAAATTTATTGAGAAACAAAAGAGGAAAAAATGCACAGGCAAACAAACAGCAAGACATCCGATGCCATAACTATGCCCATTGTCATCTGTTATGAATCCTCCTGGAGATATTTCTTCCCCCATCATTGGTGAAGTTAATATTGTGCATTTCGAATCTTTTTGTTATGTTATGTTATGTTAAATGGTTTTTATTTTTCTTTATTTTGGTTATAGATTGAATTTTGGTTTTGGATGAAACAATGAGCATTGGGTAATTCGATTTTAATTTTTAGTTCTGAATGGGTATTTTAAAGCTGAGTAACGCAATACTTATATATCTAACAAATTATAGTAATATATACTACTATTATTTTAGGATAACAAGATACGCATATCTAACATCATACAATGAACAATGGACATCATTGTAAATTGTGAGTTATGCACTAATTTATCATTCTTTTTTCTTTACTGTAATCTGATAGATTAGGTCGTGATATGAATAATGTTGGTGGACAGCCAAATTGCAGCCTGGATAGTGCAGGCGCGGCTGAAAATGTCCTAGATGCTTTTATTACACGCCAAATCAATTGACATAAATATTGAATCTAGAGATCAATTTAGTAATTTCAATCAGAGTTAACACTTTGAAGACCTTCGCTATTTATTTCCCATATTCCAAATTGGATCTGATCAGTACAATTAATGTTACTCTTAATGATAATCATGGTGAGCTGCCAATGTTCTCATATAATTCTTAATAACTACTTCCATTGTTCCATGGACTCATAACTTATGCAAGATATATTCATTGCCTCACAATATAATTGGAAAGAGGGAAGAGGTATTGCATGAAGAACAACTAACCTTAATTCTATTTTCTGGTCTTGTCTAGAACTTCAATGTATCGCTTGTGGATCCCATAGTGTTCAACAAGATGTCTCGCAAGATCATCAATGACACCTCCTTGGACCAAAACTTCACAGCCCTTTTTACCTAATTGTATTCATAATAGAATTAGAGTAAATTCATTTATGATGCATAAATCACAGATATACACAACTAAAGACACAGGAGAATTCTACAAGAGGATGCAAGAACCATCTATCAATAATCAAATGGATATGAATTCCTATCGAATATCTTCAAAATACAAATTGACCAACCAATATAAATTTAGAGGCAGCATGGGGAAGGTTGCATTTTCTATCTTCTAATTTTTAGAAGGGGATTAAGTAAATAAGGTTCAAAAGTAGGACAAAGTATAAGATGAACAGCATATGGGCATACCATTACGAAATCATGCCAATCTTAGCAATCTACTCATGTATGCACAGATTTTAATTAGCTCCTCTTCAAAAAAAAAAAAAATTGAAATATTGAAATATTGAATTTCATCAAATTATAGAATAGATAGTTTAGTTATTTTCAATAGACACAATATTATATCAAGTAGCCCTAAAGAATTACCAGCATCCATTTTATATACTATATTATAGGTTCATACAATGTTCATCTATTTATCCTTTTTCCAAATTATTGAAAATATGATCCAATTTTTAAATTATAAATAATAATATTATAAGACTTCTTCAAACATAAGTACAGTTTTCACTAGTGTGTACGAAAAAAATTGAATATATATATATATATATAAAAAAAAAAAAAAAAAAAAAAAAACAGAAGCAAGAAAACTTTTGAACACTGTATAACTTCATATCACACTTGATGCACTACTTCAAACTAATAATCTGACAAATGAGAACAATTGTCATACTTTGCTGATAAGTGGGTGGCATTTCTGGAACAGTATGCCATGGGAATACGGAATTTACAATTTCCTACAACATGATGTAAAGAATTTGTACAAGGAACATATTTAGCAAAAGTACAAGTTGACCAATAAAGAGTTGGTTTCTTCTCATCTTCCCAACCCAATATAAAGAACACATGTGCACATACGATTCACACGCAGCTACAAAATAAGAGCGAAAATGTGGAAATAGTTATGGAGTCGTACCGGGAAGTTCTGACACTGTTGTACTGCAAGCAAATTTCTTCTGCAACTCTGAAGCTAATGTCTCTGCATCCACCAAAAAAGATTCCAGACCAGAAAGTTTTGTAACTTTTTTGTTTCCTTGTCTCCGTTCAGTCAGTATTTGGAGTGGTTTAAGTGCACCTTTTCGAACAACAGTATCATTTCCTCTCGTCACTACATGATGAGCTTGCATTCTACCAATAAATATTTGCCCAATATCCTTTTTATGAATTGTGGTTGGATACATCGAACCCTTCTTAACAGCGCCCTTATACAAAGCATCGCATAAAGTTGCATCTAAAATCACAATAGACTTGTCTTCTTGTTTCGTTAACTTTTCCTTCTCAATGTAATCAAAGACTACTTGAGAAGCTTCTGAAGCACTATAAAGTTTGCTGGTATCTGCTCCAAGGGCACCAAAGATGAGGTTCACATGAGCACTTGGTTTATAGAGCTCCACAACATCAAATAATTTATGCAGTTGTCCGTCAGTAGCAGCATTTCTGGTAGATTGCTCATTCTTCTCCACTTTCTTCTTTTCAGGCTTGAAAGATGTGTAGTCCACATGATTGCGATTCACGGTGACAAGTGTCACTTCCTTCTTATGTTTATCTTCTTTAACTGAAATCTGTCATCCAGTAAATTGTAAAGGACGCAATATTGAGAAACATCCCTATTTTTTTTAGTTCTTTTGTGGAAGAGAAGATTGATTAGGCCATTTCATAATAATGTATCCAGATTGGAGTATACACCTAATCCAATCCAATACTGTGTACATGACCGAAATAAATAGCGAAACCTCCGCATTAACAAAAAAAAAATCACAAAAAAATTAAATCAACGGAAATAGTAAAATTGTAAAGTTTTATCTAGACCTAACTATAACTCCTTCAACTCAAATAACAATTAAATAGATCTCACATTCCAGTGAAGAAAGAGAGCAAACACAAGCTCACCAGTCCAGTTGCAGCTTTTGACTGTAGCCACTTGGACAATTTCTTGTAAGAAGATTTCTTTATGTCTAAGATAATACCTACAGGTCTGCAAGGAAGAACATGGCTAGACCTGACCAACACAAAATACCAAACTAGTTATGAGTAACCATATGATTAAATGTTAAATCACACAAAACAGCAAGCAGAAGATATAGATCATAAAAGTTCCCAGCCACAAGAAAATGAAGGGGGCAAGAGAATTCAAAAACATGATTAGAGAAAAGAAACAAAAAAACAAAAAGATGTAGCGTAACAACTTTACTTCTGATTTACATGCAGGAACTAGAGGAACCCATATGCATGGAACATTCGCAGCAGCATTTGAAAATGTATGTACTTTTCAATCAGTAATATTATTATATAACCCTTTTATTTTATACCACTATGTGCTCCATTGACTTGTCCTTGCTTATTGCTGAGTGTCCCACATCGAATATGTTAGAAAGATGGACCTAGGTCTTCAACCCAAAACCAATTGATAGTTGGTAGTAGGTAGAGTGGCCCATGTCCATATAAACAGGGATCCCAACATATAACCGATGTGGGACTTTAACACCCCTTCTCGAGATGATATTCATCTCGGAAACAACATCGAGATGATATTCATCTCGGAAACAGCGAGATACCCAAATGAGTATCCATGGCTTTGATACCATGTTAGAAAGAAGATGGACCTAGGGTTTAAACCTATAACCAATTAATAACGCGCTTTCGGCTACCAGGTCAGAGTCGGCTGGCATCATGCAAAGGAAAGAGCGATGATTCTCTCAAACAAAAAGACCTCTTTTTGCAGGACTATTAGTGGATGTGTCTTACTCGTGCATGTAAGCCTGACTCCATAGAGAAGAACTCCATAAGCATACTGTTCCAATAACGGGTAAAAACCAACTTCAAATCGACAAATCAACTTAAACTCAAACTCATCTACAGGAGGAAAGGCAAGCTGCCCTGCTCATTCTCTTGTAAATATCTACAGAGAATCAAAAGAATGTTACGCCCAAATAATCTTTATTGGTTATAGGTTTAAGCCCTAGGTCCATCTTCTTTCTAACATGGTATCAGACATGTACTCATTTGGGTATCTCGTTGTTTCCGAGATGAAAATCATCTCGATGAGGGGTGTTAAAGCCCCACATCGGTTATATGTTGGGTTATCCCCCTGTTTATATAGACATGGGCCACTCTAACTACTACCAATTGGTTTTCGGTTGAAGCTCTAGGTCCATCTTTCTAACATGGTATCAGAGTCATGGGTACTCATTTGGGTATCTCGTTGTTTATATGGGTAGAAGCTACTCCACCCATCGCCAAATGTTTTTGGATTGAAACCTCCCATTCATGGTTCAACATGGTATCAGAGCCATCGTATTCGTGATGGGCATTATTCGATCCTGATTGTGGGATTTTTTTTAGATGAATGCTATCCACCCATTGCCAATTAGTTTTGGGTTGGACCACCTATCTATGGCTCAACACTTATAAAAAAGGAATTGTGCATATTCAATTTGTGCACGAGCCGCAAATGATGTAGCCTAGTATTATTGATTAGTATGGGGAAACAAATACTCAGATGAAGGGTCATTCTCTGATTGTTGATCAAAACATGCAAACGATGACCCCACGAAACTAACTATGAACAGGCTCAGTAACTGAATTACCATAATATACTCCCTGGAATTGGAAGATCCTTATCTTTTACTGTTGTATGCAAGGCCTGCAAAAGACACTTGTCTAATAGCATATCTATATCCTCAACAGACAAAGTGGTTTGTTCAGTCACAGCACACTCAACACCCGATTCATTCCCCTCCACATGCAGATTGACCATGGCACTGGTTATCTGTTCACTTTCAGTCATCACAGTTAAAGATTCAATGGATGCTGTACCAAGAGCAGAGGATGCTCCATCAGCAGTGCCAGCATCTGGCATATGTTCCTTGTCGATAGCATTTGTTAGACATGGTGAGGAATCATCATTGTACGAATCCGAAGTTTGGGCCAAAGAAGATAAAGCAGGATCCTCAAATACACAGTCTTGCAAAAATCCCGCATTTGGAACATAACAATTTTCAGCTAGTTCCCTGGGAAAATCAGAATTAAAATGTAAAGAGAATGGTTATAAAGGCAGCTATTGATTAAATCCCTGTCAAACAGAGAACTTGTATTGACTATGTGTAGTTCCCTGCTGCTTTTACCATAGTGAGTCACGGTAGTAGTGACTTATCTTTAATGCCTTTCCTCGTAAACCAGCTTTCAATGCTTCTGTGCTATTCATGGTGGTTGTTCCGACCTGAGAAAGACTTTTTTCATCACATATATCATCAGAGACCTTATATTTAAATAGGGATTATCACATCTTGAAAAGCTTACAGCTATTGGAGCTGGATTTCCAGGAACTCGGACAGCCCATGGCTCCCCAGCAGAAAAGGTTGGAAGACCTTCGGAAAAGATTTGAATACCAGGAAACATCAAATCAGCCCCACCAAGCACAAATCGAGAAACCTCAGCTCCTTTCAGCAAAAAAGCTGGCAAAAGATGTGGAACCTTCCACAAGGCATAAACTGCAATCATTACAAGGATTGGAACATTAACAACCATTGAAGATGATATGGGCGGTGGATATTGTATGAAGATAAAGAACCCAGCTTATTATAACAATAACCAATTGCAAAAAACTCTTGTAGGCTCTAATTTGTACAGGAATCTCTTTGATATAACAGTGAGCTAGAAGTTCATTGTATATTAATTTATATTTCCCAAATTCCACTTCCAAATCTACAATTTTAGTCTTCAGCCAAATATTTAATTCGACAAACACAGGAAACCCTACCCGATTCCATCAAATTGCATGCATTCCAAAATATCAACACAAACACATTACATAAAGGACAAGAACAGCACCACATCTTCTTTGGAGGTCAATTACACCTGGTTGCATTCATGAAAAATCACATTTTAGTTCATCCATTCTCATGCTTTTATGTGTTTTGTCTTTCTCAGGCATACATAATACTTATGCATATTCTTATGATCAAGAAGTCTGATCCACTCAATTATGCTGAAGTGTGATGATGGCATTATGCAGGATCAGGGACATGATTTTCCTATCTAATAGGGTCTTCTGTTGTTCCTAGTGCCTTATTCATCTCTATTTGACCCCATGTTTGAATTGCATGTGCTAAAAAAGTTTTTATATAAAATCTCTGAAGTGAACATAGACGTAAAGTAAAAAAAGCAATAAGATATAGTATAGTCCTAACAAACAAAATATAATAAAGTTTGTGTGGTGATTAGAGGAAAACATGCAATGAGCAACAAAAAACAGGACATCACAATCTATATAATGCACCAAACTAGCAATACCTGTCGGGAATAATTCTGATCCTCGTCCATCACTATCATAAAACATGGGGCAATCGCCTTCCAGACCATAGACTAGTACTCGGTTTGGGTACTTTGATACAGTCATTTCCACCTAGAAATAATTAATCACATGAACAAATGAGCACATATAGCTAGGTGAAACTATAATGGTTTGGCAACCCACAGACTTCAGCTTTTACCATCAAAGTATTCACCTTCACCTTCAACATGATGCACTATCTTTTCCATAAATCCACTATCAAAAGTTCACACTGATGTGGTTATGACAAGTCAATGCACAACCAGCTCAATAGTTAAATTCATGTACGTTTCCGCCAAATTTCACTTTGGCTATGCATGTTTTTAAATCAATTCAACTTGATTAATCTAAGTGAAAATTAATCCTACCTAGTTGGGGTAGACTTTCCAGCTCCAAGTTAGGTCCTTGACTTAATTCAACAAATTATAGATGTGATCATGATGATTATCTATAATTCATACAAAGTAAATACTCCCTTTGTCCCGAAATAGATGTCACCGGGAGAAGGTGGGGAGGTATGGCAAATGGGATAGACTAAATAATGAATCCAATATGATTATTGTGATAACTTAATATCGCCTAATGTGATTAATTCTCACATTTCTAGCTTAATTATGCTGATTTAAGACCATAATCACTCAAAAGTGAATTAAAATGAACAAGGACTAAGGCATCGGTAAAGCAATCTAATCCTTGAACATACCTTGAGGTAAAAGGGAAATGATAACTAAAACATCATAATGATAATATGATAGTATTTTTTAAAAACGAAATCTCATTTCGAGCCAACACCCCGTAAGCGGCACAAAAAAGGAATAAATGTAACCGAAAACACTCACTCCCTAGTCGGCCGGCACAAGTAACATACAACGAAACGAACTTGAGGCAAAAAATAAAATAAAATAATAAGGGAAAAAAAACCCCCACCAATTGGCAACGGACATCAATGAGGCAAAGCTTCCAATTTAAGAAAAGAAAAATGAAGGAGTTTTTTGTTCTTTTAAAAAGGAGCAAGCACATATGACATAATGAATAAACCTTTGGAGGGAGTAAAAGATCAATATCAGCATCAGAAGCATTGAGGAATCGGTCTCTGATAGCACGTTTGAGTTTCTTGCGGTCTGCCCCGGACAAGCGCTGTTGTGATTTGACTTCAACTGCCTTCTTGAACATTTTGTCAAAGATTGCTAGGAGGCTCGTGATTGAAAAGGTGGTTGGAATAGTGGAGATTTATGGTTGATTATTGAAATTTGAGCTTTGAAGGAGGGCCTGTGGATGAGGTATTCTGGTCTTGGTAGTGCAAGTGTAAAACTCGGTGGGAAGGGCAGGCCTCACTCCGCAGGCGGTGGAAGCCGGGAGAGTGATAGGAGGGAGGGAGGCCGGAGATGAGCATGAGCAACACTTTTCACTCTGGGTTTAATTTTAGAAGGCCCATGGAAAGCCCAACAGTGATCAGCCCAAGGCTCTACAAAATGAAAATTATCTAACATTAATTACATCCCTATTTTAAATACAGGTTGTTCAGCACAAAAAAAAAAAAAAAAAAAAAAAAAAAAAAAAAAAAAAAAAAACTGACTACCATACAAATTATAAAGGGACTGAACATCCTATACACGTTGGGAAATGGGCGGTGGGAGCTCATACCACATAAATTACAAATGGGAATAAAAGGGAGGGATACGGGCTGGTGGGGAATCTAACCTCCAACCTTCCATTAGAAGTCGAGGGACTTAGCCACTTGGGCTATCCCCGGAAATTATGAAATGTTCATTTTGATTCTCCCAAAAAGTTTTAAATAGTAGGGGATGTGGACTTACTCTAGTGGTCAAGTCCCCTGACTCTCAATCTAATAGATTGGGCGTTTGATTTTCATCCGTTCCACTATCACGACTCTTTATTTACTTTGTAATTTAAGTGGCATGGGCTCCCACCATCTATTTAATACTTTGTATAGGCTGTCAAGAAAAAAAAAAAGTTTTCTTGACAGCCTATACATTTGAGTGGCAATGCTTTAATTCATGCATATGGTAGGTGTGGCTTGATAGACGATGCTGAGCAAGTTTTCTATGAAATATCATCAAGGGATGTTGTGTCATGGAACTCAATGTTGAAGGCATATGCCTTGCATGACAGGGCTGAAGATGCATTGCAGTTCTTTCAACAAATGAATGTAGCACCGGATGAAACGACCTTTGTTGCCCTGATCTCATCTTGCAGTCATGCTGGAAAGGTGAAGGAAGGATACAAAATATTTGATAGCATGTACAATAGGTATAGCATCACTGCTCAACTAGATCACTATGCTTGTATGGTTGATATGCTGGGGCGATCTGGACATCTTGCGGAGGGTAAAGGAATTATAAACAGGATGCCAATGCAACCAAACTCTGTTATTTGGAGTGCTTTGGGGAGCATGTCGGAAACATGGAGAGTCAAAACTAGCCAACTTAGCATCATCAAAGCTCATGGAATTGGATCCAGAAAATTCACTCGAGTATATAATGATGTCAAATATTTACTGCTAAGGTAGCAACTTTGATGAAGGGGGATCTGTAAGAAGGAACATGAAGAGAATGGGCGTGAGAAAGGAACCAGGTCTGAGCTGGACAGAAGTGGGCCATCAAGTACATGAATTTGCTTCTGGGGGATGGCGACACCCTCAATTAAAAGCAATACGCAGCTACACAGAGAAACTATTGAAGCAGTTGAAGAAACTGGGATTTGTTCCGGACACAAGCTCAATCTTGTTTGATGTTGAAGAAGAGCATAAAGAGGAGAAGTTGTATCACCACAGTGAGAAGCTTGCACTGGTTTTCTCCTTGATGAATAATAATTCCAGGAACCATAATGGGAGTGTTATTAAAATAATAAAAAAAATATACCCATTTGTGAGGACTGCCACAACTTCATGAGGGTGGCATCAAAGCTGGTCGACAAGGCAATCATTGTAGGAGATGCTAATCGATTTCATCATTTCAGAGATGGCACATGCTCTTGCAACGACTATAGGTAATTAACAAACATGATGCTATGATTTATTTACGTGTGCATGTGTACTTTTGAATTTACTTGTACAGGAATGAGTATTTATAGATTATGTAGATTGTTGGCGTGCCAAACTATTAATTATTCCTGGTGCAAAGCTGAGGATACGTGGACAAATTAAAGTTGTTGTGTTCTTTGCATATACGGTATTCACTATTATTTATATATACATGTATCATAGTAGTACCTTGTGGCCTGTGCTGGAGAAAATAAAGCTGTTTGGCTCGGGTGTAGCCAAGGACCTTTTTCTCCTCAAGGGAGGCTATCGGAAAAGGATCAAACCGATTACGGGTTCGGATTAACAATAATGCGCCCACAATTGAATGAATCTTCCTTGAATTGATCAACAATAACACGATACAACGGAGAATCTGCCTGTTGTTAAGAAACAACGGCGGAATTCACCAAAAACAGAGAACCAAACTACCAGCTGCTAAGGAGCAACGGTGGATTTAGAAATGGTAACCGCTACAAACTAGGCTAGATTCTAAGGAAAGCTGTAAAGGAAAGCTGTAAAGAAAGCAGTAAAGATAACAAGGAATTAAAATTGATAAAAGTAATTTGGGGGTTGGATTGATCTCTCTGATTTTGAGTGCGTCGACCCCTATTTATAGCCGGAGCTGGAATAACCGCTCTCCGGCTAACTCCTCTGAGCCGAACTCTTTCTCTCTTCAATTCGGTTGTTTTGGTTTCGGCTATTTCTTCCCATTTCGGCCGAAATCTTTATCAGCTTCGATTTCCTTCCTTCGGTTTACTATGTGCTTTCGGCCTTACCAATCTTGAGCCCACCTTCTTTTTGGACTTCCTCTTTCTTCCGGCCCATGTCTTATGGCCCAATAGTTCTTTCGCGGCCCATTATTCCATATGACCCCAACAGATGCCCTCCTTACTTGGGCGAATTGCTTCCATGCGAAAGAGCCCAAGTAACCTCCCTTTCTTCTTCCTTTTGGCGGTTATTTTCTCCTTCTCGAGGATGCTCTCCATCATTCCCCTATTTACGTAGCCCATCACGTACTCGGAGTGAACTGCCTTTCCATCTTCTCCTCTCTCTCTCTCTCTTTCCACTTTCTCCGATGGAAAATCCTCCTGCCCCTGTTACTGCTCTTTCTGCTGATCTTCTCAGAATTGAGAACTCTTTTGCTTCTCACTCCGCAGTTCGCCTCTTGCCTGAGGGCTTCTATTCCTTAGGTCCGTTGGGCATTCCTGAAGATATCGATGAATGTACTGCTCGGATCTTTGAAAATCGTTCCGTTCTTCTATATGAGCCTTGTTTCTCTTCCAAGCTTTTCCCTTCATCTTTCGCTAATTGGTCTTCGCCCTCTCCTGATTATGTGGCGTGGTATCATCACCTCGAACCCCACTGTCGTGACTCTTGGCATAAGTCATATGTCTACCGTATGATTTCCCTTAGTACCTTGCCACTTCCCACAGATCTTCGCCCTATTCAGGCCCTTCTTTGCTTCTGGAATCCTTCTGTGAACTGTTTTTGTTTCCCTTGGGGGATGATGACTCCCACCATTCAGGACGTGAAACTTCTCCTTGGCCTCTCTGTTCGTGGGGATAACCTCGCCATTATGTCGTTGCCCAAAGAGAAAAATACTGGTTTTTCCTCTGGCGATTCCTTTGCTAATTGGATCGTTTCCCATCAGAGTGATCCTATTTCGCCTGCTCCACACCCTTCAGAGCCTCTTGCGTTTATGATGTATTTCCTTACGAAATTCTTCTGGTGCGTTCCTTCCAAGGGTGTTCTCCTCGAAACACACTCTTTTGCTTCGGCACTTCTTAATCATGTGACCCTGCCTTCAGCCGATTTCTTCCTCGCTCATCTGTATGCGGGTATTTCGGCTACTGTGTCGGGTTGGGAAAAAGGTTCGTCTGATAAAGCCCGTGGCCCGTTATGGTTCCTTTACTTGTGGTTAGTTTGGCACTTTCGCGACATTTCCCAATTTCCTCCCCATGATATTCGTCCTAACCATTTCGTCGCTCCTGATCTTCTTAGAGCACCCCTTCCTCCTTTGTCGATCCCTCACTGGATCAACTATTTCCTGGGTCGTACTGCCGAACAAGCCTTTTCTCATTATCACTACCGGAAAGCTGACTTTGCTTGGGTCAGTAATATTGTTACTTCCCCCTTCGGGACTCCTCTTCCTTTGGCTTTTGCTCAAATATGGAACAGGTGCATATTACCCCGCCCGATCTTCAATGGTTCCACATTTGTTTCTGCCAAGTCTGCTATTCCTTTTGAAGTTTACAATCCCCATCTGGTTAGCCGCCAAATCGGCTTTGGTCAAGACTTAGTGGAGGCCCTCAGAGCCGGTAGACGCCTCTCTGCTTCTACCAGTCGTCAGCAATGCTCCCTCTATCACAAACGTTTGATCTCCTTCAAGGTTTGGAAGTTTGCTGTTCGTCCAGGGTCCGTTACCTCCCGTTTCCAGTCTTGGTGGAACGGTGTTGCTGGTGTCTTCTTTAGTGCCAACCTTGATTCGGTTCTGCGGAGGGGTGGTTTTTCTCCTATTCTGGCATTCTCCACTGTCCCTTCATCATCTCCGGGTTCCGCTCCTCAGCGCATTCTCGGTTCGTCCTCCGCTTCTCGCCCAGGTATGTTTCTTTTCCTTTCCTTTCTTCTTCAGTCGTTGCTCGTTCCTTTTCCTTTATGTCTCACTTATCCGATTTCTCCAGATGTTCCTTGCTCCTCTACTTCAGAACCTGGTCGAAAAAGGCCCGCTTCGCCTTCGGCCTCTCTCGTCGACTTTCTCCCTCCTACTCAGACCAGGAAGCGTTCATCTCATTCACCGCTTGGCAGAATCCCTGCCTCCCTCTTTGCGGTTCGTTACACTATTTTTTCTCCTTTTCCAGGCTCCTTTCCTTCGACTAATTCCCTTTTCTTATTCTTGTCAGGTCCCACCTATTTTGCCACAACCTGATGTTCAACCACTTCCAACTGTGGTATCGGTTCCTCCGGTAGCCGAATTTCGCACATCGGCCAGTACCAGTAATTTGGCTGTTCCCGCTAGTTCTCCTGCTGTTACCCCTCGTGGTTTGATCGCGAGCTCTACTTCGGCCGACCCTTCCGTCCCTCTTTCGGTCGATCGTCCTCAGCCTATTACGGATTTTGCTACACCTTCATCTTTAGCTGTTCCGAAACCGTCTGGCCCCCTACCTAGTGGTATGGCTGCTGATGAAACCCCTGCCGATCAGGTCCCTTTATCGCCATTTCCTGATCGGCATGTTTTGGACGATTTCTTTTCTCCCGCGTCTCTGGTCTCTCGTCCATCGGATCTTTCTACTCACCTTGGTGATTGTCTGGCCAGGCTATGCAATCTAATTGGCCGACAATCTGACGTGGAATTCGTCAACCCTAAACTGATCCTTATTCTTTTGTCCCATCTTGAGCAGCAATTTCATGACGAGATGGTATCTCTGAATCTGAATGGTACTCTTCAGATGATTACGAGGTCTGTCCTCTCAATGGATCAGGAACTTTTGGCTCACTTAAAAATGCGACATAGGCTTGCCGCCGAACGTGAGGCTGCAGCCTCTTCACGAGCCATCTTTGACAATTATTCTGCAGAGTATCGGGCTCAAATGAGTAAGCTGTCTGAAGTGGAATCTCAGGAGCTTAAGCAGTCCGAAGATCTTGCTTTGATTCGGGCTGAGATAGCCAAGCTCCAGAGACAAGAGAAGGATTTGGAATCAACTTTGGCTCACACTAAGCGAAAATCGGCCGATCTGAAACAATCGATCAAAATTCTTCGTCAATCGGCCGAAGCTCCTAGGGCCAAAATCTTGGATTCTCAGGAGGATGCTTCTTATTTGGCCATGCGGATCAGTTTCAACGATTACATTATTGGTACCTTCCAAGAAAAATGGGCCGAAACCCAATCTTTAGTTGGTCAACTGGATTCGGCCATCAAGAGCCTTGGTGGGCAAAGTGTGGTTCAAGTCCTTTCTCCACATGTCTTATTTCCTTTGGACCCTTCCGAAATAGAGTCCTCCCCTTCGGGCGATAACCCACCTTTGCCAATTATTCCTTCAGGTACTCTGTTCTCTTCCATTCCCTATTGTGGTTTTTCTTCTTTTCTGCTCTTTTACTCATTATTCCCCCTTTTCTTCTTTTCTTCTAGGGAAAACTGGTGCTTCCTGTGGTGCTGGTTCATCGACCGTTCATCTCCCTCCTGGTGAAACTGCTGGTCCTTCTTCCTCGGCCAGTCCGAATCTGATGACGTCTTCGGCTAATCCTACTACCGCCACTTCGCGAGGCTTGGATAATGCTGCTCCTGTTGACGACCAGGAAGACCACTAATTTGTCTTTATATATCAGTTTTGTGTTTTGACTCGTCCTTTATCAAGTGTAAATTTCGGTCACTTTTCCCTTTCTTGACAGCTGTAATCGGCCTTTTTTTAGACTATGTTGGCCGATACATTGTACTTGGATTCGTATCTTTTGTATCTTTTGTAATGCGATTCGTATCCCGTTAATTCCATTGTTTTCGGTCTCCTTTATTGCTGATTTCTGAATATTAGCAGCTTTTTCCGGGAATCAGCTGTAACGTTTTCCCATAAATAACATTTACTATTGACCGTTTCTTCCGCCAAGCACTTATCTCTTTCTATAAATACCCGGCATTGTTGACACTTATCCATCACTTCCCTTTTTCTTTTTTCTATAGCAATATGGATCTCCCTTCTTCCTTGTTCAACTTCCTGTCTCCAGTTCCCCCATGGCCTCCGGCAAGTATTCTTGTGCGAGGATTTCCAGACGTGATACGAAAATTTTTTGCTTATGCAACACGAGTTCAACTAATGCCCTTTTCACCATGTTCGTATGGGCGAGGATCTTTATATGTTATTCCAAATGCAGGTCTCGACGGGTATGCTGATGTGCCCCTTTTCGACTTTGCGGTTGCATATCCTGTCGGACCTTTTCTAATAAGGGACCCACTTCTTTTCCTTGCTGCACTTCTCACCTTCTTCGTCTGAGATGGTGCGGAGGCTGTACCTGAGGCTTGGTGGTTGGGTCAATCGGCGGCGCTGCTGTTCTGAAATCAGTGGTCTCGCCTTCGCCGATATCTCTAGGCGGCACTTGTACAAGGCTGGGAATCCTCCCACTTCCTTTCGTTAGGACCTTTCCCTTGTATATGCCTGCTTAGTATAGGACGTTTCCCTTGTATATTGTAATTTCGGGCTATCGACGCCGCTTTCGGCCGAAGTAGCACCTTCTTTGTACTTATTCGTTCATGCAATAAAATCTTTACTTTTCCGCATCACTTAATGTTTGATCCCATACTGATGGATAATATTTCTTCATGTATCTTGCATTAACTGGATTTGACATCTGCTCACCATTTTCGTCCACCAAAACGTACGCTCCATTTGGTAATCTTGTATGAACAATAAATGGTCCCTCCCAATTGGGACTCCACTTACCTAATCGGCCACCCTTCTGCTTAGGCGGCCATATAACTTTCCAAACTAAGTCTCCAACTTCAAATTGCTTAAGACGAATTCGCTTATTGTACCAATCGGCCACAATATCTTTATTTTTCTGCAAATTCTCAAAGGCCTGCACCCGATTGGCATTTATCTCCAATAACTCATCTTTCATTGCACAATCATACTGTTCGGCTGACATTGAATCCGCCTGGCTTGTTCTCAAAGTCGGCACTGTTATTTCGGCTGGCAATACTGCATCCATTCCATAAGTCAGCCGAAATGGTGTGAACCCAGTAGCTGAGGTTTTGGCATTTCGATAAGCCCACAGTGCTTCAGATAACTTTTCGTGCCATTTTCTTGGTTGATCTTCAATCATTTTCTTTATAATTCCTATTAGCTGTTTGTTTGTGGCCTCTGCTTGTCCATTTCCTTGCGGGTAATATGGTGACGAATGTACAATTTTTATCCCGTATTCGTCCGCAAAGGCCTTGACTTTTTCTCCCACAAATACCGTTCCTCTATCTGTTAAAATCGTCTGTGGGATCCCGAATCTATAGATCAACTGTCTCTTAATGAACTCAATCACCTCCTCTTGTGAAATGCTGACATACGCCTGAGCTTCGGCCCATTTTATGAAGTAATCTGTTGCCACTAGCACGAACTCATGTCTTTTCGACGAAGAGGGATGAACTTTTCCTATGATGTCCATGGCCCACCCTCTGAATGGCCATGGTTTGATCATTATATGTAATTCTTCGGCCGGTAATTTCTGAATCGGCCCATGCTTTTGACATTCGGTGCATCCTCTTGCATATTTTTCACAATCAGGACCCATATTCGGCCAATAATATCCCAGCCGAATAATACTCCACTTCATCGATTTTCCTGCTCGATGCGCACCACATATTCCTTCATGAACTTCTCCCATTACCCTTCTAGCGTCTTCTTCTCCGACGCATCTGAGCAATATTCCATCAATAGCACGCTTGAATAATAATCCTCCTATTATGACGTAGTCCATCGCTTTCCGTTTTTCGGCTGGATTAGCCTCCGAAGGATCTTCTAATATCTGTGCTATCTTTTTTATCCATTCGGCCTTCTCTGTTTCGGCCAAACGCACTTCTACATTTCCCGCTATCGGCATCAACCGATATTTAGCCGCATGTTGAGCCAATTCATTGGCTTCTTCGTTCTTTTCTCTCGGGATGTATTCAATGTACACCTCATCAAATTCCTCTAACAAAGTAACCGCTTCTTCATACAATCTAATCAATTGCGAACTCTTAACCGAAAAATCGCCTAGCAGTTGCTGGACAACTACTTGCGAGTCTCCTTTGACAATGACTGCTCTGACTCCTTCTTCTATCAACCGCTGTAATCCCGAAATTAATGCTTTATATTCGGCTTGGTTGTTCGTATATGACTCTGGCAGTTGCACGAAATATTTGTATATCTTGCCCTCCGGTGTTTGTAGGGTAAACCCTGCTCCAACTCCTGAAGCGGCTTTAGAACCATCAAATGTCATTACCCATGGTTGCAAGTATACAATTCCTATCTCACCAACTTCCTTCGGCCGATCCTGATGATCGATGTCATCGGTTATCGGGTGCGTCACATGATCAGCCAGAAAATCGGCTACAATCTGTCCTTTCATAGCCCTTAAAGGTTGATATCTCAAATCGTATGCATTTAACTTCATGGCCCATTTGGCCATTCTTCGGCTACTGACCGGATCATTCATCATAATCTTAACTATGTCAACCGAAGCTACCACTATCACTTGCCTTGGTTGAATATAATATTCTAATTTCTGGCATGCATGATAAAGGCTTAAACATAGTTTATGAATCGGCGAGTACCTTACTTCAGCGTCCCTTAGGATTCGGCTAAGATAGTAGATCGCCCGATCCTTTTCTTCATCATCTTCCTGCGCCAGTAATGCTCCAATAGATTCTTCGGCCGCTGCTATATACAACTTCAATGGCCGTCCTAAAATTGGAGGAACCAACACTGGTGGACTCATCAAATCCTGCTTCAATTGTTCGAAGGCCTTTTGCTGGTCGATTCCCCATTTGAACTCCTCTTCCTTCTTCAACCTCAATAAATCGGTTAGTGGTTTCGACTTTCCAGCCGCATTTGCTAAGAATCGTCTCAGAAAACCGATTTTTCCAAGAAACTTTTGTAGACTCTTCTTATCATGTGGAGGTTTGGCTTCTTGGATGGCCCTGGTTTTGTTCGCATCAACTTCTATTCCTTTGTTATGTACCAGGAACCCGAGAAAATTTCCTGCCTGTACTCCGAAAGCACACTTGGCTGGATTCATCTTGACTCCATGCAGCCTCATCCTCGCGAATACCTTCCGCAAATCGTTCAAGTGGCTTTCGATATCTTTGGATCGGACCATGACGTCATCAATATAGACTTCAACACAATCCCCTATGAGGTCATGGAAAACATAGTTCATGGCTCTCTGGTATGTAGCTCCTGCATTCTTCAGTCCGAACGGCATCACCACCCATTCATATATCCCTATGGCGCCAGGGCACCGAAATGCAGTCTTGTGAATGTCTTCTTCGGCCATAAAAATTTGGTTGTATAATGAATATCCATCCATAAAAGATAGCATCCCCTGTTTTGCGGCCGAATCAATCAACAAGTCAACAATAGGCATCATATACTCATCTTTTGGAGTGGCTATATTAAGATTCCTGAAATCAATGCAAACTCTCAATTTTCCATTCTTCTTTATTACAGGAACAATATTTGATAGCCATTCTACATATTTAGCTGGCCTAACAAACCCGGCCGCTAACAATTTCTCTATTTCTTCTTTTATTTTTGGGACTATTTCGGGCGCTGCCCTCCTAGCCGGCTGTTTATGCGGCCTGAACCCTTCTTTAATAGGCAGTCTGTGCTCTACAATCGACCGCTCCAATCCTGGCATCTCTGTATAGTCCCACGCGAAACAATCCCTGAATTCGACTAGAACCTCCTTGAATCGGCTTGCCATCTGCTGATCAAGATTCGCACTCAACGGGATCTCCCTCGGGTGTTCGTCTGTACCAACATTGACCATTTTCAAGGGGTCTTGAGCTTTGAAATCCGGCGTTCGCTTTGGAATTGCGTCTATTAAATCGCTCCATCCTGCTTTGTCATCTGAAACTCCGAGTTCGGCCGATTCGAACTCGGTCGCTTGATTCGGTTGTGACTCCATCATTTACTTTCTTCTTCGACTGGCCGTTCATCGGCCTGGTATCTGATTTCAAACCCCAAATCTGTCCAATCACACTCGATCACCTGCGGGTACCGATCCCCTACCACTGCTAGGAATGGTTGAATCGGTTCTTCATATAACACCGCATCAATTCGTCCGGCTGAGCTGATTGGAAATGGAGGTTGATCTCCATCCACTTCTTCTACTGTGCCATCTTTCTTCCAGAACCATACTTTCTGGTGAAGCGTCGATGGCAAACATCGGGATGTATGAATCCAGCATCGGCCTAATAGGGCCGCATACGGAACTTCTGCATCCACCACAAAGAACATGGTCGGAATTGATATTGTTCCGACCGTTACATCCACCAGTATACATCCTTCGGCCGCGGTTTGAGCCCCCACAAAACTCATTACCTTCATTCTCGTAGGGAGTAAATCTTCCTTCGAGCGGCCTATCTTCGTTAGCGTGGATAGTGGCATGATATTAACTGTGGCCCCACCGTCGATAAACATTCTTCTAAGTGGTCTCCCATTGACCCAACCTTTAACGTATAAAGGCCTCACATGCTGGGACATTTGCGCAGTTGGAGGCAAAATCGTACCTGGTTGAGCTTCTGGAACGAATGCCTTATATCCTTCCTCAAAAGATTTCTCTATTTCGGCTTCCGGCCGAAATACCTCAAGTTTATCGAAACAAAAATCCACTATGGGTTCTTCATCACCATAGTATTCTCCATCCTTTTGACAAAAAAACACCGCTGGTTCGGAATCCGACCAGTACTCCTCTTTCTCTTCGGTGGTTACTGTCACCATATTCGCACTAGACCCGAAGTCGAATTTAAACTGCCCAACAGGGGGTGTATCACTATTCGGAATGATAGTTGTCTTTGGTTTCCATTCCCTGGTTCGGACTGGTCTAGGCTTCCATTCCTCTTTCGATTTCGGCTGCTCACTTTCAACTTTCGGCTGTATTACTTTTGGCCGAAATTCAGTCTTGTTCTTTAGCCGATCCTGTCCTTCTTTCGGCTTCCTCTCTTCTTTTGATTCGGACCTCAAACGAGCCGAAAATACCCTATTGAGTATTCGTCCTCCCGAGAACGAACAATCATCAGGGAAGTCCTCTTCCATATGCATCATATCATACTCCTCTTGCTCAGAAGCAGCAGCTGCTTTAAGCCGTTGCATTCTTCGTTTGAAAGTACGATATGATCCCTTTCCTTTTGGGACTTTCCTCTCCTCTGCCCTCCAAGCTGAATGGTCATGTCGGCGTTGATCGAAATGCCTTCTTTCTGGAGAGTTTCGGACCCATCGGCCTACCTGAGTATTTGCTGGTGGCCTTCTAAGCTTTTTCATTTCGGGGCTAACTGCTTCTTCAGGGACTGTGATCTGTATCACAGTCTTTCCATTCTGCTTATCGGCTGTTAACTTCATCTCTGAGTCCCATCCGTTGGTTATGATTTTCAACGTTGGTCTCTCACTCTTATCTCCGACCTGGATCTCCTGATGTCTCTCCGATTGCTTGATCCACTCTTTCACCTCATAATTCCCCAATCGGTCAAAAACATCTGTAACTTTCTCTTTTCCCTTCGGAGATCCTAGCCTTTTCCATACTCCTGACTTCTGAGCCGATGGCTGATCCCCAAGCCGATCGTGCACAGAGCTCTTGCTAGATGATGTTTGATCCCCCAATCAGTCATGCACCGATTTATTCTGGTTGGGCTGCACCATCACCATGTTGGCAGCCGGGAACGGATTCTTATCGACTGCCATAAGCCTTTCTGGGAACTTGAGCTTCCCATCATCCACATGTTTCTGAATTAGCTTCCTAAAATGCCCACAAATGGCCGTGGAATGAGTGGCTGATCCGTGGAACCTGCACCATCCGGCCTCCAACTGATCCCTGGTAGGCTGTGGATGGTTTCCTTTAAACTCTAGCAATCCGTTCTTCTGGCAATAATCAAATATTTCGTCCATTTGTGACAAGTCGAAAGAGTAAAACCTTTGAGATTCATCTCCTCCTTCTTTCTCCTTGCCTCTGGCTGGCCGAAGTGCTGGACAAGTCATAGGCTTTTTTATGATTAATTCTGCCCTCGCGACCTCGGCTAATGCAGGAACGTCTTCCGCATTGTACTCTTCCTGAATTTCACATCTATCCAGAGATTCAGCAAATGAGGCAGCTGACTGGATAGGTTGTGACCTTCCGCTTTGACTTCGGCTTGATTTGAAAGCCGCTTGTTCCGCCAGATATGTCTCCATCCTTATCGCTTCAGCCGTCAATTCGGCTACCGTCCTCGGTCTTGTTACCATCAATCTGTCCTTGATGGCAAACTTCAAATTCTGCTTTAAGATTTGAATATATTCATGCTCAGGCAGCATTGTCTTCACCTGAGCCTTCACTGCATAAAATCTCTCAATGAATTCAGTAACCGATTCAGACGCCTTCTGTTTGGTTGACGTCAGATCAACTACCGAGACTTCTGGACTAGTGTTATAGAATCGGTCATGGAATAACCGCTCCATTTCGGCCCAAGTATTGACCGATCCCGCTGGCAGATTAATGTACCACTCGAATGCTGGGCCAGTTAATGACAAACTGAACAATATCAGCTTGTGAAAATCATTTTGCGCGATTCTGGTACATTGAGCTGTAAATCGGCCGATATGCTCGATGGTAGAGCGGCCGACTTCTCCAGAAAAAGTGTTAAAATCTGGAACCTTCACCCCTCTGGGCAGTGGATACTGCTCCTCGATGTAATCCGGATAAGGTTTCCGATACATCGGCCTATTCTCCTGGCCGATGAGATTCCCAAACTGTGTGCGAATAATCTCGGCAATCAGCTCTCTGTCAACCAGTTGTGGTGGATTCTGCTGAAGTGGTGCGTATTGTTGTTGAACCACTGGAGCAGGCGGTTGAGCTACTGGTTGAGGCGGTTGATTCTGTTGGTGATCGTACCTCTGCTGCGGAGGAACAAAAGGCCGAGCTCCATGCCCTCCTGGCGGCCTAAAGGCCTGCTGCTGAAAATTGTGATTATTTTGCGGTGGATTCTGCGCCACTGGAGCTTGCTGCGCTCCCATCGGATACATACTCCTCGCAATTTCGGCTCTAAACATGGCTGGCATTGCTGCCAGGATATTTCCTTCGATTTGGCGAACCGAGTTGGTAACCGCCGCCTCCACCATAAATTGAACCTGATCTCGGAATTGCGGGGTTAAATCATCATTTGAAAACTCCTGATTATGAAAATGTGATGGTCCGGGGAACCCTGGGGGGAATTCTCCGGCTTCTGGTGCGCGCTCTTCCTGAATCGGCGGCAAATCAGTCCTCGCCGCCGTGTTTGCTGCTGGAGTTGCTTGTTCAAACGCCATTTTGCGTCCCACTGGGCGTGCCACTGTTTGGCTCGGGTGTAGCCAAGGACCTTTTTCTCCTCAAGGGAGGCTATCGGAAAAGGATCAAACCGATTACGGGTTCGGATTAACAATAATGCGCCCACAATTGAATGAATCTTCCTTGAATTGATCAACAATAACACGATACGACGGAGAATCTGCCTGTTGTTAAGAAACAACGGCGGAATTCACCAAAAACAGAGAACCAAACTACCAGCTGCTAAGGAGCAACGGTGGATTTGGAAATGGTAACCGCTACAAACTAGGCTAGATTCTAAGGAAAGCTGTAAAGGAAAGCTGTAAAGAAAGCAGTAAAGATAACAAGGAATTAAAATTGATAAAAGTAATTTGGGGGTTGGATTGATCTCTCTGATTTTGAGTGCGTCGACCCCTATTTATAGCCGGAGCTGGAATAACCGCTCTCCGGCTAACTCCTCTGAGCCGAACTCTTTCTCTCTTCAATTCGGTTGTTTTGGTTTCGGCTATTTCTTTCCATTTCGGCCGAAATCTTTATCAGCTCCGATTTCCTTCCTTCGGTTTATTATGTGCTTTCGGCCTTACCAATCTTGAGCCCATCTTCTTTTTAGACTTCCTCTTTCTTCCGGCCCATGTCTTATGGCCCAATAGTTCTTTCGCGGCCCATTATTCCATATGGCCCCAACAAAAGCGAACAAGCATGGAGCAGTAGATTAACAGAAAATATTGTGAGAACATGGGATACAAAGATTTCTGACCGTGATGCTTTAAATGTAGATGATCTCATCTTTATGGGAAACAATGGAATACTATGATAGAAGAGTTTAAAGAGGCGATGGCACATGAATCTGAAATGACAGACATGGGGCTGATGATGATGAGATATTTTCTTTGTTTGGAGATTCAGCAAAGCAAGATGGGGATATTTGTATCACAAGAAGCATATTCGAAAGACGGTATTACAAAAGGCAAGATGGGATGGCAGCCTGCAATCAGCTGTCAATACCAATGGTATCAGGTGTAAATTTTTCAAAATATGATGGAGGAGATCAAGTCGATGCAAGCAATACTGAAGTATGATGTTTAGATCATCCAAAACATCTGGCGACACATCATACAAAACGCTACCTCCGGATGCAATCGGATGTTCAGATCCACACAATGGGAGGGGTTTTCCAGATCTTGGATAGATGCAACTGGTGATGAAGTCATCTCTCCAGGGTCTGGATACTCCGATGATGTAGTGTCAAGTCCAAAAAGTCTCCAATGCAATCGTCGAATGACATCACAAATTGGAGGTGGCGGAGAACGAAGGAGTGCATGATGTTGGAGGGAGGTAGGGGATGATTTCTTTGGGTTTGTCATAGAGGAAATTTGCAGAATGATGCTGGAGGAAGGTGGAGGGCAGTTTTGGGGAGATAAGGAGGTTGCACAGCACAAACATCACAATAAAGGGGTTGGACGGCGCAACAACACAAATATCACAATACTCACCTACAGTTCAGCACCTGTAGTTGAACTGCCAGTCTGCAAACTGCTATAAGCCACATGTATGGTACAGTGGATAAGATATAACGGATCGGTAGAGATGAGGGTACTCGAACATTTTATAAACCTTAGCTTGAATTACTTTCTCCAATTAATATAGTATATGCAAGACTCGAGTCACAGCTGGGCAACAATAGGCGATTCAAAAAGGTTGAGAAGCTATAATTAAGTAGACATCAATAGATACTAGTACGCCTTTTTGTACCGCGCGACTAATTTAATTTTGCAAAATATTTGAGCAAGTGCAAGCAAACAACCATTGATTGATTGATTGATTGATGTATAATTACCATGTGTCCGGAGTATTGAAATCCAAATTACAGTAGTATAATGAAAGAAGTGGAGCATTGATTAATTTATACAACAACATAGTATATAGTACGTATGCATGGAGTGTCATATCAGACGACATCTCTCTTGTGATGATGAGTGGATGGATTGTAGACGGAATTGAAGTTATGAAGATGATGTGCCGGCGAAGAATGCGAGTGGTCCAACAATGGCAGCATTGATATAGGTGGCGGGTTCAGAATGGGCGTAGTCAGGGCGTTCGTCCGGGAAGAAGTCATTCTGGTTTGGGCCTCCAACGATTGCACCGGTCAAGATATTGGGGTTGGGATTTGAGGTGTAAAAAAATGGTTGGAAGCCAGCTTCACATCCAAAGGATTGTGGATGAACAGCGATGGAGGGCAGAGAGGATCCCCGGTGGTGGATTCTCCTGGGGTAATTATTGGTAGTATTGGATCGGCCACGGAATCCAACCATGTACGACATCTTCATGGGATTGTCCCCGAGGATGTAATCCACTTGGGACTTGGCAAGGCTCCTCAGAGTCCTGGAAGAGACCACGAGCTGGCTCTGGCTCCCGGCCCCGCACTTGAAAGTGTAAGTGGAACGGCGAGAGGCGGAGGCGGAAGCCATGTATTTGGAGTATGTGGTGAGCAGGAATGTTATGGAGGTCACGTATTGGAGATTGCTGCCGCTCATCTTGAACATGAGGCCACTGGGAGTGTATTGGGTGCTGGAGGATGGGGAATTAGGTAGTATTCTGCACATGAACTCTTCTGTTTGCTGTCGGAATGACTCAAATAATAATAATGTGTCCTTATTGATGGCCTTCTTATTATCCTCGACTAAACTTGTCCTTGCAAGGAGAAGGCGGGCACCTGCGTACTTGTTGTCCCAGCTGAAAATGTCTGTTGCCTGGTTCGCCCCCTGACCCAACGTCCTTATGAAGTTGAGGTAATACCCATCATTGGTAGCTCTGAAAAGCCATGCGGCGCCCCACAACAACTCGTCCGTGTAACCCGAGTAGGAGCAGTAGAAAGGGCAGACGGAGGAGGCAAGGGAGTCACTGTAGGAGCCCCTGTACTGCATGGCAAACTGCATCACGGATTTGGCGGTTCTGAGGAGCAGCTTGGAGTAGTTGGGGTCCATTTTGCGGAACACCATGGAAGCGGCAGCGAGGGCAGCAGCAGTTTCGCCGGCCACATCAGAGCCCGGGTTGCTCGGGGAGACAGAGTAGACGGTCCTGGAGGAGGGGTCCATATCCTCGGGCCTCTCCCAGCATCTGTGGTCGGCGTTGGGGTCCCCAACGCCGACGTAGAGCTTGTCAGGAGTGGCGCGGGCACACTTGAGGAGATAATCGGTGGCCCAGCGGATGGCGGCCCGGGTGGGTCCCAACTGAGGGCCCATCTTCTTGCCGTATTCGATGACGCCCCAGGAGAGCATGGTGGTGGTGAAGGCCATGGGGAAGTTGAATTTGACGTTGTCTCCAGCGTCGTAGTAACCTCCGCTTAAGTCCACCTGAATGGAATTGAAGCAGGCCATCAGGGAACATTGAATAATATCAATATATCAATATATAATATAATAATAATGATGAATGTATTATAATTAGTAGTATAATGATATGATATGATGAGAGTATTATATATATAATATTGCGAGCTTACGCCGGCGAGTTGACCATCTTGAAGGGCAGAATCGGCCCTCCAGGTGATTTCCTGCTGCTGGGCGGGAGGAGGAAGCCTTCCAGACCTCTGCCCCTGGAAGAACAATATTGATTTTGCCAGAGCTTCCCTATAGTTGTATTGGTTGCTGCTGCTGCTGCCGCCTTCAACCACCAACGGCAATGTCGTCGTGGTCACACTTACCATTAATAATAATAAGTAGTACAACAACATTAGAATTAATCTTTTGTGGATCAAACAATAACAATAATATGCTGCTGCGGTCGCCATCGATCACAACAAGACAACACTAACTGCTGCCTGCGCCTGCCTGCCCGCCTCCAAATCAAATTAGTTATATATATAGTAGTACTATATAGGCAGCTAGCTACCTTATTTTTCACTTAATAATGACTAGTTTTAATTTAATTTGTTCTTTCGCTTTCACGTACTAATACTGCTATATATATACTAGCTAGTAGTATAATATTTTGAAAAATACTCACGAGAATGCATGGATATATTTCGAGTTGGAAGTAGTCTGCAGCACACACAAATATATACTATAGAAGTATTATATAAAGTGAGGGGCGAGCGGAGGACCGGGTCCGATTGGAGGCAGGACGATTGGAATTTGGAAGTAGTCCGTCGTCGTCGTCCGCGGCGCCAATTAATTTGTATACATGGCATGGCAAGCGCCGTTAATATAGGCTTTTTATATGAACAAGTAAGTCTCTTTTACTACAGTATATCATCATCTCCACTTTCATAATCATCATCATCATGCATGTCTCGAGATGCATGTATTGTTGTTATTAATTATTACTAGTATTGACTTATTGTGGTGTACATACCACCTTAATTAATTACTCCTTATTATTTCATTAACTCAATCAAGAAAACTATTACTACTACTTTTGAAATTAAACATATCATTAGTTACTACTCCGATCCCACTCCGACAATACTTTTTAATTGGAACTTTGTTCCAATTTTATCAACCCCACCTTATTCAAATAAAAATGTAAGAGAGGCAGGTATGGATAGGGCTAGGGCTAGGGCCAGAATAATATTGCCATGAGACTAATTAATTAATTAATTAATGAAAAGTACAGTAGGACACATTAAAAGGAGGAAATGGTTTGGGTGTATATGTAATGGCGGCCTATAGGTGCCGGCGCATTCAAAAGTAATGGGTATGTGTATATGTAATGATGTGTGAATATAAAAAAATGATGGATGGTTATGAACCAAAAACTAATAAAGAAACAAACTACCGTCTATACATCACTTTATAGGGCTTATACATCACTTTACAAAGGACTACATATCATTTTTAGCCCTGTCTGCACCTGCTGGCAATTGTTATGCCATTACACAAAACGAATTGTAAAAGGAGGCATCACTCATCAGGAGAGGCATGCATGCAGGAATGGTGTTTTGGTCGGGAGTGGAGACATACATACATGCGCCTGATTAAATTCGATTAGATTATTAGTATTTTATTGTAATGTAATATTATATGTAACTTATCGAATCAAGAAAATATTTGACTTGACCGCTGGAAAGTAGTTAAATTATTGCTTTGATTGGCAGGCAGGCAGCCTATATACATAACATATATAATGGAGTATAATATAACCTTCAAATGTCCAATTTCCCTAGCTAGCTCATATAGTATATATGCATAATGTACATGATCGATCATCCGCCCGATAATCTAGGCTTTTAAATCAATTTATTAAAAGTACATTATGCATGATTATTCAACTATATATATATATAGTGTATTATTTCTTAATTGATAATAATAATTTAATTTTAATTCTATTAGTTTTGTAGGAGGATTGGATAAATTAATCCATTAAATATAATCATTTGATGAGCTTTAGCGAAGCTAGAGATTAATTAGATAGAGAATAGAGCAGCGTGCATGCATATATGCATATAGCTTAGTATTTAATAGTACTAGCTAGTAGCATATATTAATTGTGACTTAAGAATTATATTGGGAGTGGGATCGATCGAGTATGAATATATGATTGATTGATTAGGTTGCACGGCAAGCGACGGCGCCCGCACGAACCGCATGCATGCATGCATGGGATGCAAGCTTATTAAGCTAATCTATCTATCTATATAGGAGTATATATGATTCTATCTATCGTCTAATTCCGCGCGCCGCCAACGAATTCATTGAACTCTAATTAATTAATACTCCAGTAATTACTTCATATTGGGTTATCGCTTCAATAATATACTTGTATTATTATAATATATTATATATTGGTGTCAATTGTCAAACCTCATATATATGTATATACAATTGGATTCTTGAAGAGCAGAGAACAGAGCGATTGAGATGGAGCTGGAAACAAATCGACTCAGGTGGAGGTGGAGGTGGAGGTGGAGGTGGAGATGGAAACCAATGCAAATGGGTGAAGCCCAGAAACGACGTCGTTTTGGAGTAGGGAATACACTGTAGCTAATTAGGAACAACTGGATTCCACAACTGTAGCAGATTCTCGTTTGGCATTTATATATTATAGATAATAGATATAGGCATTGCCATTGCGCAATTAATCGAGTAGTAATATAGCCGATTACACTTAAAAGAATATCCCCCTATCTATCTAAAAGTAATTCTTGGCTCATGACAAATATAATAAACCCACCCCGGGCCCATGACAATGAATTATTAGTCCAGTCAGTCAGTCTCCAGTAGCTAGCTAGTAGGAGTAGTACACTAGTATTAGTACTTGTTCATATTGCAAGCAGTCCATCTATCTGTACTGTATGTGTAGTACCGCCTAGCTCCTCCTTCTTCTAGCTACGACTCTCTGTTTAATTCTCCTTCAGGCATGTATGATCATATTCAAGTTGTTCTCCTTCTCTCTATGCCTTGGTCTCCTTCTCCTTCCCTGTTCTTTTTCAACACATGCATGACTTCCAGATCGATTGGACCAATTAAGCTCATGAGGCTAGTTCGTTTTATTATTAGTCTTAGAATTGTATCTCATCTCATATGAAGCTTCATTATCTACATATACGCCATATGCATGATGTTGATATCCTTCCTAATTTAAGCTTCTAAAATGATCTACAATATTCATGAATTACCTTGTACTTACCTTCTCCAATCCGCAGACTTCTAGATAGGTCTAAAGTATTCCACATTAGTCTATATTCTATAGAATTCTACATCTGTAATGAATTGTTCCAGAATGTTTCATATGCTAGTATAAATAGGAGAGTTATGGTCATTTGCACACATCACAACATAAGATCACAATCACAACCACATCACCCAGAGTTATAAGTGTTGAGAAGAATCATAATAAAAGTTCTTTCTTCCATTATAGAGTTTTCTTCATCTTTGAGAAAGTGTGTCACTTAGAGTGAGGATAACAAACACTTGCACACACACTTGGAAAAAAATTCTGACGTTTTTTCCTAATACATGAAATGTAACTAATGATGTAAAAATTATGTATAATCTTATGCGTTGTTATTAGATTATTATATACTGGAGTATTATTTATATTTAGTGAGCTGCTGATTTGAGTCAGCACTTTATCTCGAACAAAATGATATCGTACCCCAATGTGTTTAGAGCAAGCATGAAACACAGGATTCCCAGCAAGCTTTATTTCCTTCTATATATATAAGAAAGAATTTTTTTGGGGAAGCATATATAGAAAAGAATTGAAATCATGTTTTTAAAAAATAAAAATAAAAACCTAATTAAAGAAAATGGCAACAAAAATCCAAAAACATATTCCAATAAAACCTAATACTCCCTTTCACACTCCCACAGTATCAATTCGAAATAAACGGTTTCTGTAAAAAGAATGGAAAAAAAATAAAATAAACAAAATGAACAATATTAATATTCCAATTGTATGTGAAGGAACCAAACCTTAAATTCATCGTTTCAGGGGTCTTTCTGTCACAAAATTGAGGTTTTATTAAAATGAATAAAGCTTTAATAAGAAGACACGAACCACTGAACCAGACAAATATCAGCAAAACCAAACTAACCAGAAATCATAAAAACCTAATAAACAATAAAACAACAAAAAACAAAATATGAAGGAGAGCAAATCTCAATAACTAAGAAAAGAAAAAGGTTATTTATCAATTTATTTAAACTGAATAAAATTTAAGCACTAATCCTTTATAACAATATTCATCATTGGATAACAAAAACAAAAAAACCATTAATAGCATTTTCATGAAAATGAAATTCTGTAACGACACTGATCCATAGCTTCAACCAAGGAATCGTTACAGATCAACAATAAGCACATAGCACAAATCTGCCTGTGAATCAGTTTCTTAGTTAAAGACTCGACATGACTCACTTGTCGACAAGCTCGGGCATTCTATCAAACACATTCAGTGCCTAAGTTCATTAAAATTGAATGTACTATAAAGGTAGATTAAAAATATTATAGAGATTTAAATAGAACGGGCAAAGATAAGATTTAGAAAAGAAAGTTATAAAAATAAAGGCCCAAAAAACAGGAGGCCCAAAAAACCGGAACTGCATAACCCAACCCACAATATGCTTCGGGCATTTCTTCATTAGTACATGTAGTATTGACGCCAAGGAAAGGGAGGCTGTCGCCATGGCCTCACACCAGAAGCGTCGTTCCTTCGACGCGATTCGAAGGGGTATGCACCGATGTCCGTAAAAATATACGCGATTCTCTGAACGATTATGAGAGGCTCGGAAGGAAGTGGATCGATTTTGTGAGGTGAGAGGGAGAGGAAGCTGGAGAAGATCGATTAGGGTGGGTGAGGAAAACATGACAAATGAATGATTAAATTTTTTTTTTTTAAAAAAAAAAAGTTAGGTCCCACCAATGGCGTTGGCGGTTGGGAGTAAATAAAATAGGAAAAAAATTAAGGACAAAATCATAATCCCTTGGTTTTCTGATCAGTTATTTGTTAGTTAAGTAGTTGTATTCAGATTCCCGCAGGACGACCAGTTCAATTCTTAAAATTAGGATCTCATCCCATACCACCTTAAACATATATATATATATATATGTATATGTATATCTCCCTTAATCCCTTCCTCATCCATATATTGTGCATTCGATCATTTACTCTCCTAGGTAGTTCGCTAGCTCATTACCTACTCATACTGTAGTGCTACTGCATGCATGCCTGCTGAATCACATATACATATATATCACATTCACTCAGTTTTTCTTTGCAGCTTCAATTCCCACACAACCAATAAATCTAGATATAATACATATCCACAATAATGTTGCCGAATAATCAAGATGGAGGCCCAGCTCCAGCAGCCGCAGCGGTATAAAATTGAACATCTATAGTATTTCATATTATTATTATGTGCTCTTTTTTTTTTTGTATATATGCATACAAAAAACATGCATGATGTGTGAGTCTTGATGGATGGAATGATTGATGTTCAGAACGAGCAACGACGAGGAGGCGCGGATGCGGATCTTAATGATTGGCTTCCTATAACAGCATCTCGAAAGGCAAAATGGTGGTACTCAGCCTTCCATAATGTAACCGCTATGGTAGGGGCGGGGGTCCTGGGCTTGCCCCTTGCTCTCGCACGTCTTGGATGGTAACTACTACTACACTAGTTGTCTACATACATACATACTACTTACTAGTATATCTCATCAATTATTCTCGTTGTTAGTAGTAGTAGTAGTATCATATATCGATCTGCTTCTGCTGCAGGATTCCAGGTATCATCGCCATACTTGTGTCTTGGCTGATTACATGGTACACGCTGTGGATTCTGTGCGAATTGCATGAAGCGGAGGGAGGGAGGCGGCGGTTCGACCGATTCACGGAACTGGGACAATACGCCTTCGGTGAGAAGCTGGGGAATTGGGTTGTGATGCCCCAGCAGCTTGTGGTTCAAGTCGGCTCCAACATCGTGTACATGGTCACCGGAGGCAAGTCGCTCCAAAAGGGCTTGTCCTTAGCCCACCCTGATGCTTTTGAGCATATCCACAGGTCCTATTACATCCTCGCCTTCGCTCTCATCCAATTGGTCCTCTCTCAAGTCCCCAACTTCAATTCCCTCAAGTTGGTTTCCTTGCTCGCCGCCATCATGTCCGTCTCCTACTCCATGATCGCCACTGCCGCTTCCTGTGCCGTCGTTCACTCTCACTACCAGCACGACGTCCACGTCCCTTACACCTTCAAGTCGCATTCCACCACGGGTATTGTTATGGGCGTCTTCAGCAGCTTGGGGGTGCTCGCATTCGCTTTCGCCGGCCACAGTGTGGCTTTAGAGATTCAGGCCACCATCCCGTCCACTCCCGAAACTCCATCCAAGATTCCCATGTGGAAGGGCGTCGTGGTCGCCTACATCATTGTCGCATCCTGTTATTTTCCGGTGGCAATCTGTGGATATTGGGCTTTCGGGTCCGACGTCGACGATGATGTGCTGTTGTCCCTGCTGAAACCCGTTTGGCTCATCAGCACAGCCAATTTGATGGTGTTCTTCCATGTGGTGGGCAGCTATCAGGTGTTTGCGATGCCTGTCTTTGACAAGATTGAGTATATGCTCGTCAAGAAGTTCAAGTTCACTCCCGGCCGCCCCGTTCGCCTTGTTTCACGCAGCGCATATGTTGGTATGTACTTACTTCATTTTTAATTTCTTTCTTACATTAATTCTAATATAGTAGTATATAGTAATAATTGCTTGATGCATGAATGATGACGAGATCGATGATATATATATATATATATATATATATATATATATATATATACTGCAGCTCTCACTGGATTCATAGCAGTGCTGCTCCCATTCTTTGGAGGATTGTTAGGGTTTTTTGGGGGGCTGGCATTTACTATTACCTCTTACATAGTGAGTACACCACCACACCCTACTAGTTATAAGTTACTCCATATACTAGTAGATACTGTACTACTACTAGCCAGTGATTAATTCATTGATTATCATTATTATATATTCATCTATTGCAAAATTGAATTAGTTTATTACATTTTCAAATGATTATTAGATACCATGTTCCATTTGGCTCAAACTCCGCCGCCCTAAAAGATTTTCCTTTCACTGGTTTGCATGTTGGGTAAGTTATTTAATAAACCTATAAGTTATACTGTATATAGTTTTATTATACTATATATGCCGCATAATTAAATGACTAATCTTGTATCTTCTCTCATTATAATAATATTCTTCAGATTTCAATTGCAATTGGCACTGGAATTACTGCTGTGGCACCTATTGGAGGAATGCACGAGATTGTGGTCCAATGGAAGCAGTTTACACTTTTTTAATTTTTGTCATAAATAAATTATCTATTGAATCTGTTTCAATAAGATTATGTCTGTCATGGACCGCAGCTACGACACTAGACCTGGACATTTCATTCTGATCTCTATAATTAAATATTGTTCGTGCTGGCCGATCCCTTCCGTAGCTATAGCCTATATATAGCTATAGGCACCATGCACTATTGTTTCCCTACGATCATCACTTTGAATTGTTCCGTATTTTTGTGGAGTTAGCAATTCAATTTGAGTACCACTTTTAATCACTTTCTGCCATCTCTCCCATGTAACAAATGTTCTTTACTAAGTAGTACTCCCTCCGTCCCACGAAGTTTGAACCCTATTCCTTTTTGGGGTGTTCCACGAAGTTTGAACCCTTTCCGTTTTTAGAAAAATTAAATTAATATAAGTTTGATTAGAATCTTAATTATTGTCAAATCCCATTAAAAATACTTACTTTTACTATTCTGCACAAATTCCAATGCATTATTACTTTCCTACACAAAGTCCCTTATATTTCTTTAACTCTTAATATTACAAAATTGATACAAATAAAAATTGTATAAAATATATATTCTAAAACTACACGATTAGACGATTCTAACAAGACCACATTTGAATATTTTTCTCAAATTACATCACTACGATAATATTAAGTCAAAGTTAAACAATAAACAATATCAAAATTCATTACAATCTTAAACACAAATACCCACACCACTTTAACTACTAAACTCCACTACCTAAATTACCGTGCCCAAAAGAAAGGCTTCAATCTTCGCGGGACGGAGGGAGTATTAGTTAAGTACTACTTCAGCTTTTTAATAACTTCTCCATTGTTGCACTGCACGCAATCCAATGTACATTTGATATTCTAAAACTACGCTATGAGACAAATCCAACAACATCTCACTTGACTATATTTTATCTTATATAACTGTGATAAAAAGTTGAATCAAAGTTACTTAATGAATAAATTTATATATAGACAATAAGGAACATATACTTCCTCCGTTTTTGTAGGTTTGCAAAATTGATGTTTTTGGCATTATTAACAGTTTAACTTTGTTTCAAATTTTATCATAGTTATTGAAGAAAAAACACAGTCAATTGAGATCTTATTAAATTCGTCTAAACTTGCAGTTTTATAATATCAACTTTTTTTATAATTTTTAATTGTATATAATTTAAAATTAATCATTGAAAATATGTATCGGTATACGTGTCTGTTCCCAATAGTGCAAACCCAAAAAACCGGAGGGAGTATTTGTATAAATAATAAACGCTGTTATAACTTATATAATTATATTAATATCAATGAGAAGAAAAATGTTAATTAGTTAAACTAAACTTGCCATCCGATCATTTGTGTATGGGTTTTTAATAATATGTAGTTTCTATTTTCGTTGTAGCAGAATATTTATTCTAGGAAAATGTAAATAGAAAAATCAAAATATTAAAATATAAATTATACCCCCACACAAAACAGTATTTTTTTTTTTTTAGTATTATTTATTCTTCACTCAATTTTATCTCACATGCATATACAATTTTAAAAAATAGTCAGCATGCATTGGGAAATCTAGAAAATATATATATATATATATATATATATATATATAACAATTGAGTTTTGGAGTTTGGTGTAGTAGTTAATCTTCCACTCATCACTATTTGGGATTTGGCAAGACGATCAAGATTCATTTCAGCGCTACCCCCATCGATCCCTAGCTAGTCTTCACTCTTCACTCTTCAATGGTGAGTTTTTTCTGTTTTTCTAGTATGATATACTAGTATGTTGCTTTGTTTTGTTGGTTGGCGTTAAATTTGCCATGGACCATAATCGTGACTATGAGAAATAAATAGTAATACTACTACTATTGAACAACTGCTAGACAATGCCTGCTGCAGTCAATTGTGATGAACATTAATCAGCAATACAGAACGCTATTATTCTAGTTCTAGGAGAATGGTATCTCATCTCTATTATCCTACAATCTGCATTGTTGACAATACTACTAATGTTTTACTGGCCTGGCGAATGGTGATCTACCTAGCTAGGAACAATAAGAATATACTAGAAGTATGTGATACTAGCTAGTATATCACGAATGCAGCAGTAGAAAGCCAAGAAGCTAGAGCTACGGCCTAGCCTAGTGAGAGTACTATCCTGATAGGCTGCAGCAGCATATGTGAATTTGTGACGACCGACGACGCCACAAATCATCTGCTCACTACTGCTCACACATCTATATATGTCAACTACTGTTAAAAATTACTACTCCATTTAATTTGCTCAAAAATCAAAATGCGAGCTTGCCCACTCGATCACCAAATCTTTCTGTCAAAGTTTGCATTTCCTGACAAATGTGGTTATCCAGTCAATCCAAACATTTCTAAAGCAAACACACAGAAAAATGACTGCTTGCCTTTTAAAATTCCGATCACAATCTTAATACTATTTGGATTCCAAGGAGCATTCTGAGTTTTATTCTGAAAGTCGGCCACCGATGATCTGTACATCCTAGACTGTCTTCTTAATACTCTCCTTCTCATCTTGTGTGTGTGTTCCCCTTTTCTCTTACTGTGTCATTCTTTTTTCAGTTTGTTTCACAGAACTCGGATATGGCCATCCACACTTTCCAAAGGTTTCTTTCTCTGGTGTAAATAAGCCTAATATATGGTATAGATGGAAGAAACACTAAAAACTCGAGTTATATCATGAGTACCAATTCCATGGCTCCTCATCAATAGTACTCCCCCTTCGAAAAGAAGAAGAAGATGATGATTTGGATGGAGCAAAAGTGGATCACAACTAACTATGCATATTTTGCTGCGTGTGCAGATAATTAATGCTCTGCAATAAGTTTTCCATGGTGGGCATCATCATTAGTCAATTTACACACGGGTCCAATCGTGCTTGCTTAGAGTGGATAATGGAATAGAATGGATAATTGCTTCTGCATATATATATTTGTTTCTCTTGCTTGTTCATCCCATAAACCCACCACTGCTGGGCACTGCACACTTGTGGGAACCTGTAACCAGAAATGCATGTGGAGAACAGTTAGAAATGCAAACGAGTAGTGAGAATTGGGGCCAACACATAACACCTACAGAGAGTTTAGTCACCACTTCTGGTTTGGTGCCCAAATCCTTGGAGATGAGTGTAAATGATCTAGTGAGGACAAGATTATTAAAGCAGAAAGAGACTGGTGTAAATGGAGAGTAACATGTACAAAATGTAGGCTTTCCACTGGATGTCACTCAAGTTGTCTCGGGCCCGAGGTCCACCAATTTCCCACAAAACCACTTACATTTGCTTCAAAAAAAAAAAAAAAAAAAAAAAAAAGGATTCAATATTTGAACTTGATATAGACATGTATGTTATAAGGTGCTGCTAGACTGTATTATAGCCAAATCTGCCTATATACTTCACTACCTGCACTCAACAATGGAAAGCAGCCCCCAAAGAATGGGGCCAATATTACATACCATTTGTCCGTGGGTCATTTTGTTAAAAATCAATCTAATGTTCATTTTTCTATGCCAGCATGATATAGCAGCCACAAAACATCACAGCATGCATATGTATTCTTATCAATAGATGCACAAAGGCTAGGATGAAGAATCTGCAAAGAGCATTCATGTGGTTTTTCTCTTCTTCTGCCCTCTTCGTAGCTTCTTCCATTTTAGGTAGATTTGGTAAGATAAGCCAGAGAAGACCATGAAGACACTTCCCCATTGCTTTCGAGAGAGGGGGTTACCGCTCAGCAAGGAAGACACCACTATGCTCACAAATTTACGGGTTGTGGTAATGGTTGTGTTAGTCAAGGAACCAAATTGACTGATGGTCAAGAATATGAAATTCTGGCCTACAGCTCCGCACAGACAGAAGAGAAGAATGTCCCATGCGGCTTCCGGATGCTGCTTGCAGAAGCGGATGGCATCAAATCCCATTGCACTTCGTAAGCCAAACATGAATATCATGTTGTAAATGGTGCCCCAAAAGTTCATCCCCAGCATAATGTTCCACGCACTTGTCTTAGGATACCTGAAGAGTATATTGTCTATTTCAATAATGGTTGTTGATACAAAGAGTTGTCATGATACAGTCAAGCAATGTAGCAATTTGAGCCAAATCAAGCAAGGTATAGGGAATAATGTCATTTCTAATGAGTATTCAAGTTTGAATTTTCAAAAGGGGTTAATGGGTCAAAATATTCAAGCATTAAAAACTCTAATCCAAGAAAACAACCATTGCATCCATATTCCCAAAGAAGAGCTGAATTTTGTGAACGTATCAACAAATTCTCTATAGAAAAGAAGTCATATTGGTAATAATGAGTATTTAAGTTTGAATTTATAGTGAGGATTTAACTTTGAATTTTCATGAAGGGTTAACTGGCTCAAAATATTCAAACATTTAAAACTCCAATCCAAGAAAACAACTATTGCATTCATATTCCCAAAGAAAGGTTGAACTTTGTGACCGTGCCTACAAATTCTCTGCAGAAAAGAAGTCATATTGGTATTTGGTAATAATGAATATTTAAGTTCGAATTTAGTGAGTATTTGCAGTTAGTGGGCTCAAAGATTCAAATATTTAAAACTCTAATCCAAGGAAACAACTATGTCATCCATATTCCCAAAGAAAGGTTGAACTTTGCAACAGCCTTAACAAATTCTCTGCAGAAGAGAAGTCATATTGGTATTTGGTAATAATATCAAATAAATAAGCTAATCCCTATCTGCTGGGCCTGGTTTCAGAAAAGAAACTCTGTTTTACCTGGCTGTAATGGAATCCTGAGTTGCATTGGTGAATCCATCAAAAGCCAGGTTCAGAAAACAAAGCCCATATCCAAGTGGAGCATTTGGATGCGCGAGTTTGCTTATTGTCTTCAAGCTGGTCTGAAGAATTTTTTTCAGAAAATGATACAAACAAAACTATATTCAGAATAGAGATTCCATCATTGGGTCCAAATTTATATGGTGTGAGTGATGAAGCTCAATCTTCAAGCATCAATGTAGACTGAATTTTCTAATTTTGCACATTGCATCTTGTGAACAAAACTTGTCTACTTTTAAACATGAGGAAGAATGCAGCACAGAAAGGCAACAGTGACAATTGGATTTGTACCTTTGAAAGTGCAAATATGGACACACCACCAGCAACAAGAAATGTGCAAACATATTCGGGAAAGGTATATCTAATCCCATAAACTAGTGTTCCCATTAGCATCACTGCATAAAGAGATTGTGAAATAAGGTCAATTGCCACACCAAACTTTATCACCCACCAGAAAATGATAATCATGTACCAGTTAAACAAATCAATTGCCGAACATTGTTGTTTATATAAGAAATGCAACAATGGTACCATATGCAGATAAAAGATGTCTAACCAAATCAATACTTCACAACAAAAGATCAATAGATCAGACACATTTTACTCTTGGTTTAAAATGAGGACCAGAGATACTCAACTGCTTCGAACAGATATTATGGTTTTGCGGCCAAGCAAATCTCAAGAAAATCTGAATCTTTTTCTTCTTATGTTTCAAAATCATACTTCCATAAAAGCATCCCATAAACATGAGTCATTTAATAACATCCATAAACATTAATCTAATGTTACTCCTTAAATAATATACATATGCTTAAAGAGTAGGTGTCAGGTAACTCAATTAATAAACAATATTTTCCATGAACTCACCTGGAATCATTTTTGAGGACTTTGCCAAGACCTACAAATAAAAATCTCCGTTAATCCATATTAATGTAGAAAAGAAACTCTAAAACTCCAGATTTTATAAATTTGTTTCTATGGGGGGAGAAAACATCATTTTAGTGATTTAGTCAGAATGCGACAGTTTCAAAAGTCTGGCCAAGCAAGCACTACATCCGACTTTCAAAAGTCTGACATGTAGATAACATAAACTTACACGCGCATAAACAATTCCAAATTTGAGATTAAATTGCGTAATAAGCTTATTAAACAGTAAAGCAACAAGAAAGCTGCTAGGCAACATGAAATGTCACCACTAACCACTGTTTAAACACAAGGTCTAACAGACAAGAAAAACTAGCTTAAGCAATTAAACATCAAATGCATGTTCTCGATTCACAATATTGAAGGAAGTTAAGAAATAAATGAACTAGGCTAGAAATATTTTGGTGCAGGAAAATCAGAAAACGACAACATCAGTTGGAGATAAATGTTTAAATTCAACCCTTAACAGGAGTAAATATTTTATCTCACCCCAAAAAAAAAAAAAAAAAAAAAAAAACACACACACACACACACACAAAGGATACCCAAAATATAAACCACGAGAAAATGAAATGGCAGCACAATGTACTTCAAGAAGATCGTGTCCAGTATGAATATAAATTCCTTTCTTTCCCTAAATTGTAGAAAATGTAATGGCCCGGTTCAAATCACATCAGGAAAATGCATAATATGTGAAGTATTAATGCAAAGTGACTTAAGATCCAACTAATCATATAATGCAAAGGAAGAACTGAAACGGCCAATACAGAACCAAAAACATGCCTGAGCAGGATAACTAATGTATTTTAAAGCTTCGATTCCCATAGCTGGTCCAATTGTGTTTGTTATACCCGCACTCCAATAACTCCACAAAGGAGCACCACCGTTGCCACCGTTGGACCAAATCTTAATCACTACGCAAAACAACAGCAAAAATCAACACCCAAGTTTAGAGAACAAGATAATTCTAGAAAATGTGAAGCACCTACTTAAAAATGACCACATCAAGCAAACTGCACTTTGAGCAAGGTTCAAGAATGCCAAATGCTCAAACCTCTTCTTGTCTGGACCGAATCTCTTAGTCGACCTACACAGAACATACCATCGACAAATTAGGCACCTCTAATACTCATAAAAATCAAACAACTTGATTAATCTCAAATTCTCAATGATACGAAATTAAGCGCACCCATTTCAACATTTCGTCCTCCTAATCAAACGAAGACTAAAATAAAAAAAATAAAAAAATCAAACCTTTGGACCAGAATAGAAATTACTTACACTGTTTCCTGTAGGACGCCCTGATAAATATAAGCAGCCCAAATCCCCGCAACACAAAAGGCGAGGAGGAATACTCGGCGGAGTCCGGAGGCGTGAGACTCCATTGCGGGAGAAGAGAGGCCGGAGAGGAGGAGATCGCCGACGCCCCAGACACGTAGGCACGAGCGGAGGACTTGTTAGATGGCTGTCGGTTGTCCGGAATGTTAGAGCAATGCCGCCCGGGCTTCAAACTGTGGTTACGATTTGGGATTGGGAAATCTATAGAGTATTGATCGAGGCAGTTCGACCCCCTCTCTCATCAACACGCAATACAATTTCATGGTTGAGATTTTGGGTTTTTGTAGAAAGCTGGGGAGGGGAACTACGTGGATTTCCACGTGGCAGGTTTTGAATGGATGAAGAGAATGGTGAACATTTTCTGATTGGTTGGAATGACCATAACTATGAGGAACTTTCATACTATCATGCTACCTCTGTCTTAATCGTTACGCACCCTTTCGACACGCATGCCGATGCACATTTTTAACGGTTAATAACTTAAATTTTGTACAACGAAAAGTTATAAAAAGTTGATTGTCTAAAACTACAAGATTAGACGAATCTAACAAGATCTCATTTGACTATATTTTTTCTTACATAACTATAATAAAAATTTGAATTAAAGTTAAACAGTGAATAGTGTCAAAAATAAAACGTAACAATATTTGTGAAACGGATGAAGTATTTGGCTCCAAAAGGCAAAAGCCACGATTATTTCTATACTTAGTACTAAAAACTATTTTCCTCGCTTCGACTAATCCAAAAAAAAACTATTGGAAATAATTAAAATTTAGAATTTATAGTTTGTACATGTTTACAATAATTAATTATAAAAAAATAATTTTAAATTAAGTTAATTTTGAGTAATGGAGTTTGGAGATAAAATTAGAAATTAGAGTTTATTGTGATGATAATTTTAAGGGCATGTATGTTTTGATATTTTTTTTTAAAAGAGAGAAATAGAAGTCAGTAGAAAAAGAGAATAAGAATTTAGAAGCTAAAGTAGCCCAAATAAATGTTTAAATGTATATTATTAAAGAAATGATAGAACTCAACCAGGGACTCTTTATTGTGAAGTTTGAAAGGACTATTGATTGTGCCAAAGTG
Organism: Hygrophila difformis; assembly: GCA_030278955.1. Classification (NCBI taxonomy): domain Eukaryota; kingdom Viridiplantae; phylum Streptophyta; class Magnoliopsida; order Lamiales; family Acanthaceae; genus Hygrophila; species Hygrophila difformis. The sequence continues at coordinate 147,052 of JAOANR010000011.1, forward strand.
CTTAGTGAAGGGCTATGAATAGTGTTTGATAGCTATTTAACTATCTCACATTGGAAGCCAAACTTTTCGGCCACAGAAGTCACTCCATGCAAAACCATTGTATGGGCTACGCTGTCAGGATTATGTATTGAGTTGTACGAGGAAAACTTGGTGAACAAAGTGGCCACGGCTCTAGGAGCTCCGATTAAGGTCGATAATATGACTAAAAAGGTATATAGAGAGAAATATGCTAGGGTATGTGTGGAGATCGACCTCCGTCAACCGGTGGTTACGAGTGTTCTCATTGGAGATTTATGGCAAAAGGTTCAATATGAATGGCTCCACCTTTTGTGTTCATCCTGGCAAAGGTATGAACATGGAGTTTAAGCTTGCCTGAAAAGACTGAAGACGGTGCTTGGGACTGCTTCCGATGGGATACCTTGGATGCATGGGAGAGCATAGTGAGGTGTTACACAAAAATGGACACAAGGACAAAAAGGAGGTAGATATTCCAGGAAATGCAAAGCTATTCTTATCTCAGAAGGTGCAAAGGGAATGGGGAAAAAATAGGGTTGACTCTACCACTAACACTAAAGTAGATGTTGTGGCAGAGGAGGCTATGAATTTTGAGGTTGGGGTATGTTCTAATAAGGAAAGCACCGGGAAAGAAGTGTCACGTGTTTCCCAGTGTGTCACGTGTTTGGCACTGAGATTGGATCAAGGTGAGTAAAAAGAATTATAATGGCCCCGAGCGCAATATAGGAAAGAAGGAAAACCCACACAAGTCAAATTGGACAAGCAAATTATCTCCCATGGAAAAAAGCCCAAAAACCTCTCAGTTGGGACAAGGCCGCTCCTGTTTTGATTCTAATTTTATTTTTCTTCTCTGACTTTGGCTTCTTCAAAATTAAATTTTACATATACGTAAAAAAAATATACATATACGTGTATATATTAATATTGAAAGGGGAATTTAACGAAAAAGTGTGTGTGAAGTTAGGGTACAACTAAGAAAAATGTCTTGATGTACTGCGGTCTTTCATCACCATTGATTAACTTTTTAAATCAACGGTTGAGATGAACTGAAAGAGTAAAAAGGTAATTTCATATTACTTCAAAATGTACTTTAGTACATTTCATAGACAACTTATATATATATATTGCTGCGATTTGTCTATATTTCAGTGGCATACATAATTTTTCCAGCGCGCATTCTGTGTATTTTCAGCGACATACGATATTATATTTAAGCGACGTATGATAGTATATTTCAGCGATATTCTATAGTATCTTTCAGCGACTTGATAATATTTATATTCAGGGATTTCATAAAAGTTGAAACTCCAATTATTTGGTTTAATATATTTCAGCGACGATCTATGTGTATTTCAACGACGAGTTGTATGTATTTCAGCGACACACATAGTATCACGAAGTACATAATATTTCAGTGACATGCATAGTATTTTTCAGCGATAACCTTGTGTGTATTTTTCAGCAACTTGACATTATAAATTTTTTTGGACAACTTTACCCTTTTACATTTTGAACCGTTGAATTTGAAATGAACGATTGAGATTAATGACTTGATGTGCTGCGGATTTTGTTGATTGCATCGTAATCAATCCCTAACTTCTATTTATAAATAAATAGAGATATCTAGATAGTTACTATTATTATTCAAGCAAAAAAAAAGGAGATAATTATCAAAATAGGCCATCAGAAGGAGGCCTTTCAGGTTTAGGCCATGACAAATTGGATTATGAATTTTAGGCCATAACAAACCATTTTTGTCCAATTTTAGGCCATTCAGACTTTTTAAAATTATACTTGACCCTACCAACTTTTGTCTAATTATACTTTTGACCCCATCAGTTGACTTCAACTTTCATCCAATTATACTTTGACCCCCATCTTATATTTTTCATTACATTTAGTCCAATTAAAGTCCATCATGCTTTCGATAAATAAATTAAGCCTTAAACTTCATACCTTGGATTTGACCGTCTTGGTGCCGGGTTTTCTAAGCTCCGGGTTTTTACGGACTTCTTCCAACCACGCAGCCGCGACCGATGGTTCACCGATTATTGGCTCCTTCAGCAACAAACAGCACAGCCGTATTTCGTTTCCTACCTTAGGGCGTAACAAGATATGGGTAAAGGGTTTTAACTATATTATCGGAATATTTGGAATACTGGAAGCCTGTATTTTATTGAAGAAATATTAAAAATATTAAAGAAATATTTTTCTCATAATGGAGAAGACGGACACTTAGCTCCTCATATATGAGGATACTTGACTCTGGGGGACTGACCTCATATGAAAAACAAATATAGAAAGGAAGTTTTGCAGAAAGAAAATACAACTTATTATTTTGAAGAGTTGGGAGGATTTCTGATTCCTTCCATCTGCTTCAATTTCCTTTATTTATAAGCACCCGCGGACTTCAATCGCGGACTCCAAACAAACTCTAATTTCTTGTGACGAACGCAGTGACGTCACTTGCTTTGGATTCCAGCCTACATTATTATTCTGCCAGAATTATTGCTAGTGGGCTCATTTGTCAACTCGTCACATGTCCTTGCCAACTGCCCCTCTCTACTTTGTCGGCCATTATTGTGGGGTCTTTGCCGACACCTCTTTTTCTCTTACATCCAGTTTTTTTCACTTGGACTTGTGAAAGTTTTTTGGACGTTTCTTTCCTTTATCTTGTCCAGATTCGGCTTTCTTTTGGGTTACCCGAATCTTTGTACCGAATAGGGGTTTTTCCTGTTCCACGCAATATGGGCATATGTGATTATCCCATTACCAACATGCATCATGTTCCATGCATTTCTTCTGGTAGATTCAGTTGCTGGCAACTTATTTTTCCACATGAGTAACATTTTCTTTTCAAAAGAGGTTTCCGCAAACTCCGTGCTTTTTCCTGTTAAAGAATTAATCATGAACGATCCATTTAAATTATTGGAAAAGATTTTAAATGGATATTTGACCTTTTCCATCTCTATGAGACAGACGCAGAATCCCCATGCTCGTCTGGTGTAGATCTCATCTTCACTGATGGAGGATACCAATGGTGCCTTGTCATCAATGGACTTGACTTTGTTGAAAGCTATCATATCAGGCCTTAGTAATTTAATAAAATGAAAGACCGGGTATAAACATTTTCAAATGATTTCTGGTACTGCTGAGAAAAACTTGAGCTCCAGAATATCTCCTCTTTGAAGGTGCGGGTTGTTCTGTTATGATTCATGTACCGCACTACTTATCCATCCCGTAAGTTTTTCTAACTCCGGGAACCCTGGTGATGTAGTATGAACAGATGCTAATGATCCAAAATCATACTACTTTCGAACCTCTTCTGCCTTCGATCCCTCGAGCATCCAGACCCTGTTGTATCTTCCGGATATTTCGATCACCGTCTTGCTGGGGTTAATTACCTTTTTGGAAGCCAGTTGTTCCCATTTTCCTTGGTAGTCCAGCCAGGCTGTAGAAATGACCTTCTCTACTGAATTTACCTTAGAGGTGTCTGTCATTGGCCTAAGGTTAATTTCTTCCTCTTTTACCCCAGAGGCAGTGGGTTGATTTGAACTTTCGGAAATGTGACTTTCCTCTTGCTCAACATTTTTGTCGGTATCCGACAATGGTTCCTTTGAAGCAGTGCTTGAATCTGCTTCTTCATGCGTGACCACCTTATCTTTTTGGACACATTTCTCTTTGTTTACCAAGAAAGCTGACGCTTTCCTGATTGGCTCTAATACCGTTTCCCATAGCGCTATCATTGCTATATGGGAGGTTCGTATGTTGTTGCGGACCATATCCACATCGCTCTATTGTATTGGCCAGCTGCTCGTGCATTGATCTCGAGCTGTCCAAAATGCTTCGATAGCTCCTATAAGTTTTCTCTGAGGTGTCTGAATCTCGTAATGATGGAATCAGCTTCAAATTCTTCCATCCCTCGTCAAGAAATCTGCAAGAATATTTTCATGAGATTTTATAACATCAATATCATAAGTATAATATTGACATTCAGCTTGCCATCTGATAATACGAGCTTTTTCAATTTTTTATTCAAGTTTATTTTTTAAAAAAGCCCTCACATTAATATTATCAACTTTTAATACAAATTTCTTTGAAAGTAAGAATAAAGGCCATTTTTTTAAATGTTTTTCATACTGCAAAGAATTCCTTCTCGTTAATATGCCAGATTTTGGCTTGTTGTTCAGTGAATAACCCTCCTGTATATCTACAAGGTTCTTGACCCGTAGTTGTTTTTCTCATGAGCACTCCTGCCCATCGAAAATCATTGGCGTCTGTGTAGACTACCAGCTCATCCTCTTCTTGAGGTATCGCGAGTTTTGGCAAGCTATTGCATACTTGCTTTAGTTCACGAATTCTCTGTGTATGGATTTCTTCTCATTTCCATCTAGAGTTTTCAGTCTCTTTCAGGAGCGGTCTAAAATCCTTTTTATATTTTGCAAGGTCTTTAATAAACATACCCACAAAATTTACAACTCCTAAGAAACTCTGAAGTTGTTTCTTGTCCTTTAATATATCTGGAAAATTACGGATTTTTTTCACAATGTGTTCCTGTAACTCTATCCCTGCTTTATCAATTTGAACTCCTAAGAATTCAATTTTGTTAGCAGCGATAGTGGCCTTTTTCTCGGAGAGAACTAGACCTTCCCCGTGGCATGCATCAGAAAATATTTCAATATGTTTAATATGCTCTTTAATATTTCGAGATGCAATCAGAATGTCATCTATGTAGACGAACATAAACTCTAGATAATCCTTAAATAGATTATCCATCATTCTTTGGAATATCTAAGGGGCATTAGAAAGCCCAATTGGCATAACATTCCAAATATATTGCCTTTGTTGGGTGGAGAATGCTGTGAATTTCTTCGACTCATTCTCCATCTTAATCTGATAGAAACCGGATTTGCAATCAAATTTAGAAAACACTTTAGCACCTTTGATGCAATCAATCAAGTGTTCTCTACTCGGAATGCAATAACCATCAAACTGTATTATTTTATTAATACCTTGATAGTTTATTACCAACCTGGGTTTACCTCTTTTTATTTCACCATGGTTTCTTACCAAGAATCCAGGGATACTATAAGCTGAGACTCCCGGCTCGATGAGTTTAAGATCGATATGCTCCTTGATAATTTTCTGCATATCTTTCTTATCCTGCATATTCATTAAGATGAGTTTATATCGAACATACTCATATTTATATTGTTCTTTTACCTGTAGAGTAGTTTCGATCTTATTTTTATCCCACCATGCCAGATGATCCTCGTTAAAGTTTCTCTGGATAAATCTTTTGACATTTTCGAGGGACAATTTAGTTTCCCCATCAATGTCTAATGAAGTTATATTTAATGACTTCATTTCATGTATTGTTTCTTTGAGGTTTATAATTTCCTCAATAGAAGCTTCATCAAATCCTTGATGTCTAAAAGACAACAAAGTCTTACCAAACTTTCTTTTATCCTGCATTTCTGGATGGGTTAGTTTGGCATCATCACCACGTTTGCTGCGAAATAATATAGGCATTAACCTGTTGAATGCCTTTTCTCTGCACAACACATGTATCTCATTTCCACAACTTGTGGTAAATATTAACAAATTTCTTTTGTTATCTTGAACATATTTTGTAAAGGTTTGTATAAAATTATTTCCTAACAAAAATATTCGCTCTTGTATCATGAAAGTAAATAAGAGGCGTTTTACCTTATACCAAGGTGTACTAAATGCTCCTCCAATCATGACATTGGCCTGTCGAATACCCTTATTTAGTACTAAGATTTTTCGGGAAAAATCTCTTCCTGTAATAATGGGTAATGATTCCATAGCTTCGCTAGGGAACACTCCTGGTTTTGTCATGCAAATACCTAATCCTGAATCAATATAAGCTGCAAAATATTCCGACTTATATTGTTCATATATTATCCCCACTGAGATATAAATGTAAAATGGACTTTTCATTTAATTCTGATGGTGTGACCTTTTAGATTAAATTCTATACCATTATCCTTTCTTACCCATTATTTATGATTTTCGAGAAAACTTAATCCCAAAATTATAACCCCATTGTCTTTTCCAGCGGTACCTAAGACTCTGATCTCGTGTCCTGCTATTTCAATTGTTCCTTCATAGGTCTCAATTGATGGCTGCTGCAAGTAGTATAAATCATCACATGGAAAACGGTTAATTTTTTCAGTGATGTCAAATATTACCCGTATTTCTTTCCATCCTTCAGGGTATTTAATATTTATATTATCTACCCCAATGGATTGAGGAGTTAAATTTTTGATGAACTCCTTTTCTTTATATGCCATAATTATGTCTTCTGAAAAAGACATACGGCTTGCATACTCAATTCTAGCACTCATTGATCTGTCTAGAATTGGATGATCTCTTATGTGTATGTCTACTCCTCTTAACCTTGGAATCTGGGTAGGATTTGGAGTCATGACTTTTGCAAATTCCTTGAAAATTCTAGGAATTTCTATATATTCTTTCATGAGAAATAAGTCAGAATGATGACTATTGGAAAGTGCATAAGAGATTCTATAAGTTATAGAATATGGCATGTTCCCTTCTTTCATCAGTTCTTTTCTTTGAAATCCTGATGAAGGGTTAGAACTCTGCTAAAATCTTGGTCAGCTAAGTTATAGGAAATTCTGGGATGTATGACAAACATTAACTTCCCAGCATATAAATTTCCTACCATAGTCCCAAGAAGACCATCTCTAAGGTTATTGATTCTTCTATCAGTGACTGATAGATGTAATTCAGAATCAATGCCTTATTTGAATGTTGCTTCGGTTACTACTTCGATGGCTCCTATGTGGACCCATTACATAGTAATGGCAATTTCCTCCTTCATTCTGCTTAATTCCTCAATAATTTCTTCTTTATGAATTAATTGCATATCCATAACATTACAAGTAAGTTCCATAGGAATTGCAAACTCACCTGCACTTACCTTGTAGATGATGTTATGTCTCCTCTGGTTGAGTCCCATCTGGTTAATAACTCGTCCAATCCCGCCAATTTTGAATCCGTCATATAGGCTGAGGTTGGAATCTTGTCGCATAATTCTTTCTATGGTTCGATTCGAGATCGTCATCCTTCAAAAGAATCCAGACAGGTTTTCAGTGGTCTGAATCCTGTCCTCTTCAGTCAGACTCAGTTGAAGATCCATCTGAATATGAGTTCGAGTCACTTCTTAATTCTTCATCGTAGATGCTTTCATCCAAGGGGATGTCCTCAAACTGATAGACTGGTACCAGCTGTCCATGGTATACTGCTTCCACGATATCATCCGTGGCTTCGTACATTCGTATCTCATGATTCTGAGGGCAATCGGGTGAGATATGACCTCTGGCTCCACATTTCCAACAGTTGCAGTCCTTGAAACTTTCGTTGGCTCGGGTATGGGCTCGTCTGAACGTTCTCTTGGACGTTGTTCTGCCCGTGCTCCTTGCTGCTGAGCTAGTTGAGCCTTAGGATGAACTCTTCGTCGTTCCCGTTCTTTGTCCAATTTTGTATGTTCTGGCCTTGCTCTTGGACCACCATACTCTTCTTCTTCGAAATGGAGGTCTTCTGAAACTCTTATTGTATGAGCCTCGACTCTTCTTCTTTCTTCTCTTTTCTTCTGATTCTCCTATAATTGTTGGAAAATCGTTATTTTCACAGTAAAGAGGGGTTCTTTTTATTTTACCTCTTAGTCTGTTGATGTTCTTTTGGGCTGCTGCCTGTTGACACCATTCTATGAGCTTGTCCTTTAAGAAGGACATTCTTCGGGCTATTGAATCTACTGTACCAGGGGGTACTGTGTACGATTCGATCTACATCTCTCTCCATGGGCTGCAGATCTTTGCAAAGAACATGGGTCATGCTACTTCAGCTGTCATCTTACTCCGAAAATAGTACTTACGAAACCAGTAGATATATTCGTCTACTGCGCAAATACTTCTTAACTCCATACCCAATAGTACTTGGGTATAGACCTTGATTTTATCGGTTCTCTCTTCAAAATAACCATCTCCTACAAAATGGGTTTTGAATAAGAGACCAAATCTTTCGCAGATTGTGCTTTTAAATTCTCCTTCGAGACTTAGCTCTATTAATCTGACAATGTTTTCTTTATCAGGATCCAGGGTGGTTACTGCAATCTTCATTGAAGATACCCATTCGTCGATCAGATCTTCGATGTTTCGGAAGTCAATAACATCGAGGTTCAGTGTTATGCCATATGGATTTAATGGTTGTAACATCGTCTTGGCCCATGGTGTGGATTCTGGTGCTCTACTCGGGTTCCATCCTGGGTTTCGTCTTGCATTGAGATGCACATCAGGATACCTGTTTATGTGGAAGTCTGTACTTTCCCTCATTGGGACATCAGGCGGTCCATCGTGAGTCACGTTGGATCCTGATTCTTCCACATAACCCAATTGAAGAACTTCATTGGGTTTTACATTAACTAGATCCATAATCCCAAGTTGGGAAAATGATTATGCTAATTCTTGTAGATCTGATAGATCTGCCCTAGAAACACTAATTCGACTGTTTTAAGTAGATCGATCATAAGCTCTTCTTGTGATTTCTGCTTTGGAACCATAGTTGCTTTACCTTTTTTATGTAAAGCTTGTATGAGTCCGAATGCATCTCTAATATTGGCTTGGTTATTCTTGGAAGATCTTGGAATATCCTTTTGTCTTTTCTTGATATCCGAAATATCAAATTTCAGATTTAAAATCTCTTTCTTCAGATCTTGAAACAATTTCAAGATCTCTTCGGTTGATTGATTCAAGTTATCTATTTTTGCCGGTAAAATTAATTCCCGGTTACCATAATCTTGAATCGTCTTTTGGATTTCTCTTAAGTCTTGTGAGAACTTAGAGCTATCCGGATCAGTTTATTTCCAGTCAGTTCCTCTCATTTTCATGAAAGAAATTACTTTTAATAGAATCTTGTCTTATAGACAAGTTCAATAATTTCATCTGGAAATTTCTATTTATTATTTCCAAAATTTGGAAATAACTCGTTGGTTTCAAATTAAATGAATCCATTAAATAATTAAATATTCACCATTAAGAGATAAAATATTATAAATAATATAATTAATATGATCTTCAATAAAACATAGGCTCTGATACTAATTTTCAAGCGTGTTGGGTGTCATTTATATAATAAAAAATTAAGTATATTGAGAAATGATTAAAGTAAATAAAGTCAAACTTTCTTGGGGTTGAAATGAAAGAAAGAAAAGTTGTTGGGATCATTTATTAATTTCAAATAGGTCCTATGGCTTAAATTTTGCCAAACTGTGTTTGTTATGGCCTATTTTTACAATTGCAACTTGTTATGGCTTAAAAGTGGAATAGCCTCCTTGTTATGGCCCTTTTTAACATTTACCCCCAAAAAAAGACAGTAACTACTTACTCCGTTCTTTTTAAAATGCTACGGACCCACATTTCATGTTGTCAATACACATTTTTAATCCTCAATAATTCAAATTGCATATAAGTAAAAGATATGAAAATTTGATATTCTAAATCTATGCGATTAGACGAATCTAACAAGATCTCACTTGACTATATTTTATCTTACATAATTGTATTAAAAATCCGAATCAAAATTACACAATGAATAGTGACAAAACCTCTAATGTATCACTTGTAAAAGAACAGAGGAAGTATTTACTATTAATAGTATTCCCCCCCCCAATGGGCGGAAATTATGGACAATATGAATGAATTATCCAATTTAACAAATAAAATTGTTCAATTTTATTATGTCGATTACATTCCCCAACATCCTTAAACAATTTTAAGCATTACATGAGTATATCTATACATTGCTTAGAATAATGTATAGAAATCGGCCAACATATGCCATTACCAATATTTATATATATCAGAATTTAGTATCTTAAAAAATTCTTATACTACAAACAATAGTTGAAAGGAAAAAAAATAAAAAAGCAAAAATAAAAATCTTTCTACTTATGACTCTAATGTCATACATTGACAAAGAAAGAACGCGAAATCATATTATTATTGCATCGTAACCAATCCCTAACTTCTATTTATAAATAAATAGAGATATCTAGTTAGTTACTATTATTATTCAAGCAAAAAAAAAAAGTTACTACTTACTCTATTTTTTTAAATGCTACGGACTAGGGGTGAGGGAAACTCGACTCGATACTCGATCAAAACTCGATTAAATTATTAAATTTTAAAATAGAAAAATAGAAAATTATTAGACACAATTTAAGCTTTATCAAACCTAACAAACTTATATTTTGTAGCATAATAAGTAAAACTGTCAATTTAAATTTAAATTATATCCTATCTAGCCTAGTTAAATTCGGGCTAGAACTTTAAATTTTTTAATTGTACAAGCTCGAATTACACTGTTCAGGCTCGATACTCGACTCGATATCACCCCTACTACGGACCCACATTTCATGTGGTCAATACACATTTTTAATCCTCAATAATTTAAATTGTATATAAATAAAAATTATGAAAATTTGATATTCTAAATCTATGTGATTAGACGAATCTAACAAGATCTCACTTGACTATATTTTATCTTACATAATTGTATTAAAAATTCGAATCAAAATTACTCAATGAATAGTGATAAAACCTCTAATGAATCAAAGAACGGAGGAAGTAGTATTATAATGGAAAAATGGCCAAATGCATACTTTTTCTTTCCATTTTGTCCAAATCCATCATCTACTAATTTTTGACCCTATTTAGTCATTTACCTTTACTAATTATATCCAATTTCATCCTATTTTTTTACTAATACAAAAATTTTAGGTGATGTGGCATGATTAAGCAGATTTCAGGTGCCACATGACATTTTTTTGAGTAATTTAATCCACGTCACTGTTAAACTCATTGGTCGGGTCAAAATCATCAGGTTGAAGTGTAATTGAGTTGAGCTCTAACCTCCAGAGTTCTAGATTCAGAATTATGAAGTTTCTTAATGACTACAAGAGCCCACCCAGATTTCTTTTCCAACCCAAGAATACAAACCAATCGTCAGTTTCAGATCACCATCCGACCCCCTTCTTCTTCCCCTGCAACAACCTTCTTCCATTCTCTCCACAAACCCACTCTTTTCGTTTACATTTATCTCGATTATACTTTCCGCTCTCGCCTTCGTTTATGCTAATTTCGAGCCCTAAAATCGGTTCTTTTATGGGTTCCTTCTCCCTTTTTTCTTGACCCATATGCTTTTCCTTCCCTCACCGCCGACGACATCGGCGTCGGCATTGGCCCGCCTATCGATGACGAAGCCTATACAATCCAGTCGAATCGAATGGAAAATTGCCCATGAAATCAATCAATGTTAGGAAGAAGATACCGGAATATGTTGATGGATGAGTTTTTGAATCGGCGGCGGCAATAAAGGCACAAATAGATCGCAAGAGTCGGTGAATGGGAAGAGATCCGAGGAGAAATCCCAGGAGGAAGGCAAGTGGACCGAGGGAGATTTTGAGTCACTGAGGAAGTTAATGGTGAAGCCGGGGCGATTGGAAGCTATTGCCAAGGGGTTCAAGGGAAATTGCTATATCGGAATCTAATGAAATGGGGGGAGAGGAAGGTGAGCGATTCGGATTCTTACAAGAAATTCTTGAATGATATAAAACCTGAGGATAAAAGTCTTGTTGATGAGGGAGGGGAGGAAAGTAATGATGAATTTGGAAATGATAATCAAAATGTGGAAGCTGGGAACAAACAAAATTGGTGGAGTTCTGTAGATGATTTAGCATTGCTTAATTTCCCAAGGATGTGGCATTGCGGTGGGATAAAATTGTTGCTTCTGTGCCTGGGAAAACAAAAGCAACTTTGTATCAAGAGACCAACCGAGTTGAAGAAGGCGGTTTGAAGGGTGAGAAAGGCATTTGAAGGGTGAGAAAGGCAATAGGGAAGAATGAAGAAGAAGCCCTTTGTTTGAAACCCTGGTAATTTTCGGATCCGACATGGATTAATTTTCTCTAAAAAAGGCTACGTAGCACCTGAAATTTCCTTAATCATGCCACATCAACTAATTTTTTTTACTAGTGAAAAAATGATGAAATTGGATATAATTAGTAAAGGTAAAGGATTATATAGGGCAAAAAATTCGTAGAGGACATATTTGGACAAAAAAACAAAGAAAAAAGATGCATTTGACTATTTTTCCATTAACTATTATACGAAGTGTATTTGGGTCCTGAAATGAAACTCATGAATTTTCATTTTCCGAAAGGAAAAGCGGAAAAATAAAATAAAAGAATGACAAGAAAAGAAAAGGAAAGGCGAGTCCATCTGTCCATGCCAACATTCAAAATTCAAAAGTTTAAAAATTTCAATATCTACAACACTCGTCGGCCGTCGCCCAGTCGCCCTCATTCCTCGATGCCAATTTCAGTTTCAATTTCAATTTCATTTTTCAAACCCTAAGGGCCAAGTTTTACATTCGTTTACCGTTCCCAGTTTCCACGATGATGCGCTTGCGCCTATGGCATGGAGTGGATTACATTTAGATTACATTGGATTAGATTAATTTAGGTTACATCTTCATTCGCTCCTTACCTCCTAGATCTCCTCCATTTTATTGGATCGGGTCCGATCCCACTTTTTTCCCTCATTCGTCCCACCCCATACTGATTCATTGCCCATGGAGGCCATCGAAGAATTGTCGCAGCTCTCTGATTCCATGCGCCAGGCCTCCGCGCTTCTTGCCGATGAAGACGTCGACGATACGCCCTCCTCCAAGCGCTCCGCCACCTTCCTCAATGTCGTCGCCCTCGGAAACACTGTCAGTTTCGCTAATCAATCTGCCTTTTCCATTTTTTCATGCACATATTCTTGTATTTTTACATTTCTTTATTGTTTTCTTTCATTTCTTTTCGGATCTGGAATTTCTGTTGATTTTTGAAATTGCTGTTGACACATAGTGTAATTTCCATTTCCTTGTTTCTGTTAACACGGGGTAGTTTGTTCGATCAATGCAGCATTGAGTTTCAAAGTAATGGTTTAGGAATGCTGATGCTCAACATCGAGTCCGGGAAAACTTTGCGTGGAAATAATAGGATTTCATTCTTGATACAATTCAATGTACAATTATTGATGTTTCATCTTAAACACTATTCATAATTCTCTCCTTTTCTTCAAATGATTATATGGAAGCTGAAGTGTAAGAAACGTTCAGAGTCATCTTGTCTACACATTGAATTTGCTGTGAGGGGATGAAAAAGATATACTAATATAAATTATTTGAGTGACTCTCGTTCTGCTTATATGGCTAAAAATGACAGGATACTTTGGTTAGTGATGAGAATTTCTAGTATTTCAAGCAGTGGAGGGACAACTATAGGAAGAAAAAAAGGGAAATTGCATGGATGTTTATACTTTATACTCCCTCTGTCTTGTGAGGTTTGCAACATTGATATTTTTTGCACTATTCACAGTTTAACTTTGTTTCAAATTTTTATCATAGTTATGGAAGAAAAAATATAGTCAAGGGAGATCTTATTAGATTCGTCTAACCTTGTAGTTTAGAATATCAACTTTCTATATTTTTTTATTGTACACAATTTAAGTTATTAATTGTTGAAAATGTGTATCGGAATGTGTACTTATGTCAAATGGTGTGTGTCAAATGGTGCAAACCTAAAAAAACGGAGGTAGTATCTATTTTAGTGATGTTGATTCATATAACATATTACCTACTTTTGAGATGCATCAGAGTGGTAAGTTGCTGGAAGTTTCATGTCTTATGAGGACTTAGTTTCATTTAGCTTGTATCTCACCATGGGTTCAGGTATTTGATTTATAGGATCTGTTTTGGTTCTCTTATTTAGAGGCTGTATTTTCATTTAGAGAATGCAAGAATGTGCTCTTTGTGTGAGTGTTCATATCAGTTTATCTATGAGTAATGAGTGCACACACACATTCGATAGGGATACGATTACTATTTATTAGGTGGTGTCCAATCATCACATACCCAATACTCATGCTCATATTCTATGAAACTCGGACACCCTCTTTTGGGTCGAGAATCATTGCCGGACACAATTCTATCCCGGACACGACACAGCACACGTGTCCGGCAACGACTCCGACAAACGGACACAGAGTCGACACTTCATGGAAGGAGGAAAGTTGTTGAGGTGCGAAGGCCGAGAAGCGGCACAACGGAGGCGACGGAGAGCAGCACAACGGGGAAGCAGTTGAGATGGCGACAGCACAACAGGCGCTAGTGAAGAAGGGGGTGGTGGAGCGGCGTTGGCGGCGCAACGAATGGAATCGGTAATGTAGGAGGAAATGAGATGTGAGAATGGGAATGGGAACGACGCAAATGAATGGGAACGATGGTGAAGAATTAGTGTAGGGGGAATGTTGGGCTTTGGACTCAATTGGGCTTGGGCTGTTATTTAAAAATTAAAATACTAATAAGTAGCTGAATATGGATCAAGAAGAATAAGTGAGCCCACTAAAGTGGCTTGGAACTATGACCACTTGGACTCAATTTTCTAACATCTCAGCAGTTTAACATGCCAGAAAATGGTCGGCTGCTTAATTGTAAAAATAAATAATTATAGTATTAATATATAATATAATTATAAATAACTTGAGTGTGTGATATTATTTTTCGGACATTCCGAATCGTGTGCGTCTTAAAAATGGTCAAGACACTTGTTTGACCGTGTCCCCGTATCCCCGAATTTTAAAAATTGAGTGTCGACTCCTCCGATTCCCAAATCGTATCCGATACTCAAGAGAGAGTCCGAGTAACATAGCTCATATTTATGTTCCTTAACTGATAGTGCTTTGGGACAGGGTAAGCTTATGCTTGATGGAAATATAATGCTACTTGAGATAAGAATAAGATTAGAGTTTTGAGACCTTAAGGTCAGCTCAGCTCAAAGATGAAGCATACTTAGTCTGAGTGAAAGCTAAGGGAGGACCAAATAAGCAAATGTCTTTAGAATTTGGTTGTTATTAAAACTTGTTATGCCAAATGGACAAACCAACATCCCACATCACTTAACTGAAATCACATTGTGCATTTAATACTCGCTCCGTCCCACTATTTTTATCCAAAAACTTTTGGGTGCAATATTTTTGGTGGAATTGGTTAGTGTTTAAAGATATTTCAAATCTATTACCAATCCACAAATAAATTCAAACTCACAACTATCACAACAAATAGATCAATTAAAATTTCAAAGCGACTACCAAGACCATGACATAAATCTTTAATTTACTCTTGTTTTATACACGAACTTACCCTTCTTTAAACACTAACCAACTCTACCTAAAATACCATGCAAAAAAGTTTTGGGACATTGGAAATTTAATACTTACTCCAACATGCTATTTATGTCTCAAATCGTCCCGCTATTTATGTCTATAAACTTTTTGGCATAATATTTTATGTGACGTTGGCTAGTGTTTAAGGCGGGAGTAGATTAGTGTATAAATAGTAAATTAGGGATTCATATAATGTCATGGTAGTGGATTTGAACTATTTATTGATGTGAGTTCTGAGCTTGAATTTATTGATGGTAGCATGATTGAAATTTTATAATAATTATTTATTTATTTTATTGATGTGATGTGATGGGAGCGGGTTTGAGGATTATTGATTTAATTATTTTCCAGAAATACAGGATAAATATTAGGACATACCAAAAAGGAAAGTGAGACATAAATAGTGGGACAGATGGAATATAGTACTAAAATTTGATTTCTCAAGTTTTGACTTGATCTCAGGTTTTATCTGGGCAAGCTCTCAAGCCCATGTGCTCTCTCTCTCTCTCTCTTCAAACTTGTGCAATGACTGTTGTATTGTGTCGAGTCAAGCACTTGTTAAATAGCTTGACAAGCTAAGTAAAGCAATTGTACTCTACACTCATTACTCAAACTCTTAGCTTATACTTCCTCCGTTCTCATATAATTGTTCCATTTGCATAGTAGTTACTATTCATTGAGTAACTTTGATCAATTTTTTTGGCATAGTTATATAAGATAAAACATAGTCAAGTAAGATCTTGTTAGATTCGTCTAATCACGTAGTTTTATAATATTATTTTTTTATAATTTTTACTTATATATACTTTGAGTTATTGACATCTAAAAATGTGTCTTGGACTGCGTGAAATGCATGATGGGAGCAATTATATGAGAACAGAGGAAGTACTTCATATGTTTTTTTTTTTTTTTTTTTTTTTTTTTTTTTTTAATTTTTTAATTTTTTAATTTTTATTTTTATTTTTTTAATTTTTTTTTTTTTATTTTTAATTATTTACTACGGACCCACCGAGCGCGCATTCCAATGCACATTTTAAACCATTAATTCTGGTTAAAAATAATGACATGCTAAATTGCTAATGTATCTCATTTAATATTGGAGTAAGTGAGAATGGAATATAACATCATAGGATTTCTTATTATATGAGAAATTTGTTTGGGGATGTTAATTCACCATATAGGGAAAATTTCTTGATATACATTATGTGCTAGGATGAAGTATCTCAAGGAACTCAAATATAATAAGCACCCTATTTTGAATAGGATAGTCTTTTGGTGATCCTTGATCATTTGCTGTTCATCACCTTTTCTTAGAAATTCTTGTTCTTTTTATGGTTCTTAATTTGTATAGAAAGTTTTATTCATTGTTAACTATTTCTTCAGGGTGCAGGCAAGTCGGCAGTACTGAATAGTCTGGTTGGGCATCCTGCACTGGTAAGAGTGCTAATAGTTTCGATTTCAAAGAAGCTGTTAAATTCAAGTTTATCATGCAAAAAAGAACATTTTCATTCGGTGTCTTTTGATTTTGCAGCCAACAGGGGAGGGTGGTGCAACACGTGCTCCAATATGTATTGATTTAACAAGGGATGGCTCATTAAGCAGCAAATCCATCATTTTGCAGATTGATAGTAAATCTCAGCAAGTTTCTGCAAGTGAGGCGTCTAACTTAGCTTTATCCTAGAAAAGAATTTTGGCGGTTAATTCAAACAATCTATTCCTCGTTTCTGAATGAAAGAAAATGGTGTGCTTTGTTTTCTCATTATGTGTACTCTTTCGCTATCCTTTCTTCTTTCATAGGTGCCCTTCGGCATTCATTACAGGATAGATTGAGCAAAATATCTGGTAAAAGTCGAGATGAGATATATTTAAAACTTCGAACAAGTACAGGTAAATCTGCTCTGCTTATTTTGATAAACTAACAAATTTTTTAAATATTATTATTGTGAACTGGAAAGGAATAATTAATATCCTTCTGCTGTATATAGTTTTCTAGTTCAAGCTGCATTTTCTTTCAACCATGGATTTACTATTGGTTTTAAAACAAACTAATGCCAACAACTCAGCATGTGAAATTAAAATAAGCATTTCAATAGTTGGGTCATTTGCCAATTTACGAGTGGTATCTTACAGTTGACCATTATGGTTGCAGCTCCACCTTTAAAATTGATTGATTTGCCTGGAGTTGATAAGGGGAATATTGATGATCCATTGGTGAGTGTCTTTGGATCACTTTCTTTTTTAAACTTTTTTATGTACCAAAAATTATAGTTTTATTCTAATATGTTGCCAATGATTATGTGGCAAGGGATATCTGAAATAATCTTAACAGATGAATGAACGATCTTGAGGTGTTACTTTAGTTTGGAGTATGATGTCTTATTTCTTCATTACAGAGTCAGTATGCTGAACGCAGTGATGCAATATTGCTGGTTGTCATACCTGCGTCCCAGGCTCCAGAAGTGGCCTCAGCAAAAGCCATCCGAATTGCAAAGGAGCTTGATGGAGAATGTGGGTTTGGAGTATACATTTCATTGTGAATTTTTAATGTGACGAAAGGAACAGACTTGCATTATCAAAACCTTTACCGACTTGTATTTATCAAACTCCTCTCAGAAAAGGGCATCAAATTATATGTAAACAACTTATATGGGCTTCTATTACTTAGGTACAAGGACTGTTGGAGTTATTAGCAAGATAGACCAGGCATCCACCGAACCAAAAATCCTTGCTGCTGTTCAGGCTCTTTTGTTAAATCAAGGCCCTAGAAGTACATCTGACATCCCTTGGGTGGCTTTGATTGGTCAATCTGTCTCTATTGCATCTACTCAAGCAGGTGGCATTGGCGCTGATAATTCTTTGGAAACTGCATGGAGGGCAGAGAGTGAAAGTTTGAAATCAATACTGACTGGAGCACCACAAAGTAAGCTGGGGCGAATAGCACTGGTAGAAACCCTTGCTCAACAGATCCGGAATCGCATGAAAGTCAGGGTGCCAAATCTTCTGTCAGGGTATGAACCATGTTCAAGCTTCCAGTCTCTTGTTTCATTCATAGGGAAGAATTGTTTCTTTCTGCAATTAAAACATTTGAATTTTGGTAATCTCTTTTCTCATTAATGTGTTATGTTTCTATAAGTATATTTTTTACCCCTCGTGTTGACTTTATGAGCAAAACATCACCTGGATTTCAATATTATTGAAGTAAGTTCACTGATTCTAACTTGACTTGTTTCAAATTTGAAGGCATGGTAAGAGACTATTTTGTTCCTTTTTACTGCGATTATATTAGTTATTAGTTATATGAATAAAATATTGGTTACCTCTGAGGGCCCTCATGCATATTTTCCTGATCCAGAAACAATAACTGAAGCACAATATTCTCCTAAAGTAAAATCCAAAGTGTTATATAGATGGTACTGCATGTTGTTCTTATTCTTGATGTTGTTTTAATATTAAAAATTTGTGTACTACATGACTTTGTTTGCATACTGCAATCATATGTTTCTTTGATGTTTTATGGGGATGGATGCTTGTAGTTAGAGATCATCGGTATGCTTCACTATTTGTTGCCTTACTGGGCTACTGGTTTCTGTTTTGTAACCTGTGCAGCCTTCAAGGGAAGTCCCAGATAGTACAGGATGAACTTTTTAGGCTTGGCGAACAGATGGTTCATAGTTCTGAGGGTACAAGAGCTTTAGCACTGGAACTGTGCCGTGAATTTGAAGACAAGTTCCTCCAGCATATAACAACTGGAGAGGTGATGCTCAGAACTCTCGGCGAAGACATTATGGATTATGATTAACTTACTAATTTGTTGTTAGTGGAGACTTCCTTTTAGTGGATGACCTTCGAAGGCTCATAATTCTATGGAAGTTTTACAACAGCTCTTGTTCCACATCTTTGTGCTTAAATTTCCTCTATCAATCTTAAATCTCTGTTGATTGTTTAATATTCCCATGCTTTTCTGTATTATTTTTTTTTTTTATCCATTATGCGAAGCTCTCTATCCATTCTCTTGTTTTAATGGTGTGGTGCACAATTTGAATTCTTGTTCCGAGCTCTATTTATCTTTTGAGTTTTGACATCATGCTATGATTCTAAATCATTGTTTTTCCAGGGCTCTGGGTGGAAAGTGGTGGCCAGTTTTGAAGGCAATTTCCCCAACAGAATCAAGCAACTACCTCTAGATAGACATTTTGACATAAATAATGTTAAAAGGGTATGTGCTTTCTACCTCTATGGCATTGATTGTGGGTCAAAAAATGATGGTTTTTGTTTTAGTGGATGTCTATTAAAAATGTAAAATATAAATGCGTCATTAATTTTAATATTTCTTACACAATATTGTAGGGTATTAGAATATTAGAATTTGAATGAATAATCAGCATTGTTACCTAAGCTTTGGTGTTTCCTGATTGCATGTTGCCATCAATTGTGATCAAGGCCGTATGATGTAATAATTGAGATAATGATTAAGGACAAGATATAATTGTGAAGAAATGTGAGTTTGTTGGGGTAAAGATTTGGTTCGCATGGATGTAATTATTGCATTTTTTATATGTATTATAGAGAAGGGTCAATTTTAGTGTGAACTTTTTTCATCATTGTGTTTTTCAGATTGAATAAGATGCACACCAGAAACTTATATTTATTGCTCATTATGTTGATAATCGCTTACAGATTGTGCTCGAAGCTGATGGTTATCAACCTTATCTTATATCTCCTGAGAAAGGCTTGAGATCATTGATAAAGACTGTTTTAGAGATGGCAAAAGAGCCGTCACGCCTCTGTGTTGATGAGGTAAAACCAATTATTACTTTTTCTTCATGGTTGCATGCACTTCAACTATTTTCTTCTTTTTAATAGGTGCACCGGGTACTTGTTGATATTGTCTCAGCATCTGCAAATGCCACACCAGGCCTTGGAAGATATCCACCTTTTAAGAGAGAGGTAAGTATAAAGCCCAAATCAATACTTCCTCCGGTTAGCTACAGTTTGACAAATGCTATTGTTCACTTATATACTTTGACTTAAAGTTTTATCATGGTTATATAAGTTAAAATATAGCCAAGTGAGATCTTGTTAGATTCATCTCGTCTTGTAGTTTTTAAATATCGAACTTTTAAAATTTTTACTTGTACCGAATTTGAGTTATTAATGGTTTAAAATGTGCATTGGACTGCGTGCTGGGTGGGTCTGTAGCAATCTTTAAAAAACAGAGGAAGTACAATTCATGTGACATCACTTATCATTGAAATATTGGCTGCAATTTATGTAGGTTATTGCAATTGCCACAGCTGCTCTGGAAGGATTCAAAAATGAAGCTAAAAATATGGTGATTGCACTTGTTGACATGGAACGTGCATTTGTTCCTCCACAGCATTTTATACGTCTGGTACAGAGGCGGTATGCATTAAACTAACCTTGTTTAATTCTAGTGGGCATCGTGCATTTATTTTTAAGTTACAATTTATTTATTTTTTTAAAAAATATCCTATTTCTTTTCCTTCTTTAGGATGGATAGACAACGCCGAGAAGAAGAGCTGAAAGGCAAATCTTCAAAAAAAGCATCTGAGATGGAGCAGTCCATTTTAAATAGGGTATGCCATCACTTCGTTCTCTTTCTCTCTCTCTGGTATTTGTTTGCCCGAGTGAAAAATGTTGGTCCCTCTTGTTAAGTGTATCTGAACTGCAGCATAACATACGTAATGTTGAATTATGAAATGTATTGTGCTCCTTTAAGTATCTTATTTTCTATATGCAGGCAACTAGTCCACAAACTGGAACTCAACAAGGTGGGGGAAACTTAAAATCGATGAAGGATAACAAATCAAGTCAACAGGATAAAGATGTGCAGGAAGGACCTGTACTCAAAACAGCTGGACCAGAAGGGGAAATAACAGCAGGTTCTTGCCTCTATCTTGCATTCTTCCTATGTACCAATATATTTCCGTCATGGATATCTGGTACCTTAAAGCGACTATTTGTCTGCCATTCAATGTCGCTTTGTTTGTTGACTTTGTCTTCAAATCAACTACTTTCTTGACCAGTAGTCTTTCTTTCCAATCTCAAATCTTGAACAGTCTATAGTCGAAATCAAATCTTTAAAACGATTTATTGTGTGTCGTATCTTAAACTATTTAATGCCAACGCCTTTCATGTGAATCTATATAATTAGCGGAAATCCTATCACCTTGTCGGGGACTATTTCATAAGTGAAAAACTTCAATGTTCAGTTGTCCAAAATGAAAATGCAATGTGTATACTGAACAAATTTGAACGCAACCCTCAATGTTGTTCATGAGCAAAAGCATTGTTCGTGTACCGCTTGTTTCTGTAGGAAAATTCACATTGTTGTTCTTATACAACTATTTATTTGTCGGTTGATTTTTTATTTAAATACTAAACGAACTTACAAACTATAATTGAACAGTAAATGTGCAATAAAAAATAAACAATCAAAGAATGTATGAGTTCATCTTGGATTTTTTTAGAATTTCATAGTGACTGCTTAGAGCACAAAAAGTTCATTATGGGCTACTGACATTGTGTCCAACAAGAATTGCACAAAAAGGTCTTTGGATTTGGCCTTTGGCCTTTATACAACTTATGAGAGAATGGAGGGATATTTGGAGTGTGTGTGAACTTAAGATTGCGTAGTCTATGAGGCATTAAACAATGAGGATGGTTAGAAAATGATATGAATGTTTATCTGTATTATATGCATGACCTGTGTGCTCGAACGTTTGCTGAGCCATGTCCATGCCTTAAGTAACTGAACGTACATGGGGTTGTTCGAACTCTTGTTCATTTCATAAATGAGTACTCTAATTTGTTAATAACTTCATATACATTACTAGTCATTACACAAAACAAATCAAGAATGAGCATTAGCTGACCCGCGTTTGTGAATAATTTGTGTATTAGCTGTTCATTTACAGACCTATATATACCTATATATATTAGCACTTATTTAGTAATTATCCCTTATTCCCTTTTTAATATCTAGGCTTTGTTTTGACAATTATCCACCCCTATTGCAGGTTTCTTATTGAAGAAAAGTGACAAGACTAATGGATGGAGTAAAAGGTGGTTTGTCTTAAATGAGAAAACCGGAAAAGTAAGTAAACTGTACAATGTTTATGTTGTTATTTGCATTTCTTTGCTAGATTCTCAATACTTCTTATGGACCATTTGAAAAATTTGCCTGAGTACTTGCTTTGCTGAGCGAACATTTTCTAATATCTCTAGTTGTTTTCATGATGGTTGAAGATTTGTGAAGTTACATTTGAAATCTTGCTAATGAGCTCATTAGGTCCTTTTGCAGTATACTATTCTTACTCTTTTACCAGGCAATAATCTGGTTAACATCCACAGTATTTATATCTGGTTTTTGCTTTTGTTGTTCCTACTATATGAATATTGAATAACATGAGTTATATTTCATTATTTTAATTTATATTTTGAGGATTTAACACACGCACTGCTTAACTCATTAAACAGTCTGTATCTGTATTTTTAAGTAGTTATATTAATATCTTTACTGAAAACCATCCAATTTGGTGATGATATAAGTAGACTTCTCTTTATCTACTTTCAGATGCGCATTACTTATATTGTAATGAAATATTTTCCTTGCAGCTTGGATACACAAAGAAGCAAGAAGAACGCCATTTCCGTGGTGTCATCACTTTGGAGGTACCTACTGTGTATACTTGGTTTAGGCATTTAGCATTGATATATGGATTTGTCACTGCTTAGTTGGCTCAAAGCACGTGTTACATATCGGTTTCCCTTTTCCTGCACAATTCAAGTTCTCATTTTTCTTTCATTTTCCCCTCATCTTGGGAAAATAGACGATATCGTTTTGCAAATGATTATGCTTTTATAATGTGCATATCAAATTACCGATGAATAAGAAAAAAACTTAGGCTCTAGGGACAAAACATACTAGTGTAGAAGCTGATAAACAAGGAACAAGAACTTCCAACACAAAACCAATAGGTAATGAGTGGATTGGCCCTTGTGTCTTATAAACTGGGTGAAATCCAACACTCCATTTGATGTGAGACACTTTAACACACACCCTGAGTCCTGAGATGATATTAATCTTCAAATCCGAGTCCTACTCAGGATCGGCAACACATATGGTACCGTGTCTTTGATACCATGTTGAACAAGGGACATGAGCTTCCAACAAAAAAACTTGGGAAGAAATGGATTGGCCGTAAAGGACACTGTAACAAAAGCAAACATCCTATGTTTTTTTTTTTTTTTTTTTTTTTTTCATGGTACATGAAGTTTTTAGTCGCTTTACCCCTTTGTAATTCCACATTTTCTTGGTGTCCATTAGTGCTGTTTTTATGTTGCTGTGCGTCGCATTATTCTTTAGTCTTGAACTTTGTTCATGAGATTTGATATATGAATCTGAAGTTGCTTTTAAGAGTAAGTAGTTTTGTGGCTGAAATAATCAGGATTGTAATCTGGAAGAATCTTCAGAGACAGATGAAGCTCCTTCAAAAAGTTCTAAAGACAAAAAAGCGAACGGTCCCGATGGAGAGAAGATACCTAATCTTGTCTTTAAGATAACAAGTAGGGTTCCATATAAGACTGTTCTTAAAGGTATAATTGAAAATTCTTCCTATCGCTCACTTGCTGGATCTTATTTTGTGTTTGAAATTTGAATTAGTAAGCTTACTTGAGTTCACTGATCCATGCAGCCCATAGTGCTGTTGTTTTGAAAGCTGAGACTGTGGCTGAGAAGACAGAGTGGTTGAATAAATTAAGAAATGTTATCAGTGCTAAAGGAGGTGAAGTGAAGGGTGAATCTGGTCCTCCAGTGCGTCATAGCCTTTCCGATGGTTCTCTTGTAATTCCACATACTTTATTATCTTCTGAAATTTGCAGCACATTTATTTTTCTCAACAGGTTCTATTGTTCATTTTTCTTGTGTCTATTTTATCCCCTTGAAAAACTTCTGTCAGATATTTTGTTAACTGTATTATATGTAAAATGAAGTTTAAACGTTTTTCCATGCATCATCTTATTATTTTATTAGGCTGTTGTTATGTGGTGTGCAGTGTTGTAGCCTTGGATTTTTTGACCTGATAACATTTCTTTCTGCTTGAAGATTAAAACCCGCATATATGTACACACTCAATTGTGGTTATCTGCTGTATGTAGGATACAATGGCTAGAAGGCCTGTGGATCCTGAAGAGGAGCTTCGATGGATGGCTCAGGAAGTGCGCGGTTATGTTGAAGCTGTTCTTAACAGTCTTGCAGCCAATGTTCCAAAGGTCAGATTCAGCAGGGGAAAGATGTTACATACATATGTATATATAAATGAACTGAATGAATTTATCATCTGTATATAATGCAACTGAATGCAGGCTGTTGTTCTTTGCCAAGTGGAGAAGGCAAAAGAAGACATGCTTAATAAGCTATACAGTTCTGTAAGGTTGGTTTTGAAGTCTTGTGCCTATTAGGATATATTGCTACTCATACGTTGTGTTCTTAATGATGCGAGGATGAGCATGATATATCAACATGCAACGTGGCTATCTTTCCTAAGGCTTTGCTCAATTATATCAATAATGCAATGCACTTGTAACGTAGTGTATTATTCTGTTCTATTGTTATATATATGTAACACAACTTGAATTTTAAATTTAGTGCCGAAAGCATGGCAAAAATTGAAGAGCTACTCCAAGAGGACCAGAATGTAAAGCGCAGGAGGGAGCGTTACCAGAAGCAGTCCTCTCTTCTATCTAAGCTTACTAGAGTACTAAGTATTCATGACAATCGGGCAGCTGCAGCATCCAGTAGCTCAAATGGTGCAGGTAATTCACGTTAATTGAACATCCTAGTAGTATTTGTGGAGGCAGGGTAAAGCTATGCAGTTTCTATTCTTGCATTTGTGAACTGGTGATATAATGGGAATTGGCTCGTGAGTTGCGAACTAACTTCTCCTTAATAAATTATGCAGCAGAAAGTAGTAGTTCGAGTGCAGGAGGCCCATCTGGCGATGACTGGAGATCTGCATTTGATGCTGCTGCGAATGGCCCCAGTGATTCATTTAATCATTCTAGATCCAATGGCCATAGCAGAAGGAACAGTGACCCTACCCAAAATGGTGACATAAGCCCTGGGGCAAACTCTGGCAGTCGTCGCACACCTAACCGCTTGCCGCCTGCTCCTCCAGCATCTGGATCTGGATCCGGAGGGTATAGGTTTTAGAATGGAGAACAATTTTGACATTTGATTCCTGAAATTCTTGTGTGGTTGAGCGGTTTGTTGAGCTTGAAATCTTGTTATAGTTGCCATGTAGATCAACAACAATATGCAAGTAAGTCTCTGTAGATAAAGTATCATTGTTCTTCCTTTTGTCAATTGTGTTGGCAGTGGCAGAATGTTACTTTGGTGTACGATAGAGCATCGAATTTTTTTATTTTTTAATTTTTTTTTTTTGCAGTGGGGCTACAGATATGTTTTATCATTGGAAGAGGATTTGTTTGATTGTTGTATTCACCCCAACCAAATTTCGACATTAATTTAGCAAGTTACGCCAAATTCATCTGTAACATTAATTTTACATATCAATTGTTTTTCTTATGAAACAGAGAACAATAACATGCAGAAAAATTTACGCTGTAACAGCTTTATGCAGAAATTAGATGGGATCTTAGAATTAGCAAGGTAGTATTTCCTCCATTTCTAAATTACTGACACATTGGGAGTTTTGTAACTGTTAGTTGAGTAACTTTGACTCGACTTTTTAATACATTTATATAAGATAAAATATAGTAAATGAGATCTTTTTGGATTCGTCTAATTGCATAGATTTAGAATATCAAATTTTCATAATTTTTTTTTTATGCAATTTGTCATTACGAGTTAAAAATGTGTATTAAATTGCGTGAAATGTGGGTCCATGACAAATATTAAGGAACGGAGGTAGTATAAATTATATTTACATGGATTTCTACAACAAACGAACACAATGTAGTTACATGGATTTCTATTCAAGGGAAGAAATGAACATTATACTATGTACTATTCATCACTTGATACTCCTGAAAATGAGAAACCAGAAAGCAAATTCTAACTAGTAAAAATAGCAGGTGAAGCAGCAGAGATCAGAGATTAGGAGACATATTATTGTGAGGAACCTCCCCTCCAATAACCCCATTTGCTCATTCCACATTCTGAAAGGAACTTCTGATATTCATCTTCAAGTTTGGTGTAAGCATTTGATATATCATCTTCAAAATGCAACCCTTCCTTGTCTTCCATCAACACCTGTAACCACAAGTATTAGTATAATTATGGGGATGTTTGGGAGCCGATCCGCTAGCGGATAGCGGATCCGGAGAAAGAATTGTCTCACAGCAATCCAACGGATACAGAAAAATCACACTAAACTCAAACAAGTGAAACCGAATTGAGTCATCCTTACACTCGAATCAGGTTCACATTCTGCACCCAATGCTGCTTCTGGATCCTGTAGGTCACTAAGAACAGTTTTCCATCTCATGCTATTCTCTTTAGAACCCTGGTGGCGTGCACGTTGATATCTCAAGTTTCTGGCAGCCCTGTTTTGAAAAGAACCCACTATGCATCGGATGCATAAGGCAGCAACAAGAGGAACCAGAACCAGAAAAGAACCAGTGGTTTTAGCCTGGCGATAAATAATACTAGCAATGAGTTTGTTTGAGATTACAACTCATATTTCAAGAGAGAGACACACAAATACACACAACACACACAAAAATTTGCACAAATACTCATAAGGTTAACAGTGGTCAGTTGATATGTAACATTGTAAAGCAAAGTCCAAGGAAATGCTCACAAGTGGTAATTGGCAAGCGGCTGGCAGACCCAGTTGCACGGTTAGAATCTGATTCGACTGTTTGCCATGTAAACCAAAACCAGAGGTTGTTTTATGCAGTTGATTTCCGTCGAAGTGACTCTGCCAGGGCTGGGGAGCAGGAAGGAAAGTTCACAAAATCAGCTATAGGAACAGATCTCAGATCTTAATACTCTTAATTTGTTGCCAATACACACCATACACCAATAGCTAATTATTACTGGAAGAAATGAAGAGTTCATTCCAAATTCAAGCACTAAATCAATTTATCTAGTTATTCCAGTACGTGGAGAGGAGGAGGCTAATTAAAGCATGTTATTGTTGCATTCATCACACGAGTAAGTGCCCAGAGTGTAAAGGAAATAGAGAGCTCACCGATCGAGCAAACCCAGACATGGCAGCAGAAGGCATAATAATGTTCATATGAGGAGGATGTTGGTCTTCCATGTCATCATCAACATTGACAATTTCAAAAATAGGCATCAAATGCAATTCTGAAAGTGAAATGGTCGACGATCGACTGCGACTGAAAAATCAATATTCCAATAGTCAATACAATACCCTTAAAATCCATAACGATAAACAAACGACCAGAAGAGCGAGCACCTATAATAGTCTATAGCTTAATAAAACGCGAATAATAATTTACTCTTTGAGAACATGATGATGCAAGAATTTCTTTGTTATGGCTTGGGCTTGGTCCTTCCGAGAAACCCTCCGAAAATTCAGCTTCCATCGCTGTATAAAAAAGCAGAATATATGAACCCAAGATTGAGAAATTTATCCTAATTTTGGGTTTCCCGAGCAAACATAAATTAGTGAAAGGAAAGAGAATCAACCTGCAGGGCAAGTGAGGGGGAATAATTGATAGGCATAGGAAAGGAAGAAGAAGAAGAAATGAAGATGGGGGTTGGAAAAGAGGAGGAGAATTGGGCGAGGAGAGGCTTCAGTTCCATCTTCCATGGACCATCATTTACTTTGTATTGTTTCGTACTAGTAGTAGTATTTCCTAGCTTCAGTAGCTTGTACTGTAGTATTTTCAGAATCACTCAGAACAGTCTCCTCTCCAGTTCTCCTAGCTCCTCGTACACAAAAAAGTACACAGCTTCTTACAGCTACACTGCCTGCCAGATGCCAATCTGCGTTTCCACCACTTTTCACTACTTCAGTTAATTAGAATTATACGGACACTACTACAAACATAGACCATAGTATAGTAGTAGTATTCCTACCACGAGTAAATGATTGTTTAATTAATCGAGTATTGACTATGAAATTTGTAATGAGTGCGGCTGCTGAGAATATACTGAATCGATCAATGGATTGTGTTGGCACACTTGTTTGCTTTTCATGCAGGTTTGATGTTTGGACTACCTGCTAACAACAAGAAATTACTGACTGCGGAGTTTAACTGCCATCGCTGCTGCAACCGTTTTACAGCGCTTTATATATTTACCTGCAGCTCGCCCGGCAGAGATGGATTGACACAGAATAAACGCTCTGCAACTTTTACATTCACACACACTTTTGATATTCATTACTTAGATTGATCAAGGAGTTCTTGGAGAGAATCTTTTGTGTGATCATTTTGTTCTTATCTCAATTAGTTGGAATTGATTAGATAGATTTTATCTTGAGAGATTGATTGAGAGGATTTTGTAAATTCAAGATAGTATCTTGAATGAGTGAAAGATAGATAGGATTTCAGATTACAGGTTAGACATAGATTCAAGTTCTTAGACTGTTCTTGGAGATTTGTATTCTGAGGGAGATCTGTAGTTGAGGGGGAGCTCTAACTACTAGACCGAGCTAGGTACAGAGATTGCTAGAATAGTTTGTAAGGTTCTTGAGTCTTGATTTAGTGGAGTCTAAGCCTGGATTGGAATCCCCCGGATGTAGGACAGGAGGTCCGAACCGGGTCAACAACCACCGTGTTCTTTACTTTACGCACTTTATCTTTTGGTTGTTTGTATTTCTCTCTGACAACAGGCAATTAGGGACCTTCAAATTGGTATCAGAGCAATTCTTCTAAAGAAGATCAGTTGAAGAAAAAAGATTCACAATGAGCAGAGAGATTTCACATTTGCGTCCTCCGATCTTTGACGAACAAACTACAGTTACTGGAAATGCAGAATGCAATTCTATCTGATGGCTCTGGGAGATGAAGTCTGGGATGCTGTTGAAACTGCATGGGAACCACCTATGAGAACAGACAAACCAGCAACAGAAGGTGCTGAACAGCCTCCGCCTCGACTTGCTAGAAGAGATGAATTGATTGCAATCGAACGCACTGCTAAGCAAGGAAATTTCACCGCCATGAATGCTATTAGTGGCGCTGTAGAAGAAGCACAGCATCGTATGATCAAAAACTGTAAAACGGCTCATGCTATGTGGAAGTTTCTTGAAGTCCGATTCAAAGGATCAGAAGATGTCAAAATGACTCGTCTACACAGAGTAGAATCGCTTTATGACAGATTGGAGATGACTGATGACGAAAACATCTCACAATATTTTGAAGGATTTCAAGATGTTGTTAATCAATGTCTTGAACTTGGTATGAATTTTGATGAGCAAAAACTAGTCAGGAAAATGCTGAGAACTGTTTCTCACAAGTATTCTGGAAAGATTTCTGTACTAGAGGAAAGTTCAAAGATCAACACGATGACCTTAGAAGAGCTTGTTGGAAATCTACAGAATTATGAGATGAATCACCTTGATTCAAGAAGCAAGAACAAATCAAAGAATATTGCACTGAGAAGTGAGATGGTTGAGGAGTGTGATGATGATCTGGAAGAGGAAATGTCTCTGATCACAAAAAGGATAGCAAGAATGCTTCAAGAAAAAAGGACCAGACAGTTTCAGAAAGGAAAGGCTCAAAAGGGTAATTCGAGTAATGTTCCAACAACTGATAAACGCCAGTCCAAAGGTCCAAGGAGACAAGATGGTAAGAGTAACAGATTCAGGAAAGCGAAAGAACCTGAGAAAATAGATAAATTTTCTTCTATTATCTGCTATGAATGTGATGGAAAAGGACATATTCAATCTGAATGTCCTACTGCTAAAAGGAGAGAAAGGAAAGCCCTTCAAACCACACTGAGTGACGGAGAATCAGATGTTGAAATTACAGAAGAACAACAAAGTGATTCAGAGGATGTTGTGGCCTTCATGATTCATGACAGCAGCCCTTCTAGAGGTAATGTAAGTTCAATTGTTTATTCTACTGATGAAGATGACTCTATTGATACAGGTGATATAAAAGACATCTATATCAAGCTGGCTGATGCTTATGATGAGCTAAAGGAAGAATATGATGCTGCTGTGAGCGAAAATAAGAAATTACTAAAGCAAGTAGCAGAGCTGGGAATAGCTTTTGATAAAGAGGAATTGGAGAAATTCAAAGCTCTTAAGGATTCAAAGCAGTTAAAGGATCACATTGTTGAACTGGAAAACAAAATTTCCAAACTCTCTGAAGAAAAACGGCTATTACAGTCAGATTTTGAAGAACTAAAAAGCAAGAATAATGGTCTTGAGAACATGGTAAAAGGTAAAGGTAAGCTTGATTCTGTATTATCTAACTGTAAAAGACCTGGTGATTTTACTGGTATAGGTTATAAGAGAAAAGGCAAGCAGAACAGATACAAGCCAAACTCTCGGAAGTTTGTTAGTGGAGGATATCTTGGTCCAGAAACTAGCAAACCTGCTAATCAAAGTGGAGTACCATTTCAAGTCAACCTTGATCTTCAAAAATCCAGAGATTGTATTTACTGTGGTTTGCCAGGACATCAAGCAGACACTTGCCTGAGAATCATTCGAGATCTTATAAATGGACGACCAGTTGTCTGGCCAACTGTAGAACTACGCGAGAAAATACAAATACATAAGGCATGGGTTCCTAAGCATTTTAAAAATCCATCAGTTGCACTTGTTGTTTTATCTTTACAGGAACAACTTAGAGACACCCAGTGGTACTTTGACTCTGGATGCTCTAGACATATGACATGAACCAAGAGCTTTCTTGACAACTATGTTCAACAAGACTGTGGTGAGGTTGTTTTTGGAAATGGAGCTAAAAGCAGAATAACAGGCTTTGGTACTTCTAAACAGGGAGCACTTTCTAATCTCTCTAGAATATATTTTGTAGATGGCTTGACAACAAACTTAATTTCTATTAGTCAACTTTGTGATGATGATTTCTTAATCCAGTTTGACAAACGTTCTTGCCAAGTTCTTAGGGATCAAGAGTGCTTTATAATTGGAAAGAGGTCCAAAAATAACTGTTACATATTAAAGGAAGATTCAGACAAAGCTTTTGTTACCAAACAGGATCTCACTACACTTTGGCATAAGAGGATGGCTCACTTGAACTATCAATCATTATACAAATTGAGTATCTCAGGTGCTGTTCGTGGACTGCAAAAACTTCTGAATGTCACTAACCTTACTTGTGAGGGTTGTTCAAAAGGGAAGCAGACTAAATCTCAACACAAAAAGGTTGAAGGAATCAACACTGAAAGCTGCTTAGAACTTCTTCACATGGACTTGATGGGACCAACTGAAGTTGAGAGTCTTAATGGCAAAAGGTATATTTTAGTAATTGTTGATGATTTTTCTAGATTTACCTGGGTATGTTTTCTCAGGTCAAAGGACGAAACATTTGAACACTTCGAATCTACAAGTCTGAAGCTTATGAATCAGGAACAGTCTAAAATCAAAATGATCAGGACAGATCATGGGAGGGAGTTTGAAAACCAGTCTTTTGCTGATTTTTGTAAAGCTCATGGTATTGCACAAGAATTTTCAGCATCTAAAACCCCCCAACAAAATGGAGTGGCTGAAAGGAAGAACAGGACTTTACAAGAATTAGCCAGATCCATGCTGCATGATAGTACACTATCAAAGTCTTTCTGGGCAGAAGCTGTGAACACTGCTTGTTATGTAGTAAATCGAGTGCTGTTGCGATCTCAAACCAACTACACTCCATATCAAATCTGGTATAACAAACTTCCCACTGTCAAATATTTCCATACTTTTGGTTGTTCTTGTCATGTTTACAGGGATAGAGAGCAAATCAAGAAATTTGATGCCAGATCTGAAAAGGGACTGTTTTTAGGATACTCTAACAATTCTAGAGCTTATAGAGTTTACTTGACAGAGAGTAGGAAGGTCATAGAATCTACAAATATACTTTTTGATGATTCTGGAGACAGAAGAGTTTTGAATGAAGATGATGAGCTACCTATCATTCCCAGATCAGTTTCTAGACCTGCTGAACAGGATTCATCAGCTCCAGAAACACAAGATGAAATTTTTACAGAATCTGAAGAAATTGTTGCTGAGGATCCTGAACAACAGCAAGACAACAATTCTGATATTGGTAAGAAGAAAGGATCCAGGACGTTAAAGCATCACTCTGACACTGACATTATTGGAGATATTGATGCCCCCAGGCAAACCAGGAACAAAAAGATTGATTTTACACATTTGGCTGGTCTAAATTGCTTTATTTCCAAGGTGGAACCCAAGAATGTAGCCGAAGCATTAAAAGATGAATATTGGATCGCAGCAATGCAAGATGAGTTTCTTCAGTTTGAAAGAAATGCTGTTTGGGAGCTTGTACCACCTCCAAACAACATCAATGTCATAGGAACAAAATGGGTGTACAGGAACAAAACTGATGAACAAGGAAATGTGGTAAGGAATAAGGCACGACTTGTAGCACAAGGCTATACTCAGATTGAAGGTCTAGATTATGGAGAGACCTTTGCCCCTGTAGCCAGAATGGAAGCTGTTCGGATATTACTTTCTATTGCATGTTGTTTGAACTTCAAGCTGTACCAAATGGATATAAAGACTGCCTTTTTAAATGGTCGAATAAAGGAAGAGATTTATGTAGCTCAGCCTCATGGTTTCGAAGATCATATTCATCCAGACTATGTTTATAGAGTTAAGGGAGCTCTATATGGACTAAAGCAAGCTCCTCGAGCCTGGTATGAGAGGCTGTCACAATTCCTTGTGAACAATGGGTATAAAAGAGGAAATGCTGACAAGACGTTGTTCGTGAAACATACCAACAACGATTTTATGGTAGCACAAGTTTATGTCGATGACATAATTTTTGGCTCTACTTCAGATCAGCTTAGAAAAGAATTTGTAGAAGCTATGAAATCAGAATTTGAAATGAGTATGCTTGGAGAACTTCATTACTTCTTGGGTCTTCAGATCAAGCAAACAAAGGATGGAATTTTTCTTTCCCAAGAGAAGTATGCTTTGAACATGTTAAAAAAGTTCAAAATGGAAGATAGTAAGGTTGCTCTACACCTCAAGGACAACAAGCAAAACTTTCCAAGGATGATTGTGGGAAGGATGTGGATCAGAAACATTATAGAAGTATCATAGGTAGTCTTCTTTATCAAACTGCCACAAGACCTGATATATCTTTTAGTACAGGTGTATGTGCTCGGTTTCAGGCTCAACCTAAAGAATCTCATCTCAAGGCTGCTAAAAGGAAAAGGAACAGTTGGTCTTGGTATTTGGTACTCAAAGAGATCATCTCTTGAGCTTATTGGCTACACAGACTCAGACTGGGCAGGTTGTTGTGATGATAGAAGATCAACCATAGGAGGGTGCTTTTATTTGGGAAACAATCTGGTTTGTTGGTACTCTAGGAAACAAAATATTGTAGCTCTCTCTACTGCAGAAGCAGAGTATATAGCTGCGACATGTTGTTGTTCTCAACTCATGTGGATGAAACAAATGCTAGCAGATTATGGATTTTCGCAAGAGAGATTTGTAGTTCTTTGTGACAACACCAGTGCAATAAATATTTCCAAGAATCCAGTTTTGCACAGTAGAAGCAAGCATATAGACATCAGATATCATTTTATAAGGGATTTGGTTGAAGAAAGTATATATGATATACAACACATTGGGACGTTGGAACAGCGGGCAGACATCCTAACGAAGGCACTTGATGGTGAAAGGTTTGATAAACTCAGGTCAATTTTGGGCCTGTGTTATTCCTCCTAGAACTGAAATTTTGATTCTTAAATTATGTTTTGTATTGGGCCGATGCTGTTAACCTTTTTGTTCATTTTTGTTTTTAAGCCCATTTTATAGTTTGCCTCCAAAAACGTTTGGATAGAGATTCATTTCCCCTGATTTTCTGATTCGAATCGACGTCTGTGACGTGCCATGATTACGCTTCAGACTGCGTACCATCACGTCGCACAGCCTCCAACAGACGCCTCTTCGTCTTCCTGCAACCATCGATAAATAAGGGTTTGAGCTACTTCTTTTGATTCATTCTTCATCCTGTTAATATTTTTCTCTCTAAACTTTTTCAGTATGGCTCTCTCACCTTCCTCTACTCCGCCCAACGTTGAAGTGAATCCAAACCCTTCCCCTGTTACTGAAAATCCTTCTGTTGATATGGGAGAACAGTCGTTTGACCCTCAAACTGCTATTGTTCCCATTCAAACTGAGAATGTAGTTGAAACCAATCCTATTTCGTCTGAACTTCCGCCGGAGCTTCCTCCGCCACCTATTCCAGCCCTTCCATCTACTGTAAAAGAGACTTTCCCCATAGATCCTCTTGACGACGATGATGATGATTTTAGGCGTGACATCCCTGTGGATAATGCTGCTGGTGATGATGAAGACTCGGAGAAAACTGCTGACGAGACTCATCAAACTCCTCCTATTCGCAGAACACGTTCAGCCAGGAAAGACAAGTCTCCTGTTTCCAGTGTGTCTAAGAAAAGGAAGCCGTCCGTTGGCGAAACATCTCGCAAACGACAGAGGAAGGAAGCCGTGCCAAAACTGAAAGCCAAGGATGCCTATAGCGATATCTATTTCACCAAGGAGATGAAGACATTTGCGAGGAAAAATCTGGTCAATCGAGACTTTATTCCAGAGGAAGTTTTCGACCATGCCATTTACAAGGAGATTGGTTTTACAAAGTACTTGGAGCGTCATCACCTGCTTCACTGGGCTACTAAACTGAAATTTTATTCTCCCACTCTTGTGAGAGAATTTTATGCAAACCTTCAGCCCGAGATCCTTGATTCTGACTCTCCATGGTTTGGTAAGATCTATATCCATGGTCGATTTTTAGATCTGACGTCTGCCTCTATTGTTGGGATGTTACAGCTTCCTGCCAACGACACACTTGGTGATCCTATTGACTACATGCCTGATCGTGTTTCTGAAGTTGCTTATGCTATTTCAAACCAAAAGAGTACTGCCTTTGGTCGCAACAAACTGAGCTCGTCTGACCTGACTCTTAAGTATCATTGCTTGTTCCGCCTGTGTGCCGCTAACATACTGCCTACTTCAAATGCTTCACAAATTAGTGCTCACATGGGTAAACTTATTTTCTGCATTGATAAATATCTTGAACTAATGAACTATGGCTTTGTCGTCTTGAAAAGGATGGTGACTTATGCTAAAGAAAACATTGATGATAAGGCACTGTTGCCATATCCATATTTGATTACACTTTTCCTGAGCTCACATGGAATTAAGGCTGCTCCTGAGGAACTGGTGAAAATAAGGAGTCACACCCCTGCGACTACCATTCGTGACTTTCACAATGACTTCAAAGCAGGACCACCGCTGACTGGACAAGCCCTTGTGCAACAGATTCGTTCTCTTCTCATTGCTCAGAATGAGAAGTTGACTGAGTGGAGTCATGGGGCCATTGACTTTAAGCGACAGAATCAGATGATCATTCATCTGTTGCCTAATTCTTTTGAGGAACGACAGGCTAACTTCCCTTCTGATGACTCTTCTCATGAAGAAGACTGATCATTCAGGGGGAGTAAGTGTCTAACATTCTGGATGGTTTGACATTCTTGATGGTTTGTGTTGATGAGTGGTGGTAACATCTCTAAAACTCTTTCTTTTGGTCTTTTTGGTGGGAACAAACTTAACTCTGGTGATGGTTTTTGTTTTTGGTTGGGACTGAACTTATGATGGATGGATATTAACTCTGATGCTATGTTTGACATTATGCTATGTCTGTATGCATTTAATCCGATCTGATCATGTTTTTATATGTTTTTTAATTTCTTGTTGTTTTTGCTAATATGGTTTGTATCTTAGACACTTGTGTGACTGTATCAGCCTCTTCATGAAAAGAGGGGGAGATTGTTGGCACACTTGTTTGCTTTTCATGCAGGTTTGATGTTTGGACTACCTGCTAACAACAAGAAATTACTGACTGCGGAGTTTAACTGCCATCGCTGCTGCAACCGTTTTACAACGCTTTATATATTTACCTGCAGCTCGCCCGGCAGAGATGGATTGACACAGAATAAACGCTCTGCAACTTTTACATTCACACACACTTTTGATATTCATTACTTGGATTGATCAAGGAGTTCTTGGAGAGAATCTTTTGTGTGATCATTCTGTTCTTATCTCAATTAGTTGGAATTGATTAGATAGATTTTATCTTGAGAGATTGATTGAGAGGATTTTGTAAATTCAAGATAGTATCTTGAATGAGTGAAAGATAGATAGGATTTCAGATTACAGGTTAGACATAGATTCAAGTTCTTAGACTGTTCTTGGAGATTTGTATTCTGAGGGAGATCTGTAGTTGAGGGGGAGCTCTAACTACTAGACCGAGCTAGGTACAGAGATTGCTAGAATAGTTTGTAAGGTTCTTGAGTCTTGATTTAGTGGAGTCTAAGTCTGGATTGGAATCCCCCGGATGTAGGACATGAGGTCCGAACCGGGTCAACAACCACCATGTTCTTTACTTTACGCACTTTATCTTTTGGTTGTTTGTATTTCTCTCTGACAACAGGCAATTAGGGACCTTCAGATTGGGTGCTGAGGAAAGTGTGGTGGTGGTCATCTTGAGGAATTTGGTTATGAGCTTTTCGGCTTGTGGGCTTTGCAAGTTGAAGATGATGATGCAGCAGCCAAAAAAAGCTACTGTATAAAGGGGGGCCTGGAGGCATGGCTGCTGCTGCTGCTGCCTCCTGTTAATTAGTGGTGGAGCGTGTGTTTTGAATCCGATCAATCAATCATGGGCGGCATTTTAGGCCGCATATATATAATACTATAGCGCAACAGGATTGTGTTGCAGCAGCTTTCACTTTACCCTATATATATATGGCACAATCAAACTCACAATCACAAGCAGATACTACTAGATAGTACTACCGTAATTTGCAGCAGGATGATGAATTGGCCACTTGAACACAAATCACGAAACAAGTCAGAGCAACAAAAATTTGATTTAATTTGCGCATGCACGCGGGTTAATTGTATGTATGTATGTTGCATTTGGCTGATTTACAATATACATCTATCATGAATCAAGCATAATTAAGGCGAAGGCGAATACTGATTAGGAGAGACTAGCCTTCAAGTAGCATGTGTAGATAGATACATACACGTACATGATACACCAGCAGCAGCAGCAGCAGCAGCACCACCTGGTCAGTGGTCAGACCCCGCGAACGCCACACAACATGATGATGTAGTAGTAGTAGTAGTAGTAGTAGTCACAACATGATCCATGGGAGGCACGAGGAGGACTGAGGGTTTAGGGAGAGCCCTCTTGACTATTGACTGTTGTTGTACACACACTACACTCTGACAATTCCTTTCTGGCGGCCTCTCCTCTCTTCTATTCATCATCAATGTCTTTCACAGCATCCTGCACCATACCCACCACCATATTCATCAATCTACACACACACACATAACATACTACTATTACATTACATACCACATTCAGCATTGTGTGTCCTCTCTATTTTAAATTACTCTCTTCTCATCATCATCATCATCATCATCACCAACTTACTTATTTGTTAATTAAACATGCTTTACCTGCTACCACTGCTAGTCACCAGTAAGTGATTTACCTTCGCAAGCTGAGTGACATAAGTTGCAGCCACTGCCGTCGCCAATAATCCTAATCCCAGAGTCCATAGCTGACCATTCCCCCCGCTACCACCTATGCTTATCTCTGATTCTTCTTGCTGCAAATTGCAAACCAACCAAGTTCGCCTCAAATCACTATGTATTACTAACAAAAACCATGCTCGCATGATGCTTCTTCATTAGCTTTCTTCACCACTCCACACATTAATAATTACTTGCATTTTCTTGCCAAGGCATAACCAATGGAGGTCTAAATAATTACCCTCCTCAAGCTGAATATACATCTGGGCATGATCAATAATCAAAATACAAATATAATCAATGGGACTATGGCGTATATTATATAATCCCTCCGTTTTCAAAAAAATTGAAACGGACCCCCAGTGCACGCAGTCCAATGCACATTTTAAATAATTAATAACTCAAATTCGGTACTAATAAAAATTCTAAGAGTTTGATATTTAAAAACTACTCGACGAGACGAATCTAACAAGATCCCATTTGACTATATTTTAACTAGTATAACTATCACAAAACTTTAAGTTAAAGTACGTGTGAAAATAGTACCCAATTTCCAAATGTTTCAACTAATCAAAAACGGAGGAAGTATAAATTTGATCAGAGCTTCTTCATCTACTTGCAAATGTGGTTTTTCCATTGTGTCCCAACAAGGGCAACACGACAAATGGAATGTTTGACATTCCACGCTGCCACTTAATTGCTAAGATATAATACCTCCATTTTTTAATAATTGCACCATTCCCACATTTAAAGCAATCCAATACACATTTTAAAATTTAACAATTAATAACTCGAATTTTGTAAAATAAAAAAAAGATAAAAACTTGATATCCTAAAGTTACATGATTAAATGAATCCAACAATATTTCACTTGACTACATCTTTTTTCCTTATATAATTGCAATAAATGGTTGGGTTAAAGTTGCATAATGAATAATGTCAAAAGTTAAACTGGAGCAATTAAATTAAAATGGAGGAAGTATTTATGATTTGTCTGACTACATGCTGGGGACAGTGTAGAGCCACATACTGAGTAAAAAGCTCAATTTGCTGCTTAACAATGCAAATCCACTCCCACGGAGAGATTGGAGTAATTTATAGCAATTAAGACTGCTTGCTCTTGTCAAGTAGGAAGTGGAATAGTTGCAAACTTTGCATTGGTAACTAAAAAATTAGAGAGAGTTAAGAAAAGGCCAACAGATAAATCATGCAATGAAACTCACAATTAATGCTCTTCCAAATGCACCAGCACTCACATAAGCCCATGTTCCAGGAAGCATGCCTAACCAACTGCCAAAAAACAAAACAAAAAAAAAGGGTTCAAGGAATCGCAGAAGATAGACTCCCTTATTTATATCTAGATCATGCTAATACAACATAGCTACATCCGTCGTAAGGTTAATGCAAACTATACAGCCCGCTTAGCAACAAATAGGTGTCTTCATCACCATGACACTGTCTTCATCTACCAAATGTCATGTTTGAATAGATGGATTCGGGAGGGGGTTTTCAACTTGTTTGGATTAGAGGAAGAATTTGTGAACAGATTTCAAATTCCCTCACCATATTTTGTAGTAATAATTAAGGATAGATTTCAAATTCCTTCTAAAAAAAGTCATTCCGAATTCCTTCTCCAAATCACTTCCTAAATCCAAATTCTTCCTTCCAAATGCACTCTTAAAGAAAAAGAAAAAAGAAAAAAAGCATTCAGTTGTTGGGACCATTTACACAAATATGACTCTATTCATAGGAATATTATCGTAGCATTGATCATATAAAATCTTTGTTCATCTAAGCATCCAAGAAATCAAAACATGCACGCACATAAACAAAACCACACTGATTCTTTTGAATGTTCCTAACAAAATAAACAAAGAAGCATATATATAACAAGAATTTGTATGATGATGTATCATCCGCAAGAATAATCTGTATGACCTTTATTTAAGGAAATTGTGCCATATCAATGTATATCTCTCAACAAGTAGAAATTGCATCAATTTTCTCTTCAAATGATGAAAACCAGATATTCTGTGCACATAGTCAACTACTCAATTGTCACTCAAAATATGAAATTGAAAGGGTGGAAACTGACCTTCCTAACACGTACGGAACAAACTTAACCGATGTAAGTCCGTAGAGGTAATTTCCAAGAGAAAATGGAAGCAAAGGACTCAATCGGAGCAGGGTAACAACCTTGAAACCATTTTCCCCAATGGCTTTGTCTATTGCTAGAAATTTCTTGTTTCCTTCTACAAGCTTAAGTATTCGCTCGCGAGCAAAGTATCTGGCAATTAGAAATGCAATACTTGCTGCCACCTGAAAGGTCAGGAATAATCTTTCAGGACTCAATTCAAGTCGTTACCACCTCCATTAATTCATGTGTAGTATCTTAGATTTACCGTGCCACTTAAAGAGACAATGATAGTCCCAGTAATGGTGCCAAACAGTAGGCCTGCAGACATGGTCAATGGTATTGCAGGTATTGCAAGTATCTGCAGAGCAAATAAAATTTCACTGGATATATCACCTTGCACTTCTACATACATTAGCAATTGCTTTCACCACGTTGATGGCGACAATTTCATTATGTTAGCATTTAATTACATTAATAACTAACTTATTCAAATCGAATTTTCAGAATAGAGACGTGCGAGTATTAATACTGTCCACTTAAATGTACTCAGCTGACATTGAAAGCCACCAACAGTACACTATCCAAGATGGACAAACTTGAGCAAACGTTACAGGTTATCGAGATAATATGCAAATCTAACCTCCAGTCCAGCATAAACTGCAACAAAAAGAGCATACCCAGCTGGCCCGTAACCTGAAACAAAATAGAACTCAGAAATTTGAGGCAGGATGTGTTGCTTTGCCAACAATAGTTTGAGAAACATCATGAACAATTTTCAACCAATCAAAGCAGGTAATAATTTTCATAACTGCAACATTCATACTCAATCCACTGATTAGTTATATCAGTTAAAAATTCACGTTGTGTAGTGTGCGAGTAGAAATTAAAAAAATTTGATACTCTAAAAACTACAAAATGAGACGATTACTACAAAATTAATAACTATGTTTATGTAACTATTGTACCGAGGTGAATCAAAGTTGAATAATATAATGAATAGTGTCAGAACCCCAAACATTTCACATTCGGAGGTAGTATAATATAACCAAATTGAATCTATGAAACTCAATTGGACCAGGAATGTCCGGAAACTTAGTATGATTGATCAACCATCAAACCTCAACGGATAAAAGAATGGAACATTGGATCTGAAATTGAAGGAACTTATATTTGTTGGAAAAATGAAAGGGGGAATTGAATTACCATCAATAAAGCCAGAAAATTGCGTCAAGAGAGCGCTGATCTGATCCTTGTAAATGTATCCAATAGTCCCAAAACCACCAACAACACCAACGAGCAAAAGTCCGGCCAAGATTGTGCCTTTAATAGCGGTGTCATCAGAGTCGGTTGCATCGGAGTCGGGGTTACTGTCGTCGTTTTCACCACGCAGATTGAAATTGAAGATCCTGCGGAGGCTTCGGGGCGGCGCAGTGTCGGGAGTTTTGGTAAGTGAGTGCTGCGGTTGTTTCTTGGTTTCTCTGAGAGAAGAGCAAGGGCGCAAGAAATGGAAACGCTTGGGCTTGAAGGCGATTAGAGAGAAGTGTGGGAGGATGGAGGAGGAGGGGGAGGAGGAGGAAGGGAGGCAGAGGCAGAGGCAGGGTGATGAGGGTCTTGTTGAATGAAGGGAGGGCATAGTTGAAATTGGAAACAAGGAGAGGCAGTGACAAGTGATGAGAGGTGAGGCTGGGAATGAGGATGGGATGGGATGGGAATTGGGATGGGATTAAAATTACTACTCCTACTAGAAGGATTTAGCCAGCCTGCCTTAATAATATCTATCTCGGGGTAAGAAGAAATTGAGTTAGTATTTCAACGACTGACTGCATCATCCATTCTAGACTCTAGAGGCTCGGCTGCTACAGGCTACAGTTATGCTGGATACTGATCGGAAATGAAGTTAAAAGTACCCGGAAGAAAGAGCACAAGCGTGTTTTTGGTGAACTGCCACGTGGATCCCAGAATCTTCTTGCAGTATCTTCCCATTATTCTCTTATTCGCAATGAGCTAAACTACCAGTAGTCTCTTGTCATCATTCTCTCTCTCTCGCCATCCACATACTTATTAGTAATACCTTATATTAACACTTTTTGATACACAGTCTAATATTTTTACGAACAACTACTAATATATTAAAATATGTAGAAATAAAAATTTTATAAAATATATATTTTAAAACTATTGAAAAAAAATTGAATCCAATAAATTCACACTGGACTATATTTTATATTACAAATAGTCTAAATAATCTAAATAGAACACAGTTTAGGCCTTGTTCTCTAGGCTTTAATTTTTCTGATCTGATATGAATTTATAAGATCTGATCTGGTCTGATCTGAATTTGTCTGGTTTTGTCTGAATGTTTCTGGTCTGGTCTGATTTGATCTGATCTTATTTTCTCTATATTATTATAATGATTTGATCTGATATGTTCTGGTCTGATTAGAGAACGGGCTTAAATCGGATGGAGGGAGTAATTACTACTAATACTACTACATGCTACATTGCTACTCATGTACTCCCTCCGTTTCTAAATAAATGTAACGTTTTGACTTTTTTTACTGTTCATTGTAACACTTTGACTTCTATTTTTGTTATAGTTATACAAGAAAAAATATAGCCAAGTGAGATCTTGTTGGATTCGTCCCATCTTATAGTTTTTAAATATCAAATTTTTACAATTTTTACTTGTACCGAATTTGAGTTATTAATAGTTTAAAATGTGCATTGGCATGCGTGCAGAAGAGAAACGTTACATTTAAAAAGAAACGGAGGTAGTATTTTTGTGGTTACTATGATCAGTCGAGAACCTTCCATAGCTTCCTTTGGGTTTTAGAATTCCAATCCACATGCAGAGAAGAACGGATTATTCAATTCAATATCCTCTATCGGTATTCCCTCCCCTACAAAGTACAATCTTCATCAACTGCTGAATTTTAATTCGCCTCACCCCTAAGCAGTGGCGAATCAAGAATTTTTTTTTTAGTAATATCACAAAAATGATGGAAATTATGTTGAAAAAGAAAAAAGAATTAAGGTCATTACAGTAGTATCACAACAAAAATTCAGTAGTTGCACAAAGTCAAATCAAACTTAATAGATCGCGTATGCCCCAAGCGATAAACCCGCTAAATACTCAAAAATGTTCACTAAGTAGTAATAAATACTCCACTATTGATCCGAATATATGTCAATCTAAATCTAAATAGGAGTAATAAAGTACTACTAACTAGTATATGCATGCCTCCAGGCTCCTCCGAGCTCCAACAAGATCCTACTTTTCGCCAATGCCCACATAATTATAATATGATTACGGCAACAGAATTGCTTTGATGATGCATGATAGTAGTATACCATGGGAGTTCCGTACATATATTCTCTTTTTTTTGAGCATATATGAAAGGGCAAAAATTTCTTAAGCATGTTGGCTCTTAAATTCCGAGTTGTCTTCTGAGTCTGAATATTATTAGTCAGCTTCTGCACCTTCCAACGCTATGAAGACAACAAATAGAATATGAAAGGGCACACGTAGCTACGTCACTAACTACTAGTTTATATCCCTATCTAAATAATTTTGGTTCCAGTGCGTCTTCCTGACCAAACAATTCAATGAAGTGCATGAATTTGTGAAATAGTAGAAGTAAATTGTGGAACAACAAGAAGAAGAATTGGGGAATTGTGCGTCGTGAGGAGAAGCTTCAGTTTACCATATCTTCCATTTCATGGAGGACTACTACTAATACAGTAGTAAGTATTTATTTTCTTTCAGAGTTTTGCCTAATTAATTAATTAGTTGCTTAATTCGTTATCCCAACCCAAAGTATATGTAGTACTAGTATTTTGTTCATCGTTTGTAATTTATGTTATTGGCATTTCTTGGAAGCTTA
Source organism: Hygrophila difformis (assembly GCA_030278955.1). Taxonomy (NCBI): domain Eukaryota; kingdom Viridiplantae; phylum Streptophyta; class Magnoliopsida; order Lamiales; family Acanthaceae; genus Hygrophila; species Hygrophila difformis. The sequence goes on from JAOANR010000011.1 coordinate 191,186, forward strand.
GCTTGTGGGTTGTGGGAATTTAATTTATGGGAAAGGACTGAGGAGGATACTAACTCAAATACTCATACATTCATTCATTCAACACACCACATAAGATGACAAGAATGAATTCCCTAGCTAGCTACTTCTCCTCGGGCCTCAGCTCAGCTCAGCTCATTCATAATATATAATGCTCCAAAATATATAGCACACAGGAAATTTGTTGACAAGTAGTCACAACTGACAACACAAAATTAAGAAACATAATTACCTCACTTAAAAAGATCTAGTACCCAGCTGGAAATTACAATAATTGCACGCTCCTTAAAATTAAAGATTTGCCAGCTGCTGTATGTTGATGGGATAAACAACATTAGTATTCCCATTGAACGCTCTCCTGCCAAACAACACATTTACGGCTTCCGTTGGGTGGAAAGCATCCCAGAATATGTATTGATTCCTGTTTGGACAGGGTGTCTGGAATGGAAGGCAAGTGATCTGTCCCCGATTCCTGCCAATGCCGCAGCACCCTCGATTGACCACACCGAACCCATATGACCCGGCATTAGCAAGGAGATCCTGGAACATGCTGTTGACGTCGATGTAAGAAAATCGAGAACCGGGGAGGTTGACGCTGAGGTTGTTGATCATAGCCTTTGTGTTGGTATTAAACGGGAGAACCAGCTGATTAACCGAGTCCGAGCACCCACCATCGTTGCTTTGGGCAAGGATGCTAGGAATGCATCCCATGAGTCCAAGCCCTGCGATCACAAATTTCCTGGCTCCAAGATTGTACAATCTCTGCAGGCAACATACATCATCTCGTCTTACTAAGCTAGTACATCTTCTTACATCACAATAATTGAAGGGGTAAATAAATTAATTAAACTGACATACTAGTATATAGTAATACTACTACTACTACTACTACTACTACGTACGGTGAGCTGTTGGGTATATTGCTGAACCAGGAGATCAGCAAATTGTTGGGGATTGTACTGATTCTTGGTGTCATAATTGGGCATAAGGTAATTGTTGAGGTAGTCATTGCTGCCCATCCCAATGAAGAAAATGGACTTGGAAAGGGCTTGGGATACATCTGCATCCGCATCCGCTGCAGCAGCTCCTCCAAGATGTATACTGTTGCTGATGTCATCGAGGGTGTTCTCAAAGTTCTTTATCTGCTGGTTAAATGGAATGCGGCTAACCTGCGTGCACATCATCAATATGTCATGAACCAATTAACTACTTACTACAAACATATTAAGTCGATCGTTAATAAGTATATATATATATGGTGCATGTACTACTCCTATATAATAACTAAATGCAGGTTGGTGGGAAATTAAGGATATATATGATGCCAAGCAATATAATAATCATGGATGATACTACCACATTGCAATATTAATTACCAGATGCAGCACAGCAGCAGGATTATTATTTGCAACTATTTTCATAATTAGGGTCGGTAAGGTAAATGAAAAGGCCTAAGGGTAGTGATGGAAGCTCTCATCAGTCATCAACTCAAAAAAAAAAAAGAAGAAAAAATCAGGAAATCTCATGTGGATGTGGACAAAACAGAGAGTAGTATATGGAGTATTAGTAGTAGTGTTATAAGTGAAGAAGGACTGACAAAGTTCCTGCCAGTGGCGTCAAGAATGCCGGCAGCAGCAGAGGCATAGTTAACTCCATATCGCATTAATCCACCACCACCATTAATATTATTATTGCTGGATGAGGAAACCTGAGAGTAGGGAGGAAGAAGGGGCAAACCGAGCAACTGAGCAATGGTATCGACCATGGTGTAGCCGTTGGAGAAGCGACCGGTGGGGCCACCCTGGAAATCAATGCCGTAGGGGAAATAGTTGGCTTTGGCCAAAGATAAGGGGAGGTCATTGTTGTTGCCATTGTCGATGAGGGAGTCACCGAAAACGAACATTGCAGGGACCAATGGCGCCGCCCCTGCTGCTGCTGCTGCAGCATCTTCCTGTGCGGCGGCGGCGCTGGTGAAAGCCAAGAAAACCAAAACAAGAGCGGCGGAGGAGGAGGAGGAGGAGAAGCTCAACGTGGCCATGTTTGGCGGTGACTGTATTGATGATGATGATGACGACAACGATGAGAAAGAGGATGGGAGGAGGGTGTATATATATATATATATATATATATATATTGGTATTGAGATATTGATATAGAATTGGGAGGAGAATTATTATTAATGAAGAAAAGGAGAGCTAGCTAGGTGGTTGTTGGAGCCTGGAGGGGGAGAATAAATGCATTCACCACCTCTGCTCAGCTCTGTGTGTGGTTTCTTGAAGTAGTAAACTAGTAAATTAAATGCAATGCAATATAGGAGTAGTAGTAGTATAATGCAATGCGCGCTACCTACTTACTCCCTAGTATTTAATTTACTACTATGGTCTATGAGTACTGGTGGCGCTGTTGCTGCTTCTCGTCCTCCTCAATCCACCTCATGGGACTTTTAATTTGTTCATCTTCAATTTCCCATTACTAGTACTACTAATTAGTCATCAGTCCATAATTACATTATAAGTACTACTAGTACTAATACTAATAAAGAGAAATTAATTGGCAAACCGCGCGTGGCTGCATGCATGCATGTGGGATGTGGCAAACTTATGGATGTACAGTACGTGGTCCATCTGTTTAAAAACGAAACTTCCTTAATTAATCAATACTAGTAGTAGATGTATATTCATAAAAGTCCAGAACATCGATGATAACGTAATGTATGTATTACTATGTACTCCCTCCGTCCCGCGAAGATTGAAGCCTTTCTTTTGGGCACGGTAATTTAGGTAGTGGAGTTTAGTAGTTAAAGTGGTGTGGGTATTTGTGTTTAAGATTATAATGAATTTTGATATTGTTTATTGTTTAACTTTGACTTAATATTATCGTAGTGATGTAATTTGAGAAAAATATTCAAATGTGGTCTTGTTAGAATCGTCTAATCGTGTAGTTTTAGAATATATATTTTATACAATTTTTATTTGTATCAATTTTGTAATATTAAGAGTTAAAGAAATATAAGGGACTTTGTGTAGGAAAGTAATAATGCATTGGAATTTGTGCAGAATAGTAAAAGTAAGTATTTTTAATGGGATTTGACAATAATTAAGATTCTAATCAAACTTATATTAATTTAATTTTTCTAAAAACGGAAAGGGTTCAAACTTCGTGGGACACCCCAAAAAGGAATAGGGTTCAAACTTCGTGGGACGGAGGGAGTACATTCATTCATTCATTCCTGCCGCATGGGAATTAATGGGAAGGAGTTGACTATAAATTGCAACAACATATATAAATACGTATAATACAGTATAATGGTCATTCTGAGTTTCTGACATACACGTACGGGCACACACTCATCTCATATAATTAAAGCCACCTACCCCATATATAGTCAACGCTTCAAGATTATTTTCAAGATGCATGGAGTATTAGTACTACTAATACTACTCCCTCCGTTTCTTTTACTTATCTTTTTAGAAACCAAAAAACTTTTTAAAATAGTTGTCACTTTACATATTTATCTCATATTTTTCCAATATTACCCCTATATTATCATAAAAAATATTTCTAGAATACTGTGTATTCTCTCTCCACTCCAATTATATTTTTTATTCCCAAAAAATACATAGGGGTAAAAGTTGAATAATACAAAATAATGACTACAATCTTACTAAAACGACTACTAATAAGGAACGGAGAGAGTATTAAAGAGATGAATCACGCTTCCCATCATCATTATCATCTCAACTGTGTCATATATTACTCCAATAAAGAGAGAAGCTTAACAAACATCATTTACTACCGACGATCTACAGATTCCTACAGACTACTACGATTACAATGGACAGCACCATTGGACCACACCATCGGAATATTTGGAAGAAATTCTTGTTAAATTGGATTATACTATTACAAAAATCAATGATTGGGTACATTGGGCGGCCGGCTTTAATAATTCCAAATGAATGAATGAATTTAAAAACGGCCCTGTTACGTTCCCCAGAAAATACAACACCGTGAATCCACACTCTGCCTACAGCAACGGCCAACAGCAGCAGCAGCAGTGCCTGCCATGCCATATAGAGGAGGGGATCTGCAGGGAATGGGTGCCCACTGCCCCGCAGCTCACAATTGAATACTCCTCCTAGTCTCCTACTATTGATTCCATCCCCCAACTAATACTCCTACCTACCTACCTATTCAACCTCATTAAATACTACTACTACTACAGTTCTACTAGTAGTATCTAGTATCTGCGTAGCCTCGTAAAGCTGCATAACAGACACACACACAGGGCACACTTCGTTCACTCTTACCACTTCTCCTTCTATCTCTTGCAACGTTCATCAGATTAGGTAGAAATAAAGCCTTAAAACAATGGAAAGTACTATTACCGCTCGCTACTTGCTTGATTTTCAATGCCTCGAGCCTTGAGGCCGGGAACATCATCAACAACCACATGCTTCCCAATACTTAAATAGTATCACAATCATAATTATACAATATCCTGAAATTTACTTTTTTGCATGTCTGTTTTCACACTTTTTACTTCCTATAGCTAGCTATATATAGCCATATAGGTAAGTAGCCCGTTGAGGGCACTGAAAAAATTAAAACTCACACACACTTGCTAAAAGGAAAAAAAGATAAAATAGTCCCTTTTCTTTTCAAAAAATTCAAATCAGTCCTTTTTCTATTTTATTACCAAAACAGTCCTCTACAAATGCTAATTATGTCCAAATCAGTCCTTTTTTCACTAATTATATTCTAATTGCTGACGTGGCAAGGGTTTTAATTTAAACCTGACACGTTAGTCCTTTTTCTTTTACTTTTGCCAATTCAGTCCTAAACTTTTATTTTGTTCTATTTAGTCCTCTACCCCAATCACTCATTTTTATATTAATTGGCCTCAAACATTTTAAATTATTTCATTTTAGGCCCAGAACCTTAAATTTTTTATTATTACTAATCCATTTATCAAATAAATGCACAACATACTTTCATAAATAAAATTAAACACCAAACCTCATATATTGGGTTTGACTGCTTTGTTATCGGGTCTTTCAAGTACCGAAATTTTACGGACTCTCTCTAATAACCACTCGACCGCAACCGATTGTTCATTGGTTTTGGTTTCCTTCAGTAACAATCAACAGAATCTTACTTTGCGTCCTACCTTAGGATGTAGCAATATTTGAGTAAATGATTTAACTTGAATTTTTGGAAGGTTATGGATACAGGAAGCCTTGGTTTTATTGAAAAATATTAATATTATTAAAAATATTAAAAAAAATAGCCTGAATTTTATTGTCCACAAAGTATGATTGTGCTGATTGTTGCTGAAGGAAACCAGAACCAATGAACCATCGTTACGGTCGGGTGGTTAGAGAGAGTCCGTAAAATTCGGAACTTCGAAGACCCGGTAACAAGGCGGTCAAACCCAATGTATGAGGTTTGGTATTTAATTTTATTTACGGAAGTATGTTGGGCATTTATTTGATAAATGTATTAGTAATAATAAAAAATTTAAGATTATGGGCCTAAAATGAAATAATTTGAAAGGTTTGATGCCAATTAATATAAAAATGAGTGATTGGGGTAGAGGACTAAATAGAACAAAATAAAAGTTTAGGACTGAATTGACAAAAGATAAAAGAAAAATGACTAATATTATGCACACGTGTCATGTTTAAATTAAAACCCTTGCCACGTCAGCAATTAGAATATAATTAGTGAAAAAAGGACTGATTTGGACATAATTAGCATTTGTAGAGGACTGTTTTGGTAATAAAATAGAAAAAGGACTGATTTGAATTTTTTGAAAAGAAAAAGGACTATTTTATCTTTTTTTCCCTTGCTAAAAAATTAAAAACAAAAAGGTATGGTAAGGGAAGGTATGGCATGACAAATTGACAAATGACAATTGTGATTTGAGATGGTTACCAACAAGACCTTTAAGGCTTCCATAATTTCATTGCGCAGTCTTCGCCATAAGTGGCGATGAGGTTTATGTGCGGATGGTGAGTAATGCCTATCACATCCTTCTCATGAACCTGCAGCACCCAAGACCCCATGTTTAATGTAGATACGGAGTGTACACCAGTAGTAGTACTGTTTACTTTTCTGGATAAACAAGCAAAAAATGCAAACCAACCTATACAATTTAAAGTTAATATTCCATTCCATTGGACCCAAGAAAGCAACTTCAAATTCAACTACTTACCTTCATTAGATGCTCTAGCTTGCCAGATTGATAACTGAAGCAATATAAATTCCTGCACCATAATCCAACAATAATATCTTAGAGATGCTTGCACCGTTAGGTTGAGTGAGAAACTATATTCTCTTATTCAAGGAAAAACAAAAAACAAAAAAAAAACAAAAGGCACACCACTACGACAGAGAAGTTATAATAGCTCTCAGGTAAAATCATTCAATGCCAAACCGCCATTCTCTTCAATTGGGAAATTTTATTTTACAGCGGGAGCAAAAGGGGAGGTCAGAGGTAAGGATTCATACAATATGAGAGCAGTTCAGCAGTATGCGTATGCCCCATTGCCCTCTAATAATGAGAGAGGCCTAAAAAACAAGAGCATTCTTTGCTACATACCTGTCCTCACCAACACAATAAATCCAGTCCCCTTTGGGTGATAAACAAGCTGCCATGAAATCACCACCTTCTCTTTTACCAGATGAAAAACTTTTTACAACCTTCACAAGAAAAGTATGCAGATTTGGGCTACATCAGTTTTCATATCCTCGTCAATAATATTCCACTAAACATAGAACACAACAACAATAATTACATTACATTTTATTTGGGTGATAAGACAATACAATTCTAGGGCTAGACAAGAATGAATAATAGAAAGAAAAAAAATCACTATATTGGCGTTACAAGACTTGTAATGATATGCATCCAAATAAATATCAAAAAGTAATGATAAAAGAAATACTATCTTATGCTTCCACCCTTTCGTTGTCCCTTTCTTTTTTGCATACCTGTCCTTGAAGTGTCATGGTGTATATTGATGACGTTTTGTTGCATACAACTATTTGATCAGCATTTTTGGGGAATAGATGGATAGAATTGACAGATGCATCACCACCCTGCAACATGGAAGATGAAAGGATTGCACTTAAAAAGATTAATGAGAAAAAAAGTAGGGACATTGATCTGATTTAGTGCTAACAAATATATATACCCTGAGAGGAGGTGGCGGCTTAAATGTCTGCAGACAATCTGTAGTCTTTACATCCCAAACCTACATGTTATCATCATAAACCATGTAATCATGCCACACCAAGAGTAAGGCTGCCAAAAGTCACGGAATGCTAACTACTCTTGCCAAAAGGTAACAAAGACAACTAACTTTCACTGTGCAATCACTTGATGCCGTTATGATACGAGAACCATCAGCAGTGAAGATTGCATCATTCACATAAGATGCATGGCCACGGAACTCCTTCAAGGTCTTCCCTGATTTCAGACCATGAATTCTGTACATAATAATATCAAAATCATGGAGTTTAATGGACAGTTACTTGATACTCAAAACACTGTTACCAGTACAGCTCTAATTTTAAAAATTCAAGATGCGACTTGGAGGAAGAGAAACTCACTGAAAAAGACATGAAAGAAGCGAAACAGGAAAGGTAGAATTTTGTGGTTTCAAGACCATCAGTTTTCCCTTGTAATAGACCCCCACCCCACACACCAACCCAAAATAAGGCAACAGTGACAAGCATATTCAAATTACCTAGCAGTGCTGTCAAATGATGTACTCAATAACTGTGTTCCATCTCGAGAAAAAGTTACACTGGTGACACCCTCAGAATGTGCACGCTCCAGCCGACGCAAGCACTGACCAGTTCTGATACGCCAAACCTGTAGCCAAATATAGGAAACAACAATATTCATTTTATCTTCAATAAATTCTAAGTCAAGGTATAATTGATGTTAGAATATCAAATAATGCACTACACAAACCATCAAATATTAGAGAGTCATAGAATAGCAGCAGATGACTTGCAATCAAATCCACAATGACAATATTTATCAAACATTTTCACCCATATATTTTCCTGTACTGAAGAAGCAAGTTTATTTTTATCTTGAAACACTGAAATGAACCTGACCTTTATCTTCCCATCCTGTGATCCAGATGCAAGCATCTCTGAGTCTCTACTAAAATCAACACATAGTACAGCATCATCATGCATCATAAAAGTTTCCTGCCAAGTTATCACTCATCAGCACAGACGTAACTTCAGATCAAATGCACATAAATACGACATTATGTTCATGGAAGCAATTAATTGCAAGGACTTATATTCTTACTACTATAGAACAAAATAAACGAGTAACTATCAACATTATGGATGACAAGAATTTGTAAACCAATCAATTAGTATGAAAAGATTGTATTGGAATCAGAATTGGAATGGATTTGAAATTTTGAATCAAGAAATTCACCTACCCATTTTCAATGTATGAACAGATAACTCCTCATTCCCATTGAGGACTGATATGTGCAAGTGAAATCTTCTCCTTAAAAGCTTGAGCTTTTAAGAGAGTTGGTTTTTTAACAAGGTATCGAAGCATTTTGATCCTGATCTTGTTATTCAATTTGGAGATCAAGGGAGGGTGTTGAGATCACACATCAGATATGATGTGGTCCTCGTATGGGTTTATAGGGTCATAAATAATTCTACCTATTACCAATTGGTTTAGGTGTGAGCCTCCATTTATGGTTTCTACTTGGTACCAGAGCTAAGGACCTCGTGTTTGAGTCCCACCGTCCCCATTTATATTTGAGGGCTTTGTTTGTAGTATTTACTTTGGCTGGTTCCGTCCGGATGGTTTGTCTTGGTTCACGTTTAAGGTTGGTTCACCCTGCCTAGGATATGATGATGAGGACTGATATATGTGATTGAATTCTCCACACTAAAAGCTTGAGCTTTAGGAGAGTTGGTTCATTAACAATTCCAAAAATAGATTTGGATATAAATCCCGACTCTCAAACCAAACACCCCAAAGAACTAGATAACATCTGCTCTAATGTTTGAATTTAAACTAAAAAAAAGCAGAATAAGAAGAATTTGCTCTAAATGTTTGAATTTAAAATAAAATAAAAAACAAAATAAGACGAAGATGAAACTTTTTTCTCCAGTTCATAACAAATTTATGAAAAAGGAAGAAATTAATTGGATGATGAAACGTCATAAAATACATGTAAACATCATGTTCAGGAATCATACAGAGCAGCAACAATTAATCAACCAAGATGACAACTAGCATGTAAATCAAAATTATGGTAAGTAACTCACATCAGCCTGATATTGAAGATCCTTCTTGAGTTTTCCACTTATGTGATCCCACACCTAAAATACTATAGAATGAGTTACCAGAAATGAAACTTCAAGAGTATCAGAAAATAAGGGAATTCATAAAAATTGACCTCAATAAATCCATCAACTGAACAAGAAACAAGGAATTGGCCATCTGGAGAGAAATTAGCACCCTCTGGATGACTGTTCTTCCCAAACTTCAGAAATTAAATAGAAGAGAATGTAAGACCACAGCATATTAAGAGAATGAGGAATAAGACGTGTATACATCTTACAGGCAGAGCTGGTCAACTTTCAAAACGTACTTCTATTAAAACCAAATACCAATAGACAAGAAAATGAAAGAAATGCATTCAAGGTGTTTGCTAGTGATTCCTAGAAGCCCTGATATCATGACTAGAATTTATAGACTCGTCGTCTTGTATTAAATGGGGAAAGGGAAAAACTAATAAAAAATATAAAATAAACTATAAAACAAGATCTGTAACACTTGAGTTTAAATAATTTCCATGTTATCATACGATGGTGACATGCAATCCAATAGTCAAATCACAAAAAAGTGAGGTAAAGGTGCCGTCATGGCGATGATTAGATTTTCAGTACTATATGGCAAGTGAGCGCACCAAGAATAATCAGATGTATAACTTGCCTTTATAGTATGCCCAAGGGTTGTTGGGTACATATCCTCCACATCTTGCTTCATGGCAGCTGTACCTCTGAACAGGTCAAATTGTGTTCCGGGTGGAAGTAGACCTGAAAAAGCCAACAGAAGTTTAAGTGTTACAGAAAAGCCATGTCTATGCTTAACCTGCACATGAATTTGGTGATGCAGTTATGAGTAGTTTGTAAAGACAATGAAATGTTGCAGTCACATCTTTGACCAAGAAAATTTGTGGGAACATTGCTTAATACTCCCACCGCCCCGGTAATACCGTCCTAAAACTTTTGGGCACATTATTTTAGGTAAAATGGATTATTGTGTTAAAGTGGTTTAATTAGTTGATGTGATGTTTATTTGATTTGAGATAAAGTAAAGTAATTAGTTGATATGTTTTAGTCGATGTTTATGGAGTAAACAATTTTTAAAAAGGGAAATGTGATAATTGTAGTGGGACGGACTAAAAAGGAAACTGAGACGGAATTAGTGGGACAGTGAGTATATCTTATAAGATTTCATACTGACAGTTGATGCTCCTAAGCGATATGCTTTTCTGATAGTATTTTAAAAATTGTCCTGCATATCAGTGCTGTACTGCTGTCGTGGGATGTTAAAATGAGTTGCAACGGCCAACGGGTATCAACTACCTAGTTATCTAATTATATACTATACATCTACTCCCTTCCATTTTAAGAATCAAATTGACTAGGCATCAAAAGAAAAACTAGGAGGGAGATATTATCCAGTTTAGTGAAAATCAGAAAGAAAAACTAATTAAAGAAAAAAGCGAAAACCAAAACAAAAATTAAGAATGATATTCCCCGGACCAAAGCAACTTCATATGATATTCAAAATAAGTGTCAGATTCCTACAGTAATAAATTGAAAACAAACTCATTGTCCCTAATCCCTTTATTCAGCAATAAATTGAAAAGCAAAATGGAATCATTGAATGTAAACATAAAAAATCTTAAAATAAATGGTAATAATTCAAAACATATTTGAGACTTGTTTTATAAGAAACCTTGATGCTGCTGCCACTTCAGAGCCTGTCCAATCAAAGCCATTAATCGTGAAGGAGGAACCACAGAAACCTCAGCCGCAATAGCTGTAAAAGTATTTGGGTTACATATACCACAAAGATACACTGACGACATGAAAAATCTCATCAGCCGCCCAAAGAGACAAAGCAATATGATGAATATTGATCTCTTATACTTTTGAAACATATGACTGATAAAAGATTGAGAGGGAGGGGGATACTGGAAGTCAACAGTCTTTCAGCTGTGTTGCTTTCTGATACCAGGCAGACTACCTTTAGGTTTTCTACCTTTCACATATCAGAAGTACCTACCTGTTCAAAAACAGATTTATTGTCCCTCGTTAAGCCTAAAGGCTCAAGGGCTAAGCAAATTAATTCATAGTTTTTAACAAATCAAATATTTCTTACGCATATGCCAGTCAACATCTCTAAATAAATTCTCATGTCATAATCATACCAGAGAAACAAACAGAACGTAATTCAAAATTTTTAGACCATGTGCAACTAGGAGCAAAAAGTAAGGAACCTTGAGCAATTTGTGCACGTTTTTTCTCCTTTGTAGTGTCTTGATAAACCTGTGCATAATAAGGTGAGAAAATATATCACCTCAAATTCAAAAGGTGGCACTTAAGAGTAAGAAAAAGTATTCACTATTGAAAGTGTAGCAGTGGCAAAGGAATCAATTTAATCATAGAGTACAATCACTATAATTTAATCATGGGCTAAATTAAAATGGAAGAGAACTAATCCAGAAAAGGTCCAATTGCAAATATGGAAGCTATGCCAATAAAAGTTTCTTTTACTTAGAGGTGGTCAAAATTAATGGAAAACTAACACTCCTAAAGTGCAAGATCCCACATGCAGAGTAGCATTCGTAGCAGACATAAGAGATCATCTTAGGTGAAATCCAAGGACTAAGATAGAAGCAAGAAAGCTTAAAAACAAAGAATGATCATCCATACTTCATTTGGGTCAAAATAAGTCCGAACAAGTAGATGCTCAAGTCGTAAGTACCGCTCTGGTTGTTCCTGTTTCATGACACCCATCACTTGGGTTTGTCTTAATATAGCACGAGCAGTATCAATCTCCCGCAGTTCAATCATTTCCAAAACAATCTATAAACAAAGAAGTGCACATGAGAACATGATTAAGTAAAAGAAACTGCAGATAGAAGAAAAACTTTTAAGAGGAGTATCAAACAACAGTAGGACCACTTTCTCCATTTAACATAGCTCCAATAAAATAAGCAGACCGAAAAATGAAATATCTCATTTTTCATGAAATACAGTGAAATTCAGTGAGCTTAGAGGTGATGCATAGGGTTCAGATGGAACATTAGTAATATAGTTTCAGTAAATCTTGATGGAACTAGATGAACCTAATAATGCTCATTAAGAGAAATCCTTCCGGTATGGAGCTCGACATATCAATATGATCAGCTACAAGACTTCAAATGGCGTGGATAGAAAAAGATAGAATCAATAAGTTTATATTTAATGTTGAATCACTAACATTGCTAAGTATCTGTGCCAAGAAAAAGACCTACAAAACAAAGATTATCATATTGACAATGAGAAGCACAAAATAGAATGATGCACTAGGAAACTTTCGCTCTTTGTATATTCCAATGATATTTTCAAACCAAGGTAGCAGGAAACCAGAACCACTAAGCTTAAACAGCAAAATGTATCTTGAAGATCCAGAACAAGGAAGCAAATGGAGGAATCTGGATAGGTTCCCATGCATATCACCATATCAGGAGCAGCCTACCTGCTCATACAGGTCTTCTAAATTCTTTCGTGGAAGCTTGAGCTGGGCAACTTGAGGTAAGATAGCATCCCATCTTCCACTATTTATATCAGCAATAAATGTTTCAAGGCTGTCAACAGTATTCAGGGAAACCTGGCACTCATTCTGCAGCGTTTGAAAAGTTTGGTGCAGAGAGTTCTCTTTGCAGAACTGCAACACAATCTTTATCACACTGCAAGCAAATGCATGAGAAAATATTTATGGGTGTGTGTGTGTGTTTACAATGAGCGCACATTACAAGATGAAATCTGGGGTAACTGATTGCAGGAAAGGTAATGAGTTAAACCTATATTACCAGGATGAAAACAAAAAAAGTGCAGCAAGGGGTGAACTAAAATTGGACAGCTCATAGACAATCAGGTGCCAGAAAAGAGTTGTGAAAGGCATCCAAATAAAGAGATCGCATTTCATGAAAATTTTAAAAGCAACTTAAGTTTCCAGATTAAAAGATGCAAAGAATGTTGAATTAAATGACCAGACCATAAAGCATGTAACATCCTTAAGTTTCACAGTACAAAAGCAGGTAAATTTGTGCGTAACTGCAGCCACGGTAATGGATTAAGCACAAAAAAAATGTAAATAATCAAAGTGGAGGTGACCACTGTTTCAATTTTAAATTTTTCAACGAGGCAACTGCATTTGAATAACTTTGACAAGGGTCGGACTAAATGAAATAACTAGATGAAGGCATATCCGGTGGCTATGTATGTATGTATGTATGTATGTATGTATGTGGCGTATGAATGAATTGCTGCAGGCCCAGTAACAGAAAAAAGCAAATATAAGAAGATAGAACCCATTTCGTTCAATACGGATTGCACCGTCATAATTTAATCTTATTACAGAAACTGAAGGGAAGAAGGCGCAAAGGTGAAGTTTTTTGGGTGAGATGGAAGTATAGAAAAAGCAGAGTGTGTATAAATAAAGCATATGAATGAGATGCAGCATAGATGATAGAAGTATAACATACTCTCGGGCTTCAATTTCCAAGGTGGAAGACATGACTATGGAGCGTTAGCATAAGGTAACCCTAAAACTGAAGACCCCACGGGAGTGCAGTGCTGAGAGATAAAAGAAGATGATGATTTCCTTGCAGCTTGCCGGTACTCCGCTGGTCCGCATCGTCTATTGTCCAGTCCCGAGACCTGAGTTAAGTAACTAGTAACGTAACAAATACATTGAGTCGGATGTAATATATGGTGTGCCCTAGATTTTTTTTTTTTTTTTTTTTTTTGGGTGAATTAGTGTGCCCTAGATTTTGATTGTCTATAAATTTTAAATTTTTATAAATATTTTTTTTAGTAGTAGTAGTAATTTTAAAATAATTTAAAAATAATTAAATTAAGGGGTGTATTGGATTGAGACTCTATAGGCCGAGTTTTTTGGACTTTTAAAGTTTGGTGTATTCAATTTAAATTTTAAAAAGTCTTTAAAAATCTAGAGGTATTCAATACATATTTTAAAAAGTCTTTAAAAATTTAGAGGTATTCAACACTCTATGGATTTTAATTCTTTATAGATTTTAATGGGTTTTTTAAAAAATTATAACTACACGAGGTCTCTCTAAAATCAGTCAGACTCTTCATAGACTCTAAACAAATTTACCAATTCTACATGGGGTCCATGAACTTTCTAAATCCACCGAGTTTTTAAAGTTCATAAAAATCTAATTAATAAAGTCTCAAACGAATAGACCCTAAAACATAGTTTGTGAAAGTTTCTCAATAAATTTTTCAAGCTTTTTTTTTTCACTTGTATAACTTTTGAAAGCGGATTTAAAGAACATAATTTTTATTTTGTGTGGAATAAAAAAGAATAGATGAAGGCATTTGAAGTTATTGGGTTTGTTTGGAAGTGGGGGTGATTAATGAGTAGAGTTTCTTGAATTCCACACGGGACTCGATTCGGAAAAAACTCATGCTCGAAAAATTTGAGTCGAGTTGGATAGAGTAGTCGAGTATCAAGCTCGTGCTCAAGTATAAGGATATGATACTCGTTGAGTACTGAGTCGAGTCGAGTACTGGACTCGTTTTTCTTTTTTAAATATATTTTATATTTTTAATACTAGCTCATTCTGATTTTTATTTATTGTCCACTTTCACATTTTTTGGTGAATCCGGGTATCCCCATCCACTTAAGCCAATTTTCTTGGTTGTCCACTTTCACATTTTGATCCGTTTATAAGAAAAAATTATTTTCACTTACTTATGCTCACTCACCCATTTTATTTGTATTAAAAAATAAAATGTGTCACTTATTTTAAAACATCAAAAAAGAAAAAATGATTGCTCTTTAAAAAACAACATAGTATATTTTTAAAAAAAGTTTGGTACTATCTTAATTTTATAGTAATTAATCAAATATTTATTTATGTACCAAATTGAATAATGATTTTATGTCATAGTTTCAAAATTTAAAATCAACATACAAATGTAAAAAAAAAAAAAGAAAAGAAAAGAAATTTAATCAAGCTCGAACTACTCAAACTCGAGAAAAGGCAAAAAAAAAAAGGAGCTCGAGCTACTCGAGTAATGTTAGTTGAGTTCGAACTCGAGTAATTCAAAAATGTTGTCAAGTCAAACTCGAGTACCCACTACTTGAGCTCGACTCGACTCGATATTACCATATATAATAATATCAAATTATGCCAACAATGGAGACATAAATTTGGAATGAGAAATTGTCTGCTACAATACAAATTCCCTTCCTTTATGTTCATCATTGGTTAAATCCAACTTAAATTGCTTACCCAAAAAAAAAAAAAAAAAAAAATCCAACTTAAATTAGCTGTGAATCTTAATTGATATGATCATTAGCCAAAAAGACAATCGTCACAAGGGTGAAAGCAAGGGTTTGGTCTTGAATGACCGGGAAGTAAAAAAATTTCATTGATGCCAAAACAAAAAAGGTAATAAAGTGATAAGAATAGGTGCCCCATTATATTTGTAGGAGAATGTAATTGAGTAATTATTACATGGATTAGATAGCATTAGGGAATGATTAAACAACTAATAAGTAGAAATAAACAACAAGTGAATTTAATGCAAGAGTAGTAAAGCTGCAAATAAAGGCAGGCGTTACCTGTGATGCAAGCGACATGCATGATTGTGAAGGGGGTAGGGAGGGTGCATCTAGTTTTGGAGTTGGCGCATTATATATAATAATCAATCTGTTGTGGAAATCGGGTTAGTTTCCACCAAAATTATACCCGAATAATAGAGCTATTAATTATTAATAAAGAGAACACCAAGATTTAACGAGGTTCGGCACAAATTTGCCTACGTCCTCCGGGCCCCACCGAATTATTATTTCACTATGAGGGAGAAATATTACAAAAGGGTTTTGAAAATAATTTCATGACAGACAAAACCCACTCGACAATGGAGACTTACAAAAGCCTAAAAACTAAACTCTCTCTCTCAAGAATTTGCTTACACAAGAGAATTAATTTTGCAGGCCTTTTCTTTTGCCTTGCTGGGTGTCTTCTCGCAAATGAAATGCCCAGGGTATTTATAGCCTTCAGTAACCAACTGTACCAGCAGAAAAATGAACAGAACCGATGCGATATTTGCACAGTATTGCACGTGAGCAGCGGCAAACGTTGAAATAGATGGGAGACAAATTAATCAAAACATAAATGCTCACCTAACCTATTAAATTGGGGCGGACCACTTTTACAAATCTCCACCTTGGTGCGTCCCAAATTCCAATCATAGTGTCTCATTCGAGGATCTCTCATCACGAAATTCGGCAGGACCTCGAAATGCGCTTTTCAGCGCCAGCTTCAATATCTTGAGACATTTATCAAGTTCAAACAATGTTCGAACTTGATACCCTATTACAGCATTCGTCAACATGTCTGCAGGATTCTCGGTGGTCTTGATCTTTTGTACCTTGACTCCACCTTCTTCAATTATTTCCCGCACAAAATGGTACCGTACATCGATATGCTTGGTTCTAGCATGATATACCTGGTTCTTTGCTAGATGAATGGTACTTTGACTGTCACAAAATACTGTTACATGTTTCTGACCAACTCCTAAGTCATCCAGCAATCCCTGTAACCAAATGGCTTCCTTAACAGCTTCTGTAATGACCATGTATTCTGCCTCCGTTGTTGACAAAGCAACGGTTGACTGTAAGGTATACTTCCAACTAACTGGTGCGTTTGCAAGAATAAATACGTATCCAGTAGTTGATCGACGTTTATCCAGATCTCCTGCATAGTTTGAATCACAGTACACAACTATATGTTGACCAGTAACATTAGTCTTCTCAAATATCAATCCAATACCTAAGGTTTTCAAGATATACCTTAGAATCCATTTCACAGCTTGCCAATGATCTTTACCGGGATCGTGCATGTACCTGCTCACTACTCCAACTGCATGTGAAATATCAGGCCTTGTACACACCATTGCATACATCAAGCTACCCACCGCATTTGAATAAGGAACCTTTGACATGTATTCTCGTTCCTCTTTCGTCTTCGGGCATTGTGAAGCACTGAGTTTGAAATGAGGAGCAAACGGTATACTTACAGGTTTGGTTTTGTTCGTCATGCCAAAACGCTGCAATACTTTCTTCAGATATTGCTTCTGAGTCAAACTCAGAGTGCCCCTCTTCCTGTCTCTCGTTATTTCCATACCGATAATTTTCTTTGCTTCACCGAGATCTTTCATTTCAAACTCCTTGCTGAGTTGGGACTTCAACCTGTTTATCTCTCCTCTATGTTTCGAAGCAATTAACATGTCATCTACATATAGAAGAAGATAAATGAAAGATCCATCATGTAGCTTACGGAAATATACGCAATGATCAAAACTGCTCCTGGTGTACTTCTGGCCAATCATAAATTGATCAAATCGCTTATACCATTGTCTTGGTGATTGTTTCAATCCATAAAGTTTTCCAGCAACTTCAAATCCTTCTGGTTGGGTCATATAGATTTCCTCCTCCAAATCACCATGTAAGAATGTCGTCTTTACATCCATTTAAACTAGTTCCAAATCATGCTGCGCTACCAAGGCCAACAAAATACGAATAGAGGAATGTTTCACAACAGGTGAAAATACCTCATTGTAGTCAATTCCCTCCTTTTGAGCATAGCCTTTAGCTACCAATCTTGCCTTGTAGCGAACGTCATTCTTTTTTGGAAATCCTTCTTTCTGAGCATAGACCCACTTGCAACCAATTGTGTTCTTTCCCTCTAGGAGTTTAGCTAGCTTCCACGTGTGATTTGTTTTAAGGGAATGCATTTCCTCGTCCATGGCTTTCTTCCACTTTTCTTTTTCCGGACTCATTCTTGCATCAAGAAAAGTTTGTGGTATACCTTCTTCAATAACAGGAAGTGCATAGGCCAGCATACTTTCGAAACGAGCAGGTCTCCTAACTTCTCTTCTTGGCCTCCTCATTGCAATTGGTAAATCTTGTTGCTCCTGAGGTTCTTGTGTTAAAACCTCACTTTCTCTGGGCTCTTCTTCGGTACTTGGACCATCGTCTTCTATTGGTTGACCATCTACCTCTCTGGTAGTAGATGTCTGAAACTCCACCTGTTGAGGATAATGCTCCACCTGCTGAGGAGTACTATCCGTCTGCTGCTTGGTTACTTTATTCAACATTATTGATTCGTTGAACGTAACATCCCTGCTAAAGATCACCTTTTTCATCTCCGGGCACCATAGGCGATATCCTTTTACTCCAGAAGATATCCCTACGAAAACAGCTTTTCTCGCCCTCGGATCCAGCTTTGATTCTTTCACGTGATAATATGCAGCGGAACCGAACACACGTAAAGAATCATAATCATTTGCAGGTTTGCCAAACCATGCCTCCAAAGGTGTCTTGCCTTTAAATGCAGTTGATGGTAGTCGATTGATTAGATGGCTCGCATAGGTCACCGCTTCAGCCCAGAACTGCTTGCCCAAATTAGCATTGGACAACATACACCGAACTTTCTTCAACAAGGTTCGGTTTATCCGTTCAGCCACCCCATTCTGTTGTGGCGTGTCCCGTACAGTGAAATATCGGGAAATACCTTCATTCTTACACAAATCGAATAAAAGATCATTTCGATATTCTGTGTCGTTATCAGATCGAAGCACTTTAATCTTCCTCCCGGTTTGGTTCTCCATCATTTTCTTCCAAGCGAGGAATTTCCCGAATGCTTCATTTTTTGTTCGCATGGGATACACCCATACTCTTCGGGAAACGTCATCAACAAACGTTACAAAATAGTGGTTTCCTCCCAGAGAAGCCGTCTTGGTAGGTCCCCACACATCTGAGTGAATGTAATCCATAATGCCTTTAGTGTTATGGATTGTTGTTCCGAACTTCACCCGCGTTTGCTTTGCCAGAACACACTGCTCGCAAAATTCAAGTTTGCAAGTCTTTGCACCCTTTAATAATCCTTGCTTTGCCAGAGTCTGCAAGGATTTTTCCCCAGCATGCCCAAGCCTCATATGCCATAGCTTGGTCATTTCATCTTCCTTGTCTGCTTCTGATACTGCTGCTCTAATGCCAACCACTGTATTGCCCTGGAAGTGGTATAAGTTATTTTTCCTTATACCTTTCATGACGACAAGTGCTCCCGAGATCACTTTCATAATCCCATTCTGAATGTTGATGGAGTGGCCTTTAGCTTCCAAGACTCCCACAGATATGAGATTCTTAGCAAATTTCGGTATGTACCGAACTTCCGTCAGCACCTTGGTTGTTCCATCGTGGTTCTTCAGATATACTGAGCCAACTCCAGCTATCTGGCAATATCCGTTGTTGGCTAGGTAGACAACTCCACCATCAACACTTTCAAAGTTGACAAACCACTCCTTCCTGGAACACATGTGGAATGAGCATCCTGAGTCTAGCAACCAGTCGTCAGTGCATGTCGTTACCGATAAGACACAAGCTAAAGAATACTCTGTCTCATCACTATCAGCAACACAAGTGTTATTGATCATCCGATCCACCAATCTAGCATTCTAGCTGGATATTGCAAATATTTTTACATAAGTATTTTAATAGATAAAAGGGATAAATTTACAGATATACTTCTTTATTTCAGTCCTTTTATCTGATCATTTGTGACATGATGAAGAGGGGATGAGCTGCCGATTGAAACGGGGCAAAATTGGGTAATTAAAAGGTTGAAATAAACAAAAGTAGACACAAGTAATGAAATAGTACGTAGTACGTAGTAGCACATGAAGCTAGTAACAAAGACGACAGGGCGTATACATATATATATATATGGAGTCCGATTCTCATCAGCTCTCGATACATATGAGTATGACAACAGACGATCAAGATGATAACAACGATGACGACGACAACAACAACATAACGTACACTAGAGAATGATTGATCTATTATTTTGGTACAGGGAGGGCATTAGGCATTCATAATAATTATATGAAAGGCGGGGGCGGGTAATGAGGATATACTGTAGATCACAATTCATATATAGATGGGGATGCTCCAAATAAACAAACGCAGCAGCTTAACTAATTAAATATGGTAGACGACGACGACGACAAGACTTGCATATGTGTACTGCTCCTCGTACGTGTTGGGACTTGGGACTAATTAATTGGGTAGCTGGGTTTATATATAACTGTATAGTTATACAATACAAGCAGCTAAGCAGGAGCAAACTGGTGGTGGGGTACCTAGCTAGAATTGGAAGATCTCACAAGGTAAAATAGATAGAGCTGCAGCAGCAGCAGCAGCAGCAGCATGATCAGTAGGAGAGGGCAGCATCATATTAAAGTTATTGTGAGCAGCAATAGAAGGAGGAGCCTGCGGCAGTACTGGATGATGATGATGATGATGATGATGATGATTATGATACATCAACATGTCATCGTCGTCGTCATCATCATCTATAGAAGTAGTAGCGGCCATCATTGGAGGACGACCACCTGCACCTCCATGACGATCATGATGAATGACGTTCGCTCCAGCCACCATTCGAGCCAACTCATCCATCCCATATTGCTCATCTATCTGCAATAATTTATTTCAATTTTCATTCATTCATTCATTCATTACTCTATAGCTAATTAGTGTTTCATTTCATTTCTGCACCACCTACTAATTAAAGCCTACTATACATTTCTTCTTCTTCTCAATTATTATATCCATATCAACATCTATATATATATGTTCAAGTATATATATGATTAAATATGTAATTACCTTCCCCTGCAGATGCTTGTTTGCCGCTTGGAGTATTCCTTCCTATCATCATCAGTCATCACCATCATCATCATCCTCATTATATATATTAATCGTGCAACAATCATATATTTATTATTACGTACTGTATCTAATTAATAAACTACTGTATATATGTAGTAAGTATGTACATCCTAATTAACCAGCAACCAGTATGCATGATGATATGCATGTAATAAATGTTATACTACTATTAGCTAGCTAACCTTGTTCTTCAGCAATTGGATTTCTTGAGCCATAATGTCCATCTGCACGCACACAATATGACAATATTAATATTAATTCCTGTTTAAAAATTTCAATTACACACGTGGTATGTTTAATTGGCATTAATTAATTAATTCGTCAATTTTTATTTTTATTTTTTCCTTCTTGAGATATCTTGAAAATACACATGCATCCGCATTAGACTAGAGCGTGTGTGTGGGTACCTTTGCAGAACGAACATGGTAAATCCAAGTCTCAAGGTGTTTCTCGAGAATGTTGAGTTCATCCAAAGTCATTGCTGCAGCAGCAGCAGCTGCTCCTCCATACACAAACCTTCATAATTCATGAGTATATATTATTGTGAAACCGCATGCAATTATTAATGAGTTAATATGTACAGACTACAGTGTGTATATATATATATGATGCTATATACTAGTAGCTAGTATTGAGCAGCAGTTTGACGTGACGTATATACTAGCTAGTTTCATTTATGCACTACTCCTAATACTAATAATTAAAAGAATAAAAGTAGGTAGAGCTATTAGCTACACGTACGTACCGCAGTCCTTTCTGAAGAATCTCCATCTCAAACTTGAGCATGCTAACCTCCTCCTTTGGGTCCTAACATAACCAATACACACACAACAACATATACACCCAGGCCACCACACAGTTGATCAGTATATATATGTCTTTTTTATTAGCAAAATAGTAGTAGTACCTAAATTAATACAGTACTAGTAATATTATATTCTTTCATCAAGATAAATAAACTACTACTATTACTGCTGTATGTAGTCCGTGTAGTACTAAGCTAGTAGTACTGATTATCATATAAGGATAAGGTAGTAAGTAGTTTCTGTCATGATGACTCGACTCGTACGTACAAGTTTGACATGCAATGACACTGTATGTACTATGTAGTGTGTGTGAAAATTGAAATAGAAATACTCTATCCAATATGAAATTAATGGAGGATCAGTTAGCTAGCTAGTTGTCTTAATTACTAGAAGTAGTACTTTATAAATTATTACGTACTACACCTAATAACCTAAGTAGGATCGGAGTATACTAGTATTTATTCCATCATATCTATCGTCTGATCTGATGTGATCTCTGCAGTTAGTTGGCGGAAGGAATAAGTAATTTGGTGCATGCATGCTTCATGACTATGAATCATAATTCATACTAGTATAAATGTATCCCAGCTGGTGGCTGGTGGCCGTATCAGGAATCAGGAATGGAATCCAGCCATCCAGCTGCGTGCCATCCAGCCTCCAGGTATATGGAGAATAGATAGATACACAACACACATATCTCTGTCCACTTTATTAGTCAAAAAGCAATTAATAATTAAAATAAATAAGCTAAGCTACCGATGCATGCACTGCCGGCGGCACTACGCATCAAGTTCCAAAGGAAAAGGACGTTAATTAGTTATACTACTAATCTACTATTATTACTGCATGCGATCCTAATTCCTGGCCTAGCTACCTACCTACCTGCATCCATATACTCGATCGTACATATAAACTAACTAATTAGGCATTTATAAATTATAATAATAATATTTAATAGATGCATGAAGCTAGATGCCATGCCAAACGAATTGTAGTATTAGTATAAAGCAGCCCATCAAGTTTTGTCCCCCCACCCCCAAAAAAAGAAATATGATCAGTGGTGTTGGTTTGGCTTCTTCAACAATTCTGTTCCCTGTATATAATATAATAAATATAATTATAGTAGCAAGTTAATTGTAGCTAGCTAGATTGGAGCTCTCCAGGCTCCACCTCATTATAAGGTTTCATATATTCCAAAACTATATACTACTTCTCAGTTCTCATGTATATGTAGGAATTATTTAATTTAATTGTTACTCCATCATCTAATAATCTAATAGGAGTAATAATTAAGATGAACCAAAGACTAAAAGGGCGGGGGGTATTATTATTATTATAATAATTATAGTTGATTTAAGGAAACACGAAAATGAATTATTAGTAATTAATAAAGCTAATTAATTAAGAAGTGTGAAATCTATATATAAAGCGTATGGGGTAAGGTACATGAAGAAGTGGCTTATATAGGTAGGTAGGTAGGTAGACGAAATAGAATGGATGGAGCTAGGAGGCAACTAATTAAATTACATACCATATTGTTGTTAAGAAGAAGGTGGTTGTTGTCATGATGATGCAGAAGATCACTAATATGATCAGCTGATGATGATGATGAAGATGGTGGTGGTGGTGGTGGTGGTGCAGGAGCAGCAGTTGGACTTTCCCGGCTACACTTGACGTACCTCTCAATCATACTCTGCATGCTTCTAATTATATACATATATATTTATTCATTCCATGGCGGCCATCAGTTGATCAAATAGTAGTATGCATGATATTGAAATGATGATGATGATGATGATGATGAATAGTATTAATAGTAGTAGTATATATGAATGAGTGCAAATAATGTAAATATACAATATTAGTATTAATTATTATTATACATACCCGTTGGTGGCAAGTTGATAGAGCTTGCCGTGGGAGCTGAAAATGAAAAGGGCAATATGGGCATCGCAGAGGACGGAGAGCTCCTTGGCCTTCTTGAGGAGGCCGGCCCTCCTCTTGCAGAAGGTCACTTGCCTGTGCACCGGATTCTCTATCCTCCTCATCTGTATCTTCCCTCGCGCCATATATCCTCGTCTTCCTCCTCTATCACTATATATTATTACCACTATACTCTATACTATACTATACACACCTGCAGGTGGTCAGATATATATATATATATCCACCTCTACTACTACAATTGTGCTCCTCTATATCATCTAATTAATTGAATCGCCTACAACCAGCTATGTATGTGTGTGTGTGTGTACTACTGATCGATCTCTCTACTATACATACAGACAGTATTATATAGTATGTACCAATTAACCTAGCTAGCTCCTGAATCAATTAATAATTATTGGAGTAGTACTGTGGGCAATTACTACTTATATTGGCCCTAAAAATTTGTTTAATTGGCTGCAAAACTGATGATGATGATGATGATTGATGATATATGAGAGTAGGTAGTCCCTCACTCACTCAAAAATGACTTGAAAAGATAGAAATTACTATAACATAATAAGCAGTTAGTTAGTTGTATATATATGGCCGGATGGAGATGGGAAGAAATGAAGTATAATTTGGAGATGAAGATGTGGGTGAGTAGTGATGAAGAAATTAGGTTGGCAAAAATTGGATGGATGGATGGATGGATGGTTGCAGAAGAGATGTAGCAGAAGAAGAGATCGAGCTCGCAGACAGACAGACAGCCTCCCACTAGTTTGAACTAGCTTCGAGGTGTTGCCAGCCTAAATCTCAGTACTACCGATCGATGATATATATCTACTTGATCACTCGGCAATTCCTAGCTTCGCAAATTAACCACACTACTACTTCTTTCCTAATCCCGGCCCAACAATCCTCCCCTTATATAGTACCCACACACCCTTCCATCATAAGTATATCTTCCTTAAATTCTACGCCTGCTCCTCTTCTCTCCCTCTAATTAATTCCCCCACACATGTACACATGTAAAAACCACGCACCCATTAATTATACTACTACTACTACTAAACTTTAATTAATTAATTAATTAATTATTACTAGCTAGCTAGTAGCTAGGCTAGGCTAGTACTCCTATTAAATTAAATGAATTAAAACCATCCTTCGCTGCTACCACCACTCATGATCAGTTGGAATCCACTTTTAATTAATTAATTACTTAATTTACACCTCATACATTAATTCATTTTCATTAGTACTACTATATAGTAGTATAGAAGCTAAGGAAGCAAATTTAGTAGTGGTAATTAGTAGCTGCAGTATTATAATTAATCAGGAGGAGGTGCGTTCACCGTACGGTGGTCTAGTCAGCATAGCAATATACTACTACTGTAGTAGTATGTAGTATGTAGTAGTACTAGTTATGAAGAGTAATTGGCAAATTAAATAATTAACTGATGGGCAGGCAAATGATGGCGATTTCTGTGCTCTCTTTAATTACTTTATGGACTACATACTATTAATTACTCTCATCTTTAATTAGACTATATATTACTTCCAGCTCATGTGCCCGACGACTACTGTGAATGTGATCGATGGATGTCATGTCCCATTTCCAAACCAACTCCCATCCATCCATTATGGACTATATTATTACTATATATTTATCTGATGGTACTACGTACATGATGATATTGTTCCTTAGTCATTCAAACAATTGAATTGATGATGAGAAGAAAGAAACAAGGAAAAAGAGAGAGAAAAAAAGCTTTATTAATTTTACTTTTACATGTGCATCCAAACACATTCATCAGTTGCCCATGTTATTGGGGCTACCTTTTTTTTTATCTCTCATATATATCACCGGCCACTTTTTCCTTTCTCCCATCCACTTAGCACTGGACTGCACTCCCAGTTCCAATGTCATATACTACTACTACTACTACTCCACTAGTGGATTATTTTCCTGCTTCTGCTTTCTGTCTCTGTCTCTATCTCTCTTGTGCAAATTATATATAGTAGTAAAATGGGATCGTACTCGCACTCGGACTCGGACACACACACTATGACACTACTATACATATATACTAATGTATACTAGCTAGGTATTTTCATGTTTCTTTAATACTACTACCAAGTACTAGTAACTTGCTCCTCCAAAAAAGTAATACTAGTAACTTAATTGCAACTTATTCCGATCCCTGTCCTATCCTCCTACTATGCCTAGCTACTAGCTAGCTACTATTATTACTATCAATTACTCAGTTAATTACAGGACTAACTACTATAATTACATGCACCATTTACCGCTGGCTACCAGCAGCAGCAGTTCATATACTACATCAGTGTGCCGGGCATGCATGTATATGGCAGTATGCATTCCACCATATATCAGGGTTTCTAATTGATAAAACACAATACTACTCATTACTAATACTATTATATAGAGAGCAACAAAAAATATATATATATATATATATATATATAATGGTAGCAACACTATATATCAGGGTTTTCTTTCTTTAAAGAAAAATAAAATGAAAAAAGAGATTTATTCCTTATAAGTACAGTAGTAAAAACAACAATAACAATAATAATAATGGTAGTACTGAAAAGGGGCAAGTGCCAACGCATTACAATCCACTCACATCTAAAAGAAAAAGGAAATAATTTAAAACGAAAGGCAGGGGCAAAGAATCTTGTCAAATCAAACAATAGATACGCGTTAATTAGTTCAATAATGGGAGTAATGGAAAACCCTAATTTGAGATTACTACTAGTAATTACTACTACTTTCTTGTATCTCGATGATTGGCTGCATGAGGATTGGGCACGTCAATCATTCCCTCCACGTGGACGCTTGTCAATATTGATTCGCGTTGGCGCACAGTTTCGATTTTTAGATTCCAAAAATCTTTGGACGACACAATACAAAACAAATTAAATAAATGGGATGGATACCAGCTGCAGGGTTTTAAATATTCCCCACGCACCTAAAAAAGAACCTTTATTTGGGTTTGCACTTTCTTATTTAAACAATTCACTGATCGGACTGCGCCCTAGCTCATTTTTCTTTTTCTTTTCGGCCTTTTCCTTTTTTTTTTCTTTTTAACCTTTTTTTTTCTTTAAAGATAATCTGTATTATTTGATGCAAGAACAATACAAATAAAAACAAAAAATATTGCCATATCTTTGGGGTCTTGAATTGATTTTTTTTTTTAAAAAAAAAGACCATCTTTTTTTATGAAATAATTGTAAACACATATGCCCTATTATTTTATGAAATATATAATAAACACATATATATGTCCTATATATATCATTCTTTTTTTTTTTTGGTGAAACAGCCTGAAAAGGCGAGCGAAAAAAGAAAAAAGAATAGAAAGGGAAAACAAAGATTACAATAAGCTAGTTCAATCGAGCATATGCCACACCGCTAGCATCCTTCGTGAGGGTATCCCGAATCTCATCCGGAGGGAAGGCCCAAGTGGTGTAAAATTCCTCTGAGCGAGCTGCCTTTCGAGCAAGTGCGTCTGCCACTTGATTACCTTCCCTACACACATGTTTAAGCACACAACCTTCCATCGTATTGAGCAAGGATCGGACCTCCTTAATCGTCGGCCAAAGAAGATGACGTGGAGACGCGGCTCCCATCACCAGGCGAATCACCTCGAGAGAGTCAAGAAAACAGCCCTTCAATGCAACGCCAAGCTGCCCCGCAAGCAGCAGCCCGAACCGAAGTGCAAGAAGTTCAACTTCGAGAATACTTCTCTTCCCAAGCTTCCCACTGCATGCGCCTATCCAGCCCCCATCCGTCGACCTCACCACTGCACCAAATCCAGAGTGCCATGGTTCCTCAGTCACGGATCCATCCGTATGCAAGACCATGCCGTCTAAACCCTCATCCACCCACCTAACCAATCGAACTCCAGTCTCCCTTGGCCTACCAGTAGTTCAATAATGGGAGTAATGGAAAACCCTAATTTGAGATTACTACTAATTACTACTCCCTCCGTCCCACCACACTTGTCCTGTTTGACTTTTTTACACTGTTCATTGTTCAGCTTTGACTCAACTTTATTTCAAGTATATATTTAGAAAAAATAGTCGAGTTGGGTCTTGTTAGAATCGTATGATCATATAGTTTTATAATATATATTTTGCATAATTTTTCATTAAACATATTTTGAGATATTAAGAGTTGAAAAAGTGCATTGGATTGTGTGCAAAAGTGAAACAAGACAAGTTAAATGGAACGGAAGGAGTACTACTTTCTTGTATCTCGATGATTGGCTGCATGAGGATTGGGCACGTCAATCATTCCCTCCACGTGGACGCTTGTCAATATTGATTCGCGTTGGCGCACAGTTTCGATTTTTAGATTCCAAAAATCTTTGGACGACACAATAATACAAAACAAATTAAATAATACTACCTCCGTCTCAATATATTTGTTACGGATGGTTTTTTGGCATTATTCACTGTTTAATTTTGATTTGGATTTTTATCATAGTTATGTAAGAAAAAAATAGTCAAGTGAGATCTTGTTAGATTCGTCTAATCTTGTAGTTTTAGACAATTAACTTTTTATAACTTTTCGTTGTACATAATTTAAGTTATTAACCGTTAAAAATATGTATCGGCATACGTGCTAGGTGGATCTGTAACAAAAATAGTGAGACGGAGGAAGTAAATGGGATGGATACCAGCTGCAGGGTTTTAAATATTCCCCACGCACCTCAAAAAGAACCTTTATTTGGGTTTGCACTTTCTTATTTAAACAATTCACTGATCGGACTGCGCCCTAGCTCATTTTTCTTTTTCTTTTCGGCCTTTTCCCTTTTTTTTTTCTTTTTAACCTTTTTTTTTCTTTAAAGATAATCTGTATTATTTGATGCGAGAACAATACAAATAAAAACAAAAATATGGCCATATCTTTGGGGTCTTGAATTGATTTTTTTTAAAAAAAAAAGACCATCTTTTTTTATGAAATAATTGTAAACACATATGCCCTATTATTTTATGAAATATATAATAAACACATATATATGTCCTATATATATCATTCTTAACAAATTAATTAAAGAATACACACAAATAATTTAACCGGAAAATTTTCTCCTCTTGTCAAAAGTGCCAAGAACCAAAATAAAAGAATTAAAATTCTTTAATTTTCATCAATGAGAATTTTAAAAATAATGTTTGCGCCTACTTTGGAGTCTTGCTTCCTCTTAATTTTTTGCGGTTAAAACAATTACTATAATAATGATTTACGTGGACATTTCACAGTTCATCACAAATTCACAACTAACCCTTACAGTGCTAGCTCACCAAAAAACTAACCCTTACAGTGTGTACTTATTAGGTTTTGAATTAATTTAAAAATAGATAAAACAATGGGATCGGGACAAATTAAAGTGACTAGCGGTATAGCAGTGGTAAGATAAGAATATAATGGTGACCCGATCAAAATTGAAAAATGAAAATGGAGGAAGTAAAGAAACAGATTATTAATAGTATGATGCATAAAATTAATAACCATGCATAATTAATTAAAGGATACTGTATATATATATATAGATGAAATAAAAGACGACAAATGAATTCGGTGCAGTAGTAAATTAAAGATGATAGACATAGTAATTGCATGTCATGTTACGTCGTGGTTGTTAAAGTTAACTAATTAGCTAGTAAGTACTAGGATATGCAATTAACAGTTATTTAAAGTTAAGCAGTGCATGGCTACGCTATAAATTTGTAGCTAGGCGTCAATATTCATGATGAATATTTGAAGCTTTTTTTTTCTTTTTTTCTTTTACCTTTATATTTATATAAGGTGTGTCTTAACATATTCATTGAATCCATTTAATTTGTTTGCTAGCTCTAGCTCCATATATATATATATGATCACTGGCCGGATCCAACTTCTCATATCCATTGTTGTTCTGACATGTGTTGCACGTACGGTTTTCAAATGCATAATTAAATAATACCTGCGAAAAAATTTATTACGTTGTAAAAAATTAAGTGTTTGAGTGAGTTTATAATATTCTAAATCGCAATAATTATATACTCAATTTAAGTCTTTGGTTTTGTATATTTAGGTTGTAGAATTACCACAAAGGTGTGGGTAAAAAAATTAATAACTTTTATAGTCAATCTCTTATTTATAATATAATATTGTTTATTCATATTTTATCACCAATATAATTTTTAATTTTTTTTATATAATTGAATTAATTTTTCATTTTTAAATATAAGATTTATATATTTCCTTATAATAGTTTTAATATAATAATTAAATAATTGTATATTGTAGTATAATCCTAATTAACCATCCATATAAAAAAAAATTGAAAGCAAAAATTCAAAAACTACTAGAAAAATTATGGCTTTGGTAGCTAAAAGCTTAAAACTATGGTAGCTAGCGAATTTCACTCACTAACCTCTTTAGTTATCAAATTTTATTTAAAAAAATTCAGTCGCTATAATAAAAAATTCTTATGGTAAATTGTTCTATACTAAAATGCTTGTCAATGTAATAACGATGCGGGGATATAATAGTAAAAGCCATAAATACCTGGAGACGTGATTCTTTACAGCTCCAAAATGTAGTTGTAGAAAAAGTGCATTTATAAACCTCCAAGACGTATATATAATTGATTATGAGAAGGTATTTATCCCAATGTGATTAATAGATTATTTATATTTTGTAAACGCAATAATCAAATTAATAATCTAGCACAAAACATTTAAACAAACACATTCTAAATCCACAAGAGTCACTAAAACTAAACTTTCCTTGTTTTTTAATCTCAATTGTACTATTCATACTGTAGAACAAAATAAGTACTTTATTTTTTAAAGCTAATTTCAATAATCTTTAACAAAAGCTTAAGCAAAGGTCTCGGGTTCGAGCCTTTGTGTGTGCAGAGTTCTGCTTTGGGAGAGGCAGTCCTTCAATGCCCACCAGATCCTCGAGGGATTAGTCTTGGGCTCAATGTGGCCTGGGGATACCCGGTACACGCCAAAAAAAAATAATCTTAACAGAAATTTCAGCCATTTATCCTAATATTTCAGTAATAAAAATCTTAGGGTGTGTTTTATAAACCATAAGTTTAAAATCTAAAGTTTGATGTCTGAAATATGAAGTCTCAAATGATTAAGTTATTAAACCATCCAGTATTCCTAGGGGTGGGTCGGTACGGTATGCCGAAAAAATTTCGCCGTACCGTATACCGTACCGAACCTTACGGTATGGAAATTTTCATACCGTTGCCGTACCGCATCTTTCGGTATACCGATCTTCGGTATACCGAAATCTTCGGTATGAAATATTTCTATACCGTTGCCATACCGACATTTCGGTATGTTCGGTATATACCGGTATACCGAACCTTCGGTACATACCGGCATACCGATATCACGGTATATACCGACATACCGAACATTCGCTACATACCGACATACCGGTATTGCGGTATATACTGACATACCAAACATTCTATGTATACCAGCATATCGGTATTGCGGTATATACCGGTATCGTGGTATATACCGACATACCGAAGAATCGGGTACATACCGATATACCGATACCGCGGTATATACCGAAATTCGGTACGGTAACGGTATACCGCGGTATCAAAAAATTTATACCGTTACCGTACCGAAGTCTTACGGTACGGTATGATACCGTACCGAAAATTTCGGTATTCTCGATATTTTTTCGGCACGATATGTGCGGTATGCGGTATATTCGGTATTTTTCCCCAGCCCTAAGTATTCCAGTTGATATGGAGTAGTATTTTATTAGAGCTTTTGTTTGAATTTGAATGTTAAATGTTTCATGATTATGCAGAACTGAACATTGACTGTTTGTTTAGCTTATAATTTCGCCAATATATTTAAATAATAAAAAAATATTAATTATATGCCAAACCCTTTGTTAAATTATTATTATTATTATTGTTGTTGTTGATGTTGTTGTTGTTCGCCGCATGTTGTTCAAGTGCATCCTTATGGCTCAAAATAAGAAATCGCATCATTCTGATGATCTATTTAAATTATTAATTTTTTAATGTAATTAAAATAAATAATATTCCTTCCATCCCATTATTTATGTCTCACTTTTCTTTTTTACATTTAAAATAAAATAATAAACACTTAATAACAATGTGTCAAACCAAATATCAAGACCAACTGCTAAAATTAGGTTGCTCAATGCCTTGGTACTGCTCTGTCACACTAATGTGTGTCTTCCCATCAGAGATCCATCAACCTAAAATTTGGGATTCGATTTCCATCCCGCCTGCCTATCCCTTCCCTCTATTCCTTTTGTAATTCTGTGGTTTGGGCTCTCAATAAAATAAAAAGAATAAAAATAAAAATTCATTTTTTGGAAAGAGAAATTAGCTACCGATTTTTTCAGTTGCTAACATATACTCTATTTTTTAGAAAATGATCATAGAAAAAATAAAGACTCCAACCATCAAGATAAAGTGAAACAAAATTGAAGATCAGAAGGACGAAGGGTCTCCGATGGACAGGCACGCATTGGTGTGATAGAAGGGTACGAGGCACTGAACAACCTCATTTTAGCAGTTGACCTCGAGATGTATTTGATACATTATTATTAAGTGATTTTTTTTTTTATGTTGGCTGACAACAATGAAAGTTGGACATAATTATTGAGATGGAAGGAATATTATCTAATTTAATTACTTCCTCCGTTCTTGAATGTTGTTGACATTTGAAAATATGTTACTATTCACACACAGATTTTTACTTAAAGTTTTATCGTAGTTATACAAGTTAAAATATAGTAAAGTGAGATCTTATTAGATTCGTCTCGTCGTGTAGTTTATAAATATCGAATTTCTAGAATTTTTATTTGTACCGAACTTGAGTTATTAATGGTTTAAAATGCACATTGGACTGCGTGAAAATTTGGTTTGTCAAAAACATTCAAGAACGGAGGAAGTATATAATAAAAAAAACTTACATAGGTCATCAGAATGATACAATTTCCAATTTTGGGCCATAAGGATGCCTTTGAATAACACGCAGCCCGCTTTGGCCCTTTTTTCTGGGTCCAACATCCTTGCAGTGGCCTAAAACTCTAAATGAAAAGATAATGGCCAAAATCTAGAAATGACTCATGTGATGGCCTAAAACAATTATTGTCTCTATTTTTATTTAATGAAATTTATTGATTTTTTAATTTAGACTTAAGTAATCTAAGATTGACTTTTTATTTAACTAAAATTTGAACTAAAGAAATTAATTGCTAAGTACTTAATTTATTAGAAATTTTATATACTATATATGTGTGATAAATATAAAACATTAATAGCCGTCAATTAATATATGCGCAATTATCAATATTATGAAATAATATCAAGGAGGACTGCAGGAACAAATAGTATATGTATGTGCGGAGTAGGACTTGCTCAATAGACGAAGTTTATGCCTTGCAGCCTTAGAGTTGGGAGTTCGATTCCCAACCCGGC
Source organism: Hygrophila difformis (assembly GCA_030278955.1). Lineage (NCBI taxonomy): Eukaryota > Viridiplantae > Streptophyta > Magnoliopsida > Lamiales > Acanthaceae > Hygrophila > Hygrophila difformis. The sequence goes on from JAOANR010000011.1 coordinate 224,563, forward strand.
ACCTTATTCATTTTCTTTATCTTTTTATAATTTGTGTGGCATGAGCTTTCATCACTCTCTCTCTGCCTTCGGCTCCTAAAAAAAACAGTTATGTATATAATTTTATTTGATTATACTCACATGATTGATGTATTCCACATACTTTGTTTAATTTGGATTTGTTAATCATTTGTATAAGAAGCTTTGATTTGGTGGATTTTCACGTGGGTTATGGTCCTTTTTATTTTTAATAATTTTTTTGTTGAGTATTCGTCATTAGCTTTAATTAAATTAAATGTTGATTCCCAATTAATTAATTAGAAACGATGAGACACAGTATGTATGTGTATTATATATTAATATTAATATGTAGTTCCTCCGTTCTAATTAACATTAATGTTTTCTATCACCACATTAATGTTTTGTTTTGAAAAATGAGATAATTATAATTTTATAAATCACTATTATTAACTTTTTGCTGAACATCCTATACATACTAGGAAAAATCACTATTATTTTTTTTTTTGCTGACTAAATCACTATTATTACGGTGAATGGTTATCATACAGTCTTTTATTTTATAAACGTTTTGGTAGGGATATTTCAATATATTTAGTGTGCGGACAATATGCTGCCTGCATGTCCAGGCGTAATGGGAAGTATAATTTTTATGATGTTTGAGAGCATTATTGTATTGCCATTACTTAATCATGACATAATTGTGCAATCCATCACTCATTATCTAAACATCACATAAACCATCGCGCACATCACATAAAAGCTCCTACACACCATTCTGCAGGTGCATAAGTGCATTCAACAACACCATATTCACTTCCGGAAAATTTTACTTTACATTTTTTATGATACAGTCTCTTTTTTTTATCATCGTTTTTCTCACCTTTTCTTAATAATATGTGGTCGGAAATGGACATGACCAAATTAAGTTTAGAAAATAGAATATTTGAATTTTTAAATTATTATGCTATTTTTCTTAAAAAATGTAAATTTTACTTCCCGCGCATTGCGCGGACAGGTGTGCTAGTTAACATTAATGTTTTCTATCACCACATTAATGTTTTGTTTTGAAAAAGGAGATAATTATAATTTTATAAATCACTATTATTAACTTTTTGCTGAACATCCTATACATACTAGGAAAAATCACTTTTTTTTCTGACTAAATCACTATTATTATTCAATCTAACTTATCATAATCACAATGATAAATTAATTAATTAAAATTTAAATTCATTATTACAAAGAAAAAAATTCTTTCAGAATCACAATCCACTATTTAATATTATTAATAATAAATAAATAAATAAATAAATAAAGTTCTAATATACACACAAACATATATAAAGTGTAAACACGATGTTAGTTTTAATTTGCGATGTACTAAAGCTTAATTAATGAATTAATTAAGTATAGTGGTGAGTGTGGTGACACCGATGAGTCGATGACCACTCTCCACTGACGGCCAATTAATAATTAGTAATTAATTAATTATTGGTGTAATTCCTCCGATCCTGGCCGACTCCGGTACTCGACCACCATGCCTCCTCACTCCTCGCGCTCGCAAACCACTGCACTCCCTATCTTAGTGTTGTACTCTCCGTCCCATTTGAGATGTCACATTTCTTTTGGTATGATATTTTAGGTAAAATGAGTTATTGTGTTAAAGTGAAATAAATAGTTGATGTGATGTTTGTTTAAATGAATAAAAATTTTGTAAATAATGAAATGTGACAATTGAAGTGGGACAGACCAAAATAAAAAGTGGAACATTTGAAATGAGACGGATAGAGTAGTATTTATTTATGAAAATTAACTTGTTGGCTGCCAAACCCTTTATTATAGGTCGCATTTTTCAATTGAATTAAATTATTATTAAAAGCATAATTTTAATATAACTACTTATTTTATTTTATATACTCCATAATAATAATAATAATAATAATAATAATAATAATAATAATAATAATAATAATAATAATAATAATGTGTGAGTTGTGAACTCCCATTTATTTATATACTATTCCATCTGTCCCAACTAAGATGTCATGTTTAATTTCTGCACACAATCAAATGCATATTTTTAATCGTTAATATCCCAAAATATATACAAGTAAAAATTATGTAAAATATATACTGTAAAACTATACGATTAGACGAATCTAACAAGACTGAACTTGACTATTTTTTCTAAATATATACTTAAACTAATATTGAGTCAAAGTTGAATAATGAACAGTATCAAAAAGTCAACATGACGTCTTACCTGGGAGTCTGGGACGGAGGGAAGTATATACTAATACAGTATAAATTAGTAGTAGTAGAACATAAATATAGAGTAATAGAAATTTTTACTTTTCGGACCCGCCTCGATCACTTACCATAAAAAAGCTCACTACTATATACGGAGGGGATTGGTTACGATGCAATCATCAAAACCCGCAGCACATCAAGACACCAATCCCAACCGTTCGTTTAAGATCTAACGGTCCAAAATGTAAAAGGGTAAAATTGTCCAAAAATTTTTTAATGTCAAGTCGCTAAAAAATACACATAAGATCATCGCTGAAGAACACTATCCATGTCGCTGAAATGCACACAGCTTGTTGCTGAAATATACTATTGTGCGTCGCTGAAATATACTATAGTTCATCGCTGAAATATATTAAACCAAAGAATTAGGGTTTCAACTTTTACGAAGTCGCTGAAATGCATAATATCAAGTCGCTGAAAAATACTATAGCATGTCGCTGAAATATACTCCCTCTGTCCCATTTAACTTGTCTTGTTTGACTTTTGCACACAATCCAATGCACGTTTTTAATCGTTAATATCTCAAAATATATATAATGAAAAATTATGTAAAATACATATTCTAAAACTACATGATCATACGATTCTAACAAGATCCAACTCGATTATTTTTGCCAAATATATACTTGCAATAATATTGAGTCAAAGTTAAATAATGAACAGTGTAAAAAAGTCAAACAGGACAAGATAAGCGGGACGGAGGGAGTACTACTTTGCGTCGCTGAAATATACTAGACTTCGTCGCTGAAAATATATTAAACCAAAGAATTGGGATTCCAACTTTTATGAAGTCGCTGAAATGCACAATATCATGTCGCTGAAAAATACTACAGCTTGTCGCTGAAATATACTATACTACTTCGCTGAAAATATACGGAAGGCGCGCAGAAAATAATATGCATGTCGCTAAAAATAATATATTAATCAACAAATCGCTGAAATGTACAAGCATTGTCGCTGAAATGTACTAAAATATATTTTGGAGTAATATATCAAATTACTTTTTTACCCTTCGCGATAATCTCAACCGTTGATTTAAAAGGTTAATCAACGGCCAGAAACTCTCGCAGTACATCAAGTCAAAAACGTTAGTCGCACCCTAACGTCGGCCATATACGGAGTATGTATTTAAGGGTGGTTTCGTTTCAGGCATTATTATTGGAATACATTTTAAATTTTTACTATAATATTTTTTATGGATAATAATAATTAAATTAAATATTTTTATGTTACCAAACTCAGTTGGTCTAAGTGTATTGGGTTAACAGCTTAAACAAATGTCTCGGGTTCAAATCATTGTGTATACAAAAATTTTGATTAGGGAAAGACAACCTTTCAATGACCACCAATCCTCCAATGATTAGTCTTGGATCCAATTAGTCGTTTATTTAAAAAATATTTTCATGTTTTCTACATCCATAATATTCCAACTTAAAATACCTTTTTTAACCAGTTGAAGCACCATAGCAATATAGCATATTTTTTTAATGTTGAATTTATTTATTGATTAATTGTTTGGTTGCTATCTTAAATAAACAGTTAATACTAGCCGGGGAGTAAAATTTACATGTAATCAAAATAGTAATAATATCAAAATTAGCTAGAAAGAAATACTTTTATGTTTTTTACATCCATAATATTCCAACTTAAAATACCTTTTTTAACCGGTTGAAGCACAATATAGCGGCAGTATAATAAAACTACGCTATTATGATTTATTATTGTAGTATAGAATATGTGTTTTATTTGCATATTGATATTATTAATTGATTAACTTTGATTCAACTTTGTATTCGTCTAACCAATTGTAGTTGGTTTGAATGGTATGAGGTTCTGACAACTTAAGCAAAGGTATTGGGTTTGAGCCTTTGAGTATACAGAATTCCCTCTTTAGGAGAGACAACCCTTAAATGTCCACCAGATTTTCGAATGATTAGTTTTGGGTCCAAGGTGGTCTGAGAATACCCGGTACACGCCAAAAATAACTTTGTACGTTTAATTACGTAGTTTTAGTATACTTTTTTCTTTTGCTGACCAGCCTATACAGGCTAGGAAAGGGTGGTAGGAGCCCATAACACACAAATTACAATGGGATAAAGGAGATAGATAAGGGACGGATGTGAATCGAACCCTCAATTTATAAGTTGAAAGTCGTGGGACTTAACCACTAAGATAAATCCCCATTCCCAGTTAAGTAATGATTACTTTAGGTGTCTATTCTTTAAATTTTGTTTTTGAAATTATTTTTTTATAATACTGTTCATGTTTTATTTATTTATTTATTTATTTATTTATTTATTTTTACTTTGATCACCAGTGTCAATTTTTGGGATATATATACTTCCGCTATTTTTTTTTATTTTTTTTGGACAACGGTGACGTTAAAACGTTGGCAAAGATGAAAGCTAACAAAAACTACAGCAAGGAGGTGCAAGAAAGGAAAATAAACAATAAACTAGAATCGCGGAAACCAAACTCCTAACGCATCAGCAACGAGGCAATCTCGAGCATCATCTGGCGGATAGGCCAAGTAGTGAAAAACTCCAACGCGTTGGCACCGTACCCCTTTTCGCTAACGTGTATGCAACCATGTTCCCCTCCCGGAGAATGTGATTCCATTTGTAACCCGGCCGCTCCCTCGTTAAATCCATAATATGTCTCACTAATGGAAACAAAAGATGATCACTTAGCCCAAGTGGTTAAGTCCCTTGACTTCCAACAGAAGGTTGGTTGTTCGAATCCCCACCGGCCCCCTATCCCTCCCTTTTATTACCCTTTATAATTGTGTGGCATGGGCTCCCACCATCTCTTTTCCAGGCCTTCAATGACTCATCCAAAAAAAAAAAAAAGATGATCTTCGAGAACCCCTTGTTGGATCAGTCGAACCGCTTCTTGCGAGTCAGAAAATCAAACCGCTTCAACCACCCCTTTTTTATGGAGGACCCGGATTCCTCTCCAAATACCAACAAGCTTGGCCATCAAATTGGAATTTATGCCAATGGAGCCCGAGAAACCCTCCACCCATTGGCCATCACCCGCTATTCAAAATGGAATTTATGCCAATCCGTTACTCGTTTTTTAAATGCTCCATTTGTATAGTGTTAATTATTAATTAAGTAATTTAAATCAAAATTTGAACATAACTATATAAGAAAAATATAGTTAAGTGAGATGTTGTTGCATTCGTCTAATCACGTAGTTTTATAATATCATTTTTTATAAGTTTTACTTTTATATAATTTAAATTATTAATATTTAAAAATATATATTTAACTGCGTGAAATATAGAAATTGATCATTTAAAAGAGAACAAATGAAGTATTTTATTGCAGATCGTCATTTCAAATGGCAATTTGGTCAATATTTTTTTAAAAAAATAAACCAATATTTTTCATTAATTTTAAATTCCAAATAATAATTTTGAATTAAATTGTGCTTGAGATAATAAAACCGTATTACGATAATAATTTAGTAGTGTTTTATACAAAATTTTCTTTATTTTACTATTTAGAAACAAAAACAGTAGTAAACAGTGGATGGCTTAGTACACATAAATCTCTCCCGACAAACGTTGTACGACATCGGAGGGTCTTCCTCCGTCTCCGTTGTGCTCTCTCTGTGGGCTTGAGTTGGAGACGATTGGCCATCTTTTTTTTTTTTTTTTTTTTCCATTGTCCTCGTGTTTCGGCAGTCTGGGGAATTGTGGGTGGCATCTCTCCATTATTGGATGATCTTTTGCATGGTAATATAACTCACTTTTTTAAGACAGCAAACAGTGGGTGGGCGTCCATTGGGCTTTGCTTTGGGTTATTTGGTGCTCGAGGACTAAGGCTTGTTCTAGAGGCGAGATCACTCCACATCATTATATAATTCGTAGAGCACGCTTCCTGGAAATGGAGTTTGACCGCACTTTACGCAAATGTGTATGTACGCATGTGGTCAACCTTCGTCTTGTTAACTGGAACCCCTATTTTCAGTTGGAAGTGATTCTACATGTGGATGGTAGCTCATTGGACAACCCAGGGCGAGCTGGCTTTGGGGGTGTCATCCGCAATGGGGATGACAATTGGATTGAGGGTTTTTCGGGATATGTGGGTCATGCCACTAACTTTATAGCTGAACTTCACAATATTTGGAAGGGCTTACATTGCATTCATCAATTGGGTATTGTGCAAGCTTGCTGTTACTCGGATTTTCTTGATGCTTTGCAGTTGACAAAGCAAGATATCGATACGTCTCATGGATTATTCCCATTACTCAGAAATATCAAAGATGAATTGGATAGAGCTCCTGGTATCAGTGGTTCCATATTTTGAGGGAATGTAACTCGGTTGCGGATTTTATGACTAGGCAGGATGCTCGTTCAGTTGACTTCTTCACGATCGACATGGGTTTTTCCCCCGGGTGATACCCGGCTTATCTTAGGATGGATATGGCGGGGTCTGCTACCCTCGCTACTAGTTTGCTTGTTTTTCCTTTTCTTCCTCTCTTTACCTCCTATTTACCTCTCTTATGTAGTTTTTACTTGGTTTTTTCCCTTTGACGACTTAAAAAAAAAAATAAAAATAAAAATTTTAAAAAAAATTACAATAGTAATCTAGTAGTAGTAGAAGACATCACGCAGACGCAGCAGTTTCACCGACTTATTATTAACGTTAAAGACAATCAAATTAACTTGTTACTTGTATTATTACTAGTCTACTACTCCTAGTAGAGTATGCAGCAGCAGATGATACCGTATCTTGTGTGACCGTCACCGTCACCGTGCTTGAATAAGAAATTTACTCCAACTGGGCAGTAGCCAGTAGCACAAGTATACAAAAATACCGACCAAAGCGATAACACCATAAACGAAAACCCAGCCCCGACTCCGACTCCGACTCCGACTACGACGGCCGACGACTGCCAATTTTTCATTATGCCCTGTGATTCATTTGTTGATACTTACTTCATTACTTAGATTCTCTTTCTTAATTCACTAATCACAATGGCTTTTCCCTTTTCCCTCTCTTTCGTCGTCGTCGTCGTCGTCTTCTTGATCGCCCTCCCTTCCTTTCTTGTTTCTTTGGGACTCGCATTGGTATTCACTCAACCCCAACCACAACAAAGTTGGGCTTCGGCACTTGGGGACCCCGGCATGCGAAGCCCCAATCCAAGATTTGCCCTCGAAGCTTGGGATTTCTGCAATGAAGTGGGCGACTCCTCCCTCATGCCCAGCCCTAGAATTGCCGATTGCGCTGATCTTAATTACATTCCCTCTTCAGGTGCCCTGATCTATTCATACTGCACTAGTATTTCATTTCATCTCATCCCATCCCAATCTTTTCTCATCATTTCCATTACTTACTTCTTAGTACTAGTACTACTAACTGCTCTACTAAATCTTGTTGGTCAATATATATATTACTATCTGCTTGCTTGTCTAAACTCATCCATCTTTCAAGCCACACATACACTGAATGTCAGTCAATCTGCCTACTGCCTGCTTACTTGTGTTGTTTAAACTTTAAACTACTCTTCTACTAATCCTAATAGTACATACTAAATCAGTTTTGTGTGTTTGTTTTTCTGTCAGGTAGCAAGGTTGAGGTGTTCCACAAAGTAAAAGAATCGGACAACAGATTGGGAGCTGGTGATGATTTCCCTAGCCACGAATTTATTTCTTCTACCGATCCTGATGTTTATGCTGTGGAAAAGGAAAAGTATCTTGGATCCCTCTGCGAGGTGCTTGATTCTGCTGACCCTTGGTATTTCTGGATGATAATGCTCAAAAATGGAAATTTTGACAAGAATACTACTCTCTGTCCTGAAAACGGGAAGAAAGTAGCTAAAATAGTCACGGACAGAAGATTTCCTTGCTTTGGCCGAGGGTGTATGAACCAACCGCTCTTGTATCATAACCAGTCCAAAATTATTCCTTATGGTATTGGTAACGACAATGTATCTCTGGTTGGAGGATTTTATGGGACTTATGACATTGGGTCCGATCTCAATCCAATGAGTACTTCTGGTGCCGGGGACAAATCTTTCTTCTCAGTTTCATGGCAAAAGAATCCAAAGACAAATAGTTGGATTCTATCACAAAAACTGACAACATCATCCAAGTATCCTTGGTTAATGTTGTATCTAAGGTCTGATGCGGCTAAAGGATTTAACGGAGGCTATCATTATGATGGCCGAGGGATCATGAGAAAGGTTTGTCAAGAGATATCTTCTTGTTAGCCTTATATATTCAAGTTTTCAGCTTTAGTAGTCAGTAGCTTGGATGTCCTCCTTTTCCTGGCAATATATAGTATAAATTTATGCGCCAACATTCCCCAACTTTAGCAATATTATAATCTACAATTTGACAGAATTGCATATTGAATCCAATGGTATTCGTTTTGTTTAAACTTAAATTTTTTTTGGATCTGTAGATTACATAGAATTGGTATGGCAGTGTAAATGTTACTGTAGCATTTCTACCGTTGATGCAGTTGCCAGAGTCTCCAAACTTCAGTGTCAGATTGACTTTGGATATTAAACAAGATGGTGGTCCCAACAACCAATTTTATCTTATTGACATAGGAAGCTGTTGGAAAAATAACGGAGATCCGTGTGATGGGGATGTTCTGACGGATGTAACAAGATACAGCGAGATGATTATAAACCCAGCGACGACAAGCTGGTGTCGTCCAAATAACCTAGTATCATGCCCGCCTTACCATATAAGCTCTACTGGGGAGACCATACATCGAAATGATACATCTCGATTCCCATATTCTGCTTATCATCTCTACTGTGCTCCTGGAAATGCCAAATATTTGGAAAAGCCATATGATATTTGTGATCCATACAGCAACCCTCAGGCACAGGAATTGGTGCAAATTCTCCCACATCCCGAGTGGGCTGTGCATGGATATCCGGAAAGAAAAGGTGACGGATGGCTTGGCGATCCAAGGACTTGGGAACTCGATACAGGTGCCCTGTCCAGTCGCCTATATTTTTATCAGGTACAGGTACTGCCTGTCTAGTGCCTTACCCCCCTTTTGAATGAACACAAGTAGTTTTGACCGAGTTATATAGTGTGATTATTCAACATATTTATCCTGCTTGGCAACTTAGTCTTGTGGTCAATGATTGATGATTCCTTCAACACTGTTATGCAGGACCCAGGCACTAAACCAGCAAAACGGGTATGGACTTCGATCAATGTTGGTGCAGAGATATACATCAGCCCCTCAGGGGTTACAGCAGAGTGGACTGTAAGTGATTTCGATGTTTTAGTTCCTAAAGATGCCGGGCAGGATGGCTGGAAGTATATGTAGTATCGATGTTACTGCCATCTGTGTGATACGTACTGTGATTCTTTTTATCCATTCTTTACACACAAATGAGGCTTACTGAAAATTTTGCCTCCTGATATTGGATGCGCCTTCAATACACGCTTGTCTACAATAACTGAAAACCATTGAGGTCTGATTCATTTAACTGAACAGATAATATGCAAAAAAAACAATTATGGCATGCATGTCTTATTACACAATTCTTTGTTTTCGATATAAATATTCTCTTCTCGGCCCTCACATTTTTTTCAGTGAAGCAGAATCACACCTTGGTAGTCCTAAATTAAGGAACATGAACATGAACATGGACGGACTCAAGCAGTTTCTTGAAGAAATGAGTAGTCTGTATAGCCCACAACTGGATCAGGTGTGTAAAATGTTTCCCTGTTGTATTGGTTGAGCGGAGCATTGAGCTCAAATCTCTTGGGTAAATCAGGATTAGCCAGGAAATGTCGCCCATAGGCGATGAGATCTGCACGATTTTCAGCTATGGCTTTATTACCATCCTCCCGGTCATAACCGCCAGCAGCAATAAAAGTGCCCTCAAAGGCCTTTCTCATGGGCAGAAGACTCTGGGGACATTCTGATTTTTCTGTTACAGATTTCATTCTTGGCTCAACCATGTGGCAGTAGAGAATCCCATGTTTGTTCAACGCTTGAGCCATGTAGACTCCAAGGGCTTTAGGGTTTGAGTCTCCACTTCTCATATAATCCGCAAATGGAGAAAGCCGAATCCCCACCCTGTCGGCCCCTATCTCATTGGCCACAGCTTCAACTATTTCAAGAGCAAACCGACAACGGTTCTCAAGAGATCCGCCGTATTGGTCGGTACGATCATTTATTTGATCTTTGAGAAATTGGTCTATTAGATAACCATGGGCACCATGGATCTCAATCCCATCGAAGCCTGAAAAATAAAAAAATGAAAAAATGAATATATAGGTATTAGCATGATTTGAGCAGTACATATACACATATATATTTCTCTATGGCAGCTCTGGATGTGGTGAGCAGATAATAGGGTTCTGAAGAAGAGTATTTTTAGTTGTTACCAGCCTGAATAGCATTCCTTGCGGCGCGTCTAAAATCATTGACAATTTGAGGAATTTCATGGGTGGCGAGCCTTCGTGGAGGAGTGAATCGAGCAACGTCCAGACCATTAGCCCGAAGCTGTGGAGGTAGTTCCTTATCCGTACATGATATTGGAGCCTGTCCATTTGGCTGAAACTCTGCAGGAGAAAGCAATCAGTCCCATGAGACAGACGTGAGGGGATATTCTTGACAATGAATAGTGATGTGAAAATAATCATGTCGCTGCAACTACTGGATCTGGATGATGATGATGATGATTAAAAAGAAAAAAAGCACAAATAGATAGATATACCGATGCGATTGCCTGACCTGTGTTGGAAACTCTGCCAACGTGCCAAATCTGGCAAAAGAAGATGGCACCTTTGGCATGAACCGCATCCACAATGGGTTTCCATGCCTCAACTTGTTCCTGCGTCCATATACCAGGGGTACATGGGTAACCCTGCGCAGTGGGGGACACTCCAGTGGCTTCGGACAAGAGCAATCCACCATTGCTTGCCCTCTGGGAGTAGTACAATATAGCATGAGGCTGGGGAATGTTGCCGTAAGATCTTTGCCTGGTCAGCGGCGCCAGAACAACTCTGCCAAGTAAACACAATCTCGGATAAGAAGAAGAAGAAGGAAGGAGTGAGTATTCATTCAGATTTCAGACTCGACCCAATTAAGTGCAACTACTAGTCAAGTCAAATGAGATTTTCAAAGGCAAAAGCAAGAGAACTTTCTTACTACAAGTAAATCAATGGGCCAATTCATTAATGGTTGAAGAGAAGAGAGAGATACTAATAAATAGTACTAGTAGTATTGGAATAGGTCATACATACTCTCATCATACCTGTGAGAAAGGCGAAAGGGTCCCATTTGATAAGGCGTGAGAAGGGGAAGAGCATCATCCTGGGTGGGCGTCTGGTGTGTGCTTCCCATATTTGAAGTTGGGACTTAGAATTACACTTTTGTGTTGTAGGAGACGCCAATTGCCAGGCTGCAGCAACCAACCACAAAAGTAGTAGTATTTATAGAGACCGAGACACAGAAAGAGGCACAGTCAACGCAATAATCGATCGATAATGGCTGCTTCTTGAAGGAATGAATGAATCTCAACCACAATAAGCAGCCCCTTTATGTTTTTCTCTGGAAAATATGTCGCCACACTTCCAAAAATCGTTTATACTAGTACTAATCAATTTATTAAACCTAAACAAAAAATTTCATACGGCGATGGGGGTGAGTCTGTCCAGGCATCTTGCTTGAATAATGTACAGTACTAGTAGTTGATTACTGATTATAGTAGTATGTACGAATTTGAGCGACGCCGCCGTACCCGAGATAGAAATCCTTGTTGGGGCTAACGTCATTGCTTACGTGAAAATATATACTCCTTTTGTTTTTCTTTATGTGTTACGGTCTTACGGACTCACCCAACATGAAATGCAATGTGTATTTTAAATTATTAAAAATTCGAGCTTTGTATAAGTAAAAATTCTAAAAGTTCGATATTTAAAAACTAAACGACGAGACAAATCTAACAAAATCTCACTTGACTATATTTTAATTTGTATAATTAATTAATTATGATAAAAATTGAAATCAAAGTAATCCAATGAATACTACCAAAATTTGGTTTGGGGCAATTATTTATCACTCCCTCCTTGTTTTTAAGCAAACATTAACACTATGTATACATAAAAATATGTACGGACGAAAACCACACAAATTACAAATAGAGTTAAAAGAGAGAGATAGAGGAGTGGATGAAAATTGAATCCCATACATAAGATTGGAAATAATGAAAAATAACCACTATCCCAAATTTTAGTTCATCCCTCCATTCCTATTTAGTTATAGCACAATTTTAATAATCAATAATTACATTGATACGTATCTCATAAACTTTTTTACTCCAACTAAATTATTTGTAATAAATATCTTGAAATAATATTTATTTAAAATCAGGAGCAATATTTTAAAAAACATAGCATAAATATTTTTTTTAAAAAAAACATCTAAATATGAATGGAGAGGATATAAGCAAATAAATACATGAGGATATAAGATTAAGAAAGTCAATTTTTCTCTCCAAAAATGAAAGATTGAAAAAGCAAGAACCTCTTTGACTTTGAAAATATAGAAATTATCCAACATTATTGCGAATATTAGGGAGTATAGGCGATATGAGCAAACTACCTTAGGCCATACAAAAACAAACCCCATTGTGAACACCGCCCATATCTACACGAGCATGAGAACATGTTTTAACTATAATTCTACACGAGTAAACTTTTAAAAAAAATTATATAAACCCAAAAAATGTGTAAGATAACTTCCAACATATACTCATAAATTCAAAAAACTTCTCAGATAAATGCAGTTCTAATCAGATAAAGAACATTCAAGTCTTTTTGTCAGAAGCCAAAATCAAGATACCCTACAGTTGCCACCACAAAACTCCAACAGGGATATGCAAACAATGTATCCACCTCATTTGAAGCACTTGGCATCCAACAAAGCTTCTCCTTCAAAAGGTTCAGCATCTTCAATCATTTGACTAACACGCTCCTTTTGAGCTTCATCGTTGATGTTCACCTTTGTCCACTCATACAGTTCCATGTCATAACACTCATCAAGCACAAACTGAGGGATTTCTGTCCCACGGAAGAGCCATAAACCCTTAACCTTGTATGGAGGGTCTGAACCTATAACCAACATCTTTCCAAATGCATACTTCCGTGCCAAATCCATTCGCTGCAGAAAACCACCCACTTTGTTCATAGTAACAAATGAAACAGTATTTTCATCATTGTATTTGTAGTCACAAAACCAAAGAGAGTATCCTTCAGGATCATACATATCCCAAAATCCTGCAAAAAAAATCAATAAACAGTTCAGCATCATGTAATAATAATAATAATAATAATAATAATAATAATATATAAATAAATAAAAATCAGTAAAGTCATTCTCACTGCCCAAATAGTGAGACAATCCCAGGATACCTAGATCTTGCAGAAGGAAACACTAGGAGCCAAGTTCAACAATCAAACACATCATCACTAGTATTGAGAAAAAAAAGTGAGACTACCATTTTGTAAGAATGACTTAAAAGCATAACATTAAATCTGAAAGGCAACATTAAAACCAATGACCTAAACGTCACAAAGAAATAAGGTGATGCCCAAAATTTAAGTGAAATATCATAGAATTCCTGCAAAACTCATGAAAAATATCACATCAAAGAATTCTACCATTCGATAGAATAGAGGGGTAGAGATGAAGATAAAGTGCAAAGTCATCCAAGAGCACATAAACCAGGCAACTACTACCTTTTATGGCAACCTCACGGAAGTTGGTCTTGGTGTTAGAGTAGAGCCGCTTCCATTCATCAAGAATCATCTTACTTGGCGGCAATAGATCCAAAGGATTCTTTGGCTTTGGTTTTGGTGCTTCTTCCTCTTCTACCTTGGGTTTAACTTCTTCTTTCTTGACCTCCTTTTCCTTTTTCTCCTGGATCGGCTTGGGTTTAGGAGTTTCTTTTGCTGGAGCAGGTTTCTTAGATGCAACAGGGGGAATAGATGTAGCTTGCTCAACATCACCCCATATCTTCTTGAATGTTGGTTGATTAATCACAGTCCAAAAGTACCGCTCCACATGTGGGAATTCTGAGGTGAAACTCTTTGTCATGATTGCCTTGAACCCAATGGCAAGGTTGCAAACCATAACAATATCAGCAAGTGAAACACAATGTCCAACCAAGTAAGTGTTGGATGAAAGGTGAGTGTTCAAAGCTCCTAAGGCTCGCTTGAGATTAGCAATTGCACCTTCCTCAGCCTGGATATATATATAAAAATTGATGCAGTGAGTTCAGGTAAAACTCCAATATTGCTGGGAGCAATAAGACACCCTAAGAGACAAATCAACAATTTTGAGTTTCGAGGGAATGAAGCAAGTTCTAAATATACCGGGGGAAGATACATGCGAAAACCAAGACGTGGATATAACCAATTTCCAATAGATGCATCGATTTCAGTAGCAGAAAAGTCAATCCACTGCTCAATCTGGCCCTGCAAAGTCCAATAAGCCGAAAGAAGTGCTCATTTTAACTCACGAAAGAAATTTATATATTAAAGAAAAAAATTAAACAAGTGGGATCCGATAAAATTGACTTACATATTCAATCAAGGAAGAACCAAAGAGGGTTGTATCAGGATTCAACTTAGCAACTAGAAGTAAAAAGGAAAAAAAATATATAAATAAATAATCAGAACTCTAAATAAAACAAGACCACTACTAGCAAAGAAATTATTTTACCATATCTCGCTATAGCATTGCTTTCAAATATTGGGCCATCAGGTGTTTCAAGCACAGGAACCTACAATAAGAAATCAAAGATCAATGAATAAATAAAAATTAAGCGAATTTTGCAAATAGCCCTTATTCTTTTCTTGAATATCTATGCAGACCTTCCCAATGGGATTCATCTTAATAAATTCTGGGGTCTTGTTTGATACACCCATCTGAAAATCCTTGGCCAACACAACTGTTACACCACAATATTCTGCTGCGATAAGTGACTTGAATGCATTTTTGTTGTTTGGGGTAGAATGCAAAACCTGGACATAGAATCAATAGAACCATGAAATTCATGCATAAGTAAGCTTTTAAATTTTATTCCTCCTCCAACGTGAACTTTGGATAACACTAATTAATCCCGAAATGAAGCCAGGAAATATCTTATCTTATAGTAGCAAGTATAAAAACAAGGGAAAGAAAATAAACTATGTTGGGACATGTATTCTCAAAACATCTCGATACAATTGCCAGAACTAATACAATTAGATTCCCGTAATCCATTAAATGGTTAGTGGAATGCAACATATAGCAAATAAAGAAAGGACGCCAAATGAAAGGGAAAAGTAAAGTTTGAAAGACGAAAAAAAATAAAGAAACCGAATGGTTTGATGAAAAGCAAGAGCAGATCTGCAACACATATTACACTAATCAGCCAAAGAAAGTTACAAAAACAGAAGCAGCTACTCACCAGTGCCATGCTTTAGATAAATCACCGGAAATCTGGAAAACAGAAAGGGAATCCCAGTCAAATTGCAAGGAAATGAGTAAATTTGAACACACAGGAAAGCAATTAGTAGATAAGAGGTTGAATTCGGCAGAAACGCGGTAGAATACCTGGAGATTGCAAGAATGCGAGTGGTGTTGAGAGGCTGCCGGAGGATCGAGGGAGACAAAGTACAAAGGGTTTTAGGGTTGTGGTAGACGATAAATATATATCGAGATGTGGTGGCCTCCAAGGGTAATTTAAGTAATCTTCTATGCCCAGGGGTAGGGTGAAAAGCATTTCATGAATTCAGTCTTTTCTTTTTTTATGATTGATTCTCTAATCTCGTACCATTTCAAACCTCTCGTTACTTTTGAGCATGAAAACTAAGATAAAATTGATTTGTGAGTATATAATGGGGTGCACATAGTTGTTAGAATGAAAAATTATTTTTATTTATAGAAAGAAGATATTTATAGGGTCTGTTCTGCACGAAGCTTTTGATAGCTTTAGCTTTTATTTCAAAATAAAAGCCCGTTCTGTATACTAGCTTTTTGGAGTTTTTGGGTGCTTTTGAAAGCTTCTTTTTAGAAGCTACAAGAGGTAGTTTTTGGGAGTTTATGACCTTTCGGAAGCTACTTTCCAAATTTAATTAATTTTTCTCTTTAAATTATAATTTTTGACAGCTATAGCTACTTGTACCAGCACTTATACAAAAATTGATAGCTACATCTCCCACAGCTCCCAACAGCTACAGCTCCCTACAACTACAGCTCGACGTACAGAACGGACCCGTAATGGGACATCCAAAAGTAGTATGACATTTGTAATGGGACGGATGGAGTATTAAAATGGGAAACTTTGAGAAACACCCTTTCAGCTTTCACCAAACTTTCTAACTTTTAGGCTTCGTTTGGTAAATAAATAGAGTTTAGAGTTTAGAGTTTTGTTTCAGAGATTAGAGTTTAGCTTCAGAGATTAGAATTCCCAAGACCACAATTTGTGGAGAAAATCACCGATTCCAAAACTTGTATTTCCGGAAAAACAAACAGATATGAATTTCTTAGAGTTGGGAATGGGCTTTTAGCGTTTGGACCGCTTATTCCAAACGGGGCCTTAATATTAAGTAAAAATATTATAGTCACATAAATATTTAAATTTATTATTAAAACTTTTGTATAATTTTGTTTAAATTTTTCAATCCAGTCCTTACACTTCCTCCGTTTTTTAATATTTGTCTCATTTCCAATTTGACTACTATTCACACAATGAATTTGACTTAAAATTTTATCACAGTTATACAAGTTAAAATATAGTCAAGTGAGATCTTATTAGATTCGTCTTGTCTTGTAGTTTACAAATATCGAACTTTTAGAATTTTTATATGTACCGAACTTGAGTTATTTGTGGTTTAAAATGTGCATTAGACTACGTGCTGGTTGGATCCGTAGCAAAAAATAAAAAACAGAACTAATATAGTAGGTATTTAAATAATTTATTATATTTTAATTTGATTTTATCTACTCTATTATTTAGATAAATATTTTTTATTATAAAATAAAATATTTTTAAAAAATATATTTCTTTATTTTTCCTTTGTAACAACATTGGAAAAAAGGAGAAAAATAGTCATTTTTTTACGAAAAAGTCAAATCGATCTTTTTTTTTTAAAAAAAAATTGTTCAATTGATCCGCTACATTGCCTAATTATGTCTCAATCAGTCCACTGTTCACTAATCTAGCTGGCTGTCAATTTTTTTTGCCAAAATATTCTATTTTTTTAAAAAAATCTAAATCGATCCGTTAGTAAATTTTTGCCACCTTTCATGCAGTCCAATGTACATTTTAAATCAATAATAATTCAAGTTCGGTTTATGTAAAAATTCTAAAATTTTGATATTTAAAAACTACACGATGAGATGAATCTAACAAGATCTCACTTGACTTATTTTAACTTGTATAACTGTGTTTAAAATTTAAGTCAAAGTAGCCAATGTAATTAAAAAATGGAGGGAGTATATCGCAATTGGTCTTCATTTTATGGAGAAAAATACAAAAAACCACCGAACTCTAAAAGAAAATCCACCGCAGTAGCTACTGACCAGAACTCCGATAACATCCAGCGAAGGTACTGCCCAATCCTCTATTGATATCTTCATTGGTAATTTGGGAAGTAAATTGTCTCGCGAGCGAATCCGCTAGCTCCATATGCTTCCATTTTCTGAACCATAATGCATGTGATACTACCACCATCATGAGAATGCACCATTCTATTATGGAGCACATTCCATAAAAATATAACTTACTCAGGAAAAAAAAAACGTATGGATGATTTATTATTTCAAAATAATAAAAATAAAAAATAAGAAAAAATAAAAGGAATGAGGTCCCATGACTTCCAACATTTAAGATTGGAGATTTGATTCCTCATTCGGCTCATATTTCTTTTCTTTTTTTGTTAGTAATTTGTGTAAAATCAACTAACATAATTCATTCACTAGCATGTTGTTTAGAAGAAAAAAAATGCTTTTTATAATCTAAAATTTTTTATTACAACAAACAAATAATTTGTTATTTAATAATTAAACAATAATTTTTTTACGTCTATTAAGTGCATTATTAATGAGTGAAGTATCAAAGTAGCACCATATTTTGGGGGCAACGAAAAGGGAAAAAAGGCCAAATATATCCTTTTTGTTTAAAAAAAAGCCAAATATATCCTTTTTCTATTTTATTACCGAATTTATCCTCTACATATGCTAATTATATCCGGAAATATCCTAAATTCACTAATCGTGGAATGTCTGTTGACGTGACAATAAATTAACTTAAACCCTACACGCTGGATGGGATTTGAACTGTCCCTCAATTAGGGCTGGGGAAAAATACCGAGTATACCGCATACCGCACATATCGTATCGAAAAAAGAAATATCGAAATTTTCGGTATACCGTAATTTCGGTACGGTATCATACCGAAAAAAATTCTCCGTACCGTATACCTTACCGAACTTTACGGTATGAAAAATTTCATACCGTTGCCGTACCGAACATTATCGACATTCCGGTAAGTTCGGTATATACCGCTATACCGAACATTCAGTACATACCGACATACCGTATCGCGGTATATACCGACATACCGAACATTCACTACATACCGACATACCGGTATTGCGGTATATACCGGCATACCGAACTTTCGCTATATACCAACATACCGATATTACAGTATGTAACGGTATCACAGTTATACCGAAACCGTGGTATATACCAAAGTTCGGTACGGTAGCGATATACCGCGGTATCAAAAAATTTATACCGTTACCGTACCGAAATCTTATGGTAAGGTATGATACCATACCGAAAATTACGGTATACCGAAAATTTCGATATTTTCGGTATTTTTTCGATACGGTATGTGCGGTATGCAATATATTCGGTATTTTTCCCCAGCCCTAATTGAGACACACTTCAAATTCGATCCAGCGTGTAGGGTTTAAGTTAATTTATTGCCACGTCAACAGGCATTCTACGATTAGTGAATTTAGGATATTTCCGGATATAATTAGCATATGTAGAGGATAAATTCGGTAATAAAATAGAAAAATGATAGATTTGGCTTTTTTTTTAAACAAAAAGGATATATTTGGTCTTTTTTCCCAACGAAAAGATATGTTATTATTCTCTATGTTGTAGTTAAGTTGATGTCACAAATAACATGAGTTTACCCGCTATGACCTCACTTCTTAAGTAAATTTTGGTTGAAAAAAAAAAAATACTATACATTTTGGTTGATATAAGTAAAATTTGTCACTTCTTAATAAAATTTACTTCAAAATTTCATAAGGTTTATGTACTATAAAAAAAAAATTAAATAGTCCTTTATATTTTACCTTAAAAAGCTGAAATTGATAAGAGGCTAATGAAGATTGGTAATATTTCAGCGATGGTGGTTGAAAACTTGAAAGTTGAAAGGGCAAAGCACAAGTCCAAAAGTGAAGTAGCATTTTAGCTCTATTGCCTCTGTTTTGGTCTTCTGAAGTCCGAACGTCAATCGGCAGCCAACAAGAAGAAAAATCTAATCTTGCCTCGCCAGGTCGAGGCGGCAGGCGCCCTTTAATTAGTTCCTTGTACCCAAAATAAATCTTGTTTGCTTTCGAGTTTGCAATTGCATTCGCTGAACCAACGGGAATTGTCAATTCTGATTTTTCAAGGAGATGAATCCAATTACAAGTCATACCTCTCTCCTGCGCTTCTTCTCATGCCTTACCTCTTTATTTTTCTCCCTCCTCTTAATTCCAGGTATGTCTTCTTCCCTTCGACTTCTATTTTATCGAAATGAACTCATGGTATTCATCAATTGGGGGCTGCAATTTTTCAAGATTTCATTTTCTTTGTTGATTGTCGGCAAGATTAGTTGACTTCCTCGTTGAATCAACGGCGTAACACCGGGTTTTTTTATGTTGCATAAAGTTGTTTGAATCTGCTTAAGAAGGATTGAAATTTTTCAAGATTTTATCTTTTTGTTACTTTGCTTTTAAGATTGATTCAGTTCTTGGATGGGCGAACGGAATAGCGGTTTTATGTGCCAGATCTTTGATCTTTTGCTGAATTGGGCTATTACGAATATAACGGATTACTTAATGGAGTAGTTGTTTGTCTAATTGTTCAATTGGGTATTCTGTGCTATTGGGGTTGATGATTCTTACCTGCTTCATTACTAATTTAACTGATCTCATCCCATGTTTTGGCAAAACTTGTCTCTGAGATGTACTTATGCTTTTTGCACCGTTGTTTGGAGATTGATCTGCGAGTAGGAAGTTCCAATGCCTCATAAAACCGGATTTATTTCTGTGGTATGAACATATATTGGTGTTGAGTTTCATAGATCGTATTTTTCCTGCTCAAGCCCACTAGCTTATTAGATCGAACATCGAAGCTAACACCATACAAGTATATTGTGCTTGTGAGCTGTTGATGACCCTTTAGGCTTAGTTGCAGTCCTAATCTATAGTCAAATACAGTCTAGATAAAACAATTGAGTTTATGTTCTAGGTGGACCTTGGTAAATACTAGTATCAAATAGCTGAGTTCTACTGCTAGGGTCAGGGAAGTTCATCTACTAACATGGCAATTTTGTGCTGGAAACAAGATTAGCTTTGTTATACTTGAAGCCAACCTTAAATTGGCATCATAATTCATAGTAGTTGAGTTGGTCAATTCGCACATATATCCATGGTCCATCTTTTGCCTGAATTTTAAAACGTGAACAATCTTCTTAGCATCATGTTATTAATTAAGCATGTTGATCTTTACTTGTGTGTTGTTTTTATATAAGTGTGTATATATATATATCTTTTTTGTTGCGATGAAGCATATTGATGTTTTTGTTTTGTATCTGCTTCTTTGATTATGTTGGTTGTGTTGAGCAATTTCTCAAAAGGAGATGGAGCTAAGTTAACATCATGTTTGGTTTTTTGAGAATTTGAAGGAAATATTTGGAAAAAAATAGGAGGAAAAAATGGTGGGAAATTTAAAATGGAAAAAGGGCCAAATATATCTTTTTTCTTTTCCAAAAATTCAAATTAGTCATTTTTCTATTTTATTACCAAAATAGTCCGCTACAAATCCTAATTATGTCCAAATCAGTCCCTTATTCACTAATTATGCTCTAATTGCTGACGTGGCAAGGGTTTTAATTTAAACCTGATACGTGAGCATAATATTAGTCATTTTTCTTTTATCTTTTGTCAATTCAGTCATAAACTTTTATTTTGTTCCATTTAGTCCTCTACCAATATCAGTCATTTTTATATTAATTTGCCTCCAACCTTTCAAATTATTTCATTTCAGGCCCAAAACCTTAAATTTTTTACTACCTCCGTCTCAGTATATTTGTTACGGATGGTTTTTTGGCACTATTCACTGTTTAACTTTGATTCGAATTTTTATCATAGTTATGTAAGAAAAAACATAGTCAAGTGAGATCTTGTTAGATTCGTCTACTTTTGTAGTTTTAGATAATTAACTTTTTATAACTTTTCGTTGTACACAATTTAAGTTATTAACCGTTAAAAATGTGTATCGGCATACGTGCTGGGTGGGTCCGTAACAAAAATAGTGAGACGGAGGAAGTATTATTAGTAATACATTTATAAAATAAATGCCCTAACATACTTCCGTCAATAAAATCAAACACAAAACCTCATATATTGGGTTTGACTGTCTTGTTACGGGGTTTTCTAAGTTCTGGGATTTTACGCACTCTCTCTAACCACCCGACCGTAAACGATGATTCATTGGTTCTGGTTTCTTTCAGCATCAATCAACACAATCATACTTTGTTTCCTACCTTAAAACGCATTTATTTGATAAATTGATCTGTAATAATAAAAGAAATTAAGGTTCTGGGCCTTAAATGGAACAAAACAAAAGTTTGGGTCTAAATTGGCAAAAAGATAAAAGAAAAAGGTCTAATATTATGCCCACGTGTCAGGTTTAAATTAAAACTCTTGCCACGCCAGCAATTAGAGCATAATTAGTTAACAAAGGACTGATTTGGACATAATTAACATTTGTAGCGGACTATTTTGGTAATAAAATAGAAAAATGACTGATTTGAATTTTTGGAAAAGAAAAAGGACATATTTGGCCTTTTTTCCAATTTAAAATCCTCTATTTCGTTTGTTCAAATGATCATTTTCAATAGAGAGAAAAAAAAGATGGTTAGGAGAGGAGAATTAAGCAGAGATAAAATTGGAAAAGAATAAGAAATGGATGAAAATATAATTCTTGAATGTATTAGTGAAAAACGAGAGAGCTGATGTGTTCTCCTTGCCCTTTTTCAGACGAAACCAAATTTCCTTGAAAATTTATTGTCAAGTGAATTTCCAAAATCAAGCAAACATTGCAATTACTTTTTTTTTTTAAAGAAAAAATATATGTTTCTTTTCTTGTTCTCCACTGCTCCCATAAGTCCACCAACCAAACATAGCGTAAATATTCTTTATAACTAAAGTGGATATGGTTGGAATCAATACCTAACTAGGTTGTAATCTCGAAGCTGAAGATTGTGATTTTATTTTATTTATATTTATTTTAATTTGCTGTATCGAAGATGTTTGTGACTAGTGTTGATGGTCATGTTTTCTGTATATATAGTATTGGCAGATGACTCAACGACATCAAACTCTTCCAATGACAAGAAAGGTGCAAGCAAGAAGTCATCAGGGAGTTCGACTCAGTTGAAAATCCTCATTATACTCCTCGCCCTTTTAGCCATTGGTGTATTTGGAGTTTTCTTATATAAGTTGTGGCAAAGAAAAAAGAGACAGGAGCAACATGCCCGCCTTTTGAAGCTGTTTGAACAAGATGATGATCTTGAGGTTGAACTTGGCATGCGTGATTGAGATAGATATATAGTCGGATTTTGCTTGCTTGCTTGGATGTAAATTGAAAGTGTGGAGGCGTCTGTTTGGCTGCCTGCCTCTTGACGAATTTGTGTGTTGATCATTTTTGATAAATAACCAAACCTGCAGGTTTTATTATTATCCTCATTTTGATGTATAAACAATAGTAATGCATTAGTAGTAGTATTTGTTAGCTATCCTGGTGTAATACCCCAACCAAGCTGTTCTAAATTGATTTTTGTTAATCCATAAGTCAAAATTTGGATCCTCAACAATTTGCTGGAAAATTGGTTGGATTCTTTTAAATGGGCTTTATTGTTGCATCACAAGTGTTATAGTACTTGCATGCATATTGTCTGAATAATGAATATGTATGTCACTATGTCAGTGGTCGGTAGTCCCCCTCTTTGATTCTGTTGGACATATATTATTACAGATTAGTATTGAGTTCGAAAAAATGGTAGCTGTCAAGTGTCGATTACATTTGCTTAATTTGTAATTATGGATAGGCTGGCAAAGTAGAGATACATGCTTGGCGGTTTGCTGCGGTAAAAGTAAAAAGATAAAAAAAGAAGCAATTAATTAAGTAGTCGTATATATATGGACTGAAATATTCGTTTCAGATTGCAAAGATGAGAGAAGAAATGAGGAATTGGAGATGAAAGCGACAAATTAATTATTGTCTGGTGTATGTATTGGAAAACATAATAATATGGGTCAGGAGTCGCGGGGACCACAAACTCATTTTACATCTCGATCTCGGACCAC
This sequence comes from Hygrophila difformis, assembly GCA_030278955.1. NCBI lineage: Eukaryota > Viridiplantae > Streptophyta > Magnoliopsida > Lamiales > Acanthaceae > Hygrophila > Hygrophila difformis. The sequence goes on from JAOANR010000011.1 coordinate 248,516, forward strand.
AACTAGTCTTTTTCCCCAAATCTATTTTCGGTAACCTTCTTTATCTTCATCAATAATCTTCCTTGCAAATAATGGTTTCTTGATAGATACTACTATATTCAATCCACAATTATTATTATTATTTCAAATCCTGTATTTCATGGTTATATTACATAAATATTTCTTTTTATCGAAGCCCAAATTAAAAAAAAAAAATGAATAGTGGAAGAACATGTACACAAAATTTTATGTATATATGAGAATATGATGAGGTCAGTGGCTCATCACTAACTAATTTCTAATGTAACATTACACATGCATAAAAAATTTGTGGTACTTAATTTCGAGTAGAGGTAAGGTGTGTATATATATAGGTAATAAATAGGTTGTGTATTGAAAACCAAGATTTGCAGTAAGTTTTGTAGTTGGGTTAGTATATAGTAGTATTATTCAAGTGTGAATAGTAGTCATGCAAGCAGGAAGCAGGATATATCCTTTTTCATTAATCTTTGTATTCAACACTTGTGAATATATGTAATATCATTGATAAAATATATATTATACTAGTAAATAAGAGCAGCCAGCTACAGTTTTACTATTATGAACATATTACATAATCACGATATATTCACCCGGCCATCAGATCGGCGGAATACACATTATCATATTATACTTATATTATGATAAATTCTGATCTGTTTTCTAGAGAGCAAATAAATGAGATCGAGAATTTCAAGTGGGCCACTTCAAATCAGCATGTATATATGATACGACGATGTTAAATCCCCAACCAACCATATACGTAGTATATATATATACTTATAACCCAAAGAATGTAATACTACTACATATATATACTATTTGCAAAGTCGATCGATCATCGATGGGAGCGAGCTGTATGTATGTCTTAAATCAAAGTTTCCATGATCGAATTAAGCGCATCATTCACCACTTCTAGCTAGCTACTATTTGAATTATAGGGATTTGATTTGTGGTAGAATTAAATATTCCCTCCGGCCGGATTTAATAAGTAACTAGGAGAGTACTTAATTTGCATGCATGTTAATGCTGCCTGTGACTGTATCTACCTACTATATATCTATTTAACTAGCTATAATAAGCTTGTAATGATTTTGAATTAAGTTAATATAATTAATAATGGCTAAACCCTCAAAACGTAATATTATACGGAGTATATACACGATCAACGTGCTATGTATGAATACTATTTAAATCATCAATAAATAGAAAATTTACACTACTGTGCATGACTACTTATTATATTTTGATTGAAGATTAATTTAAACAAACATAAATATGCACTTCCAGGTTAAACTCTGTCACAAAAAGGGTACAAAATTATTAATAATGAACTGTAAGTCTGTGAGTCTGTACACTGTGAGTGCATGCATCAAACCCTAGCTATCTTACCATTCCACTACATACTACTCCAATAATGCAGTGTATATATATACATTCGTATATATAATTAATACCACCAAATTAACTAACATATAAAGTACTTTTCCTAGCCTTTTCAGGCTCTTATGCCAAAAAACTAACATAAAGGACTTACTTTTCATTTGTGCAAATGTACATATATATATATATAATATTATATATATGTATTATAGGCGTAGATTAATAATGTTTGGATACATATATCAATTCATCAACAACAAATCAGAAATGAATTGATAAATGAAGAGGAAGTGGCCTGGTCAAGTAGTAGTAGTAGTAGTAGTACATTAGTAGCTAGTATTTCATCAAAAAGAAATTAAAAGATATAATAATAATAGGAGTAATAATAGTAATAGTAGTAATAAATGGGGGATTGCAGTTTAGGGTAAGAAATGGGAGTGCAGAGGTGGTAATAATCAGAGAAAGCCACAAGGTCACGCCTGTTTCGTATCTGGAAATTAAGCATGTCGTTTTCTTCATCGCCAGCTCCCCTCCCCTCCCCACGCCACGCCCCCCTCTCTCTTTCTCTTTCTCTCTTGAAAACAATACTCTCCCTAGGAGTAGAATATTAGTATATTATTACATACACATACATACGTATATGCCAACCTCAACTGGATCTACCCATACACAAACACAAAGTAATACTACTTACTACTTACTTATAATGTCTCAATAATATAAATATACCCCCACCCCCAGGCCTGCCAGTGCTGCCATGATTCCTCCTCAGATCAATTCAACAGCTAGCTAGCCTGCCACATCCTTCTTCTTCTTCTTCTTCAAGTTCAATTCATTAATCTTGGGAATCCGTGTAGCTAGGGTTTTCGGGAAGGAAGGAAGGAACTCCCAAATCCCAAATTCCCAATCCAATAATCCATCGCCCGCCCGCCCACCCGGCCCGATATTATACTTAGAAAATAGCAATATTTTCCCAAGAATATATAGCTAGCCTGCCTGCAGGTAATTTGTTTCTTAAGTTTCATCATCCCCTCATATACATATATATATATATATGTATACTACTCCACTAGAGACGCCTGCAGCAGGCCCATCATCAAATCATTCATCACTACTACTACTACTATTATATTAAGAAATTACTCGCTAGTTAGCTAGTACTAATTTTTTACAATGTGATCACATTCATATATATATGATGTATGTGATGTGAGAGCAAATTCAAATTAGGACAAATAACTGATCAGTTAGTCGTTCATGATGGATTGAATCTTGCTCTCTCTACCAATTGCCTCCATTTTTCCACCTCCCTTATTATTAGCTTTCCAACCTAATCATATCATATCCCCTCCCCCCCCCCCCCCCCCCCAGCCTGTCCAGCTTAGCTTACCTTGTCTACGTGGCCGTTCAATGCTTGCTTGCTAGCTGATATGAAGGCTCCTGCAGGATCTGCTGCTGGAACATCCTTACAAACTCTTGGTTCTCGCCACTCGCCAGCGCTATATACATATATATATATATATATATATATATATATATGCTATTCTTTGCTTGCTTTCTGTTTCATTGCCATTTTAGTTTTATATTCCTTCTTTCTTTAAGGACGACCGGAGGAGGAGTCCTTGCCTGCAAGCCCTCTGCCCCTTTTGATCTTCTTTTTTGCATCTTTAAGATTTTCTTCTCTTTAATTAGCCTCTAAGATTTTTTGCATCTTTTTTGCATCCTCCCCCCACCCACCCCCCCCCCCCCCCCCCCCCCCCCGGTCCATGGAGTCTAGTTCAAAGTCCCTCTTTTAATTTGCTAGAATCTTCATTCCGTCGTCAAGTGTTCAATTTAGAGATATAGGAGTATAAACAATATGCTTTTCAGCCCAACAAGACTTTGAATTTATGGTTATCCGAGTTATGCCACTTTAACCTAAAATTCTCAAAATAAACCATTGTTTTCAAGGTCGGAGGTCTAATTTGTTTATATGATATGGTGTGCTGTAATTTTCTTCTTCAAGAAAAGCATTTTTCTTTATTTTAATTTTGGATATTTTTACTCCCAAGAAAGAAATTAAATGTTTTGAATAAATACTAGGTTACGAAATGGGAAGGGGAAAGATTGAGATCAAGAGGATTGAGAACAACACTAGTCGACAGGTGACTTTTTGCAAGAGAAGAAATGGACTGTTGAAGAAAGCATACGAGCTCTCAGTTCTTTGTGATGCTGAAGTTGCCCTCATTGTATTCTCCACCCGCGGCCGCGTCTACGAGTATGCCAACAATAGGTAAGATTCTTCAAACCCACTTGATCGATCACCTTGAATTTCCCTTCAGATATATTATAGTATGATCTATCTATACTACTGAAACCTCAATTTATCTTGCTATAGATTTGCTAGGATCTTCCTATACGTATTGTTTATGGTTTTCTCTACTATATGTTTACACATACCTATTTAGCTTTTGGATTATACATCTCAAACAGGTTTATTTCATTAAGTCTTCACATATAGTCATATGTAGTATAGTGATGATACTCAGGCCGGAGGAAAGTGGAGCAGATACAACACTAGGAATGAGTTAAGGCATAAGATTGATGGCCTAAAGAAAAAGGATGTCTCGGAATCTTGACCTAGTTAGTTCTTAAAATTTGATGTGGTTAGAATGAAACCCTCCCAAATGCAAGCCCTAAATCAATAAAAGTTGGGTTCTTGGTGTTGACTCATTGAGCACCTGATTTAAAGCTAAAAATCTTGCCAAATGAAATTCCATTGGAGGTTGGACTCCTAATCAATATGATATTTATTGTACTACCTGCTTGTGCTTGAATTTAAGAATATATATAAAATTTACTTTCCTGCAATACTTTTTACTTAAGTAGTTTATGTGATGGCGTGTGCACATGGTGTTATCACACTACTAATTATAAATTATTTGTAATAAATATGATTACATGCTTGTTCAATTTTACCCAACACCGCACAGATTGAAGCATGTATACGTACACAGACACGATTATTTAGAGCAGTGCAAAAAAATCTGCAGGTGTAGTGATTCTTTTCACAAAATCGTTGTCTAGGACTCGCAGTTAACTTTGAGTTGCAGATTTCCAATGTTATCCAATTCCATCACCGTCGTAAAGCACCCCAATCTTTTCAATTCATGTTTTTCAAATTAAACTCAAAGTGCCTCCGGATATATTGCAAGAGAATGGCTTCAACATTCATTTGTCTTGAATTCTCTGTCTTTCCATTTTCATGTTTCCTATAACATAACAAAGGAGACAAAAGGACTATTTTGGACACACACTCTTAAACCCCAAAATGAATACGAAAAAAACTGAAAAGCGATTGTGTATCAGAAAAAAGCGAAAGGGAAAAGTTGACTATACTTCCCATTGGTTTTTTCTCTAGCTAACTAGGGTTTTGGGTTTTTCAGGAGGACGACTTTATTGAACCATTTTCATTTTTATGTTCATGTAATGTAGTCATGTAGGAGTATTATTTGCCTGAAGTTGTCTACTTTATGGTTAGTAAAATTAAACTAATTTAAAATCTTATGATCAGTTTTGGCTCTTACATCAGACCGATCACATGCCCTCTCCAATTTTGTCTGATCATAATATGATGCTTCATAATTTTGGTTCAGAATTTCAGTCCTTTCTGACAATGCCATATTAAATGTATGTGCCTCCTTCCATGATATTGTAGTCTTGCCAAGATTTGGTTTCTCGTAGGTTTTGATAAAAATCATGTTGAGTTATTTTATTATCCTAGAAGATATATCAAATTATGCCAAAGCTGGCTTACCCAAAAAAAATTATGCCAAAGCTATCTAATACGCATCTATATTGTCACCACTACCACCTTCTAAGTTTCAATTCTGACCCTTTTAATTCGTCTTTAGTTTCAACTTTCATGCGCTTATGGTGCTTTCGAGTCTCTTCAGGACAATCCATCTTTGTGCATCTATTCAAAATATAAATTGCTCCCAGTTGCTGTTATAAAAATATTGTGCTCACAATTATAAGAAATAAAGGAATAGCAGTCTTTTCATGTAACGCATACACTCATATACCTTGAACACTGCATGTATATACTTCTTTGGGTTGGACAGCATTAGATCAACCATAGAAAGGTACAAGAAAGCAACTTCAGACAATACAAATGCATTCACCACTCAAGAGATCAATGCGCAGGTATGTCATTATACAATCAGAGCACTGCAATTGATGATGTTCATTGCCATATACACCTCATATATATATATGAAATGCTTTTGCATAGACAAGGCTATAATGATAAATAAGAGCTTACTTAAAATGTGATTTCGACAAGGCAAAGAATGTGAATGCAATAGTTTGGTTTGAATGCAATAGTTTTACCAGCAAGAGTCCAAGAAGCTGCGGCAGCAAATACAGATGATCCAGAACTCCAACAGGTAACCTCTCAATTCAATTCAGAAAAAAAAACCAAGCATCATAATATATAATGATGCAGGATCGGAGAACTTTTGTTAATGGGATTTTCTGAATTAAGATGATTGCATAGTCTCTTTCACAGGCACCTCATGGGTGAAGGCTTGAGCTCTTTGAATGTGAAGGAGTTGAAGCAGCTTGAAACTAGGCTTGAGAGAGGCATAGCAAGAATCAGGAGCAAGAAGGTAAATAAACAAATTAATTGAACCACTGCACCAATGTCAATTTCCTTTTTCTCTTGTATCAATATATGTGGAGTACAACCTCTAGCACCATCCGTGTTTCCAATAATATGTTAGTGTGCTTTTGGAATTAGTAAATCATGTATTTTGATGTAACTGTGTTTTTTTTTGGGCAGCATGAGATGATACTTGCTGAAACTGAGAGCTTGCAGAAGAGGGTAACCTTTTTCTCAGGCTTCAATCTTTAGTAGTCATGGCCTTCTTTACTTTTTGAATGGCGACATGCATACACATATGCATGTTTTAATTTTAATTAAGTCCATGTAATTAACTGTTTGGTTTGCTGACCGTTCATCTTATTGTTGGAAATGTCTGTCCCCATAGGAAATTCAGCTGGAGCAAGAAAATGCCTGCCTCCGTGCCAAGGTAACAACAATATTCTGGCATCTGTATATAAAGTCAGTCACAAGTTTATTAAAACACCCAACACACGAATTACTATATTATGATTTATGATACTGTAAGTGATACTGAATACGACTTAAAATTCACAAAACAAACCACAGGGACAGAGGATTTCACTGCAGAATGGCTCTCCAAATTTTTATACTGAAAGTTGTCTGAAAACTATATGTAATTTATTTTTCAGATACAAGAAACTGAGAAGCTTCAGCAACTTAGCATGATGCCTGGTGGTCAAGATTTCGGGTTCCAGGCCTATCTTGCTCCTAACATGCACCAACTGAACATGCTGGAGAGTGTAAGTGCATATCCTGTTCCTGACAAGAAAGCTCTCCATCTTGGGTATGGATTTTGATTCATTATTCTTGCATAGTCCATATGCTCGACGATATCTTATGGATAATGAACACACACACACAGCCTGACCTGCTTCTTATTTCCTGATGCAGGTAATTCAGTTTCTCTGGAGATTAATGCTAATCAAGGAGTTATTGTCCTGAATAACGAAATATAATGCCATACATGGGTACGGTCTAGGGTGACTGTTTGGGCTCGTGAACCTTCTATTTTAATGCATATTTTGCTTCTTTTTATATTATGATACTGCTATTTGTAGAAGTTTTCCATTGACACCCCCTTCCAGGTTGAGTTTCTGAGTAACATGACAATATATAATTCTTAGTTTGACAAATTGTTTACAGTCATGAAGCTTGGCCACTGGCCAGTCTGCATGGTTTCTCACATTGATAATTACATAAATTCCAAGGCATTAGCAGACTCTATAGCACAGATTCAATTCTGTCACTAGATGTAAAGCAAGAATTTGCAAAGCAGGCATTCCATAGCATTGACATTCATAGAATTCGTCAGATACAGCAAACACATCAAGAACATAATTTGACTAGGCACAGACAGTCCCGAATAGAAAAGGATAATTGCAAAGCATGGAAAAACTTGCTTCTAAATGGCTAACACACACAAACACACACCAGTGACAAAGGCGAAAACCACAACTTTGATTTCATAAAAACTGAAAAACCATGCCAAATTGCTAATTTAAAAAAGCCAGATAATTATGCCCAAAGCTTCAGGAGTTCAAGTCAGAATGATAACAATTATTTTGGTAAATTTGCCTCCACATATTGACTCCAAAGTAGCATAGTTGCTAGCATATTTTAGGTGTTTCAGCAGATGATGTTCCAGAAAACAGAAAAAAAACTATACAAGATAGTCAATATGCTCACTTATATAATCTCTTCGGATTTTACAAAATATAACATCCAGATTTCCCAGCTTGCCTACGAAGCTCCTCAGTCTCTCTCTGAGCACGCTCCAAACTCTCTCTAAGCTTGCAAATTTCATCATTTGATTTCTTTTGAGCGTCTTGAGCCATAGCTTCTGCCTTAAGTCTAGCTGCCTGCTCCTCTTTTAATTGCAGTTCAAGCCTATGAGTGGTTTCTCTGAGCTTTGTCTCTACCTACAGGTGAAATCATGCACAGATTTTAAACCATTATGCTACTACGTATAAAAAAAATTCAGATACAGATATCTCAATTTTGTTACTCGTTAATAGATATAACTAGCAACATCATAAAGTTGAAATAGATACGATTAGCATGGCATTCTCCATCTACCTACTGATGAGTAGGCTAGTTACCAGTATAAGACAGAGAGCATACATATGAGACACGAAAATGGTATTAACAATTGAAGCCAAAAACCTACCATCTCAGTTATTCTATTTAGCTGATCTTCGTATGCCTTATGGAACTGCTCCTGCAATTCAGAGATCTTCTGTTTCGAGTATCCTTGCATAGCAGTGACTTCAGCAGTTTGATCACGCAGTTTCATAGCTCCTTTCTGTGTTTGTACAGAAGTAGTATCACAAATTCTTTTGTACAGAAGTACTGAAGTAGTATCACAAATTTTACCATCATAATTAACACACTACAATTTCTGAAACAAACATCAACAAAAACTCAAAAAGTCACATAAAGCTCACCTTCAACTCAAGGAATATCTCATCAGTGTATGGTTTCCTGCCATTGTTATCTACAACAGCATTCACAAGGAAATAAAGCTTCTTCAGTTGTTCGGATTTCTTCAGTTTATCTTTGGTCTTGTTATCAAAAAGAACACACCTATTGCCACACATTTGAAGTGTTTTCTATATAAATATAGAACAACCAAATGTTAAGAGATGAAGATGTATAAATTTCAAAAAACAATACGAAATAGATGATGCAGTGCAGGTAATAGGTTTCCTCCACCTTCAATGGCTCGGGGCAATCGCGACCCAAGTAATCATCTAGAGTCTCATCATTCTCTTCAAGGTCATCACCACCAGTAAAAACCAATATCATGTAATCACTAATCTTGCCACCAAAGAACTTGCGCAAGCTCTCAATTGCAGCTTCTTCTTCTCTCGAAAATCGAGATCTAACTGACAGAACCACAAGAACAGCATGGATACCGTCCTTAGCCATACTAATGCATTTAACAATTTCCTTGCCCACGAATTCAGGTTCGGCAGTGAAATCAAATAATCCTGGAAAGTGGAAAAGATAAGCATTTTCATGATACATAATTGAAAACAACCAATCGAAGTAAATCCAACAAGGTCTTCGAATTTGATTTATAGCAGAATTTTCTTTGATATTGGTCTATCCACCAACTACCAAGTTTTGAAATTTCTACAATGTCATGGTTCATTAAAATCAACATATAAATTTAGCAATACCCGGAGTGTCAATCACATTAAGAATCTGGCCATCTTCAAGTACTGTGTTTTGCAGCTCGCAAGTACTGGTAACACCAGCTGAGCTAGACATTGATCTGAATGCCTTCCTCCCAAGGATACTATTGCCTGTTGCACTTTTTCCATTGCCTGTCCGTCCAACTAAAACTATTGTACGTGCCTCCCTGGTAGGAGAGGTAAACTCCCAATCATCATCAATTGCACTCCCTCCCATTTCACTGAAACTACAATAACAGCCGGGAAAAAACAACACTTAAAATTTCAGTTGCGCCCAGTTTGCACAGGTGAAAGCTACAAAATGCAATAGAAAACTTTCTGTCTGGACTCTGGACTAAACAAATTAGAAATTTTGGGTTTCTTCCCCCTTAAGATTTTCAAATATAAAAATATACTCAATGAGATTCAGAAGATTGATTGATTGGTTAAAATTCTATAAAACAAAAGCAAGGCATCATCATTAACAGGCTAAACGAGGATCACATGAACAATTCATGCGCACAAAAGCATCCTCAATATCACTCGCAAGGGTGTTGCAAAAAAAATCTCACTCGCAAGAAGACGGTAAAAAACAATAAGATAAACAGGAGAAAGATTGAATCTTTTGCCTTAAAAAAATCACACACAAAACAAGTCAACCCTGCCAGGCAGCCGGCCAACAACAAAATAGAGCACGGAGCCGAGATAAAAAATTGGATTAAGAGCAGCAGTAGCAAAAGGGGTATTTCATTCATTGGCACACCAAAATAAAGAAATTAGATACTTTACAAAGAAGAATCGGAAACTGTGAAGCGATACCTCCTGAGATATGAAGAGAGCAAGTCAGGTAGAGAGCAGAGAGTGGAAAAGGAGAGAATGACTTTGAGTCGCAAGTCTAGTAGAGAGAGAGTTCGGGTTTAATTTCAGATCCAGCCATGGCTGATGACTGATGGCCCGAGGCCCACGGAGGGATTCCAACTTCAACTTCTATCTCCACCTTACTCGTTAAGGAAATCCCAAATTATTCGCTATCCGCCGGGTAGACCCCACGCGGCACACTGGTCCAGCCACACTAAATTACAATTAAGCCTTTGTTTTTTTTTTTGAGGAGCCATTGAAGGCCTGGAAAGGGGTGGTGGGAGCTCATGCCACACAATTACAAAGGGGAAATAAAGGGAGGGATAGGGGGCCGGTGGGAATCGAACCTCCAACCTTCTGTTGGAAGTCAAGGGACTTAACCGCTTGGGCTAGGTTCTCATCCCAATTAAGCCTTTGTTTGAGTAAATGATGATGATGTATAGACTTTCATTCGCACACTATTACGGCGGCCCAATGTAGCTTTACAATTTAATGGGAAGGCCCAATTATTAAGACATGATGGGCCAAAGCCTCTCTACTCATTCATTCTTTTGACCCATTTTAAAGTTATTGAAGCTTCGGCTCCACCGTTCCCTGTTTCTGCTTAGGGCATTATCGATTTCTCCTCTTTTGTTCGGTGAAGCTCTGAAACTGAAACCAAATTCCCGCTTTTTCCAGGGGAAATTCGGATGGCATCCCTCTTTAAGGTAATTCTAATAATCTACTGTACAACTTCATGTGTTGCTGGCGGGGATGTGGAATTTCTAATATAATCCCTGTCTGAGCTCCTGCATTATTCATCAAATTTGCTGAATCAGGGTTTGTACAAGTGTTCTCGTTGGTGTTATAACCCTTCAACGAGCTTGCTCAGTTGTTCTTTTGCCTTCTCTATAATATTTTTTTGTTTTTCGACCATGCGCTCGTTATGGCGCACTTTTTTAGGGTTGCTATCGGTTTTTGATTTGGTTTTTGTGCCTTAGGATCCGAACAAATTATCCGCGTACAGGGATAGGAGGTTTCCTGGGACGCAGGAAGAATTTGACGAGGCACTATTAAATTCCACTACTCTTTACATTGGGAACATGTCGTTTTATACCACCGAGGAGCAAGTGTACGAGCTGTTTTCTCGTGCCGGAGAGATAAAAAAGATAATCATGGGTTTGGACAAGAACAGCAAGACGCCATGCGGCTTCTGCTTTGTAATGTGAGTGCTTGCTTAGGATATTATTCTCTAATTCCTGGATTCTCCTTATAGACTGCCAACGAAAAGTTGTCTACCATATGAATGCATTATACTTTTATAATTTCATCTAGTGACTACCAATGATATTTATGCATGCTTGATTTGATTGTACTGTTTTCTCCAGTTACTACTCGAGAGATGATGCAGAAGATTCTGTTAAATATATCAGTGGGACGATTCTGGATGATCGCCCTATTCGAGTTGACTTTGATTGGGGATTTCAGGAAGGCAGACAGTGGGGGCGTGGAAAAAGTGGAGGACAGGTAATGGATGTAAATGTTATTGCAATAGGGTCCTTATTTTTATCTGATTCAAGTTTCATTTGTTAGGTTCGGGATGAATACCGCACTGATTATGATCCAGATATCCTTTTTAAAGCTATCATTCCTTTGTCATATTTTATTTTTGTGCTGCTCCTGTTGTAGTGTGAAAAATTGCCTAAATTGTGAATTTCCTTAATTAGTTGTACGTAGAGGTGGTTATGGTAAATTAGTTCAAAAAGAGTTGGAAGCACAGAGGACATTGGTGGATTATGGTGCGGGATCCTTAGGGTCATTCCCACCTGTATTGGCACCTAACTGTAAGTCATGATACATCATCATCTGTCATTTCATTTTTTTTCAACCAAGGGCAAAGGTTCTTATGCTGCTTTATGTTTTTATGCATGCTCAGTCATTCTTATAAGTTGCAGTATGACTTAAATGATGCTTATTTTGTGGTGCTTTCATGCTGTTTTTTCCATTCTTTTTCCATTTTTTTTTAAAACGATGTATTTAGAAGCATTTTGAAAGCACTCGTACTATCATCATTCTGTTATATGGGTGAGCCTGTGGAGCTCTGATTATGCAAATGAGTTCTATTTGTTTCATAAAATTAGAACGTTTGATCTTTGTTGGTTTGAACGGGGTATCTTTTTTCCTCCTTTTTTTTTCCATTTTCTTTTAAATGTTCCCTGCTTGAACTTTGCTTCAAACTAATTACTGAATTACCACATGCAGTTTAATTGTGTGGTAGAAAAACTAATTATCAAATCTAATTACATGCTGCTTCTTACCATGAGTGCCTTTACGTAAATGAACGATTTATATCTTTATTGGAAAGAACGACTTGGTAATGCATGTAATTTCTCTGAGCTCTATCTCTGTTATACTGATTGTGGACTCTTGCAGATGGTAGGCATGGTGGGCATTATGGTCACGGTGGCTCTCACCGGCATGGCAGGGGTACTATTTTGTTTTAGTTGCATTTCGTATTGTGCTTGTGCCTATAGGTGTACTAATTCATGTGACACTTTGAAGAACAGATTACCCTCGGAAGCGGCACAGAGAAGATGATCGCAGGGGCCCAGAGTTCACGAGAAGGAAGTCAGATTTTGTGTACCGAAGGAATCCAGATAATGAGGCCAGACCTGTAAGTTTTGTGGTGGTTGCCCCCAAGAACGCCAATATCTTTTTCCTTGTTTTAACCATCCTTCTTACTAATGGTCCTCCTGTTGAATTATTGCCTATATGGCTGATATAAATCTAGTGCTATCTTTTCATTTGATTGTCTTCGTGAGTCTGTGAGATGAACCTGTTAATTCATAAAGAGTAGTTGGAATTGGAACTAGCCTCTGATAGTTAATTATATTCAATTGCAGTCATTGGAAAATGGAGTAGATTTTGCGGGCCACTTATTTGTTGATATTAACAATAAGAACTTTTGTTTTACTTTGCAGGAGAAAAACCCTCGATTTCGTGAGAGTGGGGACTCTGATGAGGATGAAGAGGATGACAGAAAGCAGCAATCTTAAGCCATTTGGACTGTCAACAGGTTTTCAAAGTTGTTCAGAGCATTATGCTTGGTTTCAAAGACCAGTGACTGCAGTGCTTGTCTGTACAAAGCATTACTCGTTCGCTAATTGTATTTTCCTTGTTCATGGCAAGGCTGTGTGTATGGATATCCAAAGTATAGTTGTCTCTTTTGTTAACTTTCTAGTGTGTATGGATATTCTGATGGTGGCAAATGAGTGCATATGCATTTCTAAACTATTGATTCGGTATCCCAGTAATATGGCTGATACAAACGAGGAACTGAAGTGCCGAAACTTTCTTGTGTGTATTGGTTAGTCTTGGGTTTTTGGTACGGAGTTCAAAGACACTGTTGTTCATATTACTACTACATTGTTTAGTGTCGCGTGTCTACTCATTTATAATAATCACATAATAAGTATTGGCTTATTAGGCTATGGACTGGAATTAGAGTAGATACATATGTAATGAATGAATCATGATGAATGCCAGTGGGGAATCGTGTTGCCTGTTTGAATTCTGTGTTGGCTCATTCGAATTCTGGCAATGGACAATGGGGCAATGGGCAATGGCATCATCAAATTTAGAACGGTGAAACACAATGCTGGGCAGTTTCACTTTCACTTTCACAGTTTCACCCCAAAGGCAACACAACAAGGTTTAAATTCAGGTTTTCATGCAAACGCCGCCGTTGTCCAAAATGGGGCCCCATTGCATTTCTTCTACTACTTCTATAGAGTAGTAGTAGTAGTAGTACTGTAATGTACAAAAATTGCTCCGATGCGAATATTTCTTTGACTACCTTTCTACTGTTTCTTTGCCGCCAATATATATAAGTACATACAACAAGAGAGTCCCGACTTCGAAATCCCAAAAATTCACCGACCCACGCTCGCTTGAATGGATATGGACGAAGAATTCATCCGTACTCCAATTCATAAGGAGCCACCAAGAATCCACCGTCTGGATGAAGCAGTGGTTAACAGAATCGCTGCCGGTGAGGTCATCCAACGCCCAGTTTCTGCCGTCAAAGAGCTCATCGAGAACAGCATAGACGCTGCTTCCTCCTCTATATCCGTCTTAGTTAAAGATGGCGGCCTCAAACTCATCCAAGTCTCCGATAATGGCCATGGAATTCGGGTGCGCATTTTTTTTTTTACACACTTTGCTTCCCTAATCCATAACTAACTAAATTGTGTGTGTGTGTGTGTGTGTGTGTCTGTGTGTGTGAGAGAGAGAGAGAGAGAGAGAGAGAGAGAGAGAGAGAGAGAGAGAGAGAGAGTATCCAATTGGAGTTTCATCTACTCAGCAAATAAGTAGTTGTTGATTTTAGGTTTATTGTTTGTTTTTCTCTCTGTGTACAGTCTGAAGATCTTCCAATATTATGCGAAAGGCATACAACCTCTAAACTGACTAAGTTCGAGGACTTATTCTCTATCAAATCTATGGGGTTCAGAGGTGAGGCCTTGGCAAGCATGACCTATGTTGGTCATGTGACAGTCACCACCATTACAGAGGGTCAATTGCATGGTTACAGGTAATCATACTATATAGCTTCTCCCTTGAAACACAAGTCTATGGGTGCTTTTGTGCTACAATGATCATTGAGAAAAAGGCCAGAGTGGTTGGCACTTGGCAATCTCATGCATACAACATTATATGTTTATTCAAGCAAATTTATACATTTTTTTCCTTGCATTATTCAGCTAAACGTAGCTACATTGTACATGTCATCCACTACATCCTACGTGCTACATGTCCAGAGTTATATTGTTTGGACTATTTCTCTGCTGTATAGTCATCCTTTATGAAATAAGCATCTGGTCCGGTGCAAACCCACCCCCCCCCCCCCCCCCCCTACAATATGGTTTTCTTTTTCTCTCTTCTCCATTTTGTTTCTTTGTTTTATAGTGTTGTAATTGTTCTTTTCAGTCACAGGTTTAACGTTTGGAAATTTGATCAATCTTTACTGTTATTGTTTATGTATTGTATAATGGCCATCGGTAAATTTCTTAATTTGTTTTTTTGCAGAATTTAGGTTCTTATTACTTCTGCAATTTAAGGTTCTAAAATATAAATGTAAATCTGTACTGCCTGTTTATTTTTTAGGGCAACTTACAAGGACGGTGTGATGGAACACGAACCGAAAGCGTGTGCTGCTGTTAAAGGTACTCAAATTATGGTAAGCATTTCAACTTTAATGAGGTTTGTGATTTTCTAATTTCTCTGACTGTTGACTTGATTCTGATAGAGGGTGATAGTTAAAATGACTTCGTGCTTTTAGACGGTGGGTTACATATTACAACATTATAAAAGATTCATGGAATGTAAGATGAAATCACATGTTTGCACATATGCTAAACTCAATGAAAAAGACATTGGATAAACTCTATGATAAACCTTATGTAGGGAGAATTTGGGCATGCTATGGAGTAATACGTCTTGAAATTTTCTATAATGTCCATGGTCATCTTCTCATGAAGTTGATACTGCAATGATTTATGCTGTTGACTGAGTTATTTGAGATTGATTTCATCATGTTGGTTTATTGAAGTCCATTTTTTTCTTGTGTATTCTGTTCTAAAGTGCAATCCTTTTGATAATTCCATTTCGCTTGCACGGTTGACATTTTCTTGGGTAGGTTGAAAATTTATTCTATAACATGGCTGCTCGGAGGAAGACTCTTCAAAATTCTGCTGATGACTATCCTAAAATAGTTGATTTAATTTGTCGGTTTGCCATTCATCACATGAATGTGGGCTTCTCTTGTAGAAAGGTTTGTCTTCTGACAATTTTCACCAGTTCCATTCTGTCCATTTTTGTGCCACAATTTTGTATTTCTTATTTTCTTTTATGTTTCTTCCTTTTAGCATGGAGCCGCTAGAGCTGATGTTCACTCAGTTGCTACGTCCTCAAGGCTTGATGCAATTAGATGTGTTTACGGGGTTTCAGTTGCACAAAACCTTATGAATGTAGAGTCTTCAGATGTTGATCCCTCAAGTGCAATTTTTGAAGTGGATGGTTTTGTTTCAAACTCTAATTACGTTGCAAAGAAGACAACTATGGTCCTTTTCATCAATGGTATGTATTTGGTCGTTGTCAAAGAGATTTTGGGAATTAAGATGACGTGTTATATATTGTACTATTACTTGTTCTTCACATTTTGATGCTCTTTCATGCGATACGTAGATTTGTATGTTAGCCCTCAATTATTTCTCATTTTGGTGTTGAAATACATGGCTGATGGACATAGCTCCTCTTTATCTAGTATTTATTCACTCGGTGTCTCTTTTTTTAAATGAGAAAATGTTTACAAATTTGAACTTTCAAGCACATTGGAAACATGAAGTTGACTTTGTCCGATATTATTTATGCATTCTCTTATTTTTCGTTGTGTGTGTGTGTGTGTGTGTGTGTATTGTCAGATAGACTGGTGGAATGTGGTGCTTTAAAGAGGGCAATTGAAGTTGTTTATACTGCTACATTGCCAAAGGCATCCAAGCCTTTCATTTACTTGTCAATCAAAATGCCACCGGAGCACATTGATGTTAATGTTCACCCAACAAAAAGAGAGGTGCGCATAAAGCCAAATAAAAGTAGTATCGTCAACATGCAACAATGTATATTAAGGTATATTTCATTGGTATTGTATGTACAGGTGAGCCTCCTGAATCAAGAAGTTGTAATTGAGAAGATCCAATCTGCCATAGAATCGAAATTGAGAAACTCCAATGAGTCGCGGACATTTCAAGAACAGGTACTTGCAGCTAGTTATTTTCTACGACTTGATAATATTTAACGTTTTCATCCTACTCATATGTTAAATCGGAATTTTACATATTTACCATTCTGGGAAGCAGAGGGTGGGTCCTTCTCCATACGTTTCTATTCTTGCAAACAAAGATTCCACTACTCAGCCCTCATCTTCCTGTATGTTTATCCTTATTTTTCTTCTCCTACATTTAGGCTAATGAACTAGGTTATTTCCAGATTTGCTTGTTTGGAGTTTTCTTTTGAATATTTAAATCTTAAATTTTGTAGGCTCAAAATCACAGAAAGTTCCAGTGAACAAAATGGTAAGAACAGATTCACAAGATCCTGCTGGACGGTTGCATGCATACATTCAAGTCAAGCAGTTTGATCAACAGAAAGGAGGTTCTTGCTTGACCTCTGTAAGGTAGTGTTTCTAACTCTAACTTTGCTCCTGGTACATACATCCATGAGTTTTCCTTTGTTGTTGATTTCTTCGCTGCATGCTTATTGGCTGTAGGGTTTCTAGAATCAAACCTGGAACTTTGCTGAATGAATTTTGTTTGCTATGTAGAATACCAGTACTTGAAGCATCCATAAACTATGTATAGCTTATGATCAATTTAAACCAGATGTTTGTTTTATGGAAGGGCAGTTTTCTTGGGGATTTCCACTGTCGCCAGCTTTAGTATCATGAGAGGATTGCTTTTACATTCTCAAATAAAATTATAATCTATCTATCTATCTATCACAAACTCTTACAAATCTACGTTTCACTTTCTCTATCCAAGTCTCGCATCCACCACATCACACTATTTCTTTGAGAGTTCTGCACCCACCATGCACCAACACTTTGTGTACTCTTGCACATGCTATGACTCACTGAAACTTTGAATTGGTGAAACTCAATTTTTAATTATTCAAATGATCTTTTGTCAATTTATTAAGCACCATATTAGTTTTCTTGCTTATTTTCTCAAAATATCTAGAGAATCGCAATTATTTTTTAAATTTTTTTTTATCACTTCATTTTATGCTTTTATTGGACCATTCACTTACATTTTATTTGGATAATTAGTCATTTGCAATGTTGTTTGAGACTTCTAATTTTCAATTTAAGTTTGATTGAAAGGAGTTTATTGGCATTGAAAGTTATTTTTCACTTTATACTCCTATGTTGCTTAGTAAGTGAATATATATTCTTATATAAGTACATACATACATATATATATATATATATATATACTTTCTTTTCTTTTTTAAGAATTTTTTTTTTTGGATTCTTTAACACCCCTTCCATGTCAACCTTAAAACTCAAGAACATCTTTGATATGTGTGTGTGTACATATATCAATTTAAATAATTCTCTGATTCCTCAAGTAGAGCCTTTTTTCCCCCAGGACTTCAATCAGACAAAGGAGGAACCCACGAGAAACAGCAGACCTTAATAGCATCCATGAACTTATTAGAGAGATTGATTCTAGCTGTCACTCTGGTCAAATCCTGTCCTTTTGTGATAATGCATTTCCTTTTCACCAAAAATTCTGAATGACACTCACTAATGAGTATTGTACAGAGTTGCTGGATATTGTTGGGCGCTGCTCGTACATTGGGATGGCGGATGATGTTTTTGCTCTATTGCAGCACAACACTCATCTTTATCTTGTGAATGTGGTAAACTTGAGGTGATTGATCCTTTCCTTTAAATGGTTGTGATAGATGACACTGTAATATGTATTAACAGAGTCATTGAATACTAATTTCACTTGACCGCATTTCCTGTACCTGCTGAATATCAACAGAAAAATGCCCTGCTCTGCTTGGCTGTTTTTCTGCTTTTATAGAATTCCACTTCATTGTTGGAGAAATTTGATATCTTTCCTGTCTTTTGATGGCGGTCAGCAAAGAACTTATGTACCAGCAAGCCATTCGGAGATTTGCGCATTTCAGTGCAATTCAATTGAGCGATCCAGCTCCTCTGCAAGAACTGATAATGCTCGCATTGAAAGAAGAGGATCTCAGTCCAGAGGACAATGAAAATGATGACTTGAAAGAGAAAATTACAGAAGTATGTTGTCTTGATATTAACTACTTATTCTTGGAATGACAATGGCTGTTCATATTTGATTTGATTTGATATTGTCTATGTTGAGATCCCACATTGAATAATGTGTGGGACACTCCCCTGGTGTACATGGATAGAAGCTTCTCCACACATTGCTAATTTGTTTTGGGTTGGAACTTCTTATTCATGATTTAACATATAATCAGAGCCATGGGCACCTCAGATAATGTATGTTTTGATCTTGAATGTGGTATTCGAGAGGGAGGGGGTGTTCAGATCCCACATTGAATAGGAGCTACTCCACTCCACCCATTGCCAATTGGTTTTAAGTTGGAACCTCTTATCATGGTTTATTTCCCCCTCATAAGTCACCATTGTTGTTGCTTTTCATTTTCTTAATTTCTAAGTTTATGTCATGACATACATAATTTCTTTCGTCCTCTAATATATTACTTGTATTTGTGGAAATTTGTGGAAGCTTTTCCGGATTTTGGTGGAATGGATTCTATCAAATTTGTCTTCGCTGTACATGGAGTCTATTTTACGCAATGTTTTCTGCTTTCTTTACTTTTCATTCATATGTCAATAACTTCCTACAATTTGATATAGACCATAATCAATCTTTTTGTTTGGATACTAAGCATGATGCGATGTGGTTAATGCTTATTTACCATCTGAAGAAGTGTTCATTGATTTGAGGAAATGGAAAGGAATCCTTGCTTTGTAGTGTCTTGATTCTTCGCTCGGATCTTCATCTTTGACTTCACTTATAAGAAATTGGTAATGTTCTTTAATATCATCATTTGGGAGTTGCCCCATGTGTTACTCTTGGGGGATATCTGTACCTTGGGTTAGGGGATATTGTGGTGAGTGTTATGCAGTTTGTGCTTGCTATGATTATTCTTACTTATTAAACATTATAGTTGGACTGTATCCAACTCTTAAAGTATGGCATTTATGTATGTGATACCTTTTTTATTTGACTAGATAGATGTTTTCTTCCACTGACGTTTTCATGTTTTTCATGCTAGATGAATACAGGACTGATCAAACAGAAAGCCGAGATGCTGGAGGAATATTTTAGCATTTATGTTGATCCAAATGGTAATTTGTCTAGGCTACCCATTGTTCTCGATCAGTACACCCCCGACATGGATCGTGTTCCAGAATTTATTCTTTGCTTGGGTAACGATGTACGTCCTTTATAAATTTCCCTCTTTCCCAGTCTTGCTAATTTAAAGTCCTGTCATCTTCTGATATAAGTGGCCTTATTTTGATTTGCTGCATTCTATGCCTTGCCTACTCCCATAGTGCCATGTATAGTACCATGACAAAACATATGCTTTAACTAGGTTTGTGGAGTTACTGAAAAATGGCAGCTTTGTCCCACTTGTTATTTTGGGGAAAAAAAAAAAAAACAAATTCACTGTAGGAATATCACTATTGTTGGCTGGCTTAGAGCTTCTCACAAACAACTTTGGCTCTATAATTTCGAAGCTCTACTCCAACTTTGTAGAGGCAATCTTGATAAGAAAGTGTTGCACCACCAAGAACCAAAACTATAGATAAAAATTTACAATTGACTGAATGATACCAGCAGCATAATTATAACTTCATAAACCCACCTTGTGTTGCAGCCTTTCCTTCAATGGTATTTTCTGTTGCTACATGCTAACCATTTACTAGATTCATATCAAGAATCCTACACAAGGCACTGGATGGTGTTTTATCTGCCTCAGGCCCTCAGCTCATTGCTGTGAATTTAACTACGGAAAGATTGAGATCTTGTTCACTATATATAGTTTGTTGGATGTTAAATATAGTGTGTATTTGCTTATATTCTCTCTGTTGCAGGTTAATTGGGATGATGAGAAAATTTGCTTCCAGACAATTGCTGCTGCTATTGGCAATTTCTATGCTTTCCATCCTCCATTGCTGCCTAATCCTTCAGGCGATGGCTTGAAATTCTATAAGAGAGCTCCTTCTGCTATGCATGAAGAAGGAAATGCTCCAGGAAGTGCTAGTAAGATTTTTCGTCTTCACAACTGCCCTCTACACGATTGTTGATCTTATGTTGTTGAATTCCCTATGATACATTGGTATAATGTCTATTGTGTGTTGGCCTTTCTTGTCCCATAAGAGCTGATAGAATTTGACATGGATATAAGAGTATGTTGTGTACCAGAAACATTTTAGAAGCAATTTTTATGTTAAAAAATTGGACTGCAACTGCATGTGTGGATCGCCTCTCTCTACTAGCCTGATCCGGTTACTTTCCACCCACAACTTCGACTATTAGGAAACAATAGATTCATTTATACCCTAGGAGAAACCTTTTATTACTTGCAAATAGAAGAAATACAAAATTCTTTGATTAGTATTTTATGTAATTGGCTACACTGAAACATGTAAATTGTAAGAATCCTGAGAATTTTGTAGTCTGCCTTTTTTATTTTGCTTTTATGATATTATGTCAAGTTGTCAACATAGACCAATAAAATAAATGCTGTATTGAGCAGAGGATGTGGAAGAACTCATTGATCAAGAATTACTTTTGGAGGCTGAAAGTGCTTGGGCTCAGCGTGAATGGTCCATACAGCATGTGTTGTTTCCCTCCATGAGACTTTTTCTCAAGCCTCCAACTTCCATGGCCACAGATGGAACATTTGTTAAGGTATTCAAGTTGCTGCTAATTGTTTGAAACTAATATTGGTGCATGCTTTCTACCCCATCCTTGTATTAGGAAATAATTTTCATTTTGCTTGTCATTATTTAACCTGAAGTATAAAAACCTGGTAAGGAAGATTGAAGAGGAACGTTTTTTTTTTTTTTTTTTTTTTATTTTATTTTAAATATCCTAAATTTGGCAATGGATAGATGACTCTTGATGAAATGATGTGCAGAAAAGCAAAGCAAGTATATTTTAGCTCGCATGTTATAGTGTAGTAAAGACCCTCCCATTCGCCTTAACTGTGTCTGATTTCCACTATTTTTCTAATTGTCATCAACCTACACTATCACACTTGTGTGTTTGTGCTTATATCGCTACAAAAGCCAATGGTTAAAGGTGTTGTCGGTGCAGGTTGCTTCATTGGAGAAACTGTACAGAATCTTTGAGAGATGCTGACTAGTGTAATGCTGGGCTGATAATGGTGTTTGACACTTTTTTTTTGGGTGAACAAGTGACACACAAGTGTCGGCTAAGGGATGTTGTTTGACTCTTTGTATAGGGAGTAGAATTTTGACGGTAGTATTTTCAATTAATTGATAGTATACGTTTACTCAGGATGTGCTGTTATTCATTTTGGCATGATACTCGATGCGTTTTGGTTGTCCTTGTTTGGATCCAATATGAATGTGGAGAGAGAGTGCCTGCAGCTATTGTTCTAGTCACTTTCATATCGTTTCCAATGTGGAATTCATTCCCTGTTGCCTCAAGTCCAGGAATGCAAAAATCAGTTGTAAATTGGATTTTGGAGATCAGATTATGGTTGATATATTAACAAGACAAGTAACATTAACTATTACCCAGATTGCATCCATTCATTAATCATAAATGTATTTGGTGGTGCCTGAAGTGCGGTTTTCCTCTAATCTTGCATATGTGGAATGATTGTTTCTTTTGACTCT
Organism: Hygrophila difformis; assembly: GCA_030278955.1. Lineage (NCBI taxonomy): Eukaryota > Viridiplantae > Streptophyta > Magnoliopsida > Lamiales > Acanthaceae > Hygrophila > Hygrophila difformis. Next base: position 271,095 of record JAOANR010000011.1, read on the forward strand.
GGCTAAGCCAAGTAAAGTAACATACTTTTTTCTTAATACCAGAATACAGGGAAGTGGAAATATAACCACAATTGATTTGCGTAGGGGCCACGGTGACCAAAAATACCAAGTAAAAGGGTGTCTACTTTTGGAATTTGGTGAAAGTGAAACCATAAAAATGTGGAAAAGGTAAAGTTCAAATTTCAAAAGCATCCTTTCAGGTAAATTGGCAAAATTAGGGTATTCTCATCTATCCACTTTCGTTCCCTGCCTACGGAATATTGTCAAATTTAGTCGACACTAATGATAATTTGTTGAACTAGTTTCCCTTTGATAAAAGAATAAAAAAAATACTAACAAATTGTAAATAAAAATCAAAGGATAGGATCCCCTACAGTTTACACTTTACATGCATTAGGATGGTTTCTTTCACGGGTGTTGTTGAACAAAAGTGCATATTTCTAGTTTTCATTTCAGGCACAAAAGGAATGATGCAATGTCTCATCTTTCATCATTTAAGTGTTAGAATAAGGAACTTTAATTGCCTGCAGAAGCAAACCAACTAACCCATCCCCATGTAATCTTATACCACTACTATTTTAATTCCTTAATCGTGTGGGCATTTCCTTCTCTGGAACTACCTCCTCCTCTTCCTTTTTAATCTTTCCTTCTTCCATTTGTCTCCCCCTCTCATGAGCATCAGCTTTGACTAATGAACATGTATGTATATGTACATGTACTAATAATGTCGGAATGTATATATGTAAGTTACAGTACTAGTGTGGGCCAGGCCACCAGCCTAAGCTTGAAGATGAGGAGTAAAGCAACGTACACCAAAACTATATATTCTTACCTTCAAGTGTGAGCATGTGTGTATAGTCCATATCCCAAACATCTTCATGCCCTTTCAAGCCAAGCCATATAGCCATATTGTCTGTCTGTCTGTCCCACAAATCATCAATTACACTTTGAAACATGTAAACTCCGAGTTAGTATTTATTATATATCAAAAACCCCGTGGCACTTGCCTTCATTTATGCAAATAAACTATTCTCCCAATATTAAAACACAAAACACCATCCCATCCATCCTTAAAAAAGAATAATAATGTGCAGATTAACACCTATTTGTTTTCTCCTGTTCTCCCTGGTGCTCCTTACAGTTACAGACACGGGTTATCATTACAGGCTTGAGGCTTTAGAGGTACCAGAAGGAGACTACGATGATGATTCCGAGTTCATGGACTTTCCGAATTGGGAAAGCGAGCATGGAATCAAGGTTCTTGTAAACGTGGATGGATTTGGCGCTGTTGGAGATGGAGTTTCAGATGATACTCAGGTGAAAATCTTATGAACCCACCCTGTGTGTCCTGTGATGTGACTGTGAGTCGTCTAAAATGAAATCGATATGTTGTTGACGTTTTTAGTTCTATTCAGGCCTTTGTGGATGCATGGGAACAAGCATGTTCCACAATACATTCTGTTTTCCTGGTTCCTGAAGAGCGTCGTTATTTAGTCAATGCTACAAGATTTAAAGGCCCCTGTGCTGGCAAGTTAATAATCCAGGTAACAACTAATCATACTTTGGCACAATTCAAGATGAATTCATGTCGTTAGTATACCAACAAAATAATGTTGTAATTTGGGATTCATTCACACATATATAGATTGATGGAACCATCGTGGCACCAGATGATCCAAAACATTGGAATCCCAAGAGCCCCCGAGCTTGGCTAGTCTTTGAAAATTTGACGCAGGCCTCTTTCCAAGGAAATGGGGTTATTGATGGCTCCGGCAGTCAATGGTGGGCAGAATCCTGCAAAAGGAACAAGTCCAACGTAAACTTTGAATTGAATTGAGTACATGTCTTATATATTCACCAATTATTTTTTTTTCTTGGCATTATCCTGACAGACCTGTTTTCTTTCGTTCTACCTGTCGTTTTTCGTTTTCACTCTGGCCCGGTCCCCTCAGCCATGCAAAGGTGCACCAACGGTAAGATTCTGCGAAAACCATGGATAATGAAATATTTGAGAAATAACGTTTGGATAACATGGAGTAATTACATGATGCAGGCCTTCTCTATAGATTCAAGCACAGCTATTAAAGTGAGAGGGCTCACAATTCAGAATGGTCAACAAATGAACTTTGTGATTGGCCGTTGTGAATCAGTTCGAGTTATTAATGTAAAAGTTTCAGCTCCTGAGGACAGTCCCAATACAGATGGAATTCACATAACAGGATCAACAGATGTTCTTCTGCAGAACTGCAAAATCGGAACAGGTATTGTCCTTGCCCTTGTTTGTTGTTTACCGATGAATGTTATTTGTATCAATTACTTTGGGATATAATAGGAACATGGACATTGAGTACCTTGATTTTCAGGTGATGATTGCATCTCAATCGTCAATGCCAGCTCAAACATCAAGATGAAGAATATATATTGTGGACCTGGCCATGGAATCAGGTAATTAGAGTCACAAATATTTCAGTTCAAGTACACTTGACAGCATTACTCTGACTATTCCGTTCCACGTTTCAACCGAGAAACAGTAATATTAGAAAATGTCTAAGATTGAGCTAAAGTTTGTCCAACTTATGTATGCACCAACCAGCATAGGTAGTCTCGGAAAGGACAATTCCATTGGAATAGTTGAGAAGGTTACACTGGATACTGCTTTCATTCGAGACACAACAAATGGCCTTCGGATCAAGACATGGCAGGTAATTCTTATGAAGGAAGATGACAACTATCTTCGTGCCATGTTAATGCACAAACAGAACACATAATTTAGCACAAGAGTTAATCTTGCTCAATCTTCACCGCTTAAAACTAAAAAACGGTGCAGTGTGCTTGTCAATTAAAGGAGTTTGTGATCTTTGTTGTAGGGTGGCGTTGGTTACGTGAAGACAGTACTCTACCAAAACGTGAAAATGGATAATGTTTCCAATCCCATTATCATCGACCAATTCTACTGTGATTCACCAAAATCCTGTAAAAACCAGGTACAGCGTGCTTAGTTGTATCTGCAAAATCCAACCACATTTGTGGGTCATATAGTTTGGCTCAATACATTCTTGTTTAGTCTTAACATGCCCCTTCCATGTCAATTTCTTAGACTTCAGCAGTGGAAATAAGCCAAATATTATACCGGAACATATCCGGTACTTCAAGGAGCAAAGTAGCCATGAAATTTGCTTGCAGCAACACAGTACCCTGCACCCGCATGTTTCTTAATAACATCGACTTACAGACGAGAGATGGCATGGAGGAGACCTTCTGCAACTCGGCTTTGGGCTTTACTTATGGATATGTTCATCCTTCAGCAGAATGCTTGTCATCTTTGGAAAAGGACATGGTCATCTCAAAGGAAAAAGAATCTCTAATGACCAAAACAAGCACAGAATATCTCATCCATACAGAATTGTGAGTAAATTACTACGCCAGATATTTAATTCAGGAAACATGCCATACAGATACAGTTTCTATAGTGTTAAAAGAATTTCATGCAACACTCCTTCATACAGAATAGCTCTAGAATGAGAATTGTTTGCCGCAGTCCTTCTCCTTCATACAGAATAGAAATAGAACGATTGGTTGGAAATGTATTCCTATTTCAATAGATACTATGTTTATGATTGGTTGGAAATGTATTTCTTCTTCAATACCAGTATATGTATTTGTACATATTTGAACATTGTATTGCTTTTGGTTGTGGATTCATTGATTTCGATTTATAGGTGAATTTAAAATAAATTAGTGAAGAAATTGAGCAACATTTGAGATAATAGGACTGTAAAAGATTCTTGAAATCCAGAGGCTTGGTGTTTAAAATGCAATAAATTATTAAAAACAATTGTTGTGATTGAATGTGAATTTGTAAGAGAAACTTGGAATCACAATATAATCAAATGAGTTGAAAATAACATCCTAGAGGGTAACAGAAATTCCTTACATTGAAACTAAAATATCTCAATCAAAATAAAGCCTATATGAATTACTTATAAAATTCACTAAACTATAAATCCCTCAATCTAATCCAAATGAAAGCCTTAAAAGTGATGTTCTTCCAAGGACATTTCTACAGATGTCATGTGAGTACACTAGAATACCACCAATGTGAGTACACCAGAATGCCACCAGTGCTTACAGTTCATTACCGTGCTAAAAAAAGGCGTATACTGATTGCATAGCTACAATACAACCAACGAACTACTTGACATCAATGGATTCAACATGTGTGAAGTGGGCATCCAAATCCAATGGAGAAAATGGAGTTGATGAATTTAATGTAGTAGATGAAGTTAGTGGAGTGGATGGATTTTGTGCCTATAAATACCAAGGCCACTCATTTGTAAGAACATCCCAACACAAGCAAAGGCAAGAAGCTTGCCTTTGATCTCTCTTCTCCTATTGTAGTTTTTAGCCTTTGTGAGTGTTTCTCGTTGAGAGGGTTTTGTGGTATAGGATTATTTCCTATAACCTTTTTGTAATATTATTTCATTTCATAGTGAAATAATAGTTCGGTGGGGCCCGGAGGACGTAGGCATATTTGTGCCGAACCTCGTTAAATCTTGGTGTTCTCTTTATTATTTAATTAATAGCTCCATTATTCCACAATAATTGGTATCAGAGCCTTGGTTGCATAGTATGCTCTGTGGTCGCAGCTAAGCTGATCTTCCACATCAGAAAAGCATCTCGGTTGAGCTACCGTTTGTGAGCTATTAATTAAACTTTGAAGCAGAAATGGCGGATAGGTCCGGTGAAACGTCAACTTCAGATCCGAAGCCGTTGGTGACATCGTCATCACGGACGATGGTTTCAAATGCCAAATTTGATGTCGAAAAATTCGACGGTACCAATAATTTTGGCATGTGGCAGTGCGAGGTGTTGGACATCTTGTACCAGCAGGAGCTGGATGGGGCACTTGAAGAAACCAAACCAGATGATGTTGATGATAAAGACTGGACGAGGATCAACCGTCTTGCGTGTGGTACAATTCGGCTATGTCTCTCAAAGGAGCAGAAGTATCCGCTTATGAGAGAGACGATGGCGCACAGACTGTGGAAAGAACTGGAAGATAAATTCATGAAAAAGAGCACGGAAAACAAGCTCTACATGAAGACGAAGCTGTATCGATTCCAGTATTTGCCCGGTACCACGATGAATGAACACATAACAAGATTCGATTCTTTGGTCACCGATTTATTGAATCTCGACGAGAAGATAGATGACGTTGACAAGGCGCTGATACTGTTAGCTTCGCTCCCCGATGACTACGAGCATATAATTGTTAGTATGCTGACTGGAAAGGAAACAATTTCCTTTAAAGAAGTTACCACTGCCTTATATTCTAACGAGATCAGAAAGAAGGATAAGTTAGAACACAGGAGTTCGACTGGTGAAGCTCATACCGTTCGGGGCCGTAGCCACAAGTACAAGCCGGACAGAAGAGGCAGATCCAAGTCACGAGGCAGAGTGTCGAACGACGAATGTATCTTTTGTCACGAGAAAGGACATTGGAAGAAAGATTGTCCTAAGCTGCAAAAGAAAAAGGGGAAAGCTGTAGCAGAGGCTTGTGTTGCTGATAGTGATGAGACAGAGTATTCTTTAGCTTGTGCCTCATCGGTAACGACGTGCACTGACGACTGGTTGCTAGACTCCGGATGCTCATTCCACATGTGTTCCAGGAAGGAGTGGTTTGTCAACCTTGAAAGTGTTGACGGTGGAGTTGTCTACCTAGCCAACAACGGATATTGCCAGATAGCTGGAGTTGGCTCAGTATATCTGAAGAACCACGATAGAACAACCAAGGTGCTGACGGAAGTTCGGTACATACCGAAATTTGCCAAGAACCTCATATCAGTGGGAGCCTTGGAAGCCAAAGGCCACTCCATCCACATTGAGGATGGGATTATGAAAGTGATCTCGGGAGCACTTGTCATCATGAAAGGTATAAGGAAAAATAACTTATACCACTTCCAAGGCAATACAGTGGTTGGCATTGCAGCAGCAGTATCAGAAGCAGACAAGGAAGAGAAGATGACCAAGCTATGGCATATGAGGCTTGGGCATGCTGGGGAAAAATCCTTGCAGACTCTGGCAAAGCAAGGATTATTGAAGGGTGCAAAGACTTGCAAACTTGAATTTTGCGAGCAATGTGTTCTGGGAAAGCAAACGCGGGTGAAGTTCGGAACAGCAATCCATAACACTAAAGGCATTATGGATTACATTCACTCAGATGTGTGGGGACCTACCAAGACGGCTTCTTTGGGAGGAAACCATTATTTTGTAACGTTTGTTGATGACTTTTCCCGGAGAGTATGGGTGTATCCCATGCGAACAAAAAATGAAGCATTCGGGAAATTCCTCACTTGGAAGAACATGATGGAGAACCAGACCGGGAGGAAGATTAAAGTGCTTCGATCTGATAACGGCACAGAATATCGAAATGACCCTTTTTTCGACTTGTGCAAGAAGAAAGGTATTTCCCGACATTTCACTGTGCGGGACACGCCACAACAGAATGGTGTGGCTGAACGGATGAACCGAACATTGTTGGAGAAAGTTCGGTGTATGTTGTCCAATGCTAATTTGGGCAAGCAGTTCTGGGCTGAAGCGGTGACATATGCGAGCCATCTAATCAATCGACTACCATCAACTGCTCTTAAAGGCAAGACACCTTTGGAGGCATGGTTTGGCAAACCTGCAAATGATTATGATTCTTTACGTGTGTTCGGTTCCGCTGCTTATTATCACGTGAAAGAATCAAAGCTGGATCCAAGGGCGAGAAAAGCTGTTTTCGTAGGGATATCTTCGGGAGTCAAAGGATATCGCCTATGGTGCCCGGAGATGAAAAAGGTAATCTTTAGCAGGGATGTTACGTTCAACGAATCAATAATGTTGAATAAGGTAACCAAGCAGCAGGTGGAGCATTATCCTCAACAGGTGGAGTTTCAGACATCTACAACCAGAGAGGTAGATGGTCAACTAATAGAAAACGATGGTCCAAGTACCGAAGAAGAGCCCAGTGAAAGTGAGGTTTTAACCCAAGAACCTCAGGAGCAACAAGATTTACCAATTGCAATTAGGAGGCCAAGAAGAGAAATTCGGAGACCTGCTCGATTCGAAAGTATGCTGGCCTATGCACTTCCTGTTATTGAAGAAGGTATACCACAAACTTTTCTTGATGCAAAAATTAGTCCGGAGAAAGAAAAGTGGAAGAAAGCCATGGACGAGGAAATGCATTCCCTTGAAGCAAATCACACGTGGAAGCTAGCTAAACTCCCAGAGGGAAAGAAGGCAATTGGTTGCAAGTGGGTCTATGCTCAGAAAGAAGGATTTCCAGAAAAGAATGACGTGCGCTACAAGGCAAGATTGGTAGCCAAAGGCTATGCTCAAAAGGAGGGAATTGATTACAATGAGGTATTTTCCCCTGTTGTTAAACATTCCTCCATTCGAATTTTGTTGGCCTTGGTAGCACAGTTGGACTTGGAACTAGTTCAAATGGACGTAAAAACGGCATTCTTACATGGTGATTTGGAAGAGGAAATCTACATGACCCAACCAGAAGGATATAAAGTTGCGGGAAAAGAAGATTGGGTTTGCAGACTGAAGAAATCGCTTTATGGATTGAAACAATCACCAAGACAATGGTATAAGCGATTTGATCAATTCATGATGGGCCAGAAGTACACCAGGAGCAGTTTCGATCATTGTGTATATTTCCGTAAGCTACAAGATGGATCTTTCATTTATCTTCTTCTATATGTAGATGACATGTTAATTGCATCTAAAGATAGAGGAGAGATAAGCAGATTGAAGTCTCAACTCAGCAAGGAGTTCGAAATGAAAGATCTCGGTGAAGCAAAGAAAATTCTCGGTATGGAGATAACGAGAGACAGGAAGAGGGGCACTCTGAGTTTGACTCAGAAGCAATATCTGAAGAAAGTATTGCAGCGGTTTGGCATGACAAACAAAACCAAACCTGTAAGTACACCGTTTGCTCCTCATTTCAAACTTAGTGCTTCACAATGCCCGAAGACGAAAGAGGAACGAGAATACATGTCAAAGGTTCCTTATTCAAATGCGGTGGGTAGCTTGATGTATGCAATGGTGTGTACAAGGCCTGACATTTCACATGCAGTTGGAGTAGTGAGCAGGTACATGCATGATCCCGGTAAAGATCATTGGCAAGCCGTGAAATGGATTCTAAGGTATATCTTGAAAACCTTAGATATTGGGTTGATATTTGAGAAGACTAATGTTACTGGTCAGCATATAGTTGGGTACTGTGATTCAGATTATGCAGGAGATCTGGATAAACGTCGATCAACTACTGGATACGTATTTACTCTTGCAAACGCACCAGTTAGTTGGAAGTCTACCTTACAGTCAACCGTTGCTTTGTCAACAACGGAGGCAGAATACATGGCCATTACAGAAGCTGTTAAGGAAGCCATTTGGTTACAGGGATTGCTGGATGACTTAGGAGTTGGTCAGAAACATGTAACAGTGTTTTGTGATAGTCAAAGTGCCATTCATCTAGCAAAGAACCAGGTATATCATGCTAGAACCAAGCATATCGACGTGCGGTACCATTTTGTGCGGGAAATAATTGAAGAAGGTGGAGTCAAGGTACAAAAGATCAAGACCACCGAGAATCCCGCAGATATGTTGACGAAGGCTGTAACATGTATCAAGTTCGAATATTGTTTGAACTTGATTAATGTCTCAAGAATTTTAAGTTGGCGCTGAAAAGCGCATTTGGAGGTCCTACCGAATTTCGTGACGAGAGAACCTTGAAGGGGATAATGTGATTTGAGATGCACCAAGGTGGAGATTTGTGAAGTGGGCATCCAAATCCAATGGAGAAAATGGAGTTGATGAATTTAATGTAGTAGATGAAGTTAGTGGAGTGGATGGATTTTGTGCCTATAAATACCAAGGCCACTCATTTGTAAGAACATCCCAACACAAGCAAAGGCAAGAAGCTTGCCTTTGATCTCTCTTCTCCTATTGTAGTTTTTAGCCTTTGTGAGTGTTTCTCGTTGAGAGGGTTTTGTGGTATAGGATTATTTCCTATAACCTTTTTGTAATATTATTTCATTTCATAGTGAAATAATAGTTCGGTGGGGCCCGGAGGACGTAGGCATATTTGTGCCGAACCTCGTTAAATCTTGGTGTTCTCTTTATTATTTAATTAATAGCTCCATTATTCCACAACAACATGCTACGTCGTTTTCATCAGTAACTGTAGTCGTACCATCGAAATGATTCAACAGAACTATGGAAGAGAGAAGTTCACCAAAAAGAACAAAAATAAACTCTGGCTAGACCCTCAGTTCTGTGTACAACACCATCAATTCACCAATACGGACGGATCCAATGTGTCTTCTACTGAGGTTTTGGAGCTTCAGCTATGAGCCACCGCCATGTCGATCCACAAGAACAACTCGGTAGATGGCAGCAACGTGCAGGAAGCCAATCAACACAATGATCAGATCATCCAGGAGACCAAATATACCTAGCACCGCTGCACAGGCAAATTGGCACACTTTTCAAGTGAAAGACACAAGCAGCGAATGGTTAAAAGTTTTTATAAACCAGACATAATCGTACCTTCAGGGATGATGTCCACTGGGCTAATTACATATAACGCACTAAGAAACATCTGTGCATTGAGAAAACAGAGATAAATACGCATGCTGTAAAAACACATTAAAGCATTTTTTGAGCTAGTACACACAGCTTTGAATAGTTGATTCAATAGTGGATGATTCCATAAAACTTGGTTAATAACAATGAACTAAGAACTAGTTTCTACTTGCTTTAGCCGTCACTCCCTCCAAAACCTATAGAACTAAATAAAGTGGTAATGATTCAAATATTCCTTGTAACCACAAGTACAATGGCTAGTGACAGATTGCAGCTAATAGGCATAAATATTAGGACAAAACAGGGAAGACCATAAGATCACTGTGCAGTGACAGCTGCATAAAGGAGCAACAACTTAACTGCCAAATACACACGAGCCCTGATAAAAAATGGAAGCGATCTTTGGGGATCCAAGATATCACGTAATAATCTCTTCAGAAGAAAGGGAAGATCTTGCATTCTCTGCCCAAAAAAAAAAAAGAAAAGAAAAAGAAGAAGGATCTATGTCATGAACCATTCCAAAATGAATTTTGAGGGCATCATACCAAGCATAAGGGAATCGTATACTAAAATTCTAGTACTAAAGATGCTGCACTGGAATCAGCATGCCCAAAATGATTAAAAGAGATGAATTCAGAACAGAGATAAGGAATGGATGAAGAGTATTTATAACTTGTTAACCTGAAAGAGTCCATTGGAATGTGCGCCATAGAGACGGTTATATCTTTGAATCCTCTGCAGAATTTCAATGACTTGAGGTTCAGAATCAGCAGTATGGTGCCGCCTCGACTCACTGGGAACCAAGAGGGTGATCTCACGTCTGCATAAGGGGCATCTACATGGATGCAGAGCAGCTCCATGATCCCAAAGTTGTAGAATACAACTACCTAAAACAACAATCATTACATATTCAAATTGACTCAACAAAAAGAGACGGGTGCCCCTGCCTCATGAATTCTATTCAAATTGATTTTGATTCCCTATTACTAATATTTTGCGAAAATGAATCAGGTGCTGTTTTCCTAAATTCAAGAATCCAAAAGGGCAAGGCCCCTTAATCAAACAAAGATATTTCACCTTCTTTTTTCTTTCCCCCCTGTTATGAGGGTATTATGGGATGATAAATGGTAACAGGCAAAATGAGTGGCGAGAGTAGGAAGAGATGAGTAACAAATGAATCCATATCCGTAATCCGGGATAGGAAGAAGATAAAAGAAAGCAGGAAGCGGGATGAGGAATGGAGAGGAAGGGGTAGGGTAAATTACTAGTAACAGGTAGAGAGTTGATTTGAGTTACCGCAAAACCAATGGCCGCAATTGGATTGACAAGGAATATGGAAGTTAGCGTGGCAAATGGAACATACATCATTCTCCGGTGGTCCATCCATCTCTGATCTCCCTCCTCCTCCTCCTCTTCTTCTCCCGTTCTCCTCCGCCGTCCCCCTATATCTAAATCTAATCCCCGCTTTCCCTTTACCGACCTACCCAAACTGCCAACTGTTACTTCCCTCTTTTGCTTTTCTTTTGTTATGGTCTGCTACAGCCAGCGGCCATTTCCTGTTTTTTCAGGGCTCACCTGAGTCACCTCACCTAATAAGGCCTTTAAATTTGTGGGCTTCGTTTGTTTTGTGGATTAAGCTTCAAGAGGCCCAACATCACCAAACATTCCCATATGCCATATGCCATCTATGAGTATGACATTGAGGGTCTGTTTAGGAGTTTATCAGATAGCAGACGCAGCGAGCAGTAGTAGATTTGACCAGCATATAGTAGTAGTATATTTGAATAAAGATGTTTGGTAGATTAGCAGATAGTAATACAAAATGAATATGCTCTTCAATTTGCTTCATAAGGAAGCAGATTACATTTCAGCAGATTTGAGCATATCTGCTCATTCAATCTGCTTGTTACCAAACACCTAAAAAGAGCATATTTCTTGGTCAAATATGATAAAAGTGAATCCGCTCATATTTCTTGGTCAAATATGATAAAAGTGAATCTGCTGTCTAAAAGAGCATTATAGTATTAATGCAATTCCAACTCCACGTTTCCAACTTTCCAAAAGGCAAAAAAGCAAGGATTGCAAAAAGACTTGAGTGCTTCAGCTTCTCTACCAAATTACACACTACTACTCTTCAATTTTCGCCAGTTTTCATGTGTGTGACGTTATTGGCCTTCTGGGTTTGGCATCAAAGACATTGCTGTGAGGGTACTACAACTTGTTTTTGATTTTATGCTTGCATTCAGTTGTTGCTCCTTCACTTGCATACATGGAGTATTTGGTTTTGGCTTCAAGGAAAACAAACCAAAAATCTTGATAAGTACTCCCTCCGTTTTCAAAAAATTGGAACGGACCCACAGTGCACGCAGTCCAATGCACATTTTAAATCATTAATAACTCAAGTTCGATACACGTAAAAATTCTAAAAGTTCCATATTTAAAAACTATTCGACGAGATGAATCTAATAAGATCCCAATTGGCTATATTTTAACTTGTATAACTATGATAAAACTTTAAGTCAAAATGCGTGAGTGAATAGTATCAAAATTACAAATGTTACTACAATTTATCAAAAACGTACTACCTCCGTCTCAATATAATTTTTACATTCCCTTCCGACACGTTTGCCGATACATATTTTTTACGGTTTATAACTTAAATTGTGTATAATAAAAACTTATAAAAAGTTGATTGTCTAAAACTACAAGATTGGACGAATCTAACAAGATCTAACATGACTATATTTTTCATTACATAACTGTGGAAAAATTTGAATCAAAGTTACATAGTGAATAGTGTCAAAAAATCCAACGTAACATTTATATCGAGACGGAAGAAGTAGTATATTTTGGCTGGAAAGAAAACAAATTATCACATGCATACAAAAGTCCCAAAATCTGAGAAATAATAATATCCAGATGCAGCAAAACTTCGATTGTTATAATGACAAAAAACAAAAATTGTATTTAAAAAACAACCCAACATTCGTGTCCTGGGGTTTTTAGAGGGCCACATAATGAAAATAACAAAGATCGTGTCCGAGGATTTATGCCTACTTCTAAAAGACCAACTCATGCGGTTTCATGCCAGCCTTGAGTGAGAATCTTGCACCCAAATATGCCTTTAGTTCGGGTACACACTCAATGGCCTTCAACAATGGCGCATCCACAGATTTCTGATCCTCTTTCTTCTCCGCTGGGAGTTCATTCTTGTCCTGCATTGGAAATGGAGTTAGATCAGAATATCCTGAATAAAACATGCTCTAAATATAAAAAGCAAACCTTTTTCTCTTCCTCAAAGAATTCATTTTCCCCCTTCTTCTTCTTCTTCTCAACTCTCTTGGCAAAGTATTTATCATCAAATTTCTCCACATTAACACCTGAAATGTCAACCTTTGTGGATGTTCCAATGACATAGGCTTGGTTCACACGCCTGATAGGAACACCATTGATCTTATATGGACCTACAGCAGTCGAACAGGACATAGTCAAGTTAATGCATGGATTAAGTTGTTTACTACATGGGTGGGAATACCCTAAACAGTCAGAATAGTCCTCCATTCCACACAAAATAGTAATTTAATAAAGCCCACTAAGATCTTTCAACAAAACATACACACAAAGAGCAAAGCATGGCTACCTGGCAAAAAGATATGATCTTATGGTATACTATTAACAATTAATAATAACAATAAGACAGCTAAATATCAGAACAATCGAAATGTGTATAAAGCAATCGGACAGCTAACATAGCGTTAGCAAAAGAGGCATATTTCATTTGTTTTTGCTTATCACTTGGGTCGCTCAGCAAAAAATATAATTCACTAAGACATGAGCTTCCCAGAGCATACAAACAGCACTTTTTTTAATTACAAGAATTCTTAACCACAGAAGTATGCCAATAATTTTTTCAATTGCTCGCATGTGCAGCAATAAATTCGAAATCCACAATGGTTATTAAAATTAGTTACAATCATTTAGTTGTAAAAGCTAGATTATTTAAGTAAACGGGAAAACCCAAATTAAACTGAAGTTTTCACTGAACATTTTCAATTGACTTGGTTCATTGACGTAAATAACAAGCTCCACAAAAATATAACAAACAGCCGACACATGAAAGTATATGCAAAAGATCAAACAAACATAACCGGGGGGAAAAAAACGCACCAGTAACAAGAAGTAATCCAGAAGAAAGTTGCTTCAAGAAAACAACTCTCTTGCCCTTGAACCTCCCAGCTAGGATTATCAACACTGTCCCAGGAGTAATGCTAGCCCTGAAAATTTTGAAAATAAATTTAAAATGTGAAAAGACCAAATCAACAAAAAAAAAAAATCATCGAAAATCCGAAATTAAGAAGGGCCAAAACAAAGCAAATTTAGTGACATAAACCTTAGCTTGGTTGGCTTGGGCTTGCGCGTATTAGCAAGTGGCTTCTTCACATCATCAGACGGATAAAATTTAGGAGACTTCTCTTGCACTGGAGCTGGAGTGGCGGCTTTCTCGTGGTGGGGGAATTTACCACCGTTCTTGGCTTTGATTGCCCAGAGTCCACGCTTGTGATACATCTCAGATCGAGAAAGTTTTCGAACTCCAGGGATGAGTTCAGGATTACGGACTTTCTGTGGAGGCGCCATTGGAGGAGGTCGTGGATTGTGAAAACCCTAGAACCTGCTAACATTTTATATAGTGTTTTTGGGCCTCTTATTTCTATGAAATCAGGGCCGATAGCCCACTACAAATATACATAATGTTTTATGGAAAACTAGGGCCCGGTACCAATGGAAAAAATATTATTAGAGTCAAAGTCCCTCCATTTCAAATATTGTGTTTTAGGCCCTATGTAATAACTTGGTAAATCACATACCAAGAACTTGGTAAAGCACATACCAATAACTTGCTAAACACATAAGGTAAGCGTGGTAAATCACATACTAAAAACTTGGTAAAGCACGTATGGTATATGTGGAATAACTTGGTAAACATCATCAGATATATGTGGTAAAGCGCACACCAATAACCTGGTAAACACCATAAATATTTTTGGTAAAGCACATACCAAGACTTGGTAAATACCATATGGTATATGTGGAATAACTTGGTAAACACCATAAAGTATTTGTGGTAAAGTACATACAAAAAACTTGGTAAATACTATATGGTATCTGTGGTAAACCACGTATCAGTAACTTGGTAAGTACTAATATATGGTATCTATGGCAAGACACATACTAATACAGTGGTAAAACCACATATCATTAACCTGGTAAATACCATATAGTATATAGGTAAGGCACATACAATAACCTGGTAAACCAAGTCAAACATGTGATGGGATGCAAAGTGTAATAAAATTGGAATTGGCCTAAAAAAATAAAAAAAATTTTAAAAAAGATCTGGGCCCAAATTTAGTTTTTTTTTTTTTTGGATTAAGGACGCACGAGGACGTCGGCTAAAGAGAAGAAATACAAATACAACATACAACAGAGGGGGATAATGTTTTATTAAGTTGTTTCTTTTTTTATATAATATTCCTCTGTTTTTTTTTAGTGAAATCTTTCATTTTTGGCTACTGTTCATTGTTTAATTTTGATTTAAATTTTTATCATAGTTATACAAGAAAAAATATAGTCATGTAGGATCTTGTTGGATTCGTCTTATCTTGAATTTTTATAATATAATTTTTTTATAATTTTTATGTGTACACAATTTAAGTTATTAATCATCAGATATATGCATTGGATTGTGTGCATGTGGTGAATGTTTCAGTTTCAAGAAAATGGAGGTAGTAAATTATAAATATTTTTTGGTGTATTATTATTATTATTATTATTATTATTATTATTATTATTATTATTATCCAAAAAAATTAAAGTTTTATTAATTTATTTCTTTTTTATATAATAAATTGTAATTCTTTTTTAGTGTATTGTTATTATTAAATTTAATATATTTATTTTTTGAGATAAAAGAAAGGCCAACCACGATTTTATGAGACAATTTAATACTCCATTTTGTTAACTTTCAAAAGGCCATCCAAGCATCTACGTAATAAATCTATCTATCCATTTATAAGAAAATTCAAAATAATCTTTTTATATATTTAAAATGTACTACTTCCTCCATTTTTTTTTTAAATGTTATACTTTTCTTTTTTGGGTGTTTGAAAAATATGTGTTACATTACTACTTCTTCCATTCTTTTTTAATTGCTCCATTCTAATCACTGTTTTCAACTAGCTGACTTTGGAGCTTTATTTGGTTAAGTTAGAGAATGATTTTGATGATAAGTCTAACATGAATTTTATAGTTTGTAATCTCTACTTTCATTATTACTTTACCATTTTTTATTTAGTCTTGTAACGAATCATATAAAATATCCAAAGTCAGCTAGTTGAAAACGGTGATTAAAATTAAGCAATTAAAAAAAGAATAGAGGTAGTATATTTAAAATGTTATGAAGGTTAATGCTTTTTACTAATTATACTTAAATTACAAATTTTTTTAATATTCATTAAAATAAAACTCAAAAGGAAAAAATTCAAATGTGACTCATCTTGGTTTATTTATTTAATTATATTAATTTTCAACAAAATTACTTTTATTAACTTATCTTAAATCTCGTGTCACTTCCCTATGTAATACTTAAAAATAAAAAAACGGAATGAGTATATAATTGGAAATAAATTATACTAATAAGATAGTACTATAATTCATGTATAATGTAAATATTTTTTATTTTCATTAATAAAATGTATTTTTATTTCATTTAATAAAATGTACTCCCATTTTATTATCTATGTCATATTTAATAATATTTATTAATCAACTTAGACATAATATTTATCGCAAGTATGTAAAGACACATTTTTGTTTAATCATGTAGCTTTGAAATACAGTATATTTTATAATACATATGTAGAGCTGTAAACGAGCCGAACCGGGCCGAGCTTTGGGTGTTTGAGCTCGGCTCATTAAGCATTCGAGCTCGGCTCGTGTTCGTTCGTTAAGGAAGTCGAGCTTGAAATCGTGATCGAGCTCGGCTCGTGAAAAAGTTCGTGAGCTCAAGCTCGAGCTCGGCTTGGCTCGTTTAGTTCAAATGAGCCAGCTTACTCTTTTATTCAGATCGACTCGTTTGAGCTCGTTCGACTCAATTAAAAATTTACTAGAACATTAGGAATCATTCATCCAATCAAGAATTTGATGTTTTTTTTCCATAATATTGAAATTGTCAAACGAACATATAAGATTACAAAATTACCCCATTAACGAACATATACAAATACTTTCGAACTGTTCGCGAACAATCTCGTGTTCGTTCGTTAAGCAAACGAGCTCGTGTTCGTGTTCGAGCCCAGCTCGTTAAGTTTAGAAACGAACATTTAACGAACGAACACGAATCGAACCGAGCTTTGTTCGGAAATTGTTTGTTTATTTTAAAGCTCTATACATATGAGATCGAAAAGCTTTCGAATTCCTCTAATGAGTTTGAGATTACGGACTCTGCCAAGGCGATGGATCTGAGGCAAGAATAACTTCGGGACTATGGACTCTCTGCGGAGGCACCATTGAAGGATATATAGTCATAGAAAACTTCGAACTCCATAAATGAGTTTGGAATTACGAACTATGTAGAGGCGCCATTGAAGTATCTAGGGCAGGAATGAGTTCGAGATTATGACTCTCTGTGGAGGCACCATTTAAGGATCTGTAGCCGTGGGTTGTGAACGTTCAATTTCGGCACGCTTTTGTAAATCTTAAAAGATAAAGCCAGCTATTTTTTTTTGTATAAATATCTATGTGGTGTTTTGGGATAGCCCGCAACATAATATTTAATGTTTATTTATAAATATATTTTGTATTTATTATATTGTCTATTTAACTTTTTCATCTCTAAATTTATCACAATAAAACAAATTAAAGATACTAGTAATGACATATATTAAAGTATCCATTCAACTTCCAAAAGACCACATAATATCTCATATATTTAGATAATAGATCTATCTATTAGTATAAGAAAATCTTTTAAAAAAATTATATATTTTAAAAGATATTAATTGAAATTAAATTATTCTATTATATAATAGTATAATTCAACATGAATAATATAAATATTTTTGAATTTTTTTAAAATTAAATGTACTCTCCCTCCTATTATTTATATCATGTTTGATCAATGTTAACATACAATTATATATATATATAATTGTGTAATCACATAGCTCTGGAATATATATTTTATATAATTTTTGTTTATACACATTATGCAAATAATGGATCATTTGAAGTGATTTATATTAGGAAATAAAGATATAGTTGAAATGCTATCGTACTGTGATGAATTACTCAATAACATAATAACATAATATAGATTTTATTAGAATATTTTAGATAATAAAAAAAGCAACAAATATTCAAGAACATTATGAAAATTTGGTAAGAAGAAAAGTCACTAAAGAAAATCAAGAAAAAGAGGGTCAATATTTTATATATATATTTCTCATTATAATAAAACAACAAATATTGTTATTTTATTTCTTTTTATTAATCTATTACATAATGATTTTAGATTTCTCATTTTTATACATTATGAATAATTAATACTCCCTCCGTCCTGCGAAATTTGGTCTATTTTCTTGGCCACGATAATTAGGTGGTAGGGTTAGTTAAAGTGGTGTCGGCATTTGTGTTTAAGATTCTAATGAATTTTGATACTGTTTATTCTTTAACTGTAACTTAATATTATCGTAATGATGTAATTAGAGAAAAATATACAAGTATTATCTTGTTAAAATCGTCTAATGGTGTTGTTTCATAATATATATTTTATACAAATATTATTTGTAACAATTTTGTAATATTAATAATTTGAGAAAGAGGTAATAAACATTTTAGGCCATTACAAGACACCCCTTCCGTTTTTGGGTCATGCAAAAATCAATTTCCAATTTTAGGCCATTAGAAACCATTTTTGACCAAATTAAGGCCATTTAGACTTATTTTGACTTTTTCAAACTTCAATTCACACTACCAACTTTGATTTATTACATTTTGACCCCATGTTTTAGTTTCTTCATCTCCTTTAGTCCAATAACCGCCCATCATGCTTCCGATAATAAAATTAAGCACTAAACTCCATACCGTGGGTTTTACCGCCTTGCTGTCAGGTTTTTCAAGCTCCAGGATTTTACGGACTTCCTCCAACCACACAGCCGCAATCGATGGTTCACCGATTCTTGTCTCCTTCAGCAGCAAACAGCACAATCCTATTTCGTTTCCTACCTTAGGATGTAACAAGGTTTGGGGTAAAGGGTTTTAACTATATATCGGAATATTTGGAAGCCTGGATTTTATTGAAGAAATGTTAAAAATATTATTCAAACATAATTTCTCCTAATGGAGAAGACAGACACTTAGCTCCTCATGGAGGAAGCAAGACACTTATCCGGATCAATTTCTTTCCAGTCAGTTCCTCTCATTTTCATGAAAGAAATTACTTTTAATAAAATCTTGTCTTATAGAAAGTTTAAGAATTTCCTCTGGAAATTTCTATTTTTTATTTCCAAAATTTGGAAATAACTCGTTGGTTTCAAATTAAATGAATCCATTAAATAATTAAATCTTCACCATTAAGAGATAAAATATTATAAATAATATAATTAATATGTTTTTCAATAAAACCTAGGCTCTGATACCAATTTTCATGCGCATTGGGTTTCATTTGTATAGACAATTTTGGAATAGGACAAAAGTATAAAAAGTCAATCCTTTTGGGGTTTCAAAGGAAAAAAAAGGAAAGTTGTTGGGTTATTAATTAATTTCAAATTGGTCTTTATGGCTTAATTTCATTCAACATGTGTTTGTAATGGCCTAATTCTGGAAATTCAATTAAAAGTGGCCTAAAAGCAGAATAGGCGCCTTGTAATGGCCCTTTTTATTTATTTCCCCTTTGAGAAATGCAAGAGACATTGTGTAGAAAATTAAAGTGCATTGGAAGTTGTGCAGAATAGTAAAAGTGAGTATTATCGGAATGATTAAGATTCTAATCAAATTTATACTCCATCCGTTTCTAAAAGATTGTAACTGACAGTCCCAAAGAGTAGGTTGTTAACGCGTTATATTGATCACACACACAATTGCAGAATTTAAAGAACACAATTGTTGTTGACCCAGTTCGGACCTCATGTCCTACGTTCGGGGGATTCCAATCCAGGTGATTATCCACTCAACACGATTCAAGAACAATACAAGACATGGACTTAATCCTATCAACTCGATCTAGAAGCTGAAACTCCCCCTCAACTCCTAATCTCACTTAAGTGGATTACAGACAGATTCTTGATGTTCCTCCAACCTTTAGACATTCCTGAACATGAATCCTGAACTATTCCAAGAAAAACACCATTCTTGCATTACAACTCGATCTAAAGAAGTGTACAGAAGAATCACAGATCGACTCACTTAAGCTCAAAACATTCTACAATCTAATCTTGAAGAACACTGTTTTGACTTAAGAAAATACTTCTAATCGAATCCAAATTGCTCTCTGAAAATTGTATAGAAGTGTTACAGAAAAATTACTCAAAAACTACTAAAGGACTCAAGGCTAATAAGAGTATATATAAGTTGAGATCGGTCTTGGTCCTTTAGTCCATGGAGCTGATGTGACTTGATCTAGATTGATCAAAACTGCCCTGTAGATTAAGTGATGTGCTGACAACAAAAAGTCTTGCATGAAATGATAGTATGCCAACAATCTTCCCCTCATTTCATGAAGAGGATGAATCATCACTTAAAGTCTCAAACTAGTATGATGATAACAGATTAACACACAAAGCACAACAGCGACATAGATCAAGTCTCTAACAAAAATCAATAGATAACGAGTAAAGAAAACATCAGCAAATACACTAAGTCCACATAGCAAAAACAGAAATCAACCATAATATCCAAAGCAAAATAGCAAGCAATAAGCATCCAGAGTTAAAAGTATTCACCAATTAGTTACAGTCCAAAGATTCAAAAACTAAAGAGTTCCAGTTCAGAATGTACCCCTTCCCAGTTAATGTTCTTACCATCCATTAACACCACAAGTCAGTTTGAGACACTGACTCTCCCCCTTGATGAATCAATCCTCCTCATCATCATCCTCTTCACCAGTAGGTGGAGGATCAAAAGACCCTAGAAGCAGCTTCAGAATGTTGTTATTATGCTTCCTGATCCGGATCCCAGCATTGATTTGATTGGTGATCTCCTCATTCTATCGAAGAATGATTGTCTTAAGATGGTTCACCAATGCAGTTCCAGGGAGAGCTGGGCCAAGAAGGATATCATTGTGCATATTCCGGAGGTCATGTGTAGGAGTATTATGCTTGATGGGAATTCATTTTTCTTTGGGAACTTTAATCCCATTCTTTTTCAGAAAACGGGTGATCAAAGCAGGATAGGGGAGTAAGTCATTTTTGCCAAGAGATCCACGAGTGTAACCCAGCATCTTGCAGAACATCATTTTACCCATATGTGAGGAAACTTGACTGGCATTGGTTGTTGGAAGGATGTTGGAACTGCAAAGACGGAAGAGGCAGCTATACTTCAGAGTAAGTTGAGCATCACGCAGTTGTCCTCGACCGAATCCAACAATTTTGGTGTCAGAAATTTCATAGGCAACCTCGGCATTGGAGTTTGGCATGTACTTTGTCACATCATCCAGATTGATGTTAAGTTGCACCTTTAACAACTGATTGATGACTTGAGGAAAGATCTCCAGCATTTTTCCTCAGATGTAAATCTTTCCAGCAAAGGGCGATTCAACATCTAGAACATCTGGATGAAGATTGGCGTAAAACTCACGAACCAAAGCAGGAGAGTAATCCACCAATTTTGTTGCCCATTAAAGAAGTTTGCAGTGCTCCAAATACTTGGTGAAACCGAGTTCCTTGTAGATAGGGTGAGTGAAATGTTCTTCTGGAATGAAGTCTCGGTTGTTGAGTTCCTTCCCAAACTTTTGCATTTCCTTATCATAGAACTAAAAATTTAGAGCGTCACGAACGGTCATGGCTCCGAATTTCTTTGGTCGTTTCTGAGATGTCTCGACAGCATGTTGTTTCTCCTTTCTTTTACGGGAACAAGTCGTAGGAGTACGGGTAACAGGACGATGTTCAGGTGTGGCCTCCGCATCAGGTTCGTCGTCCTTTGGTTGTTCCGGCTCTTTATTAATATCATCTTCGGACTCATTTAGACCAAGATCATCTTCTCCTTGAGGATAATTGGTTGTGGTGTCGTCATCCCAGTCAACTGTGTATGTTTCATTTTTCGGTGCAGGGAGGGCAGGCGGAGTGGGTGCTAGTAGCGCTCCGGCTGGCGAATAATCAAGTGGAAGGACTTCCTGAACTTCGTTGTTAGCATTATTTGATGACCCACCAATGTTGACAGAGGAGGGGTTTGTGACAGTCATGGCAAGAGATTCAGAAGCCACATTCTCCGCTAAATTAACAGGGGTTTGAGAAGATGGGTTAGGAATAGATTCATAAGGGAATTCTGGAGATGATGAAGACGCCATTGATTAAGCTTAGCTGAAATAAAGAAAATAAGCAAAGAAAACGAGAGAGAAATGCAGTAAAGAAGAAACTGAAATGAGATTTAAATAGTAGAGGAGTTTTGAAAATGTTAAACCACGATCGGAAGAAATGAAACGACGAAGCAATGATGGCGGTTTCGGGGAACGTGAGTTGCAGGGGTGAGAGGACGGTTACTGTAGTTGCAGTGTGATGATGACCATGCTCAGACGTCGTATCAAATCTCCAATTTTGGCTTTATCCGGAAATCCTTTAAGATTTAGCTTGGGCCTGTAAATGTTAGTACACACAAAGAGCAAAAGCCCAAACATACAGAGATTCAATTAAAATAAAAACTTAGGCCCAGAATATTTCTAAGCCTTTCAAACTTGTCTCCCTCCATTGCTTTGGTTAAGATGTCTGCTCGCTGCTCTGATACCAATTGACAGTCCCAAAGAGTAGGTTGTTAACGCGTTGTATTGATCACACACAAAATTGCAGAATTTAAAGAACACAATTGTCGTTGACCCGGTTCGGACCTCCTGTCCTACATCCGGGGGATTCCAATCTAGACGATGATCCATTCAACACAATTCAAGAACAATACAAGACACAGACTTAATCCTATCAACTCGATCTAGAAGCTGAAACTCCCCCTCAACTCCTAATCTTATTGAAGTGGATTACAGACAGATTCTTGATGTTCTTCCAACCTGTTGACAACCCTGAACATGAATCCTGAACTATTCCAAGAAAAACACCATTCTTGGATTACAACTCGATCTAAAGAAGTGTACAGAAGAATCACAGATCAACTCACTCAAGCTAAAAACATTCTAAAATCTATTATTGAAGAACACTGTTTTGACTTAAGAAAATACTTCTAATCGAATCCAAAATTTGCTCTCTGAAAATTGTATAGAAGTGTTAAAGAAAAATTACTCAAAAACTACTAAAGGACTCAAGGCTAATAAGAGTATATATAAGCTGAGATCGGTCTTGGTCCTTTAGTCCATGGAGCTGATGTAACTTGATCTAGATTGATCAAAACTGCCCTGTAGTTTAAGTGATGCGCTGACAATAAAAAGTCCTGCATGAAATGTTAATATGCCAACAATAATATTATTGCATTTCACGTTATCCAATGCACGTTTTTAACACTTAATATCTCAAATTATGTAGAAGTAACAAAAATATAAAATTTTCATTTTCTAAAACTATGGGATTAGACGAATCTAATAAGATTTCACTTGACTATATTTTATCTTGTATAACTGTATTAAAAAATTGAATCAAAGTTACTGAATGAATAATAATAACTATGCAAATATTTCATTTATCTCCAGAAGGAGGGAATATTAATTTAATTTATCTAAAAATTAAAAGTGGTCAAACTTCGTGAAACAATCCAAAAAAGAATACGAACTAAACTTAATGGGACGGATAAGTACCTTATTTAAAATAATATTATAACTATGATAATATGGCGGAAAAACAATTTAACGAATACATAGAAGTTAAAAAAATGTTTGGAAGTTATGAATTCATTTTATTTGTGTGAGAAGTATCTCATTATAGCCAATTTTTATTTTTTTCTGAAAATGAGTGGTAAGAATACATGCCACACAAATTACAAAGGGTTAATTTGTTATTATAGTAAACCCCCGCTGGGGACGAAGTTCATTAGTTGGTAATGAAATATGCGAAACCAGCCACAAAAGGAATTTTAATTTCTCCGGAATCCAAATTGACCAGGCCCAAGCTGTGTTTCGTTCTTCGACAGCACCTCGACGAGACACTACCATTCGTAACCCGATCAAACCGAATAATTTCCATCTAAAGTCCCCAACCACCTCCAGGAATCACTAGCCGCGGTATGCAAAGCCAGTGGCCCATGGTTCTGTATTTCCTTCTTGATATCGTCCAGGAGTGGAGTGTAACACTCCTCCAACTTCCATCGTCCATTAACAAACACGTCATTAAACTTGAGGTTTATATCAGAGATATGTACATAAGGGATCCTAGGGGCAATCGGTCCATTTCTTAACCAAGAGGCATGCCACATTAGCAGTTGCCGGCTCCAACTCGCATCTGATAACCATCAATAAAATAATTTGACACCTTGACAAGAGCCTTGTAAGTAGCAGAAGAACTAGCGCGCAAAGGAAGATGGCCCCCTGAATATTTATATTTGGCAGTCAACAGTCCCACCCAAGGCTTTATTGGATGAGTAAATAGGTCCATAAAACTTCTGCCAAATAGAGCTATATTCATTTCCATACAAGATGGATGCCCTGGTTTGAATGATCCTTCCAAATAAATCGCCCGATACACTTGTCAATTGCATCACAAGTAGATGATGGGAGCCAGGAGAGTTGAATGACATAAGTAGGGAGGGCTGAAAGTACAGATCGAGCTAAAGTAACTCTCCCAACTTTGTTTAGGAGCAATCTTTTCCAATTGTCAAGCACTCAAGCTTGCTGTGAATGCTATCCACTAAGTGACCCTTTCTAGCTGCCCCATGAAATAACGGGAATCCAAGATATTTACCCGATGTTGAGGAGAATTCAATATTAAGCACTAAAGCTTAATAACGGGAATCCAAGATATTTACCAACATAAGTTGATTACTCCTAATACTAAATTAGAACACAAAGCACATGCATATACGTCTGGTTTTATACTACATTTTTATTTTTATTATTTTAATTGCAATAAAGTTGAATGACACATTGTTTAGTGTTAGAGTTTAGAATTAGTGTTTTGATGCTGGAGTTTGAAAATCTAAATATTGATAGAAGAGTGTTCTGAGCTAAATTCCGAAATTAATATTTATTATATGTAGTGTTTTAAGATATTTTTAGTATGTATATTTTTTTTTTCCAAAAATAAACACTATAAATGCTAGCATTTTCTTCCAAATGTACGTTTATATAATGCCACCTCTTCAGAAATCAACAAGTGAAGTAGGTGATGCAACTTGCAAGAACACAACATAACCACAAACATAGGTCCCGCACCCGATTAACCTTAATCTCAACATTTCCAATATAGAATGAAAACATGGCATGCGATGGCCTAAACATTCCTGAAAATATGGCAACACATCATAATTTTTTGATTCAATGTTCCAAAATATATCTGCAGACTGCAGTACATACACTCTGAGTGAACAAAAAACAATATCCAGGGGATGGATAACGGTTATTGAAAGAACTGCCCAGAAATGTTGCTTCATTCTTCCCCAGCCTGCATTCAACAATAAAGGCTTCACATATATATTCTTTTGATTTAAAGCATTGCATGGAGTGGACAGCCAGCAGTAAAGGCACTCGTAAGTGTAATCGGATTGTATAAAAGAGACGGATAAAAAAAAATAAATATGAGGAGGATAGAAGGAATCAAGATGTGGAAACATGAATATATCTATAAGAACATTGAACCGCAACTGACTGATAGTTTCAAAGTAACAGTCTAAGCTGTGACAGTCTAACTCACTACTCACTAGCAGTTAATATACAGAGATGTATAACCATTATTTGCTTTGAGATTTTTCATAAGAAGAAAATAAACCATAGAATGATGAAGATGAAAATAGGAAAACAAACATGACATCTTAAGCAATAAACTCATACGGAACTATTGCTTTAAATTTCAGATGGTAATCCTATCCTTTTAGCCAATTTTATTGTAGTATGATGCCATTAAAACTAGCCACAAACAACAACTCCCATGCACTTGATATACGTGACTTATTTGCAAAGCTTGAAAAAGGGGTTCGGAAGGGACTCAACAAAAAACATTCATCCTCATTCCTTGATGTTTTTCTTTGCCCCTCCAAACTAACAGTGCCATCATTCTGAAAAAACTTATTCAAATTCGGAAATCGGAATAGAATGCAATAGACAGAACATATAGGGCCAACAAATAATAATACATCAGAAATGAACATATTACCTATGAGGTTCCATATCAGGGTATCCTCTGTGTGAAGGTAAAAATGTAAAGCAATTAATCTCTCAGCCGCAAACACAAACAAAAAAGTAAACTATACAATCAGCTCCATATATTCACCTTTGAAAGAGGGATGTCAGAAATCTTAGGAGTCAAATCCTGTGCAGATCCATCAAATTTATGAGAGCAATCAGAGTATGCAGAACCAATCCCCAACCCAGCTGCAAAAGCTACTGATGCCCAGCGATTTACAGGACTTCCTGGTGTACAAATAATGAACCGATAACCAAATAGGTAACTAAGATTGGATCAAACTTTAAAGGTTCAATTACGGCCGGCATCACTGCATTGCCCCCTTGGGAATGAACGTTTTCGAAGCAGTTTAAAAGAGTGATTGCAACAAGGA
Source organism: Hygrophila difformis (assembly GCA_030278955.1). NCBI lineage: Eukaryota > Viridiplantae > Streptophyta > Magnoliopsida > Lamiales > Acanthaceae > Hygrophila > Hygrophila difformis. Next base: position 297,645 of record JAOANR010000011.1, read on the forward strand.
ATGCTTGATGAGTGAGCTTCAATGAAATGGAAAAATGACCGGTCACTAATGGAATTGTACTATCAGATTCTACCCATTCGCATTTTGATGTTAATACTCCATGTTAAAGTGGCACAACATCGTAACAGTGCACGCAGAGGATTATGGTATGCACAACACTCTAACTCCATAATTGGTAATTCCCACAAATGTTTCACTGCGGAGGCGATGGTAAAGAATTCTCACAAAATAATGAAAACATGTCATATTCAACCAATCAAACACGAGAATGGACAACGGAACCATCAACCAATAAACATTATCTACAACATCACTTAACTCACTTTTCCATATGACAAGATAAAGGCATAGATTCAAAATCTAAGCATACAAGTTTGATTATCAGAAGTCAGAACCACGAAATGGCAAATTGATGATTGTGAAAATTTAACGAAAACAAAAGGAGAAAAAAAGATGTAAACACAAATGGATGAAAACTCACGGAAGAGCACAACTCCGGTCAAAGCGCCGGCGATCGACGAGTACACAAAGCGACGAATGCCCAAATCAAGACAGGCATCCCATTTCGCATTCAAATCGTGACTTGCAGGAATCTTAGCATCCTTTTCTTCAGCCATCTTTGAGTAAAAAACCCAAATCAAGAAAGAAAAGTTTCGAAGAGGGTCTGTTTTTAACTTTTTTCTGCTGCAATGCTTGGTCGAATTTAGCCCACAAGGGCCACAACTCAAGAAAAGTGTTTCGTCTCGCACCTGCGTCTGTAACTCTGTATTTTCTACGAGGGTGTTTGTTTGTGCGTTTTGGGACAGATTATCTAATTATTGCATTTGCAAAACGCAAATAATCAGTTAATCCTGTTTGTGTACTAACTTCTAATAATCTATTATTTGCGTTTTGATGGAATGAAAACGCTATTTTCTTGCAGCTACAATTTGGTGCTACAAGAAAATTGCGTTTAGCTAAAAATTGATTTTACTATATTGTTACCTTTTGATGTAATGAAAAACGCAAATCAAAACACTTTTTAATGATTATCTGATTATTGCGATTTGAAACAGCATAAACTTATCCAAACACTTAATTTTCTACAGCACGTTTTGTTACAGCAATTATCTGATTATCCGTTTTCTAAACGCTGCAGCACTTTTTAAAACGCACATCCAAACACCTCTTACATATTTCAATAGTAATTTCTTTATTGGGGGTTTTCCCGGGTGCTTATTGCTGGGCCTCATTTGTAGCCCATATTGACAAGGCCCAATTAAACATTTTGGCCCACTGCTTTCCTGTTCTTTTGGAACGACGAATGAAGGGGAAAGAAGGAAGGTCGGTGGATCACAGTTTGACTGTTCGAATGTTTTCCACCTTTTCCGTTAATCCAGCAGCATTTAACACTCAACAAATTCATAGTAGAACCACTCTCCAGTCTTCATTAACATTGATGAACAAGACAGAAAGTAGTAGTATTACAAAAGTTGTATATATGTCCAAACCAAAGTGCACAAATGCACAATGGAAAAGAACAAAGTGCAACCAATACATAAACAACGGACTCGGTATCATTAACCTTTGATAGGTTTAACCTTGAACCTGTATATAAATTTCTTCCATGATAATGATCATCAAAATCATTTTGCATTGCCGGCTTCACAAAAAAACTTCCACAAGTCTCACCATTTCTTCTTCTTCAGCAAAATAACAGAATCTCAATCCTCATATTCTGCTTCAAAAGCTACTCCCCAGTTCCTCACCCCATTTGTAGTAGTGAAAACATCATATCTTTACATCTATAATAGTCATTTGTAAGCAGATCTTGCCCGCAATAAAGTCCATAGTGTGCTTGGTCTTAGTCTTCAATACAGCTTCTATGGCGGCATCATTGGCTTTAAATTCTGGTTTTAGAATCTGGGGATTGCTGTGTTGAGGCCACCGAATTAAATTGGCCGGTCTTTAAGAGAAATGTACCTGTTTCAGAGACAAGAACACAGCAATGGTCTTCTTCATCTTCACATTTTTCCTTGAAGAATTTTACCGAGATCCCATCAGTCTGATCATCTTTAAGAAGTGCACACCCCAGATGGAGACATTTTGGGCTGAAGCTCGAAACTTGAGGTTTACATTGTTTTGGCACAAAAAAGAATTCATGGTTGTTGGGATCTTCCTCAACTAGGAAAGTTAGCTTCTTCAGACTTCAAAGCATCAAATTGGAATCGAGAATTCTCAGAATATCTCACAGAACAAGATTTCAGTGTGAAAGGAACTTGCTCTAAATCGAAGAAAATGGCTTGCAACACCGGCGTATATTAATATTGTTGCAATATTCAACTTCGTAGCAGTAATATAAGTAGATTAAACAAGAGATATGACACAGCTGAGGAAGTCATGATGTATCATTTAAATATACATTCAGATTAAATCATGTCTCAACCTTGATACTGTCCCAGATCATCAATTTATCATAGGAAAACATGTCAGAATATATACATTATACAATTTTGTCATATATATTGAACAAAAAATGTAATAAAACATCCATCTTACACAACTGGAAGATTGGCCAACCAAGGAAGCAATTTTTCATGAACCAAGTCCGGCCTGTCGTCATGAGGACAATGTCCAACTCCTTCCAATAAAAAGAGGTTCACATTAGAGAGTTGCACAGGCAATGATGAGAAGTATTTACCAACAGGTCCATCAATTGGGGTAAATGGATCTTCATTCCCCCATAGCACCAGAACAGGTATTGAGAGCTTTGGCATCAATTGGACTGGATTGGGTCCAGGTGGCCCTGTAACTATTGATACAAAAGCATCAAGAGCTCCTTCATCTAGAGCTGGTTTCCTAATAATCTGCCAGTGCAACAAGAACAATATAAAATGTTCAATAAGGAGATGGAAAGAAATACTAGAGTAAGATCACATGCTGTATGTATTAGTGGAATAATTGCCATACAGGACAACAATGATATGTGGACAAGCATGGGAATCACATGTTTGCACACAACCATAAAAATCATGCACTATAAAGAGAGCAAATAATATAACAGTCATATTCCAAACCCATGACAATCATCATTTGAAAGGACTTTAGATTTTGCTGTAGCTCAACTCATTTCTTCATCTTACCTCAATGCCAAAAGTTAGAACAAATTCAAATGATTTAATACCTCCACAAGGTCTTCATCCACAGATTCCTTATTTCCATAAACAGACAATAATACGTTTCTCAGATTATCTCTGCAAGATTTAGAAGCCAACTTGGTTATTTTCTCTGCAAGCAACTCTTGCAATCAGGAAGCAAAACGATTATGGAAGTACCTTTGTCTGACCCGATCAAATAAATAAGAAGCAATTGCTTTTTGTTTCAGTAAGAAATCAAAAAGCCAAAGCAAAGGCAGAAGAAGCTTGATTCTCCAGTCATCAACAATAGCCTTGTTGTTCATGCCACCAGCACAATTGAAGAGCACAAGCCCACAGACCAGGGACTGACTAGATTCTGTTTGTGGAAGAAAAGAGGTTTGAAACAATGCAACTCGACCAGTAAGTGTCATCTTATGAGTTAGACTACATAGTTACTCTTTAAGATATAGAGTCAGTATTAAAGCATACCGGCAGCAGCTATAACGCAAGCAAGGCTACCAACAGAGTTTCCCAATAGTACAGTTGGCCTCTGAACAACTTCATCCAAGAAATCTAGTATCAACTGGCCAAAGTGAGTGCACTCTTAGTCAATAAAATACTTCGTAAAAGGTAAAAAAAGGTCTTGAAATCAGTTACTACTTTAACTTTGAAATGGTGTCGTGGGTACACCAGGATATAAATCATATGCACCTCCAGCGCAAGACCCTGAACTAAATGACCACATGCACCAGGATATAAATCACAAATGTCAGGGAGGCTGATGCCACCTATTCACCTGTGCCCAGATTTCCATGGAATATTGAAAGCCAGCTGGTTTATCTGAACCACCAAAACCAAGGAGGTCAATGGCATACACCGTGTTACTTTGAGCCAATGTTGGAATGTTCCTAAAATTGCCGTCACAGGCAGGGGGAAAAACAGAATTTAGCAACAGCTAATTAGACCTGAGAACCCAAATGCGCGACTAGAATGAAAACCATAAGTAAACACTTCCCCCCAATGCCAAAAGTGACGCAGCCTATCTCATTTAAGAGGAAACTGCAAAATATTTCAATTTGGATATTACTCCTTATACCAAAAGTTCGTCGCCAGAGGAGCAGAGAACGATGTTTCAGTAGTTGGATGTCAAAGAAGTGATTACATTTATCACAAAGAGTTAAAAAAGACAACACAACATACATACCTGCGCCAATGGGCAATGGATGCACCAAAACCATGAACTAGAAGGAGGGGAGGTTTCTTGGCAGCAGTATCAGCATCCCCTTGAGGATAAACCAAGTAATTAATGGTATATCCCTTCCACACCCATTTTTTGCACTTGCCATTAATCTCACTCAACTCCAAATGCGGCAAAAACTCTTCCTTTTCAGTTGAGACAGCCGCCGCTGAGGCGACAGAGGAGCCATTAACACAATTGATAGTAGAAATGGGAATTCTCGGGATATTAGAGAATCTTGATAGAGTATAACCGCGATTGAGGCGTATTTGGGGAAAAGTGGTTGCAGAAAATGATGATGATGATGATGATGATGATGGGGAAAACGGCAAGAAGACGGGGCAGGTTGAGGAGGGTGAGGGCGCAGCAAGATTCAGGGCCATAACCAATTACTACATACCGTAAGAATTAGCAAGTCCTCCCATGTTGGAAAGCTGAGAAAGGAGATAGGGAGAAGAAACGATAGTCCTAGAGTGAGTGAGGAGCCACCACCACACATGGGTCATCGGTTCATGAGTTCATCGCTGTTTGGGGCAACAAACTTGGAAAGTGGACCTTGATAATTGATATGGGCTTGAGAGAAGCCAGCCCAGCCCAGCCCAGCCCATATATATTGGACTCAAATGCAAATTAGTGGCCCATTTCCTCAGGAGAGTCGGGGGAGTCAGGGTACGGGGTACCTGTCCTCAATTTGTCTCCATTCTAGACTCTGGAGCTTTGTGTCGGGCATTGTCATTGAGCATCTACATTCTGCACTCTATTTTCGTACTCTTGGGATGCCGCCGGGTGGGTGGTCTGCTCACAGTCACAGGTGACACTGCTCAGGCGTCGACAACCGCCTAACCAAAATTGACAGCTCAGGCCAGGCGTCATTTCTGGCGTGAATCGTGATGACAATTTGACATGCCTTTCCTGACCTGTCTCTGTCTCTCTCTCTCTCACCTCGTAAACATCGATTAAAATAGTACTCGTACGTCACATTAAAAATGACAACTTTCTTTTCAACACGGGAATTTAAATTGTGGTGTTTAATAGTTAAAGTAGTATCAATAAATTTGACTAATCTATCTATCTAATTTACAATGGTTACATTTGACTTTTAACCATATTTATTACTCCATCGTCCCACTTAACTTGTCTTGTTTCACTTTTGCACACAATTCAATGCATTTTTTCAACCATTAATATTTCAAAATGTGTACAACAAAATTTTTTGTAAAATATATTCTAAAACTACATGATTATACGATTCTAACAAGACTCAACTCGACTATTTTTTTCATATATATACATGCAATAAAATCGAGTCAAAGTAGAAAAATGGACAGTATCAAAAAGTCAAACATGACACATTAGCTGGGACGGAGGGATTATTTAACTTTGACTTAATGTTATCTTAATGATGTAGAAAGAAAAAAATAGTCAAGTGTGGTCTTGTTGGAATCGTTTAATTGTGTGGTTTTAGAATATATATTTTATATAATTTTTATTTATATCCATTTTGAGATATTAATGATTAAACATATATAATGATTTTGTGCAGAAAGTATAATTGTCATTATTGTGGGTTTTTAATAATGCTTATGTTAACCTAATTTGCTTAAAGGGGAAAGTGACCACTTTTAATGGGACACTCCAAAAAAAAATAGTGACCACTTTTAATGGGACAGAGTGAGTACTACTTAATAACCATAAAGTAAAAAAAATGTGTGTGTGTGAATGAAAAGCATTTAGATAGAGCATCTCACTCACTACTCACTAGTCACTCGCTCCAACAAACCAAACCGCCTTCTCTCCCCCAGTTCAGGACTTCAGTCTTCAGGCTTCCCTTTTTTGTCTCAAGTTAATTTTTTACTTTTACAGTACTACTGAAGTAAGAAGTATATTAGTGGGGGCAGGGCAGGGCACTACAGTCTCTTGCTCATCGCGTCCTCGATTCTTCTCATTCACGATACTTGAATTTCTGTTGCTAGTATTATTCACACAGTCCCAGTCCCACTGAGCCACGCCTACGATTTTCAGTAATAAGCCCGCGGCTACTACTATTTCAGACTTCACCGTTTCTTACGATTGATTGATTATTCATGGCGGATCAACCCCCCACCAATCCTGCGGACGATTCTGCAACGCCGCCGCCCGCCCACCACCACCCGGAAGCTGAGGATCAACTCCACCAACATTCACCCCCACCGACAAATCAACACAAATTGAAAGAAGCCGTTACAGTCGTACAAAAGCACACCCCTTTAGACCCCCCGCCGCCGCCGCCAGAAGCCACCGCCACTGCTCTCGATGCGGAAAAGGACACAGGGACGCCAGTGACCCAGCAGCCACTGGCTGCTCCTCAAGAACCCGAGCCCGATAAATCCGTGGAGAAGAAAAAGGCGCCTGAATCCATGGCTTCTTTCAAAGAGGAAAGCAATAAGATTTCAGATCTCTCGCATCCCGAGCTCAAAGCACTGGAAGAGTTACGATTTCTGGTTCAAGAAGCTCTCAAAAAAGGCCTTTTCAGCGGTGCCTCGCCTTCAGAGAGCAGTGATTCACCCCAAGAAGTATCGATATGGGGGGTGCCCTTGTTGAAGGACGACAGGACCGACGTGGTTCTGCTTAAGTTCCTACGCGCCCGCGACTTCAAAGTGAAGGATTCCTTCGCAATGCTGAAGAACACCATAACATGGCGAAGGAAGTTTAATGTGGATGAGTTGCTCAAGGAAGATTTGGGAGATGATCTTGAGAAGGTTGTGTTTATGCAGGGGCAGGACAAGGAGGGGCACCCCGTATGTTACAACGTTTACGGCGAGTTTCAGAACAAAGAATTGTATGGGAAGACGTTCTCAGATGAGGAGAAGAGGCTCAAGTTCCTCAGGTGGAGAATTCAGTTTCTGGAAAGAACCATCAGGCGGCTGGATTTCACCCCCGGTGGAATTAATACCATATTTCAGGTTAGTGATCTTAAAAATTCCCCTGGACCAGGAAAAAGGGAACTTCGCATTGCTACAAAGCAGGCACTGCAAATTCTTCAGGACAATTATCCGGAATTTGTTGCCAAGCAGGTACTACTACAACTTACTCGTCTTGCTAGTTGCTACCATTTCTCACAAAAGTAGTATTGCCCTTAATAAAAGTTAGATTCGTATAAGTTGGCTCACAAGTTGCAAAAAGAGAATAGTGGACTGCTTTTGGTATTTTTAGTGTCCATAGATTAGGAATGATGAATATATTACACATTACTCTACTCACACACACATGCAAAAATCGATTCTTTTGATGGTTGTGCACGTGATGGGACAACAGGAGTAGTTGATGAAGCTGATGCATATGATGTACTACTACTATGTATTAGGCGACGGGGAATCTTGAATTAGACGTGCCACTAGTTAGGCATTATATAATGAGTAATCACTTTTGCCTACTTGCAGGTATTCATCAATGTTCCATGGTGGTATTTAGCCTTCTATACAATGATTGGTCCCTTCCTAACTCAACGGACCAAGAGCAAATTTGTATTTGCTGGCCCGACCAGGACTGCCGAAACTCTTTTCAAGTAATTAGTACTACAATTTTCTGTTGCATTTCAGGTTGATTGTTTTGGTTCCATGGTCACAAATCACAATCCCTTATTGTGGTTATATCATTGGTTATACAGGTACATATCACCCGAACATGTGCCGATTCAGTATGGCGGCCTTGATGTTGATTCCTGTGAATGTAATCCTCAGTTCACCGTAGATGATCCAGCTGCAGAGATCACTGTCAAACCAGCTACAAAGCAAACTGTGGAGATCATTATAAACGAGGTTTGGTTTGTCATACAGTATGTAACTTAAGCGTGTGATTCGCAAATCAACAAAATATTTTTCATTTTTAGCTTTTGTCTTGGTAATTGCAAATTGCAATTGGGTTGATATGCAGATATGCACGCTTGTTTGGGAGCTCCGCGTAGTTGGGTGGGAAGTGAGCTACAGCGCAGAATACGTGCCAAATGCAGAGCGTAGCTACACGGTGATCATACAGAAGACGAGGAAGATGCTTCCCATCGATGAGCCAGTAGTGTCGAGCAGTTTCAATGTGACAGAATTGGGTAAGATATTACTCACTGTTGACAACCCGACTAGCAAGAAGAAGAAACTAGTATACAGATTCAAGGTTTTGCCTTTGGGCAACAACTGATTATGGAGCAACTGAGCTCCGCAGATGGAGGACCGACCTCCTTGAGGAGTGATATTGTCCTCTGATCTCACGATGGCATTTGATATAGTGAAGCGAGCATGTATTTTAATTGGAACTTGGTTTTCTTCCCCTTTGGTTTTTGCATGTTACTGTTACAATTTGTGTTTTGAAAAGAATATATATATGTCCATGGGGATGATAGATAGATAGATGATGATGGATGGTATATATGAATATTCATTTGATGTTGGTGGTGATAGCTGTATGTTGTTGCATTCATTATACCACGGTGTGTCATTTTTGATAATGTGCAAGCTAGCCTGTGATTGGTTCGACTTGATTGGTTTTCCTTGGCAGTTAGTAATTTGATGATGGTGTACTTAGTATGGATTTATACAGAGCTTGAAGTTGATGGTCTTTAATTTGATCATGTTAATTGTTAATTGGGCGGGGAGGGGGAGGGGCCTGCCGCCTGCCTAGCTGCAATTGCCAATTGCCCATTCATAATTGATATTCCTACTACTTATGATGATGATGTTTTAGGAGAGTGAAGAAGAAATCGTGTGGTACCAAAATGGTTTTCTAGCTGCCTCTCCAGTCCTCTCTATGATTTTTTATGATTGATGATGGACGGTGATTGCTTGCTCTGCTTTTGCCATTGAATTGAATTGATTTTATTTGATGCTTACACTTTGCTAAATATACTCCTCCATCTCGCGAAATGTGGCCACTTTTTTTTGGCACGATAATTTAGGTAGTGGGGTTTAGTAGCTAAAGTGATGTAGGCATTTTGTGTTTAAGATTTTAATGAATGTTGATACTGTTTATTATTTAACTTTGACTTAATATAATATAATGATACAATTAGACAAAAATATTCAAGTGTAATCTTATTAGAATCGTCTAATTGTGTAGTTTCATAATATATATATTATACAATTTTTATTTATACTAATTTTGAAATATTAAGAATTAAAAAAATGCTAGGGACTTTATGTAGAAAAATAAAAGTGCATTGGAATTTGTGCAGAATAGTAAAGTAAACACTTTTAACGTGATTTGATAATAATTAAAATTCTAATAAAACTTATATTATTTTAATTTATCTAAAAATAGAAAGTATCCAAATTTTGTGGGGCACCCCAAAAAGAAATAGTGGCCAAATTTTGTGGGACGGAGGGAGAGGGAGTATTTACTAGTAAATCCTAATGGTAGAGTTACTTTGTCAGGGTTTTGTTTACTAACCTAATACTAACATTTCATTCTTAATTTCACTAATATACTTTCGGTTTCATTTCTCAAATAAATTTTAGTATATTATTATTATTATTATTATTATTATTATTATTATGATGTTGATGATGATAATAATGGGGTAAAAGAATGAATTAATATTTATCAGTATATTTTGATACTCATATTTCAACACGATTGATGGGCGTCATTCACTTAAAAAACACGATTGATGGGCGTGTATATTTTTTGTTTAAAGAAAGTTGTAGGAAGGCTATCATTATAATCATCAATTCATCACGTGGGTTGTGGCAAACTCGCATCCATGTTTTCTGTGAATGGAGACAATATTACTTTTGAGTTCATTGAGTAGTATTGATTCGGTCCATGTGGCTCTATAATTGCCATTAAATTTGTCAACAAAGAAATAGGAAAAAAAAAAAGAAAAAAAGTTGAAAGAAATGATTATGATTGCACGATAGGTTGGATTAGGCAGTAATCATCTCTATCTATATATTGTTTTTTTCAAAAAAGAAAAAAATTATAAGGATGGCATAGGACTACTTTTTGAAATTATTTTCTCATAATTTTATATAGTAATTATAAAAATAGAATTCTATATCTTTTTTTTATGAATATTTGATATATATATTTTCCATTTTGTTATATACTAAAAAAATTTGTTTTTTTTTTTTGTTGAAAATCCTGTTTTTGTAAAAATATTTAAATTATGTACATATTATTAACAATATAATAATCTCTTTAAAATTATAAATTATTTGTCTTTTAACCATGCATACACTTTTTTTGGTAACAATTAACCATGCACACATGGCATGGGGGTGCGTTTTCCAGTAACATGATAAATCATAATCATAAGTGATGTCCTACAATTCTACACTTAATGCTGTTGGGCTGTGTTATTGATTATAGATTCTTTTGGGCCTCAAGCATATATTGGCCCAATATGATTTTACACTTGGAGTTGACAGATCACAGATATGAATTGTACTACAATGGATTGTATTGGCTATTGGGGGTGTGTGCCGAATAAGGGGAAAGAAAAAGGACCACATAGTTTTATACTACGAAAATGGAACATGTATACTGTAGTAACTGTACTGGGAAGCTGCTGTTTTTTCTCCAGACAACGGAAGCCTGGATATGAATCCTCAAATTGACTAGACATGGACATGTTACAAATCCAAATCCAGAGAGTATCCAAGAACTGAATTGTAGTAACAAAACAGTGGTAGTAGTACTGTAAAGTTAAGTTATGGAACATGTTACATGTTACTACATGGGGATGGGAGGTAGGGCCCAGAAGGGCAGAAACAACATGTGAGTGAGGAGGTTGAATTGAATTGAACAACACACACACTACAAGACCAAAACTCATCACATGCTCCCTGTCGTCCATCCTTACACAGTGTATGATACACCACCCACAAAATTCAATTTCTAATTCTCACACACACCACTCTCCACTGCTTCATTTCATCATTTCTGCCGGCGCCTCTCCTAAATTTAACTACTCCTACACTACTACTATTACTACTACTACTACTAATTTATCCTCTGGCATTCAAGAATCAATCTACAACTCCAGTTGTAAAATATCAACCAATAAAAATATACTACTACTACTACTACTACACTACACTATTGGTTTTATACTAATAGTAGTAGTAGTAGTCAGTCCCTTGTAAAAGTTGTAACGTCTATATTGCTTACCATGCAATAAAAGCCCCATTGGCCCAAACCAAGAAAAAAATAATTAAAGAAAAGGCCAACAACATAAGCTTGAGCTTTTGCTGCTTTTATTTACCCCACACAGACACAGAAACGGACAGGAACACACAGAGATACAGGCAATAAATAGTTCAATAAATAGTTTCCAATCCATTTATACATGTATGCTGCTCCTATGTCTCTACCACTTTTACTCTCAATCTAAGGGACAAAGACAAGGGAAGTTTATTATTCATGATTCATCCATCCACCACCGTTGTCACGTTTTTTCTAGTCATTTCATCTTCCCTTATACATACATACATACATACATGTATCCCTTTGTTTTCTTCTTTGCTTTTTGTATACATTCATGATTTGTGTGACTAAAGAATAATACTGGAAAAATAGTTGCAAAAGGGAAAAAAGGAGAGGAAAAAAGAAGTGCAAACAAAAAGAAAAAGATTGAAGGCATGTTAACATGTACATTATGTATATACCTGAATTAAGCAACCAAGGTGAGCCCCGCCTTAGCCGCATTCTCTCTCCCAACAATTAATCAACAAATAATTAACCATGGACTATGCCAATTTGCAACTAGGGGTGTCAATTTGGACACGAACCCGAAAAAACGAATCCGACCGACACGAAAATTTTCAGGTTTGGGTTTAGTCATTTTGGGTTTTTTCCAAATCAGGTCGACCCGAAACCCGACCTGAAATATTATTACACCTGCTTAACCTGACACGAACACGACCCGAAACCTTAAATTTTGTAAATTTTGCCTATAACCCGAAAAAACGAACACGAAAAATTTCAGGTTTGTGTTTAGTCATTTTGGGTTTTTTTCCCAAATCAGGTGACCCGAAACCCGACCTGAAATATTATACAACCTGATCAACCCGACACGAACACGACCCGAAACCTGAACTTGACACCCCTATTTGCAACCAGTTGAGCTGTCCCCTCCCCACCTTCAAAAATTAAATTACATGGCTCATACTATGCCACTATTATTCAAATTTCAAATACTAAAAAGAAAGCTACATGTCTCCTATTCACCTTCTTATCCCTTCCGTGCCCAAATAAAACAGAGACAAAATATCAAGTTGAAAGATCGATATCCTAAATCCTAAATGCCTTCCTTACTCGTTCAAATTATACTAGTAGTATTATTTTTCTCAATGTTTCCCTTGTGAATTTTATTCGATTCTTTAAATGGCATGTAGTATAGGTTTTTTTTGTGGAAAGGAAAGGAATATAATCTAGCATGAGCATGAATTGAGGAAGCAAATATCTCCTCAAGATTTTAACTTTTGATTTTCTGTAAATAATGTCAACATAATTATATCTACTTTAGATAAACAAAACCCCAAAACCCACAAATTAAAGAATCTTGAAGCAATACGACAAGCTACGACATTATTGGTGGGGCCTATTCCTGGGATTTTTGCTTACATGTTGTGGACTATAAACAATACAAGTTGAGTAGATAATTGATGATGAGGACATCCTTTTAATTTTTAATATAAGCTGGTGGGAAGAATGATTAGAAATTGAGAATCCTAAGGGTCTGTTCTGCACGCAGCTTTTGGGAGCTTTTGGTAGCTTTAGCTTTTATTTTAAAACAAAAGCCCCGTTCTGCACACTAGCTTTTAGGAGCTTATGGGAGCTTTTGGAAGCTTCTTTTTAGAAGCTACTTGTAGTAGCTTTAAAAAATAAGCTCCTAGCTTATTGTTGAGCAATTACAATTTTATCCCAATAACCAACTCACTACCCAATAGTCTACATAAATGTTTGTCCTTTTATGTCATTTCATACATTTTTTGACAGCTGCAGCTAGTTGTACAGAACACTTAAATAAAACTGACAGCTACAGCTCCCACAGCTCCCTACAGCTTCAGCTCCCTACAGCTCCAGCTCGCAGCTACAGCTCACAGCTACAGCTCTGCGTGCAGAACAGACCCTAAGTCCTAACTATGTACATGTCTTAATACTCCCTCCGTTTTTTTTAACTTCACCCATCCTGCACTGCACGCAATCCAATGCACATTTTCAATCATCAATATCTCATATTATATATAAGTAAAAATTATAAAAATTTGATATTCTAAAACTACGTGATTAGACGAATCTAACAAGATCTCACTTGACTATGTTTTATCTTATATAACTATATGAAAAAATTGAATTAAAGTTACTCAATGAATAGTATCTACTATGCTAATGGTGAACTTAAAAAAAAAAACGGAGGGAGTATAATACTAGTAAGAATCAGTAGTGTTACAGGAATTTCAGAAAGGAATCTTATTTTGGGACAGTGAGCAGTGTATTTTGTAAAGGATGGAGACACAGGCCATCTCCCCCTTTATCTTCCTTCTAAAAAGTACTTTCGACAGATTCATTAACCATGTCTGGCTATTGCTTCTCTGTAAAGTGTTCAACAATAAACTGTGGAGTAGTCTTTGCTTTCTTTCTTTATTCAACCCTTTTTTACCATTCTTTCAGAGATACTAATAAATTTGTTTGCCATGTTCAGGTGTGAATAAATGCCTTCCAAATTCAAATTTTTAAAAAGGGCCAAAAGCTCAGGCAAGGATTGTTAATGGTATAATGCTGTACAGTACTCCTACAATACAACAGCAGTCAGAATGTTGGTTGCATTGATTTAAGTAGTAGGAGTAATAAATATCTAACTGTTGAAAACTTCCAGATCAAAATTTGCTATAAAATTACACTGGCGCACATGCTAGAAATTGACAGAGAATAATCTATCCACCTTGTATTGGAAAGACAGAGTAGAATGGATAGATGAGAATGGCACAAATATTATAGTAGTATGAATGAAGCAGGAAAGAAATCCACTTGACAACAACATACTACATGGAAAGAAACAATAGCAGAGACAAAAACAATCCTCACCAGATTTACAGGACAGCACACAAGCCAGCCATCAACAAATGTTTCTGTTCATATATCACACCAGTGAAAATAAAGCAATATAGTAAAAGACATTTATGTTCACAATTCACACAATTTTCAAACTCCACTTTTCTTGACTTGTATGCATCATCTATACTTTTTGTCATCTCCCATCCATCCTTTGCATTTCCGAATTTCTTACACCAGACTCCAGACATTCAAACAATTCAAAGACAAAATTTAAGACCGTTCAACAAAACAACAAACAAATGTAAAAATAAATAACTCTGTCCAGACCCTTGAGAACTCGAGAGACTAACTTTGATGAGCGCGAGCAATCAGAGAAGGAAAAGAATATGTGAACGAACAAAGTGACCCCTTTTTTTTTTTTCTTAAAAAAGAATTTATGCTGTGCATATCAATGTGTTCATTCGGAGGCCTTAGTCTTGGACCTGTAGAGAAGCTTCTTCTTCTTGGAACTTTGGTTGTCGAACGTTAGAACCACCTTTCCGGTTTCGCCAATCTTGAAGTTGTTGCAGCTGATGACTTGTTCATCGCTCGCTCCGACCTTCCTAGACTTGTGTACTATCCAGGTGTATCCACCCTCAGCGCTCGGGTCAAACTCAGCCCCATAGGAAACATCCCACCCCACAACTCTCACCTCCCAAACCAATGTGCAAGCCTGCAGCAATAGCAAATTATAAACACCACAACAAAATTCAGTCATTGTAATTCAATTGATTGAGCAAGATATATATACAAAGAAGGGTTTAGGGTTTAGGGCTCTAATCCCACCTCAGTGATTGACAGTTCAATAGTGTGCTTGCTGCCTGGATTGATAATTTCCTCTGTTACAGCATCAGCAGGGGTGAAGTCCGATTCACCTTCTTTGCTTAGGCCACCATACTGAACCGGCACATGTTCGGGTGCTATGTATCTGAAACCAATAGCTTCCACTTTTAAACCAAACCAATTCAAGATTTTATAGGGGCATTGAAAACAACCAACCAACTGACTGTAAATACTGACTTGAAGAGGGTTTCAGTAGTCCTGGTAGGGCCAGCAAAGACAAACTTGCTCTTGGTTCTTTGAGTCAGGAATGGACTGATCACCCTATTGTAAGCCACATACCACCAGGGAACATTGATGAACACCTTAAAATTTGCAAGCAATATATACATCTCTGTATTAGTAAACAAAACCGGAGAGAAGCATATACTATATGGTTTATGGGGTTCAATTCAAATCCAATAAACAATAGTAGTAATAAGCAAACCTGTTTGGCAACGAATTCAGGATAGTTATCCTGAAGAAGTTGGAGGGCCTGGTTGGTAGCCTGGCGAAGTTCCTTCTTGAACAAGATCAGCCCTGGTGAATTCTTGAGATCGGTCACCTGAACAATCGTGGATATGCCGTCGGGGCTGAAGTCGAGCTTCCTGATGTTTTTCTCCAGGAACTGAATGTAAAACCTCAGAAATTTGGCTCTTTTTTCGGCATCAGCGAAAGTGTTGTTGTACAACTCCTTATCCTGAAACTCCCCGAAAGCATTGTAAGACACGGGGTGCCCCTCCTTGTCCACCCCATGTATGTACACAACCTTTTCGAGGCCTTCACCAAGCCCTTCCTCTTCCAGCAGTTCATCGATCTTGAACGATTTCCTCCAGGCCACCACATTTTTCAGCATCGCAAAAGCATCCTTCACCTTAAAATCTCTTGCCCTCAGGAACTTGAGGAGAACCACATCGGTTCTCTCGTCAGCAAGCAGAGGAATGCCCCAGATGGAAACCTCCTCCGGTTCAGCCGGCGGAGCGGCTTCCTCCTTTGGCTTCTCTTCCTCCACTGGGACGGGAGCCGGCTCCTCGGACGCCGGCGGAGCTGGGGCGGTGACTTCATGAACGATAGTTTCTTTGATCTCTTCAACAGCAGCCTCAACCTTCTCTTCCACCTTTTCGACCGCAGTTTCGACTGCCTCTGCAGGGGCGGCCTTCTCCTCTTCAACTTTTTCCTCCGCGGCGGCCTCTTCTTTCACTGGCTCCGACGGCGGCGTTGCTTCACAAGCTTCGGTTTTGGGTTCGGGCTTTGGCTCCTCCTCGGTCTTGGGCTCTTCTTCTTCTTTCTTTTCTTCTGGCTTGGCTGCTGCCTCTTCGGCTTCTTTCTTCTCTTCCTCTTTTGGCGGCGGGGGAGTGGTGAACTCGTGCTTCTCGAGCGCCTCCTTGATCAGCTGTTTGAATTCATCGAGGGCCTTCTTCTGTGGGTCGATTAGGTCATCGACCTTGTTGCTCTCCTCCTTGAATGAAGCAGACTCAGTAATTTTGTTCTCTTCAGTTGCCTCATCTTTGGGCTCTTCTTTATCCTTTTCCGCAAGCTCTTCCGGTGCCGGTTTGTCGACCGTCTCTGGCTCGGGCTGTGGAGGCGCGTCCTTCTCCACGACAGGAACATCGGAAACCACGACGGGTTCAGCCGCGGCTGGGGCCTCCTCGGGGGTGGTGTTCTTGGTTTCCTGAGCCATGATGCTTATAATTCTCAAGAAAAATGGAAAGAAATTAGAGGATTCAAAGTGTTTGAGAAATAAAAAAGGCAATCTCTAGGTATGCAAGCGCACAAGAAGAAATGAATACTCGTAAAAGAGAAATGGAGAATGAGAGAAAGAGGAGCGATTGGGGGGAGGAATTTGAAGAGGGGTTGGAGGTGGTGGTGGGGGAGGATATGATCAATATGTAATGTTAATGTAATGGGAACAGTCTGTCAAGGAAATGGAATTTGCCAGCTCTGCATCGGTAGTGTACGTTGTAATGGGGCCCAACCATTTTCCAAAATCTAAATCAACTCCCTCTATAAATTTAATTTAATTTAATTTTCGGATGGTAGTATTTTTTGAATTTCAATCATGAATATGGTTGGCAGCAACTTTACAATAAAAACGCCAATACTGGTGTGGTTAGTGTGAAGAAATAAATAAATATAAATATCCCGAATCTTTTTGCCATATAGTAGTATTTTCCTAGTTGTCCTCCACGAATTTCGCCCGTTGATGGACAGACACCCAAGGGAATTTTACCTTTAAAATTTGGTGTTAATTATACTCCTATTTATTACCGGGAGTGGCATGAATACAAATGCAAGGATACAATTACAAAGCTCTAGTTTGTCAGCGTTTGCGAGCCGGCGGCGGTGAAAAAGAGGCACTACTATTATTATGTGGGTTTTAGTCTCACATGTTTTATCGTTAGAGCCAAATACTCATATGATTTGGTTTGGAATTATGATTATTATATGTAGTTTTCTTTAGCTTTTGGTAATGTAGATTTATATCAAAATAAAAGCTTTGTTTTTTTTTTTTTCACAAACTTTTAAAGGCAAATGTGAAAAAAACGTTCTGCAAAACTTCTTAAACAGTATTTGCCCTTAGTTGTACTTGGGTGCTTTCCAAAGTTATTTTTTAATTATTTTAAAAATTAAAACTATTTTTTTAAAAACATTTTATATATGAAATTTAAAAAAAAAAAAAAAAACTTGAGTGTTTATTAAAATTTACACTTGTAAAGCTTCAGCCCCCCTACCATTCTAACTCGAATATAGAATTGGCAAGTATAGCAAGAAAGCTAGGTAATTCCCGGCCGGGACGGTCTTGTATTTATCAATATTATTGTCACCATATATCAATCAGTTGTCGTTTTAATACAAAGTGAAACTTGGCATATGAATAAATTCACGTTTTTCCTACACAGAAGACACAAAAATATTGGCATACCATTTGGCATATGATATATAGTAGTACTATGTATCTGGATGCATGTCTGATGTCTGTGCCTCCCTGTCCATTTTTATGCCCCAGAAATATGCCGAGTCGTGTAACTCACTAAACCATTGGGCCCAAAGATGTAATAATCAACACTTTAATTTGTTGGCATTATCTATCCTATCCTTGCGCAATCAATCAAGCAATGCTCTGGCAATATTTGGACAAACCAACCAATTCCAAATACAAATGTGTATGTGCGTGTATATATGTATATATATTCCCAATACTTAAAAATTTCCTACTAAATATACTAGTAATTAATAATAATCATATGGTGCAATTCACCCACAAGCTAAGTCCATGTCCAACCAATTACTACTATTTAATTTATATTGCAGCGTTGGCAACATTAAGTAATCAACAATCCTGTATGTGTTGTAAAGGCTAACCCAATTATATATACAGTATTATCAATTATTACATCGTCACTTCTATTTCTTAAGTACAATTAATAATTACTTTATTAAATAGTGAAAATATACGCGTCCGTATATACATATGTAATGGCATGGTCATCACTAACAACACATTCACGTTGGAAGATTTGATTCTACCTCATCAAACCATTCTAAGGCATTTTCTTAGTTACATATAAATATTGAGGATGTTTGGATGTTAGTAGATTGGGTAGCGGAAAGCGGATTCAAACATCATATCCTCTCACAATTCTCTCTCCGAATCTGATATCTGCTAGCATATCTGCTGATTCCCAAACATTCCCATTGTATATATAGTAGGTGCCATGTTTATTTATTTATTTAAAAAAGAATAAAGATTTATAACTACTACTATAAGCTTCAAGTTCGTCAAACATTTGATTTACATATGTTTGTATTGAAAGTCTAAAACAGATCGACAATTAGTTGTAATAAGGAAGAGTTTGTATCTATCTATCTATAAGAAAACCTGGAAAGAAGAAAAAATCCAGAAGAAAAGGAATATTCTACGTCCTGAGAATTAATCATAAGCCATAAATAAAACCTGTAATAATCCAATTACATTCAAAGTACTCAACTGTATTATATATTGAACTTGTAATAATAGCTGTCACTAGTATTTTTGTGACGGGATATCAAATGATCACATTCACGACAAAAATATTTCATCGTATGTATCCCATTATGTTCCTTTGTGATCATCGCCGTTATATAGTACTCCCTCCGTTTCTTTTTAAATGTTACGTTTTGACTTTTTTTACTGTTCATTATAGCACTTTGACTTCTATTTTTATTATAGTTATTGAAGACAAAATATAGCCAAGTGAGATCTTGTTTGATTCGTCTCATCTTGTAGTTTATAAATATCAAGTTTTTAGAATTTTTACTTATACCGAATTTAAGTTATTAATTGTTGAAAATGTGCATTGGCATACGTGCAAATGAGAAATGTAACCTTTAAAAAGAAACGGAGGTAGTATATTAATTAATCAATAACAAATGTATGTGCATATATTCTGATTATGTTCATATGGAAATGGAGAACATAAGAAAAAAGTGTAAAACAATAAATATATATATATATATATATATATATATATATACTATACTGCTGTATGTGTATGAAGAGAAGAAAGTTGACCAAGATAGATATACGGAATGGTTTGGGTGCAGGTAACAGTACATATTGTGGTGATGCTAGAGGCTCAAAAAATGATGTGTTAAAATAATAAATGATGAGTGTGTAAGAAAAAAATGATGAATAATGTCACATCATATATGCTATCGTAAATATTACTTCAAAGGCATATTATTACTTTTTAATGCTCGGACATCACTCAAACAATACAATTTATTATTTTTAACTAAATATTGTGCATGACTATTACCAACATCATTTATAAATACATACATATTATTCTGTAGGTAGAAGCCGGATTGATAGATATATACTGTACACATTTATATTTAATAATGTACAAATTGGAAATACGGGTAACAGATAGGATTAATTAATAAAACTTGTCTGGGGGCGTGGCGTGGCCGGATAGGGCCCAGCCCGGGCCCGGGCCCAACCCCGCATTTGATGCTACCAACCCAACTCCCAAGTAATCCGTTGCTCCTCTTTATTAATGGTTGTCCGTTTCTTCCTGATCATGACTATTTAATTTGTTGTTTTTTCTAAAATCATTTTATTTGTCTCTATATTTACTTTTTAATTTATCTACTACTAGTAATACTAAGGGGAAATTATAGATAAATACCTCTCATCCTAAGTTTATTACTTGTTCAGTACCTAGCACTATTTTTCTTCCTTTTCACTACCTAATTTTGTCTCTATATGTAAAGATTGTCAAATATGCCCCTGGTCAAGTTTAGTACTTTTGTCTTATAAGTATTGTACATATTATCAAGCAGTTTAGTATATGTGGAATTAAAAGACTTGTATATCTCTTTAGTAATTGTTGTACAATTTTCAAACATTACTTTATAGATTTTATTTATGATCTTAAACAGATAACGTAATTAATCAAAATATATGCCATGATCATTCACAGTATTTATCATTCAAAGTAAAATTTCTGGGTCTACCTCGCTTCCGTAGTATAAGCTTTGTGGTTGAAACTTTCTGATCGAGTCCTTCAACGAGTAACCTTCTTTCCTCGTCTGCTATCCTTCTTTCAGGCCTCCTGCCTTACTCTGATATGCACGACCTTTCGGAAATCACTGTATCGATGACACGACTCTCAACATATGTTTAACTCACTCACAAATATTTAGAATTTTGGTAGACTTTTAGAAAAATATACTCGAAGATATTACTGGAATGATCAGGCTATTGTACTTAGCCTATCATTTTTTTATTGAAAGCTTTAAAATCACTCATAGTTTTACATCAAAAGAGAGAACTAAAGATTACAAAGAAATGCAAGAGAAAGAATACTATGATAGGTATCTTCGCTTCTGCATCCTTCGTGAATCATTCCTCCTTTTATAGATGGAGTCTTGGGGATCATGTGGTTCAGAATTGATTTACGTGGCCTTATCTCCATCCTTCCTTTTTCTTCCATTATTGAGATTCCATAGCTGTCATTTTTAATCCTTCATTATTAGCCGTCCTCTTTGTCTTGTTGTCTAATTACGTCATTGCATGCGTCTTTCTGCATTATTTTGTTCTTGTCTTCTTGTTCAATTGCGTCATTGCATACGTCTTGCCGCATTATTCTTTTCTTGGTGCTACATTGGTCCTCTCTGTCGTCACTGCTTACTTCATTTCGTTGTCTCTTTCCGAAGAAATGTTCTTGTTTTCAGGCTTGTGGTGGATTTCTCTACTGCTTTCTTCCAGATACTCTTGACTTCTTCTGAGCATTCAAAATTGTATGTGTCAAATTTCTGAATTAGTCCTGCTAAATTTCCTGATCTGAATCCTGGAGTGTTCAATTGCTCAATCATTACAATTTCTTCATTTCCGAAAAAGATTCCTGCGCCTTGGTTGTATAGTCTTTTCATCTGTTCATGGACAGCACGTATTCCCATTGCTCTTTTGAAGTGGATGTATTTGTCCTTAAAGATTTCTGTTTTGGGGGTTCCATAGTCTTGAGGATAACTTTCTGGTTTAGTGATTTCTTCTGCAATAGCAAGATGGTAGGAAGAGTGTTTGACTTCTGGACTAATAGAAAATATTTTTAGTTTCTGGGTTTTTGGTCTTATGTTTAGGCCTTCAAGTAGTACAGGTAATTTGGATATTTCGGTTCGTAAAGGGGACAGGAAAATAGTTCTGATAAAACCGAATTTGAAACAGTTCGAAACAAAGTTCGGGTCGCAGCCTGGTAAAATAGTTACTTGTGGATGTAGGGATTTGGTGAATTCTGTGTAAAATGATGATTCTTGTCTGGGTAAGGAGTATATGTAGCTGCTCAGGGTATGGTATTCTGCTAAAAAGTTTCTTGTTTCAGGGCTAATGGGTGTTGGTTGAGGAATATTGTCGCAAAAATACTTCTTAGTTTCTGCAATGTTTTTCGACGAGGTCGAAGGTCTTGCATCCCCAGATTGTTTTGCTTGTTTGTCCTCTTTTGGAACAGGATTAGCTTTCCCTTCCTGGTTTGAAACACCAGTATTTAGTTCTTCAGGGGTATAAAAGTATTCTTCCATAGTAGTTAGTAATCCCTGCAAACATTTGTTACATTCATATATATCGTCATTGATAGTCTTATGTTCGTCCATAAAGCTTCCAACAATCAACTGTTGTAGCTTTAGTTGTCTGTCCATAGTCGACTGGAGTAGTTTTTGTAGTCGATCTATTTCATTGTAAATGTGGTCAGTCAGACCAGCATCATCCCATTGTTCATTGTTCTCCATATTCAGGGTTCCTGCTCAAAAAATCAGCTAGATAATTTTCAGTCCCTTTAATATATTCAACAGTAAAGTCGTACATTGACAAGAAAGTCTGATATCTTATTATTCTTCTATATTGGGGTTTATTTGGAATTTTATTGTAAATTAAAGGTTTTACTTGTGTATTGTCAGTTAATACTTTAAACTTTCTACTTAATAACCAAAATGAAAATTTATCTATTGATTTAATCACTGCAAGTAATTCTTTTTCATTTGTACTATAGTTTATGGCTGCTCCTTGTAATGTTCCGGATGCATATCTACAAATTTCACTAGTATCGGTTTTTAATAATCCTGCCCAATGGTAGTCTGAGCTATCGGTTTGTACTATTAAATTATCTTTTTCGTCAGGTAATCTTAACGGTGGTAATTTGGAGCATTCTTCTTTTAATTGTTTGACAATTTCAGTATGTTGATCATTCCATCCTATCTTGTTATTTTTTCTTATCAATTTTCTTAGATCATTTGTCTTTTCTGCTAAATTTGATATAAATCCTTCTGCATAATTTAGAATTCCAAGAAATCTTTGTATGTTTAATTTATTCCTAAGTTCATCAGGCATTTTAACAAGTTTTGTACTTATATGTGGTTGCATTTTAATTCCAAGTTTGTTCAATATTAGACCCAAAAATTCTATTTCATCTTTGAATATTTCTGCTTTCTTTTCTGATAAAATTAATCCATGATCTTTACAAAGTTTTGCAAATATATCTAAATGTTTTTTATGTTCTTCTATAGTGTTTGAGGCTATTAGTATATCATCTACGTATACAAATATAAAGTTACTAAATTTTTTAAATGTTTTATCCATTTTTCTTTGAAATATTTGTGGTCCATTTTTTATTCCAAATGGCATAACCTTCCATTCATAGTGTCCTTGTGGTGTACTAAAGGCTCTGTATTTTATACTTTCTGGATGCATTTTAATTTGCCAAAATCCATTTTTACAATCAAATTTTGAATAAATAGTTCTACCTCTAGCTAATCCTATTAGATTTTCTTTGTTAGGTAGAAAGTATCCATCAAATATCATGTTTTTGTTTAGTTCTTTATAGTTTATTACTAACCTTGGTTTCTTTCTTATTTGTTCGCTACGATTTCTAACCAAGAAAGCTTGACTATTATGTTCTGCTATAGATTCTTGAATAAGGTCTAATTCTAACAATTCATTTATTTGTTTTCGAAGTTCTTCAATATCTTCTTGATTATGCATCATCGGTTGAGTTCTTATTATTATATCGTCGTTTTTCATTTTTAATTCTGCATATATTTTATTAAGATTCCATTTTTCAATTGGATTTTCTCCATAGTTTTCAGAGATGTATTTTATTGTCTCATGAAATTCATATTTATCAAAATCTTCTGGCTTTTGAATTAGTACTTGTTTTTTAATTTTGTGAATTTTAAATTTTATGTAATAAGTAATTGGTTGTTTTATAATTTCTCCTTTTTCACCACGTTTCTGAAGCACTCTGTATGGTTTCCTTATTCTCGGAATAGTAATATAGTGGTTACATGCTGATCTAAGTTGAATATTATATCTATCTACTCTAAAGCTTTGAAATAAACTTGTAAAATCTGTCCCTAATAATACATCAATTGTTTTTACTGGGCTAACAAATACTTCTTGTATTGTAAATATTTTATTACCTAAAATTATTTGAACATCTTTAGCTATTTTATTAATAATTAAACTATGTCCAGTAGCTCCATTTACTTCTATTGGTCTTTTATTTACTTCCCATTCTTTTATTAAATGTTCTTGTATTAATGTGATTTCTGCTCCTGTATCTAGTATAGCACATGTTGTTATGTTTGTTTGTAGTATAGTTAACTCTAGGTATACTGTTGTTGGAAATCTAATTTCTTTCATATATATGCTTTTCCTATTACAAAAGCTTTTCCATTTTTTGTTTTTCCACTAAAAATTTCTCCTGTTATCGTATATTTGTTTAATGAGTCTAAAAACTCGTTGCCTAACAAGACATGATAGGTACTACTTGATGTTCCTTCTTCTTCTGCTACATAACATTTTACTTCTTCTATTAAGTCTGTGCCTAGTTTTATTGGTACTATTACTAATTCATTTACTCTTCTTACTTCTCCTTCAAAAGTAGCATATCTATACTCTGTTCCTATATGCTTTACTAATCCATTTATACATGTTTTTCCTATATGATTCTTACCAGCTCCAGTATCTACTAATATATTTGGTCCTTTTATCCAGTTTGTGCCATTATAGTATTCTATATTAATTCTCCATGTTTGGGCCTTTTGTTTACTTTTTTCGTATGGTATATCAATACTATGTCTTGGTTGATCAAGTATTAGATTTGTTCTTCGGCTATAGTCTATACTTTTTCTGCTACTCATTGTTCTCCCTATATAGGATAATTGTGGTCTCCTATTTTCTAATGGTTTTCCAATCTCTATTGTATTTTTCTTGTCCGCAAGATCAATTATCCAATCATCTTGTAACGTTGGATTATTCAATTCTGGTAATATTAGATCTGCTATTGTATCTCTACATGCTTCGTGTATTTCTATTGTCTTTTTATCATCATAAGGTTTTAGTCTATTGCTATTTAGGTAGCTATAAAAAGCACTATAATGTACTGTAAATATTTTACTTTCATTTTTCATTACATCATTCCTATGTACTTTTATGTATAGGGTTAATGTTTCGTCTATATTTTGATCTTGTAAAGATACACAATAGTTTGGGTAACATGTAAATAATAGTTTTTGGTAAATTAAGTTTCCATTAATAGTTCCTAAGTGTGAGTCTTGTGGATTTAATAATCTTGAATCATGTAGGCTTATTGTTACTGGTAAGTCTATTCCACTTCTAAATAAAGATTTTATTAGAATCTTTACTCCTGCTAAATGTACGTATTGTATTTTCTCTGTTTTCTTTCTACTTAATTTTTCTAGTCCTTTATTTATTATATCTTTTGTTAAAAGGTGCAGTTTTAGAGTAGTATTAGTGTTACATACATCTACCGTTTTTTCTAGTTCATGATATTCATGAATTACTATATTATTTCTTGAGAATGTTCTTGATAGTATATTAAAATTTGTATGCTTGAATCCATGTTTTAGATCTAATCCTTGTATTTTATTAATTTGTTCTGGACTTAAGATAGCTTTTATTGCATATCCTCTTTGTCCTTCATATTGTTCTACATATTCTATTTCTTTTGTTTCCTCTTGTTCTTCTGTGATTATTTCTTTATCTTTATTCATTTTCTACTTCAGAGAATTTTACTTCATATATCTCTTCTCCTGATTCTGGTTCACTTATACTTTCTAGATCTGATTCTATTTCTTTGAATATTTGTTCATCTATAATATCATATTCCATAAATCTTACTTGTTTTTTTCTTTGGTTTTGTACAATCACTTGCAAAGTGTCCTATTTCTCCACAGTTATAACATTTACATGTGGTTGGATTCTTTTTATTTTGTCTTTTATCATTTCTTCTTTTATAATATTTTCTTCCAAATTTTGGCTTAAAGAATTTTTTCTTATTAAAGATTTTAAATCTTTTTCCTTTCTTAAATTTTCTTTTTATTGGTTTAAATTTTTTAAATCTCTTATTTTTTCTGTATGATTTATTTTTTCCCCATTCAAAATTTTCTGCATTTTCTTGGCAGCATAAATCAGCAGCTTTATTATATATTTTAGTGTGGTCTAATATTTTTCTTTGGTAACATAACTCAGTTATTACCTGTCTTATTAATCTTATTCGGCTTCCTAAATTATTCAGATAGTCATTTTTATTTTGAATCCATGTTTTCCACATATATTCATCCCATGGTGATGGTAGTTTTGAAAATATAGAGTTCATGGTGTGTTCATTATTTTGTGAGCTTGTATAAGCTGTATAATAGTAGCTTTTAAACTGTTCAGAGAATTGATCAAAAAAGCATAAATCTCTTAGTCTTATTTTATTTAATCTTAGTAACGCTTGATCTCGTTCTTCTATTATAGCATTGTTATCTAAGCTCTGTACTCCTAGGAATTCTTCTTGTATGATATTGATAAATTCCTCTATTCCAGTGGTAACATCTTGTCCAAATCCTTGAGTAATTGTATTCATATAAGTTTGTTTTGTATTTGAAGAAATTCCTGCAAGGAATTGTGCCACAGTTCCTTGGACTAAATTCCATATTTTTAATGTTTTTGCTCTCGACGTACTTTCTTCTGACATTAAATGTATTCTTATTATCTGTTTCCATTTTTCTAATTCTAGACTTGGCTGTTTAAGACAATCCAGGTTTAGGAATATTGCATCTCCTGGTCTCACATTTCCTATTCTTGTTTCTTTTAGCTCAAAATCTTCATTGTATTTCCAAATTTCTTTTTTAGAGGTTGTTTTTCTTATTGGAAAATTTCTTGAAGGTAAATTTTGTAATCTACTTTGATAATTGTCTGCATTTTGTCTATTTGTAGTTTGATCTACTTCCATTGGTATAGTTCCTGTTACTCATTCTCTTGGCAAGGTAGTGCTAGTTTCTCCAACTACTTCTGATGATGGTAAATATAATCTATGATTATTCATAAAGACTTTATGTTGATCTTCCAAATCGCTTTCATCAGTTTCTAATTCTGTTTCTGAAAATGTTCCTGTATATATTGGTTCTAAATTTAGTCGTTCTAAATCACTACTTAATTCATTTATTAAGTCTTCTATACTTGTATTCATTCTGTTTCTTCTTTATCTTCTCTACTTTCTAATTTATCTTCCTTTAGTTCTTCATTTATCTTTTTTAATTTTTCTACTTTGTCTATAAGAATTCTAATTTTGTTTTGTTTGTTTAGTTTTTCTATTTCTTTCATCATTACTCTATGATCGAGACTTCCTGGTTCTGGTGTCTTTTCCCATTTCGGTAGTGGGAGTGACTTTTCTAATTCTACTTGCTTTTGTGGAGTTTTAATTATTGTTTTGTCTATGTATCTTTCTATATTGTATAGTCTTGTATCTAGACTTATCATTAGTTCTTTTATTAGTTCAATTCCATCTTTTATTGTTTCTAAATCTTCTAGATAACTCATCTTCTAATATTTCTTATGTTTCTAATGAAGTCGTTTACTTCATCTATTTCAGTTTCCCTTTCTAATTCTTCTATTTCTATTATTTCTAATTCGTTTAAATACCATTCTTTTATTAATTCCGATTTTTCTTTTTCTGGATCTATATGTTTTTGTAAATTACATATGCTTCTCTTTCATCTATCATTTTAGAAATCTTGAATTTTATTCTTAATAATTTTTGTTTCATTATTATGGTACTTATATCTTGTGGTTGTCTTTCTATTTCATGAATTTTATTAGTCAGTCTTTCTAATGTTTCATTTTCTAACTTTATTCCTGGCATTTTATTAGTCTTCACTATAATTTGATTCTTGATCTGAAAATTCGGGTGAAGGTGCTCTAGTAAACATGGTGTTATGTATTATATATCCTGGAAACATTCTGTAAGTTGTAATTTCATTGTTGATTATTGTTAATTTGACTTGTGATAATAACTCTTGTTCTTCATCTCTTTTTGATATAATTTGTATTAAATTACCATTATATTCTTCTGTTTCGATTATATAGTTTCCTATCCAAAGTAATCTTTTTCCTCTATTTCCTAGTCTTATTCCAAATTCTTCATCGTTTTGCAATCTATTTAATCTTCTTCTTCTTCTGTCTATGTATGTTTTTCTTTCTTCTATTTGTTGATCCATATTTTCTATTTCTCTTTGGCTTATTTCATGATCAGGATTAAATGTGGGTGTTAAAAATCTTCTATTATCGTTGGTTCTTATTTCTGTAAGTGGTCTTATTTGTGGTTCTAATCCTCTTATTCTGTTTAGAAATGCTCTTTCAATTCTTGCTTGTATCATCAAGCTATCGGTGTTATTTTGTGCATATTCATCATTCCTATTTATTATATAGTTTTCAGTATCGATTGGATTAATCATACTTAGTGGATAATCTATTTCTTGATTTTCATCTAAAGGATATCTTGCTGTTGGAATATATTCTGGGTATAGTTGTTCTGAAGTATTTAATCTTAATCTTGACATATGATAGTTTAATATATAATCATTATTATTATGGTTATTCATGTTCAGATTTAATCGTTCTGGGCTCTGATACCAATTTGTGTTACTGGTTGTATTTAATCAGAAAAATAGTATTCACCATAATTACTTAAATTATCTGGTAATTCTTCATCGTAATTTTCACTATCTGATCCTATTCTTAGTAAAATTATTCTGTCCCAAAAACTTTTTTCTTCCGAATAGGGATATATCTTGTGATTATATTCAGTTAAAAATATAAGCATAGTATAAACAATGTCATTCCAATTTTCGATTCTTTCTTCCATAGTTTGTAAATATAGTCCATATTCATATATTAACGAATTTATTTCTTCTTGATTCATTTATTATCTTTTGTAAGTTTATTTAAAGATTTTTATTAGTTATGTATGATTTACTAGAGGTTTATTATTAAAGATTAAGGGTAGTATAATGATTTTTAAGCATTTTTTGTGTTTTAAGGGTAAAATGGGTATTTTTTCAAAGTTTTATCTTTCTAGGGGGTTTAAAGGAATAATTTTTTGATTAGGTATTAAAGTGGGTATAAGTTTGGGTAGGTGGGTATTTATTTGGTATTTGCCCTAATACTAATTGTTTTCATTTTTCTATAACTATCATTTCAAAATTTAAACATATTTCATAATAATTGTCGATATTTATATTATATTTTTTTCAATATTATCCTTCAGCTCATAAAAATGGTATTCACAAATCTTTATTTATCAAACAATTTAGGTACAAGGCTAAACATAGAGCTTATAAGTTAATTAATGTAATTTTAGTTAATTGAAATTAAGCTTAAACTAAATGAGTGATAGAAGTACAAGTGAGTATTTATGGACGAAAAACAATGAAAGGAAAGGACGACCCTGAGTTAATTGGATATGGATCCTATACAAATCGGTATGGAGACTTACGAAACTGACCCGGCATGGATATATTAAACGGTGGCTGTTATTTTACTTTTTTTAGGAGCTATTGAAGGCCTGAGAAAGTGGTGGTGGAAGTCAATGACACACAATTACAAAGGGGAATAAAAAAGATGGATAGGGGCCGGTGGGGAATCGAACCTCCAACATTCCGTTGGAAGTCAATGTACTTAACCTCTTGGGTTGTTATTGATATCTTTTAAAGAATAATTGTAAGGAAATTTTCCAACGATTGCATAATTATACTATGGCATAACATTATGCATATCCCAATAATGATGCTATTATGGGATGAGTAATTGTCCAATTCGTCAATATTGTCTTCCAACTTTATGGTTGAGAGTTCGATTCTCTATCTGGTATTCACTATACTTTCTCTTTATTCCATTGTAATTAGTATGGTATGAACTCGCTGCTCACACCATTTCTTTCTTGGCTCCGGATTAAAAAATATCGATGCCATTCCGTATAGTAACTTAATTAGCTAGAATCAATTTGACCTTAGGTTCCCTTCGTTGGATGACTAATTAATATTAGTATCATTATTATGATGACACTTTAGAATGAGATATAGATGTTGAAGTTTCAAATTCTCATATGCGGGAAGATAATTATAATTGAAAATTTAGCTTATCACAAATTTAATATTAAATAAAAAGAAAATAAAAACTAAAGAATGGATTAGACTTTGGTCCAATTACTATAAGTAATTAAATATTGTATAATTATTACATGGTGGGGGTGTTAGACAAATAATTTTCTTATTTAAAAAATGATGAAGGATATCAACCATTTTTTTCTTTTTAGCTAATATACGGTATGACGTAGTTGTAATAAGTAATACTATTATTATACTATATTTTTCTTTTTTTATACGTTGATACCTTTATGTCGGCAAAGGTGTGTGTGAATCCAAGCTATACAAATTATAAAGGAGGATAAAATGGAGGGATAAAGAGCCGGGTGTGAATCGGACCCCAACCTATTATTGAAAGGCAATGAACATGACCACTTCGATCAAGTCTCATTCCCTATTATACTAGTATTTATAAATAAATATGTCATTGTCGTGAAAATAACATTTTTTTGAATATTCACATTACCATTCCTTGTCAAGAACGTAAACATAAACATAATTCATTGAAAATGATGTAGCGTGTAAGTCTTAGATATATATATATATATTTTTCTATTAGAAGATAATCCATCCGTTTTCTAAAAATTGAAACAGACCCACAGTGCATGCAGTTAATACACATTTTAAACCATTAATAATTCAAGTTCGATATAAGTAAAAATTTTAAAAGTTCGATATTTAAAAACTACTCGACGAGACGAATCTACCAAGATCCTACTTGACTATTTTTTAACTTGTATAACTATGATAAAACTTTAACTCAATGTGCGTGTGTGAACAGTTGTTGATCGTAAAAATTTGCAGAGAATAAAAACCTCTCCTTTGATTGACGATGTTGGATGAATTACAAGAACTTATAGAAAGAAAAATTACAGAAAGACTAAAGAAAGCTGTAAGGGAAAAACAATACAGAAAGGAAGAACGAAAGTAAATTACAGGAATGAAATTGCAGAAACATAAGAATGAAAAATGCGTTTCTCTGTGGAGAGTTGAGTGTCCTGCCAAATGAGTCTTCTCCCGTTATTTGTAAGTGCAACCCCTCCTATGCGGTTAACACCACGATCTTCCTTCCAACCGCCTGGATTGACTCCGTCTATCATCCTGAGTACCACGAATTAATCTCATTGCAGGCTGGGCTCCACAATTTTGATCACTGCGCGTACTGGGCCTTCAATTTTATGGGCCAAACAATTGTCGGGTTAACAGATGTCCCCCTCGCGCAATTTGTCTGTTAGGGTTTCCTAAGACTAATTTGCGCGTTTGCCTTAGGCCTGACCCATTAGGTCATTATAAAAAGACACCCACGTCGCTAGGGCTCATTTTTCTTCTTTTTTGTTTTTTCTTTTCGAATCCGCATATGCACCGCGCATAGGATCCTTGGCCGCCACTCCTGCGCTAGCCGTCGTGTCGCCTGGCCGCCTTCGAGGCTTCCCAGGCCGCCTCCTGTGTACGCCCGACCACCTCCGTGCTTGTCTGAATTGTTGCCAACCGCATCTCCTTGGCCGCCCCCGAGAACACCCCGGCCGCCACAAAGTGGAGGTTGGCCGCCTCTTGCGCGTCTCCAGCCGCCCCTCAAGCACCTTCTTGCCCGCCCTCAAGATCACACCGCCCGCCACAAAGAGGAGGTGGGCCGCCACTTGCGCTCGTTCAGCCGCCATCCGAGTGTTCTTCCGCCATCTTCGGTTCGGGCCGCCACCCGAAATCGCTAGCCGCCACCGAGGGGTCCTTGGCCGCCATTTGCCTTGCACCAGCCGCCACTTGCAGCTTGTCGGCCGCCATTGGAGGGATCTCAGCCGCTATTTGCTAGCTTCATGGCGTCACAGGTACATAGTTGTTTGAATGATGATCAATCCATGCTTTTCTTTGATCGTGTTTGCTTCATTACTTAGGATTTATTTAGAACTATAGAAATTTTGGTAAACAATTTGTCACCGCCACCAAGGAAAATCTTAGCCTCCACTTTAACGCACCTGGACGCCACCTGGGAGGCTTTGGCCTCCATGAAGAGGGCTCCGGCCGCCATTTAGTACCTCTTGGCCGCCATTTCTACTTGTGATGGCGTGCACGTATGAATATTGTTATTCAATAACTTAGATAATCCATAGGCTCACCAACTTGTCTTGGCCGCCATCTGAGACGCTCCAGCCGCCATGAAGAGGGCTCCGACCGCCACTTAATACCTCTTGGCCGCCACTCTAGGCCCTAGGGCCGCCATCCAAGGCACTTCGGCCGCCACAAGTGAACTTTCAGCCGCCACTCACCCTTTCTTGGCCGCCACTTGTGCTTGTAATGGCGTCTCATGTTTGAATCTTGTTGTGTAATAACTTAGATAACTAACCCTAGTCTCACCAACTTGCTTTGACCGCCACCTGAGACACTCCGACCGCCATGAAGAGGGCTTCGGCCGCCATATTGCGCTTCTTGACCGCCACCGAGGACCCTTCGGCTGCTAACAATGTGTACAGAAGCAGCCGCCATCGAAGCCTACTCGACCGCCGCCAGGAACCTTCCAGCCGCCACAAGGGACTGCCCGGCCGCCATTCGTAGCCTCTTGGCCGCCATCCATAGCCTCTCGTCATTTTGGTTTTGTTGCCATATTGTTTCCATGGCTATAATTTGTGTATTTTATTTTTTTTTTAAAAATTAATATTATTATTTTATCTTTTTAATTTTTAATTTATTATTATTATTTTACCCGGCCTCCAAGGCCGCCGTCAATGGCCTTCTAGGACCACTATCCTGGGAATTTGCCACCATCTTTGGTCCATCTTCATCTCTACTGGGTCTCACTTCCTTGAAATGAGTCTCGTATGTAGGCCGACGCCTCTCTTCCTGTTCCTCCAGGAATTTTTCCAAGCGGGCCGCTCTCTCGGCCAGTTGGGCAAGATTACTTGCATCATGCACAATTAAATGTACTTTTAGTCTAGGCAACATATTAGATACTGCTATGTTGGCTATTTCCTTCTCAGGAATTGCCATAGTACATCGGCCCTTAAGCCGCTGTAACCTGTTAATGAAGATACTTGCCGTCTCATCGGCATACTGTCTTGCATTAGTCAAGTCTGCGAGGCTCACCTGAGACATTGGTGTGTAGAACCTGTCATGGAAAGCTCGCTCCAAATCGGCCCAATTTTGGATTGAATTAGGCCGCAGGGATGCATACCACGTGAATGCAGGCCCGGTGAGGGATGAGCTGAAGAGTCTCAGCTTCAACCAGTCATTAGCCGCCGCTTCACCACACTGTGCGGTGAATCTGCCCACGTGCTCCACAGTGGACTTGTCATCGTCCCCTGAGAATGCGGTGAATTCAGGCATCTTGAAGCCTCGTGGGTATGGCTGCATACTGTCTACCCAATCAGAGTATGGCTTTCGGTACGTAGGCCGCTCCATCGGCCTCAGTTGAATCCCGAAGTGTTGCTGCATCATGTCCTCAAGCATCTCGGGTGACACTGCTGGCGTCTGCGCAGGCGGCATCGCCACTGGGGGTGTAGTTGGAGCCACGGCGGCTTGTGTTACATTATGTGGTGTCTGCCCCCAAGGTTGTGGCGTCTGCCCCCCTTGCGGTGGCGTCCGCCCCCAAAGTTGTGACGTCTGCCCCCCTGGCTGTGGCGTCTGCCCCCAGGATTGTGACGCCTGCCCCCAAGGCTGTGCCGCCATGTAGGGTACAACTGGAACATTCGGCACATTATGTGCCGCTTGTCGTGGTGGCATACCAGTGCCACCAGAGGCCGCTGTATAGCCTGGAGAAGCACTGGAGGCCATTAAACAGCCTGGTGCCGCATAAATCGGCGCTGGAGGTGCCGCATATCCAAAACTCGGCATCATGGGTGCCGTTGGGGTGAAGGCATAAGCAGCCTGATATGGGTTTGGAAGCGGACTAGCCAGGCCTCCAGCCTCAAGGAGTGGTGGCTGGCTAGGTGTTGTTCCCCACGTCCGCTGTTGGCCGCCTGACGGCCCTGGACACGGGATGCTAAGCGGCGTGTTAGTGCCGTTTGAGGGAGCAGTTGCAGAAGTGGTTAATGCTTGTTGAGTACGCAAGGAACTGCATACTCTATCAACTTGATCAGCCATAGCCAACCGCAATACCTCTATTAAGTGACTCGTGAGTACAGGCATGAACTCGGCCATCGATTCTGTCATCGAAAGCCGCATTTGCTCCGTCAATGTGGGGGTCTGCATAATCCCTTGTTGTGGTTGAGAAGTATTCGCCGTCTCAGCGGCGTCCTCAGACAGTGTTCGCACTGGAGTCTTCTCATATATCGACATTTCTTCAAATTTCTTTGTCAGATCACTAACAATTTTTCCAGATCTGAGATGCATACACTTCTTCAAAGCGTATATGGCTTTAACTCCGTGTCCCACTGGGCGTGCCAATTTGTTGATCGTAAAAATTTGCAGAGGATAAAAACCTCTCCTTTGATTGACGATGTTGGATGAATTACAAGAACTTATAGAAAGAAAAATTACAGAAAGACATAAGAAAGCTGTAAGGGAAAAACAATACAGAAAGGAAGAACGAAAGTAAATTACAGGAATGAAATTGCAGAAACATAAGAATGAAAAATGCGTTTCTCTGTGGAGAGTTGAGTGTCCTGCCAAATGAGTCTTCTCCCGTTATTTGTAAGTGCAACCCCTCCTATGCGGTTAACACCACGATCTTCCTTCCAACCGCCTGGATTGACTCCGTCTATCATCCTGAGTACCACGAATTAATCTCATTGCAGGCTGGGCTCTACAATTTTGATCACTGCGCGTACTGGGCCTTCAATTTTATGGGCCAAACAATTGTCGGGTTAACAACAGTACCCAATTTCCAATTGTTACAAATTTTCAAAAACGGAAGGAGTATATTTAAATTTATCCGTAATCTAATTACGCAAGCAATTCGAAAACTAAGAGTGTTATGCAACTAATTTTCTTAGCCTTTATTTTTACAACATTCTTTTGTTACTGATATCTGGTCCTAATGTATTTAAACTATAAAAATATTGGATATCCATTAGTTAATGGTTAGTTACTCTATTAATCTATATTGTTAGAAGATCTTAGGAGTTATATGGGAGCAAAACGATTTTTTTTTTTTTTTTTTTGCATTACTAGCAAAACGAAATTAAAAATGAAATGAAAATAAATAATAATAATAATAATGAAAAAAAAGATAGAGAAATATGATTAATAATAGTAATTTTTTTTGGTGTGTACCGGGTATCCCAGGCCACATTGGGCCCAAAACTAATCCCTCGAGGATCTGGTGGGCATTGAAGGGTTGCCTCTCCCAAAGCAGAATTCTGCATACACAAAGATAGAGAAATATGATTAATAATAGTAATTGATTGATCATTATATATATTTTCAGTTTTCCGTTGGAATGTGTATTTGCGGATGTTTTGGAAGCATGAAAGATGATGGTCCATAATTGAATTAGGTTAATAAGACAAAATATATATATATATAGGTAGAGATGCTTAATTCACTCCCATAGCTAATTAGCTATAGCCTCTTAGCTGCTTGTGACATTATTCTACTATATATTTATGAGATCATATTACAATTTATATATCCCCATGCCCAT
This sequence comes from Hygrophila difformis, assembly GCA_030278955.1. Classification (NCBI taxonomy): domain Eukaryota; kingdom Viridiplantae; phylum Streptophyta; class Magnoliopsida; order Lamiales; family Acanthaceae; genus Hygrophila; species Hygrophila difformis. The sequence goes on from JAOANR010000011.1 coordinate 333,421, forward strand.
CTATCTCTCTCTATATATATACACTAGAGTATGATCTACTATATATATCTCACAATTTAAATTAAATTATTAAGTACGAGCGTGGCCAATTAATTAACCAGCACATAAGCTAATTATGACTCATTACTTTTTCTGCGTGCTCTTCGATCTCTAGCTTGTGTATATATATATATATATATATATATATATATATATATGTTGCATTAATATATATTGTGCTGCCATATATTGTTATATACTAATAGTACTTGTATGAGTCATCATGAATCATGAATTGATGGATGATCGATTATCTGTAGCTATATATTTAATTTATGAAGCGCGATGAGTAGAACTGTAGAAGCGCTAATTAATTAAAGTGATTACATACTGATACTAGTAGTAGTACGCACAGACTCAACTCCGGAGTATTTAATTTGATATACTACTACTACTACTACTAATAAATTAAATATGTTGACATACATGCATGTGATGTCTAGATATATATCGATGGTCGATGATATCCCGGCCCCTTTGCGGCTTCTAAATATCTTCCAACACTAGCTAGCTAGCTTGTCTCTCTTTCGAAACTCACAAACAATTGCCTGCAATTGGACTCATAATTAAGTTCCAATTCCAATTCCCACATGTATATGTAATACAGTAGTACGTAGTATTTAATTTCCTAGTATTACGTACCACTGCATGCCTGCATGCACACCCGCCTTCGTTTTATGCCGGGGGGCAAACTTAAGTGAATAACTAGCTAACACACCTGCAGCCACACAATCATCATATCACATTTTAATAAGGTGACAAATAAAAGAACTCACCTTCAGATTATTAGAATACCATTAATCCTCCCTCCCTCATCTTATTAATCCTAGCTCCCTCGTGTTAATCCTAGGAAGAAATTGAGAAAAAAAAAAGAAAAACTGTAACACAATGGACCAAATGGAAAAACCAGAAAGGGGACGGACACCTAAAGGCAAGTGTGTATGTATAATATTGGGTGGCCACACCCACACCCACACCCCATGTCGTCTACTACATTCATCAATCAACACGTACTAGTATTAATTAGCTTTCCTACTTCTACTTGTACTACTACTACTACTAAACAAAAGTAAATAGACACCCACCCACACAATCTCTTTCTTTAATTACTAGCTAGTATAGTAATTAGCTGTCATGTATGTCCCCACCCATATTGCCAAAATCCTTGTTTATTTCACAACTGCCCCTCCTTTCCAGTTTCCACTCTACTATAGATACATATATATATATATATATATATATTACTACAATGCAGGAGCCAAGAGTACATGTTAACAAATTATAGCATAATAATAATAATGGCAATATACTCCGTGACTATAATTGGAATTTGTAATCCAACCAACGCACCCAGTCCACTCACCTTTTCATACTATCTACTAACTGTCTGCATTCTGCAAGGATGAAAGTGGACCAAACATTATAGTATGAAAAAGAAAAAGGTCCATTTGGCCCAACACTAACATATAATCCAGCCCAATAACTCCATGTCCACAAACCCAATTATCACTCAGGCCTTTCCTCGATCGAGTCTTTTTTTCCGGCAAAAGGTGCACGACAGAACACAACAGACAATAGAGCAGGAGTGAGGACTTAGCCTAAGTGGTTAAATCCCTTGACTTCCAATGGAATGTTGGAAGTTCGATTCCCACCGGCCCTCTATCCCTCCCTTTTATTCCTTTAAAAAAAAAAAACAGACAACAGAGCAAGCTTGCTTCTCGTTAATTTCTTATTGAACAAAATTTCATGTCGTAAGTGCGCTACACCTAACATGTAAGAACTATTGGTTAGTGATGTTGTGCTACATGAATAGTGTTTGAACGTTCTGTTTAATTCGTACTATGTTGTTATAATACAGGATATATTTTTTTTTATCAACAATATTTCTTGTTCCTCAATAATATTTGTGGAGATGCCTAATTCTGTCTAAATATTTTTAGCTGCGATATGTTGGAAATTATAATGTAAAGAATTTTAAAAGATAAAAATATCATATTAATATTTGAATAAGTCAAAGATTTGGTTCTTGGTTGAGATATACTATTTCATAGCCCAATTTATTTTGTGGGCCTATAAAATAGAGCATTCTCTATGTAATTAGTAGAACACAAGATTATCGAGAATAAAAAGTATTTTGAATCTTCTCCCATTAATTTTTTTTTAGTTTCCTACATTACCACATAAAATTGTTATTATTTTTCAAATAATTTATGATATTACCAAATACTTTGAAATCTAGAACTACTCTGTCTGATAATCTTTCTTCGGGGTACATTGTATGGATGTATGTTGATCTGTATATCTTATAGTAATATCTTTAGAGAGGATTTTTGTTTTTGGCTTGGCAATGGTAGAATCTTCCTTGTGGTTTGGGAAGAATAAGATAGATTGCTTCAAAAAGTCGATTTTATGGCAACACAAGATGTGAATTTTGAGGTTGTGTGAGGCTTGAATGCTAATTAATTCTAGTTCTAATTTGGATAATAATTAATCTATATATATATTAAAGCATTAGTGAACAAACTATCCTATATTTAATGTGGTGTCTCCATTTCAAATTTTTAATTTTTATAGATTTTTGCTTTTTTAATTTATTAATTAATTTTATATTTTCGCATTTATCTATTTATTCATTATAGATTTTAAGTTTTTGAAATATATGGAATTTCCAATTTATATGGAATTCCCACAATATTATATTTAAAAGATTTGAAATTTTGTATTTTTTTATTTTACATGTATTATTTATATTTTTTAATTTACTAATTTTAGATTTTCGCATTTATCTATTTATTCATTATTATGGATTTTAAGTTTTTAAAATATATGGAATTTCCAATTTATATGGAGTTCCCACAATATTATATTTGAAAGATTTGAAATAAATTAAAGATTTGCAATTTTGTATTTTTTTATATGGATTATTTGTATTTTTTGTTTACTAATTTTAGATTTTCGCATTTATCTATTTATTCATGATGGATTTTAAATTTTTGAATATATATGGAATTTTCAATTTATATGAAATTCCACAATATTAATGTATGGAATTTCTAATTTATATGGAATTCCCACAATATTCATTTTAAAAATATTTGAAAGATTTGAAATTTGAAATTTTGCATATTTTATTTTATCTACATTATCTTGCATTTTTCAATTTACTAATTTTAGATTTTCGCACTAATTTATTTATTCATTATAATTTTTAGTCTATCGTGTATAAAATCTATCATTTACTTATAAATTCTCACTCTATTAATCTATTGTGTCACTATGTATTCCCTTTTAAAAAATTGAAAGATAAAGTTAGATTTATTTTGCATTTTTATTTTATTTATTTTGAATTTTATTATTTTAAATTTTTATTGTATCTGTTTTAGATGTTATTATTTTGCATTTCTATTTTATTTATTCTGGATTTTATTTCTGCATCTATTATTTATTTAAAGATTTTCAGCTCTTACACTATATAATTATTATGATATGAATGAACAAGCATTTTCGGTTTTTGCACAATATGATTATTATGACGAGTCTATGCACTGACAACTAAGAATTATGTTGTAATGCCGGAAATTTTGTAGGTTTGATCTCATTGGTTTTTCTTTTTATGGTAAATGATGTAATCAAAATGTAGATTGCACATCATATTTATTTATTCATGTTAAAAACATAGTAATGTATATGGTATTCCTAATTTTTAGTTTTTAAAAGATAGTTAATTTTCAATTTACATGGAGTTCTCATATATCTTTTGTTTCGATGGGAAAGGAGGGCCGAAACTGTTTAAGTTCCCGCAATTTTTAATCTTTAAGAAATTTAGAATTTCAAATTTATATTGAATTCGCAGTGTATATAGAATTTATATTATTAAAAGTTACATTAATGAATATATGAAAAACATTTATATATAGGCCATGTTTTTTTTTTTATAAAAATATGTCACTTCTCCTAAAAGTAATATACAATTATATATAGTTTCTAATCATTAAAAAATATATTCCCTCCGTCCGATTTATAGTGTCCCAAAATTTTTTAATGGTATTTTATGTTGGGATAGTTAGTATTTATTGTAGGGGTAGATTAGTGTTTAAAGTGAGGGTAAATTAGGTATTTTTGTGATGCGATGGTAAGGAGTTTGAATTTTTTATTGATTTATTTATGTGTGATGTGATGATTGTGTATTTGGAACTAATACTGCTATTTATTTATTTATATGATGTGATGGGGTAGGTTTAGTGATTAATATTTAATTATTTTCTAAAATGGAAATAAGACAAATGTGTTGGGACGACCAAAAGAGGAAAGTGAGATATATATAATGAGACTGAGGGAGTTTTTTAATTATATTATTATAATTATATATAAACATATACTAATAATATAAATCTTATACGTATATGTTCTATTATATTAAAAATAATACAAAACAATTATAATTATTTAGGGAATTGTGAAAATTCATATTTTATGTATAATTGGTTGAGAGTAAATTAGTTTTTTTCATAAGCATATTATAAATAAAAGAATCGGGTGTATAAAGAGTTATTGGGGGTGTGAATGGATTCATCGGTAAATAAAGATGGAAAATTTATTTTTTAAGTCTATTTTTTACGAAATACTCCATCCGTTTATAATAAGTGTAATACTAGGAAATGACACGGGATTTAAGATAAGTAAATAAAATTAATTTCGTTGAAGAATTACAATAATTAAATAAATAAAATAAGATGAATCACATTTGACTTTATTCCTTTTGAGTTTTATTTTAATGAATATAAAAAATTAATAATTTAAGTATAATTAGTAAAAATTATTAACCATCAAAATATTTCAAATACGGTAACGTAACATTTATTTCAAAAGACACAAAAAAGAAAAGTATAACACTTAAAAGGATGGAGGAAGTAATTCATTAATTTATATTTTTACATATTTGTTATTCTACAAGTTTGAAAATTTTCTCTGGAATGCCAGTGTAGAATGAAGTTTTAATGTTTGAAACAGGTAATCTATGAATACTAGATGAGACATATTATAATACGGATGAAATAAAGACGGATCATGCTTAGCTATTATCTTTGTTGATTGATGAGCAAAAGAATGTTTACAATAAAATAATGTCTGTACTTGATAGTGATGATGATTGATTGTTTTTATTCTTTACGTGGTGGAAATACAAGACATTTATCAACAATTTATCGAGAAAATATTATGTTTAGCTCTTCATGGGAGAATTGATATTGTGCTACCTGTAGTATCCAATGGAATTATATCTCTACTCATTCTAAGAGGTATGACTGCACATTATAGATTTGATATTCCACTAGACTGTGACGAGAATGCTACTTGCAAAAAAACTTACCTCAAAAAATTATTTAATCTCTCTTCACATTAAAACAAAGCTCAATATTTGGGATGAAAATTCTTGATTGATAGAATGATTATGAGTCCGTCTGAATTAACCAAATTTCCCGTTCGATTTCAGAGGAAAGAATTCTCACTCGCAGTTGTTTTACTATGACTATAAAAAAAGAAAAAGAAAAAGTCAATGTCAATCTTTAAAGAATATTGGACTCTAATTTCAAAAACCAGTTTTTACCCATGTCAGTGATATATTGCAATATCTTGTGTCACTAGAGAGAAGAGACTCGAAATATTAATATGTAATTAAGATGGATTAACTCAAAATACAACAAGAAACATTGTTTACAATGATAATTATATGTGGAAGAAATTTGCACAATGAATATTTCATGTAGGTGATGGTAATTGGTAAAGCTGGTATTGATCTTAGAGATGTACATCTAGATGTGATATTTCTAGATGTTAATTTTACAAACTCTATGGGAAATCCTATAGCGTCAATTGTTGAGAGTACTTATACAAATATAAATTATACAATTTCAAATCTAGACATTTTTACTCTATGTTAATCCCTACAAATGAGATTTTATATGAGATCAATGATTACATCATAGTATGTATGTATGCGAATGAAAATGTGTATATATATATATCAGCTTTAATAATATTTGACAAGATGATGAAATAATGGATAATGCCAATGAATTATTTTTACTGAAATATCTAAACACGATCATTGTTCTTGATTACCGAATCAAGAAATATATTTGAATGAAGATTGCATAGTCATGCTTCTTAGGAATATAGATCCATCAAATAAATTATGCAATGGAAATAGATCGATGGTAACCAAGATGCGGAACCATATAATTGAGGTTAAATTAATTTTTGGGAAACCATGAAAGTAGAAAATTCTTGATCGGTTGAATGAGTATGAACCTATATGATTTATTCAAATTTTCTATTCGATTTCCAATGAGAAAATTCTCACTTGCAGTTTGTTTTGCTATGATTATAAACAAAAGTCAATATAATAACAATATTTAAAGAATGTTGGACTTTATATTTCAAAATTAGTTTTTAGCAATGAACAGTTATGTTATAATATTTCGTATCATTAATAAGATGCGGCTCAAAGTATTAATATGCAATTATGAATGATTAACTCAAGATATCACAAGAAATGTTGTTTACAATTAAATTTGTATATAATAAAAAATTTACAAAATGGATAGTTGACATAGGTGATGGTAAAGTTGGTATTGATTTTGGAGATGTACAATCAGCCGTGACATTTCCGAATTATATTCTTATAAAATTTACGAGTAATCATGTAAGCGGCAATTTTAGAATACATATACAAATATAAACTGCACCACTTTAAATTCAGATATTTTTAAAGATAGTGCTATATTAGACCATACCAATGAGATTTTCAGCAAATTGTGAAGGAATTTTTCATATTATGCTAAATACTTATATTTTAAATTTTATTTTATCTTATTTTAATCTTCAAAATTAAATAAAAATATTATTTTAATAATTATTTTTATTGGACTGTAAGGTTTGTACCGGACAAGCCACAAAAGGTAAAGAATACGATATGATATGATTTTTGTCAGTTTTAAAATTAATTAAATTATATCATCATATATATATATATATATTTTCTTTTAAATATATATAAAATCATTACACATTTTTCATTACTTAAAATACAATTTATTATTATTTTATATAATATAAGTATATATATTATATAAAATATATAATTATGTCCGTCGAGTCTCGACAGGTTAATTACTAGTTTTGCAAGAATAGTAGTAGTAGTAGATTTATACTACTACTGTTTATAATAATTTTGCAACACTAGTATAATAATGCCAAAAAAACATGGATGATGAGGACTGATCACTGTTTATTTATACTAATAATATAATGGAAAAAAGGATAAATAGGTCCTTTTTCTTTTCAAAAAATTTAAATCAGTCCTTTTTCTATTTTATTACCAAAACAGTCCTCTACAAATGCTAATTATGTTCAAATCAGTCATTTTTTCACTAATTATATTCTAATTGCTGACGTGGCAAGGGTTTTAATTTAAACCTGACACGTGTGCATAATATTAGTCCTTTTTCTTTTATCTTTTGTCAATTCAGTCCTAAACTTTTATTTTGTTCTATTTAGTCCTCTACCCCAATCACTCATTTTTATATTAATTGGCCTCAAACCTTTCAAATTTTTTCATTTTAGGCCCAGAACCTTAAATTTTTTATTATTACTAATCCATTTATCAAATAAATGCACAACATACTTCCATAAATAAAATTAAACACCAAACCTCATATATTGGGTTCGACTGCTTTGTTATCGGGTCTTTCAAGTACCGGAATTTTACGGACTCTCTCTAATAACCACTCGACCGCAATCGATTGTTCATTGGTTTTGGTTTCCTTCAGTAACAATCAACGGAATCTTACTTTGCGTCCTACCTTAGGATGTAGCAATATTTGAGTAAATGATTTAACTTGAATATTTGGAAGGTTATGGATACAGGAAGCCTTGGTTTTATTGAAAAATATTAATATTATTAAAATATTAAAAAAATAGCCTGAATTTTATTGTCACAAAGTATGATTGTGCTGATTGTTGCTGAAGGAAACCAGAACCAATGAACCATCGTTACGGTCGGGTGGTTAGAGAGAGTCCGTAAAATCCGGAAGTTCGAAGACCCGGTAACAAGGCGGTCAAACCCAATGTATGAGGTTTAGTATCTAATTTTATTTACGGAAGTATGTTGGGCATTTATTTGATAAATGTATTAGTAATAATAAAAAATTTAAGGTTCTGGGCCTAAAATGAAATAATTTGAAAGGTTTGAGGCCAATTAATATAAAAATGAGTGATTGGGTAGAGGACTAAATAGAACAAAATAAAAGTTTAGGACTAAATTGGCAAAAGATAAAAGAAAAAGGACTAATATTATGCACACGTGTCAGGTTTAAATTAAACCATTGCCACGTCAGCAATTAGAATATAATTAGTGAAAAAGGACTGATTTGGATATAATTAGCATTTGTAGAGGACTAATTTGGATATAAAATAGAAAAAGGACTGATTTGAATTTTTTGAAAAGAAAAAGGACCTATTTATCCTTTTTCTGAAAAAAATGATTTTTTAGTCCGTTATCTTTTAAAAATATCCAAATCGATCCGTTAGAAATTTTTTGTCCCATATGGTCCGCTACATTTACTAATTTTATCCAATTTGGTCCTAATTACTTAATTATGCTAAACTTGTCGACGTGGCACCTGTTTAGGGATGTCAACTTTACCCGAAGGGTCGGGTAACCCGTCGGGTAATCGAATATCGGGTAGGGTAGAGTAGAAATAATCGGGTAATGGATAGGGTATTACTCGAAACCGAAATAAATCATATCGGGTGCAGATAGGGTACGGATTTTATATATTACCCGATTACCTGATTAAATATATATATTTATTTATTTATCTATATATTCTTATATATATTTAAATTTATATTATATATTGAGATATATTTATATATTTATTTAATTATATATTTATTTTCATATTTCAAATTTATTAACATTTGAGATCTGACAGTAAAAAGATTTATGAATTTTTTACTGAATATTCTTAAATATTACAGTATTTATTTATGTTGCTTTAGCGGTTTCTTTTAAATATTCTTTTAAATTTTGTTCTCGTGCAATAATGAATGTTTTAATTATTTTTTTATGATGAAAAATACGTTTTTTCTTTATTAAAGTTGGGTCAGGTAGAGTCGGTTAACTATGTAATATTTAAGATTTTGGGTACCCGTTTACCCGCGGATAATCCGCATACCCGACGGGTATTACCCGATTTCTACCCGATATTTAATTTTAGAGTATTAGGGTAGGATAATTATATTTTGGGTAGTGAGTGAATGTGGCCTACCCGTACCCTACCCTACCCGTTTACATCCCTACACCCGTTCAATATGATGTGTAATGAGTTGGGACCGAGTGAGTGCAATTTTCTTCTGCCAAGCTGGAGGTCCAATTCGATCTCTTCTGTGCCACATCAATAAGTTTAGCTTAATTAAATAATTAGGACCAAATCGGATAAAATTAGTAAATGTAGCGGACTATATGGGATAAAAAATTTCTAACGGATCGATTTGAATATTTTTGAAAGATAACGGACTAAAAAATCATTTTTTCCAGTAGATTTACAAGTAAGGGTAAGGGGGACAGATAGATGTTGTTGGGCATTCATTCCAACTTCCGACTTCCAAGGCAAAGAAAGAATATATATATATATTGTTTACACACAGATTCATTCAAGTAGTATATATGAGAATCGAGATGTTGAATTGAGTATGAAATTCAGGGAGATGCGTTGAGAAAATATTGGGTACAAGTAACTACTACTACTATTAGTTGTTTATTGTCTGCAACAAATAAATTGCTACTCCTACTATAAAAGTGTGTGTTTTTTTTTTATTGGGGGGGGGGGGGTGTCCTATAAGAAACGGCCAAATATTTATATGAGATTCATAAAGCCCCTCATGTCCCTGTGGCTGTGTGAGGGCTTATTGTCCTAGTAATTAACTAGTAATTAATCATTGCCGACTCATTCATTCCTTCCTTCCGCATCAATCAAATTCGCTCCTCGCCGCACGTTTCCACTTTTCCCACTTGCAGCAGCAAATTCTGCTCTTCTCTATTCAGATATTAGTATTATTATTATTATTATTATGTGGGATTGCAGGTGCCTGTGGTGGTGTTCGTGTCTCATCCACAAACACAGACACGACCACCACCCCTCCTCCTCCAATCGAAGACCTTTGCTGGACGGCCCCTCCCCCTCCATATGCCGCTTCAATTGTTGTACTACTACTAGTATTATTTCCTTCTCTGCCATCGCCCGGATGGTGGCGTCTTGGCTAAATCGATGTTGGATCAGATACTTGATCCTCTTCCTCTGCAGCCCCTTCCTTCTCCCCCTTCTTTTCGCCACTTTTCCCCTAATCTGCGCCGTCCAAATTGCCTCCTGCTTCTTCTGCCGGATGACGCGGAGGAAGTCGATGATCGTCGATGACCGGGGAGACGAGGATGCCTGCGACGGTGAGGGTGGTCAATTGCTGCAGCGGTACCTGGAGGATCAGCTGTTGCTTGCGATTGGATCCGTGGAGGAAGAAGAACAAGAAGAGAATGACGATGAGACGGGGTCGATGTCAACATATTTTGATAATGCGAGCCCTCTTCTGCAATAATAATAATAATAATGCAATTATTTGTTCTTTTTTTAATTACTATATATATTTTTTTATTTTCCCTTTTTCCGGTTTGTACATTACACATACATTAGACATTACACATATTTTTAGGCCATAGAGATGTCATTATTGTAAGTCCAGGAATGACCAAACTAACAATGAAAAGGATCTATTTTCGACTCGTCTTTCTTGATCCCTTTTAAGTAATTAAAATAGTCATCCAATATCAATATCATTATCAAAAGGGAACGGATTTTCGAATTTTCATGCGGTCGTTTTAGCAGCAGTTGGAAAATTACAAATAATGGGATGGCTGTCGTCGGCAAGCTGCTACCTGTTTTCGCTATCACCTAATTCCCCTCCCAAACTCCAGCGAGAGTATGTAAAAGACTTTGTCTAAGCATCATATGCACATATGCAGTATACTACTTCATAAAGAACATTACATGTTTATCTTTGTGTGTACAGTAGTACTAGCTAATTCTAAAAAACAAAACACAAACACAAACTCAAGAGAGTCGACATCAGCAGACTCAACGCACTGTATGCAGATAAGGTCCCAGTTGAACCAAATGCCATGTCAGGGACATGAGTGTCAACACATTCAGGATTGATGAATACGAATTCAATTTCTCAAGCTTTCTAGTCAATCCCATTATCATCTCATTCTGCTCAGCCTCCGCAGCCGCATGGCCTCCCTCAGTTCCCTTGCCGGCAATCTCAGCCGTCGAATCCTTACCCTCCACCACCACTCTCCTCCCGCTCTTCCCCCCATCTTTTTCTTTCTTCATTCTTTCAAGCATCACCTGCACAACGTTAATTATTATTATTAGTAATACAGGAAAACACCACTCACTCAAAATGTTGTTCCTATAAATAAATAAATTAATCACCTATCATCAACCCGGGGGGAAAAAATAATACTTCCTACATAGCGCAATAAAATGTTGAAAACAGATGCAAGTAACAAACCTTGGTTGCACGAGGCTCCAGGTAGAGCAAATTGACCAACGTCATCACAAGGGCCGCTGCGAGAGGGAGGTTGAATCCTTTTAGCACCCCTTTCCTAAAACTCATGAAATGCCCCAACAGGGCCATCCCCAAACAATAAGCCATGGCCGTGAAATACACCGGATATATCTTGCTTTGCACCATGGCGAATTGCTGCCTCGGCAGTACACCCGCCAACACATAACTCGAAGCAAATGTCACCCAGATGCCCATCCCGTACGCCGCTGCGAATCCCATCAAATGCGCCACGCCCGTTACGGAAGCCACCGGCGACATTGACGCCACGTACTCGAACACATCGACCCCTACTTCTCGCGCCCGTCGCAGGATCTCACGGAGCTCTTTCCGTCCTTCCTCTTTCGCTCCAACCGCACGCTCCTTTGCACTATCCGAAGCACTCTCCACCCATTCTCCAGCCTCTCTAGCCTTCTCCTTCACCTTCTCTTTATACTCCTCGGCTTTTTTTGCGGCTTCCTTCTCCGCCTTTTCTTTCGCTTCCTTTGCTGCCTCAACAGCTTCTTCAACTCTCTGTTTCGTCTTCTCAGTCATCTCTTTCACCGCCTCTTTAGTCACATTTCTTCCCGCACCGAATTTGTCCTTCATTTTCCCAGAAACCTCGCTGGTGGATTCCTTCACAGTTTCCTTGGCTTCTTCGACTTTGCCCATGGTTTTATGCGCTGCATCTGTGGCCGTATGCTTGACTTTCTCGACGGCCTCACCCACAGCCTCCTTTGCCCCTTCCTCCACACCGTGTGCTTTCTCCGCCACCGTCTCTTTCGTTTTCTCCACAGCGCTTGCAATCACGCGCTTGCACTTGCCATACGCATCGCACACGAGTTCGGTGGGGCTAAATTTTTGATGAACTTCTTCCTCAACATGATCCCCTGCAGAAGAGGCCGCCTCTTTCACCCTTTCCTTCACATTCTCCATCTTTTCGGACAGTTTGTCCTTGGCGTCATTAACATACCCTTTCTCATCTTTGGACGCGATCGAAACCTTGGTGTTCCCATCATCTTTCTCGTACTCAATGACAACTACTCTGTGCCCTTCCTTCACGATAACAGCTTCTTTTGGTTTCTCCTTCTCGGGACTTGGGCTGAAAATTCCTGCAGTCACCAGTGATGTCAAGAGAAGGCCTAACGCCAAAGCATTCATCATTTCGTTTTCTTGTCTTCGCTATTCGGTATTCTTCGAAAGATTTGGTCGATCTGGAACTGTACTGCACTGCACAATTGCACGAAATGGTAGGGACAACCGGACGGGGATCAGGACTTGCAGAAATCTTGGAGGTCGGTTTCATGAGTTCTCCGGGTTTACAAACTTGCCACGTGGTATGACGCTTTGGTTGTGAGACACGTGGCTTGCTGATTGTTCTTGAAGAATTCCACGCGGCAGTCTTTGGTTTAACCGTTATCTGATCGCGGAGTTGCCTTCGGTGTAGGCAGATAAACCGCCTCGGCTGGTTGGCCAAAAGCCCAACAGTGGAAATGGGGCGAATGAAATTAAGCCCAGTTACAGTCAGCACCACGGTCCAACCCATCTGAAGCTCATACACTTGATAATTGTCCTGTCGACCTGTCACCTCTGCAGAAAATGGGAAAAATGAAGAATTCAAGATGCAAAGAAAAAAGGGTCGGTTATTCATATGAAAAGCTGAATATTCAATGTAAGACGTGATTTCCTAATTTCAGGAAATCAATTAGGAAATCAATTATGGTCCATTTAATTGACTTAATTCATTTAATTAATTCAAATTTGAATTGATTACTTAATGGGCCAAAAATTAAGGAGTTAGTTTTGACCCACTCCCACACTACACAACGGTTATTTTGAGAACTCTATGATGGCTGAGTTCTATATAAGACACTTTTACCGGCTCCTTTAGGGTTCCTCAATCTACTTCTACATTCAGAAAACAACACCATCGATTAGAAGAAGGAGGATTGGGAAAAGCCTACAAGAGCAATTTAGTTTTGCAGTCTGTTGATAGAAGAAGGAGCAATGGCTGGAGGTAAATTAATTGTTTCATGTTTCCGTTGTGCTAGACTTGGATCCATGTAATTCAATATATGGATCTGTGTCTCAGTATTTTTACATTTGGTATCAGAGCCACTATTCGCCTCTGCCTTGTTCCGTAATTGAGATTTTGGCCTATATGGATTTTTTGTGCCGCTCTCCTTCCAAATTTGTGATAAATGAATTAAACTATTCCGTATTATTTGAGTTGTTGGCTGCTCAATGTCTGTTGCTTTCGGTGGAGATGTCAGGCGGTATTAATTACTTCTTTGTGCACTGTCTCCGTTAATTCGTCTTTAGTGAATATATATTGTGATTCATTTTATAGCATACCATTGGCGAATAGTGCCACTCAAACGGTTCCGTAATTAATATATATTCGTCTTTGTGCACTGTAAATATAAGTGACATCTACTGAATTAGTCAACTTTGCAATTGCATGGCTATAACGCACTTAGCAATTATGGCTTCATTATTCATATTAACAGATTGAGATGTAATTGATTAAATTTTGTTGCTTTTCGGATATTCTACAATTTTACCTTTGGGAAATCGTGTAGATGACGAGTCAACTTGCGCTTGGTTTTCCCAATCCTGTTATACTGTTCATCTAAATGTCTGTTCCGTGTTCATTTTTGTGGATATGTTATTTCTCTGCACATATTTCGTCATTCTGCGTAAGGGATTTAATTATCAATTAGTATTTATTATTTCTATTAATATGCTCCACCAATAGTGCCTCACTATCAGGAAAGTTGAGGTATTGATGTTGTCGTGCGGTGTCGTGTTAATAGTTTTATTTGTGTAATCTACATAATTCCAGAAATTAGCATAATCAAAAAATTGAGAGTTTTGCTTTGGGATTCAGTAAGATTCATTTTTTTTTTTTCCGCTGCATTTGACTGCTTTGAACTTGTTTTAGAGTAATATTTAAATTAAGTGGGGAATTTGATTTTAATAAATTAAAGAGTAGCCACAGCATCTTTATTTGTCAAAATCATATGTACTGTTTTTTAAATATTATTTCAATTGTAATTAATCATATGTGATGCGATAAGATATGCCCACAGGTACTTTGTTGTATTTATATGATTAATTAGAGCAAAATATCTAGTTATATTTCTTGATTACCCACAGGAATCGAGAAAAGGCACATAATTGGATAGTTTTGTTATTTATGTTGAATTTAATTGAATAAAATTTTAGCCCGCAGGCAAATTTTATGTCACTAAATTCCTTGTTGTCACGTGTTTACATTGGTAAATCGTGCTTTAGTTTTGCCTCAAATTTTAATCTTGAGTATATTTTGCAGTTTCTCAATCAGTTGCTATTTCTGATATCAAGTGTGGGATTCCTGAACTTAATGGTGATAATTACAAGATATGGAGGGAGCGAATTTTGCTCCATCTGGGCTGGATGGACATTGATTATGCTATTAGGAAAGATGAGCCACCCGGTATTACTGAAACCAGCACTCCAGATGCTGTTGATCTTTATGAAAAGTGGGAGAGATCTAACCGTCTTTCCGTATCTTTCATTAAGACCAATATCTCTGCTGGGATCCGGGGTTCAATTGAGAAGCATGACAATGTCAGGGACTTACTGAAGGCTATTGATGAACAGTTTGTCAAGTCTGATAAGTCCCTTGCTAGCACCCTTATAATGCAGTTTACATCATTGAAGCTCACAACCATTAAGGGAGTGCGTGAGCATATCATGCGCATCCGGGACATTGTGGCTCATTTGGACAATTTAGAGGTAACCATGTCTGAATCCTTTGTGGTGCACTACATTTTATGCACTTTACCTCATCAATATGCTCCTTTTAAGATCTCTTATAACACACATAAGGACAAATGGTCTCTTAATGAACTGATGACCATGTGTGTGCAAGAAGAGGAAAGGTTGCTTCTGGAGGAGGGTGAAAGGGTTGAAAGTGTGAACTTTACTACTTCTAGTAAGTTCAAGAAAGACAAACAAGCAAATAAGGGAAAGATTCCTATTAAGCCAGACATTAAGAAAGAGTCCAAGTGTTTCTTCTGTAAAAAGAAAGGACACATGAAGAAGGACTGCTTGAAGTTTAAAAGCTGGATGGAAAAGAAAGGTAATCTTTTCACTTTAGTCTGTTATGAATCTTATATGGTTAGTATTAATCATAATACATGGTGGATTGACTGTGGTTCTACAATCCATGTTTCTAATACCTTGCAGGGTATGCGAAACCTAAGGAAGCCAGTGGGAAGTGAACGATGCATCTATTCGGGAAGCAGGATGAGTTCACATGTGGAGGCTATTGGAACATGCACTTTGGTTTTGAGCAGTGGTTTTAATTTGACTTTGGAAAATATTTTCTATGTTCCCAGTTTCAGCAAGAATTTGATTTCTGTTTCTAAACTTGCACCTCTTGGTTTTTGTTTTTATTTTTCAGACACTGGTTTTACAGTGTTAAATAAAACTCAAACTGTTGGTTTTGGAGAACTTTCTGATGGATTGTATTTTATTAAATTGCAAAATAACACTGCTTATGATTCTATGCATGTTACTACTGGTTTGAAGAGATGTATTGTGAATGAGAATTCTTCTATGTTGTGGCACTGCAGATTAGGACATATCTCTATGGAGAGAATTAAGCGATTGGTAAATGAAAATGTACTTAGTACATTGGACTTTACTGATTTTGGGACTTGTGTAAATTGCATTAATGGAAAGCAAACAAACAAGTCCAAAAGCGGTGCTAAGAGGAGTTCAAACCTTTTAGAAATTATTCATACAGATATTTGTTGTCCAGACATGGATGCAAATGATCCGAAATATTTCATCACCTTCATAGATGATTACTCACGTTACATGTATCTCTACTTACTTCGTTCTAAAGATGAAGCTTTGAACGCCTTCAAAGTTTTTAAAGCCGAAGTAGAGAAACAATGTGAGAAACAAATTAAGATTGTGAGATCAGATAGAGGTGGTGAATATTATGGGAGATATACTGAGAGTGGACAAGCTTTAGGTCCATTTGCGAAATTTCTTCAAGAAAATGGGATTGTTGCCCAATACACTATGCCTGGTTCTCCGGACCAGAATGGTGTGGCAGAAAGAAGAAATCGAACATTAATGGACATGGTAAGAAGCATGAGGAGTGATACTAAACTTCCTCAATTTTTGTGGACTGAAGCACTGAAGACGGCTGTGTATATATTAAACAGGGTTCCAACCAAGGCTGTCTCTAAGACACCTTTTGAGTTATTCAAAGGTTGGAAACCTAGTTTGAAACATGTACGCGTTTGGGGATGTCCGTCTGAAGTAAGAATTTATAATCCACAAGAAAAGAAGCTAGATCCCAGGACCCTTAGTGGATTTTTCATTGGGTATGCAGAAAAGTCTAAGGGTTACAGGTTTTATTGTCCTTCTCACAGTACTAGGATTGTGGAATCAAGAAATGCCAAATTTCTTGAGAATGATTTGGCTAGTGGGAGTGATTCTCTTCAAGACGTTAATTCTGAAAAAGATCACTATGATGCTCAACCCCCAGAGCCAACTGATAGACTGTTAGTCTTGCATGCCCCTTCGGTTTCAAAGGGCATTAGACAACCAGCTATTGAAATTCCACAAGTTGTTGAAAATAACCCTGTAGATCAAGTTGTAGCTGAAGAACCAGTTCCTCAGCAGGATGTTGTAACAACATTAAGAAGATCTAATAGGGCCAGGAGAACAGCAATTCCTAGTGATTATGAAGTATATCTGCAAGAATCGGATTATAACGTTGGAGCTGAAAATGATCCTGAGACGTTTTCACAAGCCATGAATTCTAAGGAATCAAATTTATGGCATAAAGCTATGATGGAAGAGATGGATTCTATGGCTTCTAATCAAGTTTGGGATCTTGTCGAGTTGCCCAATGGTGTAAAACCCATTGGATGTAGGTGGGTCTTTAAAACCAAGAAAGACTCACAAGGCAACACTGAAAGACATAAAGCACGACTTGTAGCCAAGGGATTCACTCAAAAGGAGGGAATCGATTATAAGGAGACATTTTCTCCTGTATCAAAGAAGGATTCATTAAGAGTCATCATGGCATTAGTAGCTCACTTTGATTATGAGCTGCATCAGATGGACGTGAAAACAGCTTTTCTTAATGGTGATTTAGAAGAAGAGGTTTACATGAAACAACCTGAAGGATTCTTCTCTAATAAAGGTGAGCATTTAGTTTGTAAGCTTAATAAATCCATATACGGTTTGAAACAAGCCTCCCGCCAATGGTACTTAAAATTCCATGAAGTCATATCTTCATTTGGTTTTGAAGAAAATGTCATGGATGAATGTATATACCTGAAGGTTAGTGGGAGTAAGATATGTTTTCTTGTTTTATATGTGGATGATATTTTGCTTGCAACTAATGATAAGGGTTTGCTATATGAGGTGAAACAATTTCTCTCAAAGAACTTTGATATGAAAGACTTAGGTGAGGCATCTTATGTCATTGGCATTAAGATCCATAGAGAAAGGTCTCAAGGGATTTTGGGTTTGTCACAAGAGACATATATCAACAAAGTTTTAGAGAGATTTAATATGAAGGATTGTTCACCAAGTGTAGCTCCTATTGTGAAGGGTGATAAATTTGAATTAAGTCAATGCCCTAAGAATGATCTTGAGAGGGAACCCATGAAGAATATCCCATATGCTTCAGCTGTAGGGAGTTTAATGTATGCTCAGGTTTGCACCAGACCTGACATTGCATTTGCAGTTGGAGTTTTGGGAAGATATCAGACTAATCCAGGAATTGACCACTGGAGAGCTGCAAAGAAAGTTATGAGATATCTTCAAGGGACAAAGGGTTACATGCTCATGTACAAAAGAACCGATAATTTAGAAGTGATTGGTTATTCTGATTCAGACTTCGCCGGCTGCATTGACACCAGAAAATCCACATCTGGTTACATTTTCATGTTAGCTGGTGGAGCTGTGTCCTGGAGAAGTGCCAAGCAGTCATTAACTGCTACTTCAACTATGGAGGCTGAGTTTGTTTCCTGTTTTGAGGCTACATCGCATGGTGTTTGGTTGAAGAGTTTTATATCTGGTCTTAGAGTCATGGATTCCATTTCTAGACCACTTAAGTTATATTGTGACAATTCTGCTGCAGTGTTTATGGCCAACAATAATAAAAGTGGAAGTCGAAGTAAACACATCGACATCAAGTACTTGGCCATAAGGGAACGTGTTAAAGAGAATAAAGTGGTCATTGAGCACATTAACACTGATTTGATGATTGCTGATTCCTTGACTAAAGGCATGCCACCAAAGAAATTCAAGGATCATGTAGCATTCATGGGACTTGGTTCCGTTTTCTGATGTTCACATTCATTGTATTGTTAAAACTCTATTTTAGTTTGTTTATTTCTCATTCATTTGTGCACATTTAATTTATATTTTGAGAAAGAACTTTCAGTATTGACCTTGAATGAACATGGGGTTTATTCATTAAGTTATGAGCCAATTTCAAGAGGTTGGATGTATTGTAATACATAGGAGATAATACTCATTGTGAGGACCTATCACTATGATTCATATGTCTAGTTTCTTATATGAGACTGTTTGGTAAATGGACCAAGTGGGAGAATGTAAGACGTGATTTCCTAATTTCAGGAAATCAATTAGGAAATCAATTATGGTCCATTTAATTGACTTAATTCATTTAATTAATTCAAATTTGAATTGATTACTTAATGGGCCAAAAATTAAGGAGTTAGTTTTGACCCACTCCCACACTACACAACGGTTATTTTGAGAACTCTATGATGGCTGAGTTCTATATAAGACACTTTTACCGGCTCCTTTAGGGTTCCTCAATCTACTTCTACATTCAGAAAACAACACCATCGATTAGAAGAAGGAGGATTGGGAAAAGCCTACAAGAGCAATTTAGTTTTGCAGTCTGTTGATAGAAGAAGGAGCAATGGCTGGAGGTAAATTAATTGTTTCATGTTTCCGTTGTGCTAGACTTGGATCCATGTAATTCAATATATGGATCTGTGTCTCAGTATTTTTACATTCAAAGCATACAAATTCACTCCAGGTGGCATAAATCATAGTAATTAGGAAGTGCTTCTCCTTTTCATATTTTGTGGTAGTACTTGGTGCTTGATCCAAGAGGATGAGAATACTTGGTGAAATAAAACAGCATGAAAGACATTCATTCCCTCAAAAAGCAGGCGGAAAAGAAGTGCTATTCCATACTACTTTTAAACTTTTCTCTTGCTATCACAGCCAAAGTGTAATATTCTACCTTTTCCTTTTGTTTATTTTTATCATATCATAAATCTAGATACAAGCATATCCCATCCACCTATACATGTGAGCAGAATCATTTTCCTCACCAACACTCATACTTCTATTAGCGGCACATCAATCAATGAAGATATTGAAGATAGTAGTGCTGCATCATCAAGTGGGCTGTAACATTCCAACAAGTTAGTAGTATTTAATCCCTTCTACCAGCTACTCATGAATTAAAGAAGGAAGAGCCAAAACAGTATAATGGAGCCAAAGGGAATTTGATTCTACAAAACGGAAAGCAGTGTGTGAGAATTCCCCCGTCTCTGTCAAAACATATAGCTGACTCAAGAATGAAGTGTTCAAGCAAATTGTGTCTCGGAAGGCTTCACTAATCACAGTTCTCACAAACGATCTAAAAACCCAATCACGCAGTTACATGTTTCCGACCCTTAAGCATTAATATAAAACATCTATCATGCAGTAATCCAGTAAACTAAGTGATATCAGACTATACAAGTTCTATAACAAGAGAAGAGTCACAAGATGATAAACTATTATATTTTCAGGTCAGGAATTCATATATAAATACTGTTCCCTTCATTTTTCTAGTTCTTTCATATCCTCACAAGCAATACTATTCCCTGCCAAAGTACTCATGTTGCAATAGGACAGCAAAGGAAGTGAAAGAAGGGGTGGAGGGAATTTCATCATCTATAAAGGTTTGTAGACTTGCAGCTATAAGATATGTTTCGTCTGAAGGTGCTGAAATTTAAGATCCAA
The DNA here is from genome assembly GCA_030278955.1 of Hygrophila difformis. Taxonomy (NCBI): domain Eukaryota; kingdom Viridiplantae; phylum Streptophyta; class Magnoliopsida; order Lamiales; family Acanthaceae; genus Hygrophila; species Hygrophila difformis. The sequence goes on from JAOANR010000011.1 coordinate 354,193, forward strand.
GCAATAATCACTGGCATTTACGAAACCAAAGGAGCAAACGACATGATTATCACATGTTTATTTAACTCATCCTAGTTAAACCACCTAAAGCCCAGAGGACGTCAGAAGTCAGAACAAACTAATAAAAACAATATGTATCTAGTTTATGGAAGGTTAAAAAGACAAAATCCTACCTAAAAGTACAGCATTACTTTATTGAAACTTTGCATCGAATCTCCCTTATGTAAGTAGTGTTTTCCTATTCAAATCATCCATTAAGTTTGCCGGTCCCTACACCAGAATCTAATGAAACCCCACAACCCGCCCCCATCAATTTATCCTTGCAAGATGCATGCATATCAAGTTGTCAACATGCATACATTGGCATGCATCCCTACACAGTAACTAACACACAGAGAGACACGAGTAAGGAGAGACATACTGGTGAAGACTGTAGGGGCTGCTTCATTACACCAAAACCAAAATTTGTTGCTGCCAGTAACAACGGCATCCATCCTCCATCTCTTTCTACTTGCTCCACATGACACAATAACATCCCTTTCCACTGTTTTTCTTCACTGCATCTCAGCTATCTTAACATAGTTTCTTCATCTCTTCATTGCTCCCAAGTATCTCTCCTTGTATTTCTCCAACCTTGCTGATTTTCACTTATGGCTAAACTAGTGGTCGAAGTCCTTAATGCAAAAGATCTCATGCCCAAAGATGGCCATGGAACTGCAAGCCCGTTTGCACAAGTGGAATTTGAAGGGCAGCGCAAAAGAACCTCAACCAAGCCAAAAAATTTGAACCCCTCCTGGAATGAGAAGCTGGTGTTCAATGTTAAGAACCCCAGTGATTTGCCTAGCCAGACAATTGAGGTTTGTCTGTACAACGAAGATAAGCATGGACACCACAAGAATTTCCTGGGGAGGGTTCGGATTTCTGGGACGACTGTTCCTTCTTCTCATGAAGAAGCTGTGATCCAAAGGTACCCTCTTGATAAACGAGGTATCTTTTCCCATGTTAAGGGAGACGTTGCCTTGAAAGTACATGCAGTCCAGTCCTCCGAGCCTTTTGAAGAACCTGACTTGGAACCTGTGAATGGTGGAGAAGATCATTATAATTCGGATGAATATGATGATGAGTACCGTTCCAAGCAAAGCCATGATGAGTACCATTCCAAGCAAAGCCATGATGAGTACCATTCCAAGCAAAGCCAAGGAAGAAGCCGGAAGCAAAAGAAGGAAAGGGAGACCAAAACCTTCTTCTCTATGGGCACTGAAGGCAGTGAATACCCACAACCAGTCTTTGTGGAGCCCCAGAGCGATTTTCTGAATGCAGGAAGGGCTGTTTCTTCAGCCACTACTGTATTGAAAATGCTGTCTCCAGGACAGAAGCCTGAATACAGTGTTGTGGAGACTAAGCCTCCTGTGGCTGCAAGACTGGGGTACTGGGGGAGGGACAAGACTGCAAGCACTTATGACCTGGTGGAGCCAATGAACTATTTGTACGTGAGCGTAGTGAAAGCCATGGATCTTCCTTGGATGGATGCCTCTGGGAGTCTTGATCCTTATGTTGAGGTGAAAGTTGGGAACTACAAAGGTGTGACACCACACTTTGAGCGGAATCAAAATCCAGTATGGAATAAAGTCTTCGCGTTCTCGAAGGAGAGATTGCAAAGCAGTTTGGTTGAAGTTATACTGAAGGACAAGGATCTCTCCAAGGATGATTTTGTGGGGAAAGTCACGTTCGACGTAAGAGAAGTTCCACAACGTGTGCCGCCTGATAGTCCCCTCGCTCCTCAGTGGTACAAATTGGTGGACAAGAAGGGGGAATTGCTCAAGAGAGGGGACATCATGCTTGCTGTTTGGATGGGGACACAAGCAGACGAGGCCTTCCCAGATGCATGGCACTCTGATGCTCATAACGTAAGCCAGGATAGCATGAGCACCACAAGATCAAAAGTGTATTTCTCACCAAGGTTGTATTACCTGAGAGTGCATGTCTTTGGATGTCAAGATCTTTTGCCACCTGATGATGCAAAGACTCTGAATCCAATCGTCAGAGTGGAGCTTGAGACCCAGGGGAGGACTACTAGGGCTTCTCAGAATAAAGGCATACATCCAGAATTCAATCAGGAGCTTATGTTTATCGCATGGGAGCCCTTTAATGAGAACATTGTTGTTAGTGTGGAGGAAAAAGATTTAGTGATTGCAAGGGTTCTCATACCACTTAGGAGCGTTCGAAAGAGGGTCGAATCTAAGCTGCCGGATCCGCAGTGGTATGCTCTTGAAAAGCCTTCCTGGGCAGAGGATGAGAAGCAGGTCCAGAGAGATAAGCCTTTCTTAAGCAGAGTTCTTCTTCGACTCAGCTTGGACGGCAACTACCACGTCATTGATGAGTCCATACAGTTTGGTAGTGATTTTCAGCCAGCAGCCAACCAACTAAGAAAGCCCAGCATCGGAATTCTTGAACTTGGAATTTTGAATGGTCGAAACCTGCAGCCAATGAAAGGGAAAGATGGCAAGCTGACGGATGCATATTGTGTGGCCAAGTATGGGAGCAAATGGGTTAGGACCAGAACACTGCTGGACAACCTCCATCCTACTTGGAATGAGCAGTACACTTGGGAAGTATACGATCCCTACAGTGTCATGACTGTCGCCGTGTTTGACAATCGCCACATCAACGGAAAAGATGATGCAAAGGATCAGAGAATTGGCAAGGTCAGAATTAGGCTCTCCACCCTGGAAACCGACCGAGTCTACACACATTCGTACCCGCTGTTGGTCCTTACCACCTCTGGATTGAAGAAAAATGGGGAACTCCATTTGGCAATAAGATTCACTTGCACAGCTTGGTCAAAAATGCTGACACAATATGGTAAGCCACTGCTGCCAAAGATGCATTATGTTCAACCCATATCCATTACGCACACGGACTTGATGAGACACTGGGCAACGGGTGTGGTGATGACCAAGCTATCCAAGGCCGAGCCACCACTCAGAACGGAGGTTGTAGAATACATGTTGGATGTGGATTACCACATGTTCAGCATGAGGAAGAGCAAAGCCAATTTCCACCGCATAATGTTGCTCTTATCAGTGATTCAGTATCTTGGCGACTGGTTCAATGATATATGTCACTGGAAAAATCCCGTGACCTCAATCCTCATTCACATGCTGTTCCTGATACTGGTATGCTACCCAGAGCTGATCCTGCCCACATTCTTCCTCTACCTTTTCGTTATTGGTTTGTGGAACTATCCGATGAGGCCCAGGGTTCCACCACACATGGATGCACAGCTTTCTCAAGCAGAGAACGTTCCTGAGGATGAATTACAAGAGGAATTCGAAACCTATCCAACTAATAAGTCACTGCACTTTGATATTCTGAGAAGAAGGTATGACAGGTTGCGGACCGTAGCAGCAAGAGTTCAAAGCGTAACAACAGATATGGCAACACAAGGGGAGAGAGTTGTTGCTCTGTTGAATTGGAGGGATCCAAGGGCCACAGCCATCTTCATCTCTCTTTCACTCATCTGTGCCGTGTTTCTGTATATTACTCCATTCCAAATCGTCGCACTGCTCATTGGGCTCTATGTATTGCGCCATCCCAGGTTTAGATCCAAGTATCCACCAGCACCAGTCAATTTCTTCAAGAGATTACCATCCAGGGCAGACTCCCTTCTGTAAACAGCAAGTTTGAAAATTTCAGCCCATCAGAAGAGGTTCACTTACCATAACCTCGATTTCCAATTCCACAGTTTCATTTCATATATTTTTCAGCACAATAACTTCATGTTTTCTTTCTGATGCCATGGAATATTTTTATTGAATAAATTTTTAAGGGAGTTGGTGGAAATGTGAATGGGTTTAATAATCACACGCTCACACGCCCATACAAAATTGCAAAAACTGATCATAATTCAATATCTTTGGTTTGCTAAGTAGCTACAAGTTACAGGTTTTCAAAATTTAACGTATCTTATTAACCCTAGCTTTTCTCCTCGACCACATTGATAGCTTTTCAAACTAGAAATCCTAAGCATGCACTATTCAAAATCTCTTGAACACAATCGTAAAATCAAACGCACGGGATCTCTTCGGCTTCCTACCATAAAATTAGGATTTGAAACGATACCAATGAAGGCCACCAGGCACCGTTCTATCCCGAGATGGCACGCAGCCGGAGCTCCGCGTCGCCATTCACCAATAAAACCTTCATATTCCGTTTTCTCCAACGCTGGCGCTCCAAATCACATCAGTAAGAATAGGGCTTATAATACCATAAGGCCCAAGTTTAGTTGGGCAAATATAAAGGCCTACCTCAACTTGCCCGCAGCCCGTGTATCTTTTTTCTTCTTTTTTTTTGGTTGAATAATTTTTAATAAGGCAAATTTAAAGGCAGTACCAATCAAAATTTTTACTACTACTATATTCTTACCCCAAAAAAAAAGGAGGAAAGAGAAAAGAAGCGATATTATTACTTTTTCGGTTTCTTTTTAAATGTAACGTTTCTCCTCTGCATGCATGTCAATGCACATTTTAAAGTATTAATTAATAACTCAAATTCAGTACAAGTAAAAATCGTAAAAAATTGATATTTAAAAACGACAAGATGAGACGAATCAATAAGATCTCATTTGACTATTTTTTCCTTGTATAACTATAATAAAAATAGTAGTCAAAATACTATAAAGAACAATAAAAAACAAGTCAAAACATTACATTTATTTTAAAACGGATGGAGTATATATTAAAGAAGATTTCCTTCGAATAGGTTACAAGATTATGTAATAGGTTTGTGTAATGCACAACACTTCTTCGAATAAAGACCTCGGTCCTCCTTTTACCCTGAAAAAAAAAAAAAAAAAAAAATCCTTCCGTTGAGAAATGATTACTTGAGTCTGATTCCAGTGCTATCAAATACATCAGCAGTAAAACGCAGGCGTCCATGATACGTGAACACCAAAAGATGATCTTTATTATCCAATGAGTTGTCCGCGTAGAATTTGTCCCAACCATCTTTGAAAACCAAATTGCCATCTTCATCCTTGTTTAGGCTTACGTTCCATCTCTCTGTTCTGGACACCATTAAAGTTGCAACCTGTTGGCCACCGGCCGCCTCTATTTCATTCTCCATGTCCTGCCGGAATTCCTCCGGGATTTTCTGCATGCACAAGCCCGTACATGTAAGTAAAGCCATTATTAATTTAGTAGTTGTAGTAAAAGAGATGATGGAGATGGAGATGGAGATGGAGGCTGACGTACGGGGCCCAAGGTGCCGGTAAACTGCAAGGCAATCCGGTAGAAGCTTTGTGCCGGCGTAATTTCCTTGGATTGGCCGCCAGATTTCCTACGCTGCTTATGCGGCGGCGGCGGCGGCGGCATCCCTTTACTGTCAAAGTTTTTCATGGCTGTGCTTTCAATATTGTTGTAATGAAGATTTCTGGTGTGTCTTGATAAACGTACTTATATATGGTTTTTCTTGTTCAGATAATTTGTACTGTTGTGGGGCAAGAGCATTGAATAATGTTTGCTGAAAATGCATCAAGATTAAATGGAATGGTTGGGATTTGGGTGTAGATAATTCCTGATATCTCTTTTAAGATTTTGAGAACCAAATTCATTTTGCAAATGAGAAATGAGTAGTGAATATTGATGATTAGTGATGGACCACTTTTTTTTGAAAAAAAGTATTGAAAAGTTGTGTTCTGATTTTCATCACATACCAGCTTTTTTTACCCGCACAGTCGTGTTGCTTTATTTCTTAGTATGAATAGAACTAATAATTTTTTAATTGGATGAACGAAATAAATACGTAGAAGTTTAAAGTTTAGAATTTGGAATTCAAAATGAATGGTAGTTTTAAATTGTGATAGTTTTGAGTAACGGTTTAAAGATTAGAATTCAAAAGTTAAAAGTTGAGGGCGAAAAGAGTTTAGAGTTTAACAATCGAGTTTGAAATTTCATTGTTAAAATAGAAAATATTTATTATTTATCAAGCTAATAGCATGTCAACTATCTAATTCAGCCGGGTTTTCCACCATCTAAAATTTTAAATTCAAGCACTTCAGCTACCAATGGTGGATAGTCTTTTCTCAAATATTTAAACAATGTACTATATGTGAAGGAATCATGTTGAATTCCTTGTACAACTTGAAACAATTCCTTGTACAACTTGAAAACCTCCTGGTGATAATATACATTCATTAAAATGGTGCATATGTACTTATTAGGAGATATTCCTTTCATTAGCATTTCAGAAAAGCATCTTATAATTCTCATCTACTTTGCCAATTTTGCAAAGGCCATTCAATATAGCATTATATGTGATCACATTCGGGAAAATACATTTCTCCAGCATTATTGAGAAATATACAGATGTTTGTTCTAATGGTTCTTCAGCAGCATGTGCATGAATTAATATATCTTTCTCCATCTTTAAAGTGCCCAACACACACCATTTTACATACAACAACTAAACCACTGAAAAAATATTGGCCACGATATTTCCTACTTTCAAATATTTTGTTCTTAAACTCAGTGCAAGGCAATAACAAACTCTAATACAAATATAATATTAATAAATAAAAAAAAGGTCAAGAAACTAGACCAAGCTGTTTGCACTTTATCGGATAAATTCTACTCAAAGTTTCACATTTGCGGGTTTGAATAAGTTTCACATGTGAGAGTCCCATGCGGCTTTCAGACAGAAACAAAATTTTTGCAATAAAACACACTAAAAATTACAATTTTGAAGGCGTTCAATTTCGTGGGGAGGGAGACTAAACTTATTCATGTTTCAACTGTAATAGGATAAAAACAATTAGATATCGACATTCCTTAGGAAAATCATAAAAGTACAAACAATTGACACAATAGAAGTTATATATCAATATTTCGTAATTTCAGTAGACAACGCTACTTATATATGCACGCTTCTTCACCTGGGATCTTATAAATAAAGATCACATGTGAGTGATCTATTAAAAGTTTTTTTATAAACAAATATGTAAAACTATAAAAGAGGGTTATGGGTGATATACCTTATGGGGTAGTTTAGCATCAAGCAACACTGGTCGGTGGAATAGGAAGATTATCCAAATATGGAAGAACAGACAACATCAAAGGAATTTGATATTTATTTCGAATGAAGCTGCAATGGAGCTAAGTTTAGATGAACAACAAAAAATTAGAAACATATACATCATGAAAAAGCAATTGAGAATAATACGGTAATTTTGCTTCCCCATCTTCTCTTTACACATCTATGCTCTATGATCTGCCAATTGCCATTTGCTTCTCTAATCCACCATAAAAAAAAACTTCCACCATCAGAATTTAAATTTATTCTGCATATAAATGCAGTAAAAACATCTTAACATTCTCATTTATTTCTATTCATTCTAAGATTGATCGATTGAATTATCTGACATGTTCCCTCTTTACTTTTTTATTTTAAGGAAAGCAAATCATGTACTTCTGTGTCAAAATTTCTATTGTACTGATAGAAATAAATTGTTGTTTCTATTCAATTCAATGCTTTGTTTTATCTATTTCAGAATCTAAGAAATTAAGTAAAATAGAAAAACTATGTGATATATTTACATGCAGAGAAAGCAGTCACTATAAGAAAAAGGAAAATTGGCGACGAATTTTCCCGAGGACTGCTCCTAGGTATTTAAAAAGTACCGAGGACTACTCATCCCTAACAAGTCCACGGATACCACTGGTCGGTGAAAAAAACGCCGTGGACACTAACGTGGACTCATTTACCGATACCAATACCGACGACTAGTCCTCGGTAATTTCCGGATCAGACCGGTTCTATCCCGGTCCAAGGTAAAAAAATTAACGTGGACTTCTACATGCTTTATTTCACGGTAAATTTACCGTGGAGGTCTGCACGCATAGGTAGTCGACAATAGCCGTTAAAAAACCGACATGAATTGCTCGTATACCGTGTACTAGTCCTCGGTAAAGTCTACGGTTAATTTATCGTGGACATCCGCTCGCATTTTTGGTAGAAAAAAGTCGGTAAAAAACCGACATGAATTGCTGGAGTACCTTGTACTAGTCCACGGTATTCTGCTCGGTAAATGCTAACAACAGCAGCCTCAGGGATCCGTGTTGCCTCGTCTACAGCTCCCTGCGAATTCAACAAAACCAAAACGACCTCTACCAGTTCAACAAATCCAAGTAACTACAAAACAACAAATCCCATTCAATCTTTAACACCCATACATAACTAAAATGTACTTCAAATCCAAATATTATCCAAATGAGTCATTCAAACAACATAACGGTGGAGGTTGTGCATAATCATCCAAAAATGTGCACAAGTGATATGTATCCTCCAACAAAAGTCAAAACACACCCATACGCGAAAGAGTCTAACTAGGAAACTGCTGCAGAATCATCACCATCCGGGCCATCATCAGTGCCTCTGTGACCACGAAAGCGAAGGACTTCTTCTTCAACGGTCTGCAACCGATGAAGAACCCTTTGAAATTCTGGATCATCCCTAATTGAAGGTGGAGGCTGTGGAGGCGGTGCAGGAGGCGCAGGTGGTGGTGGGGGATAAGGGGGAACAGGACGACGAGCAAACTTTCGAGCACCCGGGAGCCCAATGTCATCAGCCATGGACCCTATCCCATATATGCGCTGCTGGTGGTTTTTCCCACCACTCACTGCGAAATATACGGCATTGGGGTCAACCTCGGTAAAATCGCTTTTTCTTGTAGTGAGTGGCCAAGATTTCACTCTCATTTATCTCTTTGTAATTTGTGTGTCATGGGCTCCCACAATCATTTCCTAGCTTGTATACACTGTTCAACAAAAAAACTAAATTATTTTTTTGTTTGAATATAAATATTATGTTTTTCTTTTCATTATGTTATGTTATGGATATGAATTAGTTAATACTTTAAGATTAATAGAACTATATTATTATATATATATTTTGTTTGAATTTAATATAATGCTATATTTTATTTTTACATTATGCTATTTTTTCTTTTCTTTTATATAATATCGATATATATATATATATTGAGTAATAAGTGAAATGAAAATTTTAAATAATTTTTTGGTTAAATTTTACTAATTGATTAAAAATTTAGATTTAATTATTTAATATATATGTTCAAAATATTTTTTGAATAATTATTTTTTCTTTATATTATGTGGTTGATTAATATTATTTTCTTATGACCAACAGTAGTTGCTAGTTGGCTTGATTGGATTGGGGCTCTAGTTGCTTAAGCAAGATCTCGGGTTTGAACCTTATGTATGCAAAAAATTATTTAGGGGAGTCGTCCTTAATTGCCCGTGTGGCTTGGGGATACCCGGTTTCTCCAAGAGTTAATTTATTATGATAAGAATTAAATTCAAAATTAAACCTAATATAAAAAATTAAGATTAAAATTTGATTAAATTTTCTATAGCAGAATAATTTCTTTTAAATATATATTTTGATAAATTAACTAAAGTATGGTTAGAATTAATTAAAATTTTAATTTATCATATTGATTTAGATGAATACTTATTAATACTTTAGTTTTTCTCTAGCCTCGATAGGTTGTGTATAGCAAAAAATACTTTAGGCTCAAATTTTAATACAACTAATATAATATTAATATTGAATATATATATTCAATTAAAAATTTTAAATATATAGGTTTAACTAAATATTTATTAACAATCAAATATATTATAATTTGTTTAAAATTTATATGTTTTGAAAATATATAGAATTTTAAAGATTTATTTATAATATATTATAAATTTATGATCTAAATATAGTATTAAAAGTTAATGATATGACAAGTATAATTAATCAGTTCCATCCCTAGTCCATCCATATATAATTATTGACACAATCAATTTAGCGCTCCATCCTAAATGTATTGCGATTTGCGGGGAAAATCGTGGCAACATATTATGAGAGAGCGGAATAATTTAGCCGACCATTGGGCGAAACTTGGAGCGGAGGGTGGTGAGAAGGTTGAACGGTGGTATTGAGGAAGACAGTCAGTGTATTATGCTGCCATGTTTTGCCCGCTGCTCTGTTGGGTGAGGACGGGTACCTGCGCTTACTGGTGCCTGCGCTTACTGGTTTTTTCTTACATGGTTCTGTTTGTGGTGCTTGCGATCATGGCTAATCTTTTGTCTGTTGACAAAGGTGACCAGATACTGTTGATTTCATTATCTTCTCTCATGGTTATTGCTTTGTTGTATGTTTCTCTGCATTGGATCGGTTTTGGGCAGACATATTGTATAAGTTGTAATACTTTTTAGCACACTGCACTTGAATAAAACTCTCGATTTCAAAAAAAAAAAGGTCGTTATTAATTCGTATGTTTTCCCAGCAGCCCCACCTACCCATTCCCATCTAACAATATCAAATGCGCTATTAATTTTACCCATATTCATAAAACACAGCTTGGATAAATACAAACCAATATACATGACACCACTCATTACGCACACCACCTCAATCTTAAACATACTAAGATAATAAATACATATAGTGATCAGAATCGTCTAATTATTTTCGTGGCCCCGTTCTAATAAAAAAAAAATAAAATTGCCCCCTTTTTATAATTTATAAGTTTTGGAAAGATTTCTAAAACAAATACTATAGTAAAAGAATTAAAACATGAAAATTTTAACCCAAAAAATTGCCTATCAACAGTAAATGGAACAATCGGAAGAATGAACATGGAACTATAAATGAGCAATAATGAAAAAATACAAAGAAAAAAAACCGGCATACAAAAAATGAAAAGGAAATGAAAAAACGGATATAGAACTGAAAGCGCAATTGGAATGGAATAATTGTTTGAATGAACAAGTCAACTGAAATTGGAAATAGAATGAAACAAGTCACCAAAAAGCATATGAAAACTCGAAAGTAATGAACAATTCACCCACTATGTTTGACAGGCGGACCTCAATCGGCATTTGGCACACAACTAAATAATTTACTAAAAAAGCTCTCTAAGCCTCAATGAAACTGATCTGAGCTTGGACTATATTATTGATTTTATTAAATTTTTTACTGTAGCAATAACATTCCTATAAATTTAAAAATAATAATAATAAAATTTGGGGCATCAACCCAAAATGAACAGGCAAGCTCATACCGGCCTGCATATATATAGTACTACTAATTAATTTTGTTGGAAACTCCAAGCAAATCATGCATGCACATAATTTTTTCTCAGTCATGCATGCACATATTTTTTTTTTTTTTTGAAACTGAGTATTCCCGGGCCATATTATACCCAAGATTAATCCCTCAAAAATTTTGCTCAATCATGCATGCACATATTTGAATTTACTAATACACTTATTTAAATGTAAAGTCGTAGTCGTAGTCAGTTGGTTAATCGACTGCTAGCTATTTGTGTGGCTAGTTCGAATTAGCGTGTATGTCCTATATATGAAGTGGCTAGTATTACATTGAATTATATATGAACACCTCATTTCATTTCTGTTAACCCAACAAAAATATATTAAGGCCCAATGGAACCACTTGTCTAAATTGCCCACTAAAAAATATATTAAGGCCCATCCGATGTCTAAATTGCCCGGCCCAGTCCGTGAAGATATATCCGGAAGAGAGGACGCGTCTTCAAATCAGTAAAGATATATCCGGAAGAAAGGACGCGTCTTCAAAGCCCGGAAGAGAATGGGCTGAAATATAGGACGCGTCTTCAGTCAATAGAGTGGGACACCCTAGAGTCTCATACAAGAAGAAAAGAGCGATAAAGCGTTATCTAAGGAAACGAATCCCTACCCATGGAAACAGATAATAGTGAGACACACCATCTAAGGAAACAAATCAAGAGATCGATCAGGGGAGCGTCCATGATTCAGATTTGAGGGGCATCATCACTATATAAGTGCAAGGGGCATCACATGCGAAGGGACACCTCCAATACTCCTCAGAGAGCCGCATTTTATTTTCTTTACAGCTTTTCTGCATTTTACTGTTTTCTATTTTTTTCCCCAATTCCTTTACAGTTTTTCTTTCAATTCCTGTAGTTTGTTTTCTACTTTTCCTGTAATCTTTCCCCCAATTTCATCAATAAAAGAGAGATTCTATTCTCCAATATTTTAGCACTAACAAATTGGCACGCCCAGTGGGTCACGAAGTAAAAACCATATCCGCTCCGAATAGTGTATGCGTCTCAGATCCGGAAAAGTTGTTGATTTGACAGTACAATTTGAGGATATGTCTCTACAAGAGAAGACGTCTGCGCGAACTCCGTTTGAGGACGCCATTGAGACGGCAAGTACCTCTCAACCGCTACAAGGGATTATGCAGACCCCTACATTGTCCGAGCAAATATGGCTATCGATAACTGAATCGATGGCTGAGTTTATGCCTTTACTCACAAAGCACCTAATGGATATGTTGCGGCCTGCCATGGCCGACCAAACTGACCGAATATGCGGTTCCTTGCGTACTCAGCAAGATGGAGCTACTCCGGAAAACGACATTATTGTGCCGCCAAGCATCCCATATCCGGGGCCGTCAGGAGGCCAACAACGGATTTGGGGAACCACACCTGGCCAGCCGTCACTCCACGAGTCCGGATGCGTGGCCAGTATATTTCCACACTCATACCAGACTGCTTATGCATTTGCTCCTGCGGCACCCAGCATGTCGAATCTGGGTTACGCGGCACCTCCCGTGCCGATCTATGCTCCATCAAGTCCTTTAATGGCAACCAGCGCTACACCGGGCTGTACAGCGGTCGGACCTAACACAACACCACGACATGCGGCACCTCATGTGCCGAACGTTCCAACCACACCCTATGCGGCAGCGCCTCTAAACCCTGGTTGGATGCCACCAACCCTAGGGGGGCAAGCGCCACAACATGTGGAGTGGTGGCGGCACCCATTGCACCGGCCGCCATACCTACTCAAGCTGCCATAGGAGGGCAGGCACCACAACCATGTGGAGCACCCGCGGCACCTGCCGCTCAAGCCGCCATGCCCCCTACGCAGGCACAAGTAATCTCACCCGAGTTACTCTCGAATGTGATGCAGCAGCACTTCGGGATTCAATTGAAGCCGATGGAGCGGCCCACGTATAGGAAGCCATATCCTGACTGGGTGGACACCATGCAACCCTACCCAAGAGGTTTCAAGATGCCTGAATTCACCACCTTTTCGGGAGATGATGGCAAGTCCACTATAGAGCATGTGGGAAGGTTCACGGCTCAGTGCGGGGAAGCAGCAGCCAATGACTGGCTGAAATTAAAACTGTTCAGCTCGTCCCTCCAGACCTGAATTAAGCGCGCAAATTTGTCTTAAAATGTTAATCAGATAAAATGCGCGAGGGGGGCATCTGTTAACCCAACAAAAATATATTAAGGCCCAATAGAGCCACTTGTCTAAATTGCCCACTAAAAAATATGTTAAGGCCCATCCGATGTCTAAATTGCCCAGCCCAGTCCATGAAGATATATCCGGAAGAGAGGACGTGTCTTTAAATCAGTAAAGATATATCCGTAAGAGAGGACGCATCTTCAAAGCCCGAAAGAGAATGGGCTGAAATTAGGGGTGGGCGTCGGGTCGGGTTGTCGGGTTCGGGTACCCGAAAGTCGGGTACCCGACACTATCGGGTATCTAAAATAGATACCCGAACCCGACCCGCACAAAAGCGGGTACCCGATATTCGGGTACCCGACTTTATCGGGTCGGGTTTGCCGGGTACCCAATACCCGAAAAATATTATTTTTTAAAAAATATATATTCAATTTATTTAGTTTTAATTTTAAAAAATACAATTATTAACCCAAGATACACAACTCTTTAAAAAAAACTAAGATTATTACTAACATTCAACCATATATATGTATATTCATTTATATTGTTATAAAAAAATTTAAAAAGAAAATTTTTATTTAAATTTAAAATGATAATATCTATCAATTTAAAATAATAATAACTATGGTGGTGGCACTAGTAGTTTTATTTTAAAGTTTTCTTGATTTAAAATAATAATGTATCAATTTTCTTATTTAAAAAAATCTTATTTAAAAAATATAAAATTTCAGTTTTACTTATTATTATTTAACATAAATTAGTATTATTTAATTAAATTTAGTGCTCTACGGTGATACTATTAATTAAAATAAAAAACTATAACTCATCGTGTTATCTTCGATTCTTGAAATCCACTGTTATGTTCAAGATTAATTATATTATCCATCACTAATGCCAAAAAAAATTAAATATCGTAGACTTTACAAATTTTTTAAGCTTATACTTAATTTTTCACCATATTGAATAAAAAATAAGTACCAATTATCAAATATATGAATATTGTAGAGCAAAATATATAAATAAATATTAGGGAAAAAAGATTAAAATTTATTTATTTATTATTTTGTCGGGTACCCGATACCCGATCGGGTATCCGGCTATAAACCCGACACCCGACCCGATAGATGATTGTCGGGTCGGGTACCCGAAATGTCGGGTTTTTAAAATTAAAACCCGACAAAACCCCGGGTACCCGATACCCGACAAAAAATGCCCACCCCTAGCTGAAATATAGGACGCGTCTTCAGTCAATAGAGCGGGACACCCTAGAGTCTCATACAAGAAGAAAATAGCGATGAAGCGTTATCTAAGGAAACGAATCCCTACCCATGGAAACAGATCATAGTGAGACACACCATCTAAGGAAACAGATCAAGAGATCGATCAGGGGAGCATCCATGATTCAGATTTGAGGGGCATCATCACTATATAAGGGTAAGGGGCATCACATGCAAAGAACACCTCCAATACTCCTCAGAGAGCCGCATTTTATTTTCTTTACAGCTTTTCTGCATTTTACTGCTTTCTGTTTTTTTTTTTCCAATTCATTTACAGTTTTTCTTTCAATTCATGTAGTTTGTTTTCTACTTTTCATGTAATCTTTCCCCCAATTTCATCAATAAAGAGAGATTCTATTCTCCAATATTTTAGCACTAACAATTTCATAAATTAAAAATGTACCCAATCCATTATACTACCAAATTAGGGTGGGAAAAATCCCAAATTTCAAAAAGTCCAACGAGACTACGAGAGCACTTCAGTTTGTTTACGAGTTGCAACGGGAAAATTGAAGTAGCTGGGTGGGCCGCTGTGCTCTAGCTTGATTAATAAGATTAAATAAATAAATAAATAGATAGATATACTGTCATATTACTAATATTTATGTATTTGAATTTTCAAGGTCAACTCAACACTTAGTTTTGGCAAGATAGTAAGTACCATACATAAATTTATTCCTGTCATTATTATATAACACTCAATCGTCCAATCTGGCGGCTGCAATCTGCATTGCATTATTCAGTGTTATTTCCATTAATTACATTACATGTGGTTCTGGTTCACATTTTTTAGGTAGCTATCTTTGGACACCTCACCACCATTCACCCCAAAATGCCAATCCTATGTATCATTGTTTTTATATGAAGTACTTCCTCCGTTTTGTTTTATTAGTAAACATTTAAAAGTTTGATATTGAAAATCTATACACGAATTTAATAAGATATCATTAGTCATTTGGTTATATTTTAACTTGTATAACTATAATAAAACATTAAATTAAAATGTTTGTATGAATACTCCCTACAACTCAAATGGTGCTATTAATTAAAAATGGAGAAAGTATAAACTAATTTAACACTCGAACTTACTTGGTTAAGTGGGCTCAAAATTAATGGGGGTTTCTAGAGTTTACCCCCACCCAAAATATAAATTTGAGTGAACCCCCCCCCCCCCCCCACCTACAAAACTCACACCTAACCCCCCCAAAAGATTAAAACCATAACTATACTTAACAATATAAATAAATTAGTGTAATAATGCACTAGATGTGAAATACCAACTATACCCATAAGTGTAATAAAAGAAAAAAATAATATATTTTACCACATATGTAAAAGGAAACTTTACCATATTTCTCACGTCATGTTACCATATTTTTCCCCCCAAAAATTCCCAAAATTCAACGTTCCCATTTTTAAAAAATTTGGGTTACCACACTTCATAACATACTTACCACACTTTCAAAATATTTTACCACACTTGTAAAAGGAAACTTTACCATATTCTTCACTCTTTATGTTAACAAGTTTTTTTCCCCAAAAAATCCCCAACAATCTAATGTTCTCATTTTTAAAAAATTTGGGTTACCACACTTCATAACCTAATTACCACACGTTTAAAATATTTTACCCCACATGTAAAAGGAACCTTTACCATATTCCTCACTCGTCATGTTACCACATTTTTTCCCACCAAAATCCCCAAAATTCAATGTTCTCATTTTAAAAAAAAAAAATTGGGTTACCACATTTCATAACCTACTTACCACGCTTTCAAACTATTTTACCACACTTGTAAAAGGAAACTTTACCATATTCCTCACTCTTCATGTTACCAAGTTTTTTCCCCCAAAAATCCCCTACAATTTAATGTTCTCATTTAGCAAAAAATTTGGGTTACCACACTTTATAACCTAATTACCACACTTTTAAAATATTTTACCCCACATGTAAAAGGAAACTTTACCATATTCCTCATTCGTCATATTATCAAGTCCCCCCCCCCCCCCCCCAAATCCCCAAAATTCAATATTTTCATTTTAAAAAAATTTGGGTTATCACACTTCATAACCTACTTACCATACTTTAAAACTATTTTAACACACTTGTAAAAGTAAACTTTACCATATTCCCCACTCTTCATGTTACCAAGTTTTTTCCCCCAAAAAATCCCCAACAATTTAATGTTCTCATTTAAAAAAAAAAAAATGGGTTACCACACTTCATAATCTAATTACCACACTTTTAAAATATTTTACCACACATGTAAAAGAAACTTTACAATATTCCTCACTCGTCATGTTACCACGTTTTCCCCCCCAAAATCTCCAAAATTCAACGTTCTCATTTTTTAAAAAAAATTGGGTTAACCAATTGATACTCCGTGTGGATTGTGGTAACCAATTGTGGTAATTGTGAATATATGAGTGTGATAATCTTCCAATTCATTTGTAAATATGGTAATATGACAGTGGTAACAATTACTATACAAATGTAGTAACATGTGGTGGATTTATGGTAAAAATTTATGGTGTATATGATAATACGAATAAAAGCAGCGTGGTAACATAATGATATAATCGTATTCGTAGGTTCTAGGTGCACAATCAATACATGTAATTGTGTATACTCATATTTTCCAAGGAATATGTCGAATCGGCGATGTCATACATTGTATTTAGTGGATACTCATGTTTACATATAACCGAACGGTAACCATAACATAAACATAGTAATATACTATATCATTGAAAATTATACGAGAAATACATGGGTGGCATCGAATCATATCTACCATGTGGCGTATAATCGTTTAATGTCATACAATGCAATTAACAATTGAGTTTCCGTATTAACGAATGTATGAAACCCAATGAATTACCACTCAAAGACATTCAATTGACGAAAATGATGCAATATGATGTAATGACGGAGTATATCGTGTTTCTCAATTCTATTAACATGCACCGATGAGAAATGTTGTAATGATTGAGTCTCCAACCTTGGCGCCACTAAAAAAAGGTAATAGGATGCCCTACGCATAATCACGATAAAATGGTGCATGGTAATCCAATCAGTGGATTGTGGTAATGCAATTACAAGAGGTGTGGTAAACAAATACGTAATACCATGGTAATATAATAATATGATTTGTGGTCACGGATGTTGGGACGGTCAACTAGGATTATTGGGCGGTCAACAAGGGTTTGAGACCGTCCAAACAACATGGTAAATGTTCATATATATACGTGGTAAAATATTTTGAAAGCGTGGTAATTAAGTTATAAAGTGTGGTAACTCAATTTTTTTTTTTTTTAAATGAGAGCATTGAATTTTGGGAATTTTTTGGGGGAAAACTTGGTAACATGAAGAGTGAGGAATAATTAATATGGTAAAGTTTCATTTTACAAGTGTGGTAAAATATTTTGAAAGTGTGGTAAGTAGGTTATGAAATTTGGTAGTCCATTTTTTTTAAAAAAAATAGGTAAATTATGGGGATTGGAATTAAAAAAAATATATGGTAGCCGATCAAGTACAAACATGGTAACTTTCAATAGTATTGTGCGGTAAAATCACTTTTAGGAACGTGGTAACAAAGGGGCGGATTGTGGTAAAATTCCATTGAGAAGTGTGGTAACCAATATTTTTTGGATTGAAATAACATTAAAATATTAAATTATGGTAATTGAAATAAATTGAGATTTTATGTGGATTGAGTAATAAAATTTGTTGTAACCAACTTACTTTAAGTTTGGTATCCAATAATTTAAAGAAATGGTACCCAATTATTTCATATTATGGTAATCAAGTAATGAGGATCGTGGTAACTGAAAATTTCAAAGTGTGGTCACCAATGGGACGGTCTTGGGACGGTCCTGGTGAACCTTCCAAATATTTTGTCCATTTCAGAGAGTTCTGGACGGTCACGGGACGGTCGTAGGACGGTCCTGGGGGACCATCCCAATGTTTTTGTCCATTTCAAAGAGTTCCGGACGGTCGTGGAACGGTCCTTCCCAATGGTTTTGTCCATTTCAAAGAGTTTCGGATGGTTGTTTAACAAGCACAAATGCACATCTAACATGAAAATTTCATTTAAAAATATCAATTATTATGAAATCACATAATATCAAATTCATACAATGATTGCGGTTCACAAATATATAATCCAATATACTATACCACCAATAATCTGTAACACAAAAATACTAATTCAAATGGCAACCAATTGCAATAACCCAAACACAACAATTCAAATCTGTCATCACTAAACATTTCATTCTACATCAAATAATTCGGTTTTACAATTTTTGGGATCTATCTCTTAACAACAAGCTTATCCTTGCTCAATTTCGTAAAATGCCCAAATCGAGTGGCTTCAATTGCTTCTCTGTGCCCATCCGACCACCTTATATCCACATTGTCCACAAAATCTTTAAGGCATTTAGCCGAGCACTGGAGAGCCCGAAATTCATATCCTTCCTCACCTTATAAACACCATCATTATTCCATACCCGCCATTTCATCGAACACTTTGCTTGCACAATTATATCACTAACATTCATCAAAGAATCAAAATTTTGGCAAACATCTACAATCCAACGAATCTATGCAACAAAAAGACAAAAAATATTCAACAATAACACAAAAATTCCAAAAAATCCAACACCACCCGTCGGCCGTCGGTTACCACCCCCTTCTCCACAAATCCATAAAATTTCACTCAATTCGTTTTAAAAGAGTGTGCAATATACCAATAGCTTCCCAATAACATGAATTTAAGTTTAAATCAACCAAAATAAAAAAACTCCCCAATTTATATGCCAAATCCATCGCCCTTCACTCACTTCAAACTTTAAGAAAATCCCAATTCAAATCAACAAGAACACAATCAAAGCTACATTTTCAATGTAATCAACAAAAGTACATTAATCCCGGGCAATGCCAAGGATCTACACATCCAAAACCAACCTACATGTCTTGTAACTCAAAATTGTGGTAAAAATAAAAAATAAAAAACCAATCTATTCGGGCATTTAATCGAACACCTTGCTTGCATATTCAAAGTATTAACATTTCATCAACAATTATTTCTATAAATTCACCAATTTCAACATATAAATCAAGCCTCATATTATCAAACACTTAACAAAAATCAAACTCACACAATTTCTATATCAAAATCACAAACCCAACACAATGCACAACATATTGCCAAAAAAAAAAAAGGGGGACCGAATGAAGCCTACCGTCGACATCGTGGCATCTTCCTTCCCTTTGATCCTCTTTTTGGAGAGCCTCCTCCCCACCGGTACTTCCTCCTCCTTGCTTTCCTCCCCACCCTCTCTTCCGATCGATTGTTTGGGGTTTAAGGGAGATGGTGTTTGAGTTGTGTGTTATGTGCCTGATTGGTGGTGTATTTTGGTGAATGCGTGATATTGTGTTTGGTAATGCTAACTTTTGGTGCCCTAGTGTGGTAATAGTTTAAAAAGAGTTGGTAATATGTTAAGTTTGATGTTGTAATTTATATAGAATAAGTGTGGTGGTTTATAAAGGGTTGGTGTGGTAAAGTTGTTTGTGTGGTGATTAAGTATTGGTGTGGTAATGAATGGTGTATTTGTGTGGTAATGATGTGAGTGTTGATATGGTAACATGTGTTGCATCCTTTTTCCTCAATGACTTTTTTTAGGGATGATTTAAAAAATGTTTAACTTTTGGGGATTTAAGGGGTGGTAAATTATAAGTCAAAACTTGAAAGGGGAGTAAACTCTAAGTTTTGGTGGAATGGTATTTTTAAAATGGAAACTAAATGGAAGGGGGGTAGACTCTAAATTTCTCAAATTAAGGATGAATATTCAAAAGGCCAGGCCCAACTAGCCCAGCAAATTTTGGGGATATCGGCCCTTAAATTAGAAAGGCCGACTCCAACAGTGTGGCCCAAAATTGAGGCTGTAAGTGCTGCAACAACATTGAGGATATCTTTGATCATACAGTACTTACTATTAACAGAAACTCCGATCCTACATCAAAGGTGATTAGAAAAATATTCTCCCCTCCGTCTTCTCCCTAACACACCGCATTTCTTCTGCACCCAGACAGACCCAGGTAGCTACGTGCTCCTTTTTTATTTATCCAATTTCAGATCTTTCTGTTTGCAGAATTAGCTAGGTCGATTCCAATTTTCATTCAGGCGCGGATGTGCAGCATATGCGCTTCCTGTTTTTGTCCTATGATTTACCTGGAGTGATATTTGATCTATCATTTCCTAAACAACTAATTTGAGGCTTTCATTTCTATGATTCATATATACTACTACTATTTGATTGAATCATCGTTTCTTGCCATAACATTTTCTTTCTTTTTCTTCCTAAGGAGTAGTAGTATATCACAATCAACATTTTTATTTCATTAGTTTTTTTTTTTTTCGTGGGCATCATTCCTCCATTTGAATAAATAGATATCACAGCCAGCAGCAAGAATGGATCCAATAAGAGGACAGGCTGGAGGCATTCAGATGCTTCTTGCCGCAGAACATGAGGCTCAGCAAATTGTCACTGCCGCTAGAAACAGTGAGTATAAAATAACCATTTCAACATCATAATTAATTTGATTTATCAAACAGGCATATCACATATTCACAATCACAAATTCATCTCCCCATGTACATGTTGTTGTTGTTGTTGTCCATTTCTAATTGCAGCCAAAATGGCAAGGCTGAGGCAGGCCAAGGAGGAAGCCGAGAGGGAAGTGGCAAACTTCAGATCCCAAATGGAAGCCGAATACCAGAAGCGTATTTCTGAGGTTAATAATTTTATTACGCTGTCGACATTCATGTGGGATTATTGTGGATTTGGAGGAGGAAACTATTAATAATATTGTTGTGTTTTTTTGATGGATATATGTATGTAGTATAGCGGGAGCTCCGACTCAACGGTGAAGAGGCTCGAGGCAGAAACAGAACAAAACATCAAAAAGCCTCAAAGACAAAGCGGCAAAAGTCTCGTCGGATGTCACTAAAATGCTTCTCAACTATGTAATATCAGTGAGGAATTGAATTCATCCATCCATATGGAACACTCACACAACCTAAGGATCGGATCACCACCATCCATCATCACTTGTTTCTTTCTTCTTTTTTTTGCATTTCTGCTTTTCATCAAGAACCCAATAACACAGACACACCGTCAGCTTACCCAAATTATTTCAAAGTGAACTAGAGGAAAATGTACCAGTTTTTGTTCTTCGTTTTATAGTATGTATGCTTATTCATCTTCACTTCACCACTTTGTTTTTCAAATGAAATTTTGAAACATATCTATCACCTTCTGATGTTCATCACTTTGATCTGATAAAAAATTAGCTCCAAGGAATGATGTTTGGCTCATCATCTGGGCCAGTTTACGCCAATGCACATAAAAAAAATTGGTAGCTACAATTTATATACAGGTTACGTACATGCGACAGTGGAGAAGAAAAAGAAAGGGAGTATGCAGTGAGCAGTATCTGAATGAATATAGATTAGAGTTTAATGAATATCCAAGAATCTGGAATTCTTGAAATTCCCAATTTCTTACGTGCAATCTTTATTACTATTGTTTTTCCAATTTCCTTGTAAAAAAGAATATAATGTGTAAGCCGGAGGAAGGTTTGATCGATCAGTTCCTACTGCCACATCAGTCTTCGGATAACAATCGGATTACTACATCTGCTGGGGTTACATCCTTCCCTTTCCTGGTTGTGAGATAACAGCTTTAGCTCGTATTCGTTAGATTATAAAGCATGATAACCTTATTGTTTTTTCATGATTGGGAACTGGAAAATTTTGTATGTTGAATGCTGATGGATTTATCCTTAATAAGGGTATTGTTTCTGTGACAGATTCTTCATACTATATAGTAGTAGTATTTTCTCATTTAATTTTTACTAGTATTTTTTTAGGATATTCTGTTTCAGGTGTCCAAATTATTCTGAAGTATTTGTAGCTCAAAACTTATCTCATAATGCTCTTGCATCAATGCATCATGAATCTAGAAACTGTATCGAGCTAATTGAATATACAGTCACTGGATACTCAAGAATGAAAATTTCTGTAGGGTGAAAAATATACATACTTCTTAAGAACTGGTATTTTGCAGGGATTGGAATCTGCCAATGGCGGCGACTCACCAAAATAGACTTTAAAGCGGTAGTTAAGAATATAAATGTACCTGCTTATATATATGCTCGCTCTTTGACAACTTAGGGTCTAATCTTTGGATCTTGGTTTAGGTTTACTGTATTTATATGGCAGCCCTTTAATTCAGTAGTATGTTACTATTTCTACTTTGTTGGTTGATATTATTGTTAGGTCCACTGGGTTAAGCAAGTGAGTAACTTTGTGCAGTGGGTCACTGAGAGTGTCTGAACACCACCAATGAACAAACAGATTACTGTATCGAGTGTAATAAAGTGCACAGCGGAATAAAACAAACACAAAGTAAATAAACAACACACGAGTTGTTGACCCAGTTCGGCCTTCGGCCTACGTCTGGGGGATACCAATCCAGGAGATTATTTCACTATGTGTTATCAACAATGGTTTACAACCACACACAATAGATGAAATAACTTTGACTGCCTTCACTCCAAACTTCAGGCAGATAGTTGTGATGACCAGCTTCCTTCTCCCCGGATCTGGTATAGGCTTCCCACCTATTTCAACTCCCCAAAGCAACCACTTTGAGTTTCCCCCGAAGTAACCTGTGAGGCACACCTCCTCCGATGTATGAATGAATAAGTTGTGATGATTCCTCCTGTTTCGCCTCAAGCACTCTCCTTGATGTATCTCCGATTCAGGACTGAACAGAGAATAGATAGCAATCGATAGGAGTGCTCAAGGCTCGGTCGATCTTTCAGCAGTAGTTGAATTTCTTGTGGACACAAGGCTGAAGATCGAGATCACTTCTCCAAATTGTTTCCGAGAGCTCTAGAGAGATTTCAGAGTGAATTCAGAATGTAGGTCGAGAGAAGTGTTTGAATCAATCCTCCAAAACCCTTCTTATCCAGTGAGCTCTGTCAATTCAAACGGCATGATGCTAAATGGGGAAAGAGCCGTTGTGATTAGCTCAAATCCTGGCTGACTGATCTTTCTCTAATTCAGAAGGATTTCCTGCAATCAAACATTAGTATTTTCCCTTCTGATTAGGAAAGATCCGTTGGGCCAATTCCAGTCTCCAAAGGAAAGTTCTTCCATGCACATGTTCGACTGGAGTTGTGTATGTTCTTCAATCGTGTTCAAACATCGGCTGTGAACTTCCATCAAAACCTTGACTCAACATTCTCCCCCTTTTTGACAGGAAGTGAGCCAGTACAGAAAATCCAACCAACGATGATCTATTACAAATCCTAGCTAAGAACATACATCAACCCAACAACCCATCCACCAATTACATCCCATAATGCTATAAAAAAGATATAACCAGAGTAAACAACATAGCAAAAGGAAAGATAACATCAATAACCAGAAAACATGTTCACCAAAGCAACTAACGAAAAAGTCCATCAGTCCATCACCATAATCCATAATCAGCAGACACATTATAAGCACAAAACACATTCCCAGAGTTTCTTAAAAACAGAACTCAATAAAAAGTTTAAGAGTTAGAAAGATATTACCCATTTGGCAGCAGCAGGGAGAGCTCATCATCATCAAGCAGCAAAAGGTTTTTGGATTTCTACTCCCCCTCTGGATCAATTCCTGGCAAGGCTCACTCGGGCTCCTCTTCTGAACCCTCCTCAGATTCTTCATCATCATCATCAGCATGAGAAATTGCATTAGGTTCATCGGACCAGTAGTCTGGCATGAGTGCACGACCCTGTTCCAGCTTCTTTTCCAGAGCCTCAAGGGCATCTTTCAGCACCCGGACCTCATCTGTGACACTGGAGAAGATGGCATTTGCTCTATGAAGAGCACTTTGTCGACTGAGGGATCCATCAATGCCTGGAAGATCTGGTACTTTCTTGAGCACTGCTTGGGAGAGAGCAAACTCGTTTATCTCATCAGTGGTCTCCTTCCTATCTCCAAAGATATTTTCAGATTCCAGAAACGCAGTGATCAGGGCAGGATATGGAAGCAGAGTCTTTCCATCATTCTTGATTGACTGAGCAAGCTTGCCAAACTGGGAAAGTACCAAGTAACCAAAGTTGATCTGTTCCTTTTCTTCAATGGCATAAATGAGGTGGCACATCTCTCGGGACACCAAGGAGTGATTTGAGGTAGGCAGTATGTTGGAGGCACAAAATTTGTAGAGCAAATGGTACTTCTGAGTAAGGTCCTTCGGACTAATTCCTCTGCCTGGCATGCGTTGAACTTCTCCTTTGGTCACTGCATGAGCTACTAAGTCACTATCAAAAACAGTCCCTGGTTGGTAGACACTTTCGAATGAGACTTCTGGAAGACCAAGCAAGTTATTGATCTTAGCCGAGGTGACTTCATAAATGATTCCCCTAGTATAATTCTTGCAGTACCAAGTTGATCCTTCCTGGAGAAAGTCCTTTTGGAGGTTGGCATAGAATTCCCTTACTAGATCAGGTCTGAACCTGTTCCATTTGGAAGCCCATTCGAACAAATCCCTTTCCTCTAGATAGATGGTCCATCCTAACTCCTGGTACTTCTTTCCACAAAATCTGCTCTCCACACGAATCTTGTTCTTCTTCAATACTGAATCATAGTATGCTCTGGCGGCTGAGTAGTAAAACTTGTATCCAGAAGCCTTTCCTGGGTGCAAAGGCAATTGCTTATCAATCCGGCTAGAAATTCCTTTAGAATCTTCTTTGGCTTTCTTCCGATCCTCAGGTGCCTCATCTGGATCACGAACTCTCTTGGTGGACTTGATGGTCTTGGACACCGAAGCTTGAACCTTGGGAGTAGGTTTCTGAACAACCTAGACTTCATCACTTTCAGATTTCTCCCCCTCAGTGTGATGCTCTCCTGAGACCTCATATTCACTTTCAGATGCTTCCACCCTCGGAACTTTCTCAATAGGTACTCTGGCCACTTTAGAACCTGTCCCAGTTTCAAGTTGAGTAGCAACTTCAGCATGTTCGGACTCAGAGCTTTCTTCTCCAGATGAATCTCCTTCTTCGGATTCAGCACCATTGTCTTCACCAGCAATATCTACATTCTCTTCTTCCACCGCATCTCCTTCAGGCTCTCCAGCAGATGCCTCGACATGGTCATCCTCTTCTTCAGACGCCTCTCCAGAGGATTCCTCAACATTGACATCAGCAGGTTGAGTCTCCACACCTTGTTCCTCAGAGATAGGTTTCTCAACCACCTCAAGTTCCTTGGAAGGGGCTATGGGATCAACAGCAGGAGGATGAATCTGAATAGGATCTACAACAGCTTTGGGACGCGGAGCACTTTTCTTGGATGATTTGCCACGACTGACTTGTCCAGAACTTTGGGAGACTGGTGCATTATTCTCCTTGGCTCCTTGAGATACAACTCCGGAAGGTGTTACCGCAGTCAAGGGAACAGCAGCAATGGGATTCTTTGTGGTCGTAGGAGGGGCCACCGAAGTGGTTTCTGCTGCAGCCATTTTCCTTGTAAAAGATCTGGTAGCAACATTAGAGGAAATCGAAGTAGATTTACTACCTTTCTTTGCGCTCTTTCCTTTGGAAGAGGTTGAAGCAGCCTTGGCTAGAGTACGCAAGTTCTTGGGAGAATCCATGGTAGCAGCATCCTCAGGCGGCGGATCAGTACTAGAAATAGGCTCCTCAATAGCAGTAACCGCCTGTTCTTCAACCGTCGGAGAGTTGGAGGGTTCCATTGTGGACGTGGGTTCAACCTCCAAAACGGTTTCCGCCTCTTCTGTAACCGCAACCCCTGCGTCTCGGAGTTCATTCCTATTGTCCAAAGGATCACTGGGAACAGTGGTTCGAGCCTTTTCAACCTTCGCCTTCTTCTTCTTATGCCAATCCTGTAGGGATTTTCCAAAATCACTCCCTGCACTGGTTTTCTTTGTGGGAGAAGAGGGTTCCCCAGTAGTCTCAAGGGCTTTCTTCAAACCCCTTGTTTTCACCATTGAAATTCTGCACAAGATCACTTAGAGCAAGAAACAAGTGAAGCGAACACGAAAGAAAAAAATAAACGAACGCACAAGGAAGACGAAGCGAGCAAGATCAGAGAAGGTAATGATTTTGCACGAGTTCATAGGGAAATAAAATATACTTTCCCGCCAGTGATAAGACAGAGTAGAGACTACACCGGATTTTGCTCCTGGACCCGCACCATCAGAATAACATTGGATTTGACATTTGGGCCTTTCTGATGGGCTTTAAATATCTCCCCCTAGAGAATATAAATCCTGCAGCCCAAGGTTAGTAATCAAGAATTGATTGGGCCTAGTGGATCTTACAGTGTACACCATGGGGGAGAGTCTGATCCAGCATCTTAATCCATGTAACAAAGCCCAAGCTCGCGCCTAAGGGCTTCAAACCGATCACCATTCAGGGCCTTAGTGAATATGTCTGCATGTTGTTGTTCGGTCCCAACATGTGAAATGGACACGATTCCTTCTTCCACCAAATCACGAATGAAATGATGTCTGATCTCTATATGCTTAGTTCGACTATGCTGGACAGGATTCTTGGCTATGTTAATCGCACTCATGTTGTCACACAGCAGGAACAGCTCCTTGTGATCAATGCCATAGTCTTTGATCATCTGCTTCATCCAAAGGAGTTGAGCACAACTTCCTGCGGCTAAGTACTCAGCTTCAGCAGTGGATAGGGAGATAGAGCTTTGCTTCTTGCTGTACCAGCTCACAAGATTTGTTCCAACATAGAAGCATCCTCCAGTGGTGCTTTTTCTGTCATCAGCACACCCTGCCCAGTCCGCATCGCTGTAACCAATGAGCTGAATGCTTGAGTTCTTGGAGTACCAAATTCCAAGATCAACAGTTCCAGCCACATATCGGATGATCCTTTTTGCAGCATGGAGATGTGATTCCTTGGGATCAGCTTGATATCTAGCGCAAACTCCCACAGCATAACTGATATCTGGCCTGCTAGCTGCAAGATATAACAAACTACCAATAATACTTCGGTATAATTTGCAATCGACTGATTTACCAGAAGAATCTTTGTTCAGTTTGTCACTAGTCCCAATGGGAGTTCGAACAGCCTTGCTGGACTCCATGCCAAATCTTTTCACAAGATTCTTAGCATATTTGGATTGGTTCAGAAAAATTCCTTCCTTCTTCTGAGTAACCTGCAGACCTAAGAAATAAGTTAGTTCACAAACTAGACTCATTTCAAATTCCTTACTCATGATGCTGATGAATTCATCCTTCAGAGCTTGACTGG
This sequence comes from Hygrophila difformis, assembly GCA_030278955.1. Lineage (NCBI taxonomy): Eukaryota > Viridiplantae > Streptophyta > Magnoliopsida > Lamiales > Acanthaceae > Hygrophila > Hygrophila difformis. Next base: position 382,145 of record JAOANR010000011.1, read on the forward strand.
TTGATCCAAACACTATGTCATCGACATATATTTGGGCTATCAGAAACCCTTTTTCTTCTCTCTTGATGAAGAGAGTCTTGTCAGCATTGCCACGAACATATCCCTTCTCAAGTAGGTACGATGACAGGCGATCATACCAAGCTCTTGGAGCTTGTTTGAGTCCATAAAGAGCTTTGTTCAGTTTGTAGACATGGTCTGGATAATGAGGGTCTTCAAAACCCTTTGGTTGCTCCACAAAGGCTTCTTCCTTCAGCCACCCATTAAAGAAAGCACTTTTGACATCCATCTGATAAAGTTTGAACTCAAAGGTGCAGGCAATGGCAATCAGTAGCCTTACTGCCTCAAGTCTAGCAACAGGAGCAAAGGTTTCAGAAAAATCTACTCCTTCAACTTGAGTGTACCCTTGAGCAACTAGCCTGGCTTTGTTCCTGGTGATGTTACCATTTTCATCAGACTTGTTCTTGAAGATCCATTTGGTTCCAATCACATTCACATCATCTGGTCTCTTCACCAAGGTTCATACTTCATTTCTGGCAAACTGATCCAGTTCCTCTTGCATGGCAAGGATCCAATGTTCATCTTCCAGAGCTTCTTCAACCTTCTTTGGCTCTATTCTGGAAGTAAAGCAGTGTAGACCTGCTAGCTCCTTGTAGTCAATCTTCTTCTTGATCCGAGTCCTTCTCCCTTCGTTAAGATCACCTATCAAGTCATCTTCATCATGGTTTCTGTGCACCCTTCTTGAGGGAGTAGGAGGAACTGAACTGGTATCTGTATCAACTGCACGAGCTGGTGTATTCTCCTTGTTGTCAGAGGAGGATGATTCCAAGTTGTTCAAACCAGAGTCTTCTTGATTTTTAGCATCAGCAGGGCAAGGGGATCTGCTAGCTTGTCAACAAAGGTAACATTAGCAGATTCAACCACCTTTCTTGAGTTTGGAAGATAGACCCTGTAGGCTTTGCTTGTGGAAGAATATCCAACAAGGATTCATTCTTCACTTTTCTCCTGAAACTTCCCGAGATGGTCCCTGTCATTGAGAACAAAACAAGTACTACCAAAAGTATGAAAGTAAGAGATAGTGGTCCTTTTACCCTTCCATAGTTCATAGGGAGTCTTCTGATGTTTGGGTCTCAAGTGGACTCTATTTGAGATGTAACAGGCAGTGTGAACAGCTTCAGCCCACAGGAATTGAGGAACATCCTTTGAGTTGAGCATAACCCTGGCCATCTCTTGAATGGTTCGATTTTTTCTTTCCACCACTCCATTCTGTTGAGGTGTTCTTGGAGCAGAGAATTCATGTTTGATTCCAAGTTCACTGCAGAACTCCTCGAATGCATGACTCTCAAATTCTCCTCCATGGTCACTTCTGATCCTCTTGATTTTGCATTCCTTTTCAGTGATCAGCTGCTTGCTCAGCTTGACGAAGGCTTTGAGGGCCTCACTCTTTTCCCTGAGAAAAGATACCCAAGTATATCGAGAGTAATCATCAACACACACCAAAACGTATTGCTTACCACCAAGACTTTTGACCTCTGTAGGACCAAAGAGATCCATGTGAATGAGTTCAAGGCATCGGACTGAACCCGACTGGTCAATGGATTGATGGGAAGTTCTGTGTTGTTTGTTCTTTATGCAGTCACTACAAGTGTCAGCTTCATCCCTCTTTAGTTTGGGCAAGCCCTTTACACTTTCTTTCCTGCTTAGTCTGATTAGATCCCTGAAGTTCAAATGACCTAGCCTCTCATGCCACAGTTGAGTTACAGAGGTACCTGCACTGTTAGCAAACAAACAAGATTGTGACAACATATAACAATCATTCTTTGACCTGTAACCTTTGAAGATGCATTTCTTTTTGGCGTTGAGCACTTCACAGCATTCATCATCAAAGACCACCTTGAGCTTGTTGTCACAGAGGTGACTGATGCTGATCAGATTTGCACACAGCCCATCCACAAGGTAGACTGTCTCAAGAGCAGGAAAACCTTCTTCAGCAATGGACCCCATTCCAATGACTTTCCCTTTCTTGCCATCACCAAAAACAACATGACCTCCATTGATCTCTTGATAGTTGGTAAGAAGTTCTCTTGACCCGGTCATATGCCTTGAGCACCCACTGTCAAAGTACCAGCACGACTTCTTTCCTGACTTTGAAGCAGTGTGGAAGGCCACATTGCATACCATCTTCCATTTGGCTCTCCATTCTCTTCTGACGAATAATTTCTTTAAGTTCTCATTTGGCCAGAACATAGGTCGTCCAGACAAGGCATCTCTAGCAAGTAGTCGACATGCCTTTGTCATGTGTCCATAGGACCTGCAGTAATCACATTTCAGAAGTTCACCTTCAGGAGTGTGCTTCTTACTCTTCCTTCTCTTGGGTGTCCTGCTGGTGCTGGCTCCTTTGGTTGAGTTGTCAGAAGAGCTCCTTTCTTCCTTAGACACATCGGACGAGCTGCTTCCTTCTTTGACAAAGACCCTTTGAGTGGATGTAGTGCAACCTCTCTCATAACCGATACCTCTCCTGTCTCCATGAGCCTTAGAAGCAGCAATGATTTCCTGAAGAACATCCTTCCCTTTGTTCAATCTGCTGGTTAGTTCTTCTGACTTTGTGTGACCTTAGCAGAAAGTTCATGGACTTGACTTGTTAGCTCAGTCACTTGATGTTGAAGATCATCCTTCTGACAGGTGAGATCTGTGACTTGATCAACGAGTGCTCCATTGACTGTAGTGAGATTGTGAACTTTCTCAGATAGTCCGATCACTTCTTGTTGGAAGTTATCTCTCTCAGCACTGAGCTGCTCCACTTGCTCGGTGAGTTCCCTCTTAGAGGTCATGAGTTCACCAGCTTGGACTGCTAACTCGTCCACAGTAACAGATAGATCCCTGTGAGAAGGTTCCAGATAAGCAACTAGGTATTCCAGTTCATCTCGTCTGTTCTCAGCACTCTTGAGCTCTCTCCATTGAGTATAGTGTTCATCCTTGTAGGTGTTGAGTTCCTGAAGATATTTCCTTGCTTCTTCTCCTTGAACATAATATTTGGCTACCAACTCATCCAGTTCATTGTTGAGAAAGGTAATCTCCTGTCTGCTAATCACAAGGTCGAGTAGAGCTCCATCCAGTTCATCACAGGTTTGTACCAGTCTGAGATTGGCCTCATCATACATGTTCCCAAGAGTTTCAATTTCCAGGTCATAATCCCTGAAAGGAGAGGCAGAAGCTCCATCAGTAATAATAGTATTGACATGAGATGAAGAATTACCTGAGGCAGATACTGATTCAGACTCAGACTCTGAATCCCATGACCCTACAAAAGCAACTCCATCTCCTCCTTCATCATCACTGGATTCCACAATATCCTCATCACTGAACGTAGCACAGTAGTTCTTCTTGACTTCAGGAGACTTGCTTCTGAGGTTAGCACAATCAGCCCTCACATGACCAAAACCTTTGCATTCGAAGCATTGAGGACCTTTGGGTTCTGAGGATTCCTTGGAGTGTTTCTTGACGGGTTTCTCAGACCTCCTTCTCTCTGGCCCCTTGCTAGAAGAGTTGTCTCCTCTTTTGCTTCCAAACTGCTTGGTTTTCTTATCTCTGAGGAAGCGAGCCAATTTCTTGGTTAGCAGTGCCAAATCCTCTTCATCCAGATCCTCAGAGTCAGCATCATGGATTGGACTTGATTCCTTGCCAGAGGATGTGCTCGGAGGTTTAGTTTCCACTTTGAAGCTGTGGTTTTTCCTTTGAACTTCTTGCAGTGAGTCATTTCCCAAGACTGTAGGATCCCCATAAGTTCGTCAACACTCATAGTTGCAAAGTTTGCTTGAAGCTCTAGGGCAGCAATCTTGGGGTAGAACCTCTCCGGAAGTGTACCTACAATCTTAGTCACAATCTCCTCATTCGAGTAAGTTTTCCCAAGCTGTTGAGCTTGGTTGGTTAGAGTACGAATTCTGCCAAAAAAACTATTAACAGTCTCATGCTCATCCATACACATTCTATGAAATTCAGCATCTAGAGAAATGAGTTTAGATCTCCTTACTGATGTGGTACCCTCATAAGAGTTTACCAAGATCTCCCAAGCTTCATATGATGTAGTGCAGTTGGAGATAAGGAAGTATTGGTCATCTGACACAGCACTGAAGAGGGCATGCAGTGCCTTTGAGTTCATGTTCGACAGACCCTTTTCTTCCTTGCTCCAGTCATTCATGTCTTTGGGAGTGGTCACACCATCCTTGGTAACACTGGGAGCAACATATTTGACCAAAACAGCATTCCATGCAAGATCATCTATGGACATCAGAAAGGATCGCATCTTGTTCTTCCAGAAAGCAAAGTTGGTGCCATCTAGAAGAGGGGGCTGGGTGTAGTTCCACCTTTGACTCATCTTGCTTCAACAGATCTCTCTCGCAAGAGTGTGTCTCTGATACCACTTGTTAGGTCCACTGGGTTAAGCAAGTGAGTAACTTTGTGCAGTGGTTCACTGAGAGTGTCTGAACACCACCAATGAACAAACAGATTACTGTATCGAGTGTAATAAAGTGCACAGCGGAATAAAATAAGCACAAAGTAAATAAACAACACACGAGTTGTTGACCCAGTTCGGCCTTCGGCCTACGTCTGGGGGATACCAATCCAGGAGATTATTTCACTATGTGTTATCAACAATGGTTTACAACCACACACAATAGATGAAATAACTTTGACTGCCTTCACTCCAAACTTCAGGCAGATAGTTGTGATGACCAGCTTCCTTCTCCCCGGATCTGGTATAGGCTTCCCACCTATTTCAACTCCCCAAAGCAACCACTTTGAGTTTCCCCCGAAGTAACCTGTGAGGCACACCTCCTCCGATGTATGAATGAATAAGTTGTGATGATTCCTCCTGTTTCGCCTCAAGCACTCTCCTTGGTGTATCTCCGATTCAGGACTGAACAGAGAACAGATAGCAATCGATAGGAGTGCTCAAGGCTCGGTCGATCTTTCAGCAGTAGTTGAATTTCTTGTGGACACAAGGCTGAAGATCGAGATCACTTCTCCAAATTGTTTCCAAGAGCTCTAGAGAGATTTCAGAGTGAATTCAGAATGTAGGTCGAGAGAAGTGTTTGAATCAATCCTCAAAAACCCTTCTTATCCAGTGAGCTCTGTCAATTCAAACGGCATGATGCTAAATGGGGAAAGAGCCGTTGTGATTAGCCCAAATTCTGGCTGACTGATCTTTCTCTAATTCAGAAGGATTTCCTGCAATCAAACATTAGTATTTTCCCTTCTGATTAGGAAAGATCCGTTGGGCCAATTCCAGTCTCCAAAGGAAAGTTCTTCCATGCACATGTTCGACTGGAGTTGTGTATGTTCTTCAATCGTGTTCAAACATCGGCTGTGAACTTCCATCAAAACCTTGACTCAACAATTATTACTGCTTCAATTCAAGGTAATTAATTGCTAATGCATTTTTACCCAGTACTCGGTAGATAGATGGGGCATAGACAATTATGATGACGTACTGTTTCAATTTGTAGTGGTGGACACTGATAGAGAGGGAGGGATGATTGGCCCAACCTATACTGTTGTTAATAGTGAGATGGTGGGTGGGGGTATCACCCGGCCAAGAATCCTTTTGTACGCAAGATGGGAATTTTCAACACACAATGTCATCAAAATACTCAGGTATGCGAATGTAATAGGTTGATGATAATGTCTGTCTTTAACTAGTAATCTCTTTTGGTACTTGAACATTTTATCTGATAAAAAGTAGTATCTTCAAATGCTTGTGAAAGCTGGAAAACATAAAACTATTATACAGATGAGCAGAATTTGTTTAATGAATTGGTAAAACTTTTTCAGGCAATTTGTATTTCACGTGTATCTGGTATTTTATCCCATGTTAGAATTGAAAATCTTGCAGTAGGCATCCTCTTACACAACACATAATTTGTCTCCACTCCAGAGAGTTGGGCATTCAGCATCTGCATTACACATCATTTTCTTGGGATGTTTTTGTCATTTAACTCTTGACAGGACCATATTGCTTTGCTGGGCATGTGGATGTCTAACTCTAATCATGTTCTTAATCTCAGTTGGATATGCACCACAAGGGGAGCCCCAGAAATTTCTTTGATCAGCTGCAGTGCTTGAAAGTGTTTTCTACTGCTGTTATGTTATTGCACAAGTATCTTGTTCTATTCTTAATTATTCCTTTTTCTCTATTTTTATATAATTGCTTTTACTTGAAAATAATTGGAACTTTAACGGCTATAGTGACATGTATTTTATATGAAGTATAAAGCTATGCTCAATAATCAAAAGTCTAGAGGGTGTACCGCTAAATTTAGATCTAGTAAGTATTTCAAACCAAAATGATGTAGACGAACGTAGATAGACAACACCACATCTTGTATTTTCTAATCTTTTGCATCAAATAGTAAACTCTAGCTAAAATCTAATTTTACTGTAGATTAATAATTGACCTATCCTTGTCATTATTTACACTTCCATTATAAAAACCTATAATTGTTGTCAATTAATTCCCTACTTTTCAAAGGAAATAGTAGTAATACTTTTTAACTTATTTTGGAGACCCCTTGCAGAAATTCCTTGTCGTATATTCACCTTTGTCAAAACTACATTTTGAGTTTTTAACTTCCAATCCCCACCTCCACCTTCAAGACCGCCACTTGAAATTCCCGTGTTTATCGCCGCCACACGATTCGAGTCTTCGACTTCGACATATTTTTCACACTGTCACTACTGTCAGCCATAAAACAGCTGCATAGAGCTTGAAAAATTTTCACCTTCCCATTCATTACGGCGAAAATAATTAAGGAACCTCTTGATGGAGAAAAGAAGTAATTATTAATTGTGAATTCTCATCCGCAGCTTCGTTACGGCGATAAAAAGGAATAAAGATACCCTTTTTTTTACAGATAAAGGAAGTACTCTCTCCAGAGATGCCAAAGATCTGAGCTTTAGCAAGATGCTCGACGCGTACACTACGATCAATAAGAACCCATCTTATTTCAGGTAAAATTGAGTTCAAAAAACTCAAGAATTATGCATGGGCTTAGCCGCCTGAGCAACGAGAGGGCCTCTTTGTCCCCTCCGTCGTCTCCCCGCCACCGCGGCGGCCGCGGCAGGAGCAGTAGCCCCGTTGCCACTGCTGGTATCCGCGGTGGTGCGGGGAGTAACCGTAGTGGCGCCGGTGAGAGGTTTCAGCTGAAGAATGTAATCGAGAGGTTGGGATATTTGTTAGTTTCAGCAATGTATAGAAGGAGAGGGATAGTTTTGTTTGCTCCATTGTTGTACGTTTCTGGGTTGCTTTTGTATATGGGTATAGTGGGGTTTGATTCTGTAAATAATGCTAGTCGTAGAGGTGGTGATGCCGTCGGCCCGGGTACTGTGTACCGTAGTCCTGAGGTTTTCGAGAAACTTTGGCCATTTATGGAAGCTGAAAGCAATCGAAGCTCCAATCTGGTAAATTCGAGTTTCTGTACTTGTTAATTTTGAGAGTAACTGTCGGTGGAGTTACTTTTGGAACCATGTGGTTTGGTGGAATTTCGACTCATAGTTTAATTGAAATCGAATGTATTTGGGATTCCAGTTTTCTTCCCGATTTCTTTCTCCTTGTAATATTAGTTTAAAGAGTTGCAATGTTTCTTCGTTTTCATATTTTCTTTTTCAACCGAAAATGTGAAGTTCTATGAATTTTTTAAGTTCCTTTCACTGTCAGTCACGTTTTTTTTTTGCCTGATTCTTGTACTTTGATGGCTTCTGACATGAACTTTATGAAGTTGATGAATGTTTGGAACCCGAAGTTGCATCATGGGTGGAAGCCATGCATCCAACAGACTGTTGCCAGATCAGGTTTGTAATGATGAGTACCTAAATCTTTAAAGTCTGCTAAGAAATTTCTGTCGGAAGCACCTAGCATTATGGACAAGTCTTTTTGGTGGTGTGTGTGTTGTAAATATTACTAGTATTTGATTTAGTAATCCTTCGAGAAGTGCTTCAGCTAGTTGCTGAAACAAACCTACCCTTTTAGTTACAACGAAATTCTGTTTTCTCTCCTTAGAGTGGGCTGTTAACAGTTTTACATTATTGAAACTACAAGGCCAGTTGAAGTCTTTACTGCCCATCTTATGTAAATTTTAATTATTTCCTTCCACATTTCTGCTAATGCAATGCATTTTTCTTTGTCCATGAAGAGCTACAAGAGCTTCCAAAGTCTAATGGCTTCCTGATAATTGAAGCAAATGGTGGGTTGAACCAACAACGGTTGTCGGTATGTCTGCTTAATAAATATTGGCAGTGTAATCAAGCATTGGGAAACATGGTCACTAGTGTTTTTGTGTCTGCATGGTCTGAGTAAAATAACTGATGCTTGCAACACATTAATGCATCAATCGTGTTATATAGTTCAGTTGATAATAGTGTCTTTTATTAGGATTAAAGTTGAAATTGGATATGTAGTCAATTGATAGACAGTAGTCAAGTTAATTGAACTTTAATAAATCCCTTGCATCACACTGGAGAAGTTTGTGTTGTGGAAAGATAAGATAACTCAAGGGGGCAAAGTAAAGAACAAGCCACAATAAAATTGTTTAAGGTAGTAGCATCACTTGAAGATTATATAAGAGTAGCACTTTCTTGCAGAAAGTTCTGTTTTCCTATAAAATACTTGAAGCAATTTTAGGTTAATCTAAAGGATTGATAGGAAAGCGGGCAAGTGGATTGGACTCGAACAATGTGGTAAAATACATGCCTTTTGATCTTTGTAATATTTCCTCTTCTATTTCTATTTGCACTTTGTGGTGTCATTCTGTGATTTTAGTTTTTGAAAATGACCTAATGTTTGTTCGTTGACATTTTTTTCTCTATTACCATGCGTTGGGATGAAACCAAGATACATACTGCAAGTTGCCAAATTTTTTTTACTGTATTGCAGATATGTGATGCAGTCGCTGTGGCAGGTTTGCTGAATGCAACACTTGTTATTCCCATGTTTCATTTAAACAGTGTTTGGAAAGATTCCAGGTGAGGATAAAAACCGTAGATAATCAAAACTTACGCATAATATATCCTCTTTTTTTATGTGTATTTATCATTCAGCAGTCTGCGGAAGTGTAAACTCCAGGCATATTTTTGGACTCGATAACCCTATCCAAATATATAGTATATTGATATATTCTATGCATTGCCCACTATTACAGCACGGTGTTTGAAAATTGAAATAGCATGTAATTTAATTAGTGAATCTCATCTTCGCCTCGGAAGTCCTGGCTTCACTGCATTGGGGTTAATTCATGGTACTCATTCCTCTCCCATAGAAGTTTTTCATTTCATATAGTTTCATTTCATATAGTGTGGCTATTGTTGGCAATTCATGATTTGGCGTATGCACGTTTTAAGTGTGGTTGCTTGTGTCTATTGAAGTATACGCACATGGAAAATTAATTTTTACATTGCATGCCGTATCTAGATATCCTCCGGGTGTATGCTTGTGGCTGTATTTCTGTAAATCCTCTTCCATATGAATGTTATTTATTGAAGGTGGTGATTATTTTGTGGTAAGTGATAATATCATCTTTTTTCAGCAAGTTCGGTGACATTTTTGATGAGGAATTCTTCATATACGCACTCAGAAACCATGTCGATGTTATTAGAGAACTACCAGAGGATATACTCCAGCAATTTGACAACAATATAAGCAATATAGTGAATTTGAGAGTAAAAGCATGGTCCAGTCCAACCCACTATCTCCAGAAGGTTTTACCAAAGCTGATAGAGATGAAGTAGAGTTTCTCTCCCCTTTGCTGTTTCTAAGATCTGTTTCACATTTACCAAAAATTTTCTGTTATCTGTTAATCTTTTGCATAGATCTCCTCTTGACTGCATGTTGATTTTTCTTTAATTGATTTTTGTGACAGGGCCGTACGCATTGCACCTTTCTCTAACAGGTTGGCTCATGCAGTTCCTCCATACATCCAAGGGCTTCGGTGCCTCAGCAATTTTGAGGCACTTCGGTTTTCAGAACCCATAAGGATGCTAGCTGCCAAAATGGTGGATAGAATGGTAAAAAATAGTTCCAAAAGTGGAGGGAGATATGTGTCCGTGCACCTTCGATTTGAAGAGGTATTACTTCTTTCTTTTTTCTGCTATTTCATATTTCTGTACTTGAAGGGTTAATTTTCCTATTATACACTAGTTATGTTTATTCCATTATCTTATTAACTATTACAAATCATGATCTCCAAATGAAGGATATGGTTGCATTCTCATGCTGTATATATGATGGCGGTGAAGAAGAAAAGCATGAGATGGATTTTGTTCGGGAAAGAAGTTGGAGGGGGAAATTTCGTAAAAAAGGTAGAGTAATAAGACCAGGCGCTAATCGTGTCAATGGAAAGTGTCCTTTAACTCCACTGGAGGTAAATTTAGCATTTCTTTCACTTGTGCAGTTGCATAGAAACTCAGCTTTTGTCTTAATCTCCAAAAAGCATGTTTTACTCAAAACCTTATCAATGAATTTGGATTTGAGAAACATATTATGCAGGTCGGGATGATGCTTAGGGGCATGGGATTCGATAACAACACATCTCTATACGTTGCTGCGGGGAAAATATACAAAGTGGATAAGTATATGGCTCCCCTGAAACAGATGTTTCCTCTTCTCGAAACTAAGGAAACACTGGCCTCCCATGAAGAACTTTCTCCTTTTATGGTAAGTCCAAATTCTGCACACACATATAGTAGGAGTAGAATGTTTTTTTCACACTAGGGGGTTATCATACGATACAACTTTCAACGTTTCTAGGGCCATTCGTCGCGGTTGGCAGCTTTAGACTACACAGTTTGCCTCCATAGTGAAGTTTTTGTGACAACCCAGGGTGGTAATTTCCCCCATTTCTTGGTTGGCCACAGACGCTATTACAACGAAGGACATGCCAAAACAGTAAAACCTGATAAGAGGAAGCTAGTTCAATTATTCGATAAACCAAGCATCAGGTAAACCTTGTGCTCGCCTTGGGTTTCTTTCTGTTTGTAGAAAGTATATTCTTAGGACTCTCTAATCTGTTTACAAACATCATCCCTGTGATAAGGCTGAATTGAAACTGAAGTTCCTTGAGAGTTGATATGTGGAATTTCTGAACATATATACATTGCTGGTGCAGATGGCAAGACTTCAGACGCCAAATGCAGGAGATGCTTCATCACAATGATGTCAAGGGAGTGGAGCAAAGAAAGCCAAGCAACTCCCTATATATGCACCCCATGCCGGATTGCATGTGCAAAAAATCTGATACAAGAACCGATTACAGTAACAACAAGACCTTATCTTCCTAGACCTAGACAAATGAAAAATCACACGATAGATGGGAAAAATTCACAAGTCCATATATAGTAAGTTATACAGCATTTGACTATATATACATGTAAAAAAAAGTACTCATTACAGTACCAATTCTTTTAGGGGGTGGGGGTGTCAAGGTTTTTCATTTTTGGGCTTTGATGTTTGTATCTGTTGGCTGGTTGTCTTGTGTGGTGTGCAGCCCTCAAAATTCAATGTACAATTGTCATGTTTGTAAAAAGACTGCAGTTTTTTTCTTCCATGTGGGATGGGAACTGGAAAAATACTACTGTAGTAGTATAATAATGAGTGCTCTCAAGTGGCAAAAATTGAATTCATGGCATTAACCACCAACCTCCTCCTTTTACCTTTGCTTCATTAAGTAGAAAGTAGAAACTTTGTCCCACAACACACACAGACAGATGTACACAGTATGTATGTATATATATACTTCATAGATATAGAATACGTGTACCGATAATTAACACTGAGCAGAAATGAATTTAAAATTGAGGGCGAGGGGAGAAGGGAGGGGAGAAAGTTTGTTCTTTTAAAGTGCTTACCTACCTACCAAATCCGACCCCATACTACATTAAAGTACTTGTCTTTCTCACCCAACTTGGTCAAAAACAGTACCTCCTTTCCCCCTTCTTCTTCTTCTTCCTCTTCCTCTTCTTCTCTTTCTGTTTGTTACAAAAACCTTTCAAACTACTCTCACCTTACTCACCCCCCGATTTTTGTTTTTTTATTTCTCTCTGGACCCCATTCATTTCTCTCATTACACTTACTATATATATACACAAACGCAGGCCCTCTCTTTCCTACTTTCATCCATTTCCATCTTCGTCAGATACTGCTACAGATTAAAAAGCACAACCTTTTTTGATTTGTTCAAAGTCCACAATTTGAACAACAACAACAACATCATGGGAAGGTCCCCTTGCTGTGAAAAAGCCCACACCAACAAAGGTGCTTGGACCAAGGAAGAAGACCAGCGCCTCATCAGTTACATCCGCGCCCATGGTGAAGGCTGCTGGCGTTCCCTTCCTAAAGCTGCTGGTACTACTCACTGCTTTATTATGCATCTCCTTCCTTATTCCCCCCTCTGTGCAACCAAATAAGTTGTTTCCAGTATCTGAATTTTTGATCCCTTTTTCTTTTCTTGTGTGTTCTTTTAGGTTTGCTTAGGTGCGGCAAGAGCTGCAGATTGAGGTGGATAAATTACCTTCGGCCTGATCTCAAGAGAGGCAATTTCACTGAAGAAGAAGATGAAATCATCATCAAGCTTCACAGCCTTCTTGGGAACAAGTACTTGATCATCTTTTCTATAACTGATTAAATACTTGGAAAAAATTCAGGGCCTGTAATTCCATTTAATTCTCTGCAACTTGACAACAGAAGAAATTACTATATTATTAAACGAGGAGCATCAAGTTTTCAACTTTTTCTTTAGTTGGCAGTCATTGTCAGGGTTGTTCTAATTCGAACTCCTCAATTTGTATAATTTTCTTGCAGATGGTCCCTGATTGCTGGAAGACTTCCTGGAAGAACAGATAACGAGATAAAAAATTATTGGAACACTCACATCAAACGAAAGCTTATTAGCCGTGGCATTGACCCTCAAACTCATCGACCCTTCAGCACCACCGCCCCTGCCGCCTCCCCCTCCGGCGCCGCCGCTCTTCCGGCTAAGGTCTGCCTGGACTTTCGGCGCTCAACTCCACCACAAACCACCACATCAATGAATGAGGCAACAAAAAGTATCCGCAGCAGTCTAGTAATTGATTCATCTTCAGGGGATGACACCAAATGCAGCAGCACTACAACGGAGGAGTCCGGGCCGCCGCCGTTGCCGCTGCTGAAGGCGGAGGTGGAAGATGATCCGTCTGCAGTCGATTTGGAGTTGTCTTTGGGCCGGCCTTCCACGTCGAAAGACAAGTATTCGAAAAGTGGTTCTTTTAATTCGTCCTCGTCTGTTGAGTCCAAGTCTTTCTCCGAGTTCTTGCGGGCGGCGGCCGAACCATCCACAGCGGCGGCGCAGCCCATGTGCTTCCGGTGGCAGTTGAACTTTCAAGGGTCGGTCATATAGGAGTAATTTTCAGTATTCTTATATTTAGATTTTTTAGGATTAGATATTAATCAATATTTCTTTTTGTTGTAATTACTTTTTTAAGAAACTTTTTTTTTATTTCTTAAAAAAAAATCTTATTTGAATCTAAAAGTAAATTGTAATCGTTCACCCAAAAAAGAAAAAAATTAAATTGTAATCAATCAAATTATATATGTAATTCGTACTCCGTTTCTTTATAACTGAAACATGTGAACAAATACTACTATTTATTGAGTAAATTTAATTTAATTTTTTAAAACATTTTTATAAGATAAAACATATCCAAGTGATATTTTATTGAATTCGTCTAATCGCATAGTTTTAGAATATCAATTTTTTATAATTTTTATTTTTATACAATTTAAGATATTATGAGTTAAATGTGTGTATTGAATTATGTGAAATACATAAGTGTTACTCCATCCGTCCCATTTAAGATATTTTGTTTGATTTCTACATACAATCCAATGCACTTTTTAAATCGATCATATTTCAAAAAATATTATAAAAGTAAAAATTATGTGAAATATATATTCTAAAACTACCCGATTAGACGAATTTAACAAAACCGAACTCGACTATTTTTCTCCAAATATTTACTTACAATAATATTGAGTCAGTTAAACAATAAACAATACCAAAAAGTCAAACAGGACGTCTGAAGTGGGACGGAGGGAGTACATGTAAAAGTCAAAGTTAACAAATTGGTCCTTTAAGTTTCAAAATTCACCAAAATAGTTCTCTTTGTTTTAATTGGAAAAATTAGTCCTCTAGGTTTGTTTTTTCTCCAATTTAATCCTTTTGAGATAATAAATTTAATTAACATGTAATAAAGGATGATTAAGCCATTAATAATTTAATATGAGTTCCACAACCCTTAATTAAATGGGTCAACTCATAACCCTTTTTTGTGGTAAACAGTGACGCTCATGTGTCGGCAAAGGGTGCGGGAGCTCAAACCACACAAAGGGGATAAAGGGGATGGATAGGGGGCCGGGTAGGGATCAAACCCCCAACCTAAGGTTGGGAGACGAGGGACTTGACCGCTAGGGTAAATCCCGATAACCAATTATTTTGTTTGAATAAAATGAATTTTTGATAAATGATTATTTTGTTTGAATAAAATTAGTTTTTAATAAAAGATAATTTTATTTAAATAAAATAGTATTTTTTTTAATAAAATGAGTTTTGATAAATGTGTTGGTGGGTTGACCTGTTTAATTAAGGATTATAGAACCAATATTCATGACTTAATTATTTTTCAATAGGAATAATTGCCAAATATGTCCCTTTTCTTGTCATTTTGCCCGATCCAGCCACTTCGAATTTTTGGCCTCTATTAGTCTGCTTCATTTGCTAATTAAATCCAAATCCGTTCTAAACTCACTAATCCAAGTCAATTAGAGAGTTAATCAGAACAATTGCAAAAAAATGTTCATTTTCTTATCGTTTTGTCCGATTCCATCCTCTACAACCCTTACAAATAATTGGCTCAAACTGTTATGACCATTACATTAAATATATTCTACTTTTGTGCATTATATTGTGTTTTTTTTAAACAGTCTGCATTATATTGTCACAACTACAAGTATGATGTTTTCAATGCATATCATATTTCTATATCAAACATGAAGAAACCTAATTAGATGCATTATATATTAATTCTCATTACAATACCATCAAACATTATTAAAAATTTGAACGGCGTATTTCTTCAAAATAAAAATGGATGGAAACCAATGACATTAGATCTTACTCGTTACTATTTTTACTAATCACAACCTCCTTACTTCTTAAAAACAAAAAAAAAACAAAAACAAATCAACCATGTTGGAATCCAGATGGCAGATCAAGAAGTTGGAAATGATACTTCATTTGAATAATACAAAAATAGGGCAATAATCAACTCCAAACAAGTAAGTTCCCAACATCTGCCTGCTTCATTTCTTTCAATATTTGAGTACTCCACAATTTCATCCGCTCTATGGAATGCCTCATTCATATTGACAATGTGCATACCCTATTTCTTTTTTGCTTGGATAGCGACTCCACTAACGACTCCATATGTTCATTTTTGTTTTGAAGGAAGATATCGTTGGAATATATAATTTCGAACATAATGTTTAATGGCATTATAGTGAGAATAGGTAATGCATCTAATTAGGTTTCTTGATGTTTGACATGAGAATATGATATGAATTGAAAATATTTTATTTTTAATGTGACAGTATAACCTAGACTGTAGAAATATAAAAAGAACAAATATGATGCAAAAAGTAGATTATATTTAATGCAATGATTACAACAGTCGGAGCCAATTGTCACTAAAAAACAGCCGGAGCCAATTATTTGCAAGGGTTGTAAAGGACGGATTTGGATAAAACAACAAGAAAATAGACGTTTTTTGGCAATTGTTCTGATTAAATCTCTAATTGACTTGGATTAGTAAGTTTAGAATGGATTTGGTTTTAATTAGCAAACGAATCGGACTAATATGGGTCAAAAATCCGAATAAGACGGATGTGCAAAAATGACAAGAAAATTGACCTATTTGGCAATTATTCCTTTTTCAATAGATAGTAATTTGATTTATTATGCCCAATGGACCAAATTGGAGAAAACATCGAAGTTAGCGGATCAATTTTCCCACTTCAAACGAAGAGAACCATTTTGGTGAATTTTAAAATTAAATGACTAAAATGTTAATTTTTCCATTTCAACCCCATGCTGATTAGAATTTAGAAATAATTGTCACTCTCTATTTTTTACGGGTATTTTAAAAAATAGAGGGGGGGGGGGGGGGGTGGGGGGAACAGTATCACCACCGGACCTCCAATATTAAAGCGATACTACTAGTCAACTTCAATTAATTATTATCTACTGTAGAGTCTAAGATTAAGCACTAGTACCATCAAATTCGAAAGAAAAAATACTTCTTCCTCCGTATCATTTAAATGGTCTTATTTGGCTTTTACACATAATTTACTGTATTTTTTCAATCGTTAATATAAGACCCAAATCGATTTTTTTTTTCAAATACATACTTGCAATAAAATCGAATCAAAGTTGAACAATGAACGTGTTAAAAAATCAAACAGGACACATTAGTTGGGACGGAGGGAGTAATAAATACAGTTGGGTTCTATCTATCCTTTTTAATTTTTTTTTCATTTTTTTATTCATATTCTAAAGTACTATAAAGAAAGGAAAAATGTAGAATTAACACATCTTATTAGCCACGAATTCCTTAAATACACATTATTAGTATCTCTAAAAGTGTATATATACTCATTAATAGTTTAATACTGTTAACCGAGAATTTCTTTGAGGGAGAAACCTCTTTTTTGATTGATGAGTATCAAAAAAGATTACAAGAATTGCAGAAAGAAAATACACGAAAATAAGAAAGCTGTAAAGGAATGGAAAATTTGCAGGAATGTAAAAGCAGGAATTGAACTGCAGAATGAAACAAGTGCAGAATGGAAATGCAGAATGAAAATCCTCTTGAGAGGGAGTTGTGTGAGGGGTGTCCCTTGAGTTGCCTCCCTTCCTCCTTTTATAGGAGGAAGCCTCCTTCTGTAGCCTCACGGGAGGCTTCCTGTGGAGAGGCATGATGCCTCCTGTAGAGCCACGGGAGGCCTCTCTACAAGCCTCCTTCTGTAGAGCCACGGGAGGCCTCCTGTGTAGAGGCGTGATGCCTCCTGTAGAGCCGCGGGAGGCCTCCTGTAGAGAGGCGTGAGGTCTCCTGTAGAGAGGCGTGCAGTATAGGAGGCTTGACTTCAGGGGTGGCATGAAGCACGCGGATGGCTTTGATTGGCAAGCTCTGGTTATTATCCGGAAAAATCTTGAATTGGTCCGTGCCAAGAAAAATAGATTGGGCCTTTTGGAAGTGTGTTCTTTCTTCCGGATATATTTTCACGGACTGGGCCTCCGGTTTTTCACGGACTGGGTCATGTAAATTTGGATGGGCTATAATTGGGTTAACAGATGCCCCCCTCGCGCATTTTGTCTGATTAGCATTTTAAGACAAATTTGCGCGCTTAATTTGGGAAGTTTCAGCCCATTAAGGCCCATTAGGGAAAAACCCTAACCATATAAAAACTCTTTCAAATCTTCTAACCATCATTTTCCTTCAACATTTCTCTCTCTTCTTTTCTTCCCTTATTCCTCCACCGGCCGTCGGAAATCGCCGGGAAGCCGTCGCCGTCGTTCAGATTCCGGCCTTAGAGATCGTCGCCGGACGTCGTCAAGGCCGCCCGTCGCCTCCGCCAGGCCGCCCGTCGCCTCCGCCAGGCCGCCTCGCCCAGGCCGCCCCGCCTGCCAGGCCGCCTGCTCGCCCAAGGCCGCCCCCTCCTCCGGCCGCCCACCACGAGCCGCCTGCCGCCCGGAGTTGCTGAAGCCGCCCGGAGTATCGCCGAGGCCGCCCGCGTGCCGAGGCCGCCGTGCCCATCGCCGAGGCCGCCCGTGCCATCGCCGAGGCCGCCCGTGCCATCGCCGAGGCCGCCTGTGCCCATCGCCGAGGCCGCCCGTGCCTCCGCCCGAGGCCGCCCGTGCCTCCGCCCGAGGCCGCCCGTGCCTCCGCCCGAGGCCGCCCGTGTCTCCGCCCCGAGGCCGCCCGTGCCTCCGCCCGAGGCCGCCCGTGCCTCTGCCAAGGCCGCCCGTGCCTCCGCCAAGGCCGCCTGCCTTCTCGCTCCTTGAGGCCGCCTGCTCCACGCCAAGGCCGCGCCGCCGACCAGTCACTGCTCCGAGAGGCCGCCCGTGCCAAGGCCGCTTCACCCAAGACCGCTTCTTTTCGAGGCCGTCCCTTCGTCTTTGGCCGCATCGGATAAGCCATCCAGGCCGCATTCCGAAGTCACCGACTACTCGGCCTCCAAGGCCGCTGTCGACTGGGTTCCAGGGCCACTACCCAGGTTTTTTATCAACCAAGGTTACTGTATTGGCCACCACCCTTGGTTTGTCTTTTTCGTGTTTCAATTTCTCAAAACGAGTCTCGTGTATAGGTAGACGCTTCTCGTCTTGTTCCTCAAAGAACTTTTCCAAGCGGACCGCTCTCTCGGCCAGCTGGGCAAGGTCAGTTGCATCCTGCACAATTAAATGTTCTTTTAATTTCGGTAACATGTTAGCCACTACTATATTGGCTATTTCTTTATCCGGAATCGCCATAGTACATCGGCTTTTAAGGCGTTGCAATCGGTTAATAAAAGCACTTGCCGTTTCATCGGCAAATTGCTTAGCGTTAGTGAGATCTGCAAGACTAACCTGTGACAGGGGAGTGTAAAACCTGTCATGGAATGCCCGCTCGAGATCAGCCCAATTCTGAATTGAATTAGGCCGCAAGGAAGCAAACCAAGTAAATGCGGATCCAGTCAGAGATGAGCTGAACAGTCTTAGCTTCAGCCATTCATTGGCCGCTGCTTCGCCACATTGAGCGGTGAACCTGCCCACATGTTCTACTGTAGACTTGCCATCGTCTCCCGAAAATGTGGTGAACTCGGGCATCTTGAAGCCTCTAGGATAAGGCTGCATGGTGTCTACCCATTCTGGGTATGGTTTCCTGTATGTGGGCCATTCCATCGGCTTTAATTGAATGCCGAAATGTTGTTGCATCATATCTGCTAACAACTCGGGCGACACTACAGGCGCCTGTGCAGGAGGCATGGCAGCTTGTTGATATATGGCGTCCGGATGAGCCATGGCGGCCTGAGGTATGGCGGCCTGGACCATGGTGGCGGTCGAGACCAAGTTGGCGGCCGGATGACTCATGTTGGTGGCCGGACGTTGCAGGGCGGCCTGATGTGAACTGGAGGCCTGATACTGGGCGGCCAAGTGTGGACCGGCCTGTTGCTGGGTGGCCAAGTGTGGACTGGCCTGATGTTGGGCGGCCTGAGGCACTGGGGAGGCCGCCTGATAGGAGGCCTGATGCAAGGGGGAGGCCGCCTGATAGGAGGCCTGATGGAATGGGGAGGCCGCTTGGTAGGAGGCCTGATGTAATGGGGAGACCGCCTGGGCGGCCTGAGGTACTGGGGAAGCCGTTTGATAGGAGGCCTGATGCAATGGGGAGGCTGCTTGATAGGAGGCCTGATGCAATGGGGAGGCCTGATGGGAGGCCTGAGGCAATGGAGAGGCCGCCTGATAGGAGGCCTGATGCAATGGGGAGGCCTGATGATGGGAGGCCTGAGGTAATTGAGAGGCCGCTTGATAGGAGGCCTGATGCAATGGGGAGGCCGCCTGAGCGGCCTGAGGCACTGGGGAGGCGGTCTGATGGGTGACCTGAGGCATGTGGGCAACCAAAGGTATGTTGGTGCCTTGAGGTTGCATGTGTCCTCCTCCAGTATTTTGCATGGCGGCTGGGATGGGAGCCGCCACTCCAAATGGCGGAACAGATGCCATTAAGTATCCTGATGGAGCATACATCATAGGAGGTGGTGCTCCAAACTCAGATAGTGATGGCTGGCCAGTCCCCCAAGTCTTTTGTAGACCGCCATACGGTCCTGTAAGGCTTGGTGACATATTCAGGCCAGGGATATATCCCTCTTGTGGAGTACGCAGGGATCTACATATCCTGTCAGTTTGGTCGGCCATTGCAGGCCGCAATACATCCATAAGGTGCCTTGTTAGTAAAGGCATGAATTCAGCCATCGATTCATTCATCGATAGCCGTATTTGTTCCGAAAAAGTTGGGACTTGCATTATCCCCTGCGGTTGTTGAGAGGTAGTCGCTGTATCATCGACGTTCTCAGATGGTGTTCTTACTGGAGTTTCTTCATGCAGCGACATTTCTCCAAATCTTTGTGTTGAATCCCTTACTATTCGTCCGGATCTGAGTTGTATACACTTTCAAGCGGATATGGTTTCCACTTCGTGTCCCACTGGGCGTGCCAATTTGTTAACCGAGAATTTCTTTGAGGGAGAAACCTCTTTTTTGATTGATGAGTATCAAAAAAGATTACAAGAATTGCAGAAAGAAAATACACGAAAATAAGAAAGCTGTAAAGGAATGGAAAATTTGCAGGAATGTAAAAGCAGGAATTGAACTGCAGAATGAAACAAGTGCAGAATGGAAATGCAGAATGAAAATCCTCTTGAGAGGGAGTTGTGTGAGGGGTGTCCCTTGAGTTGCCTCCCTTCCTCCTTTTATAGGAGGAAGCCTCCTTCTGTAGCCTCACGGGAGGCTTCCTGTGGAGAGGCATGATGCCTCCTGTAGAGCCACGGGAGGCCTCTCTACAAGCCTCCTTCTGTAGAGCCACGGGAGGCCTCCTGTGTAGAGGCGTGATGCCTCCTGTAGAGCCGCGGGAGGCCTCCTGTAGAGAGGCGTGAGGTCTCCTGTAGAGAGGCGTGCAGTATAGGAGGCTTGACTTCAGGGGTGGCATGAAGCACGCGGATGGCTTTGATTGGCAAGCTCTGGTTATTATCCGGAAAAATCTTGAATTGGTCCGTGCCAAGAAAAATAGATTGGGCCTTTTGGAAGTGTGTTCTTTCTTCCGGATATATTTTCACGGACTGGGCCTCCGGTTTTTCACGGACTGGGTCATGTAAATTTGGATGGGCTATAATTGGGTTAACAAATACAATGAGTAACTTACAAAGAAACAAATAATACTCCCTCCGGTTTTTATTTTTCTACCGACTCACACGACACGTACTCCGATGTATATTTTAAGACATTAATAACTCAAATTCAGTACAAGTAAAAATTTTATAAGTTCAATATTTAAAAACTTCAAGAAGAAATAAATCTAACAAGATCTCACTTAACTATATTTTAATCTGTATAATTATAATAAAACTTTAAATGAAAGTGTGCACGTTAATAGTAGCAAAATTTCAAATAGGGCAACAATTAAAAAAAAAACGGAGGGAGTGCCAATTATAAATTCAGATTCGTAATGTAGTTAGGTTTCCTTGGAATTAGTATGCGTCTGTTCTATAAATAAAATTGTAACAGCAAGTTAAGAGTTGTAGGACCTTAAACTTTCAATTTTAGAGTTGTTGTAAAAACTATAAATTATATAAAAGGATAAATATTATTTTTATATATAATTAGGCAAATATATTGGGTTAGGAGAGATGGGTTATTGAGTTAAAATAGTAATTGTATCGGCAGCTCCTAAAACGCAAGCTTAGCTTTATAATTACAGCCTTTAAAAACTAGTGTAAGGAACATAAGTATTATTTTATGTAATTATTATTTTATATAAATTTTAAAACTCACTGCATGTAACCAACAACAGTTGACTTGAGTGAATGGGGCTCTAGTCGTTTAAGCAAGGTCTCGGACACTCACTGCATGTAGAACCATACCTAATGAATAAATAATTTATTTCTAATTTCTTTTGTTTGAAGAATTGGCAATTTAGCATAAAATGTAGTACTAGTAGTTTATTTATTTAGAGTCACGTGGCTTACGATAGTAATAATGGATGGTCGGTCGAAATACAGTTTTAATAAGCTATTGGTAGTTCTTTGACCACAAAATTATACGTAAGTTATAGTGCATCTTTTCTTATTTTGTGAGCTACATATATGTATTTAAAAAAAATTAAATTACCAAAAGTCAATGGAATTTAAATAAAACTGCACATAATCTCAATGTGTACAATTAATTCCGTGATCGGAACACTCACGCATCTTCATTTCCTCTCTAAATTTTGACATTTTAGTTAATAATAAATTCATTTGAGGATGAAGCTGGTTACCAATTTTAATTATTGCTAAAACAGAAGAAATTTAACAAAAATAAATAATCATATTATATATCTTAGTCGAAAGTGGAATTGTATTCGGGACGAGTCAACCATGTTGATACATAGGATAAAGGTTAGGGTGTTGTTGGCGCCAGGCGCAACCATGAGTGAAGATGAGCTTTTTGTAGATGCAATTTTGGTTGCGGAGAGTAGTAATACATATCACAAAACGATATTAGGCATCACTATTGCACCTGCATTAGTGATAATGAATTAATTATGCTTTTTTTTTTTTTTTTTTGCTTCTAAATGGGTATAAGTTATATACTGATTTTTGAAATAGTAAAACCGGAATATATTGAGATAGCATCAAATCTTGCTTTAGTCACGAAAATCACACACGCCTTTCAACCCACACCCACCCATTCCTATAGATTCCCAAAGAATTTCTTACCATAATTCTCGTCTTTGACTTTCAAAACTACTACTACTACTACTACTACACATTTTCTTTAATTTTACTTGACTGACGAGCTAGCTAGGGACAAATGATCTGTTCAATCATTTTGTTCAAGGGTCAATCTTCGAGCATCACCTTATATTACAAAATTGAATGTTATACGAGATCAGTATTAAGTAGAGACCAACATAAATACGTACGATTTATTTGATCTTCAAATGTGCTATATATGATTGCAAAATAGTAGAATCGTCATTAATTAGAGCAACATAGAAAATGTAGGAGCAGCAAGATGATGTATATGGTAGGATTATTGAAGCTCGGTGGAAATTTGAGGAGGCGATAAAATGGTAGTAGAAAATGGGAGCTAGGCAGATGAGCTAGCACATGGAATTAGTTGAAATCACATGGGCCAGAAAGAAATACTAATTGA
This sequence comes from Hygrophila difformis, assembly GCA_030278955.1. NCBI lineage: Eukaryota > Viridiplantae > Streptophyta > Magnoliopsida > Lamiales > Acanthaceae > Hygrophila > Hygrophila difformis. The sequence continues at coordinate 405,161 of JAOANR010000011.1, forward strand.
TAAAATTGTAAATTTGGAATCTGGTTCTTGTGCTTGTGCTCCACACCTGCACTGCACACATTTGGCGCATATTCCTCCACCCAAATATACCTAATCTCTCAATACACACACTAAGTAGTAGTATTTTTTATTTTTATTTTTATTTTTTTTATAAAAAAAACTAAAGAGCGAATTGATTGAGTAAACAAATAGAAGCAAGAACAAACCCATTAAAACAAAGTTGTGATAGGGCATGTGGCGTGTTTGGATGGTAGGTAAACGAACCATTTAAAAAAATTAAAAGATATTGAGTGATAATACATATAGTGGAGTAGTATTAAATACTAATACACCAGTATACTACTACTAGGGTTGAGAAGTCAGAAGAGAATAAATTTAGTAGTTAGTTAAAGGTAGGTGATGGAGCCATGGAGGAAATATATCAGTGATTGGAAATATGGAATGGATAGCTAGCTAGCTAGGGAAGTCATGAATACATGTGCAATTGTGCAAATCAAACTGCAATTGCAACACCACCTGACCAGACCTAGCTCTATATTAAGTATATATATATCTAATGTCTATCAGTGCAAGAATCTTACAAACAAAGCCATGAATCATAACCAAGGCCAGCCAAACCCAAACATGGCCGCCTGTATATATTACTATATCTTAAGAATAATAATCCAGCTCTGCACCTGACCCCAACCTCTGCACATTCTCTTCTACTAATAAGTTTCTACAATTCCACTACTACTAGTTAATTAAATACACATACACATATACACAAATAGGAATAGGACAGTGAGTGCCACATGCCCTCTTACCGAATTACTCCTAATAATCTTGATTATTCTTTTACCATGTGCGTCCCAATAATTATTGCAATCATCATCCACTATGGATCGGAGCACCTCTTCCTCTTTAATCTTTCTCCTAAATAGTAGTATTATTAAATTTTGTTTCGCACAAATTAAACTCTCACTATTTACCATGAATGAATTGGTCTTCAATCTTAGCTTGATTTGGTGTATCTTATGTTACCAACTAGGGAAAAACTAGCTACCCATCCTCTCCTCCATACCCTCATTCCATTTGGATAATGTTTTATTCTTATCCACACACACACACACACATTTATATGCTATTTTCTTCTATTATTATATACACACATATATATATACCTTTCTTTAAAGAGCCTAAGATCTTATCTCCTAAATAATGTTCCAACAATATATACATATTAAAGAAAATACTAATATCTTACCTTATTAAATGATGACTTTGATTATGAAAATGATCGGCCCGGCCACTGACTATTCATCAGTAATAAACTCTACATATTAAGTACTATTTGAATAATAAAAATTTGAAAAGCAATATATACCGGTATTACTATTATTTATTGATTAAAATTAAAGTAAAGCAATCATAACTGACTCATGCATGTAGATGATCCTTGACTGTGTTTAGAATAAATAATAAATAGAAAAATTATAGGGTCCAGAAAAAGGGAGTGGTGGTTGGAGGTTGGTGATTGGTCACACCACCTCATTTAATTTCTTTACCTACTTACTCCTTCACTACTTTTAATTTGTACTAGTACTAGTACTACCTCCGTTTTTTTTTATAATACAACAAAGTACTATTTGCTACTATTTATTATTCGAGTTTAACTCTAATATTTATCATAGTTATATAAGGAAAAACATAGTCAAGTGAGATCTTGTTGTATTTGTCTCGTCATGTAGTTTTTAAATATCAAACTTTTAAAATTTTTACTTATACCGAACTTAAGTTATTAATAGTTCAAAAGATGCATTGGATGTTTGTTGCACTATCAAATTATTATTTTGTTTTATTTTTAAAACCTTAATATAAATAACTAAAATTTTATTTTAATGGCGCCACCTTTCTATTAGTAATACTTTTTCGTATATCATACTCGGTACACGAGACGGAGTAGATACCAATTTTTTTTTTTTTTAAATAACTTATTCAGAATAGAAAAGGAAAATAAACACCACATTTTATCGCTGAAGAATAAACACCACATTTTGATATTATATATATAGAAGAATAGTTTTGAAAAATTAGAATAAAATATAATAATATTCTCGGATGGAAAGCCAGAATTCTCTCGATATGGAAGCCGCAAAGTAATTATAGAAAAATTGTATGTATGACAAGGAAATGGAGCTCTCAATCATACTGGACATGATAAATTTTATGACCAATATTATGAGGTGAAGCGATAAAAAAATAATAAATAAAATAAGTAAAATAGAAAAAGTGGATGTGAATGTGGATATTTGTTCTAGAAGGGCATGTTACTTGTACCTAAATATTTGGCACCATATGGCTTTAGATATTGCACAAAGACGATGATGATGATATTTTAATTTAACAACTCACCCACCAAACGACGTTCTAGATGCATTATGCATTGTTATTATGCTTTTCATTCCTCTTCCCACTTTCCACCCTTTCTTTTTTTGCTAATTGCATAATGTCACTATTTTTCATTTCTATAGAATTCGTTCTCTTTTCGCCTCATTTAATCAGGTTTAATATGAATTTTTTTATATTATGTTCTGATGATGATTTAATTTGATGTGATATACAAATTGTTTTAATAAAAATAAATAATAAGTTTGAATAACCTTAACCGATCAAGTTAGTAAGTGGAGTAGTACATTTTTAGGATCGAATTTTCATTTTAGGATGGAAAAACAAAAAAAATGAATTCTTAAAATAATACTTCCTCTGTCTCATTGTTTTTGTTACAGAGGCCTCCGACACACATGCCGAGATACATTTTAACGGTTAATAACTTAAATTATGTACAGGGAAAAGTCATAAAAATTTGATTGTCTAAAACTACAAGATTAGACGAATCTAATAAAATCTCACTTGACTATATTTTTTTTACATAGCTACGATAAAAATTCGAATCAAAATTAAATAATAAATAGTGCCAAAGACTCATACGTAACAAAAACGGTGAGACGGAGGAAGTAGTAGTACTATTTGAATTTGCAAAGAACATTGACTTGTAACCTAACATATCGGGATAGAGGAAGGCAATTATGTGGAGGGCTCGGGGGTGGGGCCAATTGCTACACCCCAATATTTTTGGTTAGCTTTAAAAAATAAAAAAAAATAAAATCAAAATAAAAACCTAAAACGCATCAACTGCAAGGGAAAATCGACCAAACAGCTGAGATGAGTGCCATGGGACCTTGACAATTGAAGAAAAAGTCATTAATCTTAAGTCCAATAAAATCTGTAAATAACTAGAATTACCCAAAAAAAAAAATATAAGAGAAGATATTACGATTTCACAAATCGATTGATATTTCCATAAAAAAATGCACATAAACTATTTACTAGTATTTTGTTCTCATTCCATCTCAACTTTTGATATTTGTTGATCAACTTTATTCTAATATTATTGTAATTATATAATTAAACAAAAATACTTGTTAATTTTGTATGATCGCATAGTTTTAGAATATATAATTTATATAATTTTTATTATTTTTTTAAATATTAATTGCTAAATAAGTGCATTAAAATGTGTGTAGGGAGAAAAATATCTAATAATGAATTGGGACAATATAAGTAACATTTAAGTTTACTTGTTACATAAAAGAAATAATAATAGAGCAAAATTATAGTTGGATCAAAACCATATTGGTAAGGCCATGCTTATCTATATATATTTATGAAGTACTATTATAAAGTAGAATAGTTAACGAATAGAACTAGGGGTGGGCATTTTTTTGTCGGGTATCGGGTACCCGACCCGAACCCGGCATGTCGGGTTCGAGTTTTAATTTTCAAAACCTGACATTTCGGGTACCCGACCCGACAATATATCTATCGGGTCGGGTGTCGGGTTTCTAGCCGGATACCCGATCGGATATCGGGTACCCGACAAAATAAACAAACAAATAAATTTTAATCTTTTCCCCTAATATTTATTATATATTTTGCTCTACAATATTCATATATATGTATTTGATAATTAGTACTTATTTTTTATTCAATGTGGTGAAATATTAAGTATAAGCTTAAAAAATTTGTAAAGTCTATGATATTTAATTTTTTTTTGGAATTAGTGATGGATAATATAATTAAAAAATCGAAGATAACACGATAAGTTATATTTTTTATTTTAATTAATAGTGTCAGAGAACTAAATTTAATTAAATAATATCTAGCAAAAAAATTTAATTAAATAATACTAATTTAATCAATAAGATGACGTTAAATATAGTAATAAATAAAACTGAAATTTTATATTTTTTAAATAAGAATTTTTTTAAAATAAGAGAATTGATAGTTATTATTATTTTAAATCAAGAAAATTTTAAAAATAAAGCTACTAGTACCACCATCATAGTTATTATTATTTTAAATTGATAGTTATTATCATTTTAAATTAAAATAAAAACTTTCTTATTAAAATTTTCTATAACAATATAAATGAATATACCTATATATGCTTGAATATTAGTAATAACCTTAGTTTTTTTAAAGAATTGTGTAACTTGGGTTACTAATTGTATTTTTTAAAATTAAAACTAAATAAATTGAATATATATTTTTTAAAAAATATTTTTCGGGTATCCGACAACCCGACCCGATAAAGTCGGGTACCCGATAATGCTTTTGTGCGGGTCGGGGTTCGGGTATCTATTTTAGACACCCGATAGTGCCGGGTACCCGAACCCGAAAACCCAACCCGATGCCCACCCTAAGTAGAACTATCCGAATTTGATTTAGGACTCAACTCCAAAAAAAAATAAATAAAAAAGGAAAGCTCAATATAATAATAAAAAAATCGAATCGAGTTAACTAGTGAAGTAGCTTAATTAAGCATGAAGCTGGAACTAGCTCGAGTAGACGAAACATTTAAGTTTTTTTTTTACAAAAGCCGAAGCCAGAAAATAAAGAAAGAATAATTAATATAGTAGTAGTACGTAGAAATAATTAAGAAAAATGATAGGCGTAATATAAAGAGCTCTTTGGAATATGGAAGTGGAAGGCTGTGTGGGCTGGCGCCTACACTACAGGTGTTCTCATCAATTGGACTTGTTGAGACATGATAAGATGAGATGAGTTAATTAATTGAGGTTGAGGCCCAACCCAATTCAACTATCATCTCATGAATCATTATCTCATCTTCCTTCCAGCTTAGCTTGCACTCCATCGCTATCTGATCTGCCATTTCTCCTCCAATTCTCAATTCAATCTCTCCACGTCCACAGCCCGCCTACCCACCCACTTATAATAGTAAAAAGGAATAAAAACCCTGCAGCAGGAATAGGATCATAGGAGGATGGGCTGGCTAGCAAAATTGTTGTGCAGTTTGGACGATATATTTTATTGTCAACAGATATACTACTACTATACGTAGATTTGAGAGCATTATGGTTTTTCAATCTGCCACTGTTGCAATTTTTGGCTTAGCCAATGGCCAATGGACTACTAGATTTGGTTGTTTCTGTTATAGAAAAAAACAATACTACTACTACTACTACTATAGGAATACTACTACTTACTAGTAGTAATTGAAAATGAATTGGACTCCAGTAACAGACAGTAATAGTCCAGTAAAACGGTAACACGCACGCCCTCATTTTTCTCGACTCCCCAAAAACCCTTTCTTTCGAGTTTCGCCCACTCAAATGAAATACTACCCTTTCTCTTCTCTTTTTCTTGATGGTTTCCCGCGGCCGCTTTTCCATTTACTACTATTCTTCTTCTACTCTTGTTTGCGTTTGGGGATGTTTGGGAGCCGCCGGATCTGCTAGCGGATAGCGGATCCGGAGAGAGAATTGTCTCACAATCTGCTCTCCAAATCTGCTATCTGCCGGCAGATCTGCTGACTCCCAAACATCCACTTTATCCCATTCTCTCATACGCATACGGCATACCTCTAACTGAGAGAGATGCACCAATCAATCGCCCCACCCTAGTTTACTGTTTAGTTAGTTAGTTATGCACAATCACATGTTGAGGTTCCGAAACGGATTGTGCCCTCCTCTCTCGCCTCCTTTGTTCAACTCGCTATAACTCGTTTCCCTCCCTACTTCCTCCTACTACTCCACCTTCCCAACTATTCCCAATAACATGTCTTTTTCTACCGCCCTTCTCCGTTCCCCTCACTCCCTACACCATTCCGGGAACCACCACACCCTCAACCTTGCTAAAATGCCCTCCCACGCTTGCTCCCTTCATAGCGCTGCTCCCAATGCAATGCCCTTTAAGTCCTGGATAGTTCCCCAACAAATTCATTCCGCTAACCTAGCCTGCTCGCCCCACACGCCCTCCTTTTGTACGCGGGCTGGAGTCACGGATGATGTCGACGCGGAGAATGTGAAATTGAGGGTGCACAGGAAGCAGAGGGTCAGTGGGTGTCCGGATTTGTTGACAATACCGGGAGTGGGACCGAGGAATTTGAGGAAGCTGGTGGATAAAGGGTTTGAGGGTGTAGCGCAGCTTAAACAGCTCTACAAGGACAAGGTATGGACTGTTTTTTTAAGAGTAAAGCTGCTTCTTTATTTGTGTATGCACAAGGTTTACATGCTAGTTAGATTATGGTCCCCTTGAAATTGTGTTGTTGAAGAATTTCGTTTAGCATATTCGTAATTCGTTGGAAGTCACTAGGTTTGAGAATGCCTCGGCTGTTGTTCACAGGGACGTTTTTCTTCTAATTTTGAGTCGAATGTTTATTTTTGCAGCATTTTTATATAGTTGGATGGAGAAATGACTGGCTTTATTATGTACATGACTTGGTTCTATTGTACTGAGCATATGCAATACAATGGTGTTGCAGTTTGTTGGGCAATCGAGTCAGAGAATGGTAGAATATCTACAGAGTTCGGTTGGGATCTTACACAAAAGCCATGCTGAGAGTATAACTACATATATCAAGGAGAGTGTGGATGGTGAGTTGGAGCAGAGTGATTCGAAACCCGCAAGAAGTAAGCGGATCACTCTTTGTGTTGAAGGAAATATCAGCGTTGGAAAAACCACCTTCTTGCGGAGGATTGCTAATGAAACAGTTGAACTTAGAGATCTTGTGGAGATAGTTCCTGAACCAATTGACAAGTGGCAGAATGTTGGTCCTGACCACTTTAATATATTAGATGCATTTTATGCTGAGCCCGAGAGGTATGCATATACATTCCAAAACTATGTGTTTGTTACGAGAGTTATGCAAGAGAGAGAGTCATCTGGTGGCATTAAGCCTCTCAGGCTGATGGAGCGGAGCATTTTCAGTGATAGGATGGTAAATGTTCTTCTCTTGGACTTTCCCGTTATTGCTTCATTGTATCGTGAAGTTCAGTTTAAACTGTTGATGTTTGATGTCCTTATCAAATGGAGAGTTTAAGTGAAAAAAAAATTGGCTATCTAGATAATCTTTCCATTTTCTTTTTCCTGAATATGCATGGCAGTGAAGGCATGTAAAACCACAATATGCATACGCGTAAAAGTTGCCAGCTTCCAATATCTGCACTGAATCTGTTTATTGAGCTATTACATAACATGAATTCAATGACTGTGAACTAGTGATATTTAGGGGGAAAATAATCTAATTGTGTCTTGTCTGATTCATTTTGACCGTGCTCTTTTATACAAAGGTCTTTGTGAGAGCTGTTCATGAGGCTAAGTGGATGAATGAGATGGAGATCAGCATTTATGACTCATGGTTTGATCCTGTTGTTTCAAGCTTGCCTGGCCTTATTCCTGATGGATTTATCTATCTTAGAGCCAGCCCCAATACTTGCCATAAGCGTATGATGTTGCGGAAGAGAGCAGAGGAGGGTGGGGTCACTCTTGATTATTTGCAAGGCTTGCATGAAAAACATGAAAGCTGGCTTTTCCCGTTTCAGAGTGGGAATCATGGAGTACTGTCTGTGAGTAGTAATCTACCCACAGAGATTGATTGGTCTTTACATCCCAATATAAGGGATCGTGTGTTTTATTTGGATGGTGATCATATGCACTCAAGCATTCGAAAGGTATAATCCCTGTGCCCTTCTGTTTATCCTATAATAGATTCTCCAATCTCCATCCATGTTTTCCATTGTTTTTCTACTACCTCCATTTTGCACCAAGCAGGTTCCTGCGTTGGTTCTTGACTGTGAGCCTGACATTGATTTCAGCCAAGATATAGAAGCCAAGCGAGAGTAAGCTTGAATTTTGCTTCTCAAACAAAGATGCCACTATATGTCAAACAATGTGCTTACTACTAATTGCTTTAACTACTTAACAAAATTGGTGCTCTCAAATCTCAATGAATGAATTTTTTTTTTTTTTTTGAGGAAAATCTCAATGAATGAATTAGCCCATGATTATTTATCTAAGCTGCTTGTTTGCCCTTTTGTAAGGTATGCTCGCCAAGTTGCTGAGTTCTTTGAATTCATAAAGAAGCAGAACGAAGTTTCTGGTTCAAATTCTGGAGACACTGCAGGGAGGAGTGAACGCCAGCTAGTACTGCCACATAATGGAAATCTATGGTTGCCAGGAACAACACCATTTCCAGATGCGTCGCTCAAGTCTCTGGATTTAAGACAATCCTTGTCCTTAATGTCTCAGTAGTGGGGACTTCCTTTTTTCCCCGTTTGTCTGAGCTTGTCCATATGTTGATGTCCAAACATGGTTTTACCTTAACCTTCCTCTCAATTTTTGGATGCTTATTAGGATTGCTTGGAAGTTATGCATTGTAGTTTTCCAAGGGGACAGTGCTCCATCTTTATCCTTACAAGTTCAAACCATTTGTGATGTATTTTGATTTTTGTAATGATAAGTATAATATGATATTTTGATGTTTTGCATTGTTAGGTCTATAATGCATGACCCAAAAAAAAATGAAGGAAAAAAAAAAAAAAAACAAACAAAACAAAAATGCAAGATGATGGTAAATGGGTTTTATTCGAATTACTTTCAATTATATGGGCCATTGCGTGTCTAAAATTGCTGGGCTTAAAGATCCATAAACAGGCCCAACTGTAGAGCCAGTTGAAGATGCATTTTTCCTTCTGGAACGTCAACTGATACATTTCATTATTTCAATCGCCTGAAGAACCAACAAACCCTCGCCCTTCTTCGGAGTATAGAATATAGAAGATCCCCCATTTTTGCGATTTCCGTTTTTCCTTCATTGGACCTATGGCGATGAACACCGGAATCAGGTCTTGCGCTTCGAAGCTACTCGCTTCTGCTCCGTCAATTGCTCCCAAATCAGGTCAGACCTTTGTGGCTTTATTAGTAATGTATTTTAATTTCTTTCGTCAACGTTTCCTGTGATCTGTTTTATTATTTGTTCCTTTGATATGTTGAACAATTTTACGAATTCTAACCCGAATCTTGAAGAATATGGATGGGTTGATGTGGTGGATCGGATTTTCTGCACACATGTTTGCTGCGTTTTTTCACATGTGGACATTATACCCCCTTCGTCCTTGTTTATGTTTGTTTTTTCTCCGACGAATCGAACTTTGTTTCTGTTGTTTATTCCCGGCCATTTGGCATTAATTTGTCTTACCGGAAATTTATTGGGTTGTAAAGTGGGTTGCTTATTGGTTATATGTGTATTTTTCTTGTGTTTTTTTGCCCGGACGAATCTAATTTTATCCTCTTGTTTATTTCTGGCTGGGAACCATTTGGCAGTAATTTGACATAGCGGAAATTGATTGGGTTGTAAAATGGGTTGCGTATTGTAATTGTTTCTATGACTGGTATTCAATCATCACATCCATTTTATTTTTTTTCCAAGGATTGTGTCACAATGTGTTTGTGTTGCAGTGTCAAAATAAATTTTGATGTAATGACAAGTTAGTTTTGGGGGTAATATAGGTCTTCAATTTTGTATTTGTGAGTTGCTTGCTTGTGAAGCCCAGTGGAAGGGAAATGCCTATAAAACTTTGCCAGTTTGATTGATGGATTATGTTAATTTCTGTTAGGCATTTTTATAGTCTTTAGTTGTTCTCTGAAGCACTGTGATGAGTTACCTGCCTGAGGATTACTGAGTTTAAGTTATCGGAGTTTCTTTAAACTAGTAATTATTTCATGGTATGTGTTGTGTGTGAGTCTAGGTGTCAATGGCACCATGGTGCAGCCACGGCACCATATGCCCTTGTGTGGTGCACTCCTTCAAATCACGAGTATCATGTGCCATTGCTCACAGATGCACCATGGTGAAGCACTTCTTTTTATTGTCTCATTAATTTAAAATTGTTTTTGGCCATCACTTTTAAGAATTGTGTTTCCCTATTTTATTTTCTATTCTCTTTCTATTTGAAATTACACACTAGTGCCAAAGTTTTAAAGTACGTTTTTTGAGGCGGTACGATTTTGTATCGCCTCACGAGGCGTAAGCCTCGAGGCGGTCTGAGGCGTAAAATCGAGGCGTAAATGCTTAAAAATAATCCTAAATTAATTACATAACTTTCTTTTAAAGTAGAAAAGATCTAACATAAATGATAGATATTTCCAAAAGGGGAAGAATAATGAAAAAAATAGGAAAATAGAAAGAAAAGTGAAAGTAAAAGTCTGGAAAGTTGTAGTGAAGTGCAGTATAATGAAAACATGCAAACAGAGTAGAAGAGGGAAGAAGAGGGAAGAAGGGTTATTATTTAAAATTTTTTGTATGTTACTTATTGTTGTAGAGTCTGTAGTTACTACACCATTAATGTTGGCTTCCTTCTCCCTAGAAACTATTAGTCTTATCGAGACCCTCAACTAAAATTAAATGTTATTAATGTTGGCTTCCCTATCCCCCAATGGTTTGTCTTCTCCAGACTTGCAACCCACTTCTGCTTTAAACCCTAATCCCTCATATTATCTGAAAATCGAATTCCGCTCCTAGCTCCAGCGCCTCCAGCGCCGCCGCGCTCCGGCGTGACCTGCGGCGCTGCCTGCTTAGCCCGCCTCGAACTACCTCACCCGCCTCTGCCGCCTCGACCGCCTTGCCAAAGGTAAGGCGTATATTTTACAGGCTGTGCTTGAGGCGGCGCCTCAAGTTCGAAAAACAGCCGCCTCGAGTCGAGGCGCGCCTCTCTGCCGCCTTTTAAAACAGTGACTAGTGCAAAACCACCTTAATTCACTACCTACCACCACTCCTGCATATTTTCATTCTCTTTTCAAATATTTTCGTGTGTGTTATGATGTATATATAATTTTTTAAAACCCTTTTAATGCTTTATGAGTATATTGTAGATCTTTTTTTTTTTAAAAAAAAGATTATGGTGCAAGTTATAATACATCTTGTATATCTTGTATTGTACTTCCTCCGTTTTAGAATATTTGCAACATTGGATAAGTTGCTACTATTTATACACTTTCACTTAAAGTTTTATTATACTTATACAAGTTAAAATATAGTCAAGTGAGATCTTGTTAGATTCGTCACGTCGTGTAGTTTTTAATTATCAAACTTTTTGAATTTTTACTTGTACCAAACTTGAGTTATTACTGATTTAAAATGTGTATTGGATTGCGTGAATGTGAGTCCGTAGCAAATAATAAAAAACGGAGGAAGTATGTAATAAATATTCTTCATTATGACAATGCACTGTGGCAATAAATTGCACAAGCTTTGCATAGTGGTGCCATTCGTCATTAACAACTATGGTTTGAGTAATTGTGGTATATGCTAAGTATTTGAATTGTTGAGATCATGAAGAAGCTTCTTTTGATATAAAATGGAATCCAGAATCCTAGGACTTGAACTCTCAAAGAATTTGAATGTGTGAATCATCCTGGGGATGTTGAGTTTTTGACTTGAGAACGCACTATAGATAGAATTGTATATCATTTGTGGTGTTGATCATTGATGGAGTCATGTGCGGACCTACAGTTGGGCCTGGGGGCCTGGCCCCACCAAAGTTTTTATTTTTTATTTTTACCTATTATGTAGTATTAGATTTATGTATCCCTAAATTTATTTTTTTTCTTCTTACCTCGTTCAAGTTTAAGTCCACAAATTATTTCCAAATTTTCTCTATCTTCTGTAAATTCCCAATTTTGAAATTCTTCCTCCCATATTTTGAAAATTATTGGTCGTCTAATCATTTTTGGTAGCCCATTTCTATAATAAGGATGAAGCTCCTTATAATATTTTAAAAAATAATTATAATTTTCAATTTATTTATAAGATATAAGTCATAACACTATAATGAAAAATTTAAAACACAAAACAAAATTAATTTTTATTTATTTTTAAGCCATGCACTGAAAATACTGTCTCTATGCCCAAAAGGGATCAACATGTCAACACCTACAAAGTAGTTCTTTACAAAGGATTAAAAATATTGAAATTAAAATTCTTTGTAGAGAAAAGCCAACGATGCGCTGCTCTACTTCAGCAAAAGGTATATCAAAAGGAAAAAATAGGGAATATGAAAAAGATGCTAAAAAAATAAAATTAAATAACTTTTAAAAATGTGGCCCCAAAAATTGGTGATACTGAACAAGAACACGGATTGCATGGCTTATTAGTTGGTCATGCGACTAGGACCCCCATGAGTAAAATCATGGGTCATGCATAATAAGATTATTTCCTTTAAAATCTTTATAATTGGTATACTAAAGATTACCCATTTGTCAGTTGGATTCAAAGCTGCCATGGCTTACAGATGCAACCTGTTGAAGCTCCTCTTTTTGTTTTTTCTTTGTTATTTAGTTTAAAATTGTTTTGGCCATCATTTTTAAGAATCTAGTTTCCCAGTTTTAATTTTTATTCTCTTACAATTAAAATTACACACCCATAGTCCACAACCACCTTAAGCTGCTGCTGTATATTTTCATTCTTTGAATAGCGCGTGTGTGAGTGTATGATGTACTTCCTCCGTTTTTTTTTTTTTTTTTTTTTGTTTTCTACGTTTGACAAATAGGTACTGTACACATATATACTTTGACTTAAAGTTTTATCATAGTTATACAAGTTAAAATATAGCCAAGTGAGATCTTGTTAGATTCGTCTCGTCTTAGTAGTTTTTAAATATCCAACTTTTAGAATTTTTACATGTACCGAATTTGAGTTATTAATGGTTTAAAAATGTGTATTGGACTGCGTGCTTGGGTGGGTCCGTAGCAATCTTTAAAAAATAAAGGAAGTATATTTTAGATTTTTTTAAAAAAAATCTCTGAAAAATATTGTCAATTTTTTAAAAATATTTTTGAAATCTCTTAATGGTTTAAAAATATTGTTTGTGGGTTTCATGCGTTCATATGTATGTAATAAACACTCTTCATTATGGCATGTTGTGCCATGGTATTGCACAAGCTTTGCACAGCTGTGCCATTCGTCAATTTCAACTATAGACTAAGAATTTGAATTGTTGAGATCATGAATAAGCTTCTTTTGATATATAATGGGATGCATAATCCTAGGACTCGAATTCTCAAAGAATCTAAACATGTGAGTCATCCAGGGGATGTTGATTTGAGGACACAATATAGGTAATATTGTATATGTAATATCATTTCTGGTGTTGATCATTGATGGAATCCTCAACGGATCTGGATGATGGCCAATGCATATAAAGATGGTTTCATTTAAAACCTTTATGAATGGTAGTACTAAAGATGATCCATTTGTTAGTTGAGTTTAAAACTGCCTGAAAAATTCAGCTCTATCTTTGTACCCTTCCAATATAAAGGCATTATGGCCAATATTTCAACCTGTAATTGGGGTTCGGTTAAATGTTAACATTCTTATGACCTGACCTTGTCTTAAACTTATTTTTCACATTTGATTTACAGAAAAATGCATCCTCTTTTTTCTTTTTCAGTGAACCGGGGTATTCACTCCACTAGTGTAAAGAAGATGGGAGGGGGGCACGGACATGATGAGCCTTACTACCTTCACGCAAAGCACATGTACAACTTGGACAGGATGAAAAACCAGAAACTAAAAGTAACTCTTGGGGTATTTTCAGCATTCAGCATTGGTGTCGGTGTCCCCATTTTTGCAGTCATCTTTCAGCAAAAGAAGACTGCTTCTGGATAATTTTTCTTCTTGAGCATTCCTACGTTGTAATAACAGAGCATGCGTGGTATGCTTTTGTTATAATAACACAGCCTGTTTCAAGCATTTAGGTAAAAGACTGAAGCCAGGAATCTTCTGTTTCAAAACAATTTCAGTTTTCCAACTCTCTCCTTGCCATGCTCTGTTTAATTTGTTCTGTCTCTACCTTTGAAAATAGTGCTTATACAGTTAAAGCTGGTTTCTTGGTGCTTTCTGCTATATAAATGGAAGTTGCTTTTTTTAATTTCTACATAAATATGAATTTTTCTTGGAAGAGACTCGTGGATGCTCAGCAGTTTGCTTGGACGCTGTATTTTTCTTCTTTTATCCCCATCATTTGCTTGTAATTTTCTTGCATGGTGAGACTCATTTGTGGGATGCAGCGATCAGAAGATATGAACTTGCATGTGTAAATTAATATTGTTACGAAATAAATACTAAGCAAACTAACAGAACAACCTTCAATAATGATGAGTATATCCGTCCGATTTTAGCAGTAAAACAGACTAGGTGGCATTTTGTGAATCAGGTTGCTGCTGCTGTTTAAGAACTAGATTCAGTGTGATTCTCCCCCACATTGATGAAGTGTGCACAAGTGTAATTGTGTCATGTATGTGTGCGTGTGAATTGACCAATCCCAATTTGGGAATGCATTCGAGTAAAGACACGCTGGATGGACTGCACAAACGACCTTCACTTGTGGAAAATATACATGTACAATAAAGTCGAGATACTGCTGTACTGTAATAAGATGCTCCAGCTGTACGTCTTATTCCTGGCATCATCATCATCATGATAGAAGTATTTTTATTGGGTGGACATATCCGTTGCCCAACATCATTTCTCTGCACACCCATTTCATACATAACGTACGTACATTAATGGGGGGGAGGTCAAATTTTCATACACTATGAAGAAGTTGCTTAAAATAAAATAAACCCATGCTTTCTCAATCAGTTCTTTATTACACAATCATTTAAGAAAGAAAACTGGCCTATATAAATGTAGAAGTTAATTATACTTCTCATTCTGGTCAGAACTAAATAAACATTTATCATACCATGGAGGGTTTATTAATAGCCATAACTATAAACCATATAGGTTACATGGATGGGGATTGTGGGGTGTCATCACATCCAACTAGGGAGTATACATAAATCTTGAGCAAATCCCTTTCTCACCTGCCTTTTAATCCCCTTGGGCTAAAGTAGTGGGCACTGAAGAAAAAGTAAGAGGGATCCAATGAATTTGGTGAAGGGGATTGGCCATTTCAGTAAAGGGAATCAAAGTGAAGAGAAAATACAGTAACATGCTTTCCTGAAATTAGACCATATATATATATATATGCAAGATAGACTCATAGACAGACAAATCCAGTGGTGACCTGATTCCCCTTTAATTCCTATCCTCTCTTGCTTTGGCTGTCCAACTATTTCATGTGCACAGTTCACTCTTTCGCACATCCCTTCAATTATTGCACTGTTAATAATTTTCCTTTTCTGCATCTCCAAATCATGACAGGTGAGAAGAAAAACTAAATTTTGGCTAATTTCTACCCACTTGCATGTTTAATTAGCCTAGGTGTACTTATATTAATATATAGGTATTATATATTTGTTGGAATTACTGATTGCCTGGAAAGAAACAACAGCTTAGAATGATTCCAGGAGGAAATAGCCACACAAATACAGTAAAGAAATTTGTACCCAAAAAAAAATACAGTAAAGAAATTCGTCTGTCCTAGTTCTCATTCAGAGGTTTAATTACATAATATCTCACCAGTTCTAATAATTCACTAAAACTTCACGACTATGCATATATATTCCAGCTGGATAATCTCCAGGCAATTTTCAGCTTACTAGATTTCCAGTTTATCCAAATCCCAATTAGGAAAACCAAAATGTGTATTTTATGCCTGCATAAGAAAAGTGTCGGCAGGAATGGCATCCACAATGTTCCAGATAAGCTAAACAATAAACCTATAATATCTCTTTCCAGCGCATAAAAATATAGTACATCAGGGAAAGAGGAAAAGGACCTTCCCTGAAGAAAAGTCAAAACAATTATAACAGCACCAGAACGGGAACCAGAACAGAACCAGCCTTGCTTGCTTTCATTGCTCTCAGGACACTACTTTCTAGCACTGAATGAATGAATACAGCGACCACTAAAATGAAGTTTGGGAATTAACTGCACGGTTATCAAGATCACATTTTTTTTTCCCCCAAATCTTCAAATAAAGATCACATTTTTTTTTGCTTTTCTGAGAAATGGGCACAAGAATTTACATCAAACTCGTAAACAAACCCAATTTCAAGATTGTTTCTACTTCGAACCCAACATTCTGATTGATGACGATAAGACCTAATTTGGAATTAAGATGCATCCATCCGGGCATAAAGAGTAAAAATGAAAGCTTGATGATCGAGTTTGGGAAACAAATTAAACACGCATACAGAATACACACAATGCAATGGCAACGGTTAAAATTAAATTATGTATGCACACAGTTGAAATTTTAACCTAGTTATGGGGGAGAAGATGATAAGAATTACTGCAATCATAGCGAAGAAAAATTCCAGAAAAATACAGAAGTTGTGCACACTGCAGGGAAGGAACAAATCGGGAGGGAATTATTGCGAGTCTTTGGGGTTTTCATCGCCGCTGTCGCTGTGCTGGGGCTGACTTTGATGGTGCGGGTGTTGATGCTCCAAATTCATCCCCAAATCTATTCTGCTATTGCTACTATTGTTGTATGCACTGAGTGATGCCACCATCCCCATGTTCGTTTCCGTCATGCCCAACCCTAGATGATGCTGATGCGGCTGCTGCTGCTGATGATGCTGCAGCACCATCGACCCTAATTGAACGGGATTGAATCGCCCCGAGCCGGGAAATTCGAAACCCCCAATTCTCTGCATAGAAGATGCCTTGTACGGCCACTCTTGCTGCCCTACCGTCGCTGTGGCGGCGGCTCCCGTTACAGGGAGCATCCAGAAGGCGTTTCCGACGTTGGCGGCGGCAGGGGCCACGGCCCACATGGCGGGAGCCGGGATGAAATTGGAAGGCTGGGAGGATCCGGGTTTAGGGTCCGATCCACTTTCTTGGTCCTGCGCTGCGGTTCGTCCTTGTTTGGGCGACGTTGCGCCGCTCGTATCCTCTCTGAAGCGTTTTTTCATGAAATTGTCATCGGGTGGTTCTTGGGCGAAAGGAACGGCGGCGCTGGAGGCGAGCTGGTGGTGGTGAAAACCCAGCATGCCAGCAGCGCCGCCGAGGAAAAGCGGCGCGGATTTCGACGGCGGGGCGGAGATGGTGGTGCCGCTGCTGCGCAGGGAGACGTTGAGCGTGGAGAAATTGGCAGGGATAGTGCCTGTCCCGGTGGCGGCTATGATGGCGGGCTCAGCTTGGTGCAGGAGCCACTCGATGGTTTCGCCATCGGATTTGTGGCCCAATTCTCTGGTGAGCTGAAAGACGCGAGCGGCGCAGAGAGCGGGCATGCGTATCCGGCGGCCACGGCCATCGACCTTTGTGTGGCGGTCTTTGGAGGGTTTCTTCGCCACCACTTTGTTGGCGGCAGAATTATTATGGTTGGCGCTGTCATCGTTGTTGCTAGTAGGGGTGGTGGAAGGGTTAGTGGTGGTGGCGGCGGAGGAAGAGGCGGAGTGGGCTAGGGTTCTTGATTGAGGGGGGATGGAGATGGAGCCCATGAAGCTGGGGGGGCCATGGGAGGACCCAGAACCGGATTCGTGTTGACTGTGGAGGTGGTGGTGGTGGTGGCGCGGGGAGACGAGCTGCAGAGAAGCTGCGGCGGCGTCGTGGTGGTCCGAGTTATGGTTGGGGGCTGAAGCAGCTCCAGAATTCTTGGCGTGTGACTGATCCATAAATTCCATACTGTATTTGTTAAAGGGGGTTGGGGACTGGGGCAGGGGGGTGGGGGGGATGACTGATGACAGGTTTTGCTGTTGGTGGGGGATTTCAAGAAAATCTTATTGGGACTACTGCAAACATTGTCCCAATTGTCAAAATTGGTGTAGAGAAGGCCAAAGCCAAGGCAAGAAGGCCATCCACATAACAATAAGGGAGTGTTGAGAGAAAGGGAGGGTTTTTCTTTTTCTTTTTCTTTTAATTTTTCATTTTTTTTCTCTATTTAAAGAAGAAGAAAAATAAATAAATAAATAAAAGAAAAGGTAGCAAGGGAAGGGATGATGAAGAAATGTTGGTTGCAAAGTATTTTGAGCCAACTGAGCAAGTGGGGGAAGGAAGGAAGGAATTGGTGGGGGTTTCTTTCTTTTTATCCTCCCTTTTTTGAGTATTTCCTCGCCTCTCTCTCTATGCTCTCTATCTGGCTTATTACTACTGCTACTGCTCACTCACTCACTCACTCATCAATTAGTTTTTCCTTGTGTGTTGGGGGTTGACTGCTGTCTTTGGAGTGAGAGAAACAAAGGAAGAATAATAAACCTTGGAAAGCAAGAGAGCTTGAGGCTGAGGTAGATAAGCTATTGGCCTAATGACCTATGGGAGGAGGGAGGAGTGTAGTCTGTAGACATGGAGTAGTACTATACTAGTATCAAAAAGAGAATCAGTGTATGTGAGCTGGAGGGGGTCCAAGTGGGGGGTGGGTGGGCAGGTCAGGTGGGGACCCTATGAGAAAGATGAATAAATGTAAGCAGTGCAGAGAGGAGAGGCAGAGACTGAAGCCCACTCGTGGGGTCTTTCTTTTCTTTCTTATGAGTAACCACAAACAGTGAACTTTAGCTGTCCCCCAAAACAATCTTCACCCCCCCCTTCCCATTTTTATTTTGGGTAATCACTAAACCAGTAAACGTAAACGAAGTAATATACGACAGTACCCGGTCAGTCCCCTGCCAATATCTTTTTTGACCGCCGACAAAAAACCTATACTTTTATGCCCGAAAAGTCAAAAACGACCCTGGGTCGACAATGGGGTCGACGTCGACCCCGGTTTAACAAGTCGAACCCGAGGTTAATTAATAATGTGGATTAGGGAGGCGGGGTCGTGTGTCATGGTGGACCCCGGGTTTCCGAAGTCGACCCACGACCCCGGGGAAAGAAGTCGAACCCGGGGTTTTATTTTTATTTTTTTTTTTTTTGCGTGTGGGCTTAATTAATAAGTACTTCTTACTACTTATTATTTTTTATTATTTATGAATTATTATTATAATTAAATTGTATAATTATTATCAATAATAAATTTTAATAAATAGTATTAAAAAAAATATTATAATATTAAGAAATTATTTATTATTTATTATGAATTATTATTATAATTAAATTTGAACAATTATTATCAATAATAAATAGTAAGAAATATTATAGTATAAATAATTTTACAATAATTTGAATATTTAAACTGACGATTTATTAAATGTAATGCTAATATATTATTTTACAATTATAATAAATATTCAGATTTTTTTATAAATTTTTTTAAAAAGTATTAAACAATATGTATTATTATCAAAGGTGGAATTAGTATCTAGTGTAAAAATAATTATTACAAATATTAAAAATTTGATAAATTAATAATTTAATAATAGTAAAAATTAATTTGACTATTTATTACTTTCATTTTAATCCAATGATATTTATTATTATTATTTTAATTAATACTCTTAAAATGACAATATTTATTGTATTATAATTAATGAAGTATTATGGAAATATAATTATTTTAATTTTCCGTCTACAAATATTATAAAATCTATTATAAGAAAATAATAATAATAAGTTTTATTTATTATTAATATTACATTATTATTATTAATATTATTATTATTATCATTATTATTAATATTCTTTTACTGTTATTATTAATATTATTATTATTATCATTATTATTATTAATATTATTATTATTATCATTATTATTAATATTACAGGGCAAAAGAGGGGTATGTGGTTTACCGTGTCCGTGTTAGACCCGTCGGCGCTGGTGCACGGGAATGGAATAATTATTATCATTATTATTAATATTCTTTTACTATTGTTTGTAGAATAATTATTATAATGTATTTTTAGTTTTAATACTAAAAATTTAAATATTAATATAAATATTAAAATTATACATTATTATTATTAATTTAATAATAGCAAAAATTATTTTGACTATATTTATTACTTTCTCTTTTGTTATAATAATAAATATTTTTGATTAATAATTTTCTCTAATAATATTGTAACAAACATAAAATAATTGTAATTATGAAAGGCGTCGTGTATGCCCAAATTTCAATTTGCCGCCACCCCATCCACCATCCCCTCCAGCTCTTTGAATCTGCAAGGCCATACTGAATGTCCCGAGAGGAGTAATATTTGGAATGTCATAGTCAGCACATTCTTCATGATGCAGTTATTGTGCTTCCAATGACGGTCCTTACCAATGCCGCCCATGCCAAATGTTGTATTTTCCAATACCTTCCAATTCCTGATTCGGACAAAATTGATAGGCCATACTCAATGTTCCCGAAAGGAGTAATTTTTTTAATGTCATGACCGCAACATTAACGTTGATGTTGTGATCGTGGTTACTGTTGATGCATGCCCAGTGTTCCACAACAGCAACATTCACCCTGATGTGGCGCTTGTGATTCCGAATGTGGCACTCTTACCTATACCTCCCATTCCCCTGAAATGAAACTGCCGACTTACAACACTAACCTGCAGTCAAGCATCCAGAATATATAAATCATTAGATTGAATAATAATAATAATAATAATAATAATAATAATAATAATAATAATAATAATAATAATAAGGGTGAATAATAATAATAATAATAATAAACCATTAGATTTGTTATGTGAAAAACTGTAAAATTACCTCCAGTGAATAATTGTTGGGAATTCATCCTAGTAGCTCAATTTAACTCCCTTCGTTGATTACTCTCTGCAGCCTTCTGCACCATATGCAACCGAAATAAATGGTGCTATCTACGGTGCTGGTGGCTATGATGGGGACTGCAGAATTTTATCCTCTCGGAAAGCCGATTCTTCAAGCTCTGTGATGTAAGATTTGAGCTTGATGCATGGCCAGTGTTTAACCTGTCGCAACACGACCTATGTGGGACAGGCTATACTCATGCTACACGAAAGGAGTAATATTTGGAATGTCACGATCACTACATTCATCCTGATGTAGTGATTGTGCTTCCAATTAGGGTCATTACCAATGCCGCCCATTCCAAATACATCCAAATTGAAGTTGAACACCAAAACCCTCATGTTTTCTCCAGCCACTGAAGTTGAACACCAAAACCCTGAATTGGAGGAGTCTTCTCAAATTGAAAGAGATTTGGAAGTGCATATCAGATGCATGGACATAGGGTCTTTAATAGAGTTGCCCAAGATTCAGGTGCCGTTTTGTCCTCCATCTCCATACCACCCACCAAGGCTTGCCCCTCTGAATGTTCTACGGTCCTAGTGCACCCGCTCCCATTTTGACCGCTGAACAATGGGAGGTGGATCGAACCGTCGTCATTACCAATGCCGCCCAGGCCAATGTTGTTGTTACAAACGTGGCGACCATGTCGCGGGATGTTGTATTTGGGCAATACCTACAAGTAAACATTACAAAATAATATTAATAACGGCGATCAATACATTTTTGTAAAGTTAATGCTAATAATATGAATAGTAATAATGAAATTAATACGACTAATACCACTCTGGCCGCCTGAGTTTATATTGTGATCAATCCGCTGCTATCCTTTTCCCATGGCATCTCGCATTGGCCACTGAACCGCCCAATTTCCTTTGGAATGTCGTGTATGCCCAATTTTCAACTTGCCGCCTCCCCATCCACTATCTTCGGCAGCTCCTTGTATTCATAGGTCATTCTCAACATTCCGAAAGGAGCAATATTCGGAATGTGACGACCGCAGCATTCACCCTGCTGCGACGCTTGTGATTCCGAACGTGACACTCTTACCTATACCTCCCATTCCCCTGAAGTGGAACTGCGAAATGTCGATGTCCCATGTGGCAAAATTCACCCAATCTCCGAAATGACCTACAGTTATCATAGCAAACATTGTGTACCCATTGCAATTCTTCTCCCTATGTTCAACCTCTCTCAACCTCCCTAAACGGAAGGAGTAATATTTGGAATGTCGACTCATAGTGTTTCTTCTCCCGATGCCCCTTTATTATGTCGGCCTATAGTGTTTCTTCTCCCTATGCTCAACCTCTCTCAGCCGACTGCTCTCTTTCCTCCATCTCCCTATTCCCAACCGTTTCATGAGTTCTACGGCTCCCGGTACACGCGTTGCCAAATCTATCTCTAGAATAATTTTCTGAACGGACATTACCAATGCCGCCCAGACCAAGTGTGACGCGTGTGAGTCGAAGTGTAGCCATTACCAATGCCGCCCAGGCCAATGTTGTCTTTTCGAATGCCGCTCATGTCCAATTGTTGTATTTGGACAATACCTACAGGTAAACATTACAAAATATTATTAATAATGGCGATCTAAAAAATTTAATTAATATTAATGCTAATAATATGAATAGTAATAATACGAAATCAGTCACAATAAATTATTGATAATATTATTATCAATATTATCAATAATTATCAATAATTATTAAAAAAAATTAACTATTATTATCGGTAATGGTAACTTATTACCATTATTGATAATGGTAAATTATTACTCATAATTTACCATTATTCAATTTATAACAAATTAGTATAATCAATTTACAAATTTAACAAATAATTATTATGCTAACGAATAACACATAAATTTAATCAATTACAATTTATTAACAATTAAATTTATTAATAATTATTAACAAAATAAGTATATTAACAAGTTAATAAATGAAGAAATTTAAATGATTTAAAAACACCCCAAAAAATTTAAATTTAATCAATTAAATGTTTGATTAACAATTAAATTTTAAAAACGCTTTAATTAATAATATAATTTGAAAATAAAATAATGAGGACGTGGGCGGGAACCCAAGCGCGGACGCCCAGGGCAGGATCGAGCTCGCACCCACTGAGTCGACGTCGAACCGCGGGTTCGAGCTCGATCCTCGCGGGTCGACGTCGACCCGCTTTAAGTAAACCCTGGGGCCGACTTGTTTTATTAGGAATTCCTAAGTCGACCCCCCCCCCCCCCACCGACTCACGCTCTCTCTCTCACTCTCTCCGGCGATTTTTTGGGTGATTTTAAGTAAACCCTGGACGCCCCTCCCTCTCGATCCGTTCTTGATTCCGCTCTGTATCTCGCACAATACTGTAATAGTACTGAAAATCTCCCCAAGTCATGGGCATACGAAGCTCATCCTCACTCTCCGATCCCGAACTACTTTCTTCAGCACGGTCTGCATGACCATCGACCTCCAACCGCTCGGTCACTACTGCATCTCCGCATACATTCTCCACCGGCTCCGGCACATCTTCGATCCGCAACTGCCTTCCTCCTCCATGTGCTACACCGCGCCCATATCCTGCAAAATTACCCATACCGCTACTTCCGTCCACATTTCCCCGTACCACTCCGTACCCGTGGCTGCTCCCAGCTACATTTTCATTCCCGTATATATTTATTGTCGGTGTCGGGCCAAATATGTTGTCCATCACGCTTCCAGAATGTAGCTCAACGTACGACATGGTTCTTTGCGCGTCGTAGTTAGTTGAGTTCTGTGTCTCTTGTATCCCTTCAATTCCCAATAATATCTCAAACTTATAGAAAATACTGATGGGGTTAAGCGTTAACTGAGTACTATGGATACCAAGTAATCTCATGTAATGCAGCGTTAACATTTCTAAATTATTCATATTACGATGGATTTACGCAGCATTGCAAAATAAAACTTACGGTTTCGTCCTTGCTCTTCCTCGTCGTGTGGATGCCACTCGCCCTGGTACCATGTGCTCCCGGTCAGTGACTCCCAGAATGACATTGCTACGTTTAGTCAATCACCCACACCTAATAACACATAAATTAACAATAATAATATTAGTAATATTACTACTAATAATAAATAATATTATTACCAATAATATTAATAATAGTAATATAATTAGTTATAATAATAATACTAATAATAATATAAATAATTAATAATATTACAAATAATAGTAATAATACTAATAATAATAATATTAGATTATAACCGAATTCAATAACCGACTTCAATAAAGAAAATAATAATGCTGATAAAAAAATAATAATAACATTAATAATAACAATAAGAATAAATTAATAATAACAACAGTAATAAAAATAATAATACTTATTCATAGTAATAATAATAATAATAGTAATAAAATTAATAGTAATAAATAATATATTATAACTGTTATAATAATAATAAATAATTATACTTAATATTAGTAATAAATAATAATAATAATAATAGTAGTAAAATTAACAATAATAAATAATATATTAAACTGTTATAATAATAATAAATAATTATACTTAATAATAGTAATAATAATAATAATAGTAATAATAATAATAATTAATAGTAGTAATAAAAATAATAGTAATAAATGATAATATTATGACTGTTATAATAATAATAATTATTAGTACTTAATAATACTAATAAAAAATAATAACATTAATAATAACGATAAATAAATAATAATAATAATAATAGTAATAAGAGTAATAAAAATAATAATACTTATTATAATAGTAATATTCATAAAAACAATAACAATTATAAATAAATAAATACTAATAATAATATTAGTCCTACCAATGAAATAAATAATAATAATAATAATAATAATACTAATAATCCTAATAATAAATACTAATAACAGTTAAATAATACTATTAAATAATAATACTAATATTACTCCTACCCTAAACCGAAATAAAACAATAATTATAATAATAATAATAATAATTAGTATCAATAATAAATAATACTAATAATAAATACGAATATGATTTAATTAATGCTATTAAATAATAATAATACTAATAATTAAATACATTAATAATAATAATAATAATAATAATAACAGTTAAAATAAATAATATTAATAATAATAATAATAATAATAATACCAACGAAAATATGAAAACAAACAAATTAAACCTTAGTTGTTCTACTGTAATGATAATTAACAACATAAAACATAAAATTTAAGAAATAAATCCTAAAAATTAAGACTGTTTCGGCATTTTTAATACTAATATACCATATTTTTAACTAAATTAATATTACTCATTGTGCTACTAACAATTACACATCTATATTTGGTATTAACATAAACACAAACAACACAAAAACAACATTTTAAACTAATACTACAACATATTTAACTACTCACTGCATTTAAGCACTTAATAATCGGAATTACTAAACAAAGCATACTAAAAATTATACCTCACAGCAAAATTGAGGCAGTAAACAGCAACAATGCCCTTGGATCTCAAGGCTCCCTTCCAAAATGCAGCAACAATACTCCCTTCAAGTTTGAGAAATGAAGCTGTGCATGTGTGCAACTTAGATCTTAGATCCGAAATTTATTGACTTCAAATTAATGGTGGGTGGTCAGCAATTATTCCAGGGTCGGAAGCGGGTTCGACATCGAACCCACCAGGGTCGAGACGACAACCACTGACCTCCGGTCCCCACAAATGGCAGAGAATCTTAGGAGGGGTCGAAGTCGACCCCAAAGGTTCGACTACGAACCGGGGTTCGAGGATCCTCGACGGGTTCGTCAATGTCACGACCCCGACCCTCTCTAATCTCACGAACCCGGGTTTCTTAATCCCCATTATTAATTAAGCCCGGGTTCGACTTCTTCCAGTGGGTTCGACGTCGACCCTGTTGTCGACCCAGGGTCGTTTTTGACTTTTCGGGCATAAAAGTATAGGTTTTCTGTCGGCGGTCAAAAAAGATATTTGCAGGCCCCTGACAGGGTACTGCAATTTGGCACCCAAACGTAAACCCTTCCTTTGAGGTGTTGGGCTCCTGCTCCAGGATTTCCCAACCAAGCTGCATAGTAATAGTAATGCAGATTTCTGGGGCAGGGAAGAATTTGAGAGGGGTAGTAAAAAAGAGAGGAAAAAATCTCTTCTTGCAGGAAGTGTCATTGCCAGCCATTTGCCCATTAGGCCATTAGCCAATGGAAATGTTATTACTATGAATTCTGCTCAAAGAGAGGCGGCTGGGCTGACAATCCCAACTCCCAGGTGTGAAACCTGGAAAAACATTGGTGGACAATATTCTCCAACCCAAAAGCTGAAGGCCTCAGTCTTTCTCCACTTTATTATCTTAACCCAAATAAACAAGTTATGGAACAACAGTGTCGACTTTATACTAATTTATTAAAGGCAGTGAGTGTATTGTTTAAGATTGTTGATGATGACGATTATTATGATGAGAGAGCAATCAACATGGAGTATCTCTCCATGGGAGCTGAGATCCCCGGAGTCTCAGGACTTGGTCATCATGACAGTGATATTAGACCCCCATTTAATGACAGATGTAGTAATTAAAATGAAATAGTAGTATAAAAAAGACTGAATGATGAATCAGGGATGAGGGTCCAGGGAATTGAATGAGAGGAGACTGAGGATGGAGGGAGTGAGTGAGTGAGTGTGGCCTAGCTAGCTGCAATATCTGGCCTGGCCCCTGACCCCTCTCTCCCTCAAACAAGGCAAATAGCAGAAAGAGGAGCAGGGAAGGCAGGGGACCAATAAGAGAAAGTGATACCAAGTACTCAGCCCTGTCCTGTCCTGACAACCCCCTCATGAATAAACAACAACAGAGTGGACGACTGTGGACTGTGGACATGTGACCAGGACAAACTACATTTAAGGAGTAGATATGAAGTGTATAGTATTATTTTCATTTGATTCTTGTAAATGAATTATCTCCTATAGTCCCCTAGTATTTCCTTCCTTCCCCTTCCCATTTGACTCGGGGAAACAAAAAAAAGCTAAGAGACTGGACAGCTCAAGCTCAGCCTAGGCCAACCAAGCATCTTCTTACATGCCACAACAAAAAGAAACAAAAGAAACACTAAACTACAGCTCATCCCTTCTTGCCCCACCTAACCCCATTCATAACCCTTTTCGTTATTTCACTTTCTTTTCAATGGACGACCAAGAAAAAAAGGAGTAAACAAATGCCCCCTCTCTAATAATTCATTCATACACTGGAGTACCATATTTTCTGCAATTATTTCTCAGTTTGAGTGTCTGAGAAGTGACAATGGAATGTCACTTTCAGTAGTTGGGAACACTTTCTTTTTCAATTACACAATGGTTTTGCAGCATTTCCCACGTTCCTACACAAATGATTCTACCAAAATCTTGCAAAGATTACAAATTTATAATGAGACATACACAGAAACACTTGGCATTACTGAATAGTAATCAAAATCAGTATATGAATCACTTTGAAGAGGAGGCAGCACAAATGATTAAAATGTCTTCTTCTTTTTTTCCAATTTTTTTTTTTTATTTGAAGGGGAATAATTGAGTCTTACCAGACCACTTAATATACAGAAAACGGAAACTTGTCGCCACGCACGCCTACAAACAAGGTAAACGGTCAAATAAGATTACGGCTGCAGCAAAACATGTGAGTCTCACCTTTCTCTTCGGTCTTTTATCTTTTAACACAGATTTGAATTTGATGGGTGCCTCTTTCTCTGCAAGGGTATGTCTTTCAGCAAGTCCATGAGGATGATCTCTTGATAACAGGCTTCATTTGCTTGTCCTCTTCCAGAGAGATCATTCCCAAATGTGATGGATCCTCCAGCATCATTTTTGCAACAAGATATCCAGCAATGGACCATGTTTGGTATTTTCTAGCCTGCTTACCAATGTATCTTCCCAACTTCCCATCATAGTACTCGGGCCAGCTATCCTTCAGCAAACGGCTCTCTGCAAGATCGATTGCTCGTCTTGCAATTTGCGGACGCCCGGTTTTGATGCACGCAGCTGTTAGCAGCCATAAAAGCACTGGATCCATATGCAAGTGAATGTAGAAACATGGAATACTAATCAGTTTCCAAAAATGTACACTAAGAAACTAAATGAAGAGCTATTGAGCCAAAGGAATCAAGAAATAACTATGAATGAACCTGGCCAAGACCCTCCATTATGATAACTCCATCTAGTATTTTTTGGATCACAACCGGTGACAATTCGCCACTCGTGACTTTCAATAGCCGGGTAAGTTATCTTTAGAGGCATTTCTCCGACCAATTCCTCCCACCTTTCCTCGAACAGATCCATAATTGCAGAAGCTTGCTCGGGAGTGGCGAGAGAGGACAATATGGCAACACAATTACCCAAGGCAAACCATCTAAAGTCCATCCTCGCAGGACTAACATTTCCAATAAAATAACCACCACGCATCGGCATAAAATCAAATACCCAATCAGGAATCGAATCAGGAATGACATTAAACTTATTAACAGCTGTATGTGAGTATTCTTCGGTTTTGTAGCGATATATATCATTTAATTGTTGAAAATCAAGCCAAAAGTAACTTCTCATGTGATAACTCAAGGCATGCAGACGCTTCACAATCCTCTCAATGAATTCTTTGCCTTCTGCGTCATGTTTCAACATCGCCAGAGCACATCTTAAGGCCATGAAGAAGAGTGCTTGGATCTCGATAGGGTACCCATATACTCCCTGTGATTGTTGGATAGGAATTTCAAGGTATGAATTTATTAAGTCAGTTCTATGAGAATATCACAATTCAACTATACTACTACATATTCAAGACTCATTCCACAAGTTCATACTATAATGTTCTTCCTGAAAATGTTGCATTTATTAGTACTTGCCTTCTTAAGAATGAACCACAACAAAACATACAAAGCAAACGATGCTATGGATCCAAATTCTAATCACTAAATTATTTAAAGAATTCATATTATTAATATCATGACATCTTTGCATTTGCTTTCCTGTGAATTAAAAGAAAATCAATGTAAAGACCTTTATATCAATTTAACTTGAGGCTTCAAAATTCATCTTTGCAGCTGTTAATTGCTGACCTAACCGTCGCATATTCTTAAGACATGAATTGTAAAATTATTTACCATTCTGCGATCAATCATCGAGCACCCATCAGCACAGAGCAATGTTGGGAATGTGTCAAAACCTTCTGAAAGACACAAGGCTAAAATAAGCCTCATCCCCTTTTGGCAGTCTGGTGTTTCAGCCAGAGATAGGTCTCCAGTTGATTTTGTATATGCACGGAGAAGAATTATCCACCAAAAACCAGAATCGACCGGAGCTACCCTTCCAATTGCACTCTCACCAAAATCTGCTATCAAAGTATCTGTCTTGCGAACAGGATCATGAAGCACTTTGAAACTAGCTGGCATAACACCTTCACCAAGTTTGAATCTATCTACTCGCTTTTCCCACCCTTGAAGATGAAGTGTCTTTAATAAGAAATTTTTAACTATATCTGGCTCTCCATTCATTAAAAAGGCCAATGCACTTGGCACGAAATCTCGAACAAAAACCTGCAATGTATATAAGCTATTTACATTCAGCAAAAAAAAGCCCACAGACATCAATGGAAGTAGGAAAGTATGTATCACAGTAGATTCAATTATGTTTGATATTTTAATAACAATTTTCACCTGACTGTACTAATGCTATATAAATAAAGTCAACCTTCAAATGTCAGCGAAAATGTAATTTTAAGATTTCACCAAACCAAAAGCCTTAATCAGTTAGCTAAGAAAAGCCATCTGTTTCAACCTGATCGTAATTTAAGACTTCCTCAGAGGCGTGATCAACAGCAGCAATTGTGCCAACTGGCTGGCCTCGAAAGTAAACCATTGACTGTCGAAGCGCTTCCCAAGCATCGGCAACAATTGGATGCGGCTCAAAAGAATTCCTAGTAGATGAAGCAGGGGTGTCCAAAACAGATCTTCCAGGAGAGTACCCACTATCATAACTATCCAAAACTCTTGCCAAACCAATTGATAATTCACTAAGTGATCTCTCGTCAAACGATCTCTTCCTCTCAATGTTTATTCTGGGTTTGTCAAGTAGCCTTGACAGGTCAAAATCGTCCATTTCAGATAGTGAGCAGTGCGAACCCACATTTTTGAGCCCCATCTCTTTTGTGCCATCCACTCCCCCTTTTGGGCCATCAGGAATAATCTTAACGGCGTCCATAATCTCCTCTAACTTTCAGTGCAAGTATACTCTGCACAACCAGAAACAACCACCATCAGATAGAACTAAACAACAAACACGTATACATGCATTTATGCATGAATTCAAACGTACGAAGTCAGAATATAGAATGACGTGGCCAAAGCAAACACCTCCCTGACAGCATATTTCAAGATCAGATAGAATAACAACTATTCACTCCTGATATCTCTACATCAATTAAAGATCAACTAATACAATATTGGTGCAGAAAAAGAAGAATACAAAGCAGGGGAAACTTTTTATACTCAGATTTTGCCAAACATAACATTCCAAAATGCAATTAATAAACAAATAGCAATGTAAAAGGTTAAAATAAACTCAATTAACAACCAAAGTATCTGTTTGTTGGCTATCCCCATGTCACATTCTTGTCTTTTCAGACCAGTAATAAGGAAATCAAAGATTAAAGGCCATCTGAGTTATCAAGATTTAATTTTTCCTTATGTCCACAGTTAAAACTTAAAAATAAGAATAACATCGTATCCCATGGAAAATAACATTGACTATGGCTAGTTATTAATACAACTGCTCCTACTTGCGCTCTACCTCAAAAAAAGTGCATAAAAATTTACCTAGGAGAATTCAAGCGAGTATCCACCTAAAAGATAGTAAAACCTAAAATCTCACCTACTCCACAAAACATAGAAAAAAGAAATGAAGAAAGGGGTATCTTTTCCAAAAGAGAAAAACAAAAGACAAGAATCGGGTACTTGTTAGTAGAAAGATCACTTCTTTAGACCCCACCACCGCACCCTGTAATAGAAAACTGTAAAATTAAACATTGAATGTTTGCAAGCTGAAATAACAAGAAGGAATCTGCATTTATTAAAACTCAAAAGACAGCCTGGAAACTGCAACACACAAGAGTTCTGAAAGATCCCTTAAAATCAGCTGAAAAATGGAGGAAACTAGACACACAATCATCGAATGATGCCAGGGTAAATGCAAAATTAGTCAAAGACACAGCAGATCTATATTTTGCGCAACAAACCCATTAACACAAAGGGATAGGAAATACATATAAACGGAGAAAGAACAATAGACATGAAGGATATTTATACCAGCAAGAAGAAAAGTAGAGAACACAGAAGAAGCAATGGATATCCTGGCGGAAAGGCCGACGGGCGGCGAGATTGCCGGAAGGAGGAGACGCAAAGTAGAAGGGCCTAGAAAAATGGGGAGGGAAGGAAAAAGTAGTCATTTTGGCAGAGCTGAGATTTATAGCCAACAAACTAGAGTAAGAAAGCGCATTAGTGCGTGAAAGTTGTGTGAGAGAGTGAAAAGGGGTAAATTAATGAATAATGCTATAATAATAATAATAAAATAAATAAAGTGGCCTCAAAATATCAAAATTAAATAATTAATAAACTACTCATAAGTCCGCCTCGGTGAGGGAAATCTTTCATTACAATTTACTGTACAGCTTTTTTTGTTTAATGTACAGTAAGTAGTACAGTATTTCTGTAAGTAATACTCTTACCGGCTTTTGCCCGTTCAAACACGATTTTCCCTTTTTCTCTTTTTAATTACACGTCTTGACCACAAATTCTGTTTGTTCTCTGTCGCCTTTTGTAAATAGTTTGATCAAATGTTTACACTTTACAGAATTGAAGCCCAAATTTTTCGATTTCAGAATGCTTATGAATGTGATACAACACGAGCTTGGAACTTAATGTAATGTACGCCCCCTACCTTTATTTGTTATTAAAAATTTAAAATCATTCTTCTTATTACATTGAGATTCTTTCTCCCAATATAAAGATTATAACATTAACTAAATCTTTTAGCGAATAGAATTGTTTACAAGTAAATTTAAGTTCTGCTTGATTTCATTTCTTGTTAAAAATAAAATAAGTTTATTTTTGAATTTAATTGAACTTAAATACTTCTATTATTTTAAATTCGGTATGATTGGTGGATCTATGATATATACCTCCACAATACATTTATCTAGTCAATCGCTTCGAATATACTTCCTCTGTTTCCGTGAAAATGCAACATTCACCCAATGCACGCAGTCCAATGCATATTTTAAATCATTAATAACTTAAGTTCGGTATAAGTAAAAAATTTAAAAGTTTGATATTTAAAAATTACATGACGAGACGAATCCAACAAAATCTCACTTGACTATGTTTTTCCCTATATAACTATGATAAAAAATTTAAGTCAAAGTTAAACAATTAATAGTAACAAATACTGAAATTGTGCAATATCAAAAGAACGGAGGAAGTATATACCTCCACAATTTCGTAAAACTTATTGTATGGAATTAAATGCTGAGTATTTATTTAATCATAAACTAATAAAATGAAATACTCCTATAAACTAGCTAAACTTTAAATATATGGTATTTCTATCTAAAGGTTTGGGAACTAATATCTTTATACATATTTTGCAAAATATGGTGAATTTTTGAGGAGGATTGGATTGGACTGAGAGAAATTGAGTAATATTGAGATACAGGTAACCGTTTGGACCGGTGATGCCAACTCAGCAAATAGTGTTAGGTACAGGGAAAAGGGCAACCGGCGGGCAACTGGGCAAGTGGGTGGGAGACACCGACGTGGCTAAAACGACAACGTTTTAGCTTTAAGCATTTCGATTTGAGTTTAGTAGTAGTACTTAGTATTTTAATTGGCATCAGCCAGCTTTGCTTAGCACAAAAAGGCTCTTGATTTTCAATTCAGTCATTATACTCCCTCCTTATATGTTTTTTCTTTAGAAATCAAAAAATAGTACTCCCTCCGTCCCGCGAAAGTTGACCCGTATTTCTTTTTGAGATGTCCCACGAAATTTGACACGTTTCCTTTTTTAGATAAATTAAATTAATATAAATATAATTAGAATTTTAATAGTTTCTAAAAACCCATTAAAAGTAATTACTTTAACTATTCTGCACAACTCCCAATACACTTTTATTTTTCTATACAAATCCCTTACATTTCTTTAATTCCCCATATCTCAAAATAGGTACAAACAAAAATTATATAAAATATACTCATATTCTAAAACTAGACACCTAGACGATTCTAACAAGACTACACTTGAATTTTTTTTCTAATTAAATCATTACCATAATATTAAGTCAAAGTTAAACAATAAGTAAAGTGAAAATTCATTAAAATTTTAAACACGAATACCCACAACACTTTAACCATTAAACCCCACTATATAAATTACCGTGCCCAAAAGAAACGCGTCAACTTTCGCGGGACGGAGGGAGTATGTCGTAATAATTTTTAGAATATTTATATTATTCCATCCGATCTTTAATAATTGTCTCTTTCATCTTAATTTCAATAATCAATATCTACATTAATTAACTGATAAATCTTCATTTTTCTCAATCAACTAAACTTTTTTATAATAAATATCAAGAAATAATAGTATTTATATAAAGTAAATAGTGATATTGTAAAAATATAGTATAACTACCTACCAATGACAACGATCGTAAAACACTTTATAATTTCTAAAAACACTACTATTAAAGAGACTACTAAAAAGCATGGAGTGCGTAGTTTTTAGTATATTGGATAAAACAAAAGCCAAATCGAAGAAACAAAAGAAAAGACCAAAACGGGGGACATTATATTTCCCAGAAATTAATACTAACACTAATACTAGAGCATCAACATGGATGTTTAATGTTTATTAATTACCATCAATTTGACAATTGATGACTCCCTCAACCTCAAGACTATATAGTACTCCACTACTATATACTAGAGTGTTACTGTTAGCTAATGAAAATAAAATAAAATACGTCCAGTAATAACACAATCAAGTTCAAGTTGCAAGATCATGCAACCATGTCCATGTGATTAATTAATTAATTAATTAATTACAGGACACGTCAGAATTGATTTTGATTCAGCAACAAATATTGACTAAACCTACCCACCTACCTACAAGTTGCATTTCATTAGTCATCATTACATCAAAATATTAATACTGTAGTGTAATTAAAACAAGGCAAATTTGATGAGGATGTTCATCTTCCTTCCATCCAGTTTTTGTCACATGCATCATCATCCAATTAAACACCCAAACTACAAAATCAAACAATTCCACTACATACATACATACATACATACATACATACTCTCTGCTACCTTTTTTCCCCGTTTAATTTATTTTTCTGGAATTAATATAATTAGTAATTACCTAGCTAGTGGAGTACTATATATATGTCAATGGGGTAAGTCGACCGAACTACATGCATGTCGTATTCAAATTTAATTATGTAGGATTAATTAAATAGAATAATAATGTAATAATATTGGTGAATTATATAAAAATAAATGTCTAGGTACAATGCAGGCATGTTTGATTGATTCTCGGACCGCAGTACACTGCATATATAAGTATATATACTACTGTTGATGTCCTGTGTGTGTGGTTACACTTACGTTGTGTGCTTTTCCATCATGCATAGCATATAAATATATACACTGCATGTTTTGGATATTAATTACCAATATATATATATATATATATATATATATGTAGCGCTATAATAATGAATTAATTAAGTGCATGCAACTAACACATGATCATGGATATGAAAGCAATTACTGTTGATGATAATACTATTAACATGAAGTAGTAATATGTATGTATGTATGAATGTATGTATCCTCATATCCATATCTGTAAACAAAACAAAACTGTATCGGCGGTTGTTTAGGTAAGAATTCATTTAATGAATTGACAGCGTAGCTAGCCTAGTACACACGTGTTTTTTTTTATATAGTAGTCGTAGTCTTGTAGATGAAATGAAATTAAAGGCCACCCACACCCACAACACCCCACTGACTTATTATTACAAGTTGATTAGAATGAAAACCCTAAATTAAAATTGTAATTAAAGTTGCAGAGCAGTCCAAATTAGCGGTGTTGTTCATACTGCATTCATTTCTTAAGAGCTCCATCGAGTGTGGGCCAAGGTATTATAGCTAGCTAGTAGTATGGGATGTTTGGGAGTCAGCGAATCCGCTAGCGGATAGCAGATTCGGAGAGAAAATTGTGAGAGAAAATGCTGATTTAATCCGCTATATGCTCCTAAATATGCCGGCTTCAAAACATACCCTATATACTACCTCCGTCTCAGTATATTTGTTACGGATGGTTTTTTGGCACTATTCACTGTTTAACTTTGATTCGAATTTTTATCATAGCTATGTAAGAAAAAACATAGTCAAGTGAGATCTTGTTGGATTCGTCAATTCTTGTAGTTTTAGACAATTAATTTTTTATAACTTTTCGTTGTACATAATTTAAGTTATTAACCGTTAAAAATGTGTATGTAACAAAAATAATGAGACGGAGTATATACACACGTGACATGCATGTGATGTAGTAGTATCAAATTTCATGATCGAGTCGTCGTCATGTTATATAATTCATCACATATTTTCTTAAATTTCTCACAAATTAATTTCCTTAGCTGCTTCTACAATCGTACATTCAATTCAATCAACACTACGTACTCAACTTTTTCCTTAATTAGCTTATTCTACGTACTACTCACGTATATAAATTTAATTTTCTTTGATGCAATCAATATGAAAAATGATGAATCATTTTTATTTTTATACTTGTACTATTATTACATCTTCAAGTCAAGCATGGATAATGCCATTCCAAATACACATACACATTCTTTTTGGGAAAAGTAGTTAGTTAGTATTATTCCCACCAATATACTACTACAATATAAGAAATTTGTTCCCACTGGACTTTCTTTTTCGTGTTTAATTTGCTTCATACGTAAATAGCATCTCTGAAAAGTAACTTCGTTTTTTTTATTTATTTTTAAAAAAACCTTTAATAACATTAAAAACTTGCAATAAAGGAAAATTCCACCTGCAAGTCTGTGGCTCCAAATGAATGTGAATTCATTCGTAAGCAAAAAAATGAAGTGGAAACCTTATCCATAAGACCATAACAATGCCATAAAATTGTTGTTTTGACAGCAGCAAGAAAAGAGCAAAGAAAAATAGACCTCAAAGAAAAAGCCCTTTTGCTCCTAGTGCTTTATAAATATAATACTATTCCTATTTATGATAGTATTATGAGAGCAAACAAAGAATGAGAGAAAAGAAAAGTCAAATAATGTCACTTTCATAGCATCAAGAAGAAAACAAAGGGCAGTACCAATTTGAGGAAATATAAATGTGGTGTAGGTCCATTCCCCATTTAATTTTATTTGGATGGATGATACTAATTCAATTTTTTTTTTTTTTTGTCAATGTCATGCCCCACGCGAGCTCTGATGTCGCCACGTGACTTTTTTGTTGTATGTCCTGTGGAAATTGGAATGTGGGGTTTGCACACTGCACTGTGCTCGGTTTAGGACAAATCATTTTACCGATTTTAGAGAAGTGGGCTCGTCTAAATTTGTTTGGGAACCAATCACTTTGGATTTATGTAGTAATAATAATATAATATTCTATCTATATGTTATTTTATACTAACATTTTTGGGATTTATGTAGCAATAATATTCTATCCATATGTAGTTCAATTTTTTCCTTTAGGATTTTGATCATTATATTTATAGTATCAAAATCAATTTGATACTGCAGGCCCAGGTTTAAAACGTCAATCTGGGCCAGAAACTGGTTGCTCAATTGCTATTGGGCCTACAAAAAAAGCCCAATGATAGCTAAAAGTCCCGACCTGTGGTTGCAGAATAACTATAAATATAATAGTGTCAACTGTAAAGCAACAAAGAGGGCTGAAAATTATGGATGCACAAAATTGCAATGTTGCAATGTCAACCCTCAAATCTACAATCATGACAACAGGTACAAATATCATACCCAAATGCTAGCAAAAGCTTCTTCAAGAGCCCTCTTCTTTCTTATTTCTACACTCCATCCACCAGCTCTTGCAGCCTTTTCTGCCCTTCGTCTCATTGTTTCTTCATCTTCATATTCGTGTCCAAACATGTCATGGACAGGTTGAGGGGCCATGACCGGGCGTGGAACTGTAATTCCTGCCCCTGCAATGGCCGGTGCATATTGCCCCTGAGGAACACTGCTTGCTGTTGCTTGGGAGCTTGAGGACTGAATCAATCAAGGGAGAAACCAGTTAGGCAAAGTCCAGACCACATAGGCAATATACATTGAATTCAGACGTGAAACAATATAGATACCAACACCTGTGTCTATCACTCTATCCATTAAGCTTAAAGACACAGAAAATTTAAGAGTTCTTGCAGAAGATTAAATGTTAATGATATTCGAGACAAACTTCAATTCTCATTTCAAAGATGTGAAAAAGTCCTTTCTTTACCACACATCCAACCTATTTATGATTCTCAATTTACAGTAAAGATCAGAAATCCCATTGCACATTGAGGTAATGAAAGCAAAATATGTATTAAATCAGGAAAAGACTAACAAATGCACCCCAAAATTGTATTAAAATGAGAGAACTTACAAGATCAACACCCATCGTAGGAACTTGTCCTTTGCTTGCTGCCAGGGCAGCTGCATATTCCTCAGCCTATTTGACAATGGAAAGAGAACATAAAAATGAAGGCAGAACATCAAGAATGTGGTAGCTTCTTAGAAATTCACAACCAACAAAAGTGAAGTGCAATTCGTTGTGAGAAATAGAATAGCAAACCTTGCGAGCTTGAGCAATCATGATTTGTTCGGCATTCTCTCTCTGGTACTGGGAACATCTATTCCATCAACTAAATTCACAACTGCAAGAGAATACCCAAATCTTTAATTGATTGCTGATATTATAGCATGCACATACTAATAATAAGTTACTTACTCATGTCCTCTACTTCCTCCAAGTAGTCATTGTATTCCTTTAAGGATGGGAAATCCTCTTCTCTTTTGTTGTATCTGAAATTCAGCAAGCCGACATCAAGTAAGAAATTGAGACAGTTTAGAAAACATATTATCAGAGACTTTCACCTAAGATAATAACATAGAAGGGACACAATGCAGGACACGTAAGAAAGGAGGGAAGTTTCATACAGTATTCTATTCCCAAATCCCAACACACATCATCCTAAAAGACAAACGTTTAAAATTGACTTCCGTGAAGAACTCCTTCCTTGCCTTGACATGGGAGGGTAATGAAATGGATGGAGATACCTCTGGGAAGGGGAAGGGAACGCAGGGTCCTCGCGACAATGTTTCCCAATGACGGAATTCAACGATTTTTCAATCCTTGCATGGAATATACGTGGCGCCATGCATAGGAACACCCAACGCCACCTTGGAGATATGCTACGGTCCTTACGACCGTCTGTGTTGATTATTATGGAACCCCGGGGTCCGTTTGATCGGCTTCGGGTGCAACTGTATCGATGGAATTATGAGGCGGTCCATGTGATTGAGAGTGTGGGACAGGCTGGTGGCATTTGGTTTCTCCAAAGGATCAGCCAGCAAACTCTATTCTCAATCACTTCTCTCATGCCTCAAATTATTACTGTTCGGATTTCATGTGGTGATACGGCTTGGTCTTTATCCGCGATATATGCGAATCCTCGTTCCGGGGATCGGCTTGCGGACTGGCATGATATGCGGATTGTTGGTTCCCTTGTGAACGGTCCTTGGTGTGCGATCGGTGATTGAAATGATATATTATGTCTATCTGAGTCTACAGGAGTGGTTCATGACCCTAGACGATGTAGTGAGTATCGGGATATGTTGGACGACTGTGGTCTACGTACAATCCACACAGTCGGTGACCTATTCACTGGGCAACGTAACAACTCGGGTGGGCCTGTAGCTCGCAAACGCCTGGGCTGTTGCTAATGCATCTTGGTCGGCCCTTTTCCCGGGAGGCATGGTGGAGGTTCTTCCTCGTCGGGTGTCAGATCATAATGCACTTATCATGAAGTGTCATCAGAATTTTGGAGCTGTGGGGGACAGGCCATTTCGATGGGAACTTGCATGGTCTACTCATCCACATTATAGTCATATTGTGGATGCGGCTTGGCATGGGGGGAATCTGGATATCTGTGATCGCATTCAACAGGTTCAAGAGGCTTCTAAGTTCTTCAATAGACACACCTTCGGCCATATTAGGGGGAAGAAAAATCGTTTATTGAGGAGATTAGCAGGAATTCATAGAGTTCTTGGGAGAGTCGACTCGGTCGTACTCCATTTGCTGGAAGGGGAACTTTCCAAGGAATTAGACGAGGTGCTTCGTCAGGAGGAAATGATGTGGTTCCAGAAATCCCGAGATAAATGTATTCGCCATGGGGATGGGAATACTCGGTATTTCCATGCCCAAACCCTTATTCGGAGGAAGAAAAGTAATATTTTAGGCCTCGAGATTGATGGGGGAATGGACTACCAATGAAGCTACCATGCGAGATCATGCTCGCTCACATTTTCATTCCTTGTTTGCAGCTTCCAATCGCCCCCCCTGTCCGCCGGGTATCCTGACCACGTTACCTGCCATGCCGGCAGCCCCGGGACTTGATCAGGAAGTGTGCATAGATGAAGTTACTTTGGCTGTTAAAGATATGAAGAGTTACTCGGCGTCGGCGCCGGGACCGGATGGGCTGCCAACTATCTTTTATAAATTATACTGGACATCCGTTGGTGATTCGGTGTGGAGATTTGTGAAAGAGGCTATTGCATCGGGCTCCTTTGACTCAACGATTGCTGCCACCCTCATTTGCTTGATTCCAGAAGTTGAAGTCTCTAGGGAAATCCGCCAATTCCGTCCGATCAGTCTTTGTAACATATGTTATAAAGTATTAACTAAGGTACTAGTGAACCGCTTGCATCCAATTCTACAATCCTACATAGGATCTTTTCAGTCGGCGTTTTTGCCCGGGCGTGGTACAGCTAGCAATGCTATTATCTTGCAAGAAGTGCTTTCAGTATTAAAAAATACTAGCCGAAGAGCTCAATCTATTTTATTAAAGGTGGATCTGGAAAAGGCATATGATAATGTCCAATGGGATTTCTTGGATGAATGTCTTCAGGAGATGGGGATGCCGGGAACGTTGGCTCGTATTATTATGTTTTGTGTGCGGTCTCCTTCATATACTCTCTTATGGAACGGGGCGACCCTACCTCCCTTTACGCCGGCAAAAGGGCTTCGCCAAGGTGACCCCCTCTCCCCGTATCTATTCATTATTGTGATGGAGAAGCTCTCTCGTTCTATTTTGCAGCAAGTATCTGAGGGGCACTGGGAACCTATTTCATTGGGTCGGGGGTTCCAGCTATCTCTCACCTCATGTTTGCGGATGACCTCCTATTATTCTCAGGGGCGTCGGATTCGAGTGTGGGGGTGTATAGACCGAGTCTTGTCGGCCTTTGCTGGACAATCGGGGTTGAAGGTTAATGTTCGCAAGTCTTGCGCTATGGCTTCAACATCGGTTCCTTTGGCCACTATTAATCGGATTGAGGGGCTTCTGAACATTCGATTTACAGCTGACATTGGGAAATATCTTGG
Organism: Hygrophila difformis; assembly: GCA_030278955.1. Classification (NCBI taxonomy): domain Eukaryota; kingdom Viridiplantae; phylum Streptophyta; class Magnoliopsida; order Lamiales; family Acanthaceae; genus Hygrophila; species Hygrophila difformis. Next base: position 445,840 of record JAOANR010000011.1, read on the forward strand.
ATTTCCCCTCATGGCGGGTATGCCCCGAGCTAGCCAGTTAGAATTTTTAGTTGATCGACTGCACGATAAGATGTGTGCTTGAAAACGAGCTCTACTCAATAAAGCAGGTTGGATCACCTTGGCACGGGCTGTACTCAATTCAATTTCATCATATACTATGCAGATTATGTGGATACCGGCGTCTATCTGTGATTTTCTTGACCGAGTTATTAGAAGATTTATATGGAAGGATGTGCATGGGCATGGCATACACCTTGTAAATTGGGACGTGGTGGCTAAACCACGCAAACTGGGCGGTCTTGGCCTCCGGAAGAGTAGGGATATGAATATAGCGCTTCTTGGCAAGCTATATCGAGCTATTCTATGTAGGGAGTTGCATGCTTGGACATCTATTTTCCTGGCCAAATATCGGTGTCAGGGTGGCCACTTTTCTCAGCGACCTACCACGTCGGCCACTTACAAAGCCCTCCAGCGAGTTGGTCCGTTGTTGGCGCATGGATTCAGAACTCGGCTTGGATCTGGCGACATCAACTTCTGGGATAGTAATTGGTTGCCGAGGGGACCGCTAGCTGGACATGTCTCTTACATTTATATATCGGAGACTACTCTTAAGGTGAAGGACGTGTTTGATCGGTCCAATTGGGGTTTGGATAGGCTGTGGTCTCCCCTTCCTCAATCGATAATCAATGAGATCAAGGCCTTTGGACCGACTCCCCTTCACAATGATGTTGAGGATACTTTCTGCTGGATAGGGAGTGGATCCGGCAATTACTCAGTGGCTAGTGGCTATGAATGGTTGCTACGGTCTCGTGGTGTGCATGATGTTGATGGGATTTCTTGGGTGTGGAGGGTTCCTGCTCCTGAAAAAATCAGATTATTGCTTTGGCTATTTGTCAAAGATGCATTGCCTACGAATGCTATTCGATATCGACACGGCATGGTGCCCTCGCCTGTCTGTGCCATCTGTGGCACGCTGGAGGAAACCGCCTCCCATGTGTTCTTTCAATGTCCTTGGGTGCTACATATCTGGCAAAGTGTAGTAGGGGCTGGTGCACCATTTCTCAGTATGGATACAACCTTGGCAACCTCAGATTCTGTGCGTCGAATGTGTAAGTCCTGGAGAGGCCACTGCTGGGCTTCTTTCTGGTCTATTTGGAAGGCCCGGAATGCGTATTGCATGCGTGGCGAGCTCATTTCTAATCACTCTCTTAGCCGTCAGATACGTGGATTAGGTGCGGCGCTGGATCGGAGTTATGGGCGCTGCATGAACAGGCGGCAACCGAGGCTGGTTACCTGGAACCCGACATCTCATGTTGGGGTATTGCTCCATGTGGATGGTAGCTCGCTTGGCAATCCGGGGCCGGCCGGTTTTGGTGGTGTTGTTCGTCTTGGGGATGGTCAGTGGATTGTCGGATTCACAGGATATATTGGTCTTGATACTAACTTGGTGGCCGAGCTTTATGGCATGTGGAAGGGAATAGAAGTTTTGCATCAACAGAACATTGAGACAGCCTTGTGTTTCTCCGACTCCAAAGAGGCACTTCGTCTTGTTCATCAAGGAGTATTGCATACACATCTTTTGGCTCCTTTGGTGACTCATATTCGAGATATGCTGCAATTACATCCAAATTATATTTGGGCTCACATTCTTCGAGAGGGCAACCTGGTGGCCGATTGCATGGCTAAACGTGGAGCCAAATCGGTTGAATTCTTCACGACCTGGGCGTTTCCGCCAGATGATACTCGACCGCATCTTGCTGCTGACTATGCAGGGGTATGGTTCCCCCGTTGATAGTTTTCTTGGTGATTGCTGTTTGTTTTTGATTTTCCCTCCCCCTCTGTCCCTTTTGCCGTAGATTTTTTAGCTTTTTTTTTAGTCGACGTTTTCACGTCACCGTTTATCCAAAAAATTGACTTGAAATTCCAAATATAACAAAGTTCCAAGAAATTCTTTTGTACCATATTTGATTGATTCACAAAAACAATCTTTTTAAGTTCATTCAAAATATTTTCTCACAATTCAGATACTTTCACCCTCAAAATTCAAAATATTAACCAAATGTACATGGCCAGACTCCACATTCGAAACTTTTGTATAACATGAAGTAAAACCCAACACTTCAAATGGTAAACTCGTTCACCAAAAACATCAGATCAAAGATCTTACCCCTATTCAAGTCCAGGAGTTCCAAAATAACAAAAATAATTAATAAAATTAACCAAGAGGCAAAGCTCTTGAAAAAGCAAATAAAGTTTCAACATATTAGAGAAATCAAGAAACGCCAATATTGCAAGCTCGACACAAAAACAATGGCAATTTTACATGCTTGCAATTCGTTTTCTGATGGCCATTTCCTTGGCGAAGGAACTGGTCCCAGCGGCCACCACCATCTTTATTGCCCAAAACTTCGGGATGACCCAGAACGTACCTATCGAACAAAGAAATTTAGTTGACCGAAAGACGGGGAAAGAAATTTCCCCCCGGTCAAAGGCATGAATTCCAGCAGAAGATCGTCGGATGGCGGCGGTGGAGGACCGGTATGGGATAGCGGAGGCGAAGAGTGGAGAGTGGAGATGCCACCAAGCTAGAATTTTGGAAGGGGGAATGCAGATGAATATAGCAGCACTACATGATTTGATTTGTGATTTCTGCGGGGAGGAGGATGAATTATGAATACTCCATTAATTAGTTACCCTAACATAACAGCAATAGCAACTTCTTCAAGAAAGCCTACCCAAATGAAATTAATGAGCACAAAATTTTGATTGGGCCAAACATAAATGGACTGTGCACCAACAGCAAGTAGTCCGTTCCATTAGTGGGCTTGTCAGCTTATCGGCCCAATGCAAGTATTCCAATTTGGAATTTATATTATCATTTTGTGGATTAAGAAAAATGAAAATTCTTTTGTGGAATTTATAAATGTGTTTTTAATTTTTTTTATAACATAATATATGTGAATAAAATAATACCTGATTTAATAATTTTAATGTTATACTCCATCTGTCCAACTTACTATTTGGCTTATTTGACAAAGTTATTTCGAATAGGTTTTGCTGCGGAGTCCGCATCTCCGGAGTGTTCTAGGAATGACTGCTTTGTGCTATTTAATTTGTAATTCGCATATGGCTGTTTTTTTTATTATTTAATTGCCTTTTTTATTTATTAATGATTGAGTGTTTTGTGGGGAGGTTTCATTTTTTATTAACTGGCAATCGTGGGTAATTTTTGGAAGGTTTATTTTTCTTACACGTGTTATGGGTCACTAACTTTGTCCGAAATTATCAAGATTTTCAGTATTTTTTTTAATTTTTTAGAGGATTGTGTGGGGATTATGTTGTCTCATTATCCATTTGACCAAATGTTGTCTCATTTTACATCATCCCCTTTTTATTTGTATAACACAGTGTCTTTGAGAGAGACATAACATTTTTTACTTCCTAGAACACGGAAGCGGCGGCATCGAGGGATTTCACCACCACCAAGTTCGTCGCTGGCCGGAAGATCCATTTTGCGCTCAAGCGGACGTCCCCCGTTCTGTGACTCGCTCCCCATCGATATCGAACCATTCGATAATCCATTTCTGTGAGTAGTTTATCCGCGCCTTTCTTTAATGTTGATGCCGCGTCTCTATTTTTTTTTTTTGTTTTTCATGGGTATCCGGTTGAGCGGCGTTGTTATCCCCCCATTGCCGAATTAGGGATTAAGTTATGCTTCTATATTAGGTTGTTGTTGGTTTCTTATTTTGGGATTTTTGATTTCGAAGTGTTTTTCATTTTGTTCGTGTTGTGTTATTGCTGTGTTACCCCCCCCCCCCCCCCCAGTCCCGATTGGCGTTGTTCCCCCCACATTCCACAAATTCCCTATGCATATTTAGTTGTTGTTGTGTTAATTAGGATTTTCAAGACTTTTTGGTTGTACATTGGCTTTTGGATTTATGATTTCGATTCATTCCAGTTTTGTGAGGTTTGTTCTGTGTGGTTATGCTGCAGGATGGAGATATTAATGGAAAGGGCTAGGGCCACACAGTTGGCGTGTGTACCTAAGCTCGTATTCGATGTTAATCAAAAGCTGGCCGAGAACCATTCCGACGGTAGATGGGATTATATTAATGCTTCGTGCTTTGGAGGGATGTTGAGAATCAGAGGAAATCACGTCCCTGTTATCCCTATGGTCCACCTAATGGAGTCTTGGGACCACGATGCTAAATGCTTTCGTTTCACAGATGGTCGTGTGTTGGAGTTGACCCCAGAGCGAATCGCTGCGGTGTACGCCCTCCCCCACAGCCACAGGAAAGATATAATAACAGTGGACAAGATCAACGAGGAGGACCCATTCTGCAGGCAGTTTAGAGATAAGTTCAAGCTGTGTGATGAGGGGAAAACAAATGTCGATTGGGAGCGATTGTCTGAACTGGTCAATTCGCCTGACTGGGCGAAACAAATGGACCTGATTGAGTACTGGAGGTTGTATGTCTTATATTGCATAGGTGCCGTGCTCTCACCGCTGCCTAATCGTCGACTGAGGATGGGTTTGGTTTGCTTGCTACGTAGCCGAAAGATTGCTCGAGAATTGGGCGTTTTATGTTCAGGACTCCATCTTCAGAATGATTGCCCCTCCTCAATCTGATGTGAATGTGAAGAACAGGTTACGCAAACGGTTGGGGAGTGACTTCCATTGCTTGATGGTATGATGTGCTTTAAGATTTCATTATAATTGTTCGTGATTTAGTACTAGTGCTTATTACGTTCTAATTCATTGTAGCATGTTTTTTTCGACTTCATTGAGTGCAAGTCAGGCGGGTCATACACATGCTGCCTGAAGAGGTCCATTACAATGGATGACGTTTTCAAGTTTGTGGGACACGCGCTTCCTAAGGACACAGAGCAAACCCCATGTCCGGAAGTGCACACAGCAACCGAGGGTCAGGTAGTGTACTTAATAAAAGTCCATGTTATTTTTACGTTGCATGATGCTTTCTAATACAAGTTCAAGTGCTACCATCACTACCTGTTAGTGTTGTGTATCTGGGCATCCCATTATGTGTAGAGTATTTTAAGTCTGTGATGTACTGTTTTGAGTGGTCTGTTGCATTGATGTGCATATTGTGATATGTATAAGAGTTCATGATGATAACCACATCTCATTAAATTTTTATGTGCTAAACTATGATACTATTTATTCCACATGTGATTGTTGTTCTCATATAATTTTTCCCCCAACACTGCCATGACCCCCCCATGTCCCCAAACTGTAAGGTTGTGCTATAATCATTCACTTGACATGTTATTCAAAATGTGTTATGCAAATGAATAGTTGATGCTATATACACAGCATAACAATGTTCTGGTTGAGTAGTTTGTGTGATGTATAACATTTTATAGTACTGATTCTTTTAGCCATGTCACTGTGATGTATTGGCCCACATTATCTAGCATTGTCACTGTTATGTTATGTAATGTCACTGCATCATGGACAGTATATGTTTTCATGCCATATGTTATTCTATACAGACCCTACATTCGAATGAGTCCCTGAAACTTTTGACAAATTTCATTAACACGAGTATTTTTCAATAAAAATATATCAGGTTTGGATTTATTAAATGAAGGAGTTATGATTTATGGAATGGGTTTAGGGATATATCAGGATTGTTACTTTTTATTACTCATGCGAGGGGCTTTAAATTCGAATGGCGATGTGATCCTCTCTGTCATGAAACTTCTGACAAATCTCATGATACAACCGGGATAAATTGACCTTCAGCCTGTCACACTGAGGGTCCCCGGCATATGTGCCATGATACTTCTCATGATTTCATGTCATGAGATTCCCTGCCATGAAACTTTCAGCAGATTCCCACTACATGAGTATTTTCCGAAAAATCATGTTTTTATTTACTCGTGTTAAGAAACTGTGCCCCCGAAAGCGCACGGAGTCAAAAATTGCAGTATTTATAGTAAGTACCGGATCGTTCACTAGAGGATGTGCGATGGAAGCAGGGCCCACGCCGTTTACTAAGATTTTCCACTCGGTTACTCAGTTCAAGTTTGTGATATGACTAACAACTACTTGACAGAATGTAATCTAAGCTATGAAAGCAATAAAATAAGCAGATAAAATTATTCTACAAAGCAAATTAAATTTAATCTAAGAAAGCAATAGAATTATTCTAAGAAAGCGATTAAGATTATTCTAAGAAAGCAGATCTAAATTAAGACAGAAGGGACAGAGAGAAAATAATAAAGATTGGACAAGATTCAGATGAAACACAGTTAAACTTCCATTTTAATTACACAGATATTTGTTTGGGATAATTCGTTCAGTTAGCTAATTCTCATGCTCTCTATACCATGTTCCCTTTAACAGACAGGTACTTACAGTAAGAGTTTACATGCTCTTAAGAAAATAAATTCTAAGATACCACAGACTCACAACTGCTCCCGTCAGAGCGTGTCATTTATCTGTGGTGGACAAGCAACACCTGACAAATCATTTATTGAAGTGTCAAGTACTGCTATCATTCCCCCATGTCACGCCCAAAGATTCTAATCAAGCCCTGAACTATCCCTTAACTCTCAGTCCTAGTAGCAGTTACGCAACTCTCAATACAACCGAGTGACCTCTAACGAAAGCAGTTAAAAGAAAGCGGTAAAGAAAGCATTTAAAATCCTATCACTCGGAGGTTTTTGAAAGTCTGACCCTGGTAATAAAAGAAAGCCCCCAGTCAGAATGACCGGATGTGGATCAAGAATTCCCTATTCTCGGTGAACCGCTCGCAGTGTTCACTTCTCGTCGGGTGGTTATGAGATACAAACTAATGAAACGAACTAATAAATTAGTTCGTTCCGGATGCACTCACTTAGGACTCAAAAATAGGCTTTGGCAGAAGAAGATAGCAGTTGAAAGAATACTCAACCCTACCTTAGAAAATAACCAAGGCCCGAATGTTGTTCCTTTAGTATTATCTGTCACACCTTATCGGAATCCAAGTGGAATCTGACCCAGTGCAATATTTAATACAAGATTTCCAACAAACAACAATTTTGGAAAATAATAAATCTGAAAATCATTCCCTATCAGGTACTAGACTCTCAATTAAAACACAGATCCTTTCAGTCTAGGTGAGACCTAATCGCTGACTCTGCTTCTAATTTCCCAAAATCAACCCCCAGTCGGATGTGAATTAGTCATAACTTGTCGAATTTATCCCTTACTCAGATCCGGATTTTATAAAGGAATTTTTGTTGGAAATTTATTATGAAACATCTGATTTAAAATCAAGACTCCTGTGTCCAAGGGAAGGATCCCAAAATAATATTGACTACAATATCTACATAATAATATCATGCATAAATTTATAAAGAAGTGTAAAATTAAATTAACCCAAAATATAAGGTGGGTTTAGACAGAAGTTGATACACAGAGATGAAATAGCCGGAGATGAGAAGAATTTATTGTGGCTAAAAAGGTGGCAAAATAATTAGGGTTAATTGGATTGCAGTTATCTGTGATCCAATTCCCTAATCATTAAGGTGAGATGATTTTAGACAGCAGAATAATCTTAAATGACAGTGGTCGCTATCATTCAGACCCTCACTATCTGTGAATCGGAGAAAAACCTACATGTTCCTTTGCTGTCTTAATTACTAGACAACATTGACCTATGTCGTCTAGTGTTGGCACAGTTCGAGATTCGGGTTTGAAATTAAGATAAAGAAAAAGAAACTGTATCCGGATAGGAGTTAGCTGAGCAGCTATTATAATCCCGGATGGACGAACCGCCAAGGCTTCCACCGACCACTATCCGGACCATGCAAAATAACAATTAATAATTAATATACAGAATACGAGCTAGTTATCCGTGTGGGAATACCCGCCAATATTAATCTGATATATTCCTTATTAACTGTTTCACACATTACGGGAAAAGACAAAATAAATAGAAGAAAAATATTTTTGGGTCATCTTGCATGAGAGACATTGGTTTCTCATGCAAGGTATGGAAATGAATCCATAATTACTCTTTATGGTCTAAATAATCTCTCATTCCATAATTAATTAATTAATTACAGTCCGAATTATATACTTAGATCATTAGAGTTTAATTTTATAGAAAAGTCTTTTAATGGGAAATTGAACAAATTTCTTTATATCAAATTAATCATGGGTTGAGATCATTGGATCTCAACCTCAAAATATTAATATAAAGGTTCAATTAATTAATGGAGTGAGATGGAGAATAAAAATTTGGCAAAAAGGTGCCACCTTGTCGCGATGCAGAGTTTGTGTCGCGGAGCGTGGCTCCGCGACAAAGGTTTCGCGACAAAGGGGTGGGAAATAAGAGGAATGGATATTTTGAGAATTGGGGTTTGCTTTGTCGCTTAAGCAAAGATTTTTGTCGCGGAACATGGTTCCGCGACAAAGAGGCATAGCGACAAAGAGGGTTGAAAATTGGTAAGGACATAATTCCTGGTCGCGGAACAAGGATTTTGTCGCGGTACGTGGTTCCGCGACAAAGGTTCCGCGCCAGAGTCCTCCCAGAATAAAATTACAAGTATTTGGGTCCTTGGTCTCTAATCAAGGATTTTGTCGCGGAACGTGGTTCCGCGACAAGAGTTGCATCGCGACCAAGGGGTTTCAAAATTAATGGCAAGGCATAATTTTCTGTCTCGGAATAAAATTTTGTCGCGGAACGTGGTTCCGCGACAAGGGTATTCCGCGACAAAAGCCATGCGGACAAAATGCAAGAATTTGGTCCTTTGTCGCTAAACATGGGTTTTGTCGCGGAACGTGGTTCCGCGACAAAGGTTGCATCGCGACAAAGGGTTTTAAAGATTTTATAAAAATTTTGGCAGCATAACGCCTAATATTGCATTACATGGGTGTGCGTTGTGATCCGTGGGATCACAACGAGAAAAATTACATTGCAACCCGTGGGGTTACAATGTTATGCAATACAATATAGGGGATGCAATTTTAAATAAAAATGCACAAACACTTTGACACTATCCCTTTTTAGATCTAATGTACTAAAAATAAAAATGAAAATAAAACAAAATGAAAATACAAACCACCTAAAAACTAAACAGAACAAAAGAAAAGAACAACAAAAAAAAAAAGAAACATAAAGACTAATCCTAAAACAACTATGCTAACAAAATAAAACCAAAAGTAAGACCTACATTAAATCTATCAAGGGATAATATCAAACACTCATGCATTCATTAATCTAAATAAGCATTAAACCCTAACTAAAGATAATAAAAATGGTCAAGTGACAAAAAATGCAAAAATAAAGCAATAAATATTATGGAAATGGTCCATAACAAATTTTTGGTGGAACATTTTCTCATATAACACAAAAACCAAAAATGGGTTAAACACACCCATTGATTAAATGTTTTCAACCCAAAATACAAAAGTATAAAACTGGAAAAATAAAATGAACACTAGCTACACTTAGTTATTACAAAGCATAAATTAAAACTAAGCTAAGATCTACATCTACATAGCATAAAAATAAACTAAACTACCTACTCTAACATGTTTTTGGAGAGCACAGTGGTGCCTCCAAAACAGTAAAATAAACTAAAGTGTAGCTAGGTTACTGTTCAAGGGGGTGGGAGGTTATATTTATAGAGTAGGAAAACCCTAGGCCCATTCAAGGCCCACCTGGTCGCCAAACAACTGCTTTGTCGCGGAACAAATTGTTTAGGGACAAAACACTTTTCAGCTCCAAGATGGCGCCTAGGAGGGGGCGGGAGCTCGAGTCCCAGGGAATAGGACAATCATTTCCTACCCAGTGGGACCTCAAGTCCTGGGATCTCCTTGCAATTCTGGCACATGGGAAATAAATGGAGGAGTGGTCACGTGAGGAGCCTCTTTCTCTCACTGGCGCGGAGTACTGCTTTGGGCGCGATCCACTTTGTCGCGGAACCATGTTCCGCGATAAAATTATGTGCCTTGATTCTCCTCTCACAGTCTCGGAATAATATTTTGGGCGCGGAGCATTTTTCTGGGCGCGGAGCACTTTGTCGCGGAGCAACCTTCCGCGACAAAGGTTGATTTTCCTCTCTCTCCTTCTTTTATTTCATTTTCTTCTTTTTCTCTTTCCATGTTTCTCTCTTCTTCTTCGTTCTTTCTTCTAGATTTCTTCTTCCTCAATTTCTTGTTTCCAGTTTTTTCATCTTTCTCTTCTTCTTTCTTTTTTATTTTCTTCTTGCTTCCTGCGTTTCTTCTTCTTCTTGTTTTCTGAATTTGGGGCTGTTGAGGGCGGATCGGAGGCGGATATGGAGGGGCGACGGCGATGGCGGGTCGGCGGCGCTGGTTGTGGTGGCGCGAGGGCGGTGCCAGCGGCTGGAGGGGATGAGGGTTGTGGGGAATCGGAAGTGGATAGAGGTGGTGGAGGTGGTGTCTCGAGGGGATGGAGATGGTGGTGATGTGGGTTGATCTTGGTGGTGCGACGGCGGCCGTGGCTGTTGACGGAGGCGCCAAGGGGGCTACGGGATGGAGGAGATGAGGAGATGGTAGGGGTGCTCGGAGGCTGCCGGAAATGGTGGTGGTTGAATTGGAATTTGGGGATGGGGGCTGTTTTGGTTGGATTTGGGAGTGGACGAAGGGGGCTGAGGACGATGGAGGATGGAGATGGTTGGTGTTGGAAATGGGGACAGAGGGGCTGCCGGAGTTGCAGTTTGGACGGAGGAGTGTTGGATTTTTGGGGTTTTGGTGGTTTTGGGGTCGCCGGAGATGGGATGAGGATGGTCGGAACTGGTGGAAGGGATGACGGGCGGAGGAGATGATGGTTGGCGAGTGCGGTGGTTAAGATGGGGCTGCGATCGGAGTTTGGGGTTGAGGATGAGACTGTGGTGGCCGAAGGTGGTTGTGGTTGGGCGAATTTGCTCGCCGGAGGTGGAGATGGGCGGCGGATCTGGTGGCGTATGGAGTGAATCGGAGGGCGGTGGTGGAATGGCGACTGGATGATGCTGGTCGGAGACGGCCGCCGGCCGGCGGTGGCGGCGCTGGCGGCGGCGGGGGGGGGGGGGGGGGGGGGTTGGTGTTAGGGTTAGGGTTAGGGTTATTGGGCTGGAGGACATGGGCTTGGTTCAATTGGGCTTGGATAATGGACTGGACTGGACCCAATTAAGTTAAACACCTGCAATTAATTTAATCCAAAGTGATTAGTGGACCTAATATTTAAATTATAGCAGAAACATAAATAAAAATAAATAAGCATAAAAACTAAAAATATATACATCAGAATATAAAAATAAAATACAAAAATACATAATAAATAAGTATTTTTGCTCCACTTGATATTTTGTTTGTGTTCCGTTTAATGGATCCGTGTTCCACCGAACAGATACTACCAAACCATAATTATCAATGTGGGATTTTTAATATTTTTATCATGTTTTTGGGTTTTTTAATATAAAATTAATAAAAATAACAATATTTTTGTATTTTTCAATACCAGCTTATTATTTATAAAAACTTGCACATATCTGTCAAATTCAACTGCTTCCTTATTAAAATAAGACCGGAATGCGATCAAATGTCCGTATTAGACACGGAAATAGATTGAAAATAATGGTCAATTTTGGCCATTATCAACATCCTCACATTTAATACTGATCGTCCCCGAGCAGTCCGAGTCAGTGCTCCTAAGAGCATAGACGCTGCATATTCAATCTATTTTCGTGGCTTCAAAAATTTCATTCTTTTTAGATTGGGATAAGACAATAAAAAACTACAAGTATTAAATTCTTTTGATTGCAGTGTTTAATAAAATGATACTTCTCACTTAATCAGGCCTACGAATCAGTCATTATTGATAATCCTTCATGAATATCATGTTTAGAAAAAAAATCATTGATTTAATTCTAGAATTAAAGTATGACATGAATATGATTAAAAGCAGAGCCTCATATTTAGTAGAAACGGAAATTTCACTCACTCTCAAAAAGGGGTTTTATCAATGAGCACTCATAATCAAATTTAATTAAATTCTTCCATATGCTTGCAATTGGACCAACTCGCCACCGGCTCATTTCTTCAAATCGAGATCATGAGGTCTTATTTAAAGGTTATAACGGGGCATACGGTTGTAACATTTGGTAAGAAAGGGAATTATTGGGCTAAGAAGTGGCAAGAATTTATTCTATCATAACTTGGCATATTTATTAAAATTTTATGATCATCAATGTTTTTCTTTTTCTTTTGCTTTTCTTTTTCTATTGCATGACATTAGACTATGTCTAATTTGCTTTGTCATTTGCAAGTTATTGTTGTTGAATGGAACTCAACTTTTTTTTTTTTTTGATCGGATTCTGAATACCGATTGAAATTTTGTTGATGATCAAAGATTGTAATGCCTTGATAAAATTCGTTCTTGCACACTTGGGTTTGAATTTCTTGGTCTTTTTATAGGCTAGGAAAAATATAGTGGGTTTCAAAGAAAAATTAGGCTTAAGGCTCAAATTGGTTAATCCTAAAGGGAAAATATTTTTGGGTTTGGATTTCAAACGAAGGCCAAAATTTGGGGTTTTCTAAGTGCCTCGATCATATGCTCGATTTTTGGAATATGACATGATCTTGAATCGGTCCCAATCGCAAGTTCTAGTTTCCTTTAATCAAAATGATTTTCACACATCAAAGAAAAGAATGAGTAAAAATGACTCATGGCTCAAATCTCACATGGAATGGTTCATTCATGTCATACTATATTCTTAAATATAATCTTTGAAAAATTCATACAATCTATTCAATCAAATTCTCAACATGAGGACTCATTACCCAACAAGATGATTATATCATTAAATTTTTATAGCTCAAAACCTCAAAAATTCATATCATGCATGTCTTCAATTATATTATCCCAATTTAAAAGTTTGAAAATTTAATCATAAACCAAATCGAATATGTGAATCACTGACATATTTATACATGCTTTATGCTGGGTTTAAATATAAAATAATAATAAAAATAAACAAAAAGAAAAGTAACACACTCCTTTTTTTCTCTTTTTTTTTTTTAAGTGAAGAATCAACATCCTCACATTTTGAGCCTTGCTCTAAATGTGAGTAAATCAATTCCTACTTAAACAAATTATCAAAATCAAAATAAAATAAGAGAGGAGGGAGGGAGGGGGAAAATATTAACATAAAAGATAGAAAATAATAATTCCGATAGCCTTTTTCGTCAAACCAATTAAATGTTCGACGGTTTTGGCTATGTGTGATCGTTTGGTTCGTCGAACAAGGCGATTGTTCGATGCCCAATACTTAAGAATAATTCTGATTTTCATCAAAATTGTTCAATCACATTTTTGAATTTTATAAAATTCAATCTACTATATTTACTTGCATAAATTAGGTCGGATTAATTCTGTTCTTATAAAAGTTATTCCGGATTTTAAATTGCTTTAAATTCCGAGAATACTTTCAATTAATCGCAGAATCGACCCAACCGGGAACCTGTTTTGGAGCTTTAATTTTCTTTTTGGTGATTCCACAAATTCCTGCAGAGCAAACACAGAAGAAGTTATCAGGTTTTCTCAAAAATATCAACATCCTCACATTTAGAGTCTTAGTACTCTAAATGTGAGTTAATTGATTAATACCCGAATTATTTGATATAATATGTACAAGAGGTTTATATATGTAAATATATATATGTATATATAATTTTGACTTGCAGAAATTTAGGTTGGATTAATTCTGTGCTTGCGAAAATTATTCCGGATTTTAAATTTCTTTGAATCCCGGATATAATCTTCGGTTAATTACAGAACTAATCCAACCGGGAACCTGTTTAGATGCTCAGTCGGGACAGGGGCGACGGAAAGTGAGATGATGGCCGTGGCTTGTCCGATGGTGGTGAGCAATTGGTAGTCCGAAGATCTGCTACTCCATTTGTTGTTTCACCAGTGATGAGGATTCCCTCAGCGCAGTGGTGGTAATGAGGTGGATGGGCGATGGAGCAGCGGTTGAGCTTCGTGGTCCGGATGTGGTGGAGATGACAAACACGTGAGTCTCACGTGTTGTGCAATTTACAATTGCAAATTAGTGTAGCTCCACTGCTACACTTCTCCATTTTCTTTGATTTTTCGTTTAATTAACCTCGATTTTACAATGGGCGAAGTGTAAAATTAAACGAAAGATCAAAGTAGTGTAGCCCAAATGCTACACTTCCACATTTAACTCCGTACACCATTTTGGTGGCTCCATGATTCCTGCAAGCAAAAATACCCAATTGGTTAGGTTTTCCCCTCAAATCAACATCCTCACATTTAGAGTCTTAGTACTCTGAATGTTTAATTGATTTGAGGGTACTTCTCTGTTCTGAAATATATACACAAAGCTAACACTAAACTAACTATGAGTAATCAGGAGTGTACTTCTCTTAATAAACGACGCTGCATCCTCCCCGGCAACGGCGCCATGAAACTTTTGACAAATTTCATTAACACGAGTATTTTTCAATAAAAATATATCAGGTTTGGATTTATTAAATGAAGGAGTTATGATTTATGGAATGGGTTTAGGGATATATCAGGATTGTTACTTTTTATTACTCATGCGAGGGGCTTTAATTTCGAATGGCGATGTGATCCTCTCTGTCATGAAACTTCTGACAAATCTCATGATACAACCGGGATAAATTGACCTTCAGCCTGTCACACTGAGGGTCCCCGGCATATGTGCCATGATACTTCTCATGATTTCATGTCATGAGATTCCCTGCCATGAAACTTTCAGCAGATTCCCACTACATGAGTATTTTCCGAAAAATCATGTTTTTATTTACTCGTGTTAAGAAACTGTGCCCCCGAAAGCGCACGGAGTCAAAAATTGCAGTATTTATAGTAAGTACCGGATCGTTCACTAGAGGATGTGCGATGGAAGCAGGGCCCACGCCGTTTACTAAGATTTTCCACTCGGTTACTCAGTTCAAGTTTGTGATATGACTAACAACTACTTGACAGAATGTAATCTAAGCTATGAAAGCAATAAAATAAGCAGATAAAATTATTCTACAAAGCAAATTAAATTTAATCTAAGAAAGCAATAGAATTATTCTAAGAAAGCGATTAAGATTATTCTAAGAAAGCAGATTTAAATTAAGACAGAAGGGACAGAGAGAAAATAATAAAGATTGGACAAGATTCAGATGAAACACAGTTAAACTTCCATTTTAATTACACAGATATTTGTTTGGGATAATTCGTTCAGTTAGCTAATTCTCATGCTCTCTATACCATGTTCCCTTTAACAGACAGGTACTTACAGTAAGAGTTTACATGCTCTTAAGAAAATAAATTCTAAGATACCACAGACTCACAACTGCTCCCGTCAGAGCGTGTCATTTATCTGTGGTGGACAAGCAACACCTGACAAATCATTTATTGAAGTGTCAAGTACTGCTATCATTCCCCCATGTCACGCCCAAAGATTCTAATCAAGCCCTGAACTATCCCTTAACTCTCAGTCCTAGTAGCAGTTACGCAACTCTCAATACAACCGAGTGACCTCTAACGAAAGCAGTTAAAAGAAAGCGGTAAAGAAAGCATTTAAAATCCTATCACTCGGAGGTTTTTGAAAGTCTGACCCTGGTAGTAAAAGAAAGCCCCCAGTCAGAATGACCGGATGTGGATCAAGAATTCCCTATTCTCGGTGAACCGCTCGCAGTGTTCACTTCTCGTCGGGTGGTTATGAGATACAAACTAATGAAACGAACTAATAAATTAGTTCGTTCCGGATGCACTCACTCAGGACTCAAAAATAGGCTTTGGCAGAAGAAGATAGCAGTTGAAAGAATACTCAACCCTACCTTAGAAAATAACCAAGGCCCGAATGTTGTTCCTTTAGTATTATCTGTCACACCTTATCGGAATCCAAGTGGAATCTGACCCAGTGCAATATTTAATACAAGATTTCCAACAAACAGCAATTTTGGAAAATAATAAATCTGAAAATCATTCCCTATCAGGTATTAGACTCTCAATTAAAACACAGATCCTTTCAGTCTAGGTGAGACCTAATCGCTGACTCTGCTTCTAATTTCCCAAAATCAACCCCCAGTCGGATGTGAATTAGTCATAACTTGTCGAATTTATCCCTTACTCAGATCCGGATTTTATAAAGGAATTTTTGTTGGAAATTTATTATGAAACATCTGATTTAAAATCAAGACTTCTGTGTCCAAGGGAAGGATCCCAAAATAATATTGACTACAATATCTACATAATAATGTCATGCATAAATTTATAAAGAAGTGTAAAATTAAATTAACCCAAAATATAAGGTGGGTTTAGACAGAAGTTGATACACAGAGATGAAATAGCCGGAGATGAGAAGAATTTATTGTGGCTAAAAAGGTGGCAAAATAATTAGGGTTAATTGGATTGCAGTTATCTGTGATCCAATTCCCTAATCATTAAGGTGAGATGATTTTAGACAGCAGAATAATCTTAAATGACAGTGGTCGCTATCATTCAGACCCTCACTATCTGTGAATCGGAGAAAAACCTACATGTTCCTTTGCTGTCTTAATTACTAGACAACATTGACCTATGTCGTCTAGTGTTGGCACAGTTCGAGATTCGGGTTTGAAATTAAGATAAAGAAAAAGAAACTGTATCCGGATAGGAGTTAGCTGAGCAGCTATTATAATCCCGGATGGACGAACCGCCAAGGCTTCCACCGACCACTATCCGGACCATGCAAAATAACAATTAATAATTAATATACAGAATACGAGCTAGTTATCCGTGTGGGAATACCCGCCAACATTAATCTGATATATTCCTTATTAACTGTTTCACACATTACGGGAAAAGACAAAATAAATAGAAGAAAAATATTTTTGGGTCATCTTGCATGAGAGACATTGGTTTCTCATGCAAGGTATGGAAATGAATCCATAATTACTCTTTACGGTCTAAATAATCTCTCATTCCATAATTAATTAATTAATTACAGTCCGGATTATATACTTAGATCATTAGAGTTTAATTTTATAGAAAAGTCTTTTAATGGGAAATTGAACAAAGTTCTTTATATCAAATTAATCATGGGTTGAGATCATTGGATCTCAACCTCAAAATATTAATATAAAGGTTCAATTAATTAATGGAGTGAGATGGAGAATAAAAATTTGGCAAAAAGGTGCCACCTTGTCGCGATGCAGAGTTTGTGTCGCGGAGCGTGGCTCCGCGACAAAGGTTTCCCGACAAAGGGGTGGGAAATAAGAGGAATGGATATTTTGAGAATTGGGGTTTGCTTTGTCGCTTAAGCAAATATTTTTGTCGCGGAACATGGTTCCGCGACAAAGAGGCATAGCGACAAAGAGGGTTGAAAATTGGTAAGGACATAATTCCTGGTCGCGGAACAAGGATTTTGTCGCGGTACGTGGTTCCGTGACAAAGGTTCCGCGCCAGAGTCCTCTCAGAATAAAATTACAAGTATTTGGGTCCTTGGTCGCTAATCAAGGATTTTGTCGCGGAACGTGGTTCCGCGACAAGAGTTGCATCGCGACCAAGGGGTTTCAAAATTAATGGCAAGGCATAATTTTCTGTCTCGGAATAAAATTTTGTCGCGGAACGTGGTTCCGCGACAAGGGTATTCCGCGACAAAAGCCATGCGGACAAAATGCAAGAATTTGGTCCTTTGTCGCTAAACATGGGTTTTGTCGCGGAACGTGGTTCCGCGACAAAGGTTGCATCGCGACAAAGGGTTTTAAAGATTTTATAAAAATTTTGGCAGCATAACGCCTAATATTGCATTACATGGGTGTGCGTTGTGATCCGTGGGATCACAACGAGAAAAATTACATTGCAACCCGTGGGGTTACAATGTTATGCAATACAATATAGGGGATGCAATTTTAAATAAAAATGCACAAACACTTTGACACTATCCCTTTTTAGATCTAATGTACTAAAAATAAAAATGAAAATAAAACAAAATGAAAATACAAACCACCTAAAAACTAAACAGAACAAAAGAAAAGAACAACAAAAAAAAAGAAACATAAAGACTAATCCTAAAACAACTATGCTAACAAAATAAAACCAAAAGTAAGACCTACATTAAATCTATCAAGGGATAATATCAAACACTCATGCATTCATTAATCTAAATAAGCATTAAACCCTAACTAAAGATAATAAAAATGGTCAAGTGACAAAAAATGCAAAAATAAAGCAATAAATATTATGGAAATGGTCCATAACAAATTTTTGGTGGAACATTTTCTCATATAACACAAAAACCAAAAATGGGTTAAACACACCCATTGATTAAATGTTTTCAACCCAAAATACAAAAGTATAAAACTGGAAAAATAAAATGAACACTAGCTACACTTATTTATTACAAAGCATAAATTAAAACTAAGCTAAGATCTACATCTACATAGCATAAAAATAAACTAAACTACCTACTCTAACATGTTTTTGGAGAGCACAGTGGTGCCTCCAAAACAGTAAAATAAACTAAAGTGTAGCTAGGTTACTGTTCAAGGGGGTGGGAGGTTATATTTATAGAGTAGGAAAACCCTAGGCCCATTCAAGGCCCACCTGGTCGCCAAACAACTGCTTTGTCGCGGAACAAATTGTTTAGGGACAAAACACTTTTCAGCTCCAAGATGGCGCCTAGGAGGGGGCGGGAGCTCGAGTCCCAGGGAATAGGACAATCATTTCCTACCCAGTGGGACCTCAAGTCCTGGGATCTCCTTGCAATTCTGGCACATGGGAAATAAATGGAGGAGTGGTCACGTGAGGAGCCTCTTTCTCTCACTGGCGCGGAGTACTGCTTTGGGCGCGATCCACTTTGTCGCGGAACCATGTTCCGCGACAAAATTATGTGCCTTGATTCTCCTCTCACAGTCTCGGAATAATATTTTGGGCGCGGAGCACTTTGTCGCGGAGCAACCTTCCGCGACAAAGGTTGATTTTCCTCTCTCTCCTTCTTTTATTTCATTTTCTTCTTTTTCTCTTTCCATGTTTCTCTCTTCTTCTTCGTTCTTTCTTCTAGATTTCTTCTTCCTCAATATCTTGCTTCCAGTTTTTTCATCTTTCTCTTCTTCTTTCTTTTTTATTTTCTTCTTGCTTTCTGTGTTTCTTCTTCTTCTTGTTTTCTGAATTTGGGGCTGTTGAGGGCGGATCGGAGGCGGATCTGGAGGGGCGACGGCGATGGCGGGTCGGCGGCGCTGGTTGTGGTGGCGCGAGGGCGGTGCCAGCGGCTGGAGGGGATGAGGGTTGTGGGGAATCGGAAGTGGATAGAGGTGGTGGAGGTGGTGTCTCGAGGGGATGGAGATGGTGGTGATGTGGGTTGATCTTGGTGGTGCGACGGCGGCCGTGGCTGTTGACGGAGGCGCCAAGGGGGCTACGGGATGGAGGAGATGAGGAGATGGTAGGGGTGCTCGGAGGCTGCCGGAAATGGTGGTGGTTGAATTGGAATTTGGGGATGGGGGCTGTTTTGGTTGGATTTGGGAGTGGACGAAGGGGGCTGAGGACGATGGAGGATGGAGATGGTTGGTGTTGGAAATGGGGACAGAGGGGCTGCCGGAGTTGCAGTTTGGACGGATGAGTGTTGGATTTTTGGGGTTTTGGTGGTTTTGGGGTCGCCGGAGATGGGATGAGGATGGTCGGAACTGGTGGAAGGGATGACGGGCGGAGGAGATGATGGTTGGCGAGTGCGGTGGTTAAGATGGGGCTGCGATCGGAGTTTGGGGTTGAGGATGAGACTGTGGTGGCCGAAGGTGGTTGTGGTTGGGCGGATTTGCTCGCCGGAGGTGGAGATGGGCGGCGGATCTGGTGGCGTATGGAGTGAATCGGAGGGCGGTGGTGGAATGGCGACTGGATGATGCTGGTCGGAGACGGCCGCCGGCCGGCGGTGGCGGCGCCGGCGGCGGGGGGGGGGGGGTGTTGGTGTTAGGGTTAGGGTTAGGGTTATTGGGCTGGAGGACATGGGCTTGGTTCAATTGGGCTTGGATAATCGACTGGACTGGACCCAATTAAGTTAAACACCTGCAATTAATTTAATCCAAAGTGATTAGTGGACCTAATATTTAAATTATAGCAGAAACATAAATAAAAATAAATAAGCATAAAAACTAAAAATATATACATCAGAATATAAAAATAAAATACAAAAATACATAATAAATAAGTATTTTTGCTCCACTTGATATTTTGTTTGTGTTCTGTTTAATGGATCCGTGTTCCACCGAACAGATACTACCAAACCATAATTATCAATGTGGGATTTTTAATATTTTTATCATGTTTTTGGATTTTTTAATATAAAATTAATAAAAATAACAATATTTTTGTATTTTTCAATACCAGCTTATTATTTATAAAAACTTGCACATATCTGTCAAATTCAACTGCTTCCTTATTAAAATAAGACCGGAATGCGATCAAATGTCCGTATTAGACACGGAAATAGATTGAAAATAATGGTCAATTTTGGCCATTATCAGTCCCAGCCAGCATCTCAAACACATGCGGAAGAAAAGGGGGAAGGTCCCGTTCAAGAACAATCCCAGGTAAACATACCAGTATATTTTTAACACATAGACAATATACAAATCTGTCCATGATGAGATTACATGTCCAATTTGAAGCATCAGGCTGGTGCAGACAATGAACGTAGTAGAGCTCACCTCAAACCCGAATATGAGCGCCTGAAGGGGGAAGTAGAAGCAATGCAGAAACGTATGAAGGAAATTGAAATTCAGTTGGAATGCATCGATATACATGAGGCTTTGAATGCTGAGGCTGAGGCGGAACGTGCAGCGGAATTAAATGAGGCGAATTTGCACACTCGGCCAGACGATGGAGAAAACAATGAACCCGATTATGATGCAGTATGCGGTGATGGAGCTGCTGGTTACTTTGTATTCCCAGTAGCATCCCCCCAGCCCGGTGTTCAGCCACTAATCCAGTCTTCTAAAGCAATGGGATTGAATCGTGGGTTTGCATGCCCTTCCCCACCTCATTTGCCACCCAGCTCCCAGCCTAACTGGGATATTTTAGGCTCCCCGATCTATATTAGCAGGGAAATAATGATGGTTAGCATGTTATGTGTTCCCTTATTTTTTCTTTTTTTTTTTACTGCAATACCAGCATCTTATTTGTTCCGTTATAATAACTCCTGTACTATGATACATCCTTTTTTTATTTTATCTTTTACATGTCAATCAGGAACATTCTGATGCGCCTTCTCCTGATGATGATCTGTGTTCACCTGGAGCTGTTGAGGCAAATGACACCATATCACAAATTCCCCCTATTATTACAGAAGAGTCGAAGCACGAATCTCATAGCCACTCCACAGTTTTGGCTACTTTTTCAACACCAAAATCTGATGTCCTGGGCACCCCATCCACAATGGGCAGGGAAACACTGGCGGTACGAAATTCTATTTACACTGAGCAGGTGTCTTTCAATTTTGGCTACGGTACTGTGTTCTGATACTCATTAATATTTTATGCCAGCATATTCAAGCAGTGATACATGTCTTGACGAATAAGTCGAATCATAAAACATACCATGTGTACACAGTTTTTATACAGCTTTGCTGTTGCTTAGTTGGTATGCAAAATTTCACCTGTGTTTCCGTACTAAACAGGTTCATGTTGCTGAGAGCGATGATGACTTTGTTGACCCCCCGCCTGTAGCACATCATACATCTGAAGCTGCTGATAAAAAACGCAAGAGGGATCTATCATCACCCTATGTCGGGCCACCCAAGGTAAAGCGTGACAGGAGGCCGTCCAAGGCAGTGAGGTCGCCATCCTATGACAACCCTCTTGAGATCCGGAAGTGGTGCACACTAACGTCATTAGAGAGAAAGGTTGTGTCGTGGCTGTTTACGAAAAAAATGCCCCTGGTATTTCTCTCCACTTTTTATACACTTAATTTAATTTCTGTATTTCTTATTCTGTAAATATGGCCCGTTAAATTGTTACTAACTAACAGCCACTCGTACATACGTTACAGGTGAGACTGTATACGATGATGGACACATCACGGTATGGAAAGAACAGATCGAGCAAGTTGGGCCGGGCATGGATATTCCTTCCTTATTTGTTGATGCCTATGTTCAAGTGTCGAACCGGTGGCTGTTTTCTGAAATTGAAATGATCAAGAGATCTTTTAAGGCTGCATGTTTCCCGACCATGATTACGGTATTGCAATTATAATTTCCTTCACATAGTTTCTGTCCAGTTTCGTGATACTAATCCCACTATTCAAAATCACTCTTAGAATTATTGCTCAATGGAGGTCATTGGCTCACGCAAAAAACAAAATGAGACCCAAATAATCACAACTTGGACAAACTTGCTTAGCAAGTGTTTTCCTATGGAAGAATGGACATTGTGTTTCGATGCTCAGATGGTGAGTTGTCTTCTATATTCAATGTTATTATCCTGCCTCATTATTTCTGCCAATTTGCTCGATTTGTGCTTTGTGTTCTGTAATAGATGCTTTTATGATATTACACATTATGTTATCTTCCTGGCCAAGTGACCTTATTTAATGAGAACAAACGTGTTATGCCTTGTTACAAATTATGCTATGAGTATGTTATTGGCGTGTTCTACAGTATAAGATAATATGCTCTCGTACATATGCCAATGTAATTAGTCTGCCTCATTATTGCTGCCAATATGCTCGATGTCTGCACTGTCTGCTGTAATACATTCTGTTATGATCCTTATCCCCATGCCCTTGTGCATCTCTATGACATTAAAAATTCAGTTATCTACCTGGACAAGTGATCTTATTTGGTGTGACCAAATTTGTGATTTACTGGTGTGAGTTATGCTATGCATTTGTTACTACCGTGTTCTGTTGTATAATATACTATGCTATGTTTGTATTAACAACAATTTCCCTATTATCCAATTTCAACTATGCTCCTTCATTATGGCAGCTCTTTCTCCCATACGTTCGTGATGGACATTGGGTACTTTTTGTGATCGATTCCACCGAGAAGAAGGTTTGGTACTTTAACAGTCGCGTCCGGCAGCCGGGATTCGATTCAGACAAGTTGGTGCTCAAGCGCGTTCTATATTGCTTGAAGGCGGTGGCCGAGGAATATGATAGCACCAAATGGTCTGTCCCTTTTGAGATCGACAACACCTTCCACGCGGTGCAACCCGACGGCCATGCTTGTGGTCTTTTTATGCTGTACTACATGGAACGCTTCCGGGGCCACATTCGGAATGATTGCCTGTTAGAAATTCGTAAGCTGTCTACTGTTGATGCTTTGCAAGCAAAGTTTGCTGCATTCGTTGTGTTTGATTTAGGCAATCGCTGTTTGGAGAGTGTTCGTGTCTTGGCCGGTTCACCCCCACCTGATGCTGCAACAGTGCCCGAGGATGCTGTCCCCCTATATGCTGTTGAGCCCCTGCATCATCCAAAACCAGCGGCTCGTGCAAAGGGGAAGAAGGACGTGTAGTCCGGTTTCTTTCCGATTATATTTTTTTATCATTAGCGTATCAGAACACTCCATTTTGAACACCACCAGTGTTGATTTATTTTACAATAACACAATGTTTTCCTTAATTTTATGATCCCATGTCAGTACTTTGATGTTAGTTCTGTCGAACTGATTCCCGTTGGGTCAGGTTTCTTTTGCTAAAACACCATTTTTATTCAATTATAATGTCTTATGCATATTGTCATGATAATCATTCTTCCAATCACTCAATTTGTGTTAATATGTGTAATGCAATTATTCGTTACAGTATAATCTGAACACAATAATTCTTATTCGTGACAACACCCAATTTTCACATCACATCTAACTATCCCAGTGCATATATCACAATAAATGAAAAACACTAACACTTCAAACAACTTTATGTTATTGAAATATTAATATATAATATCCAAATGTCATGGAAACATTGCACCATATACTTCACATCACATAATCTAAAAACGAACATTTTATTATCATTTAACCAATTCCGCCGCCTACATATTTCTTATTAAATTTGCTGATTTGTTCTGAGTTGTTTAGCCTTCTTTATCGCCCCACGAACGACTTCCGAGATTGTTTTCCGTCTCTTCTTCGGTCCGAACCTTCGCGGTTTCGACTTCAGTGTCAATCCAGCATCCTCGTTTGCTTGCACATCGGGTGATACATCTACATTGATCAATGCAAAGAATTTAATCTTTATGAAGTGCTTGCTCAATATTTAACAAATAATTAAAACATTAGTAATGTCATTTCATATAAATACCTTTACCATGGGTAGCATTGGAGCTCGTTCCACGAATTTCATTGAGGAAATCATTTAAGTGATCTATAAACCGGTTCGTTGTTTCTGTATCCCTTGTTATGTGTTCTCTAGCTGCTGCCATTACAGTGCTTATAGCTCCATCCCGATCCTCTTGTGTTGACATTGCATTCTCATCCAGCTTGGCCCGTTTCATATCAACAACACGTGCTTTGACACTCCACCGTTCCAATACATACTTCTCTGGTACTACCTTATACTGTTTTACACCTGACCCACCCACAATAACCATTACCCTTAAAGCATGTCTGCATAGCACACCCCAATTTTCGAATTTGCAGCATGAGCAGGTTATAGTGCCAATACCAGGGTTGACCATTATTGTATGTGATTTGTTCATCGCCTTCTCCTTGGTTGGATTAGAAACTAGGTAGACACGAGTTCCTAAAAATGCCATTCCCTCCTCCTCTTTTATCTCAAACTTGAAGGACAAATCATACTCTTTGCAAAAAATGTTAAACATCGAGGGGGTGTAAGATGATGCCACTGACCCCACAAGTGAATTCCACGGATGCCGTGCAGCCATATTCCTATCCAAAGACTTGAATTGTAGCTCAGCCAACTCGGCCCTCCTGCTCTCCATTGCACGGTCGAAATGTGTAAAAAATTGGGCTATATTGTCGTCCACTTGGAGATGCCTGCATTAATCATTATGACGATCGTGATTTCTTTGCAAGCAATAATAAAGGTTATGCTATATCATTAAAACGTTCCTACCGTTTCAGGATTGCATTTGTCGACTCGCTAATTTGCGTTGTACGCATTCCAGCAGCGAATTGTCTTCTTCTCCAAGCTGCCGACCACTGCTTCCGGAGCGTGTGTATGCCATCAAGCCATCGATGTGATCCTCCACCAAAGCATTCTTCAAGCATCATTTCCCAATATTTGTCAAACTCCTCCTCATTCATAACTTTGTACACCAAATTATGGAAGAACTCTGCAAACCTGTCAACCTCAACCAAATATAACACAGTCCTCACTCTAATAAATATAAACAAAAAACACGTTGCTTCTATGTTGTGTATAACCTCTTCGTGTACATCTTGCTCAGGTTCTTCTTTGCATTCTCTATTATATGCCAAGTGCATAGACCATGGTATGTACCCGGCATGATTTTACGTATAGCCGCTGCAATAGCCGGATCCTGGTCAGTCATTATGCTTTTTGGGTGAGCACCTGCAACAGAGTCCATCGAATTTAGTGTACACAACACGCATCAGTACATGGCATAGCATACACATGCATTACACATATCACATATGCAGTGGGGATATAACACTGTAGCTGAATCAGTTAAACACTTCACTGATCAAGTCCGAGAACATCGTCAAGAATATCCATCACACAAAATGCCACAGACCCATCACCATAGCATACACATTCAATATTATTATTTATTTAAATCAATTTTCCATTTCCACTATAATTAATTATTTTTCTCCACACCCTTACTGCTTCTCCTCATCAGATCACTACAATGCATCGAGAATATCATAGATGTTGCTTTCACAGATCACATACATGTATGGCAAATAGCACACTGAAGCACTCGTATATTCCACAGTCAGTACTCTCACCATTCATGCATTCAAGGAATGCATTAAGCAACCATGCAAAGCTCCCTTGCGTTTCATCCAACAGCAGTGCTGCACCAAACACGCAGCTCCGTCTATGTTCATTGAATCCAACAATTAACGCTGCATTCATAAAAGTTTAACACCCAACGATTATACACACATATATAACATCAAAAAAAACTTTAAAATATTTACAAACCTAATGGAATTCAATTTAATTCACAATAGTATACCAAGTGGCCTAGCATTCTTGTTTGTGTTGAATGTGGTGTCCAGAGCCACCGCATCACCAAAAAGCTTGTAATCGTCCCGCATCCTCGAATCCGACCAGAAAATGCCGCCTATTTCCTTATCATTGTCCACCTGAAGGCTATAGTAGAACTCCCGTTCCGCACACTTCCTGATCTTGAAATATTGGAGTAATGCATGACTGTCACCCTTGATCACTTCCATGCTACGCTTACGGTTCAACATGTTTTTCAAATCGGATTTCAAGAAGCCAACTTTCTCAGTCCCCCCCGCCATTTCTCTAATAAGTGCATATGAATCTCCAACTGTCAGTCCAGCCTTATAATTGAGATTGGCAATTAGCTCATGATGTTGTAAAATCCTACGGTTCGACCGCAGGACATGCGCCGTTGTTCTATCCTGCATCGGGTGGTTATGCACATCATTGAACCTTGTAACAACATAGACCTTACGCTTCATATCATATTTCAATCCAATCATTGCACGGCACCCAACTCGTGTCTCATCCAATATACGTATTTTGCTTTGGGTTGATTCTCCCCTGAATGATGCCCCCGTCGGATCTTTATTCGCTGGATTAACTTTACTGTTAACCTTGTACCCCTGCTTGCTACAGCAGTATAGCATCCACCTGACAAGGGATCTATCTTTCGCTAAACATCTTTCGTACTCTTTGCGCACCGAAAACCCACGTCCATGTGCAAAGTTGCAATATGCACTGTAGGCATCCCTAACAGTTTTGAACTCTACACCTTCAAAGTCTTTTATATCTGGATAAATGGAAGAGAAGATAATGATTCAGTGCCTTCAAAAAGAGCATTACTAGCGTCCACAGTCTAAGTAATTATCTGCAAAATATTGACCAGAAATAATGATTCATTATCACACATCTATTACCTGACAACACCAGTGTTACACGGCTACAGGATGATTCGTCGGGATCGGCATTAGTTTCTGCAACTGTCTCGGCCACCGAATCCCTAACCACACCCGCATCACCACCATTTTCATCCATTCCATTTCGTGGTGTCGAGCACTCGATGATCTGCAAAATATCATCACCATTTGCATCGTATCCGCAATCTGCAATTCTTGTATCACCTTCACCCAATTCCTCCGGCAACACGTTGAGGTCTAGCATCCCCACAAACGCCGGATTGTCGATAATGCGTCTAAATGGAATCTGGAACACGTCCGGCAAAATGAAAGACCATTTTAGAATTCCCCCATTAATCTTGCAAAAAAGGAAGATTTTAATCGTTGCAATCATTACTCCCACTAATTGGGGCAATGATTGATCCAGCTTCCATATTTAATAAATGCGTCTGAATGGAAGGGCACTACCTAATCTCGACACGTAGCACAAGGTGGCCATAACCGGAACACGTCCGCATATGGGCAATACTAAGCATCCGCACAGTAACTATATTGAAGTTATTTGGCTTATTTGTCCAACTTACTATTTATTTAATAATTTTAATGTTATTTAATAATTTAGCTTATTTGGCTGTTTAGTTTACTTGTGTCTACTTTCCTTATTTGACAAAGTTTACAAACCTAAGAAGCCAAAGTTAAAGAAATGATGGTGGGAGCTCATACCACATAAATTAGTAAATTATAAATAAATATTTTATTATATGAACATTATCAATAAACGTTTCAAAAATAATAATTAAATACATAACTCACTAATGCTATTACATATTACTATTATCTTGTTTTTTCGACACCTCGGACAAAATTCTTCTAGTGATTTTTATTAAATATTAACCTTTTACTATCTAAAATACTACCTCTGTTAGAACAGAAAGTGACACATTTGAGTTTTTGACACTATTCATTATTCAACTTTGATTCACGTTTATACAATAGTTATATATAAAAGAAAAAAATATAGTCAAATAAGATCTTATTAGAATTGTCTCATATTGTAGTTTTAGAATATCAAAATTTTATAATTTTTACTTATACACAATGTGAGTTATTAATTGTTAAAATTGTGCATTGGATTGCGTGCACAGAGGATGTGTTGCATTTTCATGAGAACGGAGGAAGTATTTGAGTATTAGATCATAGATGATATATGAGTAATTTAATAGGTAAAATGTAAAGTTTTATGAATAATGATTGATATATTATTACATTTTTAATTATTTTAAAAAAGAAAATCTATATAAAAGGGGTCGGAGAAATAAATTTAAAATTAATTTGACAAAAATATTTTTATTTTAAAATGAAGGGGGGCCGGGGTTGAAAGATGCTTCTTTTGCTTAATTATTTCGTTTTGGTTATTTTGGTTTTCCTTTTCCAATAAAGAAAATTTTGTACTAGTACTAGTATTTTGAGTATGTTTGGATGTTAGCATATTGGGTAGCGTATAGCGGATTAGAAGAGTATATTCTCTCACAATTCTCTTTCTGGATCTGTTATATGCTAGCGGATCCGCTGACTCTATAGTGATTAAAGGGATGATGATTGATGGGGATGATGAATGAATGAGTGGAATTTGCAATATTGCAAAGAGGAGCTAGGACACCGACGACAGTCGACAGCTACTGAGGTAATGTGTCAGCTGAATGTAATGTAATAAATTGAATGTTGGATCTGAATTTAATTACTATGTGAAATAATTATTCAAATGTTCTCCGGTCTTCTCAAGTCAACATATGTTTCCCCACCCCCACTTCTTATCATTAATTGAAGTTTTTTCTTTCCTTTCATTTCATTTGCAATGTCCAACCAAAAAGAATACGATGAGCATGAAATTCTCTATCTTTTCCTTACAAACATGGATCAAACTAAATCATTTTTTATTTTTTTATATATATTTTAGTAAGGACGTGTAGACATGCAATTGGTTACTGGTACTACTGCTGTAGATCGATTTAATTTAGGGACTTAAAAATGAATTAGTAGTGGGATGTTATTGTTGTGGTAGTAAATTTTATAGTTTAATATATTCCTTATTAGCTCTCCAGACAATGACTCCCATCTCAAATCCCACCATATATGCTTTACAATATCATCACATATATTTTTCAAAATTTAATGTAAAGAATGGGACAATATCATATAATCCACCATGCATTCTTCTTTGTTTAATTTGTGGGGCCATCAAATCAATGAACGCTGGGATGAGGACTTAGTCCAAGTGGTTATGTCCTTTGACTTCCAATGGAAAGTTGGAGGTTCGATTCCCCACCGGCTCCCTCCCCTCCCTTTTATTCCATTTGTAATTGTGTGGCTGGGCCCCACCACCCATTTCCATGCTCATAAAAAAATCAATGAATGCCTTTTTTTTTTTTATTTCTTTAAGAAAGTCTGGTCGTCCGATCCAAATATGGGGCCTTACGGGATTATTTCTTTTATTATTGTATGTTATTCATTGTTCAATTATTGTCTACAATACAATTAATAATTTATACTCTCCCGAAAAAAAATTAATAATTTATTCTCTACTGAATTACAATTATTAGGTAAATCAAGAAGAAGAATTGAAGCAGGTAGACAATTGCAATATACACTCAAATCTCACCATTAATAAGGCTGAAATGAATAATAAATTCGTAATGAAAATTAGGTTTTCTAAAAATAGCTAGGAAGCGAAGCTGAGGACCGGTGAGGGTGTGTATATGGAAATCGGCCTGTAGGTGCTGACACATTCAAAAGTGATGGGTATGTGTATATGAAATTATGTGTGAATATAAAAAAGTGATGGATGGAGGTTATGAACCAAAAACTAATAAAAAAAAAATAAACTATCGTCTATACATCACTTTATAAGGCTTATACATCACTTTACAAAGGGCTACACATCATTTTTAGCGCTGACTGCACCTGCTGGCAATTGTTCTGCCATTACAGAAACCGGATTGGTATGTATATATTGTGATATTCGGACAAGCAGCAAACAAGTGCCGAAAATAACTAGAACCAAATCGGTCTTCAATTCATTTCTGGGAATCACCAGTTTGCAAGCTTTCGTTTCAGTTAATCAATAAATGACGATGTTTGTTTCATAGTTCATACCTAATAAAGGGGTTAATTAGTTACTCGTTGTTGCCACTTGGCGAATTAATTAGTAGTATTTGGTTTCGAAGCCATAAACAACAATCTGAATTTCATAACTCCTAAATGATTATTATATACATGTATATATATGTACCACATTTCTTCTTCATTTTTGCATACCAATTAAGTAAACATCAGTTTATATAAGTGTAATCTATTAATATAATTTGTTGCTATATATGTAGATTGGCAATTCAGCTGGATCATTAAGTAACTAGTATTAGTCTCTTCCTTATTTAACCAAATGAAAACATTCGAAAGCAAAATTTGCAAATGAAGTTCGTAAATGGGTTAATGCAAGGGCAATATATACAGTAGCTAGCAACTAGCAAGGGCAATATAAGCACGCAGTCATTAATGATTGACAAGGAAACGAATGAACATTAATAATAGTACTCTCTCCGTCTCAGGCAAGATGTCTGGTTTGACTTTTTGACACTGTTTATTGCTTAATTTTGACTCAATATTATTTCAAGTATATGTTTGAAAAAAAAATAGTCGAGTTGGATCTTGTTAGAATCGTATAATCATGTAGTTTTATAATATATATTTTACATAATTTTTTGTTGTATATATTTTGAGATATTAACGATTGAAAAAGTGTATTGGATTGTGTGCAGAAATGAAACAAGACATCTTAAATGAGACAGATGAAGTACTATTTTAGTTGAAGATAAGCAATGGGTCAATTTTACAAAAACACCGAAAACACACTATACAACAATATTAGAGTCCATGGTCAGCACAATTTTGATTTTGATGTATCCGTTACACAGACAATTGAATTCAATAACTAAATGACGTTTTAATTTCAAAATCACCCTTTTTTAGACAATTAAGAATAGTCAACACCCTATGGATATTGTGATAGAAATTAAAGATCCGAATTTTTATTTTTATTTTATTATTCTTTTTCATGTTACCACAGAATTTAAATTCTGAGGTGGTTTCATCTCTTGGCACCTCAGTGACATGCTCCACCGAATGAAATTAAATTGGTTGTAATGTTGTTTTGTTATTAATATATAAATATCCTAAAATAAATAGAAGATTTTATGAATCGTGTCCATAGAAATAGAGGAAGCAAATTGAGTTTGATATTTATCTAATTAGTAATCTTATTTTTTTAAAAAAAAAAAGAAAAAAAGAAGTTTATTTTATTTATGGTGTGAAACGTGAATGGCATCAAATCTTGAGACGTGTACCACCACTAGTAATTGTAGTTGACTATTAGTCAACTAACTGTATGCGCCTTTTTCTTTTGTGATGCTAGCTAGCTAGGCTTTTTCACTATATATAGCTCTAATATAACTAAATAATACATCCCCTTAGGAATGGCAATGGGCCGGTTTTGAGGCGGGGAGTAGCATCCCCATCCCCAAAACCGTTAGCATTTTTAGTCCCCAAAACCGGCCCGTTCCCCGTCGGGGATCCCCAACGGGTATCATAATTTCCCCGATCCCCATCGGGTATCTTATCGGGGATTTACTTACAAGCCAATTTTCAATTTTTTCGGTAATTGGGATGACCAAATACATATTATTCAAGCCAATTTTCAATTTCATAAATTATAATATTAAAACACACAAATGTATTGTTTAACAATAAACCATAATCCACATCAAAATTTCATATTTGTTTCTAATATATAATAAACCCATTAACTAAATGAGTTTTAACAATTATTTTTATTTTGCGAAACCAAAAGGCCAAATAAATTGGTGGTGAGAGTCCATGCTATGCAAATTACAGAGGATATATGTCAAGTTCTCAACCATTTTGTAATTATTTTGGATTGGATAGCAAATTAATAAAATATAATGTATAAAATATTAACTATAATATATAAAATATATAATAAATTATATATTAAATATATCGGGGATGGGCCGGCGCAGGGACTACTTCCCCCATCCCCATCCCCGTCCCCAAAAGAATCCCCGAAAAAATCCCCAATCCCCGGCCCATCCCCGATAATCCTCCCCCAAAACCGTACCGAAAATTCGGTTTTCGGTTTTCCCCATTGGTTATGGGCTTTTTTGCCATCCCTACTTACCAATTTGTAATTGCGTCTTTTGTTCCACTTAAATTCTCATATATTTTTATAAAAATGATATCAAAGGATTTTTTTTTAAAGGAGTCATTAAAGGGATGAAAATTGGTGGTGGGAGCCATGTCACACAAATTACAAAGGGGAATAAAAGGGAGGGATGGGGGTCGGTGAGAAATCGAACCTCCAACCTTCCATTGGAAGTTAAGCGACTTAACCACTTGGGCTAAAGTCATCATCCCATATCAATGGAATTTGTGATAATTAATCTATTAAATTCTATTTTATATCTATTAATAAGAAATTAATTATATTTAACTCGATTATATTCTCTTTGATACCTATTATTAAAAATTAATTTTATTCATCTTAATTCTCATACGCAAATATATACTGTAATATTTTTACGGGGATTTGAGGGAATATGTAATTACATAAATTTTTTTGTAAAGGTGTATGCTTACAATAAAGTATTTTTTTTTTTAAAAAAAAAATATATTAACTACACTGCAAGCCTCGCCGATCCAACGGCCAATGCTATCACCGTATCATGTCATGCCATATATGTTTATTTATAGGCAAATTTAATTTTTGGTGCCATATAATATTCTTTATATATATAATTCGCTACTAATTTTTTTTTTATAGAAACAGGACGCTTATAGTACATACTACTTTTTATATTTTTCATTATTTATTAAGGATTGAGATTTTATGTGGTAAGTTTTCAACTCTCATTTTTAAGTTGTGTGTTCCAATTTTTATCAACCCTTTATCTATCTCCTTTGAAATTTATGTATTGTAAATTACACAACTTTTTAAGCAAAAGTTCCTCGTAAAAATATTACGTACTACTAAGTAATTCATTAACCTTTCCAATTAGCTAGCTAGATATAAGAATTTTATATGTTCTAGTCACGGAAAATATTTGATAAGATTTGGTCGTCGTCAAAGAAGATGGCAGTCGAATTTGAAACTGAAATTCGTCAACTACCATAGCTTTAACTATCAAATTAACAATTTATCTAGTAATGATATACTTCCTCTATTTTTATGAATGTGCAACATTCCCCATGCGTACGTAGTCCGATGCAGATTTTAACTGTTAATAACTCACGTTGTATATAAGTAAAAATTATAAGAATTTGATATTATAAAACTATAAGATGAGACGATTCTAACAAGATCTCACTTGACTATATTTTTCCTTCTATAACTATTGTATAAACATGAATCAAAGTCGAATAATGAATATTGTCAAAATACCAAACATTTCACATTTTTTAAAAAAGGAGGCAGTATATAGTAGTACCATAGAAGCTATAGGACTGATATGTGTAATATAACCAAATTATGGTAATTATTACAGTAGTGGAGTGTGGACATATATAATTGAACGGTAAACATTTTCTCTCGAGGAAAGCAAGAAATTACTATTACTATTAGTAGTCAATCACAATTCACAATATATGCTGACGTCCTTGTCAATTCGTTAGTTCGTGCATGATGATAAATTATAGAGAGATATAAATTGTAAATATATATGTGTGCACAGTGTTGTGTTGTATACTAGTACTTATAAAACTTCAATACACTACAAAATGTGTATAATCAGACAAACAATATTCATATACTTCATATAAATAACTGTAAAACACCCAATACACATGTACTCTATATACCAACCATATTTGGTTAACAAATTAAACCCCACAAATTAATTTATAATTTCACAATGTCGGCCGAAACGTCACACAAAACCCTTAATCACTAAACAATTGGTGTTATTTACTTATTGTTTGGTGTATTCAGCGATAATAATTTATGGTGAACTTGCTAACAAGTACTACTATATTCCAATTTTGTAATCACGGTCGAGAAAGAATAAAACTAATTTGATGACTCAATTTGATCCAATGATATTGATTATTGAAAAATTGCTGTTGTCTATGTGCAAAAGATGCATAAATAATATTGAGCAATAAGAGCAATTTCTTTTTCTTATTTCAAAATGGAAAAAAAAAAGTTGATATATAAGACGACATAAATAACCAAACACCACTTTCCGTAACTTTGTATTATTATCTTTTTTCTAGCGAACCAACCCTATATATATTAAAGAAATCAATCAGTGATTTTCACATTTTGTTTTCGAAAAAGGTCCTTCTGATTTGGCTTTTCTGCTTTTTGGCACCGTTGCTGGGCTGCATGTGAGTGACAGATTCAAATACTACTACTTGAAGAAGGCCATTTTTTTTTCTTTTATTTTTAATAGAATAAATTGTTTAATTTATTTAATCATATTTGTCACTCATCTCCACCACATAAATAAAATGTGTAATCTCAGATACTCAAATATCATGAATGGAAATGCAGTAGAAAAATACTAGTACTAAAAAATACACACCATACCATATAGTCAGTCCATCATGTACTAGTAGTACTACTAGTATGCTGCATAACAGACCCCCTCCTTATCTCCTCTCCTTCTGTAGTCTGTCTATGTTTTGTCTTATCTCTAATCATTTAGCTAATTAGTACTCCACTCCGCCTTATTATGCCTTCCATCATTTCCTGTTCCCAACCCCATCTTTAATTTCTCCATCTCCATCACCATCATCATCACACCTTACCTTCTTCCATCCCATTAATGGGATATTGAATTTTTCCACATTCCAATAACCAACGGTTTCTTCTTCTTCTTCTTATCCTCCTCCTTTTTATTCTCAAAAATCATAGTAGCTTCTTGAATTCTTGCTGCTTTAATTGGGCTTTAATTGTAAGGTAAATCAGGTGCTTGTTATATCATACAGGAACCTCGAATTCTTGTTCAGGTAATAATCCTTTCTGCACTTTGTTCTCCTGCTTCTTTTCTGCACATCAATAATATGTTTGTACTGGAATAACTAATAGACCCTTTTTTTGTAATACTCCACATGTAATGATTTGGATGTTTGATGACTGGAAGCTTTCCTGTTTCCAAGATTTTTTTACCAGTGAAAGTTATAAAGGATTCCAGAATGATTGGTTTGGTAAAATTAAAATAAAAAAGGTTAAAATTAGTTGCTGCTAGTGCCTAGGTTGTCCATGCTGAGTTGAGTTGCTTAGAAGAGAGACATATAATGAGTTGCTTAGTTGTAATCCACAACTAAATGCAATTATCAAACAATTAGGTTGTCCTTCTCTTTCAATTTCCAATTTGAAGCCCAGAAATGTATTAAGAAACATTCTGTTAGAATATCTGACAGATTGCTTTGGATAAATTTTTTATTTATTTCTTTTGGTGCAGTGGTTTTGTTTGCTTATGTTTGCTCGCCAAGGAATTTCTGGACACCCATGGCAATCATAGAGATGAGCATATCTTCACTGGATATGTCTCCCCACTGTGAATAGTCCTTTCTACCCTCCCCAATCTTCCCAAATGGCCACACTGTCCGGACCCCTTCCCCTCCAAACCCTAGTTGCGTTCTTGATTTTCTTGTCTTGCTTACAATTGTCCATTTCCCTGAAATTGGAGAAGGAGGCCTTGTTAGATTTCAAGAAAGGGCTAATTGATCCGTTGAACTTCTTGGATTCATGGCGAGACTCCGATTCGGTTTCGAATTTGGATTCTCCATGCCATTTCTATGGAGTCACCTGTGATAAAGAACATGGTTTGGTGACCGGAATTTCTCTGGATGGGAAATCCCTGGCAGGAGTGATCTCATCTTCACTTTCTCTATTGCAAAATCTCACCTTTTTTGAGATGCCATCGAACAATCTGTCGGGGATTCTTCCAGGGGATTTAACCAAGTGTACAGACCTTAAAGTACTGAATGTCTCGGATAATTATTTGAACGGCACCATTCCCGACATGTCCGCCCTGACGAAACTGGAGATTCTCGACCTGTCTAATAATTATCTTTCCGGAACATTCCCAAGCTGGGTTGGAAATCTCACGCGCCTCGTTTCGTTAGGTCTAGGCGACAACAATTTCGACGAGGGAGGAATCCCTGAATCCCTGGGAAACTTGAAGAACTTGTACTGGCTGTACTTAGCTGGTTCAAACTTAAATGGCCAAATTCCGGAATCCATCATGGAATTGACGGCGTTGGGAACGTTGGATATGAGCAAGAACGCGATAACAGGGGATTTTCCAGCGTGGATAAGCAAGCTGAATAAACTGTTCAAGATTGAACTCTATGGCAACAATTTGACCGGCGAAATTCCGCCGGGGCTTGCAGATTTGACGCTGCTGCAGGAATTTGATGTATCGGGGAACCAAATGCACGGGATTATCCCTCCTGGGATTGGCAATTTGAAGAATCTAACAGTGTTTCAATTGTACAGCAACAACTTCTCTGGGGAAATTCCACGAGGTTTTGGCGACATGGAGCATCTCGTCGGCTTTTCAGTATACAGGAACAGCTTTACAGGAGAATTTCCGCAGAATCTTGGCCGGTTTTCGCCATTGAACAGCATCGACATATCCGAGAATAAGTTCTCCGGTGCATTTCCCAAGTACTTGTGCCGGAACAGGAATTTGATATTCCTTCTTGCACTGGAGAATGATTTTTCGGGGGGATTTCCGGAGACTTATGCCGATTGCTCTACTCTGCAGAGATTGAGAGTTAGCAAGAATCAGCTTGAAGGGACAATCCCGGATGGCGTCTGGGCCCTGCCTAATGTCCAGGTGATGGATTTTAGCTATAATAGATTCACGGGAGGGATGTCGCCAGGGATTGGGAAGTCGGCACATCTGAACGAGTTAATGTTGTCCAACAACAGGTTTTCAGGAGAGCTGCCTAAGGAAATTGGCAAGCTGACAGAGCTGGAGAGAATTTACTTTGATAGCAATAGGTTCTCAGGGAGAATACCGCCAGAACTTGGCGC
Source organism: Hygrophila difformis (assembly GCA_030278955.1). NCBI lineage: Eukaryota > Viridiplantae > Streptophyta > Magnoliopsida > Lamiales > Acanthaceae > Hygrophila > Hygrophila difformis. The sequence goes on from JAOANR010000011.1 coordinate 482,984, forward strand.
TTTAAAGCAGATATCATCCCTGCATTTGGAGGCGAATGCCTTAACTGGATCGATACCTTCAGAGTTGGCAAACTGTCCGAGGATGGTGGACTTAAATCTTGCATCGAATGCTCTGACTGGCAATATTCCAACTAGTTTCTCAAAAATGGCCTCAATCAACTCCCTGAATCTTTCAAGGAATGGACTGACAGGATCAATTCCAGGAGATTTTGACAAGCTGAGGCTGTCATTAGTTGATCTGTCAAATAATCGACTGTCTGGGAGCATACCTCCTTACATCCTTGCAGTAAATGGGGACAAAGCGTTTCTTGGAAACAAAGGTCTATGTGTTGATGATGACAATGCTAAGAAAAAGTTTATAAAGTCGGGATTGAAAATCTGTGATGGAAAAAATGATCACCAAAATTTCCTGAAAGGCAAAATGGTTCTGTTCTGTGTCATACTTGTGGCCCTAGTATTTGTATTGGCTGGCTTATTGTTGGTAAGTTACAAGAGCTTCAAGCAAAGCCATGAATCGGGAGGGGAAAAGAGTGTGAATTCGAACTGGAAGCTCGAGAGCTTCCAGCAAGTGGAGTTTGAAGTGGAAGAAATATGCAATCTTGAAGAGGATAACTTGATTGGTAGTGGAAGCACCGGGAAGGTTTATCGCCTGGATTTGAAGAAAGGCTGTGGTACAGTTGCAGTGAAGCAGCTGTGGAAGGGAAATGGGGTGAAAGTCCTGGAAGCAGAAATGGATATCCTGGGAAAGATCAGGCACAGAAACATAGTAAAGCTGTATGCCTGTCTGATAAAAGAAGGCTCGAATTTCTTGGTACTGGAGTACATGGAAAATGGCAATCTTTACCAGGCGCTGAACAGAGAAATCAAGGCTGGAATTCCAGAGCTGGATTGGCTCCAAAGGCACAAAATTGCACTTGGTGCAGCGAAAGGTATCGCCTACTTGCATCACGACTGCAGCCCGCAGATCATCCACAGGGACATTAAATCAACCAACATATTACTTGACGAGGATTATGAAGCCAAAATCGCTGATTTTGGTGTGGCAAGAGTGGCGGATTTGGTCTCCCCGGGTGGATCGGAGATGAGCTGTTTGGCCGGCACTCTTGGCTACATAGCACCTGGTTAGTTTACATTGATAAATTAATCTCAGAATGTTTTGAAAGTACACATTCATTTCTCTCTATTCAGAATTGTTTGTTGTGTGCAGAAATGGCATACTCCCTCAAGCTCACAGAGAAGAGCGATGTGTACAGCTTCGGAGTGGTGCTGCTGGAATTGGTGACCGGGAGGAGACCAATAGAGAACGAGTATGGAGAAGGGAAGGACATCGTGTACTGGGCTTCGACTCACCTGGACAACCGGGACAATGTGGTGAAAATCCTCGATCCAAAGGTTTCGACAAAGCAATATGAGGACAGCATGATTAAGGTTCTGAGGATTGCAACACTCTGCACTTCCAAGCTCCCAAATTTGAGGCCAACCATGAAGGAAGTTATCAAAATGCTCATTGATGCAGAGCCCTCTAATTCCAGATCCTCTGAAAAAGATGGAAAGCCATCACTTTGAATCAGGGACCTGAGTTTTATCTTATAGCCTGCTGTTTGCAGTACATGTAATAATGTGTATAAATAGTGCTGGGACCTTTATAATGCAATTGATGCTGTAAGCCTGTAACAAGGTTCCTTATTGTTTATAGACATTCCACAATTCAAAGAGCTGGAATGCTATTACTATTAGATTTGATGGTGAAGAATAACAGAACAATACAACACAGCATAACCATTACACAGATTCTACCTAAATGGTCAGAATATTAAAAAAATACTCCAACAAAGCAACATAAACATGGAACAGTGCTTGCTGTACAGCAGTAAACAAACTTGTTCTTCAATCAAACAAATAGGAGCAATTTTCACCACTTACTACACATTCTGAGAGTCAAACACTATATTATAGCAAGACAGAAATCTAGAATAAGATATGAATGTTGAAATTTGTCGGTAGACCTTGTCAAATTATCGCTATAAAGACCTATTACTATTAGCATATTCAGAATTCCCCAAGCGCATACTTAAAGTTTTGACCTTTATTCCATTCTTTAAATCCCATGTGTTATTACAGAACCTTGATATCATAACAGCAAGAAGTTAATCAACCGTCAAAACTCATATGTAATGTAGCGTATATTGCTGAGTCAATTTACCTCACCTAAGAAGCAGTTAATCACAAGTCAAACCTCACTAAGGGCAAGACTGAATCCAGTAAAAAATAATAATAATAATAATAAAGTTGAAAATTTATTTGAACTTCATATTTGGGCTGGGTCCTTATCTTTTTCTTTCAGAACCCTGACTTATTCGTTTGCTGACGGGTCTTCAAAAGTTCTAAAAGAAAAATTAACGAAATAGTAGTGTAGTATATTTAAATAATTGCTTATTCTAGAATAATGAGCCACCATTTCTAGCATGACTCACAATTGGTTTTAACCTCGACATACGTCACGCATAAATAATAGAATAAAAGTGACGAGGGAATATAATATTTAGCCATATGATTAGAGAAACCGACGAGGAAAATCCGTCGAGAAAATTTCCAAATTATCGATCCCCTGTTTGACTACGCGCTCTTCCTTCTTCAAATGGTTGGTATCGCCATCGGGACCGAGTCTTCGGTCTTCACACTGCCTGCCCTGCCTCGCTGTAAACCGCGTATTTCCCTTTTCCCTTTGATTCTTCTTCCTTAAAACTCCCATTCAAATTCTAAAACAAGTAATCCTCGTAATATTATTACAATTCTGCAGCGCACCCTTTCAGTTTTCTGACACCATCATGAGAACAGTGTCCTGCAAATTAATGCTATGGCTGCTCTCTCTGTGATTGCTACCACCACTACTACTACTACCCTTTTGGCCCTTTTCGTTGTATGCTTTTTTCCCTTGGTTCATTCGCTGTCCACTGTTGCAATTTCTGAAACTGGGAATCAGACATTGGTGTGTGCATTAACGGGAAATGCATCCTCTTCGTCTCTGAGCTGCACGAGCTTTCCCCAGGGGATTCAAGTTCCCGTCGTTCATCCGTTTCAATCCATTTCTGGGATTGTGGGTGGGGATGGATTCCTGTGTGCTTTGAGCTCCGTCAATCCCTCATCCAACTCTACTATGATGTGCTGGAGATTTTCGATTTTCGGGAACAACACGGAATATAAAAGGATTTACATAGGCCCTTTCGTGAAGGATTTGGACTCTGGAAACTCCCGTATCTGTGGTCTCGTGGTGGTGAATGGTTCGAGCTCTCTGGAATGCTGGCAATGGAAAGGTCGCAACTTTACTGCAAGTCTCTCATCTAGCCTTGCTGTGGGGGACAATTTCGTCTGCGGTTTGTCGGATTCGCAACAAGTGCGATGCGCAGGAAGCACCACCATCACAGCCCTTGCCCCAGTGGAAATTTCAGCCAAGTTGATGCAGGTTCCAGCCACGCTTGTGCAGTATCCGTTAATGGCAGTTTGCAGTGTTGGGGAAGTGTGGGTGCGGAGGTCACTGAGGCGCCTCAGGGCCAATTCAAATCAATTGCATTGGGGGAGAATCGGAGCTGTGCAATTAGGTCTGATGATGACACAGTGAGCTGTTGGGGAGGGAATGGATTCAGCTTGCCTGAGTCATTGAGGAACGAATCTTTTATTGCTTTGGAAGCAAAAAGAAGTGTCTTTTGCGGCGTCACACGGTCCAACTATTCGTTGCTCTGCTGGGGTAGTCAGGACTTCGATTTGAACAGTTTGGTGTTCCGAGGAGTAGCACCGGGTCCTTGTAGAGCTGCAAATGAGTGTACTTGTGGACAGTTGCCTGGTGATGCTAGATACTGTCCTCGTGACCTAAGGATATGCCAAGCTTGCAGCCCACAGCCTGGGGTGCCAAATCTGCAGCCACCAGCATCACCGCCAGCAACTGTGCCGACACCACCGGCGAAGAGAACAAACAAATGGGATAGGAAGATGGTGGCGTTTATGATTGTGGGCTGTGTTGGATCCTCCTTATTCTTGGTAGGCTTGTGTGTGTTCTTATTCCCTCGGTACATCAAGATTAGAAGCACCAGAATTCATGATTCAGGCCGCCTGGAAGAGGGAGATGGATCTCAACATAGTGGCGAAATGGGTGAGACTCGGTCAAGCTCACGCCGTCGGCCCCTGGAGAAGAGGCTCAGCCATTTAATCAGCATGGGCAATGGAGGTCACTTGGAAGAGTTTTCCCTGGAAGTACTACTTAAAGCCACTGAAAACTTCTCCGAGGAGCACAAGATTGGGACAGGCAGCTTCGGATCGGTCTACCATGCTACATTGGAAGACGAGCGCGAGGTTGCAATTAAGAGAGCTGAAAACACACCCTCATCATCATATGCAGGTGCCACCAAACGTGGTCTGGAGGACAAGGACAGCGCTTTCTTGAACGAGCTGGAGTTTCTGTCCAGGTTGAATCACAAGAATCTGGTTAGATTGCTGGGATACTGCGAAGAGGGTGTCGAACGCGTTCTTATTTACGAGTACATGGACAATGGCACCCTGTTCGATCATCTCCACAAGCTCGAAAGCTCACCACTTATGTCGTGGCCCACGAGAATTAAGGTTGCCCTAGATGCAGCGAGAGGGATCCAGTACCTCCATGAGTATGCAATGCCTCGGATCATACACCGAGACATCAAGTCCTCCAACATCTTACTGGATGGCACATGGACAGCCAAGGTGTCGGACTTCGGGCTCTCCTTGAAGGGTCCACAAGACGATGAAGCTTGCTTGTCATTACGTGCAGCAGGTACAATGGGATACATGGATCCGGAGTACTACAGACTGCAGCTCTTAACAACAAAGAGCGATGTTTACAGCTTCGGCATAGTGCTGCTGGAGCTGCTCTCTGGATGCAAGGCAATCCACAAGAATGAGAATGGTGTGCCAAGAAATGTGGTGGATTATGTTGTACCTTACATAATCCAGGATGAGGTCCACAGGGTTTTAGATAGAAGGGTGCCACCTCCGACACCATTTGAGATCGAGGCAGTGGCGTATGTCGGGTATCTGGCTGCAGATTGTGTGATGCCGGAGGGGAGAGACAGGCCCCCCATGAATGAAGTTGTATATAGCTTAGACAGAGCCTTGGAAGCGTGTTTGGCACCCCAAGTGTTGTCTCGGTCATCCAGTACTGGTTCGTCGAGGTAGCACTATAAACTTACACAAATCCAAGCAAATTCATTCGCCCTGCAAGTGTATAAAATTCTGTACATGTACTGTGGAAATGCATAAAAAAGCAAGGCAACGGATTTTTAGCACATAGTAATAGACATCAGATTGATTATTCCATCTTTTGACATTGAGTAACAAAGTTTAGATAATCAGTGTATATTTGCAACCGATAATCTAATACACAAAAGCTTCTGCATCCAATGATTAACTTATTCAAGAATTTATATAAAATGACACATCCGTATACAAGGGAAGCTACTTTCAATTCTTTCCCCACATCTCAACAAGGAAGCATGATAGAGATGATTAAATATACTCACTAAGTTTTAGAATCATCAACCATACATGGTAACCTTTCCAGGTTGCAGTAGTTGCAGTCCTGTCTTAAGCACTTTAGCGTGTATTATGCGGCCAGAGAACCCAAAGCAGACTGCTTTTCCTCAACCAGTTCTGTCAAAATGCTGTCAATACGTGAAAATACCTGCTGTTTGGGAAGACTGCCGTCCACCTGCAACGAAAGAGGAAAATGAAAATGACATCCTCTCTCAAAAGAAATGTGGGCAACAGAAAAACGGGAACAATGAGCTTTTTGTTATTGGTCACCAATAAAGAATAAACACCATCAGGTTATTACAGCCAGTTACACTATAACTTCACACTTAACTCCAAGCAGCTCCAAATTTGAAGTAGCTTCAGACAACTTGGGACTTGGGCATGATTTATATATGCCTCAGGGTGACTTTTGCAATTTGTAAATATCAGTAATTATTTCATTTCAATATCCATAATATCAGGAATTGCACATGAGAATCCGAAAACCCAGTGAAATTTTTAGCAAATAGAAAGAGCAATGCCCTGGAATATAACCAAAATAAAAATAAAAATGGGAGTATGTTGTACATACTTTGAATGTAATGTTCTCATACAAGGAAAGCACTGACTCCACATTACTGTTATGAGTGAGCAATCGCAACTTCACCTGAAAATTGAAGACACGTCAATATGGTTACCCTGAATTGCAGCCTAACATTCAAAAAGATAATAAAGAAATAAGGTGCAGACACTAAAAAAAGAAACAGAAGAGTTAAGGGTGTGTGCCTTCTCCTCAGTGTCATCAAACCGTTGGGTGAGTCTTGCAGCAATTTCTTCAGTTTCTGGAGGAGAATACTTCAGGTGGTAAATTCTACCTGTAACAGGATCTAGTCTGCGGCCAACAACTCGCTCGACAAGGATCTCTTCAGGGACCTTTTAAGATAATATTTTTTGCACATTTGTGCAATGTACTCAGTTAATTAGACATAACCCAAAGTCCCAAACAAGATGCATACTACAGTTTACAACTTTTTATGCTCTCAAATGACTGAACATATAACAGGAAAAGCCAATCATTCATACAGAACCAGCATGTTAGAACATTGTCAAGAACTAATTATCATTCAATCAAGAATTACCAGATGATCATTCAGTACCAAGACCAACAGCAGTTACTTACGTCAAGAAGAATAAAGATATCTGGATCAAATCCGAATTTCTTGAGGCCAGTAGCTTGGGATACACTCCTAGGATATCCATCAAGAAGCCATCCTTTCTCTTGGCAATCTTGCATTGATAAGCGTTCCTTGACCATCTAGAATCAAAGAGCAATCATGAATTCATTTTACAAAATTGTCGTGAGCAAAATTCATCTCCCCACCAAATCTTTGGAAATTATTCTAATGTTATCTTAACAGAGAGGCTATGCCTCACCAAAAAAAAAAACAGAGAGGCTATGCGGATGCATACCATGACGACTATTTCATCTGGAACGAGCTCCCCCCTCTCCATGAATTCCTTGGCTCGCCTCCCATTTTCTGTTCCAGCAGCAATTTCAGCCCTGAGAAGATCTCCAGCAGCTACATGCACCAAATCATACTGCAAAATGGAAACATATATGTACAATGTAGTTGAAACATGACTCAAAAATCAGTAATAAAAACAAGAGTCAGATTTCACGTAAATAACATCATTTAATACCAACACTAACTTACAAGGCTGGAGGAGGTTTCTCACAACAACCTTTACCTCCAACTTTAAGAATGTAGGTAAATGTCATAATTTGGTATTTTTTGTGTGCAAAATATATCATAAGTGTAACAGGGATTCCCACCAAGAATAACCTTAATACGATATATGCCGAAGGAATTATTTAAGTTGGAAAGCTGCATAATTAAGCATTTCATCACAAAAATTGGCAGTAAGCTTACTTGTGTGATCAACTGCACAAAAAAAATAAGAATAAACAAGAGCTAATACCAACAAACAGAAGAATAGGATTGATGATTGTCATTTAACCACTAAAAACAGATAGCCTGTGCAAATTCCAGTCAATACTCTCAAAATGCAACAATAAGGCAGCGGTGTTACCTTCTTTGTAATAAGTTCGCACTGAGTTCCTTTTCCAGAAGCAGGAGCACCCGATATCATTACCCTCAAAGGTTCTCCCTTTTCCCCTGACGCAACAACCTATTCCGTAAGGATAAAATCAAATCCTTTACTAAAAGGAAAACATAAACACACACATATATCCATTATTTAAGATCTTAATTCAAATGCAAATAAGAAGAAGAAGAATTCTACCACAAAGTCAGGGGCAGCAGCTTTTGATTTCCAATACTTAGGCCATAGTTTTTTATTCGAATTACACGAAAAAGGGGTTAGCTTTGATTGAGAAGATGAAATTCTTGAAGCGGGGAGAAGCTCATTGCGAGGGGAACGGCGGGGGTGATCTGGGTGGAAGGATGCCGCTGAAAAGCTCATAGCACAACAGCTGCAAGAAGCCATTTTTATTTTTCAGGCTTGAGTCCTCGGGCTATGGGGAGTCGCACCAGAAAGACTGTTGAATGACTTTATGCCGAAGCCAAAAATCCACGAAAATGAAGGGCAAACATAAGAAGAATCGGCGTAGGGCGATTTGACGGCAAGATATGGTCCAAGTTGGGAGTCCCAGCTTCACCAAACTTTACCAGTCCTCGTCGCCCTGCCACTGCCCACGCCACACTCGAGGATGGAACTTGGAAGGCTTTCCTTGAATTGACGGGTCGGGTCGGGTTACCCTCCTGCGGTCCTGCTACATTTTCCTTTAAAACCATACTCAGTACGAGTCAGTAGTCATTACTAGGGTGGGCACAGTTCGGTTAACCTGAATTTTTCGGGTATTTGTATTTGTATTTGAACTGGACAAATACTTCATTTTAGTATTTGTATTTGTAACCGGAGTCCTCGGTTAACCGGGGGTTCGGTTTCGATTAGATTTAGCGGTTAAACGATTCGGTTCGAATATTTAAAAATCTACTAAACTCAAAAGATTTAAGAAATGAAAACTTGATTATACATTTTAAGAGGGTCGAACGAGGTTATTACACTCAGAAAAAAAAAATATACATATAACTATGGAATCAAATGGTTCTTTTCAATGTAATCAAAATATGTTTGTATATGTAACAAATCTTAATGTAGATGTATATTTTAATAATAGGGTATTCTGAATGACAAAAATCAATATAGGCTTATAAATTATGGTGATATATTTTGATAATTAGCTCTTTAGTTTTTTATATTTATTTTATTATATACTTAAATAATTAAATAAATAATGATATATTATCTATATAATTTTATACCATCATCTATATATAATATTTACACTATATATAACTTTTAAAATAAAATAAATATATTCGGTTCGGTTCGGTTAACCGGGGGAAAAATTAAAGTATTTGTATTTGTATTTGAACCGGACGAATACTGAAATATGATATTTGTATTTGCTCAGGGGTCCTCGATTAACCGGAAATTCAATTCGATTTCGGTTCGATTCAGCGGTTCAATGAATCGGTTCGAATATTTTGTCCACCCTAGTCAATACTCAGTCCTTAAATTTCTTTTCGTTTTTTATTATTATTATTTTTTTAATTTAGTGATGTCAAATAATTTTGAATTTTTTTGAGAATTTTACTAACATTTTTGTATTCTTTTGAGCGAGTGATGAAACAAGAATATTGAATATCACTAAGCAAAAAAAAAAGAATATTCAGTACAAAAAGCTCTATCCGTATACTTCCTCCGTTTCTTTTTAAGTGTAACACTTTTTTTGGGGTGTTTCATAATAAATGTTACATTACCATATATAGTATGCTTTTAAAGGTAATAGGCTTCCACTAAAACACTTTTGTTACATTACTATTTGTATAGTACCTCTTCCGTTCCTACTTAATTGACACGAATGGTGTTTTATGACTGTTCGTTGAGTAACTGTTGGCACTAACATTTCATGCAGAATCATTTGGGTGTCATTGCAATGCTCTAACAACGATACAGTTATGGTTTTAAAGATCAAAGTTTCACCAGCACCCGGACTCAAAGACCAAGACGTTCTCAGTTTATAAATAGTCTTTGAGTCAGTCTTTACTTTAAGTGATTTTATCTTCAATATTCTACCAAGAGAGTTTAGTTTTCGTTTTAGAAGATATACTTCAAGAGAGTCAAAAACTTGTTCTTCATGGTGAGATGTTTTGAGAGTTTTTGTTCTTGATAGAATTGTGTTGTAATTCACTGTATATCGCTTAGATCGAGTTGTAAATCAAGGAGAGGGAGTCTTCTTGATATAGCTTAAAGGATTCTTGATTCAGGGTTGTCAACAGGTTGAAGGAACAACAAAGATTGTCTCTGTAATTCTAGTTTGGGAGATTAGAAGTTGAGGGGGAGAGATTCAGCTTCTAGATCGAGTTAACAGGATTGGTCTCGAGTCTTGTGTTTGTTCTTGTTCATAGTTGAGTAATCTTCGCCTGGATTGGAATCCTCCGGATGTAGGACAGGAGGTCCGAACCGGGTCAACAAACAATTGTGTTCTTATATTTCTGCAATTGTGTGTGTTGTCAATACATCGCGTAAACAACCTACTCACAGGGACTGTCAGTAACTTTGATTTGACTTTTTTATACAATTATATAAGATAAAATATAGTTAATTAAGATCTTGTTGGATTCGTTTAATTGCATAGATTTAGAATATTAATTTTTTTTAATTTGTCCTCGTATGAAATTTGAGTTATTAAGGATTAAAAATGTGTATTGGATTGCGTGACATGTGCGTCCGTGTCAATTAAAAAAGAACCGAGAAAGTATTTTTTTGAAAGAATGGTGGGTTCCCTTTTATTTATTACTCTACATTTAACTTAAAAACTTCTCTTTTTTTTTTCCACAAAGAAAAGCCCTTTGAACATGATTTCGATTCCGATTCCGATTCCGGGCTAATTGCATTTATTGAATCAATCCAATCAAAATTTTGATCTTTGTGCATTTCTTTTGTGAACCTCAGTAACAATGTAATGAAAACACACAAGCATGCTTATTTAGATCATAAACAGTCCATAGTATATTTCATTACAGTTGGCTCAAGCTTCAAGGATGCCACAAACATTACACTTCCCCTCATACTTCAGTCCCAATCCTCCATGAGATGAGACTGTTCACATGTGGAAAACAGCACTTCATCAAGGGTAGGAGACACCCCTTCTCCATTTCCACCTTTCTCATCACCTGCAATTTGTATTCATAAACATGTAGCTCATTGTCTGTACCCCTGAAGACGATCTCATCATAAAGTCCCTTACAATAAAGCGGAACCAAATTCTGCCCAAATCCCACACCGATTGTATACTGCTGTTCCCAAATTTCATCCCCCAAACCCCTCAACACCCACACCACAATCCTGCTCGCGTCCTGGCGCGACACGAAGCCAACCAACCCGTCCATTTCAATGATTCGGTCATGGACTCCACCGGTGCTTGGCAGCGGTATTTTAACAAACTTCTCATCATCCAGTGGCATCGACACCATATACTCGTTGTGATCGACGTTTGGGATCCAGTACAGCGCCCGCATCACAAATACCGGTTCGTGACCCAACCAACCGAATAGCCCTGAAGGGGGGCCATCCACGGCCCTCCATCTCCACGGTCCGTTCCCAATGTCCATGATCTCACAATCGACATACCTGAGATCGTCGTGGAACAAGTGCACCAGTTTGTACAAACAGGACTCGCGGCAGAACACCAATCCATACGATTCTTGATGGCAGGACCTCGTCCCCAAAGGCACCGGTCTCATCTCCCTAGTCACGGTGTTCATAAGAATTAATCCCCCTGTCCTCGTACGGTTTTCAAGAACGACCAATCCGTGGCAGGTCGCCCTAATGTCCCCCATACAGCTCGTGTGGTAATCTTTGATCGTGCTCTTGCCGTCTTTGATTTCTATAAACTTCATGTAATACAGAGGGGGAGGATCAATTAGGGCCTGATGATGCACCGGCAGCGACAGCAGTTCTGCGGCCTTGGACTCGACGGAAAATACGGCCGGCCTCAAGGGGAGGCCGTATCTGACCGGCGCCAAAACGATTAGCCCCGTCTCTGATCGCTGTAAATGCGTGCGTATAAAGGCTGGGCTGTTGACAATTCCATACCACATCTTACAAACAAACCTTGAAGTCTTTAGGGATTCTAGTGGAAGCCGGATAATGGTGTTGAAAATGCAATCTTTTGGAAGATAAGGTACTACTGCACACGGACCAACTTGGGTCTCCTTATTACACTGCTGTTTCTTTTCGCTTTCTTCATGCTTCCTTTTCAACTGAATTGATTCTTTAGTCATCTTCAGAAAAGTTACCGGTTTTGTTTTATCCTCTGTGTTTGAAGTTGATAAAGAACCTCAGAAGATTTATACTGTGAAACTAAAATCAATTTGTGGGTTCCCTTTCTCTATAAACAATTTCGATCAAAACGCAGCATTAGGGTTTTACTCAACCGGAAAAGAGAATTGGGCGAAATGAAAAAGAAGAGCATAACGTAGCAGATAAACATGTAATCTATCATAATACCCTAGAACACTCGAAATAACTGAATCGGATCACTGGGGTTGACCCAAAACAGAATTATACGTCAAAAAAAAAAGAAAAAGAATTACCTTTACACTAAACGATCATGAGAGAGTGTCTGAGCAGAGAGTTATTGCCCGTGAGGATGAAAGCACAGAGATATATGATCGTCCTTGGAAATTCTTGAAGCGATTGAACAAAACCCACATTAAGAATGCTGGGAAAAAAAAAATCCCTTTTTGTTTCTCTTGTGGGATCAATCGTTAAGAAGCAATCGACTACCGGAAATAAGCCTATTTAGTTCTATTGACTTGACTCGAGTGACTTGGGTCTTCCTACAGCATCATATTTCTGTTTTCTTGTCTTTTTCCTTTGCCCTATTTTTATTTATGAAATTGTAACCCTACTGATTGGCCTATTCTTGGATGTCACGAACCGTTGGAATTATCAAATTTAACAATAAAGCTAAGCATTAACGAGCCTGTGCATAGACGGTCCATGCATCTTGAAATCATCGAACTGTAAAATAAGTCCATGTACCTATTTATAGGCCTACTACAGCCTATGTATCAATAATGTAAGAATTCAAGAGTTAAATAACTGAAATTTCATCAGGATGACAGACAAGCATACATGATACAGCAAAACAGGGCAAAGGTAGTGATTTGATATGTTAACAAAGCATTGACATCACAGGGCGGCACTTCCCATGGATGATGAATCCTGCCGAGAGGCAAGCGTGCTGTGGCGATGAGAATGTATTGGTTTTCTGTTTTGTTTCATTCCATCCTTGATAAATGTCTGGATCTCTAGAATGCACCAGCTTCACTTCATCCTCCCCAAAATCTAAAATTCATCCAACAGACTACCAGACACGTTAACACAATATATATACTCTTCCCGTTTCTGCTGCAAAAATTATTATTACCAACATTCAGAGTGATGTTAAATCTTGATCCAAATTTCTTCCTCAATCTAAAGTAGCCTCGTGCTCATACTGTGCAGGTTAGGCACTTTCTTGGTGGTTAACTTTCATTCCTCGTACTCCTCACTTGTAGACACAAGTTTAATACGCCGAACCTCACAGAGGATTTCTTAAGGTTCCTCAACTATTGTCCATGTTCTTGAGAGAATGGGGGCGATGATTTTTGCAGCCAATTGATGTGGCATTAAGTTCCTGAAGAAGGGCACTACTTTGTAGTACTTTTTTGCCTCGCCACATAATTTAATTCCATATGATTCATCCATAGCATTATCAACCATACCTAATGGAAGCTCGGTACGTTTTCTAGTCACAGGGTTCGTTAGTATCGGGAATTTTTTCGCTCCCAGAGTGGCAAGAACCGAGCCATTGCAGTGCCTGGATTTCATCCAAAGGCGATAAAATATGACTCAATGAAACGGTCATCACCAGTCACCACTGTCCAGATTCAACAAAATGGAAGTAAGATTTAACAAACTTGGCCTCAGAGTGCCAGGGATCGGAGCCAGGTTCCAAGATAGGTAAAAGCGTTGACAGATTAGAACAGTGTGAGACTGTTGAGGAGCATGGCTGCTGATGAAATCAGGACAGATGATTGTTTGAGCTCAATTCTTTGAAGATGGTGTTGATGAAAGTGATGGACTTTGGATTCCCATTTCTGGGAGACAATAAAATCAATGCACATAAAGGGATCTGATGAATCGAATTTTTGGGTCCATAACAAAAAGCATGTGGTGTTGCAGATGTGGAAATGATTAGAGAAAGGTTTGTTTAATTTAATCTTTCATTACCTCAGTGCTACCATTACCAAACAAATCTGTGTCTGCAGACACTGAAACCTCCCACGTTTTGTTCCAACCATTCAAGAATACACCCCACAGCCCACATGCCATTCCCTCTTTTATTCCCTTTCAGTAATCAGTCATACTCGAAATCACCACACTGTGGTTTTCCAAGGTACATTGATTCCCATGTACATATACTGTCTCAAACGCTTCTTACAAGAACTGTCTCAATAAGGGTACCAATATGTCTTTCCCACCCAATCTTGGCATCACTAGCTCTTTCATTATTCATCACCCAAATTCCTCCGGAGTCTTCCAAGATCTCTCCTTTCTTCTGCCACCACTAGACCTGATCTCCTCCCCATTTTCCAGAGCCAAAATGAGTGGCTACTCAAGGTTAGGGAAGGACATGATCTACACAAGATCCAAATCTGTAGACTTTGCTGAACTGTCCTACTCAACAACCTTCTCCAAATTCAAATCCCAGGAAACCAAAATGAACATCAACAATGCAGTAAAGACCACAACAATACCAAGATCGATCCCGGAGGATGCCAGCGAGGAGGGCAATGGGGAGGTGTTGGGGATCATCGTTAGCCAGCAATGCAGCCCACCCTTCAGCTCGTCTGAACAGAAGCCAGCGGCTGAGGAGAAAATGGAGGCATCGAAGCTTCAGTCTGCTGCAAAGAGGACAGTTTTCATTAAACGATCCGCTTCTGTATCTGAAGGCTATTCAAGAATCAACCACCAGACTTGTTTAGCTGCAGACGGCGATGATCAGAATGGGACGGAAATTTCATCTCAGAATAGGCACAAAAAGAAGAAAGGCAAATTCCTTAAGGCATGCAGACGTTTGTTTGGATTATAAATTCTTTTACCTTCAAATAACAAGTTCAGTGAAGGGGTTTCTTGGTTTTGAGGAAGCTCAGAAGGATCTCAAGATTTCTATCGATAAACTTTCTTTCTACACATGAACAATAATGAATAATCAAATCCTAGATGTCAGTTGTCTACTGAATTACTTGTGTTCTGTATTAAGTTGGAAATTGAAGGGCTAACTATCCAAGCTTTATGCTAATAGTCTTCTGAATTCAACAACTCAATATCTTATTGTTCAGTCTTCAAAAGAGACTTCACTTTTGGTATAGTGATTAACTTAAGAATCCTAAGGGGTCCACTAGTGCATCATAGAATTCAAGGACTACTAGAACAATCTAACTTTTTCATATCATATTGAAATGGAAGAAAAAGCAAACAAGGCTCACACTAGTTTCAAAATTAGTCCATTCCACTCAGACATCCATCCAAAACAAAAACCAATCCAGGCAAGCAATGCAAACACAACAGAGCTTTTACACAGTATAAAACTTCAGGACCAGCCTTCATATATGATAAAGTACTGAAATTGTCTATAATCTCTAACAGCACGATTGAACAAAATCCAGAGTACATTAGCATTACATATGTAACACTTTGAACGATAAAAAGTCACTTAACCCAAAGGTGAAGCAGAATATATAAATTAATATTGGTGACATTATTGAGTATTGAGTATTGAGATCCTTCCACAACATGCTAAGCCTTCATTACCAACAAGCCCATCTCATCGCACACTTCTTGTGATCATTCCATATCTGAGGATGCCTGAAAGACAAGAAATATAACTGATGTTGAGTGACTGAATCCACATGCCATGAGTGTTTAAGAGTAACAGGGAATATACCTTTGGTGCTTCAATAGTCAAAGATTCAGCAGCAGGGGTACTTGATAATAAAAACTGCATCACATTCCCAGGCAATGCAATGCAAGTAGCATTCCTAAGCTTACGTTTGACTGATGCACTATCAGGTGAGATTTTTGGCTCCTATAAATGAAAATAGATGTAAAAATCAGTTACAAGACAGTAGCTAATCAGATATCATTTGATCAGTGTTTTGAGTGCGATTTTATGGATCAGCAGTCTATGGTTTCAAGGTTTGCAAAACCTTATTTCTGACAACAAGAGAACATTAGCAACCTGTCCCAACAACAACAACAACAACAACAATAATTCAAGGTATGTCCTGGTTCTCAACATAAGTGACTACAAGATGTGTATGATGGAACTTCCAAATAAAATGCTCTATTCTTTGAAATTGGGGGATGTGCAAGCAAAGATCATACTGATTTAAATATTTGTTTAAGATGGACATATCCTACTATGATATCCATAGTATTAGGATTTTATAGTAACAAATGGCATAAAACTAATAACTGGGAAGGCACCTCCATATCCAGAAATTTTGCAACTAAAAATATCAAATATAACAGGGTGAAAGAGAAGGACATACCTTAGTGCCATCAACTACCAAAACACAAGTAGAAGCCCTCTCCAGTAATTTCACAAAAGTCTTGATAGGTATTGTCCTCTCTTTACATTTATCTTCAGCTGAAAACCTTATGAACTTCAAATTCTCAAAACTATAGGGTGGGTAGAGATGTATATCAGGAAGGGAAGATAGAACCTAAAAGAGCAAACAAACCATAAGTGAGTCGGGCTGGAGCCCATATTGCAACAATTTGTCCAAATATGTTAATGTAGCAATACAAAATTCACACGTAAAGCGCATGAATAAAAACGTAACACGAGGAAGCCTCATAGCTCGAGTCCTCCAATAAGGGAAATAAATTTAACATGGAAAGAAACATGGATAAGGAAACACGTGTCATACGAGAATCATCAAGATTCAACAACACTCCCCCAAAAGGATATTTTTAACTCATTCGAATTCATTAAATCCCTCCACATTGACATAATTAGATTGCGAATTCTGTTCAGGGAGACGACAAAAATCAAGATCAAGCGAACAATTAATTTTATGTGTTTAGAAAAACGTATTTCCAATATGGGAAAAGTTCGTTAGACAGATGTCCTCACGTACATAAATGGTGGGGAAAAAACAAAATTAAAGTTCATAGTTACTTGTTCTGATCCACGATTTGATATCAATTTTCCACTTCATAAATCTTTCAAAGCAAAAACATTATTCAATGATGGAATCAATAAAGATAATAAAAGCAAAGACCATGCTTATAACTTTCCTACAATACCTCAATTGCCTTCAATGACAGGGATAGAACTTTGACACCGCCTAGGGCACGAAGCATGCCAAGGAAAACCTCTGCAGTTTGTGGCTTTCTGTCAGCTAAATCGATACCAGAACATGCTGTGGGGCAGCTGAAGTTAATACGAGCTTCTTCCAAACAGGGCAAACCATCCCTGAAAGTCATTCTAGCAAGAGGCCCCTCAAACTTAAAGATGACAAGTTTAGGAGCATACACATCAATGGTTTGCTCATGGAAAAATCTCCAAGGACTCCTCCAATTCCGTATATGTAAAATCCTAAGGTTCGGGCCATGCACATATAAAACTTTCATATTATTTCCTGGCTTAATACAACACTTTTTCAGAATCAAAGATTCCAAATTTGGGCACCCCGAAAATAGCTCAGCATTGAAATCCACGAATGCAAAGTTTTTTAGGTACATAACCTTTAAGCTGGGCCAGTCAACAGAGGTTGGCAAATCCATACAATAACTTATAGCATTGGTCATACGCAGAGTTGTTAATTTAGAGGCAGTAAGAAAGGAATTGGGGAATTTAACAGGTTTTGATTCGACATAACCTCGGACATTGAGATTCACCACGTTGTGTTTCGCAACGTAGTCGAGGACATTAACGATGAATTCCCCGTTCATGGGCTTGTGCAATGAAAGCCCAAACGATTTAAGATCACTGTTCTCCCTGCGTTTCAAAACATTGTTAACAGTGGACTCAAAGGAATCCACCCTGGGACCTCTAAGGATGGCATTGATGGACCGGGCAATAATGTAGCCATCATAAAACAGAACAGGATCAGGTTCGGTGAGAGCGCCAGGGAGCTTGAAAAAAAAGGACTGTAATGAAGTCCAGAGATCCTTGTAGCGCTTCGCCAGAACCGATGTCCGAATGGCGGTCTTTGTATCGAGAAAAGTGAGTATATAAATCAGAATGCAGTCTGGTAGACAACTTAGTCCATCAAAGTCGATTCTGTTGTTGTTGGCGGTGCTGCTGTTGTTGTCCTTGTTATCTCCTCTTCTGTGATTCCTCTTCAATTTCTTGTTCCTCGAATCCATGTCTGTTTCATAAACCGAAATGGGGCAATTCGATCACAAAATTAAAACTGGGAATCGGACACAACGATAAGAAAAGAAATCCGGGGGGTGGGAATTGGAGGAAAACAAAAAAAATTGAAATCAGAAGAAGGGGTTTTGGATATGGAAGAATAGTTGGCAACAAAAAGGTACGGAATTGAAATGTATAGTAAGGGAAATTCAAACAGGGAAAGTATTGGTATTTGGTATCGAGATGAAATGGAGAAGGAAAAGGCACTACAGCGCAGACTTCCCGACTGCAGTCTCTTGAATGCAGTTTGCCATTTTGGTATTTATGGGAAATCTGAGGAGCACGCTTTCTTCCAATTTTCTGTACACGCGATTTTGCTTACTCTGGCGCCACTAAAATCATTACATGCTCATTTTGTTTCTGTAATAATAATAATAAATCTTAATTAAATCATCCGAATCAGGAAACCCATCAAATCTACTTAAATTGCATTAGTAATACTTCATTACTTCCCAAAAGCCAAACCTACCACACACAATTTTGAATAAATAATTTATCAAAAGTTGGAATTGGGCTTAAGAGTTTCTCTAATCACGACTTTTTTCGACTAAATCTCATGTAATCCAATTATAAAATTCTGTAATTGCTTAAATAAATTACACTATAAATGATGATACTAATGTGATAAATGGTTAAAAAAACAAAAAAAAAAAGAAAGAAAGAGAAATGGATGAATATAAATCAAAATTTCAAACCTTCGAAGTTTTCATGAATTAAAAACCCATAATAATGAAAATATAATTCCGGTAGCATAGAATATTGGCTAAAATGGTATTTATAGGCAACCTTAGTACCTCAAAGTTGGCGTTCATAGAGCAATCGTGACATTTTTTTTTTCGGTGATAAGGGAGGGCCGAAGCCGAGCAATCGTGACATTTAAATTCAAAATGTTAGTACTTTTGACAAGTTATTAATATACTACCTCTATTAATAAATAATTACTGCATATATGCAAAGGGTGGAACACGAAATCTTTGCTTAAACTACTAGCACTACATACTACTCAGGTCAACTGCGTTTGGTCCAAAGCGTCACATTTGACATATTATGCTATCTAATGCACATTTTTAACGATTAGTCATTTATATTGTGTACATGTAAAAATGATTATAATTATTATTCTAAAACTAAATTACTATACGAATCTAATACTATACATATTTTTTTTTATATAACTTCAACAAAATGATAGGTCAAAATTGAATTTATTTAAACTAAAAGGCTAATATTAGAAAAATATAGTAACAAATATCTAGAACGCAATGTTCTTTAGTTTTTAAAACGGTAGGTATATTATAACGGAGGGACTAGTATTATTATAATTTAAGCAAAATAACTCTGTAATATTTTTTTAATAAACATTGACACAAACTAAGTGTGTGGAAGTCTAAGTCACATAAATTATAAAATGGGATAAAAAGGGAGTGATATGGGGCCGAGTGGAAATCGAACCCCCAACCATAAAGTTGAAAATCAGAGAATATGACCACTGGGTCAAATCTTTATTCCTGTGTCCATAGTATCTTTGATTAAGAGAGAAAATTGTTATTAAACTAAAATTGCATGGCAGAGGAACCCTAAATGTTCTTTCCGCATATGATAATGTGGACAAGAGATGAAATAGAGGTTGATTACACCAAATTTATGAGACAATAATGGTGTAAATGTTTCTACTTGTTCAATATACTAATTTGGGTACTATTGCCATACGGATAAAAACATGGTTGTATGGTGCAGAAAGAGATCATGGTTGTTTATTTTCATCTAATGACTATTATTGATTAAGGGTATAATTGTCAAAGAAATACTAATATTGGTGAATTGTGTAATAATTCTACATACCATATTCGGAGGCTATATTTGTATGTTTTGAATTTCTAAAATCTGATGAGATATTTAAATTCCTTGCATCGAGTAGATCGATTTCCATATAAAGAACGTCCAAATCCGAGTTCATTTGCGAAAGTTAGAGCCATTTAAAATTCATTGCGATTTTCGGTAACAGATCATTTACGCCTCCGCGACGGAGCATGAGCAATTCATCGGCGTTGCTTATGGAATTCAGCGACATGACCTATACAATTCAGCGGCATAATTTTAACAACAAAGGCTACGTAATAAACTTGGAATGGTTATAACCTTTTCAAATGAACTCAGATTTGGACGCTCTTTATATGAAAATGTATCTAATTAATGCAAGGAATCTAAATATCCTATAAGATTTTAGAAATTTCAAATAGAAAAATAGCAGATTTTCATATAATGATGTCGCTGAACTACATAGAACTACCTCGCTGAAATGAATACAATTAGTCGCTGAAAATGCATAAGCTATGTCGCTGAATTATATATGCTATGTCACTTATTAGAGGGTGTTTGGATTAGCGATATAAAATAGATTATTTGATTATTGTGTTTTCAAAACGCAAATAATCAGGTTTGCAGCACCTTTTTTTAGCGGTTAAACTGATTATTTGCATTTTGAAAACGCAATAAGCAGATAATCCATTTTTTGCAGCTTATCCAAACACCCTCTTAATTGTATGGTCTTTGTCGCTGAGGGATGTATCATATGTCGCTGAAATATTCTATTCGTGTCGCTGAAGTCTGAAAAATATCTAATACTCGTTGTTATGAGAATATGCTATTTTCCTATTATGAATTTCTAAAATTAAATATTTAGATTCCTTCCATTGAGTAGATAGATTTTCATATTAAAGAACACCAAAATCCGAGTTCGTATGAGAAAGTTAGAGCCATTTGAAGTTCATTGCGGTTTTTAACGACGAAACTTATGCAATTCAGCGATGGGTCGAATAAAATTCAGCGACGGGGGCGTATGGAATTCAGCGACGGGGACTATATAATTCAGCGACATAACCTATGAATTCCAGCGATGAAGCCAATACAACAAAGTCAGCGCAACAAAATTCGAATGGCACTAACTTTCTCATGTGAACTCGGATTTGGACGTTCTTTATATGCAAATTCATCTACTCGATACAAAGAATCTAAATATCCTATCAAATTTTATAAAATCCAAACAATGAAATAGCAGTACGTCTGGACACGAAAATGAATTGGCCATCTATACTATTGTTAATCTTACAAAATGATAAAATGATCAAAATGACAAAATTATCCTTATAATTAATATAACCGTTGGATTCTAAATTTGATCAATGGCTTGTGAAAGCCCTACGCACCTCCGCACCGGCTTTTTGTCCGCACGATAATATAGGTGAACTAATTTTATCTAATACTTATTTTTTAGGAAAAACAGAATAATTATAATTTAAGATTATATCCATTTAAAATTGAGATTATCTAAAACATACCTAAAAAATCTCTCTCTAATTTACTAAAAAAATAAGGAATAAATTGTTTAATAGAAACATATTTAAATTATTTAAAATAAAATTAACAAGAAAAATGAAATAATTTCAAAATGAAGAAAAATAAACATTTCTTATATGGAAGTTAGTATCTTTGTAATTAGCAATTTAGCATCTTCTATTAGTATATTAATTAATACTCATATTACTTATTCACTTTTAACCAATTACTTTTAACTAATAAGAGTCTCTCCAAAATCTTTTCTTTTTCTTCCTTCTTTTCGCTCAAATACTAGACTTGCACAATCGGCAAAAATCAACGGTTTCAGTTCTACTAAATGTGGGCGCTTCAAACCGGCAGTTTTAGTTCGATTTAAATCGGGAACTTTTTTTTATTAAAAACTATGCATTTTTTAATACAAAATCAAGCAAAACCGTTAAAAGCGGGTCTAAAGTCTAAACTCTAAACTGCCATTTAAAAAAGAAAAAAGAAAATTAAAAGAAATTATAATTTTTTTTTAAAAAAAAAAAAAAACCTTATCTGCCACAAGCCCACAAACAAAATTTGATTCAGTTTGGTACTAAGTTTTGACAGAACCAGTTGAATAGTTCATTCAAGAATTGAGGCGCTGTCTTACCAATAAAGGTCTCAGCTTTACTCTCCTTAAGATCTCATAACCTACCACCTACCATAACACATTTGGAGAAATTTATTTACATTACATGACATTGTGTGATTCATATAGTTACTGCTTCCAACACTAAAGAGAGAGCCCCCAGACAAGCTATTCTGTCCTAGCGCGTTTCGATTGAATTTGTGTCATCCATTCAATGCATTCTTCTGAAGAGCCAGAAGGGTGTGCAAGCTGCCATTCAAGTAGCTTTTGTTGCTGCAGACGCAGAGATGACAAGTTACTAATTGGAATATTAAGTCTACAGAGAGTGTTAAAAGTTTTTCATTTTTCATGGCGTGGCATGTAAGAGTTGTGTAGGCATACCCATTCTTTCACGATGGGCCCTCCCGACTTCAGCTGCAGTATATTCATGATTTCTTTGCCGTTCACTAGTGGTTTCAGTTCCCACACGTTATCCAACCCTGCATAGCAACAGACCAAAAAGGAAGAAGGATCAGGCGAAGAAGTAGATGGTCAGTTGCAAGAAAGGAATGAATGCTCGAGATTAATGCCTAATGGGAGTGTACCCATTCCCAAGATTGCATTCTCAACCCTGTTGAATAGCTCTCTTCGATGGTTAAGTTCCTTGTCCACATCCAACAGGTCAGTTTTGGAAAAGATATCTTCTGGATATAATAGCAATGAGAGCATCAGAGCAGCACGCCAGAATTCTTTGATTTCCCGCAGCAGCAATCCTGTGGGAAAAAATAATTAAAGCTTTTGCTGGTGCTATTTCAGTAAAATAAAGCAGTCATACGGATGAAACATTTCGCCAATTGCATTTAAACATCACTATTCAGTGTTATCTATAGTACTAACATTTGTTGGTCTGTTTCCATCATTTATTATTAGATACACGCGACTTTTCAACAGGATGCCACACAGAGACTTGGGAACATGATGGGAGGATAATCTTCGCCTTTACCTGCAAATATTCTGAGCTTTGAATCAACAGAAACATCGATGGTTTCCTTTTTCCAGTCTACTTCGACAATTTGTGAACTTTCATTGGATATGATTAGGGGAATTAAAGACACAAATTTTTCTGCTGCAAGATGCTGGCTGATAACCTGCCATACCGTTACAATCATAAGAAAATTGGGGTTTCCAAAGTATAAATATAGTGAAAGAAGGCATATATCTGACATACTGCTTCCGCGTCAGTATTCTTTAATTTGAGAGAGGCCCTAAAAATGTGACTCACAACAGGAATCTGTCAAATGATGTAAAGTCAGTAAATGCTAAGGGTAATAAAATGAGACAAACTCCACATATACTTCCACTGATATGCATAACAAAAAAAAAAAGGGAAAAGGGAAAAAACTGAGATAGCTCATAGAAAACAGCATTTAGAAAGAAAAGAAAAAATAAATGCCCAAATAATAAATAAAGGTCAGCTGAGTAATAGGTGAAGTATATGCAAAGATATTTTACCGGTTTCCCTTTTTTGTCTTTGTAAATAGCATCTCTCAAGGGCAGAAGCACTGCAGCATAGAGACAGAGCCTCTTTTGGTCATCCTAAAGAATTTCAAAGGAAGTTATACCGTCGAACAAGAACTCATTTCCAAGTTCCAAGTACATTCATATATTTCTCACAAGTCACTAGGCAAGTAACATATGAATCATTCTCATCATAATAGTAGCAGGGAACAAAGCAGTAAAAAATAAATCAACTTTAGGGGACAAGATTGACGATGTAAGACAAAATAATCAAACTGCTTTTCCACATAAATAGAGCAAAATTCAGACAAGCAGGGTTTTACGTCTCAGTTTCAATACTCACAGTGAAAGAGGAGCCAACTAACTGCAGAAATTTCCAAGCTGAATCCATGTAAGCAATGCAAAGCCTGGTCACAAAAATTACAAAGGTTACTATTCAACTAAGATAAAGATAGGGAACTAATGTGAAGATAGTACTTCGGAACATTTTTACACAGCAATGGCAATTTTTACATGTCCACATTATATGGAGATGAGCTTCATACATATGAACTATTAAAGAGTACACTGATGACAAATTCCAAGACGGTGGATACTTTGGTAAATGAGAATTGTAAACCACCTTGATGCAGACACAAGAAGTTAGCTACACTGATTCAGACATAAGGACAAAATTTTCCTCAAAAACCGAGGAAATAAGTATGAGCAAGCACAAAAGCCAAAGAATGAGGCATGCCAGTATCCACATACAAAGCCATCAAACACAATGAACGGATCTAAATTTTGTCATCATAAGTAGAGGCAGATCCAAACACTCAACAGTATAATTACTAGTTAGCTCAGTCAAATAAATACATCACCATTATTCTCTAACTAAAGTCCTCTGTTGTGACCATAGGTTGTGCATGACTAAATTGCTGTCATGAATGCTGTTTCATAGTGATAGATCAATTTGTGTCACTAAAGTTGCTACAGTAGTCAATAACACCACCTATATGTACCACCCTTCCACTATAGGGATTGGTTGTTAACTAGCCCTCGGAATTAAAGACCTGTCCCACAAATTAACAAGAATCCTTTTATGCATGGCTTTGACATTTTACCTGCGCACACCCGAAATAACTTCCCAAAGAGGTCACCCATCCCATAAATACATCAAAACTAACATTGAAGTTTTTTATATGGACACATTATAGAAAGGTAAAATGTAAGTGCATGAATAGCTTTTCAAAATCCTCATCCCATTGCAAGCTATCCTGTATAGTCACAGTATATTTACAATATTCTATCAACATTGAAGTTATATTCCTTTTTTTAGGCCTCATTTGGTTCTAGGATTCAAGGAAGGGAAAGGAAAACACTGGAAAAGCAAAGAAAATGTTGAGAATTATAAAATTTAACATGTTTGATTGAAACCTGAAAGGGAAAAACACATGTCTAGCTCTTTCCTTTTCTCTTTGGCCAAGCACAAATATGATTCCTTTCCACATTTCTTTCTCAATTTCAAGAACTAGACAAAGCATGTGCTTTGAGCTAAAATCAATACCTTTTGCATCCTTCTGGGGATGAAGGTACCATCTCAGATGGAAGAGTAAAAACGGCCCAAAAGAGCTGCAAGTCAGATATGTAGGTCATTGCTGTCACTGGTTGATTTCCAGATATCATGAGATCAATCTGCACAGTGGAATCAGTTCAGGAAAACATTGCACATCACAGGAAGACCACTACTTTTATCAGACGTCAGAAAAGACGACAATGGAAGATTCATTCCTTATTAGAAGTGTACCTCATGACCAATTCGTTCTCTACTGATTTTATCAGCCACGGCAGCTTTGACATCATTATCTGAAGCAGCAACCTTCAATTCTCCATCCAAGACAAATTCAAACCTTGCACCTGGTGTTCATGAAAATCAGGTTGAAATCCAGCACGTAAAATGTTACATTCCTTTCTGTGTATAATAGACAAAAAGCCATTCTCCACAGCCTACCAAAACGTATAGCTCGAAGGACTCTAAGCGGATCATCTAGAAATGTCTGCTTCGGAGGTAACGGGGTCACTATTTTCGCAGATTTTAGGTCCGTGATGCCTACAGATGGTTGATGAAAGAAAAACTGAACCAATCAGGAATAGAATGCATAGTCATTGCAGAATAACAATAAAAGTATTTGCATTGAAAAGCCCTAATATGAATTACCTCTTTTTGTAAAATCTTCAACTGAACCTGTATTGATGTTGTAGAACAAGCTGTTAAATAACCCAAAAAAAAAAAAAAGAATCAGTAATACTACGTATAATTTATTGATCTGACTTAAATACATCACATTCACAGACACGTAGCCACACACAGAGTATGCAGATTATCTAAATTCAATGCATAATAAATGAGACATGGAATTCAAAGTTAAAAATGTATGGACTGAAGAAACAATGCCCATCCAGTTTTTTATATTGGGCGCGGAACATATTCACATTTTACTATAACTAACATGAGCGCAAAAAAAATACCTGTTGATAGTCAAGTCCCTACGATAAGCATCCTCTTCAGGAGTGCCAAATCTCTGACGAAGAAATTAAAATATAGTCACACGATTGCTGTTTGAGATTCTTTATAAGACAGTATACCTAGGTGTAAATGTTCTCAAAGTATCGATTGTTTTTCATCATCCAATGCCATTCCTAATTGACCATCAAAATTCTAAGCATTAATTATGTGGTGCAAAGATCCTTCACAGGTATAAGGCATTTATTTCTAAAAATACAAGAGACAAACAACAACAGGTAAATTTCCTGAACGAAGCTCAAATTTAAATTACTTTGTCCCTTCACAAAAGATTGTTCTTCGAAGGGGGTAAGTTTAACTTGTTCCTCAGATAGGGTACACCAACACACCTACCCCCTCCAGAGAAGCATTCATTGATATATAAGATCCAAGAGCAAGAAAATACTTTAGAGAGAAAATCTTCAAACCATCAGCAGGGATGCCCTCTATCCGTAACAGACAAGTTTTAATCAGGTCAAACTCCAGAAGTCCTAATAAGAAGAATATAAGAATCTGTAACATCACATGTGCAGCACATACCATCGTTGGGATACGGCTATTCTCGCTGTAGTCTTCAGATCTTAAGTTGACAAAGTCGATCCACACATCAAAAAGGCGCATTCTTGCTGTTTCCAAATGCTTTGATTGATCGGGATTGCTGCCCATCATCAAACGACATTATGCTCTAAATTAGCAAGATACACTTTTTTTTTTGGAGTAACAGGAACTATATACTAGAATAAAGCAAATGAATTGATGCTTGTATCCCTAGCAGAGGGAAATAGTATCAAAACTCCGGTAGAGGCGGAAAAAGTTGCAAGTACCATTGTATAACACCAATTCCTTGAGTCTCTTCACCCACGGATAACAAATACTCATTCACTTTTTCACAGAACTCCCTCCCCAACATATTGTCGAGTGCAATATCAATATCGTAACATTCTTTTCCCAAGAGCTGCAGCAAGAATATAATTTTGTTAACTCAATCATACAGAACAAGACAAAATAACAACATACATGGAACCCTTAAAAAAATAAGTAGTTATTACTTCAATCAAATACACAAGTTTTCATAATTGCATCGTGAACTCTAAAGCCATATGCGTTCTTCTACAAAGTAACCCGGGATAAGTGACCAGAAGACTGAATTTTTCCCTTAATTTTTGCAATATAAATCAGAAACTATGCATTTTCATCTAACAAGCACTTTGTTTGATTCCTACGGGCCAAAATACAAAAAAAGGGGAAAAGGGCAAAAGAACATATACGAAAGGAATAGCAAGAAGAAACCTTATCGCGAACCCAACCGCCAGCAACACGAAGTTGGGTTTGGAGATTGAAATGGGAGAGGACCCGAAGAAGACAATCGAATATTTCCTTCTCCTTGGCCGTGAGGTCAATATTATCCTTCACGTGAACCGCCGGCGTTGACGCACACATTGTTGCTTTTACAGAAGCACTTGTGGAGAAGCAGAAGCTATAAGAAGAACAACAATAATGGCGAAAGCGCAGACGCCTGCACTTGACGATATGGTTTCGAGCGGTGGGGCGTGCTGAGACGTTGGAGAATTTGAAGGGGTTTATGAACGAGGGAAAAAGAGGGGTTTTGGCAAAGGAAGCTAAGAATCGGGGATTGGGCAGTTTCATGGCCTTCAAATAATTAAAGGGGGAAATTGGTTGTCCCCAAAGGCGGCGAAGGCCCCTATAAAACGTGTAATAGGAAGACGAAAGGGAAAAAAAAAAAAAAGGTAAAAAGGTCCTTTATCTTTCCAAAAATTTCAAATCCGTCCTTTTTCTATTTTATTACCGATTTAGTCCGCTACAAATGCTAATTATGTTCAAATCAATCCTTTTTTCACTAATTATATTCTAATTGCTGACGTGGCAAGAGTTTTAATTTAAACCTGACACGTGTGCATAATATTAGTCCTTTTTCTTTTATCTTTTGCCAATTCAGTCCTAAACTTTTATTTTGTTCTATTTAGTCCTCTACCCCAATCACTCATTTTTATATTAATTGGCCTGAAACCTTTCAAATTATTTCATTTTAGGCCCAGAACCTTAAATTTTTTATTATTACTAATCCATTTATCAAATAAATGCACAACATACTTCCATAAATAAAATTAAACACCAAACCTCATATATTGGGTTCGACTGCTTTGTTATCGGGTCTTTCAAGTACCGGAATTTTACGGACTCTCTCTAATAACCACTCGACCGTAATCGATTGTTCATTGGTTTTGGTTTCCTTCAGTAACAATCAACAGAATCTTACTTTGCGTCCTACCTTAGGATGTAGCAATATTTAAAAGTAAATGATTTAACTTGATTTTTTGGAAGGTTATGGATACAGGAAGCCTTGGTTTTATTGAAAAATATTAATATTATTAAAAATATTAAAAAAATAGCCTGAATTTTATTGTCCACAAAGTATGATTGTGCTGATTGTTGCTGAAGGAAACCAGAACCAATGAACCATCGTTACGGTCGGGTGGTTAGAGAGAGTCCGTAAAATTCGGAACTTCAAAGACCCGGTAACAAGGCGGTCAAACCCAATGTATGAGGTTTGGTATTTAATTTTATTTACGGAAGTATGTTGGACATTTATTTGATAAATGGATTAGTAATAATAAAAAATTTAAGGTTCTGGGCCTAAAATGAAATAATTTGAAAGGTTTGAGGCCAATTAATATAAAAATGAGTGATTGGGGTAGAGGACTAAATAGAACAAAATAAAATTTTAGGACTGAATTGGCAAAAGATAAAAGAAAAAGGACTAATATTATGCACACGTGTCAGGTTTAAATTAAAACCCTTGTCACGTCAGCAATTAGAATATAATTAGTGAAAAAAGGACTGATTTGAACATAATTAGCATTTGTAGCGGACTAAATCGGTAATAAAATAGAAAAAGGACGGATTTGAAATTTTTGGAAAGATAAAGGACGTTTTTACCTTTTTTTTTTTTTCAAGACGAAAGGGCCCAACCCAAAGACCACAAACAATGTCCAATCTCTCTTCAATTTTTGCCCATGATTCAATCTTTCGTCTGAAATCTAGCTGTGGGTTTGGGAAAAAGCATGAAAGCGATTCCCAATTTCCAATGTCCGACATCAAAGGGGATATAGAACTCGAAGTTTGATGGGATTTTTTTTTAAGGTTTTCTTCCCTTTACGCCCTAGACAATCAATCAGTAACTATTTTGGCATTTGATGCAACAGATGAATATCTTTGGTTTGTTCATTTAATTCCATAGTTGTCTAGTTGAATTCCCAGCATTACTAGACAATCTTAGATTTGAATTAAACAGAAATTGGTTCAATTATTGCCAAGAAAACATACACTGGATTCAGAAACTATGCAGCAATCCATGGAGTAGCAGCAATAATATGGTAATGAACTGCCTGACTACCAACCAACCAAAGAGGAATCTCTTTTGCCTAATAATGATGATTTTGCTAGTACAATTATATTTATACTGATGTTCTGTTTGCACAATGACACAGTACATGTACATGGAGTAACTTCTGAACACAGCCGCTTTGTTTGTCAGATAGGAGGAGGGATTGTGCACGAGTTGGTCGTTGCATCCATGAGCCTGCCTGCACTGCTGACAAAGGGACAGCCCCTCTTGTGGTTCTATATCAGTACGTACAGGACACAAATTATTGCCAATAAGGGTAAGCTTCTGATGAGTATTGACAGCTTTACCACCACATTCACTGAAGAAGTGAATCAGAAGTTGGTCTGAATTCGAGTCCAATCAATTCTGCTTATCCATCTCAGTTTAATTCGGCTTGTAGTAGTTTTGTAGTAATCTTGTTCTGTAAGGACATTTTTTGGTTTAGAGCTGCTCATCAACTTTAATTTTTTTTCTTTTTTTTTTTCAACAGCCTAAATTGTATGCATACACATATGGATTATATTTTAAAATAGAGAATTCAATCAAAATAATAACATAAGGTTTTTTTTATTGAAACATATTTAAATTAATTAAGAAATAATGAAATTGATTTTAAAATGGAGGAAGAAAATTAACTAGTATTATTTCTTAAAAAGGATATGATATACTACTACCTCCGTTCTTTAAAGATAGCCCCATTGAGTTTGGTGGCATTATTAACTCATATACTTTCTGACTTTCATTTAAAATTTTATCATAGTTATATAAGTTAAAATATAGCCAAGTGGGATCTTGTTATATTCGTCTTATCGTGTAGTTTTTAAATTCGAACTTTTAGAATTTTTACAGAAGTTGAGTTATTAATACTTTAAAATGTACATTTGACTATGCGTTAGGTAGGTCTGTAGCAAATAAAAAAAAAACGGAGGAAGTACATCTATTTGAAAAATTTATCTTTCAATAAGGGGCCTTTAGTTTAGTCCTATTTTATGAAATGGTTGCCCGTATGCCGTAAGCCCATAACTATCTACTTGATCCAGTCATTTAATAATATGAGCCCATTTTGGGATAACTTTTCTTTCTTTCCCCTTTTTCTTTTTTTGTTTTTTTTAAATTATAGTAATTTTTTAACCAATAAATGGAGAGAGAGAGAGAAATAAGAGGCTAGTGAAGATCGAAAAACCAAATTAAATGTGTGAAGGTAAAGAATTGACTACGTAGTCAAATCCTGATTTTCGAAATTACATTCAATTTTTTTTTCTAATTACATCACAAAAGTAGTTTGATACTCCCTCCGTCCCATTAAAAGTGATCACTTTATTTTCTGCACAAAATCCAATGCAATTGTTAAAC
The DNA here is from genome assembly GCA_030278955.1 of Hygrophila difformis. Lineage (NCBI taxonomy): Eukaryota > Viridiplantae > Streptophyta > Magnoliopsida > Lamiales > Acanthaceae > Hygrophila > Hygrophila difformis. The sequence continues at coordinate 513,840 of JAOANR010000011.1, forward strand.
GCTTTATATCCCAAAATCGGTATAAGTAAAAATTATATAAAATGAAGTATATTTTAAAACTATACAATTGGACGATTCTAATAAGATCACACTTGACTATTTTTCTCTTCTTGTATCAATACAATAAAATTGAGTCAAAGTTAAACAATGAATATTGTCAAAAGTCAAAATGGGTCACTTTTAATGGAATGGAGGGAGTACTATATATTGTATCATTTATTATTGCTTTTATTTTAAAATATTTTTAATATAACGTGTTTAGTGATTTTACGGGTTAAATAGAAATTATAATTTTATTAGGAAATAAAATACGTGTTTTAATAGAATAATGAGGAGTGTAGTAGTAATGTTATGACTAGTTATAGGGTCATGTTATATTAACCCTTTCTAAAACACCAAGCACAAAAATAATGGATAGCCGAAAAAAAAAAATTAATACATCCTCTACGAATTAGATATTATTATTTTTAAAATATTATAAGTGGAGACTTTATTTAAGGTGTTTTTCTTCCTAAGAAAGCACTACATTATATTATGGTCGAAAATTATTAAAGGATTAATAAGAAAACACAAGCAATTAATTAAATAATAAAAAGTCAATACTCAATGGTTGACAAAGTCAAGTAGAATCTCAGGGGTACGGTTTAGGTCACTAGGTCTAGGTGGGCATATTATATTTTAAATTAATTGATACTTGTAAAAGATTCGATAAATCTACTCTTGCCTAAAAAAATTTAATTAGACCACCCCCATTTCCATACTTGCTTCACTCTGTCCTTTCTTTCATCAAATCAAATACTCTCATGTCCGAATATACTTGTTTTGTTTTGTTTTATTTTTTTGTACTCTTTATTGTTTAATTTTGATTTAACGTTATTGCAAATATTTATTTGAAAAAAATAGTCGAATTAAGTCTTGTTAGAATCGTAAAATTATGTAGTTTTAGAGTATACAGTATATTTTACATAATTTTTTTGTTTGATATATTTTACATAACAGTGCAGATCACTAAGTTAAAGCACGAATAATATAATTATTCAATTTTATTTTATTGTTTTTTTATGTTTTTTTTTTTAATGCTCGATTCGAACTTAAAATCGAATGAACTGATGAACACATAAAACCATGTTCGAATTCGAGTTAATTAGAATGATTATTAATGTTTTCGACCGGTTAGATTGAGGGCATGCAGCTTCCACCATTTTTATTATTTTAACAAAAGTGAAGAAATAGATAAAACATTAAACATATACTCCAGTATTTCACATCATGTTTATGGAAAAATCTAGATGAAATATATGCATTTAAAGAAACAACACTCATATGATGAGGCGATAATCATGATATCATTTTTCCTTCGGCCATGTATATGTAATTAATTATGTAAAACCTCTTTTGTGTTATGTTGTAGTAGTAATGAATAGGGCTGGAAAAAATTACCGAATGTAATGCATACCGCACATATCGTACTGAAAAAATACCGAAAATACTGAAATTTTCGGTATACCGTAATTTTCGATATGATAACGGTATAGATTTTTTGATACCGCGGTATACCGTTACTGTACCGAACTTCGGTATATATATCGCGGTATCGGTATGTCGCTATGTACTGAGTGTTCGGTATGTCGGTATATAACGCGATACCGGTATGTCGGTATGTATCGAAGGTTCGGTATATTGTTATATACCGAATTTACCAAAAAAATATACATAATTTATATAATTTTACATATTTAACCCTATATATCGGTATGTACCAAATGTTCGGTATGTCGGTATATACGGCGATACCGATATGTTGGTATATAGGGAAGGTTCAGTATGTCAGTATGTACCGCGATAGCGGGATGTCGGTATGTACTGAAGGTTCGGTATATCGGTATATACCGAACTTAGCGAAATATCGGTATGACAACGGTAAGGAAATATTTAATTCCGAAACTTTCAATATACTGATATTCGGGAAACCGAAAGTTTCGGCACGACATCTGTATAAATTTTTTCATACCGTAAATTTCGGTACAATATACAGTACGAGAAAAATTTTTCGATATACCGTACCGATCCACCCATAGTAATGAATCTAAAAATTCATCTCTCCATTTTGCCAAATAAAAGTAATAATTATAATATGGTGCAGTAAATGCAGTGGTTTAGCACCGACGACAAACCACATCAAAATTTAATGGAATGCTATCTTTTAATTAATTCCACAGAGTAAATTAAATTAAATGCTAGAATGGTGAGTCATCGTGCGTGAGAGACAAGAATAAATGCCAGAGGACATGATAATAATGATTTTTATTTCTCATTACTACGTACTGGAAATTGGAGATTTGAGAAGCATTATAAGGAAAGTTGGAGATTTGAGAATCATCTAATGATCCAGTGCTTTGTCAATCCAGGAACATACAGTAACTTTTTAATATATTTAATAAATAATAATTATTCTTTATAAATAAATATATGTATATATATGAATAATGCGGTGTGTATATAATGAAGTTTATATATGTCATTAGTAATTAGTGGCATGTAATGGTGGTAGCTGCAACAGGAAAACAATAGTAACTCCCATATTTATTGCACCCCCTTCTAAATATCTTGTGTTTTCACCTAACACAATCCCCATTTTCTTCACGTCTTTTCCAGTCCCCTTATTCAATTTTTTTTTAAAAAAAAAAATAAAAAAATAAAAATGCTACCTATTCGCTCATTATATGTATTTCTGTTTTACTACTAGGCTAACAACTGTTTAGCTTGCTACTATTCTTTATTTTCCATCTATATACACATACCCTTAAAAAGTTGTCATTTTAATGATTCAAAGAAAAATTAAATGGGATCCATATATGATTCAAATGATGTTACAGTATCTCTTTGAACACGAAGGCACCAAATAAAGCTATGTTAGGAAATAGATCGATACTGCTGGTCATGAAATTAGTCACACAGCTAACTTAACTTAAAACTATTTAATTTGTGATGTGTGTGTCTTGGGTGTATATGCATTTACTGAGGCCATCTCCAACCCACATCTCTATTTTACAGTTACACTATTTCTATTTTACAGTTAGATTTACAGTTTTCCACTATCCCTCTCCAACCCACAATTCTAAATTTCCCTCTACAATAGAATATTCCATTTTGATTCCCTTTACTATTCATATAATATTTCTTGCATCACATTATATTTCTCCTTTAAGTTTAGTATAATGATATTTTAATTTATTAATTTTTATTTTACTATGTATGCATTTAAATTTAATATTTTTTTTAAAAAAATATGAAATAAATTAAAAGCAAAAAAATTCAATTGAAATAAGGAAATAAAAAAGAAAAGAAAAAATTGTGATAAATAAACAAACCAAAAAGAAAGAAAAAACAAATAAAAAATGAAAAAAAGGGGGAGGGAATAGCGGTGTGAACAGTGTCCGTTACAAAGTGCGGAGCACTGTTCCAAATCGCCCTAAACCCATTTTCCCGTCCCATTGGAGCTTCTGCTCTGGCAAAAACCCCGTCTGGCACAATGATTGCGGCGGCGTTGGAGATGGTCTGAAGGGGTGGAAGGTTGATGATGAGGGTACCAAAATATTTCCATGCATGCTTCTAGAAATACAATACTCGTGTCTGCAAAATCGTACCTTTAGTTTTTGTGCCATTAATAATGTGGTCAGAAAAGTCAAGACAGATGATCAAGACATATATCAAGTGAAAATAATTTGTGCATGCATCACGCCATCACCTTTGCAATTTTACATATACATACATACATACATACATACATACATGATGTATACACAAGTTAAAGTACAAGTATATTTAATATACACATATGTAGTAAGTGGAGTATATAATATGCAGGGTATCATATGGTGATAGTAATTTGTATCTAAGTTCAACGTATACTCCATATGATATGGTTGCCCTGTACCTTTCCTTACCAACAAATTTCCTCCTCTGTCGGCAAATAGTATATACTCCCTCCGTCCCACTTAAAACGTCCTGTTTGATTTCTACACACAATTCAATACACTTTTTAAATCGCTAATATCTCAAAATATATAGAACTAAAAATTATGTAAAATATATGTTCTAAAACTATACGTTTAGACGAATCTAATAAGACCGAACTCGACTATTTTTTTCAAATATATACTTATAATAATATTGAGTCAAAGTTGAACAATGTCAAAAAGTCATGATTTTCTGCTGGGACGGAGGGAGTATATACCAGTATATATCATATATCATTAGCATTGTTTTCAAATCAGCATTTGAAAACAACATTGTCCTCCATTGATATTATAATTAAGTACATAATTGATGTGGATTACCTAATCATGTATAAATACGTACTTCCTCTGTTCCTAAATAAGTGCTACGAACCCACATTTCACGCAATCCAATATACGTTTTTAATCCGTAATAACTTAAATTTCATACAAGTAAAAATTATGAAAATTTGATATTCTAAATCTATATGATTAGACGAATCCAACATGATCCCACTTGACTATATTTTATATTATATAATTGTATTAAAAAGTCGAGTCAAAGCTACTTAATGAACAGTAACAAAAGTCAAACTGTGCCATTTAAAAAGGAACGGAGGTAGTATATCACATACGTCCTTATTAATTAGAGTCAAGTTAAATATACGTACTGTGTATGCACATGTTCTTCAACAATAAGCTGGACACCATTTATATAATTCTTTTTTTGGAAAAAAGGATAAATAAGTCATTTTTCTTTTCAAAAAATTCAAATCAGTCCTTTTTCTATTTTATTACCAAAATAGTCCTCTACAAATGCTAATTATGTCCAAATCAGTCCTTTCTTCACTAATTATATTCTAATTGCTGACGTGACAAGGGTTTTAATTTAAACCTGACACGTGTGCATAATATTAGTCCTTTTTCTTTTATCTTTTGCCAATTCAGTCCTAAACTTTTATTTTGTTCTATTTAGTCCTCTACCCAATCACTCATTTTTATATTAATTGGCCTCAAACCTTTCAAATTATTTCATTTTAGGCCCAGAACCTTAAATTTTTTATTATTACTAATACATTTATCAAATCAATGCCCAACATACTTCCGTAAATAAAATTAAATACCAAACATCATACATTGGGTTTGACCGCCTTGTTACCGGGTCTTCGAAGTTCCGAATTTTACGGACTCTCTCTAACCACCCGACCGTAACGATGGTTCATTGGTTCTGGTTTCCTTCAGCAACAATCAGCACAATCATACTTTGTGGACAATAAAATTCAGACTATTTTTTTAATATTTTTAATAATATTAATATTTTTCAATAAACCAAGGCTTCCTGTATCCATAACCTTCCAAAAATTCAAGTTAAATCATTTACTCAAATATTGCTACATCCTAAGGTAGGACGCAAAGTAAGATTCTGTTGATTGTTACTGAAGGAAACCAAAACCAATGAACAATCGGTTGCGGTCGAGTGGTTATTAGAGAGAGTCCGTAAAATTCCGGTACTTGAAAGACCCGATAACAAAGCAGTCGAACCCAATATATGAGGTTTGGTGTTTAATTTTATTTATGGAAGTATGTTGTGCATTTATTTGATAAATGGATTAGTAATAATAAAAAATTTAAGGTTCTGGGCCTAAAATGAAATAATTTGAAAGGTTTGAGGCCAATTAATATAAAAATGAGTGATTGGGGTAGAGGACTAAATAGAACAAAATAAAAGTTTAGGACTGAATTGATAAAAGATAAAAGAAAAAGGACTAATATTATGCACACGTGTCAGGTTTAAATTAAAACCCTTGCCACGTCAGCAATTATAATATAATTTGTGAAAAAAGGACTGATTTGAACATAATTAGCATTTGTAGAGGACTGTTTTGGTAATAAAATAGAAAAAGGACTGATTTGAATTTTTTGAAAAGAAAAAGGACCTATTTATCATTTTTTCCATTCTTTTTTTAGCTACACCTTTATATAATTCTTTTTAATTACAAATACAAATTAAAAGTCTTGAGTTGACATTAAATTATATTGCAAATCCTACAATGAATTACTATTTCCTTTGCATGAATTGAAAATCAGACCATCATCTAATAATACAATCCGTACCATCGCTTTCAACCTTAGTTTATAATAATTACTCCTCCGTCCCGTTCCTAATGTCCTACTTACTATTTTTGGATGTCCCATTACAAATGTATTCTTTCTATAAATAGAAATAATTTTCCCCTCCAACAACTATGTGGACCCCACCATATATATACTCACAAACCAACTCTAACTTAATTCCCGTGACCAACAGTAACAAGACACTTGGGGTGGGACGGAGGGAGTATTAATTTTAAGGAAAAAAAAACTTGTAATCACCCGGACCCCAAACTTTTTGTCTCCCTCTAATCCAATCCTCTCTCTGCAATATAAGAGGGTGTTTGGATAAGCTGCAAGAAAATTGATTATCTGATTATTGCGTTTTCAAAACGCAAATAATCAGTTTAACCACTAAAAAAAGATGCTGCAAACCTGATTATTTGCGTTTTGAAAACGCAATAATCAGATAATCTGTTTCATATCGCTAATCCAAACACCCTCTAAGTATTAATCCCGTACATAAATATCGCTTATAATTTTCTTTTTAAAGTTATTTATAAATAAATATTATATATATATATATATATATATAGTTATACTTATTTGTTTAGTGTCTCTTGCTTTTTCATTTTCGGCATCCAATTTCATTATTGGACAAAGGATGGGCGGAAGTCAATAAGAGAGGATTCCCACTCTCAATTGATAATTTTTTTTTCTAAGGAGCCGAAGCTAAAGAAAGAATGGTGGGAGATTATATGGTATACAAATTATAAAAAATAAAGGAGTCGGGTGGGGAATCAAACCCCTAATCTTAAGGTTGGAAGACATAAACTTAATCATTTAAACAATTATTCATCCCTTCTCTCAATTGACATTATATTTAATTCAACTTAGTTTTGCGAAATGATTTATTTAATATTAATATACTATATGAGAGTCAGTGATGTCAACAGACAAACAAGCCGCTGCTTGATCAGTGCCCATCAAGTATGGAAAACGTTATGATAATTTAAAAGAGAGAGGAGAAATGCTACTTTGAAAACTCTTGAAATTGGGCACACAACGTGGCTCATTTCGTCACTTCAAAATATATGTTCCTACAAAATTATGCATCCTAATAATTCTGACAAGAGTACTACAATAATTAATACTACTAGTATTCTTGTTTTGAATTTTTTTTGCCTCTTGCAGGTTGAACCCTATTTATTTCATGTATATTGTCCCTATTAATTAATCTTTAACCATACTTCAATAAGTTACTGTATATTGACCCTATTTATACTCGACAAGCAGCTTTTGTTACTACTCCAGAGTCAAAGATACAACAGCAAAGTTAGAAAATGGACATAACTTTGACTTCACAAGTATGCTTTAATTTGATTTCCAAAAACATAATCATCCTGTAGAAAAAGAATCTGTATAAAATTAATCTCCATTGTCTTACTCCCTCCGTGGCCCCAGTTTATATAAATTTTGTTTATACATATTTGAAAATATTAATTACCAAATAAATACATTATAATCACAAAGTATTAAATTATAACTAAGTATTTAAAGAAGTTTTGTTTTGTTTATGCGAAGGTGGTCCAATATAAGTCCACCACTCACACACACTCACATGGGTATTTTGTAACTTTTACTCTTACTTCCAAATAACTTCACATGCTGTCCAGAAAGGACAGCACAATCCCAAGTAGATTCAATTAATTATTACTACTACAAAACATGTACACCAGACAAATTGCTGCTACGTACACATGAATTATAAAATGGAAATTTACTAGATTTATCATTTATACTACTATGCATGAGTTTTTTGTTACAGCACTTGGATCACATGATGAGAGCTTATATAATTAGCCCATTCTTCTACAATACATGGAACTCACACCAAATTAACACCGAGATGGATCAAATTAAAGTACAAAATTTAAAAAAAAAAAAAGAAAAAAGAAAAAGAAAAAAGGAAAACCAAGTAAGGAACTTACAAAGTTACAGTCATGATCTATTGATAAATACAAAGTGGTGAATTGAACACAATGATGATGATATGGTTTAATTTATTACTTTATTTAATGATCGGAGCTAGATGGACGGTTGAGATTGACATAATGTGGACTCGTTGTTGATCTTGGGAGGTAGACAAGGGATTCTGAGACAGCACATGTTCTTTTGCAAGAAGCGTACATGCTTATGAATCCGAATCTGTCGCTCAAACTCCTCGTGATCTTGAACCTTCCCTGGTAGTGATCATCTTCATGATCACTATGCTTGTCCATGGAGCACGCCACCAGTGCCGCGATGAACGGATCGCTTTGAGCCTTACCGGTCTTCTTGGCGGCGGGGGGTGCAGGGTTTCCGGCCGGCGGCAATGGGAGGAGGTGGCCGGTCGGCCGGTTCAGGTCGGAGATTGTGTGCTTTGGGATTCCGGGGATTTGCTCCCATGAGAATGGGACTCCTTTGTTGGGTGATGGACTAAATGGAGGGAATTGATCCGACGACGACGACGAAGACGATGATAGTGACCCGAAGGAAGAAGAATCGGGGGATGAAATTGACGGTGTCCGGTGGGCGGCAGCCGGCGGCGGCCGGAGGCTTTGAGTGGCCTCGCTTTGGGCATTGGCATTTTCCATTCTATTGTTTGCTTACTAGCTAGAGTGTGTACTTTAGGCCACTATATATGAAAGGGTGCCTCCAATATTTATCTATTTATTTTATTGTTAATTATAATATTTGTGAATTTGTAAAGTTTTAATAATGATTAAACAAGTTAGGGATGTGTCTTTGGGTAAAAATGATCTTGGTATTGTGAAATGGCGAAAATAGCCCCAATATATAGTGGGTGTGAAGTGGGGTGGATGTTTCATTATTGCCCATATACTATTATGAAGAGAGAATATTGATTATAAATATAGGAGTGGTTGTGAAGCATATGGATGTGATGTGACCAATGTGACCAATACATTACTATATTTTCACAAACCACTCGTGTTGGGGTCAATTTCCATCATAAAATTAGGCCAATGGTTTGGCATGGTGTTTAGTTTTGTCAAACCCTAAATCTCCCTAATCAAAAATAATTATAGACCCTAGGATAATTAATCTCGTGTTGAGGGTCAATTTTGATAGACCCATTCGGTCAATTTTAATTGATTAGACAATATCATATACTACAAACGAATCTAAATCTCACTTACTCTACTAATTTTAAATTCATAAAAGCTATTATTTGGACGAAAATGTTATATATAAGAGGATCTGAAATTTTTATCTAATCACAAGTTCTTTAATTGTTTAAATGATAACGATGATTTTTAAAAATGAAATTGAACTCTACGCCATTATTTTCTTTAGCTATAATGAATATAGTTAAATTACTATTAAAATAAAAATATTATTTGAAGTTTGAACAAACCCTAACCACCTGAAATAATACGCAGCCACACATATTATATATGTATAGAGCAGTAACTAGAGCTCGACCATATATAGATAATTGATAATTTTCATTGGTGATAATGACACAATGGAAAAACTACATTCACGCAAATATTGTGAAACGACAAATGAAAAATGAATTACCCTTAATTGCCCTTGCATATTCTCGAGGATTAGTATTAGGTCCAATGTGGCCGGGGATACCCTGGTATTCACCTAAAAAAAATGAATTACTTACCATATTATAAGTTCAGAGCATAAAATGAAAACGGATGTAAGAAGCTATCCTAAATCCAAAAAATAGAAAATAAAAAATAAAATAAAAAAATCTAACTGTATATATGTTGTAGTATACAACATCAACAGGTGAGTAGCATGATTATCTCTGATTATATATACAATTAAATTCAGATAATTAAAAAACTTTTAACATATACCGGACTAGGGGTGTAAATGAGACTGATAGGCTCGTAAAATATTCGGGCTCGACTCGATCAAAACTCGACCAAAGCTCGACAATCGAAAAGGCTCGACTTGAATTCGAGATCAGCTCGGAAGGTTAATGAGCCCGAGCCGAGCTAACCAATACTCGGCTCGAAAGCTCGATAATAGGCTCGAATATATATATATATATATATATATACACATATCAATTATACATAGTAAATGTATAATCTATTTATTAATCCTATAATTTTTTTTTTCTATTTTTTGTTTTTTATGGTTAGAAGTAGGAACTAGGAATAGTTTAATATATTAAATCTATTAAACTTCAATCATTCAAGTTTTTAATTTCACTATTTAATAATTTGACGATTATTCTTATTTTATATCGAGCTTAATTAGTTTGGGAATGGAGACCTGGTCCAGTGGTAATGTCCCATCTATCCATCTTTTTAACTTGTGTGATTTGAGCCCCTATGCATATTTATTAACATATGAGTGTCAATGTTAAAAAAAAAATAAAAAAACAAAAAAAAAAGAAAAAACTCGAGCTTTATTCGAGCCTCGAGCCGAGCTCGAACTCGGCTTTTTTATGTCAAGCTCGAGCCGAGCTCAATTTTTTAAAGCTCGTCGAGCTTCGAGCTCGAGCCGAGCCGAATTTTTCCTTAACCGAGCCGAGCCGAGCCGAGCCGAGCCGAGCCAGGCTCGAGCTCGGCTCGGCTCGTTTACACCCCTATTGAATTTATATATGGTAACAACTTTCATTTTTTTTTTAATCCATTATTATTATTATTATTATTATTATTATTATTATTATTATTATTATTATTATTATATTTTATTTTATTTTTTTTTTTAAAAAGGAATTGGGTATCATGCTAGGAAAAAGCTTCATAAGATATTTCTAGATTGGTGATGCAGCCTGATCGAGCGAGCTATATAAATGAAACATATTCATCATATAAAAGATGCCGATCGAGTTGATCCGTACGATATTGTAGTAACACATTCATCACTTATAGTATATAGTAAGTAATTTATAAAAAGAGGGTTTAATAATTTAGAGGTTGATAAGGAATGAAGCAGAAATGCAACAAGGAGGCACGTGATGCTTCCCTGTTAATATGTGTATAGTGTGTTGCCAGTCTCGTGCATAAATCTGCTGGCCAACATATGATGCATTATCCTTTGTCTTTATTTGCTCTCCCGCTCACAACATATGGAGTATATACAAATTAATTAAGAACAGCTCTGTTAATATCAGCAAAGTTTAATTTATAATTGAGCACAAACACATGCATGTGGTTGTAAATCTCCATATACTATATATGTTCTTTTTTTTTTTTTTTTTAATTATGATTTTATTTTTGGATCTTGAACAATTTGAGTGAATCTGTAATGATATGGAAGATGCGTTTTATCTTCATTGGAGATTTTTTACACGATATTACATATTTTACTTGTGTTATTATTAGTGGGTTAGTTTGAGAATTTCCAAAATCATTCCTTTAAAAAGAAACTAGTAAGTAACCCGTCGAGACTCGACGGGCATAATAATATGTTATATATAATATATATACTTATATTATATTATATAAAATAATAATAAATTCTATTTTGATTAATGAAAAATGTGTAATGATTTTATATATATCCGAAGGAGAATGTATATGATGATATAATTTAATTATACTGTCTTCTTTAGCTTTTGTGGCTTGTCCGATACAAACTTAACAAATCAATAAAAATAATTAATTCATAGGATTGTCTACCCTAAATTATTATTCAACTCGAAATGATCATATGGCTATCGAATTGACATTAGTACATTACCCTATCATCATTTATGAAAATTTGAGATATTATGAAAATGTTTTTTTATGATTCATGAATGCTTGATACTTGCAGCCTTATTTCCTTTTTTAAAAAAAAAAAAATTGGGGGGTGGGGGGAGGAGGGTGTTTGGTAATTTTCATATAGGTTTGAAACTTGCAAATGCGATTTTTGTGCCATAAAATTATTAGATTTACTACATATGCGATGCATTGTTCAGATAAAAATGTTGTAAAACTCTGTCATGACTCACGAGTAGGGGTGGAATAGGCCAGGCTACCCGACAGGAGTCTATGGCCTCGCCTACCGAAGGCCAGACCAGACCAGACTTTTTTTATAAACAGGCTAGGCTTAGGCTAATTTAAAAGCCTATTTAGCTAAATAGGCCTAGACCAGGCTTAATTAAAAGCCTTTTAGACCTACCAGGCCGGCCTATTTATCATATTATTAGTCTATTTATGTTTATTTTTTTTTTTCGAAAGAAAGGAGGGCCGGAGCCATTTTATTCATAAATTTGATGAGGTAAAAACAAGCCACATTTGTCAACATGAAGAGACTCAAGAATACAATCCGGAGGCCGGTTAAGGTGTTCAACACCAAACAAGGGGGATAGCCTACGAAGTAGAGAATCAGCTGTAGAGTTGCTAGCTCTCGGTATGGAACGAAGAATAACTTCCCAATCCCATTTCAACATCTCTTGAATCTGAGTGATAGTCCGGATATGAGGGCCAGCTAGGCCGAAGTCACCATAAATGATATCAACAACTTCCTTATTATCAACTTCGATCATAAGCTTGCGAATACCTTTATCCCATGCGAGTTGGAGACAAAGGAGAATACCCCAAGATTCGGCTAGTGTTGCATGTATCTTCCCACCCTTGGCGATGACTCCACCAATCCAGTCCCCTTCGGAATCTCTAAGGATGCCACCGGCTTTACAAAAGTCGCCGGATATGCTGCCATCACAGTTGGCCTTAATCCAGCCAATACTAGGTTTTTCCCATCGAGTGTTGCTACTATGCCATGACTTGATTCCTTTACTTCTGAGCTCACTTCTTCCATCCAAATAATTCCTGGCGCTGTGGACGATACGCCAATGGAGTGCATTCCAGGGAATGAATTTCTCATCAAACCTCTCCTGACACCGTGCTTTCCAGATAGTCCAGACTCCAATGCCAAACAAAGCAGCAGTAGGTTCCCCCACGAGATTGCTTTGCATCGAAAGGATCCACAAATCTAAGGACTCTATCCAGAAGGTTTGGATCCTGTCAAAACCCAGGGACTTCCAAACAGTCACGGAAGGAACGCAATCTCTAAGAGCGTGTAGACCGGTGTCATCAGACCCGCAAATATAACAAGCTGGAGAAGTAGAAATTTTCCTGCGGAAGCATTCTGAAGCAGTGAGGATTTTGTTATGAAGGGCCAACCAGAGGAATGATCTAACACGTTGGGAACTAGGCCAACGCCAAACAGTACGCCATTTTCTATCTTCAATAGGAGGATTTCGGTTGGACTCAATATCAGCCAAAGCGCTAGAGATGGTGAAAATGCCTCGAGGAGACAGCCTCCAGAAAGGAAAGTCGTTGCTTGCGTTCACTGTAGGTACTTGCATGCTTAAAATCAAATCTTTAGTCTCATGTGCCAAGTAGGGATCAACAGCAAACAGATTCCATCTACCATTAGTAACGAGGGAGATCAGCTTCCTGTCCAATTCCGGGTGAGGGAGATTTGCAAGAGTATGATCCTGTAAAGAAAGATCAAGATTAATCCATCTGTCGGACCAAAAAAGGATATCCTTACCATTACCAAGACGCCACGCAATGTTGTTACTAAAGTCCTGCCAAACCGACATCAGGTCTCTTGCCAAATGAGAAAGGGACTGATGATGATGCTTTAGTTTGTGATTGCTCCAACCATATCGGTATTTCATGAGCCTGGTCCAGATATTGTCTTTAGAAAGGAGATGCCAGCAAGTCTTCATGAGAAAACACTTGTTCAGGTCTTGAGAACGTCGGATTCCCAACCCACCTCTTGAGATGTTAACAGTAATATTATCCCAAGCCAATAGGTGAATTTTTCTATGACGAGAAGTTGAACCCCATATAAATGACCTGACAATTCTGTCCATCTCATTAGTAATGGACTTGGGAAGACGATATGCTTGCATTACATATACACCGATAGTATTAAGGACAGATTTAGCAAGAGTTATCCTTCCTGCAAAACTGAGGTAGTGATTAGCCCAATTCCCCAACTTAGAATGAAGTTTATCAATAAGAAAAGAGAACTGGGAGGAAAGACGTCTGCCCATGGAAATAGGAAAACCTAGATATGTGCCAATACATTCAGAGGTGTTAAGATGAAGCATATTAGATATGATGCGTCTAGAGTGAGTGTCAACAGCCTTACCAAAAATTATTCTAGACTTATTAAGGTTAATGGAGAGACCAGAATTAGAGCAAAACTCAACAAGAATAGAATTGATAAGGGTGACTTGAGAAGGAAGAGCCTTGGAAAATAACAATATATCATCCGCAAAAAATAAAAATGGGATTTTAATACTTCCCTTGTTCCATGTTAGAGCCTTCCACTGACCATTATCAACAAATTTGTTGATGAGGCAGCTAAGGCGCTCAAGACAAAGGATGAAAATGTACGGAGAAAGAGGATCTCCTTGCCGGATGCCACGATTGGGGGAGAAAGGAGCAGAAAGGTGGCCATTCCACAACACCTGGAAGGAAGAAGAAACAATACAGTTCATAACAAATCTATTTATGTTTATTACATAGGAATATGTCCTATTATTAGTATTATGTAAAAGTAATTATTAATTTGATCTTATATAGATTTTAAAATATTTATTAGTTTTTTCTCGTATATAAATAGTTCAACCGCGTATATAAATAGTTTTGGATGAAAACTTGCCCAAGTGAACAAATTATGTCTTCCAACCTTATGATTACATCCGGATATATATATAAATTTGTAACTTATTTCTAAAGTAGGCTTAATCAGGCTTTTAAAAGGCTTATGAGCTGGCCTTTTTAAATAAATAGGCCAGGCTTAGGCCTATAACATAGGTCTATCAAAGGTAATAGGCCAGGCTCGGGCCTATGAAAATCGACGTAGGCTCAGGCCGTACAAGCCTAGGCCTAGCCTATTTCCACCCCTATTCACGAGTAATTTAAGTGTGAAATAAAACTTTATACTATAATAAATAAAGCAATTTGATGTACTGAAGTTGCTATTTCCCCCTTGTACGATTCCATAGGCCCATACCATAGTTTATCAATGTCTATTTATGATTCCAAAATTAGAAAGTGACAGAAAAATTATTTAAAAGGAATAGTGAAAAATATAGCAAGTTTCATGGGCTTTAATTGGATCTCTTGAGAGGCCCATTATGTTGCACTCCCACTTAGTTTATGGGCCGTAGCCCAAAAATTTATTTGTTGTGAAGTCTCCTTTATTACCACCTGCAGTCCTGCATACGTCAATCGATACTAGAATTCTCTGGAGAAACGGTGGTGTGGGGACGGATTGACAGAACTAACTACCCTTTAACCTGAACTCAACCGCGCTAATCGTCGCCGTTCCGGAATCCGGAAGGAAGGGAGGCGAAACCCTAGTCCTTAAATCGTGTAATCTGGTGATCAGTAATTTTGCAGTGAATGGAGAAGCAAGGATCGAGTTCGCGGGAATTGCAATGTGTGGGGAGGCTGGAAATCTCGAAGCCCAAGCCCGTGGGCTTTCTCTGCGGGTCCATACCCGTGACGGCGGACGGAGCTTTTCAGGATTTCACCTCGGCCGCTATGGTTCCCTCTCCCCATACGTATGTTAAGCTTCTTATCTGAATATGGCGATGGAGGGCAGTGTTAACGGTTCTACTATTTCTAACTCGTTAATAAACGCGATCAATTAGAATTTTTATTGAAATTTAGGCATCTGACTAATTGACCGTTTAACTTCACTGAAAAATGAGTTGCTTCTGATTTTTATTTGATGAAAACTTGACCATGTTCCATTGCTAGGATTTGGCTGAGGGCTGTAAATCTGTAAGTGAACTGATCAATTAGCCATTTGATATTTGACGGGATATACAACTGCAAGTAATAATGGGAATGTGCTCTTTTGTATTGGTTCTTGTATTTAGAGTGCTATGTTGGGGTGTTCATTTCTGTCCGTGCATTTGTGGCTGGCAAGTGATGATGCTTACTGAAAATTAGGGCTTGGTAATATGTGTTCATCGGATTTTTAGGAAATGGTTGGTCATGATCAAGTGCATTCTTGTTCTATTAAATGGGTTGCGGGTCTTTTTGATGTAGGATTCTTGGTCGGGGTTCTGTTATTGTTGCTTGTGAAACTGCTGAGGAAATGATATAGCATGTTGGTGGATGTTTAACGTGTATGACATTCTTTATTATTTCTGAGATGATGTGCAATTTATTGCCAATTGGATATTAACAGGGTAAGCGCTCCAAGATATCAGATGATTCCGACACAAACAGATTTAAACGAACTTCCTTTACTCTCAACTATTCCGGATAAAGTGCTACCAGTAGCAGCTGCACAGCCAACGACAAGTGGAGGTAACAATTGTTTCCCCTTCTAGGATCATATCTTTTTAAAGTATGTAAACTTACCAAAAGGATTCTGGAATCTTTGTTATAAGATCGTATCTTATCCGCTTACCTGAAAGATACACAATACACAAATACGTTGGTATGATGTTATCTTTTTGTGGTTTGATAATACATAAGATTCCAGAATAAATGCAGAGAACAAAATATATTTATTAATTTGTCAATCGGCATAAATTAGGCATGTTCATTTTGGGTGCCACATATTCATTCATCCATGGATATTGTGAAATAAGGGACAGAGGCTTCCAACTCAAAACCAATTGGTAATGAGTGGATTGGCCACTCTCTCATATAAACTGGGGGAATCCCACTAATATTTAGATGTGGGACACTCAACATATACTCTTCAAGTATTTTCCCTCGACATTAAATCTTCAAATAAATGTAAAATCTCATTCTCAATCCTGTATTTACTTTACGCTTTGATAGTGATTTGAAAGGGTGATGCAATCGTAAGGAAATTTAGGTTGTTTTATTGGATAGGGTACCTCTGGACTGTAAACAAATAACTATGTTAAATTGTTAATGAATTGCACCATGGATGTGAGTTGGCTAATTTTCATTCATGTTTCATTTGTGTAATAAATGAATGGTACATGAACAAATTTTAGTTATATTGAATGTTTTATGTTTGATAAACATGCCAAGGATGTTAGGTTTTATGTTTGATATACCCTTTCATTGGCAACATTCAATTGTCACGTTCTTATTTTCTGATTTGTCAGATTTACAATGGCAAGATGGGCTAGTAACGTCAAATCTTGCAAGGAAGGGAGAAGCCCTTGCTGTTTCCGGCATTGCTGATTATGGAGACGAGATAGATGTAATTGCGCCAACTGATATTCTAAAACAAATATTCAAGATACCATACTCCAAGGGTCGAGTGTCGGTTGCAGTTCATCGTGTTGGGCAGACACTTGTCCTGAATAGTGGGTAAGATTCTTTGCATATTGTAGTATTCTATCACTTGAAAGAACTAGTTCTCACATGTTGTTTAACAGTCCTGATGTTGAAGAGGGGGAAAATCTCATGCGAAGACAACAGCGCCAGCCAAAATGTGTAGATCAGTCATTGTTTTTGAATTTTGCCATGCATTCAGTTAGAATGGAGGCTTGTGATTGTCCCCCGAGTCACAACACTTCATCAACTGGGCAGTTTAAATCATCTATTTATCCCAATGATTCCTCTGACAATCCAATGGAAGGAAATGCATCTTATGGGCATCATGAAGGTATTGATCAAGGGAATGGGTATATCGACCAGCCAGAGCTCCCACAAGTCAATAATGAAAATTTGTTCCTGGGGAAGAAGAAGAGTAAGCGACACAAGGGCCATGAAACTGTTCAGAAGGTGTCAGAAGTTAAGGAAAAACCAAAATGCCCGGTGCAAGAATCTGAGAAACGCAGAAAAGTTGGTGATAATGAGTTCTTAAGGGTGCTGTTTTGGCAGTTTCACAATTTTCGAATGCTTTTGGGTAGTGACTTGCTCATTTTTAGTAATGAAAAATATGTTGCTGTGAGCTTACATTTGTGGGATGTCTCCCGAAAGGTGGGGTTTTATAGTAAAATTGTTATTGTGTTATACACACTCTTTCTTGGTGTATACTGCTGCTGAAAATTTCGTGAGCTAATCTGAATTCATTTTCAGGTCACTCCATTGACTTGGCTTGAAGCTTGGTTGGACAATTTTATGGCTAGTGTTCCAGAATTGGCAATCTGCTATCATCAGGAGGGTGTTGTTCAAGGTTATGAGCTTCTGAAAACTGATGATATTTTTCTATTGAAAGGTGTATCTGATGATGGAACTCCTGCCTTTCATCCCCATATTGTCCAAAAAAATGGTCTCTCTGTTATGAGATTTCTTCAGGACAACTGCAAGCAAGATCCTGGTGCTTACTGGGTATGGGTGTTTTTATTAAGTGCTTGCTCCATTATACAACTTGTATTGATTTTTGAGATTTATCTAATTTTGACGCCTTTAATAATGCAGCTATATAAAAGTGCTGGAGAAGATGTTATCCAACTGTTTGACCTTTCTGTTATTCCTAAAAGCCACACCACCGATAGTTATCACGATAGTTCTAGCTCTTTGCCATCTTTGATTTACAGAGGTAGAAGTGATTCCATGCTCTCTCTGGGCACTCTACTGTATCGTATTGCCCACAGGCTTTCGCACTCAATGGTATGCTACATTTATCTTTTTCAACTTATTTTATTTTCTGTGATGTCCTGATTATTAATATTATTATCGTGCAGTCTGCTGAGAATAGAGTGAGGTGTGCAAGGTTTTTCCAGAAATGTCTTGGTTTACTGGATGAGCCAGATCATCTGGTATGTTTTACTTCTGAAACTGCTGCTAGTAGTTTGTCGTAGCACATTTCATTCTCCAGATTAATGATAACTAACCTATTTTAACGTGTGGATGTGTTTAATAGGTGGTGCGTGCACTGGCTCACGAACAATTTGCAAGGCTCCTCCTAACATATGAGGAAGAGACAGAGTTGGCATCAGCAGTACTTCCACTGGAGTCAGAGGTCACCATTTTTGATGTTGAAGAAGAGTCCTTGGAATTTAAAGATGGGTTGTCTGCATCGAGTATTCAAGATATCAGCTATTCCCCTGTTGCACCAGTGCAACTTGAAAATGCTGAATCTATGCAAGGTTTTGAACAAGAAGATTCTGCTGAGACAGTAACTGCTGAGAACATTTCTTCACCCGCAATACCAGAAGGATCAGTTATTGCCGTGGCAAATGAGAATTTGTCTAGTGTTGTTGAGGATGATCCTGCTTTCTTTAATACGCCTGCAGATTCAGACGACGTAGTTCAAACTGATGTGGACCTGCTGTCCTCTAAGTTAGCGGCAATACATCATGTATCGCAAGCCATCAAGTCTCTCAGATGGACACGAAAGCTACGAACTACCAGACCAGAGCTGAATCTTGAATCTGAAGTTGAGGATGATCATCAAATGGATTTCACTGTCTGTGCCTGTGGAGATCCAGACTGTATTGAAGTTTGTGATATTAGGGAGTGGCTACCAACATCAAAAATAGACGATAGACTGTGGAAACTTGTTTTACTGCTTGGTGAATCTTATTTAGCCCTTGGCCAAGCATACAAGGATGATGGCCAGCTGTATCAAGCCTTGAAGGTTGTGGAATTAGCTTGTTTGGTTTATGGATCAATGCCTCAAGACACAAGGTTCATTTCTTCAATGGTTTGCAGCACATTCTCTTCAATGCAGAGTAGTCACAAAAGTCAAAATGGATCTGCTAAAGGTGGTTATGATTTTAGTATTGATGGTTTGTCTTCTAATTACCTCTTCTGGGCCAAGTCTTGGACACTGGTAGGAGATGTGTTTGTAGAGTTCTATTTGACGAAGGGTCAAGAGGTTTCAAGGCAAAGAGAGAGGAAAAAAAGTGTGAAGGATTTAAAGATGCCAGCTGAAGTGTTGAAGGAGGTTGAAAGGCTGAAGAAGAAGATGGAAAGGTTTAATCAGAACTGCAGTTCTTGTTCTTTAATAAATTGTAGCTGCCGGAGTGACAGGGCCAGCAGTGGAAACAGCGCTAGCAGCAGTGCCAGGGGTCCTCCCACATCAAGTTATAATAGACAACAGGGTAAAAAGTCTTATCGCCGGAACAACCTCTATGCGCGTCCTGGAGCCTATGATGATGATGCTTCTCAGAAAGTAGGCTTCAGAAATAATTTTGCAACTGATGAATGGACAAAGAATCAAAAAAATGATACAGGAAATGACCCTCGTAGGGTTTTAGATGCCATGCAGGGCATAAACTTGGCAGATGAAAGCTCTAGGAAAGCTGATGGTCATGAGGAGACCATTGACAGGAAAGATGTTACTTCAGACGGAACAACTGCATCAAAAGATGGTGGTATATTTAAATACTTGAGGAACTCTGTAACTGGAGATTCAGATTATACCCTTTCTACTTCGCTGAGCTGTTATGAAGAAGCCCAGAAAGCTATGGCTGTACTTCCAGCTAATTCGTCAGAACTACAATCCATACTCAAAAAGAAAGGATGGGCGAGCAATGAATTAGGACGAAATAGACTGGAAATGAAGGATTTGGGCAAAGCTGAAGCTGCCTTTGCCAAAGCAATTGATGCGTTTAGACAAGTGGAGGATCATACAAATGTCATTTTGATCAACTGTAATTTGGGCCATGGACGACGTGCATTAGCAGAAGATATGGTATCAAAGATTGGAAGTCTCAAGAAGCATGCCGTATTTCAAAATGCCTATTTGCAGGCACTTGAGACGGCCAAACTACAATACAGTGAAGCACTGAGATACTATGGAGCAGCAAAAACTGAACTGAGTGCTCTTGCTGAAAAAGGAGGTTCGGTATCCAGCAGCTTGAAGAATGAAGTCTACACTCAATTTGCTCATACATATCTGAAACTTGGCATGTTATTAGCAAAAGAAAATACTACTTCTGAGGTTTATGAAAATGGTGTCCTGGAAGAGACCTCAATTCCTACGTCAACACAAATTCGAGTTGATTCCAGGAAGCATGAAATAACGGCAAATGATGCCATTCGGGAGGCTTTGGCAGTATACGAGTCCTTGGGTGAGTCACGCAAGCAGGAGGCTGCATATGCTCACTTTCAACTCGCTTCCTACCAAAGGGATTGCTGCTTGCGATTTGTGGAGTCCGATAAAGAGAAAAACCAAATGGGTAAGGTTGAAAACAGTATGTGTCAGAAGGTAAAACAATATGCTGCCTTAGCAGAGAGGAATTGGCAGAAGGCGATTGATTTCTATGGCCCGAAAACACACCCAGTGATGTATTTGACTGTTATCATTGATAGATCCGCTCTATCATTTACCCTCTCAAGTTATCTTCACTCAAATACAGTATGTATCATTTTCTTGAATTTCATCATTGCATAGAGACCATGTGTTAGTTTTGATGACTTGGTATGTTTTCTGTCTTGGTGATTCTGTTCCAGCTCCTTGAATCAGCCCTGACTCATCTGCTTGAAGGACGCAATGTCTCTGAAAGTGCATCTCTAAGCGAACAACATCCTGAGGTTTGTGCAGAATTTTGGAGTCAGCTGCAAATGCTCTTGAAGAACATGCTGGCAACGACCCGATCGACAAAAACAAGCAAGCATCCACCACCGAACACTCATCAATCATCTACAAGTAAATTTGCTGATGCGAATAAATTAGCAGAGCTTTACAAGATGTCTTTGAGATCTGCGGATTTCCAACAGTTGCACAAGATGCACACCCTGTGGATGGATTAGTAACAAGCATCACTTCCTGTTGTGAGATTTATATTGCTGTTTTATCATGTGAATACTTGCATAGATGCTGGACCAAGGACTTGTCATTTTTGGTTTGCTGTATACCAGACAGTACTACTAGGATATTTGGAGATGAGAAATTATGAAAAATTATTGAAAGAACTAGTTTGGTATAAAGATTTAAACAAATCTATATACTTATTCTTAGTATAAATAAATGATTGAGAGACTCTTGAATTTAAACTCTTCTGTTTATATACTTACGCTTTTTAATGTAATAATTTCATATTCGTTCGAAGAAATTGTAGTAGTAGTAGTAATATTTAGACATGCATAAATGTGCTCTAATTTGTGGGCGAAAGGAGATGCATATGAGTGGGCCAGATGGCAGGGCGGCCCAATAAGAAGAAGGGCAAACATGTAATTTGAAGAGGAGGAGGGGGATATCCATCAATAGGATAGAAAGGATGGAAGAGATGGATAATGGAGCATCGGGGGAAAATCAAGTGAGTAGTGACGAGTGGGAATTCGGAATTCCAAGTCTCAACAATGGCGTCGGCTTCTTCTGCCTCTGCTCTATCGCTGCTCTGTGCTGCTCTCACACCCAGGCAGCCTTCTTCCCACAATCCAACCCCACTTCATTTCTCTTTCTCCACAACTAATCTCTCCCATGCTTTCTCTTCACTCAAACTCTGTTCGCCTCAATACCAGTACCGCCCTTCTTCTTTCATCCCCAAGGCCACAGAAACGGAGGCTCCCGTTGCGTTGGTAGCGCCTCCCGAAACTGAGACTCCTCTCCTCCAAACTGAGTCTTCTGATGAAGCATCAAAACCGAAGCGTGAGGAAGTGTTCGCTGTTGTGGAGGTGACCCTCTTTCTTCATTAATCTTTCTTTTCTCTCTCTGATTCTCGCTTCTATTGCCCAAATTCCTCCTTTTTATTTTTTTATTTTTTTTGTTATGGCATTCTCATTCCTTAAATCAGATTTGTTTTATTATCTCCTAGTTGGTTAACACTTTTAGCTCAATTGTATGGCTCCGCAATATTATTCCCTTTCCACATTCTTGAATTGGATTTCCCCCTAAAAGTGATTGATTTCTCTTGTAGTTCATGACATATCTAATAGGCACTGCTATATTCCCTTCTTCAAATTCTTGAGAGTCTGATTCCGGATAATTGTACCAACGCCTGAAAAGCCCTTTTATTTTCCAAGAAAATAATATATTTGCTATAAATGGTATGTGTTGTTCACCCTTATGTTGTTGCATTTTTTTTTTTTTTTTTTTTATATAGAGTTTTGTTTGATATGATTGGTGATCTATCTTTTAGGTTCTTTTAATTTTGGATGAACTACTATTGGTAATATTCTAATGTTATTCTGTATTACGTTTCCATCGAAGAGTTCTATCCCGAGAAGTTCTCAATTATTCATAATTTCAGATGGTTAAAGTCAATCTCGTTCAAGCGTTTTGCATGAACATGTTTTAGCTTGGAAGTTAGTTTTTAATGCTTTTCTTTTTTCTTTAACAATGCTTAGGTTGGATCGAGACAATATATTGTTTTCCCTGGTCGATATCTCTATACCCAGAGGCTTAAAGGTGCTAATGTTAATGACAAGGTAAGTATTGGTTTTTGTACGAAAGAAAACACCAGCTTGATATGTCTTACTTTTTCTTTTGCTACTTTCTAAGATTAAACTAGTTTTCCTTTTATGTATTGAAAACTAATCTCTTATAGATTACCCTAAACAAAGTGCTACTAGTGGGAACAAAAACTAGTACTTACATTGGAAAACCCCTTGTGGAAAATGCCAAGGTTCATGCAATTGTTGAGGAGCAAGTACGTTTCTTCTTCCAAAATGTTTCTTGTCAAAATTCAAGCTTTCAAAATATTGCATCAGCTCATTGTCATGATCTCCTTCCTGTAGACTTTGGATAAGAAGGTAATTGTGTTCAAGTACAAAAAGAAGAAAAACTACAGAAGAAATATTGGACACAGACAGGTATAACAGAAGAAATATCTGTTAACTTATTTCGATGTAACTATGACTTTGTTTATTAATAGTATTGAAGGGATGAAAAATTACAGTGCTCTAATGAATTGTGTTCTTGTTTCTTATTGATTATTATTTGTATCTTTTGCATCTATATAATTAATGCAAATAGTAGTTGAATGGCATGGTAGCATAAATATGTGCAAGTGTCATTATGCACTTGTATACAGGTGATTATTTGATACTGTAGTGAACTATTGATTAAGTTTTAGATATGTGTTTGTCTATGTATATACATATGATACATGATTATATAGCAGAGAGAGAAATGCTTTGTTGTAGAATGGCAATGATAAAATTGAAACGAAATATAGCTTGTGTTTTTGGGATAATCACCTCTAATGCATTAAAGCCACAATATGAAATCATGAGTTGTAACATGTTAGTGTGATATGAGTCACTTATTTTACAACTGATGGGTGCATTCTCCCCTTTTTTGTTTTCTCTTATTCAGCCTATCACAAAGATAAGGATAACAAGCATAGCTGGATATGAAAACTCACCTGTTGTCACCCTTGATGACATTACGCCACGGTAGTCCAGATTATCCTCACTACATTGCATTAATTTTATGAAGATGGTGCACATTGTGAAGCCTTGTGGTTGATTGAGATATCAGTGCCAACTGTATTTGAGCTTCCTTTTAGGTTGAGAAACAATTTAGGTGGGCTGGTGGTCAATATTTGATTTCCAAATCCTGCTGTTCAAATGCTTTTGCAGTTGTAATTTTGATGTAAGTTACATAAGGCACTGATTTGATCATTGTAATTTCATATTTGATTTAAGTATTTTAAATTTTTTAGTGTTAAGAATGTGGTTTTTTTTCTATGCTTGGCTTCTTCATATTCATAATCTGAATTCACTCTTCAGTAACCACCACCTTAGACGATCGGTGAATGGGTTGTGTCATTCAATGTTTTCAAAATCTATGTTCAAATGGGTGATGGTGTGGTGCGTGAAAATAATACTACTATATTATACTACTACTTGAATGTGAGTCATGGTACATATTGTTTTTGAATCTTCAGGTTAACAAATGAAAAGAAATACTGTTTATTGTTGAACAACTCTGTTGCCGCTTACCACATATGCAAAGATATAATATAGTGGTCCACACTAAATTCCTTTTTGAGGATACATTTCGATCTTTGAACTTTGAAGAAAGTTGGGGGGACACATTTCGATCTTTCTAAAATTCATAATTCTGTTAGTACAGATTATGATTGAAGAAAACAAGAAACCAACAGATAGGATTTTAGATATTCCCCATGTAATAGCCATAGTCTCACTGAACAGCATAAGATTATGAGGGTGAAGGCGAACACGGAGAGGCCATGAACCGGTGTAAGAGAAGAAGTATGGAACACTAGTTTTTCATTAGGGATTGCCTTTTCAAGCTTGTACCTTGTCACCACATTGTGCATGAATATTAACACTTCAAGTCTTGCATACTCTTTTCCAGGACACATTCGCGGTCCTCCTCCAAAGGGCACAAATGTGTAGGGAGCTGGCCCGCTCCCTTCAAATCTGGATGGATCAAACTTCTCTGGCTCAGGGAAGTACTTGGGATTCATGTGTGATGAATGGACAGTCCAGAGTGCCTGCAAAAGTTGGGTACTTATGCTTAAGTGAAAGGTGTATCTATACTAACAGTTGTTTAAAAGATGGTTTGAACTTTAGAGTAGGAGTATGGTGCACCTTCCATCCCTTTGGAATTGTATAGCCAGCGTAGGTGAATTCTGTTGTTGCTTCCCTGAATGATCCTAGAGCAGGAGGCGTCAACCTTAGTGATTCGCGCGCCACATTCCATGAATGCTTCATCTTTTCAATGTCTTCCCATGTTAATAGCTCATCACGGACCTTTTGATTTTGCAATCTCCATTTGTTCTACAAATATCATGAAATTGTAAATGTGTTTTCATGCCCATGTTTATCGTATCTGCAGGAGTCTCCTGTAAGCCTAGAAGTTGCACAGAGATGGGAGTTTTACCTTTTAGAACCTGGTCATAGATGTGGGGAAATTCTGCAAGGTTGTTCATGACTGTAGTGACAGCAGAACTAGTGGTTTCAGAACTAGCCACAAGCAAACCAAATAGGTTGTTTGAGATCTCCATTTCACTAAACAACTTGCCATCTTCATCAGTGACAAGGAGCATCTTGGACAATAGGTCGTCCTGCCCTTGGGTCTCCTTGGTCTTCCATCAGTTCCTTTCTCCTCTCCGTGATGGTGCTCATTAGTTCTTCACGCACCATTCTACCTCCTTTGATGGCACTGTTATATGCCGAGCCTGGCAGATCAATGGGGACAAAATAACATCCCATTTATCACCAGAATGAGGGGATCCGACCGCCTCTTTATACGCATTGGATCAACAACACCGAGAAAGAATCTACACGCCAGCTCAAAGGTATACTTCTGTGACAAGGGCGGAACCTTCACCACCGAATTCGGTGTCCATTCATGATCCAGATGATGGCGAGCCAGCTCATCCTAATGCTTCCGGACTTAAAATCCCGCGATGAAAGCTGCGTTTGAGCGCTGACACCTCCTCCAAATTGATGTCTAGGAATTCAGGAAACAACACGGCTTCCTTCATTGACTGTGACCACCAGGAGGTGAGCACTTTGTCCTCATTCATGAAGACAAACTTGTTGCCTGGTGCACCACAGAATACTGCCATCTTCTTCTCCCCGAACAAGGAGGTTCGAAACACATCCCAAGAGTATTTCTCCATTCTATCCTCCACGAACCTTCGAGGTCCCGACAGTGCAAACTCCATGTTTTCTCCCAGTAACAGCCAACCCTTTGAGCCCGGTGGCAAGTTGCCATTGGGACCTGAAGCAGTTCTCATTGGAATAAAAATAACGTCATTGGAATTTGGAAGTCATCATGTAATATCACAAACAACACGCTGCCAGTGCTATGTAGGCGATTTGATGCGATCATATCCTATCCTATCCATGTTTTCTCCCACAGCTGTAACGGCCAGACACACCTTTGGAACCTGTTCTCCAAATGTATGAAAATGAAATGGAGGGATAGAATTATAGAAAGAGAGGAAGAAGCACAATTCAAGAGGAACAACATATCATGATAACACGGTTTCCATTATTATGAAAATGTAGCTAGTTAGTACTCCTATATGGCTAGGAAAAAATGATTATTTAGTCCTTTTTCTTTCCAAAATATCCAAATCGGTCCGTTAGTAATTTTTTGCCCCATATAGTCCCCTACGTTTGCTAATTTTTTCCAATTTGGTCCTAATTACGTAATTAGCCTAAGGTCACTGACGTGGCCGAAGTAAATCTCATTTTACATCCACGGTGGCCAATCTGGAGTCTCCACACATAACACACTAAATTATTAAATGTTTGAAATAAATATTTGAAGGGAGCCATAACATATCACTACTCTAATAAATACCTCTAGGCTCTAGTGGGTCAATTGAACCCTTATTTACTGGGATGATGGGCATAGTTTCTACATGATTCGCATTGAGCCCTCATTGGGGTTACCTAACCATAAAGAAACAACAACCATTCACAACAATAACATAGGAGTTTTGGTCAACAGCTACCGCAGTGCATTTTCTTTTCGGTCTCGGTGGTTTTTGGTGTTTATCAAGAAAATGAAGACCAATTGTGATATATAATGCGTGCAAATGAATTGTTGGTGTTTTTTTATGGGTTGGGTAACCTCAATAAGGAAGGACTCAATGCGAACCAAGTAGAAACTATGTCCATCATCCCTGTGAAAAATGGTTCAATTGACCCGCTAGAGTCATTTTTTAGAGTAGTGATGTGTTATGACAGCCTTCAAACATTTATTAAAATAGTGTGTTATGTGTGGGGACTCCAAATTTGCCACGGTGTATGTAAAATTTGATATACTTCGGCCATATCAGCAACCTCATGCTAATTACATAATTAGGACCGAATTGAAAAAAATTAGCAAACGTAGAGGACTATATGGGGCAAAGAATTAGTAACGGACTGATTTGGATATTTTGGAAAGAAAAAGGACTAAAAGATAATTTTTTCCTATATGGCTATATAGATACTAATAAGATTTTATTGGATGCCTATATGCATATACTATTATACTACTTCCTCCGTTCCTTAATATTTGCCACGAATCCACATTTCACGCAATCCAATATACATTTTTAATCCTTAATAACTCAAATTCTATACAAGTAAAAATTATAAAATTTGATATTCTGAATCTATGCGATTAGACGAATCCAACAAGATCCCACTTGACTATATTATATCTTGTATACTTGTGTTAAAAAATCGAAACAAAGTTACTCAATGAACAGTGACAAAGCTCCAAACATGTTAGTACTAATTAAGGAACGGAGGAAATAGTATTTATCAATTATGTGATGATCAAGGGATATTGAGATAGCCAAGTGTGGTTTGGGAGAAAGATTTGACCTTTACGTCAAGGGAATGCACTGAGCCACTGATGACTTTTATAGTACTACTTCCATTTTTTGGTGTTTGCACCATTTAACACAGTCACGCATGCGATAATAATTTAAATTGGTTACAATAAAAAATTATAGAAAGTTGATATTATAAAACTACAAGTTTAAATGAATCTAACAAGATTTCACTTGACTATATTTTTTCTTCTATAACTATGATAAAAATTTAAAACAAAGCTAATATCTGAATAGTGCAAAAACTATCAATGTTGCAAAGCTAAAGAAACGGAGGGTGGGAGTAGTAGTATATATATATAGGGGTAAAAATTGTTATAATACTACTCTTACGGTGCGTTTGGTTGGAGATATCTTAGATTACCAGTGAGAATGTGATTGCTGGGAAGGTAAGATTACTGGGAATATGAGCTTGCTGGGAATCTTATTTTTTGATGTTTTAAGATTATTGTGTTTGGTTAGATTGGGAATCTCGAATTTCTAGTTCTAATTAATTTACCATAATGTCCCTGAATTTCAATTGAACGAATGTTATATATAAATATGTCATTTTGCTACACAATAAAAATATTTAAGCCGATTTATTTTTTAAAATATTGAAAATTCTTTATATGTAATTTATTGTGTGATAGTTACTTATTTAATATGGGAATATATTAAAATATGAGAATATATATAAAAATATATATTAAAATATGAGAATATATATATTTAAAAAATATGTTTAAATAATTTAAAATTTTCAAATTTATTTTTTAAAATTAAATTTCATATATTTATCATTTTTCAGAATACAAATATCTAAATTTATAAAATAAGATAAGTATTAAAAGTGAGGGTATAAAAGTCAAAATAATATAAAAGTAGGTAAAGTGGAGGTGGTAATCTAAGATTACCTGCCCTCCAGGTGGGAATGTGATTCCCACCTAAAACACCCAACATTCCCACCTCGGTGGGAATGTGAGATTCCCACATGAAACATGCCCCGAACCAAACATGGGCATGTTTCATTCCCTACCTAAGATTCCCAGTGGGAATCTCAGATCCCCGAACCAAACGCCCCGTTGACAAGTTTATAATAATGTTATTCCTTTTATGTATTGAAAATTAATCTCTTACATATTAACC
This sequence comes from Hygrophila difformis, assembly GCA_030278955.1. Lineage (NCBI taxonomy): Eukaryota > Viridiplantae > Streptophyta > Magnoliopsida > Lamiales > Acanthaceae > Hygrophila > Hygrophila difformis. The sequence goes on from JAOANR010000011.1 coordinate 543,189, forward strand.
TAAACAAATTAAAGTGCTACTAGTGGGAACAAAAACTAGTACTTACATTCAAAAACCCCTTGTGGAAAATGCCAAGATTCATGCGATTCTTGAGGAACAAGTACGATTCTTGTTCCAAAATGTTTCTAGTCAAAACTCAAGCTTTCAAAAATATTGCATTAGATCATTGACATGATGATCTCCTTTCTGTAGACTTTGGATAACAGGGTAATTGTCTCAAGTACAAAGAGAAGAAAAACTACAGAAGAAATATTGGAACACAGACAAATATGATACATTTTTAGTGTGCTTAGTTTACAATATGATGCATTATAAATTGCAACCTTTCAAACCATTAGGAAATGCTCCAAATGGGGCCTCGCGCAAGAGCTCGTCGTGATCTTGGCAGGCCCTGCACATTTATATTGGGGTGCAATGCAAATATAAGTATTGTCCTTGTAAAACAAGATATTTTACTTGGCAGAAATTAAAATAAAGGCAACAAAAACATAGTAGTACATAAACATTCACAATTGCTGACAGTAGTAACATAGAATTCTTGAATCCACCAATATCCTGATACCCCAGTTGGGGACTTGCATATATGATTCTACCTGTCTCAACTTTAGAAAACCCTTTTTGAGGGTCTTTCTAGCACTGGACAAAGTCTACATATTGCTTTTACAATCTTTCCATAAAAATTCTCTGTGAATATATGAAATAATTAATCAGTTCTATCCTTCTACAAGTCAGGAAAGCAAAAGTCAAGTACATGGCTCAATTGGTTTTCATCACCATTGTAGGGAACAAAGGCAGCCATGTTTGTGTATGCATATGATGACTGACCTATCAGCTTATCAAAGCTTTTCCAATCACCCAACTCTTGGTTACCAAAATTTCCCTTCTCATCTTCCAGGTCATCAAGGGCTGCCATGCCTGCACTACGCTCGAATTTTGTGCTGTCATCGGTGACAAAGTGTGCCGAGACATTGGAGGGGCTGTCAAGCTTTGGAAGACCAGGCAGAGGGCTGCGAGCGGAGTTGACAGTCACCTGTGGCAATGGAGGCTGCTGTTGCTGATGAAAACTTGTTCCCTGAGTGAGGTCCGGATCGAAACTAGGCATGGCTGCATTGTTGTTAAGGTTGGAGAAGTATGACGGAGGCCTGTAAGAATTCCTGATGCTATAAGGATTGCTCCAGGAATCAAACCCCGGTTTCTGACTTGGAACCGGTTTCTTGAATGCGCGACAGACCACCCATCCTTCTTCCTGTTAATTAGCATTTTAGAATTTGAGATCTGGTCGAACAATATGTCTAGAATGGACTGTAATGGACATAGTGACAACTTAATTAAACCTTTAGGGTATTTCTTTTCCTTCCTCTAGGCATGTTACCTGAGTAGGTTCGTGTTCGGATGTCTGGAGACGATATTCATGCATGATCCAGTCGGTCTTCCTGCCATTTGGGGCGCGTCCCTTGTAGAACACCAGGGTTTTCCTCATTCCTATGATACTGTCCTTGGAAACCACCGGTTTGTCCCTCCCTGTGGCCTTCCAGAATCCAGCAGTCGTGGCCCTGTTGGTTCTTGTCCCCGTCGGATACTTCCTGTCCTTGTGGCTAAAAAAGTACCACTCGGTCTGCTCCTGATATCCCAACTTGCACCTGCCTGTAGTATTCATTAATTCACCAGATTAAATATATTGACAAGTTAAGAAACTAAAAAACAAAACAACAGATAGACACACACTGCACCAATGGATTATGGATTGGTGTTTGTATGTACCTTGAATGTCCCATGGCTCCATTTTGTAGAGATCAATGTCGACGATGACATCTAGATCGATGGTGAGCGCCGTAACCTTCCTCTTCAGGTAGTAACCGACAAGTTCTTCCTCCGTGGGGTGGAATCGGAAGCCAGGAGGTACACTTGACTCCATTTCTAGGTAACACATGAGGTAGTAATTAAAGAATGGTGTGTATGATGAGAATTGAGAAAGATGAAGAAACCACAATGCAAGATATTTATGCAGCAACACCTTAGCTTGTACAGTAATAGATTTTTTGTACATAAAGCAAAGTGACACTTTTGGGAGGTGGAAAGAGAATGGAATTCACAAATTAAAATAACTCATGATTCATATGTTAATCATCATATTCCCATTCGTGAGGGGAATAGAAATGGAGTTCCTAATTATGAATGGTCCCAACGCTATTCCATCATATATATATGTTCAATTGTTGCATGTGTTGAAAACTGTTGTTGTGTGTTTATTAGTATGTATGAGAGGAGAGAATGGCAGACCAAACTCATGTGGTTCCCACCCACAACAAGACAACATATCATGGACCAAATCATCAGGTTACATATGGATCAGCAGATAAATAAATATATATAGCTACACATAGCCGTAAAAATTTGACTTTTGTATGGGGTGGGGGGGGGGGGGGGGGAGGGAGGGGGGGTGTGATGTATGATATGCACATTTCTTTGAGTGCATTCCACTCCATTGAAGCTTAGCTTACTGTTGTTGCACAAGGGGTTTTCATACCCACCCTTACCCCCCCAACCCTAGATCCCCAAACCCAATTAATCTATTTCTGACATCATGGATAACAAGTGTAATAACTTAATTAGCTCCTCCTCTAATTAGTTCAAATTCCATCTCTTTCAAGGAATTAACCTCCTCAGCTTATGCAGGAATGAAAAGCGAAAAACATACTACTATTCTAGTAATCGGGACAGAAACATCAAACATATTGCAGATATGAGAATACAGCAAGAAAACCAACAACACAACTAATGGTAAGAACAATACAAAAAAGTTAATTCATACATCCCATAAGATCAAACATCAAGTTCAACACACACCACACACTGGACACTAAATAGCAGTAAAAAGCACTAACCAGAAAGTTCGAAGTCGGTTTTCGGTTGTTGCAAAATGGCAGAAGTGGAGCACAAAGAGATCAGAGGGAAAAGGGATGAAGACAGAAAGCGAGGAGCTTCTTGGCATGTCTTTATATATATAGAGTAGCAGTGAGTGTGTTGGTGAAGTTTGGTCCTAAAGGATAAAAGGATCAAATGTGAGAAATAGTGCAATCAAATGTTGGTGGAGACAGGGATTAAAATTAATTTAATAACATCCAGATGCAAACCATACCCTAACAGGAACTTAATTAAGTCCCCCAAACTAAAGATCATTCAATCTTGATATTTATAAAGCTCCTTGATATCTAATCAGGAATCAACTCAGTAAATGTATGGATTTATAACACCGACACCCATAGACATCTAGTACATGTGTATGATTACGCGTGGGGTGGCTGATGATACATACACATATACATAGAATTGGATAAATAAGTTGAAAAGGCTTTGTTTGGACGGCGACCACCCCCACTGGAAAGATTTAATTTGGTCATTGAAATAATCAATTAGAGTAAACCCTAACCCTAATCATGTATGGTTTAATTTATTACATCATTTGCATTAAGAGAAATTGGCGTTAAGCAGTGCCCCTCAGTGCTGAAAGACTGAAACTGAAAGTTACCATTTCAAAGCAACATAGGAGTATTTTATTACTACATTCTTGTTGCAAACTCATACATAAATAGATAGGTAGGCCAGCAAGGGTTTGTCCGTTTGGTGCGCCGCCCTTCACAAATGGCACCAGTAGCATCCAGACACGTGGAGGAAACCCAGTTGTCTGATACAGGAACCTAATCATTAGTGGTCTCCGAATGTCGTCGTGTTTCTTTCTTCAAGAATGAGTCTCCCCAAAGCTAGCTAGCTAGCTAGGTTACATTCTGTACAGCAGCCGTCATTCCTCTATACATTTTTTTTTTTGGGTAAGGTTCCTCTATACATTTGATAAGAATGTTAAATGTTATATATACTTGAATATATCATAGTTTTCAGTTTCACGCCATTTCTTAGTGTTGAAAGTTGTTTGATTAATCAAGACTTTAAATTTCAATCAAGTATAGTATTATGCAACACTTGTATATCAGCTCAGCCTCCGGCCAACAAACATAATAATTCACTTTAAAGTTGTTTCAATTTTAATTTTTATATATATACGCTAATATTTTCAATTTATTAATTTTATTAATGATGGGGAAAAGAAAATAGAGAAACTAGTACTTAGAGGAGGATAAATTAAGAGTGTGGCTCAGAGAAAGTAAAGGGAATGAACAAGTTCAACTGATGAATAAAAAATGTACGCTTTTTGGGTGTTTTATACTTTTTCATTAGAAAATTAGCGTACCCCTAATTCTTTTATAAGAGCTTTGCGTGTGTTGCAAGAGAGGAGCTAGCGATAAAAGAATGTACTTGTTTACTATTTATGTAAGTATGAAGAATTTGAAAATTGTAAGATTTAATTGGGACCATATACACATTCGTGACTTGAGACAAAAAGCACATGCACTAAAATATTTCTTTCAAATCCCCGCCACATAATTAAGAACTCTCGCTCTATCTGAAATTTATACGAAGTATATATAGGTTTTTTAGATTAAAAAAAATAGTGTTTATATAGGTTGATATGCAGCTTTACAAATGTTTATTTTGTTATTTTATATAACTCTGACGAGAAAATGATGTTCATAATTTTCCAGTTTGTCCGATCGAGCTGAGTCACCAGAGGAAAAACATAAACAATATATATGAACTCTTCATAACCTTAGCAGGTTTCATTGATCAATAGAAGTATTAATTATTGCGACATGTCCCATCATAATGCGATTTCCAAATGGGGCATATCCATCTATTGCTAATTGGGGTGTAAACGAGCCGAGGCGAGCCCGAATAGTGGTAAGCTCGGCTTGAGCTCATAAGAATTCGAGCCGAGCTTTGACCGAGCCGAGCGTTGACCGAGCTACTTCGAGCCGAGCATTGACCGAGCTTTGACCAAGTCGAGCCAAGCTCGAACTAGTATCATTTTCATTCTTACATAATTTATAAAAGATTATATTTAATATATTGTATATATTTAATTATATTTAATTGTCTAATCTACATATTAAATAATTTTAAAAATATATGTTTATTTAATAATATATTTTTAATTTAAAAATTAAAAGATACAAACAATAATAATACTACACTTCTAATATTTTATATAATTTCTATATTTAATAATAAATAAAGATATGTATAAAAATAAATCGAGCCTATTATCGAGCTTTCGAGCCGAATTGTGGTTGGCTCGGCTTGAGATCATGTGTGTTACGAGCCGAGCTCGAGCTCGAACCGAGCCATTTCGAGCCGAGCTTGAACCGAATTTTGACCGAGCCGAGCTCGAACAATTCACGAGCCTATCAGTCTCATTTACACCCCTAATTGCTAATTATTACTACTGATATTGAAAATCAACATAAAGAAAATGATATATAAAAGTTAAAGAAGGATGGTGTAATAATGAATGGTAGGATGGTCCATGGAATTTCAATGGGTCTCGGTAGACATTTTTCTCAATTATTACAATGTAATAGAAGTCGAGTCCGATTCTCATTGTGGTCAAATTATAATTTATACTCCGTATATTATATCAATCGAAAGAAATCTGTGTTGTATAAAGAAAATGGCGAAAAAGAGGACAAGGGTTGTTTCCATCTTTGTTGATTGATTGGCCGGAATTATATAAAGTTGCATTTACTCTCCAAAATCTATTTATTTACTGTATTTTAAAATTTATAGTATATACTTATGAATATGAATTGTGATGAATGTATATGCCAATTAAGTACCATCCCCTTCAATTATGATTAAAGTATTTTTTTCCCTTAATGATTGTATTATTGTATATGAATGGTAGAAGAATAAATTCAAGTAATTATATATTATACTGGATTATTTACTTTTTGATTAATTTTTTTCACTGGTCAAATTTACTCATGATTATTATAAACTTAACCCTAGCTAGCTAAATTAAAACATGCCTTTTGTTAATTCTCTTAAGCATACAAGAGAAATAAAGTTTGGAAGCACGTTTTTCCCACTCTATTAATAACCTAATTTTGACTTTCGTTAAAAATATCTCTGATTCGAAAATTAGAGGAAAAATTTGAGAATCATTTTTATGTTAAAAAATAATGGAGTATATTTCAAAAATAAGAAAATAAAATCAAACCCAACTCTATGAATAAACTTTAATGTTAGAAAGATGCAGGAGTGGGATTTGTTTGTTTGTTTTTCTTAAATAATGATTTCAGCCGAAAATGACATATTAACGGGAAAAGGCTATTAGGTTACCAATTATTCTTATTCTCATTATTTCAAATATAGATCGATTGATGGTGCCTTTCTCTAATTATAAAATAATGTGGACATGAAGAAAAAAAAAACAGACAACAACCTCCACTTTAAATTTCATGCTTGTCAGAAGATGAAACGCTCTTTGGATCCTTTGCTGAATGCTGTCACACTTCGATTAACCACGACATATTTCGATATAATTACAACCATTAATTAATCGACCTTGTTAGTGGAGCAACATGTTTAACCAACTAATCTTACGACAATTAATAACGAAATGTACAAACCATGATTACCATAATTAATTTGATCATTAGAAAGACATTCACCACACAATCAAATACTTTAGGGTTAAATATTTTTCAATTAAAAGGGAATTCAACATCATTTTTGGGATCTAAGTAAATGGATACATATAGTGTGCAGTAATACTGTTATTTAGGTTCGAAGTCAGTTTCTCAACTTTGGACAGTTTAGCCACGTGTCCTCTTGACCTAAGCATATGTGAAAGCTGTTTTTAAAGGTTAAAAGTTCATCACGAAACACAATCTTATATGTTCAAGATTGAAATTTAAAGGTTAACATTAATTACACATATAGTATAATGTAAAGATTGAAATTTCAAGATTATGGGATGTTTGGAAGTCAGCGGATCCATCCGCATCCGCTAGTAGATAGCAGATTCGGAGAAAGAATTGTGAGAGAATATGTTGATTGAATTCGCTATATGCTCTTAAATATACCGGTTTCCAAACAAGCCCATATATATTGACCCACATGTAATATCTCAATTAAGGTTTGGAGACATATGGGGTTTTTTGGCAAATGGTTTGCACTATTCTATTGCAATTTATTTAAGAGATATAGTTTTTGACCCATTTTTATTTTATGTAGAGAAATAGGTATGCAATAAAAGAACATAATTATAGTACTGCTCTTGAGACTTTTGAAAATGACAGGCAGCTTCTAGAGACTGTTAATTATAATGACATAATACAAAACCCTACACCATTACAAAGCTGCCCTAAACTTTTATCTACATCTAAACAAACAATGCTCAGAATTCTAAAAGAAAAGAAAAATGCAGGACATCTGTTTTGTTGTACATTTATTTATAACTAACATTGATTGATGGGGTTCCTTTTTGTTGAAATAATGGTATATATTTGTATGTATATATATGTCCTTGTAATAAGATACTATATATTGGGCATTGCTTGGATTGTAAGTGGGACAATATATAGCTAGAGGTTTTCCACCCAATGACCATGATCATATATAGATATAACATGCACAGCCGAAAAGCGATGTATCCATATATAGGGGATTGCTTCCCTTGGAGCTTTTAAATTCGTATTATCCGAGAATGAAGCTAATTAAGCTAAGGACTCATCCTTTGGAAATTATATTTTCCATGCTTGGTGATGTTTAAATTTACTTGCCTCGATCCACACATTATAATATTATCTGGATAACTGAAGAATAATTTTGTGATTGCTTGTATGGATTGATCATTGATAATTTATTTTTACACATTGCATCAGATCAGATTACACTTCATTCAAGATTTATATGATGATCAGTTCTTGAACCAACTTTAATAATAGTACAATATTCTCCATAAAATGGGCATATATAATAGTCTCACGCAGAACATCATATGATTATATCAGGGGATTTATTTTCCATGCATGAGAGCAAATTAAAGGTGAACCGAGAGGCTATGAATTAACCAGTATTGTTTGATAATTCTTTTCTTTATATTTATATATTAGAGTATTTTAATTAAGACATTTATGATTAAAATTTTAAAATAGATGTTGATTTTGTAAGACATTTTTCTTAATATTATATATATACACTTCATAAGTTCAAATATCACTACCTATTTAGATAATGAGTGCATTATTATAAGTATATACTAATGCTACTACTAATTAATTTATAAGTATATCACTACCTATTTAGATAATAGTATATAACTTTATAAAAATATTTTAATTAATTTGTTGTAATCAAAGAATCCATTTAAATGGAGATAGAACTTAGTTTAGTAGTCAAGTCTCCCGACTCCCAACTCTTACATTGAAGGTTCGATTCCCCGCTCTATCTTTTACTTCGTCCATTTCTAATTTGTGTGGTATGAGCTTCCACCAGGCCACCACATCTTTCCTACTATGTATAGACGGTTAGAAAACAATCCATTTAAATATTTAAATTAAGGTTGTTTTAATAAAATAATGTAGTAATATTTTTTTTTATTTATTCAATAAACCCGTCCCAACTCCCAGATTCCCTAGCTTTGATAGGCCGATCCGTCACAGATTACAACAGGAAAAATTGATACACATCACAAGCGAAAGTAGATTACAACAAAATAAAATTCGACCCACGTGAAAGCAACTAAACACGATGACAAATTTGGGAACGAATTTAAACCGCGAAATTTCTCAAAAGCGTGATTCTTAAACATAATTACATAAACAGAGAAGTAAAAATTGACTGGGCCAAGAAGTATGATTTTCTGAATCCATCAAAGTATTTGGGCCATTTAGAGAACAATGACGAGTCGGCAGCCACAGGCCATACGGGCCAGGCCCACAACAAACACTACTAAAATGTGTTCCCGGTTCGACGCCTTTGGCGGTTCGGTCAGTTTTGGGGCTATGGAGTGGGTTAGTTCGGATAAAGTTCTGACCTTTATCTTCACTCTTCAGTAAATCGTCAATTCCCAACGATAATTTCAACTACTACTGCCCTGGATATCCTGATGCTTCCAAGGTTTAATCTTGTCGCATATTTCCATAGAGGGAGGATAGGATAGGATGTTAATCCAGTGTGCCTTTTCACCTCATCTCAGCAACGCCATTTTCATCCCGAGTTTAAAACCAAGAAATACGCATCTCTGCCCTAATTCATCAACAATTTTGATCTCCTGCAATAATGGTACTCGAATTTGCTACTCTGCAAGAAAGCCCGCGAAGTGGAAATTCAGGGTCCCGAATCTTTCCCTTCAGGTATAAAGTTTCTTGAACTTGAATTTTGTATACATAAACGCATCTCTTTCAAGCGTTTCAGTCATTAAAAAGAGAGGGTGTACGTCATCTATCTATTAGCCCTTTTTGGTTAGTTGGTTTGTTTTGAACTTACTATATCCATGTTTAGCTGTTGCTAGATAAGTTTGATGGTTACTTTGATAGGAGTCGGTTAAGTCACTGCAGTTTTGGGCTTTTGGCCTTGTTAACCATTATGCTTTAGCATTTTAGAAGTGAATAAATAATCAGGTAGGAAACGGTGAAGAACCTATTAGGCTATTCTATTCATATAAATCTTAGCTCAGCTGATAAGTTTCTTTGTATAATTGGTCGAATGTATCGGATATGCCACATGTGTAAAATTATGCATTGAACTGCATTTTTACAAACATAATTGATGAATGGTGATAAAGAACGATTTGAAGTAAAACATTCATGCAAATTAGTCTCCGAAAATAAAGAAATAAGAAAGACTATCATTAATATTTCCATGCTTGTTCTGCTATTTCAGAATTTTTAAGCTTTGATTAGTCATTTATGGAAAACTCTTGCAAATTTCACCTGTTATGCTTTACCTTTGTCATGGATGTGTCAAATTCATCTTAAGGACTATTCCCCCATCCATTCAATAAATTGAATTGCCCCTTATTGACCTCAATGACTTTACTTTGGAAGTAGGCAGTAGCTGTTTTACTCAAAGTATATTGAACAAAACTGCAAAGCTTGTTCATAGGGTACCTGATAGTGATTTGCTGAAACATGGGGAGAAATAACTTGAATGGGTGCCTGTCATTGCCGCTAAACTTGCTAGCAAAGTGATTGTCCAATGTCCTAGTGTTGGTATTAATATTGGAATCTTATAATCTCCCCCTTGCAGCATGTCCTCATCAATTGCACTTTCTAGTTTTCGGTTTCAGTTGTATAATAATAAAGCAAGTGAGATAATTGTTATTTTTAGATAACAAAAGCTTAAAGCAAATTTGATTTTCTCTTCAACTTTATCTGTTTTCAGAGCCAAATCTTTGGTTTACTGTTTTCAGTCTTCTTCATTATTACTGACTAATATAATATGACTACACTTGTAAATTTCTTCTGGTGTGGTGACTGAATTGATGTTTTGTTGTTCCGTTGTCCACAAGCATAGGTACTGCAGAAGGAAAGCAGAAATTGCTCCATGTTGACCTTAACAAGAGTTAAAGGTAAGATGATATATGTGACTCAGTCTGGTTCTAATTGACTTCCTTTTGTGGCATCATAAGAGACATGTGATGTTCTATTTTTTTTATTCTCATATGGTCTATTTGATTTAATTGAATTTATTATGTGACATGATATGCATATGTACCATTGTGATTATTTAGGATGCGGAAATTTTTGTCATTCTTCATCAGTAGGATGAAATTACCTTGATATGTGTGTATATGGAAATTGCAAATCTAGCAATCGATATGCATATGTTCCAGACTTTTTTTTAAAAATATATTTTTATATATATTTCCCCCCCTACATGCTGCTGCATTCGTCATGCAGGCGAAATGATATGATGTTGACATCATCATATTTCAGATTTATGGAACCTAGCAATAGCATTCGATGAAGAAACACAAAGAGTGAGAGGAACTTTGCCTTTTATGTCCACGGTTTTATGTTCACTTCCATGGTTAGCTCCTGTTCAAGTGGCGCAAGCAAGTGAAGGTGCATCAGGAAATGTTGTTTTTGAAGTCGCAGAGCTGTTTGAATTGGGAATCCAGCTTTCATACTTGCTTTTACTTCTGGCTTTGCTTGGAGTTGGAACCTTCTTTGTGATTCGCCAAGTGCTTGTGCGCAGGGAACTTGATCTTTCTGCAAAAGAGCTGCAAGTAAGTGCTTCATTATAGTTCTCTTCCCTGTAATTCTCCTAAAATGATTCTCTTCTCACTTTAGTTAACTTATGATTCAGGAGCAAGTTAGAAGTGGCGATGCCAGTGCAACTGGATTGTTTGAACTTGGAGCTGTGATGTTGAGAAGAAAGTTTTATCCAGCTGCTACCAAGTATCTCCTTCAAGCAATTGAAAAATGGGATGGTGACGATCAAGATCTTGCTCAAGTACGTGTATTCAATTCTTCATTATCACTTATCTATCATGTGATACATATACTTCCTGTCAAATTGCCAGGTCCATAATGCCCTCGGTGTAACTTATGTTCGTGATGGAAAAGTTGATAAGAGCATCATTGAGTTTGAGAAAGCTGTCAAGATTCAACCAGGATACGTCACTGCCTGGAACAACCTCGGTGATGCCTATGAGAAAATCAACAACCTAAAATCCGCTTTAAGGGCATTTGAGGAAGTTCTGCTATTAGATCCCAACAACACAGTAGCACGTCCCAGAAGAGATGCCCTCAAGGATAAGGTAGACATGTACAAAGGAGTCCCTGTAAAATCCAAAAAGAAATGATCCTACACGACGCCATTGGCTTTCATCTGAAGTAAAATATGGTGTTTCTTATCTGCTCTAAACCAGGGATAATTTCCACTTCCTTATTCCATGTTACAGGAGTTTGTCACTACTAATATTGAGCGACACATGCTCCTCCAAGAATGTAATGGAAATTATTTGTTTAATTTTCTTAATATTTTCCCTAGCTATGTTTCCAAAGCCCTTTTATGTGTATGAAGAATGTGCTTCTCAATTGATGTATGTGCAAGAATAAAGGGGTTGATGAAATATCCGATGTGTGTACAAAGATACAAATATCTATATTCCTTGTGAAAAGAAAATCTGTGCAATGTAAATCAGAAAAAAGGGACAATATATTCTTGTGAAATCCAATCCACCGACTGAATATCTTCTCTTCATTGTTATTCAAAAGGGAGAAACGATTGTTGAAAAGGGTGTGCTTGAATCTGAATATTTTCAAACCCCAGTGCAAAGTCCTCCACTTTATGTTTGCCATCAAGGATTCGCCTATCGGGAGCTGTGGGGGAACCTATTTTCTTAGATGGGATTGAAGTAGAATTTTGGCATGATGCAAACATACAAATCAAAGGTCCAACCTTTAGTTGAAAGAAATAAGCTCATCAAATACGTCATTGGCGGTAATGGAATCGACTTAAATTCATGAAAACCCAATAATAGCATTAACACCTTTTCGTCTTGCAATTGGCCTCTGTTCTTGGGAAGGCCCCCCACCTGCCGCCCCCAGTTGAATTTGTCACAAATCTCAATACATTACATTATTTTTTCACAATTTCTTTTTTATTACATCAATAGTTGCTCTGTAATTGTTTATTTTGGGGTTGTGCTGTCCACGAGTCGTTCAAAAACGTGTGGGGTGGAGGGGAAGCATCCAGGTTTGGTGGGCATCTGCGCATTCCCAAATCAGCCTTCTATTATTGTACTGTTCATTTTTATATGGGAATTTCTTCTATACATGTACAGGAAGATAGAAGAAACTGTAGTATTATTGATAGGGATTTGAGGGGCAAGTGGGCCTGGTGTGGTGGAGGAGACATCACAGACTATAACCCCTCTTGGAACCACACTGAATTATTGACCCAAAAGTAAATAGTAATAATCGTGCAAGGGAATAAGTTAATAAAAAATGACAGGTGAATAGAAAATTAATGAAAGAGATGACGATATATATCGTCTGCGGATTGACTTGAAGCAGGAAAAAGTGGAAATCGGAAACAAACCCCGTCTCTATTTCTTCGGTTCACAGCAGGGAGGTAGCATCTGGGCTCTCTTTGATTTGGTGAGTTTTAATCTGTTTCTTTTGTTATCTGTTGGATCATTTGACTTTTTCCTCTGTTTGTTATCTTGGTTCTTGTTCTTGTTCTTAAAGAAGATGAATTTGAGGGTTTCAATAATTTTAGCTTTTGTGTTGTGTTTATTTGATCTGGTGTAGTTTGGTTTTGAGAATATTATTGAATGAGGTTTGAGCAAATTCTATTACGAATAGAAGGAATGAAGGATGGATGGATGGATGGATATTCTGTACTCCTCTGTGTGATTCTGAGAATGTGAAATTTGGGATGAATTTTAAGATCTTGAATCCTGTTTTGAAATTACACAACAAAAATCTTTATCTTGGAGAGGAATTAGTGATGATTAATAGTAATTGCTTAGCCTTTCTATTGGTTGTTGCTTGTGCTTTCTGAGGAACTTTTTGCTAAATTCATGGGAATTTATTATGCGACTTATGTCAAATCTTGTGTAGTATGTTTCCTGATTGGTGGCTAAATAGTGGTACCTTTTCTGGGTATTGCAGTTCTAGTTCAACTTGGGATAGAAAACACATATGGATCCTGAAGAAGATGCATGGTCAAACTCAAAATCTTCATCTGGTTGTGAATCACTCAACAAGCCTCCGAGTAACAGGTCTTTCACTGACTTCAATTCACAGAAGCAGAAGTGGGAAGATTCGGTGTATCAAGATTATGGGATAAGAACTGAGCAACGCTTTCCTGGATTCAATCAACCATTCGGGGTCCCCAATTCAGTTCCTGAGAAGCGAATGAATGATCATCAAGAGACGGGCGAGGGAAATGGATTGAATATGGTACAAAACTGGGATCCTAGAGTGATGCTGAACAACCTTTCATTCCTGGAGAACAAGATTCATCACCTTCAGGATTTGGTGCATTTGATTGTTGGGCGTAGAGGGCAAGGCGTGGGCCGATCTGATGACATGCTGGTTCAGCAACAGCAGCTCATCACTGCTGATCTCACTTCAATTATAATCCAATTGATATCGACTGCAGGGAGTCTTCTACCATCTGTTAAGCACACTTTCTCCTCTGAAAGCCCCATTAGCCAGCTGGGACAGTTTGGGGCTACGAATCCGTCAGGAGGAGCTTCAGAAAATGTTGTTCTCCAGCACAATAGCAATGTTAACAAGGTTGAAGATCCATCTGGTCCGAGTGGTTGTTTTGAGGCTGAACAACGTTGCCCCATCGAGGACCATGAAATGATGAAAAGTGATGATGATGCTGAAGGGGAGAACTTACCTCCTGGTTCGTATGAGATTCTGCAACTTGAAAAAGAAGAAATCCTTGCGCCGCACACTCATTTCTGCACAATCTGTGGAAAAGGGTTCAAGAGAGATGCAAATTTAAGGATGCACATGAGAGGTCATGGGGATGAGTACAAAACTCCTGCTGCTCTTGCAAAGCCCCATAAGGAATGTAACAGCTCTGAGCCAGTTCTCATCAAGAGGTATTCCTGCCCGTACGTTGGCTGCAAGCGCAACAAGGAACATAAGAAGTTTCAGCCTCTGAAAACAATCTTATGTGTGAAAAATCATTACAAGAGAACACACTGTGACAAAAACTACACTTGCAGCCGATGCCACACAAAGAAATTTTCAGTTATGGCAGATTTGAAAACACACGAGAAGCATTGTGGCAGAGACAAATGGCTTTGCTCCTGTGGTACGACATTCTCAAGGAAAGACAAGCTTTTCGGTCACATCACCCTTTTTCAAGGCCATACTCCTGCTATTCCTGTGGAAGAACATAAAGGATTTAATGGAGATGCGTCTGACCAAGGGAATTGCAGCGAAACAAGAAATAAAGTTGAACTGCCAGAAGTGATCTATACATCTGGAGATCCTAGTGGAACCACATGTCAGAATGTTATGGATGTAGAGGATCCAACAAGTTATTTCTCGCCTCTGGGTTTTGACACAAATAGCATTGGTTGTTTTAGTGAGTTTCCTCGACCTACATTTGAGGACTCAGATAGTTCATTCTCTTTTCTGCTTTCGGGGGGTTGTGATTACCCTCCTAAGCGTGGCTGACTGGTTTGAGAGCAGGAATTGTCTTTAGCACACTGTGCTCTTATGAGGAATTAGCATGTATTTTAGTTCTTTCACATCTAATAATGTTTCCTTGAACAGCACTGTATATCTTAGAATATTACCTATATATATTGCCATCTACTACTATTTAATTTGATCCTTTTATCAAGTGATATGAACTGCCACAAAACCAACCAGAACCACTCATAGTGGAAACTCAAGGGTCATGTGATAAGGACAAGAATGCAACTACTTCAATATTTGGAGGGAACAAAAAATTGAGCAAGATACTAATTGAAGTCCAAATTGTAATGATTCAATTCAGTTCAGGTTTTACAGCTAAGTAAAACTGACTGGAGTGGTCTGCCTGAAATTGGAGTTATGAAGCAGGATGAGCTTCAAACCCTTCACACCTTCTCCTGATTTTGACAACTTCTTTGAAGGGCTGGGATAATATTTCTCCTTGAGAACAATATCTTCAGCAGAAGACCATGAGGGTCCTATTGGAGAACTTTCAGAATACAGAAACCTAGTTGAGAATGGGTTTACGAGACTCCTACGAAATTCCTCTGCTGTCTCACATAAGACACCCTGTACAAGTAAGACAAGAAGCTGTAAATGTCTAATACAAAGATCCGCATACGTACATTCAAGGACTGAAAAAATTGTACCACTATAGTTACAATCCCGTCTACTTACTTCGGCCATAGCTTTGATCTTCAGAGCAACATCATCTGTAAGGATGACAAGTTTCTCATCATTCCTGATTCTGTTGTAGTAAAGGGCACAGTCAAGGATATGGTCTGTGGCTGTTGGAGTCACAATTTCCTGCAAACTATATGGGGAGAATGGAGTTGATCCTAGGGAAAATGCACTGGTCTTGTCCTCAGTGAACCAAGGATGAGAAGGAGGTGGGGTTGGAGGAATTAGACTGCCTTCCTCTGCTGAGCTCTGTACACGTATCCACCATTTTGCAATGGCCATGCTTTCTTCAATCCATTGAAATGCAGCAGAAACCTCAGTTGTTCTTCTAAAAAAACTTCCATGTCTCAGCATGCAATCAAGTTCTCTTACAACTGAGAGAGCAAAACAGCACCATTTTAGGCATTGTCCACATTTTAGTGAACAAGTATCCGGAGATTACATAAATCAATTAAAAGAATTTTACCAATTCTTGGAATAACTAATGTAGTCCCTCGAAGACCCCGCAGAAGCTGCAACTCCTTCCTTGAATTTTTGTCCAGCATACAGCTAGTGTCAACCACAATAATCCACCTGTCACTTCTGTGTTTCATAGTCTTGTTCTGCAAAGTGTGGACAGAGGATGTTCCCTAAAAAAATACAGGGCAGTTCTTGAAAAAAGAAACATGCTCTTAAGTGTGAAAAACAACCTTGAATGGCAATCCAATGAAAGCTGTACACATATCTATACCATAAAGCATACACAAAATAAAAACAATGGGAGGTTCAAACTTACGTGAGACTGATTATCAGCTTCAGACTTGGAGTATGCGTTAGATCTGCTACCTGCCACATTCAACTCATGAACGGAAGATTTGGGGCTGGTGGTATCATTAGAAGTTGAGTTTACAGGCAATGGGCGAAAAGGCCCTCTGTCTTTCCTAGCCTTGGGCATAGCTGATTGTTTCTTCAGGGTGCAATGGCTTTTGGATGATGAGTTTGTTGATCTCCTGTCCTGATGGACATTTTGATTCTGATATTCATTATCCAGAGCAGGAAGCAAGGCTTCCTTGCAATGCGTGTTGCTATCATTAGCAACCTTCAGCGGCGATGATCTATATGACACTGGATGCTTGACTTCTTCTAGTATGCCCCTGCTCTTCATCGACTTCAGTATATGTGTATTTGGAGTCATGTTCTCTTTGTTGGGAGTGAAAATCTCTTCTTCATCCTGCTGTAGAGTGATAGGAGATTTTGCGATTAATACACTCTTGACATTTTCTTTGCCATTGGTATTGTTGGATCCAACTAAAAGAGAACTTGGAGAGGCATTCTCCTTGTCTGGTGTGGAGATTTGGTAATCGTTATAAGGAATTGCAAGATGATAGACATGAGTAACGTTGTTTTCTTTGACAAGTGATTTATCCTGTAAACTCATATCAATCCTTGCACAACTTCCTATGCTTTGGGTGGTTTTAATGTGAACACTTTCGGGTTTACCTCTCCTAGACCAAATGCTCATACCAGATTTTTTCACCGATTTCATCCCAGAAGCCTCAGAAATTTGAAGTGGAGCTATTTTCTGGGACACAACTAAGGGAGACGGGGAAGGAGGCGTGCTGTTTTCTTTGTCAAAACCACCGAGCTCACTACTTGAGATATCATTCTCTGATTCACTTATTACAGATGAACTGATCTTCTCTACCATGTCTGTGTCTGAAAACAAATTACACATGTCTCGAGACAGAAGAGGTGATGCCGGGCTCCCTTTCTGTACAGACGAATCCTCATCAGAAAGCAGCAATTCCAAGCCTTCCATATTATCACTAACAGTTTGCACTTGATCATCATTTACAGAAAACAAAGCAGCAATGTCCTGGAAAATTAAGTTACAGAATATCAAAACAACAAATTTTGGACTGAAATATCTACGCAAGTAACCTGTACGTTTCAATTCTTTCAATAACCACTTACTACTATAATTTACCTGAACTATGATCTCGCCTGTTTCTGCAGATACTCTGCCATAATCACCCAAATCAGGCAGAAATGGGTTGTCTAAATCATAAGCACAGCTGATTGGGACCCAATTGAGTTTGTACAGCCTACTCGATGCCCCAAGACGCAGAGTATCACCTTCATTTAGTTGCACTGTGACCCCAGGCTCAATTTTGTTCCCAGAAATCCATGTCCCGTGAACTGAAAAGAAACCCCAAACATTAACAACCAAGAAAACTATTGCTGAGTATATCCAATCAAACTCCAATCAGCACTGAAATATTGAGTCACAAAAATCAAAACAACCTCCACAACACTCATCTCCTACACTTACAATAATGTGTCGATCAAGAACACAATCAACAGACAAAATGACCGCGCAAAAACACTTTTGCCATCATCAAGAACGTCAAACGAACAATATATTATCATCAATTAAACGTAAAAACAATACAAGGGCACGTGTCACACACCGCAGAGTGAAAACCCTAAAATTGAAGAAGGAATTGAAAAGAGCGAACTCGCCAGACAGATGGCAAAGCATCAACAGAATTTAAAAAAAGGCAGGAATTAACTCACCGGAGGACAAATCAGTTACCGAAAGAGAACGAAGATAGGGTTTGGCATGAATGCGGAGATGAAATCTGCTGATACTAGGATGCTCCAATTTTATATTACAATCCGGATGCCTCCCCACCACCAATATCTCCTCCGCCAGGGATTCTTGATCGGCACTTTCTGCCACGGAAAAAGGAGGAGAAATTGAAGGAGGGCTATCCAGCAGAAAGATATTCTTGAGAATGCAGTTGTTCTTCAACACAGTGAATACCGGAATTTCCCGATCGCGATTATTCTCGGCCATTACAGAGAGCAAATGGGTATTAGGGTTTCTTGATTCTTGAATTGGGAACTGGAATGGGTTATAATTTGGAAGCCGTTGAGGGAATTTGAATGCATCTTCAAGAGGGGGTGAGGCGAGGTGACCGTTAGAAATTATTATGGCTGTTACCATCAAAATTTTGCAATTGATTCAAAATAAAAGAAAGTTTTTACACCTGTTACCTTTCTTCAGTTTCATTTCAAAACATCGCAAATAATGCCTCGAATTTAATTTTAAATAATACTCTTGGACCCACTTGAAATGTTCCATTTCATTTCTACACACAATTCAATACACTTTTTTAATCGTTAATGTTAGGTAGGTCCGTTTGCGAGATAATCAACGAACTGGTCCTGAAAACTAGTTCAAACACCTTTCGTGGACACGTTAAACAGTTTAAGGATATTAAGCAGCGGAAAGTAAATAAACTGTAAAAATAAAGAACTCAAGATTTGTTGACCCAGTTCGGCACAAGCCTACATCTGGGGATACCAATCCAGGAGGTTCACTAATTGTTTCAACTTGATCCTTGATCCAAACAATAGTGATTTAACTTGCCCAACTCCAATCACCAAGCGGTTGAATTGTAGGACCAAAACACTCCCTTATTTTGGTGAAGACTCCCCGACCTTGCTCCAATTCCTTGAATGCTCCCCTCCAAGTTACTTTGGTTGAAACCTGTTGGCAACCCTCCTTGTAGAATATTTCGTTTAAGCTCTTGAGTTTGACGACTCCTCGAAAGCCTTGATTGAATCCGTCGACTTCAATCAAGCACACAGTAACACTTTCGACCAATCCACTCGAGAAAGTGTTGATCGTATGTCTTCCTTCGAAATGATGAATTCAAGAACACGGAAGGAATGTAATTCTCTCTTCACAATACTTTCGATCGCACAAGGGAGTAAGTGTATAATATCCGTCGTGTCCATTTCATCCCTTGGCCGTCCTATTTGAAGAGAACCATCACTCCTCCATTCTAAGGTAAGATCTTCTTTCCATAATTGCGCGGATCCTTAGAATGGAATTGCCCGGATTAGGAGATCTTGTTCCCATACTTCTTGTGCATGATCCGGGCAGGAGATCAGCTGGCCGTTGAAGAATATTCTTGAGCAGATTCGCCAGCCTTTCTTCCTTTACATAGTTAGTCTGCTACAGTCGTGGTTGGTCCAACAAAGTAGTTCAGACATCGGTTGTGAACACATTTGCTCAAAGCTGGTTCCCAACAGTTAATATCTCAAAATATATATAACAAAAATTATATAAAATATATATTTCAAAACTATACGATTAGACGAATCTAACAAGACCAAAATCGACTATTTTTTTCAAATATATAACTACAATAATATTAAGTCAAAACTAAACAATTAACAATGTCAAAAAGTCAAACGGGTCAATTCAACAGGAACCGAGGGAGTACTATATATATGTAAATGTAAATATATAAAAAAAATATATAGTTACAGTGTAATTCATTCATTATATATTTGATTTAAGCATATACTATCAAATTTTTTTTTTCCAAAATCAAATGTTTTAGATTTTTTTTCTACACAAAATTTAACTACTTATTCAAATCTATTTTAAGACCTTGCTATTTTTTGGATGGTGCGGACCACATTTACCTGTAGCTCGTTTGCTGGAATATGGGGCGTTTGATAGGGTCTTTCGTCCTTTACGATGGCTTCTTTCTGGTAAGTAGAAATTGTGCAGATTTTGGGACCGTTCTCAGGGACAACGATGGTGTAGGGTTAGGAGGTGTATCGGGATACCTTGGCAATGTTTCGGTGCTCAAGGCCGAGATAAGTTGCATTTTCTATGGACTTCTTTTGGCTTGACCTCAGGGCATTACAAAAGTAGTTTGCATATGGCTGCTGCAATCTCCCCCTAGGCATCACCATTGGCTAGCGCCGCATCTTTAGCAAATTGATGAGCTTTGGAGGGAATTTCAAATGTGTCGATTTGAGCAACGCCTTCGCTAAGGGAATATTGTGGCAGATTGTCTCGCCAAGCTAGGGGCTGATGATGAATACTTCTTTACGACTTGGCCTTTTTGCTAATTCATTTGCTTCCTCATCTTCTTGTTGATGCTGTTGCAGGCACTTGATTTCCTTGGGATTAACTTTGTTTTTCTTCTTTTTCTTACCCTCTATATTGGTTGTTCCAAAAAAAAAAATCTATTTTTAGGATTGTTTTACCTAAAAAGAGAATCATATTTTTAATATATTTTTATAAAAATGAATCCAAACATGTCTCCGATCATATCTCATTTGGGCTCATGGAGAAGGCCCAAAAGATGTGGATAAATTATTGATAAAGAGTACCCAGAACATAGGTATTACTCCTCGGCCATGGATCCGGGTCAGAATCGGGAATTGAGAAAGAAAGACCCGAGCTTGGGTCACCCAAGGCAATGGATCTGGGTCAGACCCAAAACCGAACGAACCCGAGCCCTGGTTCGAGTCTTGAGTTTGGCGAACCGACCCATTGCCATCCTTAATTAGTAATTACTCCATAGGAGCCCAAAACAGGTCGTAAGAGATCCTTGTGGAGATTTCTATTTCAAGGTATTTGTTTTCTTAAGGGGATTCTGGGTTGAGGGGTTCTGCAGAACCAAAACCTAGAGAGCGAAGATGATCATTCCAGTGCGGTGCTTCACTTGTGGGAAGGTGATCACGCATTTTACTTTACTTTTTTCGTTTTTTGATTTTATTTTAATGAAATTGTTTTCTGTTTTTACTCGAGTCAATTGAAAAATCTTTTCTTTTTTCTTTTTTTTTTTTTTTTTTTTTTTTTTCTTTTTCTTTTTTTTGGAATACGTATAATTAGGTCATTGGTAACAAGTGGGATATGTACCTGGATTTGCTTCAGGCTGATTACAGCGAAGGGTATGTTGTCTTATTCATGTCCTGGTCAGAGGCCTGTATTTATTGATTCTCGAGAGTGTTTTTTTTGTTTTATTTTTGTTTTTAGAGAAAAAGGAAATATGCATATGGTACTAGCGTCTCCGTAAATTTTGTTAATTGGATTTTAGAAAGTATCGTTGGCCTTAGTAGTTTGTTTCTAGGACATCTCGTGTGAAGTTTTTGTTCTTTCTCATCAATATTCTATTGTTAATTCTCTAGATAAATTTTAGTAATTGAAGACATTGTAGAAGGATATAACTAGTTGTGTGCCAATAGGAACATGGTTACCAAGTCATAAGGACTGACTTGTGTATGTTCTGACTAACAGGAGGATGTGTTTGGATCTCTTTATGTAGTTCAGGAGTGCTCGTGAACATTGCAAGGGGAGTAGGTGAATGAGCTAAGGGGAGTCAAAACAGTTTGATTACAATTACCCTATTGAATTGCCGGTTGAATTGATTAGGCAACAGGAGAGATTTTAAAAATAGTAGATGGGTGGGATGATCTGTTAATTCCATGGAAACCGTGAATGTATTTTGCTTGTTTTGTAGTATTTCACTTGGTTCTCAAATTTGACAAAAGAAAGTGAATCCAATCACAAGCATGAAGATGCTGCATCACTTGTTTCATGTCTTATTACCATAGGAGAATTTAATACCATTCTTATCTTTTATCAATTTAGGCGATCATAATAAAATTCATTATTTATAACTAGACCAGATAAGACCCCCTGTTTGGATGTGCTTGGATTGTGCTTTGGGCTTTTACTTCTCTAAAATGCACTCTGGGTGTGTTTGGATGGGGCTTGTTCTAAAATCAAACACACTCAAAAGATAAAAAGAATTTCGAAAACACCTTCTCTAAGAAGCAACCTAGGGGTTCTCTGGCTTGCCTTGTTTAGAAGCCCATCCAAATGGACTTCAAAAATCGTTATAAACTTTCTTGAATTGTATCGAGTAATATGTTTAAGTCCAATAGTGGAAACTTTTGCTATGTTTTTAACTTCACTAAAATCCACATTTTCCTTTGATGATGTGTCCCAAGTAGTATTACTTGGTCCTTGTTGTTTGTGGGTTTACTTGAAGGTATTTGATTAGTGATATTATTATTGATTTTATTGCGCAGAGATGCCCTTGATGCTCTGTATTTGGTGCGCTATTGTTGTCGAAGAATGCTGATGACTCATGTTGATCTCATTGAGAAGCTTCTCAACTACAACAGTTCGTCTCACTTCCTCTGACTATTGGAATTTGTTGATTACAGTTTAGATTTATCATGCATGCCTCCAAGTATGTGTCTTTTGGTTTTGCTGACATTCTCTTGCTGAGGAACTTTATATACTAATTTGTGAGCAACAAATGCTGAAATGGAAGTGAGTGTTTTAAAGAACACAAGATACATGTGTTACTACAAGAGATTAACAATCCTTTTCAATTAAGAAAAAATAAATAAATTATGATTATGAATTGATGGTTTATGCTGCATTCTGAAGAAGTTTTTTTCTTGGCAGTGAGATCTGCGTATTTTATTTTTGTAAGCCCATGGAAGTGGAATAGAATATGAAAAGATTAGCCGAGATGGATCAATTATCAGGAACATCATCAATCTACTGATGGGCACTTGATACGATGGATGCTCTTTTACTGTGCATAGCTACAGATTGTCTTTTGAACTTACTCCTTGTATCTTGATTTGCAGCGTTGGAGAAGGCTGAGGGCACCTGATACAGCATGGGATGTGTGAGTCTTGTCCTGGTCTCTATTTCAATGTTTCTCCTCATCTCACTCACCGCCATCCAGTGGAGGAGTCATTTTTTATGTTGAAAAAACAATCCTTGAAAATTCCAATGCCCTATGGAATTTCTGTGTGAAACCTTGCCTCTTTATATGTATCCAATGGAATCAAAGATTTGACAAGGGAAACTGCCTCTACATTACTGAAAAGTTCAATTTTGGTTATGTCAAAAGTTGCCCATTTGCCCCCCCTTTCTCACCAATATCAAAGTGGGCCAACAATATAAGAATCTTCTATTTCCCTTGTCTTGCTTGGCACAAAATCTTATACTCCTACTATTGCTCAAGAATCATTAAAGCAAAACATGTCAAGCCATGATACTTTTGTGATAACAGCTATGAGCTAAGATCCATTAATTTGACTTTGCACTGGTTGTCCATTGGTATTTGGTTTTGCAGTGAAAGTTGAAACGCTTAGTAATTTAAATTTTGTACAGAACAAAATTTTACAAAAGAACTACTACTATATTATAAAAAAAAATTGATATTCTTAGTTTACTTTATGGTGTCGTTGTTAATGTGGCTTATGGCATGTGATATATTGATATGCTTTTCTATAACCAATGGCATTCACTGATGTTCATGCATTTTTAAATTTCAACTTTTTTTTTTTTTTGGTGAATTGTAAATTTCAACTTTGATCTCATCAATTTGAAATTTGTATACATGTCTATTTTGTTAGATTATTATCAATCATTTCATCTTACAAACAGATTCTTTTGTTTATGTTTCATTAGTGTTCAGAATATTACTTTAGCATTTGAAAGTCCACACTCCACAGGAGTATTTGCTAGCAACAACTTTTAGTACTTTATAGTATAAGTTTCGAGTTGATCCATTCAAACAGCGGTCCCAATGTAAAATAAATGAATATTCAATCAAAATTCTCGTACCAACTCTGGATAGGAATGTCTTCTTATTTTCCGGACAGCATGACAAATGGAAGATGCCAGTGAATAAAATCTTGGAGTATCTACTGTCCTGCTCTCTTTAACCATCATTTTTATTTCAGGATTTCTTCCCCTGTAAGCATCGAAAACCATGTTTGATAGCCACATCGGAGAAACCATCCATCTTTGTTTTTCTGAAGACACAATGATGCACTGCAGCTTCTTCATGTTCTCTCTCTTTGCAATGTCTTATTTGTTACAAGCACCAAATATATTATGCAGCCACTGAATACACAGTTGGCTTCAAAATTTCACATATATATTGAGGGTAAAATGATTTTTTTCTTGTGTTGCTTCCTATGAGACAGACAGAACATATATTGGATTATTTTTCTCAAATTAATCCGAATATGCAATGGTGGGATTTTGGCTATTAAATTTACACCACATTTATCTGAAGTTTTATTATTCAGTATTTTTGGACGCAAACATCTCCAGAATTGACAAACACATTGCTGTTAAGCATTTGGATTCGAGAATCTAATAGTATTTGATTCATAACATGATTCCCCCCTAATATATAATCGTGGGAACAGGAAAAGCGTACAGTGGAATGGATGCATCATTGATGTAAGTTTCCTACGAAACAACATTCCAGCATACACTTTTTTGTTGTTTTCCGACAAATATTTTAATGAAGGAAAGTCAATGAAACAGGTAGTGATTGGTGCAGCAAGAAGCAGAAAATCTAGAAGCTCGGGATTAATAAGATTGTACATATTGGACAAAGTCTCCTTGAGGACGGTAGGTTTAGATGCCCCAAAAGTGCTTCCCTTTTGCTGTATTTTTGTCCACAGCATATGTCATTTCTTGACCTCTCCGAACTGCCTTCAATGGCAAAATACCCTTTAGTCTTAGTCTTGTACAGATTCTTGACCTTTGAACACGGAGTTTCACCCTCAACAAAAAAAAAAGATGCTTTATTCTTGTCTTTCTTGTTGATTTTTCATACATGAGGATCCAATAATTCAACATCAACAACCCCCCCCCCCCCCCCCCCAAACCCCTTCCCTACCTTAAATGTTAAATCTTTGTGCTCTTCCAGTCTTCCTCCTCTCCTAGTTCTGTTCTCCTCTCATTCATTTCACTCGAAAGAATTCGATATGGAGGGAATGGATGAGGAGGAGTTCCTAAGCCTTAAACTCACCAACACCACAACTTATGTTTACGAAAAGAGGGGGAGGGAAGGCGAAGATCCTTCAGAGTCGAGTGACAGCAGCGAGGAAGGCAGGATATTCGATCTCCTACAAATGAGGGAGCAAATGCTCAAGCTTGATCACAACAGAAAAGGCGTAGTACCCTGTCGCGCGGATGGAGGCGGTCTTCATTTGATCCATCTGCTGCTCATATCCGCCACTTCTGTAAACGACAACGACATCAGCACAGCAGTGGATCATCTCTGTGAATTGTACCAGAATGTGTACCTGACAGGAGATTCAGTGCAAAGGGTCGCAGCCTATTTCGCCGATGGACTTTTGGCGAGGCTGTTAACTCGGAAATCGCCCTTCTACGACATGATCATGAAGACCCCGACGCCAGACGAAGAATTCTTGGCGTTCACGGAACTCTACAAGGTGTCGCCAGTGTATCAGTTTGCTCATTTCACAGCTAATCAGGCAATTCTTGAGGTTTTTGAGAGAGAGGTGGATTCAAACGACAGGGCGTTACACGTGATCGATTTCAACGTGTCGTATGGCTTCCAGTGGCCTTCTCTAATGCAATCTCTATCAGAAAATGCAACTACTACAGACAGGACTCGGTTGAAGATCACAGGATTTGGCCGGAACCTGGAGGAACTTAAAGAGACTGAATCAAGACTAGTGAGCTTTGCAAAAGGCTTTCGTAACTTAGTGTTCGAGTTTCACGGTTTGGTGAGGGGCGCCAAACTAGAGAACTCGAACAAGAAGAAGAACGAAACAGTTGCTGTCAATTTAGCATTCTACCTAAACTCATTAAACAGTCTCTCAGAAATATCAGACACCTTAAACTGCATCTACTCTCTGAATCCTTCTATTGTCATTCTGGTGGAACAAGAAGGAAGCAGAAGCAGTCACAAGTTCTTACCGCGATTCATGGAGTCGCTGCACTATTTCGCAGCCATTTTCGACTCATTGGATGATTGCCTCCCGCTGGACAGTGCTGAGAGGTTATGCATTGAGAAGAATCATCTGGGGAAAGAAATAAACTGTGTCGTAAACTATGACAAGAACCACGACAAGTGCCTGAGATTCGAGAAGATGGAAACGTGGAAAGGGAGAATGGAGAGTCATGGTTTTGAGGGATTAAAGCAAAGTTCCAAATCAGTAATGCAGGCAAAATTGCTGCTGAAAATCAGAAGCCATTGTTCTGCAGTAAGGTTCGGGGACAACGCTGGATTCGGAGTTTCTGAAAGAGACAATGGGAAGGCTATTTCTCTAGGCTGGCAAGAAAGGTTTCTGGTTACAGCATCCTGTTGGCGCTGTAAATTGTGACGTGTGCTGACAATTCTATACCAAATTCTTTTGTTCTTTTTCCTTTTTTGGGGGTGAGAATTCTTCTGTTCTTTCCCTAACAACATGAGTTCAGGCTATTACAACTCTTGTTGTCGTAGCAATAACTACCAAAGATCAATGTGATCTATAGATATTCCATTCACATGTTATCTACCAAAAAGAGCTCTTGTTATCGCGTATTACAAACCAATAAAGACATTCCATTCACATTTCTTTTTTAAAGTGACAGATCCAGTGTGGAGGGATAGAGAATCGGGTAGGGATTCGAACCCAAGATCTAAATAAAGTATGGGGAATTTATGCATCAATTATTTTATCACATGCTTATGGCCACTTTCGTCTCACTATCAAGTAAACTCACCCATATATCATGATACATAACCCATCATTTTTGTGGATGTCCTTTTAAGGCTTTTTTGGACGACAACTTGTTCAAGAAAAAGCCTAATGCAGCGCCCACTACCGGCCAGCTTGATATGATAGCTATATAAACAAGCAGCCAGATTGACTTGTTGCTTTGTCGAGACAGCTGGTTTAGGCACCTTTCGAAAATACTGGAGCCCTTCGGCATTGAACCAGCATCATCATCATCTCCAGGGGGTGTTTGAGTAGCACTGCTGGCATTGGCAAAATCAGAATTCACTTCTCTGATGCAAGTACTGTTTCCTGAACCAACTTGATTAGCTGTTTCCTCATCTTTATTATCCCCAGATGCCTCGTTGATGGCACAGTCACTTCGCTCCTTGCCCATCGCAGCCACCATTCCATCAGCGACGTTAAGATATGGACCTTGATCGATTGAAGATTGCGCAGGTGCAGAATTAGGCCTCAGATGTTCCACCTGTAGTATTAACAGAAAACTAAACCATTAAGGGATCGAAACTAGGGGGTGTGAATGAGTCGAGCTATTTGATTCAGCTTAATGAGCAACTTGTCTTATTACTCGAGCTCCAGTACATATTCTCATGCTCGACTAGCCACTCGATTAAGCTAGTGCCAGAGATAATATATGGAATGGAACCTAAAAGATCCTCACTTTTTTGAAAAAGTCTTCAAGTATTTGATATGAGATCTTATTCTGACATACCTTCTTTTGTTTATGCATGAGAGAACTTGAAAGTAAAACTTCAAGAAATTCATCAACTGCTCTCACCCACCTGCATAAGAAAGCACCTCAGAATAGGTAAAAACAAAATTACAACACATTCTGATGTCAATATGGAGCAGAATCAAACATAGAACAGTAACTGAGTATCCAAGTTGATTGCATTCACAAGTAGTATGGAAAGAAGTACCATAGTCTTGATCCCATTATGCCTTCAAAGCATGCGAGATGTCCCCCGTGTGGTGTTGCAGCTAGAACTACATTTTTATTTGCTCTGCAACGACCAGGATATTTTGATTGTCATGATAGATTGATAGGTCAATTTTAGTGAGAGCACTTCTAGAGTCGCATTAAATTATAGGCAACCCTACCGGCATTCATCCCATGGAATGGCTTCTTTGGTGCAGAGCGGATCATCCAGCGCGCTTATACACAGAAGGGGCACAGAAACTCGCCCAATGTAAGGAGCACTGCTGCAATGCCTATAGTATGTATCCACCGTCTGAGAGGAACAAGGTATGGTCCTGATGTTTGCATTGAACGACACTGTCAATATCCAACAGAGGGATCGAGATAGGTACCTCATAGTTCCCAACAAGACACGTTGCGTGCATATCGAAATCCCTTATGGAACGAGACTACATAAAGCAAAAACAAGTTTTAGCTGCCAGGAAGTAAATATCAGTTCTAAGAGTTGTCGAGAACATTGAACAAGATGAATCGGAAGTTCGAAGGGAAGACTGACCTTTTTGATGCCCTCCCAGTTGGCAAGTCGAGAGTAGCGAGTTTCATGTCTGGATTGAAGAAGAATCATCATCACTCAACAAGAGTAAGTTCACTCATTTCATATATAAAGCCAAAACAAGAAAGAAAATACGTTGACATGCATCGAAACCATCCATATATCAGATGATTAGACCCATCAGATCGTTTTATTGTTGAAGGTTCGCTATGTAACAAGTCAGAAGGCGATTCAACATACAATTGCGCGTAGCCTTGAAGACCAATCGTGAGAGCTCTGTCATATAACTTTTGGATGAGCCTTCGAGATATAAACCTGGAACCAATCTGGAAGTATGGAAATAGTGATTAAACGGACGATATCAAACTGCTAAACTGAAATTGATGTAAACTGACCAAGAGATCCCAAGGACAGAAAACAGCAGCAGCTCCAGCAATGGGAACATCCTCCCCATCTTCTCCGAGATATTTTACCTAAAACCAACAAGTTGCAAAGTTTTCTATGGATCAAAATGGTCGTCTCGTAGGAAAAGAACAGAGCAATGAAATGGCTGTACCAAAATATTTGCACCGATACTTGTCCCTACAACAAACAGTGGAGCAGCAAAGTATTCCTGATGTAGATACTTAATAACTTCACGTACATCTTCTGTCCAACCCGCATTATAAAAGCAATCAGTCTGCATACATAACAATCAAAAATAATGAAATCCCTCACCTAAGTACAAATTTAGTTAGGAAACATGGATTTGCTAGATTAAACACAAATACGAATGAATAAACCAAAAGAAGCTCACTTTTAAGTAATGCAAGTCATTGTGTATTCAAAACACACCATTTTTTTAAATAATGAAATGAGGCATCAATAAACAACTGAGGGTATAGTATCAGTAACTGCACAAAGTCACAAGTACTCACAATAACTGAGACACCGCCTAATCCTCGGTGATTGCTAACAACCACATTCCATCCTCGTTTTGCTGTGTCGAAGACAAGATGTTTCATATACTGCAGTCATAGAGAAAGTTAAATGAAAAAATAAAAAATAAAAAATAACAAAACCTGTTGTGAACACCATTAATTAAGAGACGAATAATTGCAACAATACAAGTACAACTTTCCCTAGACATAACAAGAAGCAAAATTCCTTCTTACTGGAGAAGATGAATCACTTGTTAGTCCAGGAACCACAATCACAATTGGAGTAGTGTCATCCCTAGCGATAGTGTGATTTTGAACACCACTGCCAGAAACTGCTGGATAAAAACAATGGGCGTGGCTGTCAATAATCAAAGCCATGCCTAAGCACACAGTACATCCAAACCCCAAGAAAGAAAATGACAAAAGCAAAACTAATGTTCATAAAAGTATAATGTGAAATGATGATAACAAAATATGAATATATTCATAAAAGTATAATGTGAAAATGGGCCTCATTACAGGAAACTAAGAACAATTCAATACCAAATTCATTTATGTTACAAATCATAAGTGAGTAATCCATAAAATCTTAAAAAGGAATCCGTTTGGAAATTTGGCATTGGTGACCACATACTATACATTATGCAATGGTGAGCAGTTGATATTTGGCTATTCAGTCTACTTGAAACCTCTTAATGTAAACAAATAAACAATTAAATGTATGCATCTGTGAAGCATGTCAAGTATTTCCCTCAGCCATAAGTAGCATTTTGGGACGATTGTTTTACCGTCAGAATGCAATAGCCAGTCCAGAGCAAAAGTCCCGCCATCTGATGCATGAAACATCTGTCTGAGAACCATAGACATGTCAGCAACATATAATACATATTACGAATCTAATTTAAATTCCGGGAGAAGATACTTGCCAATTTCAATCAAAGTTCCAAAAGAACAAAAGTAGTTGCATGATTTCGTAATTCAAGATGCAATTGATTATCTCTAATGTGTATTGATTGGTAACACTATTAACAGTAAAAGAAGAGCTATCATGACAATTGAATTCACCTAGTTATGCAGATAACTATGTGCACAATCTAGCATTGAGGAGAACATGAATCATTATGCAAAACAATTTCATACACATAAAATATGATAACAATAATGCAACAAACATCAGCAATGGTCCTCTAAAGAACTTCAAAAAATATATAAATAGCCACAGTTTACTAAAGTAATCATAACAATATTTTATCTAATATCTATAATGCAAATTTTTTTGTTTATTTCTAATTTCACAAGTCTCACAGATATGTTGACTGTTATTTAGTTATTTTAGCACAACTACTTTTGTTGAATTTCCTTTGCCGGAATCAAAACTTCATATATATATATATATATATATATATATGAATGATCTTACATGTATATTTATATCCATGATCATGAAGTAGAAACTCACCTTCGATACGTAAACACTGGAGGCCTCCCAAAGAAGTTTATGAAAGAAGTTTGGATATGCGGACTAGAGAGCCAAGGTGTAGCCAAGTACCTATCCATTCCAAGTGTTACACAGATAAAAAGAGCATATCAGATTACACAGTACTGAAACAAATTTTCCAGATATATCTGCAAATCCAATTTTCTTGATGCTCAAACACTTCAGTTTGGAAGGTTTTTAAGTACAAAAGAAGGAAATGATTGGAAGAGAAAAGTGATTTTCCATCCATAATCAGGCAAATAAAAGATAGCGTAATAACAATACGAGAGGGCAATTCCCTTCATTTTCCAATCCACTTGTTTCTATCTTTGTATCCTTACATTCATACCAGCCCCACTATCCAAAATAAACAATCCTTTAAGTTAGGGTTACTATCGATATAAACTTCAATGAACAACTCCATAAAAGCCATTTAACTTTCGCCACTCAACGATCTCAATAGCTTACAATGTTTATTAATTCAATTGGAATTACACACACCGACAACATGTCAAAAACCACTCTCGATTCTCTTTTCAAGAAAAACAATAATTGATAATTGCGACTTCACCTTCCACGAAGCGTCTTGCACTTTGACACAACTCCATGATAAATCTCCGAGCTCGGATTGTACGTCAAGAAAATGGGCTCTCCACGAAACCCAGTAAAAAGATCCTGAAAAAAATGGAACTCCAAGAAATTGTACAAGAAAACGATGATCATGAAAGCACCCCCAACCGAATAATGCCATAAGGGTATTGCAAGAACCGACTTTAAAAGAAACTCGTAAGCAATCGCCGGCGTCTGAAGAATTGCTTCAGAGCAATCCATGGGCCACAAGCGAGGGGTTTGATCAGAAATCATACAACTTTTTCAAGAACGGACAGGGTAGGTTTGATTTACAGGTCGGGAAAGGAATTTAATAGAAAATTTGTTGAGATAGGTGGGAAATTCAACTGCATTGATTCCTGATTTATTCTGGTGTCTGGTTGTTGTTAGTAGTACGTACGCAGTGAATGCAGAAGCAATGTTCGTTAACTGGACGAGGTAATTGACACGTGTACGTGGGGGATTCGGTGCTGTTACTTTTGCGTGAATGGTTTGCAGTTTGTCCAATGGTCGCTATTATCAATTTATTATGTTAAGCACAGCAGAATTATACTATTACCGATTCAAATTAGTGTGCTGCATTTACACAGATATACATACAAATTACAATCATCAAAGCTAAAAGCTTTTATCTAATTATCTATAATTTAGAAAACAGATAATAACCTACAAGAAACCCGGTGTGTCGGTAGTGGGTTGGGGCGGTGGCGCCGTTGGTACTTCCGGAGTGGGCAAGTTCAGAGCTGCAATTGCCCCAATTGTAGCAGCAAAGCCCGCCAACACAAATGCCGGTAGGTTGGAATGCCCGTAACGTTCGTCCAAGGGTCCACTTATAAGTGTCATTGCGACCTGTTTCCATTGTCCAAAACTCGTTATTCTTGAATCCTAGCTATGTCTTAATACAAGAGTCATCAATCATCCTCACCTGTGGAATGACAATGGCAAGATTCAAAAGCCCTAAAGCCAGCCCTGCAAGAAAATCAAGAATTTGAATCCCAAAAATGTAAGGTAAAGATCCAATCTTTAAAAAAAAAAAAAAATTCAAAAACTAATCTTGCCTTGGCCTGTTGTAGTGTCTTTGGAGTATATAGAAGCTAGTGCAAAAGGGATGGTTAAAACCACCTGTCATCAGAAAAATACAACTTCAATCACAAAGTTGGACATGGTTAATAAAATTCTGAAGTTTGGTCTCAAAAACTGACCGCCTGTGGCACCCCTAGAAGAGCGAAGAGAAGAATGCACAGCGCCTTGACCAGCGAAGAAGGTGGAATGAGTGAACTCCCACGGGCAGAGACGGCAGCCATTCTATCATCATGAGCTATTTTAGTGATGAGAACTGTGAATGCCATACAGATTGCTTGAATGAAGTTGCCTAGTGTCCAAAGGCGTGCAACGCAGCCGGAAAGCTTTATCAACACCTCCAAGAACAGAGACCCGGCCCCCATTGCGATCACGCAGAAAATCAACCCGAACGCCCCAGCATGTACTCCTTTGTGGTACAACTGCAGCTGTTCTGTTGTCCCTGAGCTCTGCCCTCCGTACACTTCCTTTCCCATCCAATCCGTTCCGTACAGCTGGAACGGGAAGAGTCCTATCCATGTGAGCACTGTGACGCCGTACAGTATCCTGATTGGCCTTGTAGTGCTTCTAGCAGCAATCACCATCTGCGTCAGGAGTGATGGCGGCTTCTCTTGCACGGCATTCCTAGCGTCTTTCTGGTACTGCAAGAGCAACGGGTCCAGTCGCTCCTCCTTTATGAAAACCACCACCAGTGTTACAATGAATCCTATGAAGATACCGGCTAGAATCAAGCTGGCCTTCAAATTTGCACAGCTTTGATTACAGAATGGGGTGCGTGTGAAAGGCAGGAAGTCGAAAAGGTGCTCGAGGGAGCCCGCAGCGTATCCCATGATGTTTCCCACGGCCATGAAAAATGCGAAAAGGGCCATCCCAACTGTCACCGCGGCATCATCATCTCCAGCCAGATCAGCCAGAAGGGCTCTAGAAAGACCCTGCAGGATATTATTCCCAATGTCTAGCAACCAAAATCCAAGGATAAACAACTCGACTGTCCTGCGCCTGAAACCTTCTGTAGGATCGCCTAAACAATGGCCTAAATCCGAACAATAGCCAATGACTATGACTGCAACAATGAGGATAACAGAACCAACTGCAAGGAAAGGACGCCGCCTACCAAAACGTGATGTGCACTGGTCGCTATGGTGTCCTACAAACGGCTGGACAAGCAATCCTGTGATAGGGCCACATAACCATGTAAAGGATACATCTTTATGGCTGAGGCCCAGAAGCTGTGTCTGTGGAGTCAAATGTGTTAGCTGCACCGCCCATACGAACTGCACACCGGCTGCAATGGATGCTACAAGGATCAACTTCTTGAAGATGTCTGGATCAATAACTTGAGGCTGAGCCTGTGGCTCTTCTGCCTTGACAAAGACCATGGCATTTCCCGGAAAAATGGGTTGTCCTGATGTAGGATAGATAAGTCAAGGAATGTGCCCAATTTTCTTAGGAATGGAGGCACATTTTTTGCTGGTGTGAGGGTGTGCAAGCATGCATTTTTTCTCCAGAGGATTGTGACTTCAAAATCCACAAAAAAGGGTTATGTTCAGATTTCAGGGTAATGGTTAGGAGTCAAGTGCTATCCATTCATTTTGGGTTCTAACAATAGTAATCGACTCCATAGATATTGCTAGTCCAACAGATATATCGGAAGTCCAAATAATCATTGATCTTCTATTCCCCAGCACACACACCACAGAATTGGACATTATCTTTTCCTGGTAGATTTAAATTTAAATTTCTCAAATTTGGGAGATTTAGTCCAGATCAGCTAAGCAAAACGACAGAGCCTCATGAGGGAAGGATCAACGGTGCCGATACTGTCGAATCTCGCTGCAAGCAATTCAAAATAGCAGAATAGTATCACATTACAAGGAAACATGGTAACAAAAACATGTCCAATTCTGTACACATTTTTACTCATGAGGCTATCTTCCAGACAGAACAGCCAATTTCTCTCTTAAAATTCACATAATCCTACACGAAGACAAAATTCTTCACATTCAAGACATCCCAGGCTGTATCTTCCATGTGGCTTTTGGATCCCAGCCAGATGGCCGGCCGGAACTTGAGGGAGGGAGAGAAAAAAAAAAAGGAAAGAAAGAAAGAACACCCCTTTCACTGCACAATAAGGCAAACTGATAATGAATAGGCATCGAGCCAGGAATGCATCATGAAGGGATGCCCATCTCTATAAGCATAAAGGGGACATGCTTTTGCCAAATACAAATCGATGTGTAATTACAGCTTTGTGCTTCCAATTGAGTCGACTCTGTCAATGACATCTAGTGCTTTAATCCGATCGATGTCAAAGTTTATGATGGGAACAGAAGACGGCCTTCTGATGGGAAACGGATCCCTTTTATTTTCCCTTATAGGGGAATGATTGCTGCTCTTGCTTAGCCTGTGGTTCTTGTACAACCTCATTTTTGAGGTATCGAATTCCTGACTCTTGCTGATCCCAGGTGTTAGTTTCCGTTTACTAACATCTCGAAGCATCTCTTGGTCCTCAACCGTCAGTGATGAAGTTGGTGAACTTGGTGTTTGACCTAACTTAAGTGTCTTCTGATTTGGAGAACGAATCGGAGATTTTATGGGAGATTTATTTCCACCATTTGCAGCTCTCGTTTGGCTGATGAGATGATGGAGCCAAATGACCAAATCAAGAATATATGCTTCAGTTTTCTCCTTATCTGCGTGATGAAGTGTCTCGATACGAAGCAAATCAGTTTGGCCAGCAGGTTTATGATTCATCTCAGACCTATATAAATCAAAGCATACAGTGAGGTTAAACACAAATACATATCTCGAACAGACGAGCCTCGTGATGAACACACTCACCCTGTATTTGCCCATTCTCCAACCCAACCAAAACCATGGTGCGCCCTGTATTACAAAATATGCCAAATAATCAAGATGCACAGCAGTAATTTGGGAATAAAAAATTAGCACACTAAGTGGTGCAAAATCAATATCACAGGTAAGTAGAAAGTGCTTCATGTCTAATAACCAGGGGCGGACCCAGAATGCGTAAATGAGAGGGGTCAGTGAGGGGGTTCAGATCATAGTTCATATAGAAAACTAATTATCAATAAGATATTTTATAGAATATCTTGTTTCCCGTAATATAAAAATTTCAAATTATATTCTATTTATCTAACACAAAAAATATAAGGTATATTATAAAACATACTTACAAAATTAACTACTACATCCATTACGACATTTACCTTCACCAAAGTAGACCAAATTAACTAAAAATTCGCATACTTATACAAAATTTATGAAACAGATGTAAATTCAAATATGAGAGCTGAGATTTGGGTAACTTACACCATACATGTACGGAGTGAAATCAAAATTAAGGGGATTTGGGTAGGGATTTATGGAAAAGAAAGGTGAGAAAATAAGGAATTGAAGAAAGAAAATATTATACTCCCTACGTCCCATTTAACTTGTCTTGTTTCACTTTTGCACACAATCCAATGCACTTTTTCAACTGTTAATATCTCAAAATATGTACAATGAAAAATTATGCAAAATATATATTATAAAACTACATGATCATACGATTCTAACAAGACCCAACTCGACTATTTTTCTTTAAATATATACGCAATTTGAGTTATTGAAGATTGAAAATGTGTATTGGATTACGTGAAATGTGGGTCCGTGGCAATTAAAAAGGAACGGAGGAAGTATATATTTTTACACAAACATATATAAATATATTTATATGTGTGTAATATGCTATATAATGGTATTGCCTAAAATTTTGAGGGGGGGCACTCCCTCCCTCTCTACCCAAAGCATTTCTCACCACTACTAACAACCAAACGACGTCGCTTACTGCTTATTAAAATGTTCACAAGAGTGAATACAAAATTCAAAGGTAATCCATCCAGTAAAAGGTGTAATTTTTCAGAAACAAAAAAGCAGTTTTACTTGGTTGTACAGGTGGCCATGGGGACCAGCCATTGCAAAGTCTTCTCCATTTCGCCTTTGATTTGTGGAACAGTTAACTGAAGAAAGAAAATAAATTAATATCTCTACTTTGGCGCATATTATAGGCTATTTAAACACAAATCATGCACAGCATGCTATGAGTAAGCAACTAACTTAAATGGTAGAAGTACCTCTTCCTTAGGATCAAAAGATTGTAATTTGGAGCGCAATGCTGACTTCACACCTGGAGGCAGCCCCTGATAAAGAGAATCTCTTGTACTTGGTGGCATGGAACTTGACCTAGTCACCTGATAAAAATTGCATCTGTAATTGTGAAAAATTGTCAACTTAATCTATAACACAGACTTCAGTTATGATATTTGTGTAAACTCACAAGTGTATCAATCTGGGTAATGATATTTGCATAATGCAGTGCAAGTCCAGCAGAGCCCAATTTCTGATGGTGGTTTTCTGCGGGTTTGTTTCCATCTAAAACATTTACTTCATCACAAAAACAAAATATTATGATTTCGCTCAAATAAGTGAATCAGAAGATAACAAGGATAATTGACCTCCTGAGAATTAGGGAGTGTGCAAAATAAAATAAACAGATTAGAAGGGGCCAGTGACTGCATGACTGCAAAAACCATTCTTTTTACCCTTTGTTGCATTATAACAGAGAAGAGCATTTAGAGAGGTATAGACAATGTGAGCATCACGGACCAAAAAGTAAAACACGTATTTTAATCATAAGACAGCTTTCTCAAGGAGAACTTTCAAACCAATCGTTCATTGCAAGCAGATTATATTACCCATGTACTAAAATTCAAACAACCAAAACACTAATATTTAGATATAAAGTTAGAAAATAAAGCAATTTTTTTGGCAACAATATTTTCTAATTATTCATAACCAAGTAACCAACTCACCCAAAAGTTTAGCTTTTAGGGAGGATATTTATTTTAACGCATATATGATTTTAGTCCCACATCACACCCTGGTGGATGCCTTGACATGGAAGCAGAACAGAAATAGAAACTGGATGGAAACAGTTCGAACACACCTATTCCTTGTTTGGCCTGGTCTAAAATCATGTTGGTGATGCACTCATGTAAAAGTCATAAGCTTTCACGGAAATTGGGAAAACAATCATCTAAGATATATATGAGTTCCAACAGTAAGAACAATAGCATGACTCAATGTCCGACAGCTCAACACATGCGTGAGACGTTGTTCATCACAACTCACAAGCTTGCTACAGATTAGTTAACTTCAGAATTAATAAATGCATTACCACTACTTCTGAATGCAGCATGGATCTCCAAGTGTAGAAAGTGGACAATATTGACAAGCCTCTCCATCACCTTGACAAATTTAATAGAAATTAGAAATTCGACAAAAGATATTCTCATTGCCATGCAAGCCAAAATATCTTGACACTGCTTTACTCTTGCAGAAACTACATGGCATATAACTCTATATTGTGAATCTGAATCATAGCATCTGAAAAAACACTACCTCCTCCAGGCTCCTTGACCATAGTGACTTCTTTTTTAAACTCTTTACATGTTTCTTTTGACTCTTCAGTTCTGCACGTAAAATTGCGAGGCCATCTCCTTCAGAGAATCAAACACAGAAAAGGGGAAATTAGAAATAAGCAATGGCTACTATGAAATGAAGTGATGAACGGCAACGCAGAAAGGATAAGCAAATGAACTACTTAAGTTTCTGAAAATATCTTGCAGGTTTAGAAATATGCCAAGAATAACATTCGCTCCCACAACATCTTAATATCTTATATCTTTTTTTCTCAAGGAATTATCTTTTCCAGAATGTTAGGCAAACAAAACTCACAATCTCATGTAAAATTTACTGAGTTGATGAAAGATGTGTAGATTCCCTAGTAGCAGGATTTAAAAATATAGCAATCTTAAGCATATGAATATGGTTACCTCGCTGTGTGCCATTTGAATTATCCTCTTCTTGAGCCTTGTGTCGTACATCTTGTTCAAACCTGTCCAATGCATGCAGTTCATGGTATAGTTCCTGCAACCTAAGCATAATCAATATCCTTTTCAACGTTCAAGGATGCCAAAGCAATGTACAGTGCAATTCTCAAAATGCGTGAAATTTTCTGAATAGAGTCGCAGAATTTAAACTATCTTTCACTTGGTTGGTTCCCATGTAACCAAGATAGAACGGCCAAAAATGTGATGAACATATGAAATCTGCC
This sequence comes from Hygrophila difformis, assembly GCA_030278955.1. Lineage (NCBI taxonomy): Eukaryota > Viridiplantae > Streptophyta > Magnoliopsida > Lamiales > Acanthaceae > Hygrophila > Hygrophila difformis. The sequence goes on from JAOANR010000011.1 coordinate 582,056, forward strand.
TGCATGAGGGGATTATTGCCATAAATAACCTTCAAGCAATGATTCTGAACTGTTTTCCGACCATGGGCAATATGAAGCATTTTCTTTTAATGAGTGATGAGAAAATGTCAAAAAGAAACATCGCATGGAACTCAAGAACAGAAAACAATGTCATAATATTGAGAAAACTTACGGCAGTGTACGGAACCATAAACATCAATTGCTGTATATCATTTTCTGCTTCTTCTTTCAATTGTTTGTGAGGTGTGAGTTCGGATTCCAACCTGACGTAGCAAGATTAAGTAATTTGTATGCTGGAAAGTTAATCTGCTAAACACATGAAATGCAAAAGAGAAGAAGGATATAAGAAGTTACTTCTCAAAATAACGGTCCAGGTTGTGCCATTGAGGATCCTTACAACGATTTCCAAACCGAATGACTTCGCAAGAAAAGATTTTTAATTCATCCCTGAAGATCATCAGTGGACAGTATGAGTCAAAATACTAAGTAGGAAATCTTATATCAGACATAGCTCAAAAGCGCAATGTAAAAGTAAAACAGGAATTGTTTCGCATTTTGATACCTCTTGTCAGATGCAGCAATTCGTAGGAGTTCATCCATATCCCGTGATATTAAACGTTGCACACCTTCAGAAGGGAGTACCACCTCCTTTAAGTGTTTAATGTTCTCATCTGAAAGCGAATGCATCAGATTGGCACCTTTGACAATTGTATTTGCCACTTCAAAAGCAAGAATCGATATTTTAATTCCTTTCGTAGCTATCCCAGATGCAAAACCGCTACTAAGGTTCAAGTTGGTCATGCTGCTGCCAAGAGTATCCAACACATCAACTGCTTTTCCAAGCCCAGCAGTGCCGGCTCTTCCCAAAAGTGAACTCACTTCTGAGACCTGTGATTCAACATAAGAAAAGATTTAACTACTGTTATCATTAGTAGGAGAATAAGCACAGCTCATGCCACCATTTGAAAATTATGGAGAACGCAGTAGATAATGCACAACAGAGCAAAAATGAAACTAAAAAGAGACAGCAGTCTCCAATTGTATGAATAAGAATATGCTAATCACTGAGCATCAAAGTTGGAAAGAAATACATTATACAAGTACATCGGAGTTCGGCATAATATTTCTCATACCATATAATTTGTAAGACAGTTAATGAATAAAAATATATGAAATATCCTGGTGTGGGTTGGGGTACCAGTCTACCAAGACTTAACATATTTGAAAACTGATTCAATATGATGATGCATATTTCAACGTACATATTTCCAGATAAAAACAAGTTGAGAAAAGTGATCGGTTGTAACTTGCCTTTGCAATTGCAACTTGCTTAGATCTCGTAGATCGAGATTTATCAGAGAGAGCTCTGGATAATCGAGGAATCCCATCATGAACATCATCCCAATGTGCACCATGAGGAAGAGAGTTCATCTCTGGGAATGAAAATGGTTCTCTCATTTGCTTATCTACAACTTCTGCATCAGCTGGAATATTGCTATCCCGGATGTCCAATCCACGAGACTGATAAACAATTCTCTGTCCATAACCAAAATGACCATTGACATGGGGAAGTGCAGCAGCTAAGGCCGCATCATCGGTGGACCTCCTTGAGCAAAGCCCACCCATAGGAATGCAATCAACAGTCAACCTTTTACCCAGCAATAATCATTTAAACCGCCAGAGTTCAAATCATCAACAGACACTTCAGAACCTTCAGTGAGGCTGTAATGCAGCCCAATACGGAATAAAACAAATCAGTTTCTCAAAGTCCAATTATCAAAACTCACAAATGCAGCAAGCTATCCGCAAACCAAGAAAACAAAGAACCAACAAAAAAACCAAAGTTTACGCCAAAGGAAATAAATAAAGCTCAATGCACTAACTTAAAAGTAAATACTTTATATAAACTTACATACAAGAAGACCAGTTTTCCAGGACAAGGTTTAATAATACAAGAATCAATGGTAAGTCAAAAATACGGCACCAATCATTAGCATATCTACAACCCGGAAAAACAAACAAAGACCTAAATCCACGGGCACAATGAAACATCAAACTGCAATCCGACCTAAGCCGATAAAATTTCAAGAGTCCGACATCTTGCTCTTCACATTTAAATTTAAACCCCCCACCATACAAGTAAACTAAATAAAAATAAAGTTACACACTCACCACATCAAAATAAAATTAACTGCACATTCAGGGTACTTTCCCACAGAGAAAACCGCAGATAAATACGACCGGTTGGATCTATGAGAGAGGGAAGAAAGATTCCCGTCTGCGTCTTTTTCAATCCCACAAGGAATAAAACAAAAAAATGGTCACAGAATGAGAGAAACTGCAATGATGATGACGGAAAGGAAAAGGGATCATAGCAGAATACAATCCCGTATCTATCTATAGCAGCTAGGTATTTGGGCTTGCGGGCACTCAATAACCCATCAAGGGGCTTTGAAGACAATCAAAGATTCAACAAAGTACAAAGGGTGCAGCTTTCCTTGTCTCAACCTCACTCAAAAAGGAGTTGAATTTTGTGCTGCTGCTGACTCCATTCGATAAATACCATCTAGAAATCAAGATTCAAGAAACTAGGTCTGGCAGCAGGGAGCCAACCCAACCCCACTTCCCTTTTCTCCGGTCAAAACTGATAAAACACACACAATAGAAGGAAAAAACAAATTAACTCTTGCCCGGTAATTATGGTAATACCTGAAGTCAATATTGTACTGCAACGTGACGCCAAGTTTGGGTCTTTATTTACCACCGTCAATTCTGGGCGGTTGCCCCTCTGAAAGATGCTTTTGAGTTTTGGAATTAGGATTAGTGGATTACCATCAATATTTTGAATTTTTTTTTGGTTGTCACTAGTACTATAAAATTTTTTAATTTATTATTCAATTTTGATTGATGTTTATATAATAATTATAAAAAATATATATAGTCAAGTAAAATCTTGTTATGTTAGGATTTTTTGTATTTATAATATTAAATCTATATAATAAATCCTGAATACTTTTTTGTCTGTGCAGACTCTTTTATCCTTATTCAATATAACTAATTCTTTTTAATATTTAGGGTTATATCAGTAATTATACCACCATTTTATAATCAATGGCTACAAATAATCCACGCCATTGATGATTAATCGCTGACTAATTCCAACTCATCTTCCACATCATCAATATCTATATTTAGAAAATAAATCTATCAATTAATATAATAAAATTTTCAGAAAATCTTTATATATATCTTAAAAAGATATGATTTTTTTTATGACACTTAAAAGATATAAGTTGATTAAAAATATATAATATAAATTATTTATTAGTATAATATTTTAATGAATATTATTGTAATATTATTAAATTATTTAATTTAGGTTAAAATTTTATGTCTAAAATATATAATCCTATATGAATATAATAACCAATTTTAAATACAAAATACATCACTAAAAATATATATTGAATAATCAATTTATAATATGTATAATAGTAGGGATGATAATCTATATAATAAATAACATATTTTTATTATGTTGACTATATTGTCCTTTTAAGTTATTATTAATTTCTTTATAAAAATTATATATTATGGGTTTAAACAGTAATTTTACTTCAAATATATGCATATCTATATAATAAATCCTGAATACTTTTTTGTCTGTGCAGACTCTTTTATCCTTATTCAATATAACTAATTCTTTTTAATATTTAGGGTTATATCAGTAATTATACCACCATTTTATAATCAATGGCTACAATTACTCCACATCATTGATGATTAATCACTGACTAATTCCAACTCACCTTCCACATCATCAATATCTATATTTAGAAAATAAATCTATCTATTAATATAATAAAATATTCAGAAAATCTTTATATATATATTAAAAAGATATGAATTTTTTTATGACACTTAAAAGATATAAGTTGATTAAAAATATATAATATAAATTATTTATTAGTATATATATTTTAATGAATATTATTGTAATATTATTAAATTATTTAATTTAGGTTAAAATTTTATGTCTAAAATATATAATCCTATATTAATATAATAACCATATTTTAAATACAAAATACATCACTAAAAATATATACTTCCTCCGTCTCATTATTTTTGTTACATTGGCTTTCAACACGCATGCAGAGACACATTTTCAACGGTTAATAACTTAAATTGTGTACAACGAAAAATTATAAAAAGTTGATTGTCTAAAACTACAAGATTAGACGAATCTAACAAGATCTCACTTGACTATGTTTTTTCTTACATAGCTATATTAAAAATTTGAATCAAAGTTAAACAGTGAATAGTGCAAAAAAACCCTATGTAACAAAAATGTTGAGACGGATGTAGTATTGAATAATCAATTTATAATATGTATAATAGTAGGGATGATAATCTATATAATAAATAACATATTTTTATTATGTTGACTATATTGTCCTTTTAAGTTATTATTAATTTCTTTATAAAATTATATATTATGGGTTTAAACAGTACTTTTACTTCAAATATATGCATATCTATCATAAAGATACATATCAAAGGTGTAGAAAATAAATTCACTTCATCCTAAAATTCAATGACCGTAGGATTGCAAATCTATTCATCTCCATCATTTATCCCTAATATTAGAATATATAATATAATATAATAAATCATGAAATCATAATTTTATTGTTCTGCCTATATTGCTCTTTTAGTTGATAATTCATTATCTTTATAAAAATATATATTATGATTTAACTTTATATTCCAAAAAGACTAATGTTGAAAATTAAATAATATACACAAGAAAATAAGTACTCCATTAATAAAAAAAAATCAATCTATTATTTTGTGTACATAAATTAATATTATGATAATTTATCATTTTTATGGTAGTTTATCTTTTATATATGTGTTTATTAGTCAACATATTTTTTCGGTGATTAAGAATGAGTTACAAAGGTGAAAGTTTTAATATACTTAATTATTTTAATTATACAAATTATTTTTATAATTAGGAGGGTTGGTAATCTTAATAAATTAATTTTTCTATTTATGTTTTATTTGCATAAATTTTTTTTGGTAAACTATTTGCATAAAAATTTGAATTTATACTTTGGTATGTATTATGATAAAAAATTAGAAATTTGTTTCTTCTATTATTTTGTAAAAAATGATAATAGAAATTATATATTATTAAAAAAAATATTTTGTTCATAAATATACTAAAATAATATCTTCTATCATTTTAAATTAATTAAGTTAATATTAGTTTGTATCGAGTTAATATTAGTTAATAGAAATGAGCTGATAACGAACACTTCTTTACGACGTGGGCCTTTCCGCCAGACGAATGGGGCCTCTTATTAAGGCAGATTCCACTGGCACTTGGTTCCCTCGGGCCCATTGATTTCGTTTTTTTGATTTTTTTTCTGTAGCCTTTATATGATGTTAAGCAAAAAAAATAAAAATAGAACTAACACCCGTGCGCGTAGCACGGGAGAAAAATCTAGTCTATCATAAAGATACATATCAAAGGTGTAGAAAATAAATTCACTTCATCCTAAAATTCAATGACCGTAGGATTGCAAATCTATTCATCTCCGTCATTTATCCCTAATATTAGAATATATAATATAATATAATATAATAAATCATGAAATCATAATTTTATTGTTCTGCCTATATTGCTCTTTTAGTTGATAATTCATTATCTTTATGAAAATATATATTATGATTTAACTTTATATTCCAAAAAGACTAATGTTGAAAATTAAATAATATACACAAGAAAATAAGTACTCCATTAATAAAAAAATCAATCTATTATTTTGTGTACATAAATTAATATTATGATTATTTATCCTTTTTATGGTAGTTTATCTTTTATATATGTTTTTATTAGTCAACATATTTTTTCGGTGATTAAGAATGAGTTACAAAGGTGAAAGTTTTAATATACTTAATTATTTTAATTATAAAAATTATTTTATAATTAGGAGGGTTGGTAATCTTAATAAATTAATTTTTCTATTTATGTTTTATTTGCATAAAATTTTTTTGGTAAACTATTTGCATAAAAATTTGAATTTATACTTTGGTATGTATTATGATAAAAAATTAGAAATTTGTTTCTTCTATTATTTTGTAAAAAATGATAATAGAAATTATATATTATTAAAAAAAATATTTTGTTCATAAATATACTAAAATAACATCTTCTATCATTTTAAATTAATCAAGTTAATATTAGTTTGTATCGAGTTAATATTAGTTAATAGAAATGAGCTGATAACGAACACTTCTTTACGACGTGGGCCTTTCTGCCAGACGAATGGGGTCTCTTATTAAGGCAGATTCCGCTGGCACTTGGTTCCCTCGGGCCCATTGATTTCGTTTTTTTGATTTTTTTTTTCTGTAGCCTTTATATGATGTTAAACAAAATAAATAAAAATAGAACTAACACCCGTGCGCGTAGCGCGGGTGAAAAATCTAGTTTTTATAATTTTTAATTGTACACATTGTAAGATATTTATTGTTAAAAATTTACATTGGGGGTTGGGAATAGGGGTGGAAATAGGCTAGGCCTTGGCTTGAACGGTTTAGGCCTGCGTCGAATTTTTAATGCTCGAGTTTGGCCTATTACCTTTGATAGGCCTATATTATAGGCCTAAGTCTGGCCTCTTTATTTAAATAGGCCGGTGTTTAAGCCTTTTAAAAGCCTGATTAAGCTCATTTTAAAATTAAGTTAAAATTATTTTATATATGTTCGAATGTAATCATAAGGTTTGAAGACATGAATTTGTGCACTTGGGCAAGTTTTTACAACTATTTATATGCGAGAAAAAACTTATAAGTATTTTAAAAACACACTAATAAGAGTAAATTAATAATACTTCTATATAAATAATTACTTCTACATAAAATAATAATAATAATAATAATAATAATAATAATAATAATAATAATAATAATAATAATAATAATAATAATAATAATAAACATTCCTATGTAGTAAACATAAACACACTAATAATAATGATAGATAGGCCGACCTGATAGGCCTAATAGGCTTTTTAAGCCTAGCCTAGGCCTATTTAGCTAAATAGGCTTTTAAAATAGCCTGAGTCCGGTCTGTTTATAAAAAAAGCCTGGCCTGGCCGGCCTTCGGTAGGCTCGATCGTAGGCCCTGTCGGGTAGTCTGGCCTGCTCCCACCCCTAGTTGGGGACTTATCTTATTGTGGTCAAATCTCCCGTCTCCCAACCATAGGTTGGGGGTTCTATCCCCACCCGGCCCCTATTCCTCCCCTTTATTCTCCTTTGTAATTTGTGTGGTTTGGGTTACCACACACCTTTGCCGACACTTGAGTGTCATGTTTACAAAAAAAAATTACATCAGAGTGCGTACACAGAATAAATGTTGCAAATTCATGAAAACAGATGAAGTACTTAACTATTACTTAATTTGATAACTATAACTAATAATTAGTCAAACCAGTTGTTAATTGATTCAAAATAATAGGTAATTTAAAAAATTGATTTGGACACTGATTTAAATTATTTAAGAAAAAAATGTCTCATGTATGAGCTGATTCAAAATAATTTTTTTAGTCAAATACTCAAAGATATTTCCTTTTGAGAACGATTGCATAATTGGTTTAGGGTTTTAGGGTTTTGAGTTCAGAGTTCAAGGTTTAGGGTTTCGGGTTCAAGATTGAGGTTTAGGGATCTAGAATTTAGTCAAACTAAATTCAAGATGAAAAAAAATTGGATTTGGTTTAGGGCCAACATAGTTTTGCTATTTGGACCATTATTTTTTTAATTAAATCTTAATTTGCAGTTAGATTATGTTGACAGGCATAATCTAATCATAAAATATAGATAACTAGTAAGTAACCCGACGGACATAATTATATATCTTATATAATATATATACTTATATTATATAAAGTAATAATAAATTATATTTTGAGTAATGAAAAATGTGTAATGATATATATATTTGAAAGATATGTATATGATAATATAATTAATTATTTTTAAAACTAAAAAAGAAGTTATATTATACCGTCTTCTTTAGCTTTTGTGGCTTGTCTATTACAAATCTAACAGATCAATAAAAATAATTATTAAAACAATACTATTATTTAATTTGAAATTAAAATTAAGATAAACAAAATTTAAATATAAGTATTAAGCATAATATGAAAAATTCCATCACAATTTGCTGAAAATTTCATTAGTAGGGGCTAGTATAACACTATCTTTAAAAATATCTGAATTTCAAGTGGTACAGTTTATATTTGTATATTTTTTCTAATAGCTATATAATGAAGTAATATTTAATCTTACTGTCCAATTATTACAAATAAAAATGAAGTTTGACTAACGGGTGTAATCCCTCATTTTCAATTTTATGATTTAAGTTTCGAATTTGCCCCAGGTAATAATAATAATAATAATAATAATAATAATAATAATAATAATAATAATAATAATAATAATAATAATAATAATAATAATAATAATAATAATAATAATAATGATGCATAAAAACAAAATTTCAATTAATGATTCAATCCAAAAAATAAATTAATTCATTGTTAAATACATTCATAAAATTGTAGAATATGGATGAAGGTGTATATCTAATGAATTAAACTTAATATATTACATAATATTTTTAATAATAATTGAATAATGGTTGACTTTTTTTTTTAAAAAAAAATAAAGAATGACACTAACTCTGTAAAATTTCACCTTTATATTTCTTGTTTCGAATATGAATTTAGATATGAATCTTAGGGGTGTATTCGTTTGAGATTTTAATAGATTTTTATGAACTTTAAAAAGTCGGTGGATTTAGAAAGTCTATAGACTCCACGTAGAGTTGACCGATTTGTATAGAGTCTATGAAGAGTCTGGCTGATTTTAGAGAGATTTCGTGTAGTTATAATTTTTAAGAGAATCCATTAAAATCTATAAAGAATTAAAATCCATAGAGTGTTGAATACCTCTAGATTTTTAAAGACTTTTTAAAATCTGTATTGAATACCTCTAGATTTTTAAAGACTTTTTAAAATCTGTATTGAATACATCTAGATTTTTAAAGACTTTTTAAAATCTAGATTGAATACACCCCAACTTTGAAAGTCCAAAAGAACCCTGTAGAGTCTCAATCCAATACACCCCAGTTTTTCAAAATCTACCATAGCCTTGAATATTTAATCCAACTTTGACCCCTTCAATTCCATTATTTAAGGGGAAGAAGAGTTGAAGAAATTAATGTATAACTTGCTATGGATAGTGAACGTATGCAACAAGAAGTCAACATTACATTACATGCATATAGGGGGGTTAGGGACTTATCCTAATGGTTAAATCTCTCGTCTCGTCTTCCAATCATAGGTTGGGAGTTCGATCCCCACCCGGCCCCTTCACCCCCCCCCCCCCCTCTTATCCCCCTTTGTAATTTGTGTGGTTTGGGCTCTCTCATTGTAATACCCGCAAAATTAGTCACACTCAGTCACATAACTAAATAAATAAATAAATAAGTGAATGAACAAATAAAATAAAAATAAAAAGAAATGGGAATTAATTCAAAGACCAAAAGGAATCTAATTGCCAAGAGTCCGTAAAGTCGGCAATAATTTGATTAAATAAATTATGGCACGGGAACCAAATGTCGACGAACCCAAGATTTCGAACACGAAATTAATTCAAGTTCGAAATCAATTTAAAAATAGGAATTTAAAGTCCAAGAGATAGCCCAATGAATAAACCTAAGAAAATAGAAGGAAAAATGCCCAAAAGAGAAGAGAAAAGGCCCAACGGAATAGCACGGCCCGTCCCAGGCCGAGCCCAAGGGGGCGCCATATCTGGCTGCAACTAACTTCGAGATTTTCTCCCCAAATCATGCCCAACTAACCCCGAGATTTCCTCCCCAAATCTCGGAGTTAGTTGCAGCCAGATATGGCGCCCCATTGGGCTCGGCCTGGGACGTGCATTTTCTCTTCTCTTTTGGGCATTTTTTCTTCTATTTTCTTGAGCTTATTCATTGGGCTATCTCTTGGACTTTAAATTCCTATTTTTAAATTGATTTCGAACTTGAATTAATTTCGTGTTCGAAATATTGGGTTCATCGATATTTGGTTCCCGTGCCATAATTTATTTAGTTAAATCATTTCCGACTTCACGGACTCTTGACAATTAGATTCCTTTTGGTCTTTGAATTAATTCCCATTTCTTTTTATTTTTATTTTATTTATTCATTCACTTATTTATTTATTTATTTATTTAGTTATGTGATTGAGCGTGACTAATTTCATGGGTATTACACTCATACCTTTGCCGACACATGAGTATCACTGTACCAAAAAAAACAACATTACATGCATATAAAAATTTGAACATGTTATACACGTATGAGGATGTATGTCCATTTTACTAGCTTGCCACGTTTCTGTTTTGATGAGTAATCACTTTCATGAATGTGTATAAATACGTGGTGCAAATGGAATGAAAGAAAAACAACTTCTCTACTCCAATTTTGTCTATTCATTTTACTCTTTATACATTATTGTTTTCATCATATTATACGTAATAGTTATTATTTATATAACACGCAGCACGAGTAGCTCTGTCAAGGTATTATTGGAGGAAGATTTAAATCTACCAAAATTATCGGAGGTATACTTATGAATTTACTAAATTCAATTTTATTATTACGACTAACTTTGCAGGATTGAATTTGGTGTCCATATATTGGACGAGTAATGCACAAATGCATTTGGCCTAAATTAGCCTTGGAAATTGGTACTCTTGTGATAGAAATATATCACACTGGGCTTGAGGAAGAGATTTGAGTTATTGCCCAGAATCAAAGGAATTGTGGTACGAATCAAGTCATTGTATAAAGACAATTTTGTCAAAACCCCAAAAAATGAGGGTAAACCCTAAAAGAGGGTGTATATATTCCCGGTTAAACCAGATGAACTTTGAAATACCAAGTGGATAAATGGCTATTACGCCTATATATGAAAAGGGCTATTGAAAGTCCAATAAATTGTGAGAAAAATTATATAGTCAATAATGAATGTTGGTTTTCTTAATTGGACAAAGCAATGAAATATTGCTGAAATATTCCGAATTCAAGCCGACAAATGCTTGCCCTTTCTAAAGGAGAATATGACAAAATATAAAAATCAGAACGTGATTATGATGTGCCAAACGGCAACATATTATTGAAATCGTGATTAAACCGGGTTGAGATATAATTGGCAAAATGAAAATATGAATACCCCGGAATTATAAATAAATTATCTCTATGATGACTGAGGCCTTATAAACCCAAAGGAGGGTTGATGCTAAAAAAATAAATTTTTTTGTGATATAAAAGCCATTAGACATTTAATGTCATTTGGCTAGATCTTGTTTATATGAATCATTTAAAAGGAAGGAAAACTGAAAGGCCTTAAGGTTGAAATAAATCGTATTGATCACGATGATTGATGTGATAATAAAGTGAAATATGATATCATGCGCATGGACTTAAATAAATTCATTGCACATATATTGGTGCCAAATGAAATGAAAATTTATATTTTTACTCCCCGTTATAATTCCCCTTGCAATTTGAATATTTTGTGTATATAAATTATACACTTGTGGTTGCCTTCTTGGAAAGATAAATGGATGTCAAAATCAAATGAAGCCGAGGATATTTACCTCATTGACAGTGCCATTGCACATGTATTGAAAAGCAAAAGTTATTATCCCAATTGAAAATGAGAAAAATCCACTGCTAATAATATCAGTGGAAGTTCAAAAGAACTCTGGAAGAGTCATTGTATATCTCCTGAAGGAGAAGAAAAATTATGGTTGAATATGCACAATTCTCGAGAAAATCTCGAAAGAGCTTACTAAGCTTCAGTGATATTCGGAAAAAATCATATCACTATGAAATACAGAATGAGACAATAACATTATTTCTTGATTACTCAGATTATGATGCAAAGAAATCTAAAGAAAAATGCATCAATATCCTTTGGCATATACCATACAAATTAAAGCTGAGTACCGCTGAAATATATCATGTGGTATACCTGAAGTCTACTCGTAATTTTCTTAATTGGCACGATCAACTTGGGCATCCTCCTAAAAGAATCATGTTGAGGTGAATTATTGGAAATTCAAATTCAAATGAATATATATACGTTGTTTGCACATATAATTAAATTTGTGATCACACTTACATCCAATAAAGAAAATGCGATTGGATGGTGCTATTGAATTTTAAACGCGTGGAAGCCAGGCCTGGCCAAAGTATATGCCAAAATAAGTAATAATTAAATTGCACGCAAGGCTGAAGAGGTCAAAGTTACCTACATTAGTTTGGGGATATGCTATGCAGCAACGCTCATGAAAATAAAGCTGACAGACTGTCATTAATTCTCTCCCCTAATTTTGATATAAGCCCAATGTTTAATAATTGAAAATATTTGGGTACGTGATATACGTCACCATTCTGCCACCCTAATTGGGCTCCCAATGACGATTGGGTACATATGTCGGATATAAATTACCATTAATAAATTATATTTGGTACCAAAGTCTGGTGATTTTATATAAAAGTTTACAGATTATTATTTTCCGACATTAGAGGGAGATATGAGTCAATCGAAAAATTACTTTTGGATTGCAAAGAAATTCATATTTGCATAAATTGCAAATTTCATACTCTAGAAGAGTTACAAAAAACTCATATCGGCATTGCCCAAAGAAAACTTGTTGCCCGAGTAAATAATTGTGGCATAAGATAATCACTTGGTGCCGAGTATATCCTATAATGGACCAATTACAAATGTGAAATGAAATCTTGCACGGTCGAAGTGCGGTAAATCATCTGGTTCCAAGGATAAAAATCCTCGAGGTTTACAAATTTTAGAAAGTGACGAAATTTCTGAAACAAGCTCTATGAAAGAGCAAATAGCTCTAAAAGAGCAGGGCCCTTACCTTAAAAAAATAATGAGATCTCAATTAATCGTCACAAGCAAAGATATTTGGAACCCAAAGGAAATGATATTGCAAACCTAAATTGGTTGATGAATGTCGGGAAAATAAAATCTTGGCTCTAGGTGCAATCTGAATGCATGTTATTCACTAGCCTCAATGAAAGCCTAACAAAAGAAGGCTATACAAATGACATTAGAATCGAAATAATTTGCTATCTTCAAATGACGATAGACTTGGATTTAATATATTCAAAGTATTTCCCCGAAAATAAATATCCCCTAAATTATCCTTTATGAAGCTTATATAGCACCATTGAAAGGGGAAAAAGGGAAATGAATTTGAGATCTAAAAAAAACCAAATGTTTACAAATTTGGTGCACCTGCTACCGGAAAAAGGTGTTAAGCAAAATTCCGATGAAAAATGAGGTATCCGCTAATGCTCGGCCGAGCTCATGAATCTTTGAAGGATCTTTTTCCACCAACACGAGAGAATGAATAAATGTTTTGTCCAAAAGAGACCATATCTTAGCGTATTTATTCACCAAGGCATTACCTACTGCAATATTGAAAATTTGGTAAATAAAATTGAAATGCGTCGGTTGAATGATCTCAAATGAAATTTAAATCAGGGGAGACATGTTGAATGATCTCAATTCTCAAATAAATACCAAATCAGGGGGAGAATTGAACACAAGAATATTGTACTCTTTTTCCTTCATTAGGATTTTTTTCCCACAGGGTTTTTTCCTAATAAGGTTTTAACGAGGTATATTCTTTGTATAATGGACAACTAAGGGGGAGTGTTATACACGTATGAGGATGTCTGTCCATTTTACTAGCTTCCCACGTTTCTGTTTTGATGAGTAATCACTTTCATGAATGTGTATACATACGTAGTGCAAATGGAATGAAAGAAAAACAACTTCTCTACTCCAGTTTCGTCTATTCATTTTACTCTTTATACATTACTGTTGTCATCATATATACGAAATAGTTATTATTTATACTAGTGTTCAACCCGTGTGTAACGCACGGTAAAAAATTATATACAAATAATTTGAAATAAATTATTATTTTGCAAACTATAGTATCCATGTTATAATAAATGTATAATTTGTCATATTTTTTAAATGCAAGCAAAATTAATAAATTATTTCATTCTTAACTTGTGATACCACCTACTTTTCGTGCATTTTTGTAAACTTTTGAACTACGTTATGGCTTGATCCCTTTACCGGGTACGTAGGCAGCTTAGAAGTTTTAATTCTAAGTTCAGTCACAACATAATAAAACAAACACAAGACCTTAGCACGAGAAAAGCCGAAACACAACTTCGAGGACGAAGTTGATTCTTAAGGAGGGTAGACTGTAATACCCGTGAATTTTCCATCATTAAATAAAACAATAGTTAAATAAATAAATAATAAATAAAATAAAAACCATAAACAAATAAATGAATCCAGCAAATAAAGAAATAAATAAAGATAAGGAAATGAGAAATGAGATTTTTACTTAAAAATGAATTTAATTGAATAAAAGGATGGATTAAAGGTAAAGAAATTATACACCGAACCCCGACACTAATGAACTCGAGTATTCGAGTCCAAAACATCTAATTAGACCCGAGTGAAAATTTAGAAAGGAAGTAGAGACCTGAAGATACCCCGGAAATCGGAATTCGGGAGTATAGAGAGATAGAAACCCGAAAGAGATGCGGAAAAGCACGACGGATCGCACGACCCGCCCGGACCGAAGTCCAGGCGAGAGTCGCGCGGTGGCCGCGCGGTGAAGGGGGATTAGCGCGCCACGACCGCGCCACTTGACAGATTCGCCCGTTGCGTGAATCGCTCGCCCGAACGCGGATTTTTCGACTTTCGGTTGAACATCTCTCGACCCAAGACCTTTAGGTCAGATGTTGGACGCCCTAGGGATTGAGAAATCTATAAATAAGCCCCTTGAGAGCCCCAAACAAGTTTACAAAACCCTACAACCTTCTATACGTTCGAAACCCTAAATTCGGAGTCGACAGAAAGCACCAAACGGAGGCAGCAGCTTTGGACGAAAATCCAAGGATCTCCAAACGTTGTGGTAAGCTCTAGTCCGATAAATCTCTTCACGTTTCAATCCGAACACGGATTCTAACTTCGGTTCTTTTCTTTCTACACCCCGTATTGGATCTAGATCGTAGAACCCGACGAACGGAGAGGAGAAACGGTGATCTGGAAGCCACGCCTCCGAATTAGACATCCCCGACGTTCATAAACTCAGTAAGTTAACTCTTACATGGTTTTGGGATGAATTAAAACATTCAAAACTAAAAGATTATCAAGAAACCGTAAATCTGTCAATCTAAACTTTCTATCGGCGCAACAGATTTGTTGAATTTTTCCGAACCTTAAGACGAACTCAAACGGGAAAACTTAAAACACGAAAAACGTTCCTAAGACTTAGATCTAGCTACTGTAAGTATTTGAGAATTTTTGGAATTGATTTGTTATGTGAAAACCCATTGAAACCGAGCTGTTGGAATCTAGATCTTGAAATCTTGGACAGAACTTAGGAATGATCTTGATCACGTTTTTGACATAGGATCTAGGCTGTTTAGATCTTTGGCCGAACATGAAAGTTGTAGATAAATGTCTTAAGATGATCTCTATCAAATTTCATTAAATTTGGAGTTGAATTGCTATGGTAGAATTCGAAATCTTTAAACTGTGATGCATTAAACTCGGACAGAATTCTTCTTATGCGAAAATTGGTGATTTTGACCTACTTAGGTATCTCGGATTGAAAAAGTTAAAACACGAAAGTTGTAGATCTTGATGTTTCCGAGTCAGATATGAAATTTTGGAATTTTTGGGATTAAATCGGATTTTAGACGAATTTTGGAGTAAACTGTGATTTGCCGAAACGAAATCTTGAAATCTTGTTGAAACATGGAATTAACCTTTAGGGTTGAAACGGATTGAGATATTACTTTTAAATAAATACAATTGAAGTCAGATTTTAAAAATTAAATCCCCTTACAAACTTGATAAATTAAAATTAGGGGTGAGTGCTCTGCAGGGTGCCCCCTAACGATTCACTTCGTGCCTTAATGGACGATGGTGACCCCGCGCGCTAAACTTGAGATATGGATTGCCTAAACGGCGAAATATAGAGCCTACACTCTCGTGAATATCCGTATGGGTTTCCCGAGGCTCCGGAGTGGTACTGGGTATGGCTGATACGGTTGCGGCCGCCGGGCTACCGGCTAAACTTGTTGACATCGCGATTATATCGTGAAACTTTGAAATACCAAATCGGGAATGTAATGGGGATTCTAAATTAAATTAAATTAGATTAAATTATATTGTTGTCCAATTAAATTATTTAAATGCTTTATTTAAATTATGACTTTTATCTTAAACCATGTGATATGTGCTATTAAATAGAGCCCTGAGATAAATTATGCTATTGGTTAGTTGATTAGATGAAATTAAATATTATGTTATTATCATGCTTTCGTTAAATTATTAAATTAATGGCTTTTAAACCCTACGATCATGCATGTGTTAACTTACTCAGCAATTTTGCTGACCAAAACCATTTTTATTCCTTTCCTTACAGAATATATGGAATGAGCATGTGTGAGCACGATTCATGCATGGGATTTTGGGAAACACTTATTTTGCTTTTAAATTTCGTACTTAGACTATATTATGAACGGGCCTGTTTAACCCGTGTTTTGGCCATGTCGGCCCCTTTTATATTTTCCGCTGCGATATTGTACTAAACTAAATATTTCCGCTGCGCTATGCTATTATTATTTTCGAATTATATTGTATGGGCTATTTTGAATGCTTTAAATGTTTTAAATACTGCAATACCTAGCCTTGCATCTCTTTAGTAAGCTCGAAGAAACCGTGTCTTACTAGGGAGATGTGGCGGTGACATCCCGACCTGGGTAACCAAAAACCGGGGTGTTACATAACTGGTGAAGAGCAGTGTTTTATAATTCAATAAGCGCACAAACATTATTGATACGATGAAATAGACGAAATAAGACTTCAACATAAATAAACAAAAAAATTTGTATCAAACAAACTCTTAAATTAAGAAATCAAGTAAAGTGATGCAATAAGACATAAGCCAGCATAGGCTTGAAATAAAAATCTATGGCATTGTGTAGTTTTTATTTATTTATTTATTTTTTTAAGAAGAACTAAGGAAGAAGTTGCGACATGAATTTGAATCGGCAAGTGCAGATTCCATATGCCAGAATAGTCCTGCACAACAAAAATAGAAAAACCTCAATACAAGCATATTATAATAAATGTACAGTTTGTCATGTGTTTGAAATGCAAGCAAAATTAATAAATTATTTAATGTCACTCTTTATCACCCTTTGTAATTTGTGTGGTTTGGGCTCCCACACACCTTTGCCGACACATGAATGTCACTGTTTACCAAAAAAAAACTTATTATATGGGATTTGATTTAAATATGGAATAAAAAAACAATCTTTCGATTTCTATAATTTGTTGTCAATATAATTAGTGGATTCTTCTATGAGAAGGATTGTACGATACTTTAGGAAGGACTTGTCGTAAATATTATAGAATATAGGATATTTGTTTTATAGCATTTTTTTTTTATGAAATTGACCGTCTCATCTCGTGCAGCAGGAAGCAACCGAAGAACGGCATTTACTATTCGGATTGATGAAAATTCATGCCCAAAAGAAGGGGAGTGGTTCATGAGCTGATTCAGCTTGGAGCTGAATGTATAAATTTATACTAATTGTGTGATGGTTTCATAATACCGGTTTTATTGCATTAATTGGGTAGGTCTTAATTAAATATTTTAATTAAGGGTGATAATCTATCCAATTTATTATATTTTATGATTTTGCAGATTTTCCTTATCGAATGAAACATGCCAATTATAGTCTTATTCAATAAGGAATGAAATCAAATTTCTCTTATTAAATGGTTTCTACCATAGTTGTTAAGATCCCGATCCTGATCTTAGGATCTTACGATTTTACGATCACGCCTCTCTAAAACGATCCCGATCCTTGTAGGATCTTAAAATTCGTAAGATCCCGATCTTGTTAGTAGAATGTTACGATCTTATAGTCATACTCCCTCAAACGCTTCTACGATCTTACGATCTTACCTCTTAAACGCATAAAATTTTTGTAGTATTTTATAATTTGGGATCAAAATAACTTGTTTCTTTTAATTTTAAACTTAAGAGCTTGTATTCCTTATGTATGATGTGTAAAAAAAACATAATATGTATGTATGTGGAAATATTTTATGTTTGATTGTGATATTTTTGTATTGTATTGTATTAATTAACTTGCAAGATTCATAAATACACAAAATAATGCTTTTACTTGTCAGTATGCATAACTGAGTTTATCTATTATTGCAATTTCATAAGATCTTAGGATCCCGATTCGATCCTGCGATCCCGATCTTGCAAAGAGAAAAACGATCCCATATAGGATCCCGATCTTAACAACCTTGGTTTCTACCTTTCCCAAATTTTTCCCTGCTCCACATTATTCTTCCAGACCATTACCGTCTTCCTTCCCCTAGCATCATTTTTTATTCCATGTGCTTCATTATTAGTAAGAAAATCTGAAATTTGATTGTAAAATCTATATAGTGTTCTTGCAAAGATGTTGCGATGGAACCTTATTATTTATGTGCTATTTGGATGAAACAAGTGTGATGGGGCTGTGAATTGTTTCCATGAAACATTTGCTGATGGATTATGATTTTTGTGATGGGTACCTAATTATGGTGTGATAGTACATGGGATGGTTATAAAATGGTTCTATTCATTATAAAATAATTTTGATATTTGCATAACATGTGATGTGTTTCAATGATGTCAGTGATGGTTGTATCTGACTTCTGTGCTGATTGATTATAAGCTACGTGCTAGTAGTATGCAAAATAGTAAAATACTTAAGACAAAATCATATCCGGATTGAGTGCTGGTTTTATGATTTAGATATTTGGCATCAAGAGGTGAAACTGAATAGAATTATATTTCGTACTCCTAAAAATTATATTTGCGATACTCATATGATGCATTTTGTTATATTCTTATACCCATTACTCCCACAACAAACAAGAGGTGCATTGTGTTCAAGTGCTACAATGAGTTGGGTTTATATAGAGATAAGGAGCCTGAAAGTGCTGGTCTGATTGGGTTCAAGTGCTTGGTTTATATTAATAGTGTAATGTTTGTATGTCATATGTATGATATTGATTCTGTTATGGTGTTATTTGTCATATGATTGTTAATTTATATGTTAATTATGTTGTGGTGTAGAATCAATAAATTTTGTAAGTGAAAAGAATTATAATTTGGGTTAATCATCTACATGACATGAAACCATGAAACCAACAATAAAATGGTAACTACTACGCAATAGAGGGTGAATTTTGATTAATTTTCTTCTTCTAAATCAAATTATATATATTTTTTTAAAATTCTAATAACATTAGCACAATGGTTGCATAAACACATCACACACTTCGCATAACCATAGCACATCCATGGTAATGCCGGAATGCTTCATCCGTCATCGATATGCAATTCTCAATTTATCATACTGTGGAAAACATACAGAATGAACTAATCAAATTAGTGAATTACAATGTATCAGAAACGTACAATTAAGAATCCTATTAGTGCGACACAAGTCCCCTAGTGATACTTTTTGGATGAGTTGAATGAATAGAGATTCTTTCAACAACCATTTATTAAAAACAAAATAAAAATAAATTACAAAGAGTGTAAACTATGTATTATAACTATATCAACACATATGAATCATGCTATACAGATTGTTCTTGAACATAAATTGATAACATTATTCTAAGGTTCACCCATGAAGATGGTTGTCCAGCAACCTCCGACGCCGACACTGTCATCAAACACACAATCGCCTTCATTGGTCTCATCGTCGTTATTGTCTTCACATTCCTTGTCTTCATCGACCGCATCGTCTTCTTTAGTCTCTACCACCATCGGGTAAACCAGTGGCAATCCATTACATCGACAGGCGACGCGGTATCGTCTTCTCCATTGGGATCCTTGTTGAGGACTGTAATATTGGTCTGTAATGGGAGTCTTGTCTCGGGCTCATCGACTGGTTGGATATGGATAACTTTGGACGTCTATTGAGAGAATTGGGGTTTCTTACTATTGATTATGCACATTCCCACATTTATGATTCAATGGATAATGAAAGGTCATCATATTTGGTAGGTTATGATTGCCGCAATAATGTAAAGAAGGTGGAGATTTCATTTCCTTAATTGCCTCCAATCAAACCAGCACATGCAGCATGGGACTGAATCTATAGATTCAGCACTGGAACCGATCCCCAAAAGAAGACGCTTTATCCGCTCTCGAAGCAGTCATAAGGTAAGGGTTTTATCCCTTGCAACCAATTTATACATCTAGGGTCTCAAACAGGTTCTGGCTTTGGCGTCAGCAAAGATATAAAGAAAACTACAAAAAAAACTTATTCTATTATAGCATTGTTTTTTATTCTATTATTAGTTTATGGGTTTTATTTTGGAAAACTTATTATATGGGATTTGTGGTAAATATGGATTAAAAAATCAATCTTTGCCGACTATGAGGATTTGTTGTCAATATAATTAGTGTATTCTTTTATAGTATGGATTTGTATGTATGTATGTATGTATGATGATGATGATTTGTTGTAAGTATTATAGAATATTTATTGGCAATGTTATTAGCCATTTTTATAGAAATGATTTTTTTATGTAAATACTATAGAGGGAATTTGGGTGGGAAACTCCACGCAACAGTTTTATGTTGTAGTGATGATGATGATGATGATGATGATGATGATGATGATGATTTGTTGTAAGTATTATGGAATATTTGTTGGCAATGTTATTAGCGATTTTTATAGGAAGGATTTTTTGATGGAAATATTATAGAGGGAATTTGGGCAGGAAACTTCACACAACAGTTTTAGTTTGTAGTAATGATGATGATGACGATGATAATGATGATGATGATGATGATTTTTTGATGTAAATATTATAGAGAGAATTTGGGCAGGAAACTTCACACAACAGTTTTAGGTTATAGTAATGATGATGATGATGATGATTTTTTGATGTAAATATTATAAAGGGAATTTGGGCGGGAAACTTCACACAACAGTTTTAGGTTGTAGTGATGATGATGATGATGATGATGATGAAGTAATGATGATGATGATGATGATAATGATGATGATGATGATGATGATGATTTTTTGATGTAAATATTATAGAGAGAAATTGGGCAGGAAACTTCTCACAATAGTTTTAGGTTGTAGTAATGATGATGATGATGATGATGATGATTTTTTGATGTAAATTTATAGAGGGAATTTGGGCGGGGAACTTCACATAATAGTTTTAGGTTGTAGTAATGATGATGAGATGAAATGAAATGATGATGATGATGATGATGATGATGATGAAGTAATGATGATGACGACGATGATAATGTTGATGATGATGATGATTTTTTGATGTAAATATTATAAAGGGAATTTGGGCGGGAAACTTCACACAACGGTTTTAGGTTGTAGTAATAAAATAATAATGATGATGATGATGATGATGATAACAGAACAGTTATTTTAAAATTTATAGAATAAATAAATTATACTAAAAATTACATAGTGTAATACTAAATTTATAATAAATAAGGGTCCAACTTGCAAGGAGACACATTGACATGTAGGTAATATTTGCGTGATGCCTACAATCAATATTGTGATAGTTTAAAAATGTGGATCTGTTTAATAACTGACACGTCCATGTGATGCCTGAATGGTGTTTATGTGATGTGTGCGTATCATTTGTTACTGACGAGCATGTTTTATGTGATGCATGCATGATACAAATATGCAACAACTGTGAATGCTGTATATGTTGATTAAAGCAGCTAATGACACATTGGAAGAACATGCATATGTTGCTAATCATTGCATGATCTTGAGGCACATTAGCGGCCAGCAAGAAATGGGAAGCACCAGAAATTAAAGGTGTAGAATATCATGTGAGAAAATCTTGTCTAGAAGCAGAGTGACACCGTCCGATCCGTCCACAATTCACATGACAGCCTATCCTCCTCCAGCTTGAATTGCTGATATATTGAAATTGGAAGTGATGCAACGACTATTTTTCATGTAGGAATTATAACAACCGAAAAGCACTTTCACCAAATGGAAATAACAACCGACAAGTACACAACTTGTAATAGAGTTGATTGAAAGTTTCTCTCTCTAGACGAAAAACGCTCTCAAATGTCTGTCCCGCCATTGCCACCGTCACCGCCCTCGGACGGCGACCCGCCTGATGATTTGCCAGCCCCTTTCACCTTCACGTGGACGGGAGCAGGAAAGCCCTCGTTCAGGGACATGGTTCTGGAAGGGAAGAGTCCCCCCCCGGCAGCTTTGCTTGAACAGGAGGAGGTTGATAATGGTGTTAAGCTTGATTTCATCAATGGCGATCGACTCAAGCCAAGAGTCACTTTTGATCCACAGCTGAGGAAGAAGCTTCACAAGCCATGGGAGGATGCCCTGATTGTCTCGGTATTAGGGAAAAAAGTTGGATACCTCTCGTTGAAGGAGAGGCTGGCACGCATTTGGAAACTTGAAGGAAGCTTTGACATGTTGGACCTAGATCATGGTTTCTTTCTGGTAAAGCTCAACAGGATTGCGGATCGGACTATGATCCTAAATGATGGACCATGGATGGTTTATAACAGCTATCTAACTATTACTCCATGGAAACCGAACTTCTCGACGTCGGAAGGCACCCCACACAGAACTATTGTATGGGCGCGCCTACCAGGACTCTGCATGGAGCTGTTTGATGAACGTCTTATCAAGAAATTGGCCTGGGGAATTGGCACTCCGGTGAAGGTAGACGACATGACTAAGAAGGTGAATAGGGGCAAATTTGCCCGTGTGTGTGTTGAAATTGATCTAAGAGAACCTGTGGTCACAAGCATTCTCCTGGAGGACAAATGGCAAAAGATTCAATATGAAGGGCTTCATCTCCTATGTTCTTGTTGCCAAAGATATGGTCATGGAGCGGCTGGCTGCCCGGGAAAAATTGAGGTGGTGACCGGCGAGGGAAGCAAGGGGAACCCTGAGGAGACTGCTGCAGGTGCTAAGGAGACCTTGCACCAAAATGACAAAAAAGACAAAGGAGGACCTCTCAGAAATGAGCCAGCTAAGGTGACAGAAACGGCACAGATGCAGTCGACTGCTCGGGAGGCACAGTTGGTTGACTCAAACCTTGACACGGAAGAAGCAATAGAGGCAGAAAGCAGGATGGAGTGCGATTCTGGCTCTTGCTCAAAAAAGGAAAACAAGGGAAAGGATATAGCTGCCGAATTGAGGACTGAATGCTCAGAGGCATCGGGAGAGGTACCAAGTCAACCTTCTGCTGGTGAGTGGATCAAGGTGACTAAGAAAAAGGCCAAGGGGCCCAATAAGAAAGTGGAAAAAGGAGGTAAGCCCAAAACCCCCCATGCTGACCCAAAGCATAAGGCCCAAGAGGTAAAGGGAGGGGCTATGAAGAGTGGAACGTGGCCACTCAAGCCCATCACGAACGTCATCGGAAACAAGGGGAAGATAAAACCAATGGGAGGTCGTACTCCGATGAGAGAACCAGTAATCAATGGGAAGGACTACGGTAGATTGGATGGAAATTCCACGCTCGCAAAACGTGCTAGATCAACGGGGGAAGCTGTTGAGGAGCCCCAAGGCAATTTTATTGAAAACGCCGTAGCCAAGTATGAGGAGACATTGGCAAAAGAGAAGGAGAAGACGGCTAAAACCGATTCGACCATGGCAGAGGCGGAGACAGCAGAGAAATCCCCTATACCCTGAGTCCGGAGGTGGTCCAATAAGTGATTGCTGGTTAGTGCTTCCCCCTTACTTACAATCCCTGTTTTATGGATTTTACAACATTCAAAATAATTGCGTGGAACACCGGTGGGATAGTGAACACGACCACTAGAAGAGTTCTGGTTGACCTGGTGCGCCAGTTTGATCCAGAGATGATTTTTGTTTTTGAGCCCCAATCTTTATTTTTGCACTCGCAAAACTTCCTGCTTCAGGCCAAGTATGAGGCCGTTTGTATTCAAGAATCGGCAGGAAAGGCTGGGGGTGTGTGGGCCTTGAAGAAAGTTGGAGTGAGTGGCCTAATTCAGGTTGTGGATGATAGTAACCGTATCATCACTTTGAAATTAGACGACGGCAATAACCCCTGGTATATCTCCGCTATCTATGCCAGTCCTCATTACCCTGCGAGGAGGGCCAATTGGGAGGGGTTACTTCGGTTATCTGGAACAATTGATGGTGCCTGGGCTGTCTTGGGAGATTGGAACCAGATCTTATACAACAATGAGGTTAAGGGCGGCCTGCACAATGTGGCTAGAGCGGAAGAACTGGGGTACACACTTCAGGACTGCGGTCTTAGCACCATCAACACCCAAGGTGGACGCTTCACTTGGTCAAGACCAGTTGGGGAGTCCAGAATTTACAAGAGATTGGACCGTGGTGTCAGTAATCTAGAATGGATTTCGAGATTCCCTTTTGGTTTTGTGCAGGTCCTCCCGAGGATTGGGTCCGACCACTGCCCGCTCCTCCTTCGCTGCGGATCAGCTCCCACTAGAGATAAGTGCCAACCCTTCCGTTGGGAGAACTCCTGGACGACCAGCCCGGACTATCACTCCTGTGTGGCCGAGGCGTGGGATATCCCTGCTCCCGACATCAGTAAGAGATTGCAACATGTCCAAGATGCATCCCTGATCTTTAACAAAACACATGGCCAGAATTTTAAATGGAGGAAGGTTAAACTCCTTAAGCGGATTGAGGGCATTGCTAAAACTTTGGAAAGGATCGACTCCATTCGGCTTATCCTTCTTGAAAGAGAGCTCAAAAAGGAATATGAGAACATTCTTGTCCAGGAAGAACACCACTGGCAGCAGCGGGCACGGGAAAATTGGGTCCGACTTGGGGACCGCAACACGGCCTACTTCCACGCTAGGGCCAAATGCCGGAGCCACAGAAACAGGATCCATGGGCTGTTTTTACCGGATGGGAATTGGTGTGATGAGGCCCCCCATCTTCAAAGGCATGCGAGAGATTTTTTTAAAACTCTCTATGAGAAAGATGAATATGTTACTACCAGGGATGGTGTGCTGAACAGCCCCATTCCCTCTATTCCAGCCATGTCTGAAGAGGCTATGGAACGCTTGGCGTCAGATATCTCAGATGATGAAGTTGGGAGGGTAGTGGAGGAAAGTAATGGATCGTCAGCTCCGGGGCCGGATGGTTTTCCCAACATGTTCTTTAAGAAGTTCTGGGGTACTGTTGGACCTGCTGTTACCAGTTTCATAAGGCAGGCTTTTGAGAACAAAAGCTTCAAGCAAGATGTAGCTATGGCATACATATGTCTCATCCCTAAGGTGGAAAACCCTACAACCTTTGGCCATTTCCGCCCTATCACACTGTGTAACATGTTGTATAAGATCCTTACTAAAGTGATAGTCAACCGCCTTAGGCCGGCCCTCCAAGTTGCTATCTCCCACCATCAAACGGCTTTCCTCCCGGGCCGGGGTGCCATTGATAACGCAGTCTTGCTTCAGGAGCTTATGAGCCATATGTCAGGTCCTCAGCCGTGCGCCGCTACCATTATTTTGAAAATCGACGTCGCCAAGGCATATGATAGCGTGAGTTGGTCCTTCCTTCACAAATGCTTACATGATCTTGGAACTCCCCCGGGGATAATGGAGCTGATTATGTACTGTGTTACATCCCCCTCGTATTGTCTCCTTTGGAATGGTAAGGCACAAGAACCATTTCAACCGGAGAGAGGATTGCGACAGGGAGATCCCCTTTCTCCCTACCTATTCCTGCTTGTGATGGAAAAACTGTCATTATTGATCAGGGACATGGTTAGACAGGGCAGTTGGAAACCGATACAACTGAAGAAAGAAGGGATGGGCATATCTCATATTATGTTTGCCGATGATCTAATACTCGGAGCTATGGCGGACCGTGGCAGTGTTATGGCCATTAACCAAGCGTTGAACTCTTTTGCTAATGAGTCAGGTATGCGCCTCAATCCAGAGAAATCCTCCATATTTATGTCCAGAGCGGTTAGTGAGAGTGACGCTGAATGGATTGTGGAGACCCTTAATATCAAGCGGGTGGACACGCTGGGACCCTACTTGGGCTTCCCCATGTTGGTTGGCCGCAAGCGTATAAGAGACTTTGCATTCATCCTTGATAAAATGGATAAAAGGATGGACGGATGGAGTAATAGCCTCCTCAATAGAGCGGGCCGTATCACTCTTTGTCGTGCGGTTCTTGCCTCTATTCCTTCTTACTTCATGCAACTCCACTGGTTGCCGGATGCTGTATGTAATGCCATAGACAGGAAAATAAGCAGATTTATATGGAAGGATAGGCTTGGGAAAGGTATTCACCTTGTCTCATGGGAGAAAGTGGCTGCACCCAAGGCTAGTGGAGGACTCGGGCTTAGACGTGCGAGGGAGATGAACACTGCTTTATTAGGTAAGCTGCTATGGAACTGGTTGTATGATTCGAAGAAGGCGTGGGTTCAGCTCACTCTTAACTATTCTCCGGAGTGGAAGTTCCCGGCCTTATATCCTCAAACCACCCGCTCCTTTATCACTAAACAATTGAACAGGCTGATCAGTGCCTTGAGGGAGGGCTTCCAGTTTAGAATTGGTAATGGGGAATCTTCTCTATGGTTCTCCAGTTGGTTCCAGGGGCTTCAACTTGGGCCTCGTCTCCCCTTTATTTCGATCCATGACTTGGAAGCCAGAGTTAAGGATGTCATTGAAGGTGATGCCTGGCATTGGGAGGGCATTCACTCGGACATACCGGAGGAAATCATCCAGGACATATGCTCATCCCCCCCGCCTAGGCTCCACAAGGCTGTCTCTGACTTGTGGATTTGGAGGGCTAGCGCGACGGGGAAATATACGGTCAGATCAGCTTATGAACTCCTTGCTACGGGAGAAACAGGTGGCATGGACTGGAAGTGGATGTGGTCGAGCAAACTTCCTGAGAAATATGGGCTTCTCTTGTGGCTTTTATGTAATGACTCCCTCCCTGTGAACTCAGTTCGGTATAAAAGGAAAATGGCAGCATCTCCCCTTTGCATGAGCTGCGGAATTGAAGAGGAAAACTGGTGTCACTGTCTCTTTTACTGCCCTTGGGCCGATCAGCTATGGAGATCCATTCACATTCCCATCCCCAGGGACTGCGCTGATACACCCAAACAGGAGATCAAGACATTTTTGTATGGGATGTATAAATTATTTGGGAATCTCTTTGTGGTGGCCATTTGGGTAGTTTGGATTGAGAGAAATTCTAGAGTATTTAGAGCCAAGTCCCAATCGTTGTGGCTCCTTAAGAGGGAAGTGCTCAGACTGACCTCGGAGTTGGACTTAGCTGGGGAGCAGAGGGGACGCAGCCAAC
Organism: Hygrophila difformis; assembly: GCA_030278955.1. Taxonomy (NCBI): domain Eukaryota; kingdom Viridiplantae; phylum Streptophyta; class Magnoliopsida; order Lamiales; family Acanthaceae; genus Hygrophila; species Hygrophila difformis. The sequence continues at coordinate 609,642 of JAOANR010000011.1, forward strand.
GCCCCATCCGTCTCGTCCACTGGAATGAGGCTAATTGCAGTGATTTCATACTTCATAGCGATGGGAGCGTCCTTGGGGATCAGGACAGTGCAGGGTTCGGGTTCATCGTCAGAGACAGGGATGGGAAATGGATTACAGGGGGCTGTGGGTACCTGGGTTGTCATGATATTGTGTTTGCCGAATTGACAGCCTTGGCAGTTGGTCTTGAGGCCGTGGCAGGTTTGGGAATCAAGCGCGTTTGCCTCTACACTGACTCTTTAACAGGGCTGGGGCTTGTTAAGTTTCCTTCTGCCTTTCACCCGTACGCCGCCCTGGTGGCCAGGATTAAAGAGCTCCAAGATGGGTTTGAAGACTGCGTTTTGCATCATGTGCTAAGGGAGGGGAACAGAGTAGCCGACAAGCTTGCCAAACGCGGTGCATCGGAGGTTGATTTCTTCACCACCTGGGCCTACCCCCCAGATTTTGTTCGGGAGGACTTGGAAGCGGATGAGCTAGGCGTTTGCTTCCCCCGACGCTAGCTCAGCACTGCTCCTATTTAGCATACTCTTGGGTCTGGTGACCTGTGTCTCCTGTGTAGCTTATCTTTTTTCTTTTGTTTTTTTGCCTTGTTTTCCGGCCTTACGGCTTTGCAAAAAAACAACCGACAAGTACTTCCACCAAATTTAATGGCATATCACATATGCAAGCAATGATGATTCATATCAAATGTGTTGGTAGGAAGATATACGTGCATCCCATGAATATAATATTGATCATGAGATGCAAACCCTAAATTACCCCAACCAGGAAGATATACATATGGTGTGGATCTGTCTTTTACTGCCACATCACCACAATTTATCACTCTATCTGCAGACTGCATGTATCAATGGACTAATGACAATTTGACACATTTGGTATTGGACCAACCACTCAACTCTCAAGAGTCAAGACTGAGTCTCAGTCTCTTATAGTAGTAAGTTAAGTAAAGAGGGCATATACCCACGTCCCCTGTCCCTATCTGGCTCTCTTAAAAAGTGCAACTTTAGTGGGTTTTTTTATAGTGGCCTTGAATTTTTTTTTTTTTTTTTTTTTTATTATTCATTCATGATTCATCACAGCCCAAATTATGAATGCTCAAAATCACTACAGCGGCCCAGTTACAGGGAAAAGATTGGATTGAGGGGGAGTAATTACAGGATCACAGGAACTCAGGATTCCTATCCTGTCAATTCTACTTGATCATGATAACGACAACATTTGTGTATTAGTAGTATTTTTTTTTTTAAAAAAAAAAAAAAGATGATGGTTAATACTATAATGAGATGGTGGGTGGGAGTATTTCATTGGTATGACACCATGGCAAATTTGGACTATTGAAATGGGGCATGACATTGACATATACCTGTCTGCACTTTGCATTACTCATTGAAATGGACAAATGAAAAACCACACACAATTCCATACCACTCTAGAATAAACTGGACATTTGGACACTCTTACAATTTACAATGCTACTCCAGAAGTAAATTATTGCTTTCACTGTTTCCTCACTTCGAAAACACAGAAACATTGTCCAATCCAATTAAGCTTCCTAGAGTGATGAAAGTAGGGGCATAATGCATTGCCTCAATGCTGTTTGGACCTCTCGGTTGCTCCATGTCCACTTCCTCTATATCCCCTCCACTCTTGCTGTAATAATAAAACATAAAGAAATCACCCCACTGCAGCAACACTTTCCCATCCCTGAAAATATTCAGAACCTGAACAATCTGAAACGATGGCCCAACAAGCTCATCCATCTTCCTCACCACAATCTCCTTGCACCATGAATTCTCCCTTCCATATTCCTTCATAACCCAAATCTCAATATCCAAATCACTACTATTGTCACACAAGCACAAACACCCCTTCAGGAACCCTAAACTCCCCAATACCCTGCAGCCATTATTTCTTCTGCCAGGAAAAGGTGGAGGGAATGCTTCAAAGATTTCATTTTTAAGATCGAAGCATGAAATCAATTCACACCCCTCAAAATCCTGTACCATCCAGTGGATATTGCCCTGGAAGAACAGGCCGAGGGATCGACTGTCGTAGGCAAAAGGAGGAGCCTCCCCAGTGGCGGCTCTCCATTTCCCTGTTTTGAGGCTGTAAACTTGGCACTCTGAATGAGTGATTCTCAAGCAGTTGCGGGTTATGGGTTCGAGCTCGCGCTCCTGGAAGATTCTGACAACCTTGTACTCATTACTCGCTGGAATTACGCCGAATCCATGGGTGACCACGGAAGGATACCTGACGGCCCTGTGTCCCCAGGGAAGCGCGGCGTATTCGCGGGTGATAGGGTTGCATATGTAGAGCGTTTCGTGCTCGTAGTTAATATCCCGGAGGAGGAGGAATCCGTTCGCCGATCCATCCACGACGATGTGGGAATCGGGGAAACTGCCGACCGAGCTGAGGTCGAATTTCAGCGTGGTGTCACGGGGGAGATGATCGCGGCGATCATCATCGTCGCCGTCAAAATCGACTATCCTGAAGAATCTTTTGAAGAGCTCGGATTGATAAATCACCAGGCCGGGCCGGGCCCTGGAAGAATGGAGGGCGGGGAAGTGGGGGTCGGCAATGAGGCTGAGCCATAGCTTGCAGACGGATTTGCAGTGGATGATGGTCTTGGCCGGAAGCCGCGACAGGATTTCGAGAACGATGTGGGATGGGAGATCCGTCAAGGATCTGCGCTGATGATATCTCTTCTTCATGAGTACCGTGGCTGGTATTTTCTGTTGCTGAATTATTTTCAAGACGGTTGCTTTATAATGGAATCTTTGATGACTTCGGGGGCAGGAAACGCATCCTTGGAGTTCACTCAATTATTTTTACTTTATTCCACAGGGGAAGGGATCAATTGACAGGTGTCCTAAAACTTTATGTGACGAGAAATAGGCTTTGGCCTGCCCATTACGTGTCTGTTTGTTAGCCTAAAGAAGAGGGAAGGTTGTCATTTGTGACATCAGCTTTCAATTTTCTCCTTTAAAGAGAAAATGATCTCAAATAAGATGTGGCTCATCTTTTGTCAAACATAAACATAGATATGACACGTAGTAATGGAAATCTCTGGAGCATCTCTTTGAAATTTTAGAAGTAATGACAATGAGCCAGCTATTGGTATCTATTCCTAAGCCTAATGTAAGAAGTCTTCAGAAGTAGGTCACACATTCAGAATGGAATTACATTCTCCAATACAAATCTGTTGAGTGGTAAAATGGTTGGGTTTAGAAGAGCAGCAGATCCCTGTGAATGTCTGCGGTCAGAAATCTGCATTTCGGACAGGCCAAGTAGTTCACAAGTAGTTTTAGTCTTGATGGAGCTGTAGAACAACTCGTACCCCTCATCCCACCGCATCAGGACATCGCCATCTCTGAAAATTTTCAAAGGGTAAACAGCCTCATAAGTTTCACCAGCAAAACCACGAGTTTTCTTGATAACAAATTCTCTGCACCAGGATTTCCCCACTCCACATTCCTTCATCATCCAGATAACAATCTCATTCTCAGATGAATTGCTGCATATGCATAAGCAACCCTCTAAGGCGACCAGAGCTCCTAAAGTAGCATAAGGAGCTGGAAATGTGGAGAACATTTCTGTTTCAAGATCCAAGCAGGAGATAAAGTAGTTGCCTTTCAAGTCCAACACCAGCCAATGGAGATTGCCGTTAAGAAGTGCCCCAGAGGAGCGGCAATTGTATTCCAGCTGGGGTCCTGGTGGGATGCTTCTCCAAGAACCTGTTCCAAGAGTGTAAACCTTGCAATCAGATTTTGGAATTCCTAGCAATTCCTGTGTTTCAGGATCAAGTGTACGTTCGTGGCGTATTCTCACCAGCTTGTGTTGGTTTGTCAATTTGGTAGCCCCAAATCCGTATACGATTACTGCTGGATAGCAACGAACATTCCTGTCGGGCCTGGGAATTTGGACATACTCGTGAGTTATCGGATTGCATATGAAAAGATCATGATTCGGATGATATGCACTGCGTAAGTAGAGCAATCCATCAGCTGAACCATCAATTGTTACATCAAAATGAGAATTGCTAGTGAGTCCCCAGAGGTCGAATTCAGTGACAGGGTTGTAGTGATCTTCGTGGCGTTCTAATTCCTGCTCATCATTGAATTCGAATATTTTGAACATTCCTTCAAAGTTGCAGACAACCAATCCAGGGACGGATTTCGAAAGATGAGTTTTGGCGAACTCTGGAGTATTGATCATGTTGAACCATGACTTGCACACGCATTTGCAGCTCAGGACAGATTTAACAGGAAGTCTTGAGATGATGTCGAAGATGATTTCTGGTGGAAGGTTTGCTAAGTGTTTTTTGTTCATTTTTTGAGAGTGCTTTTGAGGCTTCAATGTGATTGATTGGTTTTGTCCATGCTCGCTCTTACATATATGGATCCAAATTGTTTGTGGGGAAGTTATGCAGATTTTTGAGAACTTGTCTTGGTTGTATATTTCAATATTTATGACTATTCTTTCATGACTAGTCTGGTGCTCTAGTCTCTAGATCAGTTTGAAGTTTCTCAGTTTAGACAATTATTGGTTAGCACCTTACATTGTTCTTACTACATGCAAGAATCTTCAACTTAATTACATTTTGATTTGTACAAAACTTCCTACATAATAAAAGGAAGAATATTCTATTTCTGGATGACTTCTACAATAATTTTGATTATTTCCACAGCAATCTCAAGGATCATTAAGGGCTTACAAGAATATCAAACAAGGCTACATCCAAAATCAGATGACATTGCTCATTTCATATATGAAAAAATTAGAAGAAAAATTGCCTAGATTAGCATCAATACTAGTGATGAATGAATCTGGAAAAATACTTCCTCCACCTTCTTCATTGTGAAGCTGAAGATGAAACTGCTGTCATTTGGTACGAAATAGTTGCCTCAGATTGGACAAACCCTCCAACCATAGCCAAAGGCGGCGGAGGTTTATGCACATCAGCAATCCCTTCAAGCATCTGCACTACTTTCCCCATCGTTGGCCGGAGCGATGGCTGTTCTTGGATGCACCAAAAGCTTACCTGAATCATCCTCATTGCCTGCTCCATGTCCACTTCATGTTCCACAAGCCTCTTGTCCAGAACTGCTCCGAAATCCCCTTTCTCGAGCTCATCATAAGCCCACAGCGAAAACCTCTTCCGATCAGTCTCAGCAGAGACTTCAAAATTCCTTCTCCCACTCAGTATCTCCAGCAGCACCATCCCGTAGCTGTAGACATCAGCTTTCGCAGTTATCTGTAGGTTCGCGACCCATTCTGGAGCTAAGTACCCTCTCGTGCCTCTGACGGTGATTATGCTTCGCTGTCTCTGGTCGTTTAGGTTCAGGAGCCTTGCAAGGCCGAAATCAGATATTCTTGCATTGTAGCTTTCATCCAGGAGAATGTTCTCAGGCTTTATGTCGCAGTGAAGAATGCAGTCGCGACACTCCTCGTGGAGATACGTTATCCCCTTTGCAGTCCCTAAAGCAATGCTGTAACGCCGCGCCCAGCTCAGGGCTTCCCTGTCCGGTTTGGGCTCTTCTGTAGCGAACAAAAAGTTGTCGAGAGAACCATTTTTCATGAACTCATACACCAGCAACCGGTGTCGCCCTTCCGAGCAAAATCCAACCAGCCTCACCAGATTCAAGTGATGAGTACTGCTGATTGTTGCTACTTCCATTCTGAACTGCTTCTCCCCCTGTCCGATCCCCTCCAGCTGCTTCACAGCGACGACCATTTTATTCGGAAGTACCCCTCTGTAAACTGACCCGAATCCTCCCCCTCCGATCTTCTCCTTAAAACTTTTAGTTTCCTTCTGCAGCTCCTTGTAAGAGAACTGGAGAGGAACACCAGATGCATAGTCAGAGAATGAGTACTGAGGCAACACACTCTCGTATCGATGTCTAGACCGGCTGTAAAACCATACAGAAACAATCACTACAATGACCAAAGCCAGAATGATTCCTAGAGCTACAACAGCAATTATCAATGCCCTGGATTTCTCTTTACCCTCAGCACCAAATGAAGGTGGAGGATTCGGCTCAGCAGGCTCGCAAACCTTCACAAACGATGTGCTGGTAAGCGTTGGAGACTCGTATCCTCCAATCAGTCCAGTTCTTTTCATGTAGCAAACTCCTGATCCATCCGCCATGGAAGTTGAAGCTACGCAGGTAGGATCTACAAGACAATTAGTCCTGCAGGCGTTGATGTTACCCGTGAAGTAATCCGTATCGTAATCTGAAGGGAATGTTAAGAACCAAGAATTATTCAAAGCTAAAACCGTTGCTTGACAGCCCTGAAGATCAACTTTCCTCCTACAACCTCTCCTTCCATCATTCGGATCGATCAGATCAAAATTCTGCGACGCGCATCCACAGGTCGGTTTTAAGCTAATCTCATCATACCTGCAGATTCCTAGATTACCACAGTAACCAAAAACTTGACACTGATCGATAACAGCAGTGGATCGCACCGTCCTGCTCCCCCTTCCATCGCTTATTGCAGAACTGTACAGCCTCAGATTCCCATCACAATCCAGCTTTACAAACCTCAAAATGTTATCACTAGGTTCACCATAGTCATTACCTTGAGCTATAAGTATGGGAGATGAACGCCGTGGATCATAGAGATTGAACACGCCAGTAGGCAGTATTCCCAACCAAGGAGAAGTCAAGTTTAAGCTAGAAGTCATATTAATCCCTCTAGAGGTGTAATACACAACAGAATCATTCCACTGCAGGGATACCTCTCCTGAATCCGACAAACGAAAAGAGTACAACCCACAGCGCAGGACATCAGCGGCAGTGAAATTTTGCTCGGGAATAATTGTGTCGGTAGGATTGTCAAAAGTTGTCCAGACAGGATTGCTCCCATTCTTGAGAACAAAATTACCTGAATTCTCAAGTGCAGCAGAGGTGATGCCTAATCCAGAAGTGTTGGATTGCCATACGACAGAGCCTGTCCCGACGACGAGCTGAAGGTTTCCATTGGGAAGGAACTGTAGGGACGCTGAGGAATTGACAGCACCACCAGGATCTCCACCGGCTTTCCAGAGGGGAACTCCATTGTAGGATACAGCAGCAAAGTAGAGGTTTTCGGATTCCTGAATGAAGGAAAGTGAGAAAGTGTTGTTGGGAGAATTCCATGACTGTTGTGGATTTGAGGCATACAGAGCTGAGCCTGGAAAGACATCATCTTGCGCTTCAACACAGGCCAAGAAGAATAAGACGGTGAAAGGGAGGAGCAAGGCAAGATTCAAGGATGATGGCTTCATCTTGTGTCTTTTCTGCATCTAGCTAGGTTGAAATTTGAAAAGCCAAGAGAATGAACACAACAGAACCAACAAACAACCTCAAAAACAATTAAGTAGGAGGAGAGATAATAACAAGGTGGGAACTTCTGCCCCAGCAAAGGATATTTATTGAAAAGGCTACATAGAAATAATGGGACCCTTATTTATTGAGTGGGAAGAAGCTACCATCATTATTGGACACTTGAACGTGCGGAATAACTTGCACTGATTTATGAATTTCAAACAAGGAATCATTTTTTTTATACCATGTGGGATGGAAATCAAGCAATGACAACGGGCCTCTTTGTCTTTACATAATTTTATGGGTCGAAATTAATTTTTTTTCTAGGTAGATTTTTCCACAGAAAAAGACAATGGACTATTGATTGTCCACAGAGGGATTCGTCAAATGTTCCAACTTAACAGAAGCCTGTTCTTTTCTTGGAGTGGGACCAAGATCAACATTTTGTATGATCTGCCTTAATCTGTATGTAGAATATTGACTTTTTGTGTAGGCATATTGTTGGGTTACTTGTAAGAATTAAGAAAATGGGTCCTATGCAAAATGTTGACATGTCTTTTCTGGCTGGTATAAAAACTTCATGAGGGACATTTATTGTGTAATTTCGATGGACTATAAGAGAGTACCGGTTACTTTGGTAATAATTATATATCATCCAAAATTAGCAAATGGTATATGGCAATAAAGATATCCACGTTTTCAATTGCCTACAACAATCTAGAAGTAGATTAAGATCATGGACAACCATTATGGAATATATGGCCTAGCGCCTAAGGTCGGGTTATTTTGGCAGGTATGGCGGCCTATTTCCAAAAGTTCGTTACAGCCTACAAGATTTAGGGCCCGTTTGGATTGGCTTTTGAAAAAATCAGAAGCCAAAGTAGAAGCAGAAGCAGAAGTCAAAAGCAAAAGCATGTAACTTTTGTATTTTGATGGAATGTTTGAAAAGCGGCTTTTTCTAAAAAATATATTTGGATGAATAAAAATGAAAAGTGCTTTTAGAGTGGTAATTACCAAAAAGGACATGCTACTTAACATGATAATAAGATATATTTATAGTGTAATTTATATTAAGTAGTGGGGGTATTTAAGTCATTGCACATTTTACGAGGTGCTTTTGGCTTCTGCTTTTGGGAGAAGCACCCTCTGGGCTGCTTCTTCCAGAAGCACTTTTTTCGCTTTTCGAGGTGCTTTTGCTTTTTCTTAAAAGCCAAAACAAACACCTAATTTCTACTAAAAGTGCTTTTGGCAGAAGCAAAAGCCAAAAGCACATCCCTAGAAGCCAATCCAAACGAGCTCTTATGACTCGTGACTTGGATTAGAATTTATAATCCAAAGAAATGAAACGTTCATCAAAATTAAGTACCATTAATTAGTATTATTATTCCATGTTTGTTTACACTAATCACATCATTACAAGCAAATCTGTTCATTGCCAAAGCAGCCTTGCAACGTGGAAGACACACACACACACACATAAACGAAATTTAAATTTCTGAGAGCTTCTTGACATTGAAAGGATAAACCTCAGTTCTAAGGTTGGACCAAAAGGCCTTACTTGCAATCACTTCATTTACACCTTCAGTCGTATGCTGCCCATCAAAATATGCATACTCCCTTCTGTTTCCACAAACCGATCCTCCACGCCGACACAGAATTCCGGTTGCAGTTACTTCACAGCAAGGACTGCTCACATTTCGAAAACCTGCCCAAAACAAATGTACTCATCTCTTAACATGCCAAACATCAAGATTAAGGTTGCTCTGTCTTTTCCTCCTAGTATTCTTACAACATATGGTATGATCCCTGCTTAGTAATAAATGAGCTTTTATGGCACCACCAATAGATTTGTGATAACCAATACCCTTTTTTTAATTTTGCCAATAGATTTGGACCAAAAGCTAATGCTGCTATTTAACCATGTGTCAGTTTGAAAACAACAAAAAAACTTGTGCAGTAGTACATAATAAAGGAAGGATGGAATTTGCAGAATAATAGTTCAAAGGAAGGATCTTTGTCAAAGGGATGATGCATCATGCATAGCCCACCTCTCAACATTGGAAATCGAATAATGTCCGTTATAATTTTGTAGGCATCGACGAAAACAAGGAAGGCACCGGGCAATTGAGGCCGGAGATCGTCCGTCAAGTTCCTCAGCCGGACATTGAACATCTGAACCGCACTATTTACCCTTTCATTACATCCTTCGCTCGCTGTACCACGCGTAACTGGCGCACAACCATTTGGATTGGTTGAGAAAAGCACAAACTTGCGCGCTCCCAAACTGTACAACCTCTGTACAAGAAAATTCACAAGATTGGGATTACAAGTATTCATGCCTCAAATTAATACAGGAAAGAAGAAGAACTACTCAATTCAGGTACCTTGAGCTGGAGAATGAATGTGGAGGTTAAGTTGGCTGTGAAAGCTTCAACAGTAACATTACTCCTCGTCAAATTCAGAAAATAGTTCAGTGAGTAGTCGTTTCCTCCAGTGGATACCACAAACAAGAATTCAGACAGGAACTCGCTCCCATTTTGTCGTAACTGAATCTCCAACTGTGGAATAGTCATCTCATAATTCCTGATTTGCTGATTGAAGCTGATCACATTTCCCTGGATGGAAAATCACAAAATCACAGGGCTAAATGACACGATAAGAGTAATAGAATCAAACTGTAGAAAACTAAATGGAAAAAAACTGAAGCTTATTAGTTATTACTGCAATTATAGCACCGGTGTTATCGAGGATTCCAGAGCCACCAGAAGCATAGTTAACGCCATTCACAATTCTGGCACCAGTTGTTGAGGGATCATTGAATGGTGGGATGTAGTTTGGAAGGTTGAGTTTTCTCCCCAAAATGTCAACTGTATTTTCTCCATTGGTGAATCTTCCTGTAGGGCCCTGAGGAAAATCAATTCCATAAGGGAGATAATCCGCCCTGGCCAGGGTGTTTGGGAGGAAGTTGTTGTTGCCATTGTCGGCTACAGAACTTCCAAACGCAAACATCCCTCTGGTTTTAGACCCATGATCAAGAATCAGGGCATTGGAGGCAACAAACAGGGCTGGAAGGATTGAGAAACCCAAGATTACTGATGCAGGATTGTGATGCATCTTGAAATTCAGATTGATGCTTTTTCTGTATTTTTCTGCTTAATTCTGTATGGAAGAAGTGGTTTTTGGTGTTGCATTTATAGAGATCTTTGGAATTTGTAATGAAATTGAATGAAGGGTAGAATTTGTCACCAGTCAGTAGTCAAAAGTCATATTTGGAAAAAGTATAAATAATTTGGTCAACTATATATGCCCATATTTTGCATCACCTGCTTATGATTCATTATCTGTTAGTTATACCAAAATAATTTGAATCCCAAAGTTAACGTTTGTGTTCAAGAGTTACCTCATTCATGCTTTGGTGTAGTGGTTAATATTAATACTAGTACTATTTTATTACTTCCTCCGTCTCACTATATTTGTGACACACCCACCCAGCACGTATGCAGATATACATTTTTAACGGTTAATAACTTAAATTGTGTACAACGAAAAGTTATAAAAAGTTAATTGTCTAAAACTACAAGATTAGACGAATCTAACAAAGATCTCACGATGTTTTTTTTTTACGTAGCTATGATAAAAATTCGAATCAAAGTTAAACAGTGAATAGTGCCAAAAAACCATCCGTAATATAAAATACCGAGACGGAGGTAGTATTATTATTAAAAAAAAAACCCAATAAAAGGAGGGATAGGGATTGGGTGAAATATAAAATAATTTTTGAAACATACAGTATATTCTTCTTTATAGTAATACTATGCCGTACTTAATAACTTAATATATATAAAGACACTTAATTAGGATTATTTATTAGTAGGGAGAATAATAAAGTTTCAAAGTCAAAGGTGAATGAAGACAGTAGTATTATTATTCACAAATGTGAAAGAAGAATAGATAGACATTTTGGGAAGATGGGAGAGACCATGCTTGTGGAGTTGTAGGTGTCCCTTTGAGGCCATGCTTTTTATTTAGTAGTGTATAAAAATTTGATAGAAGTAAAAGTATGACCTTAGACTCTAAGTTAGAGACATGCATGCCTTGTTGAGTTGGGGCATGGAGGTTTCACAACTCCCATATGGTCTATTTTCTTTTTATAGGAGTAGGAGAAGTGGTATATAAATAAAAGCAACACCCTCATGGGCACACAATGTATAGAAAGTAATGCCATGATTAATGATGAAGTTATATATAATCTCACATTTCATGTACAATACCATCAAGGACTCAAGAAAAATCATCAAAGCTACTAAAGGGGGGCAAAGATTACAAAGTGATTAGGCCAAAAAGGTGAGCAATCAATCCAACTAAACCAAAGAGAAGTAAAAATAAATTGAACTAAAAGAAAAAGAAATAACTAAGGTGCAAATTGCAATCGTATCGGGGGGCAACGTTTGGAGTTTGTGAAAATCCAACTCAACTGATTTAGGGGATGTTTGGATAAGCTGCAATAAAAGTGATTATCTAATTATTGTGTTTTCAAAACGTAAATAATCAGTTTAACCGCTCAAATATGATGCTGCAAACATAATTATTTGCGTTTTGAAAATGCAATAATCAGATAATCAGTTTCACATCTTTTATCCAAACACCCTCTTAATATACGATAGATTCATAGTCCATACACCATCTTCTAAACTAACCACACATGAGAATACGTCATCTTCTAAACTAACCACGCATCTTTTTATATTTCTAAATTTAAATTTGACTTAATTAGTTAAATTTAAGGGACAATTAATATTGATTTCACTTTTTTAGTCACTTAAGTAAATTATATTATTATATTAAATTATGAAAATTTTAATTGACTTTATTCGCTTCGAATTAGTTGATTATTTTTCTTTTTTGATATGTTTTAAAATAATTATACTTCATCCGTCTCGTTGTAATCGTTACATTAGATTATTTGACACTATTCATTCTTTAACTTTGACTCAAATTTTTATCATAGTTATACAAGAAAAATATAGTCAAGTGAAATCTTATTAGATTCATCTAATCTTATAGTTTTAGAACGTCAACTTTTTATGATTTTTCATTGTACACAATTTAAGTTATTAACCACTAAAAATGTCTATTGGCACGCGTGTCGGATGAAAATATAACAATTATACTGAAACATAGGTTGTAATATTTTTATATTTGATAAAATAAAGTAGATGAGAAAATATAAGAGAAAAGTGGAGTTTGAGAGAAAAATAGAATGGAATTGATGTTTTATTTTAAAAAAATATGTGAATAGAAAATAGTTAATTAATATGAAATGAGGAAGTATATTATTTTTTATTAGCATAAAACAAGTTATACACTCCTTCCGTCCCAGTTAACGGTCTTGTTTGACTTTTTGACAATGTTCATTATTCAGTTTTGACTCAATTTTATTGCAGGTCTATATTTGAAAAAAATAGTCAAGTTGGGTCTTATTAGAATCGTATGATCATTTAGTTTTATAGAGCCTGTTTGGAATGACTTTTTTTCAAGTGCTTTTGGCTTTTGCTTCTGCCAAAAGCACTTTTGAAGAAAAAAGATTATTTGTTTTGGCTTTTTAGAAAAAGCAAAAGCACCTCAAAAAGCTGCAAAAGTGCTTTTGGGAGAAGCAGCCCAGGGGGTGCTTCTCCGAAAAACAGAAGCCAAAAGCACCTAGTAATGTGTGCAGAGTCATAAATGCCCCTATTAATTTATTTTAATTACACTATAAATATATACTATTATATATAAATAACATATCTTTTTTGGTAATTTACACATTTCAAAAGCACTTTTCACTTTTACATATCCAAACACACTTTTGAAAAAAAGCTGTTTTTCAAACATTCCATCCAAACACAAAAGTTACATGCTTCTGTTTTTGGCTTTCACTTCTACTTCTGCTTTTTTTAAAAGTCAATCCAAACGGGTCCTTAGAATATGTATTTTACATAATTTTTCATTGTACATATTTTGAAATATTAACTTTTGAAAAAGTGTATTGGAATGGAGGGAGTACTACATATTAATGAAATATATAAATATATATATATATAGTACTAAATAAATGATTGAATGAATTGCATTGATGAATATTTTTTTGATAAATTATCATTAATATTTGTTTGTTTTGACAAATTATTCACATTTTATACTTTCTTTAATTTTAATACATTATTACAAGACCTCTATCTTTTAATGAAAAGGAAAAAAAAAAATACCTCTATCGTTTTTTGATGAAAAGGAGGCCGATGCCAATTTTACAAGACCTCTATCTTTTAATGTATATACTTAGGCCAATGTTTATATTATTTAACATATATTTAATAATTAATAATTCAAATTACATATGAATGAAAATTATATAAATAAGAATTACTATCTCCATTACTTAATATTTATCATGGACCCATATTTATGGAATTCAATACACATTTTTAATTCTTAGTAACTCAAATTGCATACAATTAAAATTATGAAAATTTGATATTCTAAATATATGCGATTAGACGAATCCAACAAAAGCGCAATGTGAATGGAGAAATAGTGTTAGACGCAACCGGGCTGTTAGAATGACACCCGCTATCACCAATTTTGGTGTCCCATGCACCGCCTTTTATGGCAGACAATGTTCATCACGGCATCTTTTTTTTTTTTTTTTAAATTTTTTTATTTTTTTCTTTTATTTTTTTCTTTTTTATGTTTTTTTTTCAAAATAAGCCAAAATAATATCCAACAACACTGTTTTAAAAAATTAGATGTAATATTATTTTTCTATAATATTTTCTTTTCTTAGAGTATTACTACCTCCGTATCAATATATTTGTTACGGATGGTTTTTTGCACTATTCATTGTTTAACTTTGATTTGAATTTTTATCATAGCTATGTAAGAAAAAACATAGTCAAGTGAGATCTTGTTAGATTCGTCTAATCTTGTAGTTTTAGACAATTAATTTTTTATAACTTTTCGTTGTACATAATTTAAGTTATTAACCGTTAAAAATGTATATCGGCATACGTCTGGGTGGGTCCGTAACAAAAATAGTGAGACGGAGGAAGTATAACTTTCTACAATTTAAAATTAATTAATTTTTTTAATTAAAATAATTCAAAACATAATACCTCTATTATATAATAGTACTCCTCCGTTTTTAAGAAAGTGCAACATTGCACTATTTTTTACTATTCGTTGTTCGACTTTGATTCCAATTTTTATCATAGTTATACAAGGAAAAATATAGTCAAGTGAGATCTTGTTGGATTCATCATTTATTGTAGTTTTATAATATCCACTTTTTATAATTTTTACTTATACACAATTTGAGTTATTGATCGTTAAAAATGTGCATTGAACTGCGTGCAATGGAGGAATGTTGCACTTTCTTGAGAACGGAGGTAGTACTATATATCAAAAATAGTAATTAAAACTAATTAATAAATAAAATATAATAATGTATAGTAATGGAATCCAAATGAAATACTCCCTCCGTTTTCAAAAAAAATATAACGGACCCACAGTGCACGCAGTACAATATACATTTTAAACCATTAATAACTCAAGATCGGTACAAGTAAAAATTCTAAAAGTTTCATATTTAAAAACTACTCGACGAGACGAATCTAACAAGATCCCACTTGACTATGTTTTAACTTCTATAACTATAATAAAACTTTAAGTCAAAGCGATTGTGTGAATAATATAAAATTTACCATTGTTACAATCTTTTAAGAACGGATTGAGTATTTTATTGTGAAGGGAAATATAGAATAGTAGATTGGAAAGAAATAATATAAAACTGTAAATTTAACTGGAAAATAAAGACAGCGTAACTACGAAATGGAGTTTGGGATTAAAGATTGTGTAAAGAAATTCAGGAAGTATGTAATTTTGGGTGGGGATTCTTTTTTTTTTTTTTTTTTTTTTTTTCCCTTCCTTCTAAAGAGCAGGCCGGTTTTCTGAAACATGGCGTGGGGTCGCGTCGGTTGTCTTCTTCCAAATTCACTTCAGTTACAGAGTATATATATCTACATGTAGATGCACTCAGTTGAATCTGAGAGACTTCTTTTCAAGATTCAACGCTCCAAGGGACAATCTACCCTAGCTTCACTCATTGCACTATAATTTGGGATTACAGAAAAGGAAACTAAAAAGTCGCAATTTTCAGTTATTCTGGCGTTTCAGGTTTGCCCACCAGATCCCTTTTGATCGTTTATGTTTGTTCCAAACTAGGTTTTCAGATTAATTGTTTGTCATCTTCCTGATTCATTGATTTAGCGGCATTTCGTTCTGGGTTCTTGTCATTGTTTATTTATTTAATTAATCAGTCGCTGATTGGTTTTATGATTGGGTTGTTCTTTTTCCCAACAATCTGGGCAGTTGTATTATCGAGACATTTCTTGATTTTTGAAGAAAGTTTAGTTTTCTGCGTTTATGTGGAGATCCATGTCCGGAAAAGGTGTACTAATAGTTTTGGAAGAAACCTGTCAGACGAATATCAAATTTCCTAGTTAGAAAGGGTTTTGGTATTGAACGGTTTGGTGTTTTGATTTTGTATCTTTGTTGAAGTTTCTTGCACTTTTACTTTCCTACTAGTCAATGGATATTGCCATATTCTTAGGATTCGTAAGGCAGGTTTATTCAGCTTGTTTGAAGAATGGAATATGAATATTCATCTGTGTACTCAACTTTAAGGTAGTGCTCCAGAGAATTGGGAGCACATTTGGGGTGTAATAGGTTGTGTGGTATTTGTGGAAGCACTTCTCTTATGGGAGATCTTAATTTCACAGAATTTTTAAAGATTAGTAATCAATTGAGGCTAATTTGAATTGAGAGAGTGTAAAGCATGAAAGGATCCACATTTCTGGAATGATCGGCTTGTACATGATTCCTGAGAAGCTTTGGTATATCCCTGTAAAAAAGTGTTTCAGTGGCAAAACTTAGTAGTGTCTGCAAATGTGTGGTGGGTAAATAGTTAACTCAGGAACTAACAAGAGGATTATAGTTTTTGTCTTATATTCCCCCTTCCGTGCATTTGTGGTTATGAATGTGGATAAGTGTTTCATCCATTTCGTTGATTCTGGTCTTCTGGCTACTGAATATAGCTTGTCAATCATTTGGATTATCCCTGACTCTCTATTTACCTCCCTTGCCTTCAAACCCTCAAAGATGGGCTGAAACTTTATCTTCGAATTTTCTTTGAAATTTACGCTTTACTAAAATCTGCAACCTAGAGTTTGAACCATTTTTGGTGTGTGTTCATAATATCTTGTTTTATTTATTTTAGACAAACTGCTCTTGAATAGTTCTCAGTGGGCAATATGAGTCTGGCATGTCTTGTATGCCATGGCGTAGAAAGTCCATCTCATTCCTTCCGAAGCTACTCTGTATCGAGCTCAGACAATGAAGGAAGATGCTCGGCAATTGCCAATTGCTTGGCCAGAAAGACTGCACTTGCACATCCAAGAGCCAACCACAGCATCACATCATCTAAGGTGATGCCGCAGCCTACCATTCCAGCTAATGGTATCACAGGAGCTCCAAGGCTTGTCCGAAGTCATGCTGTGAGAAGGGACATTGTGAGAGACTGGAATTTTGACGAAGTACATCTGGAACGTTAACAAATTTCAAGGGTAAAACCACAGGCTGCCTGTGAACTCAATGCACCTCGCCCTCCACACAACGAGAATGGAGCTTGATATTTATCCTTAATGGGTGTACTATCCTTCTTTCTCTGTGTCAAGTTGTAGTGTGTACTCGAGCTTTTGTAAGAATGTCAAGAAAACTTGAAGACCCGCCAAACCATCTGTTTATATAGCTTTTATATATCTTTTTGTGCTGCTGTAAAACTGAATGCATATTTATGAGGTTTGTTCTTTAATCTCTATGGTGTTCAGAAATTCCTGTCCCAATCATGTTGGTTTTGCGAATTTCCGTTCCTTGGAGTTAATTTCAAGAAAATTTCTAGGGATCCGGACCAAATCTTTCTTGCATGAACAATAATCTATCAGAAGTGAACGTATATTGAAATGTTGAATACAAAGTGTCAAAAACATTCATTGGTGGTTAGCCTTTAAAATGAATGGTTCAGCTTTGAAATCACTCATATCATTCAGTTAACTGAGTACTGACTGTAAGAGAACGAGTGCAACACAGGAATTAGAGAGAAAAGCCAGAGAGCAAGTCATCAGCCATCAATCTCTGGTGGTGCATTTGCCCTCATTTGTAAGAAAAGGAACAAAACGGTGAACACAAATATGGTGGCAGCAGGTAAGAGAATGTTGAGGCAAGCAGCGTTGCTCCAGATTGTATAGCCGAGGTATGTGTTGTCGTAAACATCTGCATCATTTTGATCACCTTCGCATTCCTCATGGTCATGGTAGTATTCATTATCATCATCATCATCCTGATCAACTGCTTCAAAGTATTCACACTCATCATCATCTGACGTATCAGCAACATGTTGAATAGCATTCCCCATTGAATGATCGCGATGCTTGATCATTGTTCCGTGAGCCCTTTTTATCATTGTTGAATATTCTTTGTTTTGATATCAATGGCAAAGCGATTCCTTGCACTTGACTTCTTTTCAGTTTCCTGCAGGAAAGGCAACCAATACTTGGCAAATCTGAAGAAAACTTGATTTGTAGGTTAAACTTATATAGAATCAATTTTTTAATTTTTTTTTATATATTGACCTCTATCCATTAATCATATAAACAGGTAGACATGAGATACAGAAATCCTTGAGACAGAGGATCTCATAGCCAGGAATAGCCTACTCATCTGCAGGAGAGGAAAAGCATCCCTTGTAATGGAAGTAGGTTTATATTACATCATTTGAATACACATTATTGATGCCTTAACAGTTAACACTCTTACACTACATTTATTAACATTCACTATTACACATGATGACAGGAATCCTCAACAGGGTAAAGGAAGATCTTTAAAAACACCAGTCATCCAGACTCAGAAAGTGGTGTTGAAGCACTTCCTGATTCTAGACTCAAGAAGTGGGTGTCGACGAACTTCCTGAATCTCTTTTTGTATTGCTTGGGGGGCAAAACAGTTGATAACTTGTCCTTGGGAGTAAATGGAGTCATGATCCAGTATCTGAGCTCCTTGTCCCAGGTAAACTGCTTAAGATAGTCTACGATGCCACAAACCAGTTCGAGACACTGAGTATCCACACCCACGGCTAGAGAATAATCCATCACGTTGCAAGACTGGAAAGGGAAGTTAAACAAGTTATCATCATTCATGGAAACAAGAAAGATGCGTTAAGAGTTTAGAGCAACTCACACTCAGGAAAGAAGTGTCGTTCCACACTGCCTGCTGCAGATGTCGCTTTGATTTCCTGCTGACATGAAGCGGTGAAACTTTCATGTCATCTATAAAATTTTGATCCAGGAGAGCACCTGCTGAACCGTTGCTTGGAGGAATAGCTCGGGAATCTGGAGCCCCTTTTATATCGTACTGCCTGTCCATCCGTCGACCAGATGACAGATTCTCCATCACCAACACATTGTGTGTGATCTCCTCCCCATTTGCTGCCCTCACAACAACCTGAAAAAAAAATTCATAATTGTCAAGAAATAGGGAACAATCGCCAGAACAAGTCGAAAAGGTAGAGAAGCCTAACCAGGCTAACCTGGTAAATGCCAAGAATTTTGGCAAGGCAGGTCTTACTTCCAAATTCATTGCACTCTTTCAGGTACTTAAAGTAACTTCCAGCAAAGTTCATAAATGCATCGTATTCTTCGCTTTCAATTTCCCTGACTATAAACCAATCATCAAGCATTTTTGCAGCAAAAGATTTACCCTTTCCACCTTCAGCATCCAAATTCTTACAGCGGCTCAGGGAAGCGATATACTCAACTTCAAGACAACATAGTTCTCTCAGTAGACGGAACTCCCTAGAATATACACATACGACAGAGTATTTATACTCCCCAGAATACATACTCTTGCCCATCGAGATTTCACAGTGACTAACACCATGTGAAACTGAGGAATTCAATGAATACAAACCATCAAAGATCGATGACTCTTGGAATTCACTTGGATCCATTAGGAAAGCCAAAGCACACGCAATTATGTTCGACAGTTCATTTTCATAATCGGATAAGATGTAGTCATTTGAACCAAGAGGAATGTGCAGCCTTGAGCCCTCATCAGACATCACTTTCTGGACCACGGATTCTGCAGCGTAGCTACCAAAGGATTCAAATTTTGGCAAGTTTCCACTCTGAAGATCCTCCATATATGTATGCCGAATGTCAGAAAATGGTGCCCACATAGAAGCTTTATCAAAAGATGAGTTCGAATTGATTTGCTTGGGGTCTGATGGATGCAAATCATGTAACCTTCGGTCCCATATACACGCCTCCAGCAGCATATCCAGGCGAACTACATTCAAGTTTAAAATTTTCCAGACAGCATCGCCTTGGGGTTCGTTCTTGATGGAGGTTTGGATATCATCCTAATATTGAATAAAGAGCAGCAAATAGAACAAAACCAGCACAAACAGACTAAGCTTAATCATCATATTGTTGTAAGAAACTGGAGAAACTTTGTATTTAGCACAAACAATCAAATTCTAACCTGAAATCTTGATTTTTCCTCATTCAGCATCTCCATGATATCACTAAATTCCTTATTAGCACCATGGATGTTTAGCGGCTCTCCATCGTATTGTTTTTCCAGATCCCTCAAGGATTTTTCGATCTCAAGAAACATTGACATCCCTTTTGAATGCACCTGAAACAGAGGAAGTGAAGAACATCAATCAAAAGAATAAAGTTAAAAAGTACTAGTAATTACTTATTCAGCATATTCACTGGTTTGAATAAAATGTTCTTACACTTTCATAGTCTTTCTTCAAAAAGTCCCCCAAGATTGTTGGGTTGAAGCTCATCTTCTTAGGTGACAAAGCTACCGAATATACCGAAGCTGGAGAATCCTTGGACATTGCACCCGCAGCACCTAATCTGCATATCGACCTTAGATGTTACAAATATTGCTCACAAAGTTGTACATCAGCTGTCAGTCATATGAAAATGAAACAGATAACATGAGTGAAAAGGTGAAACTGCTGTACAGTCAATTGACATTCTAAGTTCCAACAGAAATTAAAAAAGCTTACAATTCAAGAACTCAAAGAAAAAGAGGCAGCTTGATCGATGATCAAAAGAAGAGTGAAAGAAACTGAGGGTAGTGAATCCAAGAAAGATTGTGGGAGTGAATTTTAAATTGGAGAAGCAGAAGCATTCGTTGACAAGGAAGCAAGAAACGAGCTATCCTCAAGAGACAAGTGTTGGAACTTTGGTGAATTAAAAAATAAAAATAATAAAAATTCAATCTTTACCAGGAGGTTACTGTAAGTCTGTAACGGTGCCATGTGTATGCCGATTGATGACACCTGAGCCTTATGACAACAAGAAGTCAATTCATGATCGATTTAAAAAAGAAAAACAGCGCCACCCTTTGCATAACAAGATACCACGCAAGTGATGATGAGGTTACTAAAGAAAAACTTTTGAAAAATATACCTCGTATTACAGCAGGGCACACCGCTGACCGTACACCAGGTGCAAATGCTATTTGCACTGTCGCTTGTATTTTTGCCGATGAATCGTTCAACTTTTTTTGTTTTGTTATTAAGGAAATCAAAGATTCCAATCGAGGACGCAGTGCAGTATCTTCTTTCAACTCCAAAAACTGCTTGCCACAGTCCAGCTTGACAAGCAAAATATTGTAAACGACTCTGTGAAAGAACAAATAAGCGCCCATGGCCTAATGGATAAGGCGCTTGACTTCTAATCAAGCGATTGTGGGTTCGAGTCCCACTGGGCGTGTATTTTTTTTTTTCCCTTTTTTACATTTTATATATATAAAAAAAAAACCTTTCCAAACAAAACTAGAGCGCAGGGAACCAAGTTCCAACCCATCATATGCAGAAACCCAAAATCATTACATTCCGCAGCACTGTTAATTAGATTTGCTTCAAGTTCTCCCAGATCGATATACATCAGCAAAGAAAATGATTCTAAGAAGAAAGGCCTTCCCACATCCAAATCTCAAATCCTCACTCACTCGATTCCAAACAGCCAACCATAACAGAACGATTTCACAAGAATTAATTTGTATAGAAAATACTTACACATACAAATATGTACTTATAATTATTAGATCCACAACGCAGTAGATGTTTTTACAGCAGGGTGATCGATAAAGGGACATAAAACCTGTAACATTAAGGATTATTGATTTATTCTATTTATGGCAACTCGATTCTCAGGGGTAGGAATAGAAGCAGCAGAAGCAGCGACAGCACCGCCTGAAGCAGCTACACTGAAAGTAGCGAGGGTTTCGACGGTTTCCATGGTTTGATGGTGCAGAAGACGACTTTTGCCCGCCGCCGGACGCAGCAGTTTCCATCGCCATCGGAGCGGTTCCACTTCCACAACAAACACCCGGTCGCACTTTATTTCAAATTCTGCGTAACAGTTACGAATCCCTTTTTTACTTTTTAGAAAAACTGCTCCCACTCCCGGATAAAATAAAATTACAATTATAGTCCTTTTAAGTATCAATTTTTTTACGCATAAGTCATTTTCTTTGTTTTTAATCTGCTTAATATAGTCAAACAATAAAAGATGTAAGATCATCCATGAAAGTCACGCATCAGATTCAAACCACTAGTTTCCAAGAAAAAAAAAAGCATTTTAAAAAAAAAAAACAAAAAGAAAAGAAGGCAAAAGACAAGGGGAAACAAGAAAGAAGGAAAACAAGTTGTAGGTTATAAGACATCTCTTCTATTACAACAAGAAGCAAATGGTATGACTCGTCTAGGACATTCTCTCAATCCGAATCCTCCCCACGACAAATAAACACAAACAAATAGTATGTAAATTAACTGGACAGGGCCACCAGCAGTGGATCCATTCCATAGCTCAATACAATCTTCGAAATCACTAATCTTGGTAGAAACGAGATCTTTGGCGAACTTGAAGGTGGGGATAATTTGGATGCTGGTTGTGCTCGTTCCCTTCTTCGTACGGTGCTCCTTCCTCGTATTGATAAACCACCGGTCCTGAAAATGCAACCCGGCCTTTCTTGTTCTTGTTCTTGTTCCCGGCACTGACATCATTGTATGATGCTTCATCATGCTCATAAAGATTGAACGACGAATTGCCAAAACCAGACTTGACAATCTTGTTTCCATGTCCCCTGCTGTTGGAGGGCTTCTCCTCCTCATCTAAATATGATTCATTGTTGTTTTCCCTCAACAACTTGGGTGGTTGTGGTTCCACTTCCACAATGTTGTTTCTTTGAGTTCTTGCAGAAGTGTAACCATTTGGTGCTACTGCCCGAGACGATGCCTGTGCTGCTAACTGGGAAGCCTCTATCACCGTGTCGTGCCCAATGTTATCGCTTCTTTTGTTATCCTCGGGGGGGATATAATCCTGCAACGTTTTACGGACTCTCCTAGCCTGAGGCGGCGGATGCACCATGCCCCCAGCGCCGGCCCTCCTCCTCCTCCTCGCTTCTTCACGGAATTTAGCATCGATCTCTTTGCTCGGTGTGTACTTTGGCAGAGTCGACGGATCACAAGCGTAAGGCCTCGTACTAAAATACTTGGTATTCAGCGCAGACGAAGCACTCCCACGCTTATAAGGCTCGATGGACAGCAACGTATCGAGGAGATCGACTGCCGTTTTGGGAAGCTCCTTGCATCGGTCGCGCAGGGTGGTCTCGTAAGGATACTGAGGCTTGAACATGTTGGCTAAAGGAAGCTTCGACATTCTCCAGTAGTCATCCGGTGGAGATCCGCACAGCCTAAAAATTTTATGCAGCTGCTCCACCTCTGTTCTGCCTTTGAGAATCGGCCGGCCGATGAAAAGCTCGGCGAAGACGCACCCGACGCTCCATAAATCGACGGCCGGACCGTACTCGGTCGACCCCAAGAGCAGCTCGGGAGGGCGGTACCACAGAGTTATAACGCGGCTGGTTAAGGGTTGCTTGTTCCTAGGCGGCATGAAATTGGCGAGACCGAAATCGGCCAATTTGAGAATCCCTTCGTTGTTGACCAAAATGTTGGATGTTTTGATGTCTCTATGCAGGACGCCTCGCGAGTGGCAGTGTTCGATGCCGCTCAGGATCTGCCTCGTGTAGCATTTGATTTGGGCTTCGGTGAATCGGATGTCGGGAGACGAGAGGAGTCCGGCGAGATCGTGCTCCATGTACTCGAAAACGAGGAATATGTTGTTGGAGAATCGGGAGGTGATGATCCCCTCGAGCTTCATCACGTTGGGGTGATCGAGCAGGCGGAGGATCAGGATTTCCCTGGCCATGAACTTGACGCTCTCCGGTTGGTAACTGTCGAACCTGACTTTCTTAACGGCCACCATTCGGCCCGTTTGTAAATCCCTGGCGCGGTACACGTCGCTGTACGTGCCCTGGCCGATTTTATCCAGGCGTTCGAAGGAATCGGCACGGAGAGGCAGCCAGCCGTCGATGGCTTCCCCGGCGACGGAGGAGAGCCATTCGGGCCAACCGGCGGCGACGAGCTCGCCTTCCGTTAAACGCCTGAGTTTGAAGGTGAAGGAGGTGGGCTTTTTCCTGGAGGATCCCGTCCTTGGGGGTTTGAAATTAGTATCGGAATTTTGATCGGAGTAATCCCCCTGCTGCTTCTCCAAATCGGGGGGATCGTGGAAGGAGAGGGAGGCGGATTGGGTGGGGACGAGGGAGGAGGAGTAGAAAGCGGAACGGGGGATGGGGCGATGAGAGCGGCGGCGCATGGAATAAGGAGAGGAGGGGTCGAAATCGGGGGAGGCATGGGAGAGGACATTTTTGGAGCTGATACAACCCATGGGCTGGAGCGCAATAATAAAACCCTAAAAGCCAGAGCGGGAGCGGGAGCCGAATGTCGGAGGGGGAGGGAGGGAGGGAGGGAGGCCAGGACCAGACCAGACCAGACCCCCTACAACATCCGGCCGGTACGGTGGGGAACGACGATGGAAATGGCCTGGAAATGGATGAGAAGAGAGGCCTATACGTAGCCGTGAAGGGGAAGGGGGGGCTGTGCCTGTGGTGGATCGCCATGGTGGTTTGATGTCTGGTTAGTTTGGCGGGAGAGATTTGCGGAGAGGAGACAGGGAAAGCATTCGTTTCTACTTTCCATTTTCCATCCTCAACTATTTTTTTTTTTATCTATTTCCTTCCTGCTGCACCAAAGTTAACATCAAACATTTTTTCTTCTTTTGCAAATATATACTACCTTCGTTGAATAATGTTTGATTCGATTTTTTAACACAAATAAACACTGAGATCTTGTTAAATTTATCTAATCAAATAATTTTATAGTAATATTAAGTTTTAATAATTTTTTATTTTATAAAATTTGATATATTACTCTTTAAAAATGGGTATAATTGAATTAAATTTGGAATGTTAAAAAAAAAATTTGATGATGGAGGGAGTATGTTATTAGTATATGAAGTACTTACTAGTACTTCCTCAATTTTTTTAATTGCTACAGACCCACAGTACACGTAGTCCAGTGCACATTTTAAAGGTACAAGTAACGCTTGTATTGCTCTCCCACAACCCCGTTTTCACGGTTTAGGCTGCTCCCATCTCGAAGGTTTAAAAATTCGATAAAAATTACACGACGGGACGAATCTAAATAGATCTTACTTGACTATATTTTAACCAATATCACTAAGTCAAACTGTTCGCGTGGAAAGTATCATCTTTTACAAATGTACCAACAATTACAAAAGGGATGAAGTACTTTTCTAGTCTCACTCTTTAGTCTTTACCTCTTTACCATTCAACAACGGAACTACCTGACAAAAATTTGGTAATTCAATTCCATCAACATAATCTGCATCTTACATTTGAGCTAGGATGTCAATCCAGTATTTCATCATCGCTAAATCACCAAATCCCCTAAACAATTAAATCCATAACAGATTTATCCATACTTCATTTTAACCAAACTCCAAAATACTATACCTCACCTTCTAGAGGAACGAAAGCTTTCCAACCATAATGGTACCTGAGAATCCTTTTGCACAAAAATCAGGATACTAACATCTGCTTTCCAATATTAATTACTGCTATTATGTCTGATAAAACATTGTTATTCATACTTTTAATACAATGTTTGAACTTTATAACCTGTACTTTTCATTGAGATGTTGATACAGGTGTTGGCACTTTGCTTTGACGACGACAGTTACCAGACTCGACTAGGTTTAATGATTTGTATATATAGTTGTATTGAGTCTGTAATTTGGTAGAGATTGAGTTTTCACTGTTTACATCTTTAGTGTATACGTCTTGAGAGATTTTCATTGTTCTTGAGTCTTCAAGAAAGTTAGTTAAGTTTTTCAAGATTGTTATGCATTGAAGAACTTGAGTTGTATTTTGATATGCGCTTATTGTAAAAGTCTGGAGAAGAGGATTCAGGTGGATTAAAGAAGAAGAACGAAGAAGATCAGATTCAAGGAGATTCTGGAGATACGGATCAGGAGGTGTTCCTGCAGACTGTTGTTGAGGGGGAGTCTTAACAACAGTGTTCGTCTAGATAGTTCGTCTAGTGTTTGAGTCCGTTTCTAGTTTGAATCTAGGTTGAAGTCTGTAGAGTTTTTGGTTCTTCTTAGTCTAGATCGCCTGGATTGGAATCCCCCAGATGTAGGTCTCACGACCGAACTGGGTCAACAAATTCTTGGTGTTTTTACTGCTTTCCATTAACACAAAGTTACAACACACGGCTAACGACGATAACTGAATCTTGGTTAAAAGGGACCTTCAATTTGGTATCAGAGCTGATTCTCAAACGTAGCTGAGAAAAATCCATTCACTTTCAAGATTCAAGAATCATGATTCGAGAAGGAGCATCGAATGCACGACCACCATTGTTCGACGGAAATGACTACGCCTATTGGAAAGCAAGAATGAAGAACTATCTTCTAGCACAAGGAGAAGAGGTCTGGGAGTCTGTTCTTGAGCCATGGACACATCCAATCAGAGAAGACAAAGCCCCAGAAGGATCGACTGAACCTGCAAAAATTCGTCTAGCAAGAAAGTCCGAATTGACGCAAGAAGAGAAGAGTCTACGGCAAGCAAATTACACGGCTCTCAACGCAATCAGCGGTGCCATGGACGAACCTCAATTTCGAATGATTACAAATTGCACAACCGCATACGAAGCATGGAATTTCTTGGAGACACAGCACGAAGGTTCAGAGGACGTTAAATCTACCAGGCTACATCGGATCGAGTCTATCTTCGATAGTCTGCGGATGACGAATGATGAAGATGTTACAACATACTATGGACGATTCATCGACATTGTTAATCAAGCTACTGCATTAGGAATGACCTTTGAAGGACCAAAATTGGTGAGAAAATTCCTCAGATCAGTTTCAAAGAAATATTCAGGGAAGGTTTCAGCCCTTGAGGAAGTAGAGAAAATCAAGACCATGTCTCTTAGAGAATTAGTGGGAATCTTGCAAACATATGAGATGAACCATCTTGCAACCGAGAAATCCCAGAAGAACATCGCATTCAAGGCTGAAGAGGATGTTACAGAATTTACAAAAGATGATGTATCTTTTCTCTCCAAGAAGATTGCAAAGATGTTGCAGAACAAACGCTTTCAAAAGTTCCAGTCAAACAGAAACTCGATTAGAAGTTCTGACGCGCCATCAACAACCAAAACGCAGAATTTCAAAAAGGAGAAGAAATTTGATGGGAAATTTCGAAAGCCTAAGAAAACAAGAGATGATGAAGATACTGAGAAAGACAATGAAGTCATATGCTTTGAATGTGGCGGGAAAGGTCATGTCAAAAAGGAGTGTCCTACAGGCAAGAAGAGGAGAGGAAAGGCACTACAAGCTACACTAAGTGATGATGATGAGTCAGAAGTTGAAGCCTCTAATGAACAATCTAGTGATGAAGAAGAAGTTGTAGCATATATGACGAGAGAAGCCAGCCCTACTCCTATGGAAGGTAATCCTGAGTCAATATAATTAATTGCTGACATTTCCTCTATTGTTTCAGGTGAATCAGGTAATCTTTATGCTGAGCTTGTTGAAATCTATGAAGATCTTAAGGAAGAGTTTGATGAAACTGTCCTGGAAAAACAGAAGTTGTTGAAACAACTCACAGACATCGAGCTGACACTTAACAAAGTAGAATCTGAGAAAGTTAAAGCTGTTGATGATCTAAATGCTTTGAAGACAGAGTATGAAGAGGTCAAGGTTCAGAACTCAACATTGTCCAAGGAAAAGGAATCTCTTCAGAAAGAGTTGATTGTTTTGAAAGACCAAATTGCTGATTTGAAGAAAATGGCTAAGAGTAAGGGCAATCTGGATGAAGTACTTTCTATTGGGAAGAGCTATAAAGATATGAGAGGAATTGGTTACAAGGATCAAGGATCTACTGGAAAAAGACTGTTTGTTAGTGGAGGAAACCTAAATGCTGAGTCTAGTTCATTATCTCAACAAGATGTTGCCACATCATCCAAACGA
Organism: Hygrophila difformis; assembly: GCA_030278955.1. Classification (NCBI taxonomy): domain Eukaryota; kingdom Viridiplantae; phylum Streptophyta; class Magnoliopsida; order Lamiales; family Acanthaceae; genus Hygrophila; species Hygrophila difformis. The sequence goes on from JAOANR010000011.1 coordinate 637,543, forward strand.
CGCCGAGAGCGTGTTTACTGCAGTCTTCCTGGCCATACAGCTGAAACATGCATGAGAATAGTTCGTGATCTTATGAACGGACGTCCAGTGGTTTGGCCTAATGATGATTTGAAGAAGAAGATCATTATTCAGAAAGAATGGGTGCCTAAGAGAAAAATATCTCAATGTCTTGTAGTTCTGACTTCACAGCAACAACTTCGAAGTAAGAGATGGTACTTTGATTCAGGCTGTTCAAGACATATGACTGGAGATAAAGTGATTCTGAGCAATTTCACTCCTAGAGATTGTGGAGATGTTGTTTTTGGTGATGGTGCAAAGAGTAAGATTACAGGTTTTGGTAATATAGAGAGTGGAGATTTATCTCAACTTTCTAAGATTTATCATGTAGAAGGGCTTACTACTAATCTCATTTCTATAAGTCAATTATGTGATGAAGATGCTCTTGTTATCTTTACTAAGCATTTTTGTGAAGTTTTTGATTGCAGGAGAAATAATATTTTGACAGGGAAACGCTCTAAGAATAATTGCTATACTTTGGAAGTGAATCTGGCCAAGGCACTAGTTAGCAAAGATGATCTTACAAACTTGTGGCACAAAAGGCTAGGACATATCAACTACCAAACCTTGTATAAGCTGAGCTGCTCCAATGCTGTCAGAGGGTTGCCAAAACTTCATAACAACAAAGATCTTACCTGTGTTGATTGTTCTAAAGGGAAGCAGACACGAACCAAACACAAGAAGACTGATGGAATCTCAACAAGTCACTGCTTAGAACTTATTCACATGGATCTTATGGGTCCTACAGAAACTGAAAGCCTAACTGGCAAGAGGTATACTTTAGTTCTTGTAGATGATTTTTCGAGATTTACTTGGGTCTGTTTTCTCAGGAGTAAAGATGAAGCATTCCAACATTTTGAGAGATTGAGCCTAAAGCTAATGAATGAGAAGCAACTCAAAATCAAGAGAATAAGGACTGATCATGGACGTGAGTTCGAAAACCAGGAGTTCGAACAATTCTGTAACAACCATGGAATTTCTCATGAGTTTTCTGCACCTAAAACGCCTCAACAAAATGGAATTGCTGAAAGAAAAAACAGGACTCTTCAAGAGATGGCACGGTCTATGCTACATGCTAGCACACTTGGCAAGTCTTTTTGGGCCGAAGCAGTTCACACAGCTTGTCATATCATCAATCGGGTGCTGTTACGACCTCATACCAACGACACACCTTATAAAATCTGGAATGGTAACACTCCTACTCTTAAATACTTTCATATTTTTGGATCAAAATGTTTTGTCTACAGGGATAGGGAACATCTTAAAAAGTTTGATGCAAGATCTGAAGAAGGATGGTTTTTGGGTTACTCAAATAACTCAAGAGCTTTTCGGGTCTATCTAACTCAAGCTAAGAAAGTTACTGAGTCAGTCAATGTATTGTTTAAAGATCAGTACAATCTACCATCTAGAGAACTGGATGATCCAGTACCTAGTGTTCCTACTTCCAGTATTTCAGAAGCACCTGTAGTTGAGACATCCGATCAACATCAGTTTGAAGGAGTTGATATCGATGATGATGAAGAAGATCAATCTGAGCAACCTTCAGAAGAGTGTGTAGAAAGTTCTGAAACTACTGCTTTGGATAAGAAGAAGGGTCCAAGAACTCTGAAGCATCACTCACAACAAGATATTATTGGTGATCCTAGCGCTCAACGTCTTACTAGAAGCAAGAGAGTTAATTACAGAGAGTTGGCAGGTTTAAACTGTTTCATATCTAAAGTGGAGCCAAAGAATGTATCTGAAGCCCTTATGGATGAATATTGGATAGCAGCAATGCAAGACGAGCTGGTTCAATTCGAAAGGAATGATGTTTGGGAGTTGGTCGAACAACCACAGAACATCAATGTTATTGGTACTAAGTGGGTCTTTAGGAACAAAACAGATGAACAAGGGAATATCATCAGGAATAAAGCACGCTTGGTAGCTCAAGGTTTCACACAAATAGAAGGTTTAGATTATGGTGAAACTTTTGCCCCTGTAGCTCGGATGGAAGCTGTCAGAATTCTACTAGCCTTTGCTTGTTCTATGGATTTCAAGCTGTATCAACTTGACATCAAAACAGCTTTCTTAAATGGCAAGATCAAGGAGGAGATTTTTGTAGCACAGCCTGCTGGTTTTGAGGATCCAACTAGACCAAATCATGTTTATCGAGTAAAAGATGCACTCTATGGTCTTAAGCAAGCTCCTAGAGCTTGGTATGATCGATTGTCTTCATTTCTTATCTGCAATGGTTACAAAAGAGGAGAAACTGATAAGACGATGTTTATCAAACATGAGAACAACCACTTCATTATTGCACAAGTATATGTAGATGATATTATCTTCGGAGCAACGTCAGAACATCTCAGAAACGACTTTATTAAAGCTATGCAGTCTGAGTTTGAAATGAGTATGATAGGAGAGTTGACTTACTTCTTAGAACTACAAGTGAAGCAACTGGATGATGGAATATTTCTTAGTCAAGAGAAGTATGCTCGAAACATGCTAAAGAGATTTAAGTTGGATGATAGCAAGGTCGCTAGAACACCGCAAGGACAACAACAGAAACTATCTAAGGATGATCAAGGAGCTGATGTAGACCAGAAATTGTATCGAAGTATGATCGGTAGTCTACTCTACTTAACAGCCACTAGACCAGATATCTCTTTTAGCACGGGAGTTTGTGCAAGATTTCAAGCAAATCTAAAGGAGGTGCATTTGAAAGCTGTCAAACGCATCATGAGATATATCAAAGGAACTGTTGGATTAGGCATTTGGTTTTCTAAAAGATCAAATTTGGACTTGATAGGGTATACGGATTCGGATTGGACAGGTTGTAGTGATGACAGACGCTCGACGACCGGAGGCTGCTTTTACCTTGGGAACAACCTTGTGTGTTGGTTTTCTAGGAAACAAAATATAGTAGCACTCTCCACAGCGGAAGCAGAGTATATAGCTGCAACTTGTTGTTGTTCACAACTAATGTGGATGAAGCAAATTTTGAGTGATTATGGCATTAAGAAGGATGATTTTAAGGTCTATTGCGACAATACCAGTGCGATCAACATTTCAAAGAACCCTGTTCTACATAGTCGCAGCAAGCACATCGATATAAGGTATCATTTCATTCGAGACCTTGTAGAAGAAAGTGTGTGCAACATTGAACATATTGGGACGTTAGAACAACGCGCTGACATCCTAACTAAGGCACTTGATGGTGAAAGGTTTGAGACTCTTAGATCGGTAATGGGCCTTTGTTACTCTAATTAGTTCATTTCAAGCTTATGTTTATAATATTATGTATATACTTTTACACTTGATCTGGCCCAAAAGCATTTTCAGGCCCAATTTCATTTCAAATCCGATAAACTTGGCGTGGAGATGTTGTTGCAGCGTTCATGATGACTGCAAAAACTGACAGCCATCACGTCGTACATCAAGAAACCGTCGCCCCTTCACCTTCTTCGTCTCTCTCTTTATAGTGCCGTCTTCTGAGCCTGTGATCGTTCAAGAACCCTCAAAATCCCCAATTTCTGAGAACCCTAATGATCCTGAAGTTGAAAATCCATCCACAACCACTGCAAACCTTACTGATTTGGCTATTGTTGCTGCTGATGAGAATGCTGAGCCGATCAAAGTTGTTCCAGCCCCTGAACAACCCACGAACACTCCCACGAGTCACAATGCTGAAGCGGAAGATCCTCCTACTCAATCTACTCCGCCTCCGACCACTACTGAAGGAGAGCATCCTACTCCAGGAGGAGAAGAAAATGTTGAAGTGGAACACGACATTCTTCCTCATGACGAGCCATCAAACCCTGACCCTGTGTCTCAGGGTGAGTCACCAGAAGTCCAAACTGAGCCTCGACGTCCAGCCACACGATCTTCAAAGAAAAAGAGGAGTTCGTCTACTTCAGATGTCAACACTTCTGTCAAACGACCGCGCACGAGGCAGTCCCCTGCTGATCCTAAGTCGAAACGACCTTTCAACAAAAACTACTTTACAAAGGAAATGATGGAGTTTGGTACAAGTGATCTCGCTCATAGGAAGTTCATACCAGAGGAGGCTTTCACTCACAAGACTTACTCCGAGCTGGGATTTGATGAGTTTTTGGAGGAGAGACACTTACTGAAATGGGCGAATATCTTCAAGTCTTATTCTCCAACACTGGTGAGAGAATTTTATGCCAATCTTTCTTCTGATCTCTTAAGTGCAAACTCACCATGGGCAGGAAAGATCTACATTCGAGAAAAGTTTATCACACTTACCCCTGCCACTATCAATGAGTTGTTGGAACTCCCTCCTAACGACGACCTCGGCGATGCTTTGGAGTACCTGCCTCAAGAGCCTGCTGAACTTGCTTTTCATATTTCCAATGAACGTGCTTTTGATTTTGGAAGACGCGAGTGCAGTTCTTCTGATCTAACCATGAAGTTCCATTGTCTGTACCACTTCTGTCGTGCGAACATTCTTCCAACGTCGAATGCTTCTCAACCTTCATTGGAGATGGGTAAACTTCTGTACATTATTGATACTGGGATTGAGCTAATGAATTTCGGTCTTCTTGTCTTAAAAAGGATGTTAGGTTTTACTCGGGACAACATATCTAAGGCTGCAAGTCTTCCTTATCCGGCCTTGATTACTCTTTTGCTTTATAAGCATGGTATCAAGGTTGATAAGACTGAACTTGTCAAGATCAATGTCCATGCCCCTACTCCTAATCTGCGGGACAAGCACAATGACTTTAAGGAAGGCCCTCCTCCGTCTGGAACTGATCGAGTGCAGCTCATTAAAGCCGAATTGCTTGCACTTAGTGACAAGCAGACGAAGATAAGTCAGGAGGCCATTGCTACAAAAAGGAAGATCAATCAGCTCATCAGTATGCTCCCAGGTTCATTGTCCCCAACAAGGAAAGGTTCTTCAAGCACTGCTCGTACCTCTGAGCAGAATCCCTTTGCCGATGAAGAGGACTCTTCAGATGGAGTTGTATGATCCATCAAGGGGGAGTAATTTGTGGTTTCTGGTTGTGGTGGTTTGGTAAACTCTAAACTTTTTGAACTTTATGATGTTTTTGACTGGATGTTGGATGACTGTTATAACTTTGAACTGATGCCATTTGCTACTGCTATGCTTGTTTTGGTTTTTGCTTGCTTATTTGAACTGTCGTCTATGATATTAATGTTGGTATTCTGAATTGGTGATATTTTGATTTGAATGTGCTAACTTGTGCTCATTTGATTTACTGTTTGAAACCTGTTTGATGGATCATCATCTCCATGAAATGTGGGGGAGATTGTTAATACAATGTTTGAACTTTATAACCTGTACTTTTCATTGAGATGTTGATACAGGTGTTGGCACTTTGCTTTGACGACGACAGTTACCAGACTCGACTAGGTTTAATGATTTGTATATATAGTTGTATTGAGTCTGTAATTTGGTAGAGATTGAGTTTTCACTGTTTACATCTTTAGTGTATACGTCTTGAGAGATTTTCATTGTTCTTGAGTCTTCAAGAAAGTTAGTTAAGTTTTTCAAGATTGTTATGCATTGAAGAACTTGAGTTGTATTTTGATATGCGCTTATTGTAAAAGTCTGGAGAAGAGGATTCAGGTGGATTAAAGAAGAAGAACGAAGAAGATCAGATTCAAGGAGATTCTGGAGATACGGATCAGGAGGTGTTCCTGCAGACTGTTGTTGAGGGGGAGTCTTAACAACAGTGTTCGTCTAGATAGTTCGTCTAGTGTTTGAGTCCGTTTCTAGTTTGAATCTAGGTTGAAGTCTGTAGAGTTTTTGGTTCTTCTTAGTCTAGATCGCCTGGATTGGAATCCCCCAGATGTAGGTCTCACGACCGAACTGGGTCAACAAATTCTTTGTGTTTTTACTGCTTTCCATTAACACAAAGTTACAACACACGGCTAACGACGATAACTGAATCTTGGTTAAAAGGGACCTTCACATACATTTGAATATATATTTTGTATGGATATATATTGCGGTGTCAAATAATATAAAATGAAATCTTAACTAAAAGAAAACACAAGACGGTAGGTTTAGGAATAAACTAAGACCTTACTTAAACAATTAATAAGAACCTCATATCCTTTCTATTCTATTCAAGTCAATTGTTATTCGTGTTGGTTGTTTAAAGGAGAAATTAAAATCAGTAAACCGATAATAGTACTCCCTCCGTTTTCAAAAAATTGAAACGGGCCCACAGTGCACGCAGTCCAATGCATATTTTAAATCATTAATAACTCAAGTTCGGTACAAGTAAAAATTTTAAAAGTTTCATATTTAAAAACTACTCGACGAGACGAATTTAACAAGATCCCACTCGACTATATTTTAACTTGTATAACTATGATAAAACTTTAACTCAAAGTTCGTGTGTGAATAGTACCTAATTTCCAAACATTACAATTTTTCAAAGACGGAGGGAGTATATAGTATTATCTATTAGTACATATATTTGCTCTAACTAGCTAGCTAAATGGTCATCATCATCTTTTGTTAAAAAGTTGTAGAGTACTTAGAGACAAATTAATTCTCAGAAAAATTGAAGAAATTGTAGGAGACGACCTACAGAATTAAGTAGAGCTAGGTTGTAATTAAATGGAAACTAAAACTATCATCAGACAGACAATGATACAGCATTACATGTACATACGATACAGCCCACATGGCATTCCAATGGCCAATGGGTATGTGAGAGTGAGACGACGACTGTTGTGATGACCATGCATCAATCCATTATCATCATCCTCTCCACTGTGGACTAGGTCGTCTTCCCTAATCTACCTATCTTATCTAATTTCTCAACCATTTCATTCAGAATACGCCAATTATATTCTTCTTCAAATTATATTATGCATGTATCAGCATATTACTATTTCATCATTTTATAATAATTTTTAATGTATGTATATATATACAATTACACTAAATATGTGTTTTTAGTTTATTCCTAGCTCTTAATATGGAGTCTTTTTTTACAGTCGGATAAAAAAAAATTCAATTTTCTTATTTTTAAGTGTTCTAGTTTGTGGCTGTATTAATCTCTCTAATTTGAGTATATTATTTTCCAACAATAAGATGATGCATATATTATGTAATAAATTCAAACGTATATTATCACAAACCATAGGTTGGGGTTCGATCCCCACCCGGCCCATATCCCTCCCCTTTATCCCCCTTTGTAATTTGTGTGATTTGGGCTCCCACGCACCTTTGCCGACACATGAGTGTCACTGTTTTAAAAAAAAAAAAAAATGGGGTATCCATCATGATGTCTTAAGTGACAAGAAAAAGTGGGAGTGTATACATATATACTTCCTCCATTTCTTTTTAAGTGTAACAGTTTCCTTTTTCGGGTGTTACGTTTCATAATAAATGTTCCATTACCATATATAAAATGCTTTTAAACGTATAAAACTTTCACTAAAGCACTTTTATTTCTTGCATTAAATCCCGTGTCATTTTCTTATGTTACACTTATTTTGAAACGGAGGGAGTATATGATATATAGGGGAAAAAAAAAACAAAAAAAGTGGGAGTATATACATATCATGATTTGTGCAGCTGTGCTTTGTGCGATCGATATCCATTTCTGGAGCTTGCTTCGCTCTTATTCATAATTATACTTTTTTAAAATTTCTCTACATTAATAGATGTAGTTCATAAGTGTTGTTTTTATGTAGAATTTGGATTACCAAAACTAGTTCATCAAATGTGGAAGACAGCAAAAGCACACTTAATAGTAAGAGGGCAGGCAAACTTGGGGTGGGTGCATGTGCTGCGCTTGTGAAATTGGACCACTTTGTGGGACAAATTAAATAAAAGCGTGCATCTTCCTTACTGTTGTCCGATCTCGACAGTGTCCAAACGCGCTATTTGCATTCACTTATATCCTCTATAAATAGGATATTGTGCTATGCTGTGGATGCATAGGCCTCTAATTAATTAGAAGCATGGGTTTAAGTAAAGGTTTTAGTGCGGTTTTTCTTGTGATGTTGAGTGTGGTGATTTGCTCCGCCGCTAGGAATCTCCTAGAGGCTTCTACCTATTATCCGAATGGCGGCTATGGCGGTGGCGAGGGCGGTTATGGAGGTGGTGAGCATGGGTATGCAGGTGGTGGTGCGGGGAGTGGTACGGGAGGTGGGTATGGCGGGGGAATGCATGGCAGTGGTGGTGGTGGTGGTGGTAATGGCGGTGGAGGTGGAGGGGGTTATGCCGGCGGTGGGGAAATTGGTGCAGGGTATGGGAGTGGGGGTGGTCATGGAGGTGGTGGAGGGTATGGTGGCGGAGGAGGTGTGCATGGAGGTGGTGGAGGGGGCGGAGGTGGTGGTGGAGGTGGAGGAGCGAGTGGGGGGCATGCGGGAGGTTATGGTGGGGGCCAAGGGGGAGGCAGTGGAGGTGGATATGATAATTACGGGGAGTATGGTGGAGGCGGCGGTCATGGCGGTGGGAGCGGCGGCGGTTATGCTGGTGGTGCGGGAGGAGCTGGTGGGTACGGCAGCGGTGAGGGTATTGGTGGCGGTGCGGGCGGCGCGCACGGTGGGGGTTATGGAGGAGGTGAAGGAGGCGGTGCTGGTGGAGGTGGAGGATATGCGGGTGGTGGTGCAACCGGTGGTGGATATGGAGGTGGTGGTATGCATGGGGGAGGCTACGGCGGTGGTGAGGGAAGTGGGGCCGGCGGCGGCGGCGGCTATGCTGGCGGGGGTGGGTATACGGGTGGAGGCGGTGGGCATGGTGGCGGAGGTGGTGGTGGTGGGGCGACGGGAGGGCCTGGGGGAGGTTATGGTGGGGGCACCGGGGGTGGAGCTGGAGGAGGCGGTGGATATGCCGGTGGTGAACAGGGTGGTGGGTACGGTGGAGGCTCGGGCGGCGGACACGGCGGAGGTCATGGTGGGTATGTTCCCTAGAGGCAGAAAGCACATGCAGTAGAGGAAGCAACTATCCTGCAATTATCAAAGACGGATGATATATTCATCCATCGTATTTGTTCTATAATTCTAATGATATAGTATTTGATGTCAAACTTAAGTAATTTAAAGTTGGCTATAATTATGGTGTGGATGTATGGCATTGGATTGCCTGTTATTCTATTAATTTACATTATATATATGTTGCATTATAGTATTTTTCTTAAAATGATATGCAATATATAAAAGTTGTGTAACATAATGCCGTTCGCCCATTCCCAAACCAATGTGGACATTTTAATTTTTGGGATTCTTGTGGAGAGAAAAATACTTCAAACTGCAACCAATTGATGGAATTTTATTTTTCATTTGACAAACTGTTTTTCTTTTCAAGGACTTGAATTGGAAAAACGAGAGAAAGAAATACAGTATTACTCTCATTTTTTCAAATAGGGAATTATTGTGCGACTTGAACTTACAATGCATCATATTCACTATATATATATGACCATATTGAATTTTGTCAAATTCCGAAAATATGGATGGCAATTCCACCCGCACCCGACCGTAATCCGACCCACTCGATCCGTTAAAATGGACGAAAATCCGAAAATGTAGATTCTTATAGGGTGGATTGGGTGACGGATCGGGTCGGAGATGAATTTAGGCTCATCCAACCCACCACCCCGATCCATCATCCAACCCATCATCCAATCCACTCATCATCCGCTTTTTTTTATTAAATATATATAAATATATATTTTAAAAAACTATTTCACATTAAATAATTTATTTATTTATATATAAAATAAAATAAATAGTATTAATAACGTTAAAACCCTAGTATTAAAAACTGTGTATATATATATACACAGTTTATTTATTTATATATATATTCTTCATTGCGGATGGGAAGAATTTGATGTTTGACTTGCAAATTGGTATGGAATGAATGGTATTGAGATAAGTTCAATATCCTTTTGGCTCTTTACACTTTCCTTAACGTGATAATTGTTACTTTGCTTGTTGAAATTTTAGTGGGGGATTTGTAATAGTTCAATGTCAAAACATGAATTTATTTTGAATATAAGTTATTGCATCTTTATGTATGTTTAAAATCCACTAACCACCCGATCTACCCGTTTCACCTGTGGTTGATGGGTGGATTGGATTTGGATTGAGTTTTAGATGGACGATGGGTGGGTTAGATGATTAATATAATATTGATGGGTGGAGGTGGATTAAGGCAACTCCAATCCATTGACCATTGCCATCCCTATCCAACAATTAGAGTTATAAAAGACTATAAATCATTCTCTGTTCAATCTTTAAAGCATATAGTAACAATGGGTTTGAGTAGAGGATGTTATTAGTAGGGAAAAGGTGGAAAGGTTGTAGAAGAATCTGATGATTATTTTTTTAAAAAAAAAAAAAATAAAAATCTGGAGCTTATAATGGTATTCAAATTTTCATCAACATATAGTATAGGAGTATAATTTTTTTTTGCTTAACCATCAACATATATATAATTGGAAAAGTTTGAAATTTAAAAATTACTATAAATCATAACTATTTTTCTTTTTAATAATCAAATTCTAAACTTCGCTAAACACTAAACTTTGTTTTTCTACCATCAGTTTTAATTTTTCAAAATTCAATCTCTAAATATTAATTTTAAACTCAAACACCACTATTCAAAATTAATCAATTTAAAATTAGTTTTCACCATTTCAAATTGCAAACTCTAAACTCTTAGTATTATTTTTCAATCATGTCTATCATTCTTTAGAAATGGGTTCAAAAATTTAAAAATACAGTACACATAATCTGGATGAATTCCAATGTACGTAGTAAAATACTACTTCCTTCGTTTTTTTTTTTTTTTTAAAGGTTACACTTCTCATTTGCACGTATGCCAATGCACATTTTTCAACGATTAATAACTCAAATTCGGTACAAGTAAAAATTCTAAAAACTTGATATTTAAAAACTAAAAGATGAGACGAATCCAACAAGATCTCACTTGGCTATATTTTGTCTTCTATAACTATAACAAAAATAGAAATCAAAGTGCTACAATGAACAGTAAAAAAAATCAAAACTTAACATTTTTTAAAAAAAAAAAACAGATTACTTCGTTTCCATCCTTATCATCAACAAGTATAAAAATAGATTATCAATCCCCACTCATCCCCTTTAAATCGACAATCCCTATTTGAACTTACAATGCATCGTATATCATCAATCAATTTTCATAGGGGATGTTTGGGAGTCAGCAGATAGCAGATTCGGAGAGATAATTGTGAGAGGATATGCTGATTGAATCCGCTATATGCTCCTAAATATGCCGGCTTCCAAACATCCCCATACTATATTATAAAATGAGATTTGTCATGAGTCTGTCATACTTTTTCTTCTCATATTAGTAGTCTAAAATATTTTATCATTAACAAATTCAATAAAGTTGCATTTTATTTAAAATTTGTAATTCCCACACAATTACAATATCTATATATATAGAGCAAATCCTAGTTTATAAATTTGAAGTTACCAAAAGACTTTAATTTTTATAAGGTGTCGTTTGGATATTCCTTTGAGAACATACTTATTTACTTGTTATTGTGTATTTATAAATATAATAATCAAATAATTTTTTTGAATTTTTTCTCCAAAAAAATATATTTTATTTAATTTGTATACACATTATATAATTTTTATTATATTGCCTTTTATAAACCAATTATTATCTGATTGGATCTCTTTTCAAAATGCATAATCAGGCTGTAATGCCAAAAAAGAAAAAAGAAAAAAGAAAAAGAAAAAAAAAGAAAAAATGCATAATCAAAAAAAAGAAAGAAAAATGAAAAAAAAAATGCATAATCACTTTGGTTGAAAACAGAAAATGGCGCTTTCTTTGTTTCTCTCCTCAAACACGACTTTTTCGAATCGGGAAATTATCCAAAAGGATCCGAAAAGCGAAGCGACCCCACAAAAATAATTAAAAACTGGCCCCCAAATCGAAGAGGAACCCTAATCCTAGCCGCGCCTCCGTGAATGCAACAACGCAAACGTTTAATCTCTTTATACTGCACATCTGCAATTCTTTCTTCTCCCCCTGCGTGAATCTGTAGGAAAAGTAATCGAATCTCATTTGTTATGTTTTTTTCTCTGGGATTGATGATGTCTTAGGGTTTGATTTATATTAGAGTCACGAAAATCAGGTGAACGACGTGATGGCTGGCAGAGGAAGGTGTCGGGGACGGAGGAGATCGGCGGCCGGAGGTAGGGGCGCCGCCAGAGGGAAGAAAATTGACAGCCATGTCAACAACCCTAATTTGAAGATGGAAATTACTGAAAAGCCCTCGAATTCGTTCGGAATTACTAAACTACCCCCGGATTCGACGGGTGATTTTCTTGATTTATATACTCAAGCTCGCAAAGCACTCTCTTTTGGTTCTCCTTTCGATTCTAATGACTCTCAGGATACTCAATCATCTGTCGCCAATGCCCGTAGTGGCGTGTCCCAGGCGTTGGGTAGGCATTCTTCTGGTGGGAAAAGACACAAGAAGTTGCATCCTGGCTCGGATAAAAAGTCTTGGTATGCTGGGAAGCCGCGGGAGAAGAATGTTTGGGTTGAGACCGAGGAGTATTTTCGAGATTTAAATGTTGAGGACATTGAGAGGCTTGACAAGGTTTCAAATGTTGGGTTGTTTAGCAGCGAGAAGTGTTCCTCGACTCTGTTCTTGAATAATGATGGCAATTTGTGTGATCAAGACGGCATAGTTGATAGAATGCGTACGGATGTCCGCGAGAAGTATAATTTGACATCAGACAACGGGATAGAATTGAATTCTATTCTGCAGAATGAGTGCGATGGAACAAGGTTCCTGGAAGGGAATGTACCTCTTGCAATAGATACTGATGGTTTTAATAGCCGCGCGAAAGAGTTAGGAATTAAAGAACAGAAGAATGGGGAGAAAAAACTGGGTATTGAGAAAGATCGTAGATCGTTTAGTGGTGTAGAATGGCTTTTGGGATCTAGGAGCAAGATTTATTTGGCATCGGAGAGGCCCTCCAAAAAACGGAAGCTCTTAGGGAGGGATGCGGGACTGGAGAAGCTGCTGGAGGCGTGTCCAGTTGAAGGCTCTGAGACCTTTTGTCATTACTGCAGTTATGGGGACATGGGGGATCCTTTGAATCTCTTGATTAAGTGTAGTTCTTGTGATATGTTGGTCCATCAAAGGTGTTATGGAGTTCAAGATGTGGACAGTTCTTGGTTGTGTTCCTGGTGTAAGTGGAAAAATGTTGCGGGGTTAAGTACTGAGAGCCCATGCTTGCTTTGTCCAAAGCAAGGTGGAGCGCTGAAGCCTGTGTGGGGGTTTGGAAGTGAAAAAGAGGTTTCTAAGGTGAAATTTTCCCATTTGTTTTGTTGCCAGTGGATGCCTGAGTTATACCTGGAGAATACAAGGACAATGGACCCAATCATGGGAATGGATAAATTGAAGGACACAAGAAGGAAGTTGATTTGTTATTTGTGTAAGGTTAGGCATGGTGCCTGTGTTCGGTGCAGCAATGGTATGTTTTGCTGCTTTCTTATGTTAAGAGACCTTGTGTCTCTATGTTGAATGAGAGGAGGATGGATGTATGTTATATGTAATCTATTTATATTTGATGAATTCTTATATTGGTGCAGGAGAGTCATAGTTTATCTTTCATGTTCTATTGCATTTGCACATATGATCCTTGGATGGCATAAACAGGCCGCAAAATGAAAACATGAATTTGGATACCTATAAATATGTTAATGTGAATCTTATATTATAATATACTACATATTATATATGTGTATGCATGTCTATAATCTATAGACAATAGGTGATTTGACCTTTTAATTTGTGTTTGGCTTTATTTTGGTGGGAAGAGGTACTAGACAATGGGGCATATGCCATTTCTGTTGTAGTTAATGTGAGTGTTTCTTCGTTATCATTTTTTTCTTCTTTCTCATGATTCATAATCATAGATATGGTGTGCGCGGTGCGCCATGGCAGTGTGGTGGTCATCCCTGATCACCACAGGCACTTGCCTCACCAAGTAGTGAAATGGCATCACCACAGCATGGAGTAACGCCTTATGTGCCATGACAACGCTGCAGGCACAAAATTACAACTGCCCTAAAACCCGAGCCCCAACCCATTTTGTTCAAGCCCTAACTTGTGTGTGTCGGGTCAGATCATATTATAACTATCTGCTTTTGTAGTGTACTATACTATTGTCATTCTATGAAACTAAACTGCAGTTATTTGTATATAAGAACGGTTTATTTATATTCTTTATTTTGTAGTGTTATACCATACTATTGTCATTCTATGAAACTAAACTGTAGTAATTTATATATATAAAGTATAAACGGTTTATTCATATATTTTTAAATTTTTTAAATTTTCATATATTTTGTTTGATAATTCTAACTTTGTTTTGTTTGATGACATTTGGCTGTTCTATGGTAGTATTTTGAATTTGATACATCATAAATGCCAAACTTGATACATGCGCCTCGCTGCAATAGGGCACCCTAACAATTATGGTGATAATGGAATTTTAGCTAATCAAGTGTTCCCTTGTTGTATGTTAGGATCCTGTAGAACTTCTTTTCATCCTATTTGTGCAAGGGAGGCGAGACATAAGATGGAGATATGGGGAAAACTTGGATCTGATGAGGTATGTCCTCTCTTTGGTGATTTTATTTGTAAAACTTTGTAACCACTGCTACTTTTGGTGGGGTTGACTATTTCATGAATACGTGACATTTTGTAGGTTGAATTGCGCGCCTTCTGCTCTAAGCACTCAGGTGTTCAGTGTGACAGTGGTCGTCAGCATACTGGAGAGACGTTTCTGACAGGTGATTTGTTTCCCTTGTTTGTAGGCATCAACAGATACTACCAGTAACATGAATCTTTGAGTAGGGTGCTGGCTAAGAATATTATGATAAGTTTCTCATTTACATTGAAACAGCTAACTTGGATCTTAACAAGCAGAATCATGTGGCTTCTAATGAAGATAAATTGCCTGATGATGGAAGAAATTATGAGTCTCACCAGAACAAAGATGAGCCTCATAATGCTCTCGAGTTTACTGTGATACTGAAGAAGGTATCACAGGCTCATTGGGTTTATTGATGATTCTTGTTTGTTCTGATTATATAATTGCCTCCACTGTTCTTCTGCAGCTGATTGAACTTGGCAAAGTCAGTGTTGATGATGTGGCCTCGGACATTGGTGTTTTGCCAGATTCGTTGAACACAATACTCACTGTAATCCGTCAGTCAACTTTTGTTGCTTCTTCACCCACCCCCCGGTTTTGTGGTCATGATTTAGCAATATTTTCAGGATTCTTGAATGATGCCAGCTGAAAACTTACTCTCTTGTCAAATAATTTTTTATGGATTTTCTATCTGGCACATCCTTTTTCCATCAATCCATCATGCTAATCTGGCCTGTTTTATTTTTCTTTGTACAGGATGCTCACAAGGTTCCTGAGTTACAGTATAAACTATTGATTTGGTTGTTGAAACATGTTCATATTGGGAACCTACAAAATGCTTTGAAGAGTAAGATTACAAAATCTGCAGAAGATCCTGCTGAATGTGTCAATGCTGTCTCAGTGAACACGTCGACTATCTCTGATGTTCCAGTTAAATCTTTTCCACCTCACAGAAGAATCAAAAGCAACCGAAGCAAAGAAGATAAGTCATGCTCCTCTGGGGACAAGAATAATGATGGATTTAGACAGGATGTAAATACACGTCATATCCTGGAAGAAAATTCAAAGGGGCCTTCCAGGGAGAGTTTGTTAAATGATGCCCAGAAGGTATCATTATTGCAGTTGTTTTATTAGTGATTTGACTCCTAGTAAAGTTATATATTTTGTGTGCTTGTCCTGGAGAAAAATTATTGCTGTTTATTTTCGTTGTGATTTATTTACACAGACACACACACACACACACACACACATATTTTGTGGTGTTGTCCTATTTTATGCTGGCAAATTCTTGTTAGTTGATAACTTTTCTGTGATAAATGTAAATGAACTGTGTTGATATTACTATATTTTCCGCGTAGAGGCACCACAATCATCAACCTATTTTTATTTCTTGAATATAGCTACCTTTTACGGCAGAATAGAATCTTATTTTGAGTAATATATCGTCTGTTTGAATTACCTTTCATCATTTACCAGGTGCATTTTTTTTTGCTAAAGTGGAATAATTGCTTCAATCTCTGCAGAGTGTCTCTTTTGATGGTGCTATCAGGCTATGCTTAAATCATGATTAGGTTCTTTTTTATGAGGATTTGATCTGCTGCTAAACCTGACTTTGTACATAATTTGCTCCTGGGCAATTTTATGGAAAAATGCTATATTTTGGAGTTTTTTCTGTGATTTATAGTCACTCTCAGGTTATGCGATGAAACATGTTGTCCATATAGACAAGTTGATATTTATTGCATCTGTTTCTTTTATAATTCATCAAAATCCCATCTCATTATTGCTGAACTTTTGAAATTTCAATAAGCACTTCTTTTTATGCAGATATTAACAGGTCCCCGTTTGTTGCAAGATAATCTGGAAAACTTTTCTCTTAGAAATGAAGGTGAGGTGACTGATCTAATATGTAATTAACTTTTGACAAGTAGTTTTAGCAGGTTTTAATTATAAGCATGCATTTTACATGTTTGGCATTGCCATATCTATAGTTTCTTGTGGAGGTTTGTCCATATAATCATTTTGTGCAACAAAACTATTGGCACTAGCAGATGAACATACAGCCCTAGTTCAGAGCCTGTCTGAAGAGGCTCTAGAAAGAGGAAGCAAACAAGCTCAACAAATGACTACGTGCTCGTTTGCCTTACTGTAAGCAATTGCTTTCTTTATCATGTTACTATTTATTATTATTATTTTTATACATTTGTTATTTCTGTGTTATCTATGTCCCGTCTATATTTATTCTGCATTTTTTCCCGTAGAAATGAGCAAGATGGCCTTGCTTCATCCATCCATCCATCAATCTACAGTAGATTGATGCAGGCCAACATTGAATCACTCCAGAGAACTGCATCCTACCAGTCATCAGGTATTTTGTGTCCAATTTGAGTGTTTTGGGATTTCTTGCGTCCTGTTTGTTAATTAAAAATGATTTGCAGTTCTGGGGAACATTGAAGTTTCGCCCATGGAAGTATCTTCTAGTTCAGTCCTCTGTTGTAATAACAACCCCCAAACAAGTTCTAGAGTCTGGACTTGTAAAGATGGAGAAAATCTCAATCAATTGCTTGAGGCAGAAAATTTGGCTCTCCTTAAAATGTCTCCAGCAGATGAAGTGGAAGGAGCACTTATATATTATCAAGAAAGGCTCCTCTGTAATGCTACTGCAAGAAAACGCACAAGTGGTCTCTGCTCTATTGCTTTTATGCAAATCTTCTATTTGTCTGCTTTGCCCATTTGTTCTATACATAGCTAGGATTTTGTTTGGATTAGAAAGTAGAAACAAGCCTAATTAATGGTCTTTTCTGTTACTAGATGGTTTGATTGCAAAGGTTGTTAAGAGTCTGCCAGAAGAGATTGATGCTGCTGGAGAACGAAAATGGGACACTGTATTAGTCAGTCAGTATTTTCACAACCTTCGGGAAGCAAAAAAACATGGAAGGAAAGAGCGTCGGCATAAGGAGGCTCTTGTTGTGTTGGCTGCTGCAACTGCAGCTGCAGCATCTTCATCTAGGACGTCATCTATTAGAAAAGACACCCTTGAAAAATCTTCACGTCAGGTTATTTTTTGGTTATAAATTCTTTGATTTTGGATTATTTATTTATTTATTTATCTATGGATACAATGTTCTTCCAGGATCTTCCCCAGAACAATGCATCTTTTTTAAAAATAGGGTGTCAGTCCAATACAAATCAGAAACTGAAAGGAGCCATTCCTAAATCTTCTCTTGCGAGATCCTCATATCATGCAAACTTTGGAACTGCCCAATTAGCTTCAGCTTCTACCGAAGACAACCCAAGAATGTGTGAGATATGCAGATCTTCTGAGACGGTTCTGAACCCTATCCTGCTTTGTTCAAGCTGCAAGGTTTTTTACTCTCTAAAATTGTATGCATGCTCAATGAACTTATTGCTTGTTGTTTAAACCATTTAACTTATTTCCCTTCTTTTTGGATTCCAGGTTGCAGTTCACATTGATTGTTATTGTAGTGTTAAAAGCACCACAGTTCCATGGCATTGTGAATTATGCGAAGAATTATCTTCTCTAGGTCCCAGATCCGTATCAACAAGCTCTTTGGAAAAACCATACTTTGTTGCAGAATGTGGTTTATGTGGTGGTTCTGCTGGCGCTTTTAGGAAGTCAGTAACTGGTCAATGGATCCATGTTTTGTGTGCTGAAGTAAAAGATGCTCTCTTTCTCTCTTCCTCAATTCATGTTGTCTTGAGTTAGCAGTTTCTTCTGTATCATGGCTCATGTATTTTCTTTTTTATGCCAATGTAGTGGGTTTTAGAGTCGAAGTATAGAAGGGGGCAGGTCCATCCTATTGAGGGCATGGTAAGTGCATTTATTTAATGTGGATAGGTTTTCAGATCTTTGAATATCTTTTAACGTCTGGTGTTTGTTTGTTACCCTTTCAGGATACTATCGTCCAGGGAATTGATACATGCACTATATGCCATCGCAAACAGGGTGTTTGCCTTAAGGTTGAGATCCAAAGATATTTGCAACTTACTGCAATTTCTATGTGAACCTGGAATTCCATTGAAAGTTTTTGGGTTATTGTGGCTTTTTACAGTGTAGTTATGGTCACTGTCTGACCACATTCCACCCTTATTGTGCCAAAAGTGCTGGTTTCTTCATGACTGTGGGAACTAAGGGTGGCAAATTGCAGCATAAGGCCTACTGTGAAAAGCACAACCCAGAGCGGCGAGCAAAGGTTGATCTTTTCATCCAACATCTAATTTCATTCTGATGGTTTAGTGATTTACTATGGTGAGGGCTTCCAATTTTTACAGCCTGCTGTACAACATGGGATTGGAGAGTTTGAGGATCTCAAACAACTCAGGGTAAGTGTTCATGGGAGCAATGTATTGGCATCATTTTTAATTATACACACACAGACACAAGTGAATTTAGGCAATCCATGTTTAATTTCGCATGGATATATGTTTAATGTAGCAGAATCAAGTGTCAATTTTTACATCGTGAACAGTTCTTTTCATATTGTATCCTTCTTTGTCGAATATACAAAAAATCTATTGTCGTTTTTTCATTGTTTTGATTTATGTGTAGGTTGAATTAGAAAGGCTGCGTCTTCTATGCGAGAGAATTATCAAAAGAGAGAAATTGAAAGTAAGCTAAGCACAATATGAATGTTCATATTTGCTTTTGATTGGATGTTCTCCCATGCCCCTACACTGAACTCTGACCGGCCACCTGGAGATATTCGTTTTATTTCTTCATTTTTATGAATTTAAACTCCTGCTCCTATATGTATTCATGCCAAAAATTTTTTTTAAAAAAATTCATGCAAAAAAAAAAAAAAAAATTGCCCAATTTTAACTTGGTCCTCGTGTAGTCGTGTTTCCTCATCCTGACGGTATAATAATTTCTCTGCGCCTTTTACAGCGGGAAATGGTTCTTTGCTCCCATGATATTCTTGCTACAAGTCGGGATTCTATTCTATCTGCATTGGCTCGCCACCCATTTTACCAACCTGAAGTTAGTTCTGGATCAGCTACGACCACCTCTATCAGAGGTTACACTGACAGCTACATATCAGGTAGTGAAGTGATGCCAAGATCAGATGACACTACAGTCGACAGTGCTCTTGCAGGTAAAATACTACCGAAGCTTCCCAAGCCCATGGACATTGATCTCAAAACAGATGACAGTTCAGCTTCACAAAACCTGCATACTCTAAAACCTCCAGGCAGAGATTCATTCTCTGGGAAACAAATTCCCCAGAAAGCCACTGCAGACTGGAACCTCTTTGACGATGTGGAAAAGCTATCAAAACGTAGAAAAGTAAGTATCACATTCAATGCATTTTTGGCATCAATTTTCATTCTTTTGGCCATACCTTTCTAACACATCAAATATTGGTACAGCACAATGAAACTTTCGAGGAGCTGATGATGACTTCAGAGCAAACTTCTCTGAGGAATCGCCGCCAACCAGAGGGATCCGTTTATGCCCAAATGCGGTACGTATCCAAGGACAAGGAGATGATGCCAGATGCATGTCCTGGGGACCCAGCAGATCCCAATGGATGAACTGATTGCCATCTGGAATTTTAAAAGTGTCCATCTGATTGACATTTCTTTAGGATATGGAGTATGTTAGTATGGTCCTGAAAAGAAACTGAGCTTGCATTCAGGCGATGACGTTGTGACCTTGCCCGTGTTTTTGGCAGAGTTAAATTGAGTATGGTAATACTGTACAGTGGGATTGTCTCAAGGGACTTTTTTGTAGCCATTGGCCTGTCTTTTTAATTAACCTTTGAATTCTCCCTTGTTCAACTCAGTAAAAATCAAAATTTAAAGCAGTTACTTGTCCAAAAACTGCCCTTTTTGTGCCTTATTAAATTTTATTTGGGATATTAATCTATAGGCCCAATTCATGGAACTCTCTGTAGGCCCCACATTCATTTGAAATTTCGTTCTACTTCTACGGCCGTCAAGGCGACTTTCCACCTGGTTTCTTACATAGCTGTACTTTCCACCTGATTATCCTCGTAAACTCGCGCTGCGCGGCTGTCATCTCTATCCAATTTCCTAGCTGTATCCGGTCGTCCTCGTCAATCGCCGGGCTAAAATATCTGTATCAATCTTGCACACCAAGAAAAGCAATTGAAATTTAGGCAAGACTTCATCAATTCTACTCCCAATTCATGGATTTTGCTTCTCGCCGTCACAATGCATCGCTTACCCAAGATTTTTGCGCATAGTTCAAATCGCCGAGGAGCTGCGGCGGAATCAACCTCCGGCGCTAGTTCAAGCTCCGGCAGCCAATCTGGAAAGCCGAAACGAAGGCTTGAACGCCTCAACGCGAAGAAGAATATCAATTACGAGTTTTCTCCCCCTTCTGCTTCAGCTTATTCCCCCTCATCGTACTTCGCTTCCGAGGAATCCCTGCGGACGCGCTCGCTCGACCTTTATGATGGAAAGACGAGCTTTCGCATGGACGGATTCGATGGCGAGTTCGAAGCTATCTGCGAAAGATTAGGTTTTTCAGGAATTGATGATTTTGCGATACCTACCGACGAGTACGAGGCGATGAAGGTGAGTCCTTCTTCTGCTCCTGCTTATTTGGGCCGGCCAATTGAGCATTTTATGGATCGGAAAATGGAGTTTAATTTTGATGAATTGTCAGCTGATAGCTCCGGCGCCGGTGCCGGCGCTGTTGATTCGCTTTGTCGTGAAATTGAGGGAAATTATGCGTATGTTGGATCAGAATTGAATAGGGATGACATCAGTATTGTTAGGTTTCCTGATAGCGAATTTGTGGATAGTTCAAGAAATGATGATCTAAATGGCAAGTTTAATGAGTTTCGTGGAAGTGGTATCAAAGGTGTGCGGCCACCAGTGCTGGCGCCGCCGCCTTCGATTTCATTGCCAGTGATGGATAGAGGTTGTTCCACGTGGGATTTGTTTAGATCATTTGCTCCGGACAGTGACGCGAGTACTTCGAGGTTTGAATTTCGCTTCGATGATGAAAGTGGTCAGGAGAGGAGTGAGGATGAGGATCGGGAGGATAGGAGACGAAGGGCAATGATGAGGCAGGGGAGCTATGTCTTCTCTGCCTCATGTTCTTTTAACACGACTTCTAATGATGACGATTCCTCAAGTACTACAACAGACCCAATGTCGAGTATTTCGCCTAGTGGGAAGTATAGGCGTGTAATTGTGGGATGGCAAAAGGGCGATCTCTTAGGCCGTGGTTCGTTTGGATCTGTGTATGAGGGAATTGCCGAGTAAGTGCTTGGATTTTTCGCTATTAACTTTCAAATTTCAATCTTGGTTTTGTGCAAATGGGTCTTTAAATGGGGAAGCAATAAATTTTAGCTGATTATTTCACTTTTGAGATGCTGTCTTTGTGCAAAGTAGGTTTAAAATTAACACGAAAAGGAAGAAGAAAGTTAACCAAGCTAGAGCTAGATGATTTAGTTTCAAGTATTGAAATTGTTTTTAATGATAGTTTCTTATAAAGAAAAATGATCTATCTACCTGTAAACTCAGGACAGTATGATTCATGATAGAGATCAGCAGAATTACAAGACTTAATATTTCTACAATTGTATTGATGTTTGCCCGTTTTGTCAGTTTTAACTGTTTCATGCATACTTTCACACTTGTTCCTAAATTTTATTATAACACAAATGGAAAAAAAAATTCTTTGATTTGCTGCAGTGATGGATTCTTTTTTGCTGTGAAAGAGGTATCTTTACTTGATCAGGGAGATGAAGGAAAGCAACGAGTTATTCAACTTGAGCAGGTGTAGTTACTTTAAGAATTCTGTTAGTTGATCCGCCAATTAATTTCACTGGCTGTTATAGCGAATCTTTTGGATTTTTTTTTTTTCCTTTGAAACCATTCTTTTCTCACTACTTTCTTATAACTGTTTCTTGGCTTGTTCAGGAAATTTCTCTGCTGCGACAATTTGAACATGAAAATATCGTCCAGTACTATGGAACACAAAAGGTACTTCTCTCTTTCCTTTTGCATAGTATTAGAGACCATTTTTTTTTAAGTATATTCGTCCAACCTTCATTTTCTAACACTAGTTGCCTTATTGTGAGATTCTCCATTTTTAAATGATTGGCACTTGACTTGTGAGATCCTTCATTGTTACTTTCAGTGAAGTATATGCTATGCTTGGCATTTCTTTTTTGCGTGCTCATAGTTCTCTTGTGTTGCTATCTCACATAGATGTGCTGAGAATCCATATGTTTCTTTTTATGCAGGATGAATCAAATCTTTATATTTTTCTTGAATATGTTACCAAAGGCTCCCTTTTGAGCCTTTACCAGACATACGTCCTAAGGGATTCTCAAGTCTCTGCTTATACAAGGCAAATTTTGCATGGTCTGAAATATCTGCATGACAGAAATGTGGTGCACAGGTGATTTAACCTGACATTTCTTATATATTTTGGTTTATATGAAATTTTGAAATCTCCATCTTAAAAAAATATACTATATATTGTTAGAAAAATCTACAGGGAATGCCGAATGGAGTTAGTTTTGTTTTGTAAAGCCTTTAATGAATTGATATATGATTTCTGGTGCTTTTGTTTAATTCAATTAGTACTTCCATTTTCATATCTTGCTTCGGCACTCTTTATGGAATTTTTAAAGATTATGTTTCCTTGTGTTAAGTGCAATTGTTACTCTCTCTCTCTCTCTCTCTCTCTCTCTCTCTCTTCCTTTTATGATTTCCATATCAGTTATCTTTTCTTCAGATAACAAGATTTAGATAATGCTTATGTGGATTTGCATTTTAGATAGCAAAATAATTTTTGTATTGTATTATTCTGAATTTTTTTTTATTTTCCTGCATTTTGAACAGAGATATTAAATGCGCAAATATATTGGTTGGTGCAAATGGTTTGGTGAAGCTTGCGGATTTTGGTCTTGCAAAGGTTTTGATTTGTCTCCACATTTATACTTGTTCATACAATCTCTTCCATACTCATTCAGATGCTTTGTGGTAATTTTTATGCTGTTATGCCTGAAAATGTTTCCAATTGTATCCATTCTCAGGCAACTAAATTGAACGATGTAAATTCTTGCAAGGGAACTGCATTCTGGATGGCTCCTGAGGTTACCGTCTAAACTTTTACCTAAAATCACCAGTTATAAATCTCAATTTCTGTGTAATTAAACTTTCTTCCTGGAAAAAATGAATGCCTTAACGTCTTATAATGTGATGACTAATTAATATAAGAATGAAGTATAAACAAAACATTCCATCTACCAAGGGGGTATGACCTGTATAATCTATCATCCTGGATTATCAGATCATTGTAAAACAAGGTTCACTGCAGCTAGAAATATTCAGTGGAATGCAAGATGCCTGGCATGAACTTAGCTGCCTTGAAATCTTATGTTTCAATTGGGACGTTTCTTGTACTGCTGTGTCATTTTTGTTGCTTGTTGAAGTCTTCTGCTTCCATTTTATGTAGAAGCTAACGAAATCTATTCTGTTGATATTAATAGCTTGTAATGATTGTGGATCTCTGTGGTGCAGGTTGTTGGGAACCTCTGGTACGGGCTTGCAGCAGATATATGGAGCCTTGGATGTACTGTCTTGGAGATGCTAACCCGACGCTTCCCATACTCCCATTTGGAATGTGTAAGTAAATCAAAGCCTACAAACAAAACTCAATAATTAATTATTCAGATGTGCCATGCTAACTATTCCATTTCCCCTTTATATCGCCTCCAGACTATCACTGAATTTGGCTTTTCTGAAACTTAAACAAATTGTTCCGTCTTATGCTACAGATGGCAGCATTATTTAGTATAGGCAACGGTGAACTACCGGCAATTCCTGATTCCCTTTCCAACGATGCACGGGATTTCATACTTAAATGTCTACAAGTCAATCCAAGCTTACGGCCAACAGCTGCAGAGCTGTTGAATCATCCCTTTGTAAAGCAACCCCTACCACCTTCCTCAAGCCTCACATCTCCTCGCTATTTTTCCCGGGAGAGTTGAGCGATGCACACTTTTCTCAGGTAGCAAGACGCAACACCTCTTTTCATATGCTGCTTAAGCAACTATGAAAAATTGAAAAGCCTTTTGAACATACAAATGATGCTGCTTCTTTTGTACTCCTATTACATTCTTCTTCTAGTTTATGACCTGATGCATCAGTAAATCATGGTCGGTTCAGAATACCGAAGAAGTCAGGAATGAAATCTGTATCGCGTCGTAACTTCTAAAATGCCACGGATATGGAATCTATGCTCTCTATTGCAATCCTGTCAAGGGCAGCTCTTCCCTTTGATCTTCTCGTAGGAACAATGTGTGTGACTGGATTTCTAAGGAGGCATACTATCGAAACTTCTTCGGGTTTCAGTTTCCACTCTTCATTCTGTCGGATTTCTGGAGATATTATTATGTGCCTGGAAGCTTTTTGTGTTTCTAATGTTGCCTGCTCTTGGTTTTCTTTTTTCTTCCCAATCTGGTGGTTCTTTTTCTTTCCTCTCTTTTGATAGTGCTTCAATTTTTGTCAGTTTATTGCAGCAGTGTCTTGTACAGATGAATTGAATATATGTAGCTTCATTCATGTATTATTTGGTGTAAAAAGAGAATGTAATTATAGAACATCTGGTCCGTATTTGCCTTTATTTCTTTCATGTTTTTTCTTCTTTTTTTCCAAAAAAAGAAAATACAAAAATAAAAATAAAAGCAATTGGGATATAGGTAGGATACTATTAACTACTACCGTTGAGACCTTCTAACCTGTATAGGTTGTCAAGCCAAAAAAAACTACTACAGTTGAGATGTTACCCTGAAGAAATTGCACTGTGAAATAAAATGCAGTGTACATTGTGGTGCTGTATCACAAGGGTTCAGTTATATTGGAATCCTAATTGCTAAATGTGAAGGAGACATGTTGGATTTTAAGATTTTTTTTTTTTTTTTTTTGGTTTTTTGCGCAACAGCCTGTATAAGCTAGATAAGAGAATTGAAAAAGAAAAAGTACAAAAAATAAATACAAAAACACCAAGAAGATCAGCTAGCCCTCGGGAACCAAGTCTCTGCTGCATCTGCCGATAAGAGAGGTCTCAGGCCATCCGGAGGAAAGATCCAAGTAGTAAAGAAGAGCTCCTCCTCCACGCTTCGCTTAGCAAGAAAGTCTGCCGCATCATTACCTTCACGCAAGATGTGTTGAAATAGGCTAACACGGAAAGAACGTTGCAAATTATCTATGTTGGCCAAGTAAGGCCAATGCAATGACAATTTCCTACCATTGATCAGTCGCAAGACTTGTTTAGAATCACTGACACAACATACTTCTCTAATGCCCTTCTCCACAGCAAGCTACAACCCATATAGAATTCCAGCCACCTCTGCATGGATCACCGATGTATTCCCCAAGCACCCGGAAACGCCACCAAGCCAGCTGCCATCTGCCCCTCGGAGCACAGCCCCAAACCCTGCCAAGTTTTTGCTGCTCGATCTAGATCCATCACAGTGCAAATAGACCCCAGACCAAGCGCCCATATTCCAACTTAATTACATACCTCGGAACTGAACCAGCTGATGAAGTTTTGGTCTGGGCTCGTTCAATGGTATCTCGGATGTCCACTATATGACGAACAAGGGATTGATGCGGAGTCTGATTTCCTCTGAAAACTCTCAAACACCGTTCCTTCCAAATCTGCCATAACCCTGCCAAAAATATACACCCAAAGGAACGAAACATTCCTCCTAGCCAGTGTCTGATATTCGGCCGATCAATGGTGTCTAGGTCAGGAGGAATGAACACCTCCAAGGATCTCCACACTTGAGTCGTCCAATGACAGAAGAGTAAGCAATGTTTCCAATCCTCTTCATGCAATCCACACATCTGACATAGTGGAGAAGTCGCCATACCACGATAAAATCGCAAGGAGTTGCAAGGTATGGCCTCCCAAGCAATAAGCCAAAAGGAGGAAACACAATCTCTCAGGCAACTTCGATGACCACAGCCATGTCCATTGTCCCCCGTCATTCCCCTCACCACTGAGAAATGAGTAACCAGATGCTGCTGTGTAAACTCCATCCAGGGTCCCCTTCCATGCCCATTTATCCTCTAAGGAATTATGCAGGCATGGTGGTGGAAGGGTTTGAATTTCAAGTCGGATGGCCTGCGGAAGAAGAGATTGAACAATGCTAAAATCCCAGTTCTTATTCCGCACCACATCCTTGACTTTCACATCAAATATATTTGAAATCGAACCTCCAACCTTCCATTGGAAGTCGAGGGACTTAACCACTTGAGCTACATCCTCATCCCCGATCCAACATAGATTTGGCTTTTAAAATAAAATTATTATTATTATTATTATTATTATTATTATTATTATTATTATTATTATTATTATTATTATAGTACTTAATATTTTAAGGGAAAATTCATGTAATATTTTTATGAGGAATTAATTGCTTCTTGAAAGTGATAATTCAATGGATTATAAATTAGACATGATGATCGTTGGCTGGTTGGGATCTCAGGCTATCTTGGTGATGTCTCAGTTCTCCAGGCCGAATTGGTTGGCATTCTGTATGGTTTGAAGATGGCTAGGGATCATGGGACTCAAGAGATTTCATGCTATTGTGACTCCAAGGAAACACTTCGTCTTGTTAATTCTCCTGTTTCCACCTGTCATTCTTTCTCGGCCTATCTGATGCAAATCCAAGATCTAAGAAGGGAATTCATTAATTGTAATTGCAGTCACATTTTCCACGAAGGAAATTCCGTTGCTGACTGTCTTGCTAGGTTAGGTGCAGATGATGAACACTTCTTTACTACTTGGGCATTTCTGCCAGATGTGTTGAAGCCTATTCTGGCCGCTGATGCTGCTAGCACGTGGTTCCCCCGTCGCTAACCGTCTTTCTTAATTTTTCTGTTTCTCCCTAGCCTATACTGGATGTCAATCAAAAAAAAAAAAAAAACACTCTTGAAAAAAGAGGTGTTTTTTTAGATTTCTCTTAGCGCACGCTTCGGCATTCGTGTTATCCAAAAAAAAAACTCTTCAAAAAAAGAGTATCTTTTACTCTTTTGATATTCCCAATTTCCCTCCCAAGCCCCATCTATTAATAGCCACTAAATTTATTTATTTATTTATTAGGGAATCAAGACTTAGTTTAAGTGGTTAACTCTCTTGATTTCCAACGAAAGGTTATAGGATCGATTCCCACCGGCTCCCTATCCCTCCCTTTTATTTCCATTTGTAATTGTGTGACATGGGCTCCCACCACCCGTTTCAAGGTCTTCAATGGCTCAACCAAAAAAATATCCACCTATCAAATGTGACTAATTTGATTAAACATTACTCTTCTTAAATAGTTGTCTCTTTCAGCTTAATTTCAATAACCAATGTTTGCATTAATTAATTCATAAATTTATATTTTTATCCTTCAACTAGACTCAGTCTTAATAAATATCAACAAATACTACCTATAACTACCTATAAATGAAGGACAATATAATAAAAACATAGCATAATTACCTATAACTACCTAAAAATGACAACTATTGTGGAACACTTGTTACTCTCTAAAAAGACAACGAAAAAGGAACGGAGGGAGTAGTACATTTTATTTTACTGAACAGCATATACAGACTATAAAACGTGTGGGAAAGCTCATTTTACACAAATTACAGGGATAAACATTGGGTAGGGAATCGAGTCTCCAACTTAAATGTTGAAAGTTACGAAACTTAACCAACATATCAAATCCTAATCTTAATTTGATGGAATATTTGAAGTGAGTAACAAAAAGCAAATTGTTTCACAACTTAATTTTTTTGGGTAAATATTGACACATATGTGTCGGAAAATATGTGTGAGAGCCTAAGCTACACAAACACAGCTGAATTGAATGGAATAGTAATTGAAGCTATAAATCCTAAATCTATAGAGTAAATAAGACTATTCTTGCCAAAAATGAAAATAAGAATATGGTGGTAC
Organism: Hygrophila difformis; assembly: GCA_030278955.1. Taxonomy (NCBI): domain Eukaryota; kingdom Viridiplantae; phylum Streptophyta; class Magnoliopsida; order Lamiales; family Acanthaceae; genus Hygrophila; species Hygrophila difformis. The sequence goes on from JAOANR010000011.1 coordinate 666,230, forward strand.
AAATACAATCTTAAATTCAATTGCCACGTCGGAGTATTTCCAAACTAGATTGTCCTCGGAAAATGCACTAAGCATAATGCACCAATGGCATTAAAATGTCGTCATAGTGTGTCCTTTTGTCAACACACCATCAAATATTTTACATTTTGATCCTTTCATTGTCCAAATATTACCAAATGAATTTTACCCCGATTCGGGAATCGATTGCAAAATGGTAGCTTGCGCAATATGAGGGATATCCGCATTCCACACTCGTCTCGTAGCCCTTGAAATCCAACCGATTCTCTTTCCGCTATATATTTTTCACTTCAATTCTCAAATCCATTTAGCGAACACAGGGAACACGCTCCCTCATTTGTTTTCTCGCCGATTCGCACGCCCGGACGTCGATCCATTTTTTATTGATTAAGTTCCAGGTAACCCGACCTTCAGTATTACATTTTTACTTTTGTCTGATTTTTGAATGCACCTGTAACAAATTAATTTAGGTGATGGAAGGTGTAGCGAATAGAGGGTCGTTCGTTTTCTGAAAAGTTCGATTTTTTTGGGTTCAGGGTATTCCTAGGTTATGGTTTCTCCTATATTGCAGGAGTTCATGGGATGTGTCTGAAATTGAGCAATAAAATGTTTGATTCTGGGTTGTCATTTGAGTCCACCGATGAAATAATTCATTCCTGTATTTGCTTAATCATTGTTGAGCTTGAAGATTGCATTTTTTTTTTAGTAATACATTGTGGGTTGCTATGTTTCATGTTCACACCTAAACATGCATGTAAGGAGAGTGTATATTTTGTACACATGATACAATTAAAATTTAGTATGAGTAATAATATGGGGATAAGTTAATTTTATGAAATGAATTAATTCTATGCCACATAGTACATACTAGATGTGCCCTTAAGCCATGCTTGTGTTCTATAGGATAACTAAGTTAATCAATCCAAATCGATTTTATTTTTAAGTGCTGGTTTAATTTTAAATAGTGTGAAAGGATTTAATTTCAAAGTGTAGCTTAATTATACTATTAGACTCTTACATAATCCGGTGCTTAGGGATTTAATGATTCATAATGAACAAGTGCTCAACTTTTATAGATAATCAATCAAGGTTGATCATTGTAGTGAACATTCCCTTGAGGAATTAACTCAGTTAAATCTATAGAAGTCAAGTTGATGCAATTGATTAAGGAAAGGATGGTTGAAAATTAAAGATTTGTGATTGACATTGTTTAAGAATGAAGCAGTTTGGGTTCCGTCATGATGATCTTATTTGAAATACGAATGAGTAGTACGAGTTGCTTTCCCCTTTTTTTTAAAAAATTATCTTATGCAACCTTTTTTCTTCCTTTTGGCTGCTGGAGTGCTTGAATATACATGTTATGTACTTAAAACATAACTTTGAAGTAATTTATACTTAAAACTTATTGTTGGTTAAAGAGTTTTATGAGAGGTGGATGTAGAATAGAGTATTATTTGATTTACAGAGTTGTGGTGTGTTAAATTACGTGAAATTACTTTTAGGAACCATCCTACGTCTAGTCTTTCTAATGCCATTTAATGTATTCATGTTGCATTTGCTTCATGGAATTCATGTGTTAATATATTTGATGGCATGCTTTCATTAAAGCTTCTACTGCAATGGCAAAATCCAAGAAGCTGGACTCGAAATCTGATTCCCACCACCACGGAATTAGCATTCGCAAGCTATCATCACGGCGCATGAAGGTTCTTGGAAATGATCACAATGAGAAGAGACGAGTGGAAACATCAGAAAACAAACAATGGGATGATGCACTATGCTCAGTCTGCTTGGAGTATCCTCATAATGCAGTTCTCTTACTTTGTTCCTCGTGTGATAAAGGTTGCCGTCCCTACATGTGTGGTACCAGCCATCGATTTTCAAATTGTCTTAAACAATACAAGAAAGCTTACACGAAAGCTGCCTCAGATAAGAGCACACAACCACATCAAGGGGCAGTTAATGATTTAGGTGTACTTGAAGATTCAAGTTTGCCGGTTTCCAAGACTGAGATACCGGAACTTCCATGCCCACTTTGTCGTGGCCAGGTTAAAGGTTGGACTGTGGTAGAACCTGCACGTAGATACTTCGATGCAAAGAAGAGAACCTGCATGCAGGATAATTGCTCATTTGTGGGAAACTACAAAGAACACAAGAAGCATGCAAAGGTGGAGCATCCTCTGGCTCGCCCTCGGGATGTGGATCCTTCACATGTAGAGAAATGGAAGAAGCTAGAGGATGAGAGGGAACTCAGCGACGTGTACAGTACAATTAGATCAACCATGCCTGGAGCCATTGTCATTGGCGATTATGTTATTGAGAGGAGCAATTATGGATTTCATAGGGACTTTGGTGGTACCGACTTTTTGGAGGCACCGTTTTTTAGATTGCCAACATTTAACCACCGCTGGAGCAGCCGTGCAGTATCTCCTGATAATTTTGAGGGTGATTATGATTCTCTAGATGATGATATCAGCCGAGCTCGAGGTGCAGGTAGACGCCATGGAAACAATGCTTCCCGGATTGCTCGTCCCCGTGCCAGATTATGGGTTGCAAGGCGGGCGAGAAGGCTGAGAGCAGGTAGGTAATGAAGTCGATCATACAAGTACAACTATTAAGTGGGATCACAGTCAACTCCTAGTTGTAATGAAACCCGGGCAGTTAGGACCCTTCTATGTTCTGAATAATGTTTTACCAAGTATCATAGAGACTTATGAAAGATTTCGTATTACCCGCTTCTTCTCATTTGAACTTTTGCCCGGGGCGTTGTTCTTTTTCTTGTTGGACAGATTGTTGAAGTTGCACAAATGGTGATCTGTAGGTCTAGGAATGGGTAGTTTCGTTGGATCATCATCCGTTATTACTTTAGATAATGGACGACGAGTCGCTATTCATTTTTGTAGCCTAGACAGATAGTTCATTAGTAGTGTAGCTGATCATGGTTTTCATTATTCTTATCATGGAAAGACATGGAGTCGTTCCTTTACCTTTCCATTTTCTTGTGCCTCTGCGTACTTTTTATGTTCATGATATTTGTGAAGATATTTCTCGTGTTTCTGTTTCTGCTTTTGATGAAAGATGATCTTGTTTTACTGTATGATATTGCACACCACTTGTCTTAATTCTTGTCGAATATAAGCATTGCATTTCAGGGAATGGCTTATTCATTGATCTCTATTGCTACTATACTTGTAAACTAAGTACAACCTCAACCTTAAAAGCAATAAATTCATTCTCATTTCTCTCCCAGAAGATGCCCAAAAGGTCCTTAAAAATTTATGCATATGTGTTCTCACCAGTCACCATTGCCTCACAGAAAGCCAATTCCAAAACCTGTTCCAGTAACTAAACAAGGCATATCTCCTTAATCTTGGAAAGAATGAGACTCCAAAGACACTCCAGAATCTCAGAACAAAACCACATGCCGCTGAAATGTACAATCCCATATCAATTCCATCATTTCAGCATATGTGGATGCATCGAAGCCCTGGAGCTGAGTGCCTGATGGAATGGAATGGCACCCGAGAGATCGTTGCTGGATAAGTCCAGAACAGCCAGAAAGTTCAGCTGAGCAAGGCTGGTGGGAATCTTGCCAGATAACTTGTTTCTGCACAAAATAAAGACATTCTAACATCTTCATTTGGACTATGTCAGAATCTATCTAATCCCAGTCGAGAGATTCATTGAAAGGTTTAGAGAATTAATCCTTTCATAAGGTAAAATTGTTTTGGAATATTTCCCTCTAGTTTGTTGTTGAGTTTAAGGAGCAATTGAGATTGTACTCTTGTCTCTTTCGATTTCCATGTTCATATAAAGATTCTGAATGTAGGAACAGAAAACATAATTACAACTCATTGATGGAAAAATGACGCTGAATGTGTTCAAAAGGAAAGCACTACTTCCATCATATCGAGCCCCAAGAAATTCATTCCCTGAAGGCGGCAGAGATACTTTAATCTTGTCATATTAGTAGTACCCAGCCACTTTGGTTGTATAGTTCCAGTAGTAATTAAGGGGCGTTTGGAATGACTTATTTTGAAGTGCTTTTGGCTTTTGCTTCTGCCAAAGCACTTTTGAAGGAAAATGAGTGTTTGTTTTGGCTTTTGGGAAAAAGCAAAAACACATCGAAAAGCTGCAAAAGTGCTTTTGGGAGAAGCAACCCAGGGGATGTTTCTCCGAAAAGCAGAAGCCAAAAGCACCTAGTAATGTGTGCAGAGTCATAAATGCCCCTATTAATTTATTTTAATTACACTATAAATATATACTATTATATATAAATAGCATATCCATTTTGGTAATTTACACATTTCAAAAGCACTTTTCACTTTTACATATCCAAACACACTTCTGAAAAAAAACTGTTTTTCAAACATTCCATCCAAACACAAAAGTTATCTGCTTCTGCTTTTGACTTTTACTTCTGCTTCTGCTTTTGGCTTCTGCTTTTTTTAAAAACAAATCAAAACGGGCCCTTAGCTGGTTTCCTCCAACGTCAAAACATTCATTTGCAGTTGACGGTGGTACTTTGGTAAACAAGAAGACTCGGGAGAAAATTATGATGGGCCTCACGCCACCACTCCAGCCCATTTCTGTTAATGGGTCACTTGGTAACAGGCCCAATACTATATTCTATCTAGGCTCTAGTCCACACCATTAAAGCCCAACTCAACTCGCCCAGCCCAATTCTATCTAGGCTCTAGTCTACACCTTTTATCCATTTTATTTTATTTATTTATTTTCGTCCGAGGGCAACTTTTCTGTAACAAAAGGGAAAAAGGTGAGTACGTCAATTCTTTTTATTTAATTTTTTTATGTGATGAGGTGCAAAATTGGGACTTCACATGTAAGTTTATTCCTTGTACACAAGCTTTTCAGCTAAACACCTCCTTAATTGCATTTTGGTTGGTGGTCAGATTCCAATAGAGGAATCTTTGACAAATAAATACTACTACTAATCTATCTAAAGAAGAGCATGCAATTATTACAAAAAATGGCCACCGTAGTACCCAACTATGAAAATAATTCCATTTTATTTAACAGGAAAGTTGATAATTAGAACTTTTGAAATCAACACTAAATTGTTGACATGATATCCACATGTGAAGTGGCTAAGGCAAGTGTGGTTTCTGTTCCTTTTCCCCCCACACAAGATATAATTGAGCAAATATCTTCCATGCATGTTTTCCCCAATTCTCTAATGCAAACATATGTACTCCTATCAAATAACTAATGGACTCTATATAATTTTATTTAAGTATAAATATAAATATGTATATGTGTATATACACACACATCACATCAAGAAAATTAAGCAAGATATGATAAACGACTAAATATATAGTTTCAATGTTGACAAAGGAAGAAAGCAATGTGAAGCATCCTTCTCCCCCACAATTCTATGGATAGTATTCTCTTTCACAAATTGACAAAAATATTGCAATTTCTGGCCACCATTAGCCATGGTAATTGAATTTGGTTCCATTCTACCTTTGTATTATCGTTTATATATATAAAATGAAAAATAAATTAGCTCTCCCTCATGACCTCATCAGAGTGTCTTTAGGGCTAAATTATTAAAATAATATAGATTAAATAGCGGATTCTCAAATTGGTATTGAATCGCCTGTTGAACAGGCGATTCAAGAAAAATAATTTTTTACTGAATAAAAATATCAGATCACCTGTTGAACAGGCGATCTAAATAAAAAAATTATTTTAAAAAATGACTCGCCTGTTGAACAGGCGAGTCAATATAAAAAAAAATAAAAAAAAATAAGAAAACCACTCGCCTGTTGACCAGGCGAGTGTAGTATAATTTTTTTAAAAAAAATGTGATTTATTTGCTAATACACATATAGGGATTTAAATTATGGGGTTAATTGGTCCTATTTTCTTTTTCTTTAGCTTTATTATTTTTATAGTACCCTACAAATTTTACAATCTTATGGTATTATTTATATTGTTTATGATTATATTTTTTTAGGAGCCTATACATGCTATGAATTGAGTATTGTTTTTTTTGTTAAACAACCTATACAGGCTGGGAAAGAGTGGTGGGGTCCATTTCACACAAATTACAAAAAGAATAAAAGGGAAGGGTGGGGAATCGAATCCCAAACCTAAAGGTTGGGAGTCGGAGGACTTGATCACTCGGGTAAGTCCCCGCTTGGAAATGAGTATTGAGAGCCTAAGCCGCACAATTACCACTTATTATAATTTTCAATTTACAATTTACTACTTCATCTGTTTCATTATTTCTATCTCAAAACTTTTTGACACGTAGTCGAATGCACTTATTTATCGGGTTATATCTTAAATATATAGAAGTAGAAATTATATAAAATATTCGTCTTTTCGCATAGTTTAGAATACATATTTTTTTTATATAATTTTGTAGTCTGTATAGGCTGTTTTAGCAGAAGATAAAAAAAACTCATTTCCTAGAATGTATATGTTCCCAAAAAAATATAATCATAAATAGTATAAATAATACTTCCCATCAAATTGTAGATTTTGTAGGGTAATAGTATAAAAATAATAAAGCTAAAAAAGGAAAATCTGATCAATTTAAAGCCCTATCCATGTATTATTAAATAAATCACAAGTTTTTTTTTTATTATTATTTCACTACACTCGCCTGTTGAACAGGCGAGTGGTTTTCTTAGTTTTTTATTTTTTTTTTATTTTTTTTACATTGACTCGCCTGTTCAACAGGCGAGTCATTTTAAAAGTATTTTTTTATTTAGATCGCGATCTGATATCTTTATTCAATAAAAAAATTATTTTTTTTGAATCGCCTGTTCAACAGGCGATTCAATGCCAATTTGGGAACCCTCTATTTAATCTGTATTATTTTGATAATTTAGCCGTGTCTTTAGTCTCACATATTTATAACAGAACCACAAAATTTCAAAGTGAAGAAAGTCATATAACTATGTCATTATATATGGGGCTATGTATAGTACACGATTCAATCTGAAAGAAGATTATTGAACTGAAAATGTAATTGTTGAATTTAATATCACTACTTTTGATTAAAGGTGAAATAGAATGCACTAAACAAAAAATTTTATGATCTATTACAAAGTTTTTAGGATGAAAGCAAATCTTATAATTATTGCATCAAATAATTAAGATAGACGACGACATAACGAGAAGGTGGAGGCCGGGGCAAGAATCAGGCAGCCAATTGGGATGATGAACATGAAATTAGGGTTTGTTCAGCCCTAATTTCATTAGTGTCGCGATTGAAAATGAATGATTGATCGATATATAGATTAATATGTAAACAAATGAGTTTATTGTTGTTATTTCTTAATCTCTCTAGATCTATATCGGTCACTGATCTACTACATCTATATTTTTATATACATTCAAATAAACTTCCTCCATTTTTATTTAATTGCAATTGTTTGAATTTTGACACTATTCAGTATATGTATTTTAGTCTTTTTTTTTAAAAAAAAATTGTTTGTATAAGAAAAAAAAAATATATATATATATAGTTTAATGAAATATTTATTGGACTCATTCTAATCATAGCAGCTATCAACTTTTTTTATCATTTTCATTTGAACAATTTTGAATAACTAATTATTAAAAATATATATTGATCAATTGCGTGGAATATGAGAATGAAGCATATATACGTTATAGGCTCAATTAATTGTTCACTTTCAATTTGGCATGCTCCATGCCTTTCATTTTCTCTCGCTCACACTATATATACCCTTCTTCTACATTTTCACCCACTTTATATTCCAAAATAAAATTAATATTATTCCTTTGATTTTTTAGACTATTTTCTTGGGAAAAATAATGAGAGAATTGGCAACTAATAACCAAGAAACATCAGTCGCAAAAAGTAAGACTGTCGATGGAATCAAACTATAAACAATCCATTACTTGACAGGCTTGGGTAATCGATCAAATTAAAATGAGCTGGTGAGCTGTGTGTATGTTCGAATTTCCAAACAAAGCGAACAATGCCCTAAAACTAATTAAACATATAATCCGATCCGCCATTGGATTTGCATAGCAATATCAATAACGAATTGTTTTTATGGTGTCATCAAGCTAGCATCGCATCGGGTGGAGCTCCACACGGTCTTATCCACCCAATGAAACCTTGTTTTATCGTCTAACATGTTGTTAGGGTTATTGTTAGAAAGAAGATGGATTTTGAGTTGGTTTTAGGTGTGGGTTTATCATCCACGGTTTTCTACATATACGGCATCAGGGTGATCATGGGTATTTCGGGTGTTACAATGTCCCACATCGTTGTATGTTGGGATGCCACCCTCCATCTTGTTTTCGGAATGAATATCATCTCGATGAAGTGTGTTACAATGTCCCACATCGATCGATTATATATTGGGATGTCACATTATTTGTATGGGCTCGATCCACTCTACATATTACCAATTGATTTTGGGTTGGATCGGAACCTCATATCCAAACAAAAGTTGTAAATATGTGCTGAATGAGCAAATTTGCTAAATAAATAGGTGGTGAGGATAGTTATTTTCATCAACACCCCATTTGAAAAATCAATCTTACACGTGAACACTACAAATAAAATCGTAAAAAATAAAAAAAAATAAAAAATTAAAAATTAAAAATTAAAAAAAAAAAGGAAGGGTGCAGTATGCAGGTGGGGGAGAGGGAGGGTAGAACCCAATGCAAAGGTGACTCCAAAGCATGAGGAAAAGCCAATTCGGCTCCTCGTTGCCCCATTCCCATTATAGCTAGTAGTAGTATTTCCAATTAGCCGCCGCCGTACGTCCCTAGTTTCAAATTTTGACCCCTTCCCTTTTTATTACACCCCCTGCATCCTCAGACGACCTCAGTCCTCCTGATGAGTCCTGCTCCTGCCTGCCTGCCTGCCTTATTATTACATTGCAAATTAGTACAAATTTCATTACAACCACACCACACCAACTCTATTATACGGTCTACGTACGTACACTTAATTACATGCACATATACAATACATACACAACAGATCAGTCACAACCCTCCCCACATAAGTTATTACCACCTCTCCTGAATCCTCCTCATGTCTTCCTGCTGTCCGCACGCACCAACCGTCTGTCTGTCTGCTTCTGGGCGGGCCTAAAATTACGTTTCTGCCCTTACCTCTCGACGTAAATGAAATTACATTTTGGCTATTGGAGTTCCCATGCGCCGCTTCACATTTTGCCCCTACCTAGCTCCCCTTTTCTTTTCAATTTTTTTCCTCAAGATTCAGCCAACCAACCCTTTTAGGCTTTTACCACTCCATTATTATGGTACAAGCAAGTTCGTTAATTCATTAATTAATTAATTATGCCCCACCACTAGGGATGATGCATCATCCATATGATTATTTTTGTTAGTATAATCAGGGTTTGTTTCCTAATTAATTGATTATGTGTTAATATGTTAGCTAGCTAGGAAGATATAATTAATTTTAATTAGTGGGGATCAATTGATCCAATAATTGTGTGCGAATCAAATTATATATGTGATTTCTTAGTATAAGAATCTCTTTAATTAGTTATATTATAGCTTAGCTGTCCTGTTGTTCCCTGCATTTTTACGTTTAATCGTGGATTTTTACAAGTCAATTTGGTTTTGCCTTCCTCCTCATCACCTCTCGTCCATTGTAATTTATTACGTTTCTGCCCTTTTATGACTTCCCCTTTTTCATTGTATACCCAACGTGTTTAGTCCCGATTTGTATGGTTCACTAGAAAAACCCGCCCATGTATCTGGGTTAGTAGGGATGTTTGGGAGCAGATAGCACAGATTGGAACAACAGATTATCTCACAGTTCTCTCTGTGAATCTGTTGTTCTATACAACATTTAGGAAAAAAAAAATGGATATGAGGTTCCAATCCAAAATGGAGTAATCCAGATAAATAGAGTGACATCCCAACATATAAGCGATGTGAGACGAGACAATTCACAATTGTAACAAAATAAACATTTCGGGTAATAAAAATTTATTGCGATGTCTAAATTTTGCATGGTTAGAAATCATTCACTGATGCTTGTGGGGTTGGAATTTGGATTTTAGCCATTGTAACTTAATTAAGATTATCCCTTTTTTTTTTTAAATTTATAGTTGGAATTAATATCTGAAATGCATCCATTTGATGATGTATAGCACTTTTTTTTTTAAATTTTTAATTTGCATTTTAATAATAATTATATATATATAGTTGCCTAGTATGGTCACAAATCAGTGTGGTAAGAAAGATACAATTAATAATATTAGATGCAGATTCATCATGTCGTTTTGTGGGAGGTGAAAAACTCAGTATGATTAATTAGTGAACGTATATATGTAATTAATTGCCCACTTGCAGGCAACTACGAAGAAAAAGTGCCCATATTGTAGAATATAATTAATTAAGCACAAGTAGGGTTTTCAATAACCGAAAACCATTCTTCATGTATCATTAAATTCGATGTACTCGCTCACCTAGGTTTTTCTTTTTTTGGTGAAAGGACCCGTGAAGCGTCGGCACAAAACAAAGAAAGCTAACAAAAACCCACCGAAAACAGGCCAGGTGGTAAAGAAAGGAAGCATCAGCGTACTCTCGCAGGTTTTTGACTTTTAGTTTAGAATTAATTAAATTATTAAATTACACTTAATACTATAAAGAAATCCACAAATACAGGAAATGCCATTAATTAAACCAATCCCACCTGTTTGTGGGTCTTTAATTATATACACAGTATACAAATTAAACACATATACATACACTCCAACTTTATACTCATGCTAGAAAAAATATCTGAACCTAGCTATATTCAATCACTTTAATTTAATTAGCCTTCAATTCAAGTGAATGGAAAACAACTATTCTTGAAATGTAGCTGTCACCAAAATTTTCAACTAATTACTTAATTATCCTGAGTCAAAAAAGTAAAATTAATTATCTTTATTATCACAAATTAAAATTCTACTGTATTTTTATTTGATGTGCCCCTAAATGGAAAAAAGGCCAAATATATTCCTTTTGTTTCAAAAAAAGTCAAATCTATCCTTTTTTTATTTTATTACCGAATTTATCCTCTACATATGCTAATTATATTCGGAAATATCCTAAATTCACTAATAGTGGAATGGCTGCTGACGTGGCAATAAATTAACTTAAACCCTACACGCTGGATGAGATTTGAAGTGTCTCTTAATTAAGGCTGGGGAAAAATACCGAGTATACCGCATACCGCACATACCGTATCGAAAAAAGAAATATCGAAATTTTCGGTACGGTATCATACCGAAAAAAATTCTCCGTACCGTATACCTTACCGAACTTTACGGTATGAAAAATTTCATACCGTTGCCGTACCGAACATTTCGGTATACCGATCTTCGGTATACCGAAAGTTTCGGTATGAAATATTTTCATACCGTTTCCATACCGAGATTCCGGTAAGTTCGGTATATTCCGCTATACCGAACATTCAGTACATACCGACATACCGTATCGCAGTATATACCGACATACCGAACATTCACTACATACCGACATACCGGTATTGCGGTATATACCGGCATACCGAACTTTCGCTATATACCAACATACCGATATTACGGTATATAACGGTATCGCGGTATATACCGATACCGTGGTATATACCAAAGTTCGGTACGGTAGCGATATATCGCGGTATCAAAAAATTTATACCGTTACCGTACCGAAATCTTACGGTACGGTATGATACCATACCGAAAATTACGGTATACCGAAAATTTCGATATTTTCGGTATTTTTTCGATACGGTATGTGCGGTATGTAGTATATTCGGTATTTTTCCCCAGCCCTAATTGAGACATACTTCAAATTCTATCAAGCATGTAGGGTTTAAGTTAATTTATTGCCACGTCAGCAGGCATTCCACGATTAGTGAATTTAGGATATTTTCGGATATAATTAGCATATGTAGAAGATAAATTCGGTAATAAAATAGAAAAAGGATAGATTTGACTTTTTTCTAAACAAAAATGATATATTTGGCCTTTTTTTCTGTCCTAAATTATCTACATTCGTTTACCCAAAAAATTGTCTACATTCCATCTGAAAACATATAAAACCCAAGCTAACAAAGCCTGTGGCTGTGTATTACTTAATACATAAAACCAGTGCTGGAGCCACAGCTTCATGACCTTAACCCCTGCGGCTCTCTGCTTGTTTCACCCAATATTATGTGCTACGAATAGAAGTATTTTATCTGTACATGATTTTTTTAGAAAATAAAAAATAAAAAATCATGATATCACATTGCCAAAAAGTAATGGGTAGACAAAATTGAAGTGGGCCCCATTTCCTTGAATTTCAATGGCGACTAGTATTTTTTTATTATCCCAGCTTAGATGAATAGTCCCAGACCGACTCCCAGACCAGAGCGGCAATGCCTAATTGCCTATGGAACGGAGTATCTATATATACTCCCTTCCATACTCTCACACTTCCCCACTCCCTCCCACCAACGAGGAATTAAAATCCCTCGACAAAACATTTTTTACACCAAAAATCACCCTACAAATTAACATTAGGGAACTAAAATTAATTAACCTGGCTGGCTGACTCCAAGGCCAAGAGCAGCTAATAACCTGCGGCTTTCTCCGATCCCTCAATTCTTACCACTTCTTCCAATATGGCGGCCTCTGTTGAAAACCGACAATTTGTTCACCTCGACAAGGGTCTGCCCCGCCAATTTAGCGGTCAGCCCAACCACCGCCGCCCGGATTCCCCCATTAGATCAGCCCGCAATTTCCCCCAATCCGCCGACCTCACCAATTTTACCCCAATCAGCAGGAACTCCAAATTTCAATATTCCTCCAGCGATGAAGACGACGACGACGACGAAAACGACGACTTCGCCTTCGCCATCAAAAAGGGGAATGCCGAGGTGGAGCCGTCGGTCCTCGACTCGCGCGACGAGCTCACCGCCGACAATTGGGTGGAGCGCAACCCTTCCATGGTCCGCCTCACCGGCAAACACCCCTTCAACGCGGAGGCCCCGCTGCCGCGGCTGATGCACCACGGCTTCATCACGCCGGTTCCCCTCCACTACGTCCGCAACCACGGCGCCGTCCCCAGGGCCCTCTGGGAGGATTGGGCGGTGGAGGTCACCGGCCTCGTGAAAAACCCGACGCGCATCACCATGAACCAACTGGTCGCCGACTTCCCCAGCCGCGAACTCCCCGTGACCCTAGTCTGCGCCGGGAACCGCCGCAAGGAGCAGAACATGGTCAAACAGACCATCGGGTTCAACTGGGGCGCCGCCGGGGTCTCCACCGCCGTATGGCGGGGCGTGCCTCTACGCGCCGTGCTCAAACGCTGCGGGATCATGAGCAAAAGGAAAGGCGGCGCAATGAACGTCTGTTTCGAAGGCGCCGAGGACCTCCCCGGCGGCGGCGGATCAAAATACGGGACCAGTTTGAAAAGGGAAATCGCGATGGATCCGTCGAGGGACATCATCCTCGCGTACATGCAGAATGGCGAGAGATTGACTCCCGATCACGGATTCCCCGTCCGGGTCATCATTCCGGGATTCATCGGCGGCCGTATGGTTAAATGGTTGAAGCGTATCATTGTGACTACACAGGAATCCGACAATTATTACCACTACAAGGACAATAGGGTGCTTCCCTCCCATGTGGATGCCGAACTCGCTAATGCCGAAGGTAATTTGTACTACAATTTACTACTGTTCTATCCTTTTTTTTGTCCATTAATTGATGAATTATTTGCATGGGGTGCAGCTTGGTGGTACAAGCCTGAGCACATCATAAACGAGTTGAACATCAACTCGGTCATTACGACGCCGTGTCATGAAGAGATTTTGCCAATCAACTCGTGGACGACTCAGAGGCCCTACACGTTGAGGGGCTATGCATATTCTGGTCAGCCAGTTCTTTAAATTATACTCCATTCTATTTAAATCCAAGTTTCGTGGTTTTCGGGACAAGATATGTATGCGTTATTAATTAATTATACAAGCATCAAAACTAGCAAACATATATTCCATCCGTTCTTTTTTAGTTCTCTTTTTAAAGATTAAAAATTATTATATAATAATTGTTATTTTTAGATAGTTATAAATAGTTATGCTATATTTTTATTATATTGTCCTTTATTTTACATAAAGTAAATAAGTACTATTTGTTAATATTTATTAAAAATGAATTTAAGTGAAAGATAAAAATATAAATTTATAAATTAATTAATACAAAATTTGGTTATTTAAATTAAACGGAAAGAAACAATAAAAAAGGAACGGAAGAGTATACTACAATATTTATTGAGGATTCTGCATAGATTCCTCCCTTGTTTAAATATGTCAACCGACTGAGTAAACCGTGAGCGAAGCAAAATGTACTCCTCTCTATATTTTGGTTATAGAAAGGACAAATTTTATTATCAGAGGGAAGGCAAGGGCCAAATTAAAATAGAGCCAACTAACCAATAAATAAAGTAGCAGGCCAGCCATGAAAAGACTTGAAGGAAATTAATTACCATCCTAGTAGTAGTATCTACTGTCTGTATATGTGTGCGCAAACGGTGAATTACATTAGTAGTAGTACTCCATACTGAGGGAAAACGACAAAATGAACAGGTGGCGGGAAAAAGGTGACGCGAGTAGAGGTCACGATGGACGGCGGTGAGACGTGGCAGACGTGCACCCTGGACCACCAGGAGAAACCCAACAAGTACGGCAAATACTGGTGCTGGTGCTTCTGGTCCCTGGAAGTCGAGGTCCTGGACATCCTCAGCGCCAAGGAAATCGCCGTCAGGGCCTGGGATGAAACCCACAACACCCAGCCTGAGAAACTCATCTGGAATCTCATGGTAAACTTTCTAAATCACATTTGCTTTCGAAGAAAATATGATTTAATAATGTTGAAATTAAAACAGTACTGGAGTCTAAACTGGCAATGAATTTAATTCACTACAATTCATATCAGGGAATGATGAACAACTGCTGGTTCCGAGTGAAAACCAACGTCTGCAAGCCACACAGGGGAGAGATCGGAATCGTGTTCGAACACCCAACCCAGCCCGGAAACCAGTCCGGCGGATGGATGGCCAAGGAGAGGCACCTCGAGAAATCCTCCAACGAGAACCAGACGTTGAAGAAGAGCGTGTCGTCCCCTTTCATGAACACCTCCTCCAAAATGTTCTCCACGTCCGAAGTCAAGCGCCACAATTCCCAGGAATCCGCCTGGATCATCGTCCACGGCCACGTCTACGACTGCACGCGCTTCCTCAAGGACCACCCCGGCGGCGCCGACAGCATTCTCATCAACGCCGGCACCGACTGCACCGAAGAATTCGACGCCATACATTCCGATAAGGCTAAAAAATTGCTGGAAGATTACCGAATCGGGGAACTCATCACCACGGGGTACGCTTCCGCGGACGATTCATCGCCCAACACCTCCGTCCACGGCGCCGGCAACTTCACGCTAACGCCGATCAAGGAGCTCGCGCCGGCCAGGAACGCCGCGCTCGTCCCGCGCGAAAAAATCCCGTGCAAATTGATAAACAAGACGGCGTTATCCCACGATGTGCGAATATTCCGATTCGCACTGCCGAGTCCCGATCAGGTCCTGGGACTCCCCGTCGGGAAGCACATTTTCATCTGCGCGACGGTCGATGAGAAGCTCTGTATGCGCGCGTACACGCCGAGCAGCGGCGCGGACGCCGTCGGCTACTTCGAGCTTGTGGTGAAGGTCTATTTCAGAGGCGTGCACCCGAAGTTCCCCAACGGAGGGCTAATGTCGCAGCATCTCGACTCAATTGAAATCGGATCCTTCATCGACGTGAAGGGGCCGTTAGGGCACATTGAGTACAACGGGAAAGGGTACTTTACCGTTCACGGGAAACAGAAGTTCGCGAAGAAGCTGGCGATGATCGCCGGCGGGACGGGGATCACGCCTATATATCAAGTAATGCAGGCGATCCTGAAGGATCCGGAGGACGAAACGGAGATGTATGTGGTGTACGCCAACCGGACGGAGGAGGACATTTTGCTCCGGGAGGAATTGGATTCGTGGGCGGCGAAATTCCCGGATAGGGTTAGGGTCTGGTATGTGATTGAGAAGAGCTTGAAGGAGGAGGAATGGAAGTACAGTTTGGGATTCGTGACGGAGAATGTGCTGAGAGAGCATATTCCGGCGGCGTCGCCGGAGGATACCCTGGCGTTGGCCTGTGGGCCGCCGCCGATGATGCAGTTTGCGGTGAACCCTAATTTGGAGAAGATGGGGTACGATACCAAGGAATCATTATTGGTGTTTTAGGAAAATGGGGAATTCGTAAGGGCAAAATGGTGAATCGATATTCAATAGTGTTTTGTAAATAATTTTAGTGTTGCGTCAATGTAGTGAAATAAGAAATAATCTATGCGTGGTAATTATTGGTATTATTCAGATTGTTCGGATTTGAATTATTCCTTGTATTCATATAGTATGTCCTACTCTTTTAAATGGGCATTCTTTCCTCCTATTGAATTTGGATGCACATGTGTAAATAGTGTATAGTTTGTTTACCATTTGCGCACCTGCTAGTTTTTGACAATAAAGGGAAGAAGCTTGTCAGTATTCTTCAATCATGAATAATACTCCCTCCTAGGGTTGTAAAAGAATCAAATATTTTTGGTTCGATTCGTGATTCGATTCGAAATTATTCGGAATTTTGATATTCGATTAATATTTGATTCGATTCGATATTCGATTTTATATTAAAATTATATATAAATATATAAATTTATTTTGTTAAATAATTTAAAAGTTTAATTTTAGTGACTATATTTACTAATTAATATAAATATATTTATATATAATATTAAAATATTAAATTTGATCTATAAATCAAATTAAATATTTAAGTTTAATAATTAAAATTAATTTTATTAATTATTAAATTACCTTATAGAAGAATTCGATTCGATTCGATAATATTCGAAAAGCTTATCAAATCAAAGCGAATACTGTGGTATTCGGTTCGATTCGGTTCGTTTACAACCCTACTCCCTCCCTCCCACCAAACATGTCCTGTTTGACTTTTTGGCACTGTTCATTGTTCAGCTTTGACTCAATTTTATTGCAAGTATAGATTCGGAAAATATAGTCGAATTAGGTCTTATTAGAATCGTATGATCATGTAGTTTTAGAATATATATTTTACACAATTTTTCATTGTACATATTTTTATATATTAACGATTGAAAAAGTGCATTGGATTGTGTGCAGAAGTCAAACAAGACAAGTTAAATGGGACGGAGGGAGTAATAATGAATTAAAAAGACAAGAAAAATGAGGGCGAGTTTGGATCAAACACTCAAGTACATGATGGCCATATAAATAAATGGAGAGAATTTAATGGTTCCCTACAATTTCCATGACATAATCGATGGAATATTCAAAATACTCCAACCATAAGTATAAAAGTGCAAAATCAAAGAATATACTTCTTCTACTACTATTACAAATACTACTGTATAAAGTTGTCGCATTCCTATCGAAAAAAAAACTCAAATGATCCCATAATTTTGGCCAATTTCTAAAATGGTCCCATAAAATTTGAATTAACTTAATCCATCCAACAACTATACTAATCATTGCCAAAATGATCCCAACCCTCATTAATTATCTTGTAATCCAATGTGGCAGCGGATTAGTGGGGTTAATGGTACTTGACCACACAAAGACGTGGCATATGAAAAGTGTGTCGTGGAGCTCCAAACCATCTTATGCGCTGATTTTCATTTTTAACCTCTCTTTTCTTGAAATCCCTCTCCCAATTTACCATTTTTTTCACTTCCGGCAGCTCCGATCAACGATCACTACAGCAGCTCTACGGTCGAAATTCCAAGCCACAATTACTGTTTGAAATGTAACATTCACTTCTGAGGTCGAAATTCCCATCGTTTTTGTTGTTAGTTAATTGAAACTTCATTTTGAGTATACATTTATAATATTTAGAACATTTAGGCTGGAATCGACATAAACTTCGTCAAATTTGGTGAAGAAATGCCCTCCGGCAATTATTCCGGTCAAGATTAGAGACATGGCGGCCATGCTATCAAACAACAAGCTACGGTATGATTTTCCAAATTTTGAGCATAGATTCATGATCCTTATGATGAGAGGAGTCGAATGCACAAACATTTTTCTATTTTTGAATAAGATTTGAGCCTCGCCGGAATTAGTATTCATTGTCTTCTCCAGCGAGCCACTTTCTTTCCGGCGCTGCTTTTGCTATCTGATGTAGGTAACGAGGTTCTTGCGAGCTCTATGTTCGTTTTTTGAATCAAATTTGTGGTATGGGTCGCGATTTCTCAAGACTTTTGTATGCATTGAGATGGTGTTTGTCTCAATGAAGATATTGGCTCCAACTTTGGGTGCTTCATACACTTTAATTAATTAATCTAGATAGGTCTGAGCTATGTTAACACAACCACAGGTTAACCGAGCCCGATCTTCCTATTAATTTTCATTTTCCACTTGATTTTAGTTACAGTAGAATCTATTTAAATATAGGAACCATTGCCATTTTCTAGTTGATAATAAAGGTTTGCTCGACCTAGATGCTCCCCCCTTTGCTTTCTATCATAAATTTTGCAGCTATGGGTTGGGGAAAATGGAAAAGATGGGGGCGACATAGCTCTGGCTGGGGAAATGGTGAATGTCGGTGGTAGGGCAAAAAATGGGGATTTGAGGCAATATTTTTAAAATAATTGGGTATTAAAAAAAGGTGACTCTACCACTTGCCAGGTAAGCATTAGTTCGGTCAAAATACGATGACTCCATTAATCTTCATGCCAGGTCAGTGTGGAACACGATTAAATAGGGTTTGGATCATTTTGGCAACGATTAGCATAGTTATTGGATGGATTAAGTTAATTCGAATTTTATGGGACCGTTTTAGAAATTGGCCAAAATTATGGGATCATTTAGGTTTTTTTTCCATTCCTATCATTGCATTTATTCGAGTCACACTCATGAATCGCTCATGCATCATTGTATTCAATTACATTGAAGTATAAATTATAGACGTTACATATATGTAAAATACAGTATAAGTATACAAAAAAAAAATCATTATAAGTTGAATTTTTTTTTTGTTTTTTAAACATTGACACATATATGGTGACTGGGGTGGGAATAGGCCAGGCTGCCCGACAGAGGCCTACGGCCTGGCCTATTTTAGGCCTGGCATATTTTAAGTCTGGTCTGGTATGGCCTTTTTATCAAATAGGTCAGGCCTAGATAAATTTATAGGCCTATTTAACTATATAGGCCTAAACCCTAAACCCTGTTTAATTTTTTTATACAAATTTTTAATAATTTGTTAATAAAAATATTTATTATTTATTGAATATTTAAATATATATTTTATAAAATTTAAAAATTTATTAAATAAGCTCTTAAAGGCTTAAAGTCTGGCCTATTTAGTTAAAAATACAGGCTTAGGCCTATAAACTAAGCCTATTACAGGTAGTAGGCCAGGCTCATGCCTTATAAAGCTTAGATAGGCCTAGGCCGTACAAGGCCAAGCCTGGCCTGGCCTGGCCTATTCCCACCCTAATGGCGACAAATGTATGTGGGAATCCAAGCCACATAAATTATAAATGGGGATAAAGGGGAGGGATAGGGGGTCGGGTGGGAATCGAACCCCCAACCTATGTGTCACGGGGTGATCGCTCCGTCTCGGACATCACCCGTGCGGCACCTCGGGCTCCCTCGATACTCTTCGGACACCCAAGGTTCCAGCCTTTCTCATCTCCGATGCTTCACTGGTTTCGGCCTCCCGTGGCCTCATCAGGGGAACATGATCAACTCCCAACCAGTGCGAAACCCGACAGTGCGCATATCCTCTCGATAGACTACTGCCGTGGTCCAAGCACAACACATTAAATCTGATCCCTTCCGACATGTTCGCGCAACCAGTAAGCATCTCGCTCGTGCCGAACCGGCGCCGGCTCACATTCTCCTCCAGCTAACTCGATGCACGTCCTCGTGCATGCTGGGGAGTACCCGTCTCTTTATCTCTCTCTCTTCGAGGGGTGTGTGCAATTCCCGTAGCCTACCCACACAACGTAGCATGCCTCCGACATAGCCGCAGTCCTGGCATCATGGCATCCGGCCTGGCCACCTCTGCATGACTATCGGACTTCTTCCGGCATTCCACCCACTTGTGTCGGGCGCATGGCGAACTTTCGCTGTTGCCTGCTTTTGCCCTTTTATGAGCGCTTGGAAAGCTTCCCGCTTAGCCCACTGCTAACTCCGATCATCCCATACTGATTGAAGGTTTCAATAGGCTTTTACGTAAGCTTCCTGCCTACTCATCTCATGCTCACGAGCGCTTGGCCACCCGTCTCGATCTCATACTCATTGGGTATCTGCCTACTCTCTCATTGCACAAACGCTTGCCTCCTCGATTGATACGGCTCACTGCCTACTCTATTCGCCTCTGCGATGCGAGCGCTTGGCAAACCTTTCGCCCTTCAACATACAAGCGCTTGGCCCTCATTCGAATCTGCGTGTCAAGAGCAAACCCACAGCTAGCACACATCTGGCTCTGATACCAACTGTCACGGGGTGACCGCTCCGTCTCGGACATCACCCATGCGGCACCTCGGGCTCCCTCGATACTCTTCGGACACCCGAGGTTCCAGCCTTTCTCATCTCCGATGCTTCACTGATTTCGGCCTCCCGTGGCCTCATCAGCGGAACGGGATCAGCTCACAACCAGTGCGAAACCCGACAGTGCGCCTATCCTCTCGATAGACTATTGTCGTGGTCCAAGCACAATACATTAAAGCTGATCCCTTCCGACATGTTCGCGCAACCAGTAAGCATCTCGCTCGTGCCGAACCGGCGCCGGCTCACACTATGGTTGGAAGGCATGGAACATGACCACTTATGTCAAGTCTCATATGAGCATGCATGCTCTATACGTTGAAAATTTTAATTGTTAGAATCCAAAATTTCAATGGAGATTTGCGATCGAACTTTATTAGTTATTGAAAATTTTGCGACAAAATTTGATAAATAAATAATTATACGACCATAGTGACATTAGAAAATTGAATGTATTGCCTAAACCGCATACATGATTTTAATCTAAATATATTTTAATACAGTTTAGTACGGAGTATATTTTTTTTGTAAGTTAAGATATCCTTAGATTTTATTGTGTTCAAAACTAATCATTCGATGATCGGTTGGACATTGAAGGATTGTCTCTCCCAAAGTAACGTAATTTATTTTGAATTCGCATGTACAAATTAGGGCATGATATATAATATGCAGTATATTGTGGTATAAAAAATTACATTTAACAAAAATAATTAAAATTATAAATATTAGCGTCTTCCATCTTTATTTTGGTGTTAAACGTACATATATTATTACAATAATCCAGTTAAGTACAAAGACAAGCTTTATTTGTCAAATTATTATCCAACAAATACAAATTATCAAACTAGCTAGCATCAGCATGCATATGTGACCATGCGAACTATCTTTCTTCAGTTTGTCTAATCTGCAACAACTCAGGCAATTACAATACAAAAGACAATATGCAATTTTGTTTTAATTAGGCCACTTTATAGGTGTTTCAAAATCCTTCCGGTGTAATTGCTATTTTCCCTAAATCAACTAATTAGAAGGAGTCATTAAGAGCCATTAGGAGGAGTCATTTCCACAATATTTTAATTACCTCAATTAATTATACCTTTATGGGTGTTTCCTCTAAAATATTCCTATCTTGTAGTAGTACACATCCTCCCTCACTCTATATAATATTTCTTTTAGCCAAATTCCACCCAGCTTCGAATTAAACTATAGGGCAACACTAAAATTACTAATACATAATTTATATACACCATTAAATTAATTATACATTTTTTTCTTTTTCTTTTTTTTTTTCCGATTCCATCGTTTTTAAAATTTTTACCTCTTTTATTTCATTTTTTCAGTTCGATCGCTTTTTGCATTTTTTACCTTTTTTTTAGTCACCTAAATTTACTAATCTCATCCATTTGATCGGGAATGAGGACTTAGCCCAAGTGGTTAAGTTTCTCAAATTTCCAACGGAATGTTGGATGTTCGATTCTCCACCGGCCCCCTATTCTTCCCTTTTATTCCCCTGTAATTGTGTGACAATGGTTGCCACCACCCATTTCGAGGCCTTCAACGACTCAAAAAAAAAAAAAAAAAAAAAACCAAACCATTCGATCGGTCCAAATCATTCATTCTTAACTAATAACTATGTAACTAATCCACCTGCAGAAATCATTAAATGGTCTGCATGCCAATTGACAAGCTGGGTAGAATTGAAGTATTATTTTCCATTTGGACGCATGCATGGTTCATTGAATTGGGATGAAATAAATCTCTTTCAATTTCCCCATCAATATGAACCCTAACCATCTTTAAAAAGAATCTACTATGAAGTATATAGGGATATCCCAAATCGGACCCCAACACACATGGGCCGACGTTCACTGGTGCTTATTATGCCTAAGAGGCCGTTTGGAATGGCTTCTAGAGAAGTGTTTTTGGCTTTTGCTTCTGCCAGAAGCACTTCTAATGGAAATTAGGTGTTTGTTTTGGCTTTTAAGAAAAAACAAAAGCACCTCGAAAAGCCAAAAAAGTGTTTCTGGGAGAAGCAGCCCAGGAGGTGCTTCTCCCAAAAGCAGAAGCCAAAAGCACATCGTAAAATGTGCAAGGACTTAAATACCCCCACTACTTAATATAAATTACACTATAAATATATCTTATTAATATCATATTAAGTATCACGTCCTTTTTGGTAATTACTACAATCCAAAAGCACTTTTCATTTTTATTCATCCAAACATATTTTTTAGAAAAAGCCGTTTTCAAATATTCCATCCAAACACAAAATTTACATGCTTTTGCTTTTGACTTCTGCTTCTGCTTCTACTTTTGGCTTCTGCTTTTTTCAAAAGTCAATCCAAACAGGCCCTAAGTCACCAAGTTGTTTATTTGCTTTTATCTATCTAGCTTATACACAAATTAAATTTTACATACTTGCATTATTTTTATTTTTATTTTCTTGTGGGTTTAATGTGTTTTAGCTGCCAAATTGCAGTTTGATGCATTCAAGGGCCACCAAACAATTCTCCGCACCTCAAATGGCTTTGACCCTTTAATCCGTATAATTTTCTTGTACTATTGTTTCATCATTTTTTTTTTTTTTGGTAAGCCAATGGCCAGAAAAGAGTACAAAGCAAAGCCAAAAGAAGGAAATAAAAAGAAGAGACCGGGGGGGGGACAACACAGCAAGGCTACAAGAAGCTAGGGCCGAGGGAAGCAAACTCCCAAGGCATCAGCCGTAACCGCCTCCAAGGTGAAATCCGGGGGGTACGCCCAAGTGGTGAAGAGGTCCGCCATCGAAGCCCCATGTTTGGCTAGTCGGTCCGCAACTCTATTCCCTTCACGAAGAATATGGATGATAGAGCAATCAACAAAGGTATCCCTTAGCTCACGGATATGTTGGAGGACAGCAGCATAGGGATGGTAGGGGTTGGCTGAGTTGATAGCTTCTATGGCCAACTTAGAGTCCGAGTGGCAGCGTATACTGCTCCTTCCCATGAGGGCCACGGCTTCCAGACCAGCCGCAATGCCTGAGAGCTCGGCCATCAGGATGGAGTTGTATCCAATTGATCCGCATCCGCCATTAATCCAAACGCCATCCGCTTCCCTGATCACAAAGCCAAAACCCGACTGCCCGGGATTTCCAAAGGAGCTTCCGTCAACGTGGACAATGGTTGACTGCACTCCAGAGGGGTTCCAATGAACATAGCGCAGGCCTTTTCCCTCTGTACCCTTAGTCTCCTTACCCACTGCTATGGCCGCTGCAACGTACCGAATTTCTCTACAAATAAACCAGATGGAGTTTTGTTTGTCCCGAAAGATTCTAGCATTGCGCCCCGCCCAAATCGCCCAGAGAGCTGCCACAAAGGTCGAGCCAAAAGAACGGAACATACCTTGCATGAATTCCCTGATATTGTCCTTAGGGATGAGATCACAGTCCCTAGGGATAGAGATGCGCAGGGCCCTCCAAATGTGTTTGTTCCACTCACAATAGAAAAAACAGTGATCCCAGCTTTCGATCTTGTCGCCACAAAGAGAGCATAATGGATTGGAAGCCAATTTCCTACGGAAACGGGTGAGGTTGATAGGCAGGGCATCGTGGCAAATAAGCCAGATAAGGAAGCAATATTTGGCCGGGAATTGAGAATTCCAAATCCATTTCCATTCGTCCTCCTCGTGATCAGCCTTGATAAGGAATTGGTAGGCTGAACGAACAGAATATTTACCCGAGGGATCCTCTTTCCAAATCCACAGATCAGGGACAGAGGGGTGGAGAGCAGGAGGAGGGGACTTACAAATGTCAGCCAGCAGAGGTGGGGGGACAACCGTATAGGTGTGCCCCCAATTCCAGGCACCGTTACTGATAACATCTTTACACTGAAGGTGGAGGTCATGAGTGTCCACATAGGGGAGGAGTGGACCTATCTGACCGTTCTTCCACCAATCCGAGAACCACAGGGAGGCCGCTCCCTTGCCGAGGCGGAGCTGGAAACCATTACGGAGGTGTGGCTCAATCTTCTTCAGGATGCCGATCACAAAGGAGCGACTGTTAGTAGGGTAAACAAAGGGGTGTTGAGAGATGTTCCACTGTCCCGCCAACAGCTTAACCCACGCTTTATGAGGCGAATGGATGGATCCCCATAAGATTTTTCCAAGAAGAGCAATATTCATAAGACGGGCTTTGCGTAGACCGAGCCCGCCCGATTTGATAGGTGAGGCAACCTTGTCCCATTTGACAAGGTGAAGGCCAACCCCATTCCTATCCTTCCAGAGGTACCGGTTGATTTTCCTATCAATGGCTTCACAAACCGTTTCCGGGAGCCAATGAACTTGCATAGAATAGGTTGGTATGGCTGCCAACACCGCCTTGCAGAGTGTGAGTCTACCGGCTTTGTTCAAGAGTTGATTTGCCCAACCGTCAAGTTTGGAGTCAATCTTATCCAGTAGAAAGTCAAAGTCTTTGCATCGGAGTCTGCCAAGAGATAGGGGAAATCCCAGGTATTTGTCAAAGGCTTCAACCATACAGCCGTTGAGAGTTTCCGAAATCCAAGACCTATCCAGAGGGGGCACAGCACGAGAGACCAGAATGGATGATTTCAGAGGGTTCAAAACCAATCCAGAGGTCGCAGCAAAGAGCTTGAGTGATTCGGCAATAGAGCGGATACTGTCCTTTTCCACAAGAGAGCAAAGTAGGAGGTCATCGGCAAAGAGTAAGTGGGAGACCCCTATGCCCCCTGGAGACAGTTTGATAGGCTTCCAGAGGCCCAAGTTGACAGCGCGTTGGATCATCAGGGAAAATTTTTCCATAACTATAAGGAAGAGGTAAGGGGAGATCGGGTCACCTTGTCTAAGGCCTTTGCCCGGAGTGAAGTCCTCAGAGATGCTGCCATTCCAAATAATGGCATAAGAGGGCGAGGAAACGCAGAACATAACAAGCTTGATGAAGTTATCAGGGAGGGCCAGCTCCTTTAAACAGACTTCAAGAAAGCTCCACTGGACATTGTCGTAAGCCTTGGCAATGTCAATTTTAAATATCAAACTCCTCAGTTTGGACCGAGAACATCCCATTTGAGCCATGATTTCTTGGATGGTAATAGCGTTGTCTGCCGGGCCTCTACCAGGGAGGAAGGCTGATTGATTAGGGGAGATCACATCCTGAAGAATAGGCCGCAGCCTGTCTACCATAATTTTGGTAAGGACTTTGTAGAGGACATTGCACAGGGTGATAGGCCGAAAGTGGTGGAAGCTAGTGGGATTCGAGATCTTGGGAATTAAGCAAATAAGAGCCTTGGAGGTAATCACAGGGAAGGATTGATTTCTGAAGGCCTTCACAATGAAATCGTGAACCGAATTCCCAATGGTAGCCCAGTAGAGTTGATAGAAACGACCCGGGAATCCATCCGGCCCAGGGGCCGAGTCCCCATTGATGTTCATGACTATGGCAGTAACTTCCTCGAATGAGGGATCATCGCAAAGGTGGCTGGTCCTTGATTCCGGATATGGAGTGAAGGCCGGGCACGTAAGGTTGTCGGTGACAGTTTCATCGCTAGGCCTTGTGAGGTCATCCCGATCACTGAACAGCGCCTGGAAATATGTTCGTGCATGACCTCTAAGTAATATGTCATCATCACACCACACATCATCCCCTATAAACAGACCATGGATTTTGGCTTTGTTCATATTCGCTTTGACCCGGGTATGGAAGTAGGCAGTATTGCGGTCACCGGCCTTTATCCATTTATCTCTAGCTCTTTGCTGCCAGTAAATTTCCTCTTGAAGGAGTAATGACTCAAGGTCATGTCTCAGTTGGATTTCAAGAAGGATTAGACGGACAGAGTCAATTTTCTCCAAGGCTCTAGCCACTCCTTCAAGTCGTTTAAGAAGTTTAACTTTCTTCCATTTGATGTTGCCACCGTTAGTCTTGTTAAACTCCAATGAGGCTATTTTCACGATATCAAGTTGTTGCGGAAGGGAAGGTGCAGCAACAACCCAACCATTTTCCACCACCGTTGCATAACCGTCCATAGCCGCCCAAGATGCCTCCCACCTAAACGGTTTCACCCCAGTAGAGTGGGGAGCTTGGCCGCATCTCAGAAGGATGGGATTATGGTCAGACCCTACGCGAGGCAGGATTTGGGCAAATCCATTCGGGAACTTAGAGATCCATTCCAGGTTGCAAGTACAACGATCCAGACGTTTGAGAATGGTTTGGGTATCACCAATAGGTCTCGACCATGTGAATAAGCCCCCCTGAGTGTTCAAATTCGACAGCCCACAGGAATTGAGGACAACACAAAATTCTTCCGCTCGGGCCACATTATAGAGACCTCCCCTGACCTCCTCCGAGCGAAGAATTTGGTTCCAATCTCCTATGACGGCCCAAGCCCCTTCCAACGTATCTGCTAGTTGGTTGAGTGAAGACCAGTTTAATTGCCTATCTTTGTAGCAGGGTGCAGCATACAGGGCCGTGAGAAACCAGTGATCAGTGTCACCCGTAAGTTTCACCGTGATCATTCGGTCTCTATTATCAACAACCTCCAGATTAATGTCCAGCTTACAATTGGCAAGGATCCAGATACCTCCGGCCCTACCAGTGGCTTCTTGCATGCAAAGGAGCTCAAATCCCAAATTCAACAGAAACACACGTGACTTAGCAAATTCAGACTGTGGTTCAAGGATGACTACAATATCAGGATTGTGTCTACGAAGGAGATCCCGAAGGCTTCTTCTAGTATGCTTGCCCATGATTCCACCAATATTCCAGGATATTAATTTGAAATCTTTAAAATCCATAAAACACTGTACAAGGGGGAAAAGAAAGGGAAGAAGCATTTCTTACCCCTGAGGGGGCATCTCGGTGTCATCGCCCCCGTGTTCCTCGGTCGCGTAGAGGTCTGGGTCCTCTTCACAGGGATCCACATTTTCATTCACGCAATCGGGGTAGAGATCGGAGGGGGATAGGCACAATCCTGAATCCTCCAGTGTCTCTTCCGAATTGTCGTCAGTTTTCACAGAGGCCCTGAGCCGTTTCGTGTGGACTGGGTTATCCCCCAATTGCGAGCTGTAGGTCTTGGGCTGGGGCTTGATAATAGGCGAAACCTCCTGTGGCAAGCGATGGGCTTTGAAGATGAAACCCTTTTTCTTGTTGGGTTGAATGTTGGGGTTGACCTCTTTAAGGGGGGAGAGGTTTTTGACACCCAACGGGCCTTGTTTCTTAGTCTTGTTGGGCCGCCTTTTTGACACCTTGATCCAGTCTCCCACTTCCGGCTGAGAGGGGGTAGGTCGAGGGCTCACTGGCTCATTTTCAACATTCATCTTTTCGACCTCAGAAGTGTGATCAGAATTAGCTTTTGTCTGCTGGAAAACCTCTGAAGTGGGTAAGTCAACCCCTGCAGCTGCACTGCTTTCCCCAACGTTTCCTTTAGTAGTGAAATGGTTTACATTCAGGCCTATTCTCACTTCAGAGATTTTTTGTTTGTCTTTGCTACCATTTTTGGCTAAGGCCACTGCCACCTTGGTACCTACAGACCTGACGCCGCTGACCCCCTTAGGCCTATTCACAGATGCAGAGGTTGTCTTCTCCGGCGTATTGGCCGTCGTCTCCACCGGGCGTTTAGGACAGACATGGCTGCCATGACCATATTTTTGGCAAATCGAGCAAAGAAGGTGGAGGCCTTCATAGGCTACTCTGTGCCATTTCTCACCTACCAGGACACTTGAGACTACCGGGAGACTTAGATCGATCTCAACGCATACTCTTGCATATCGGCCCCGATTCACTTCTTTTGTCATAGCGTCCACCCGAATGGGGCGGCCTAATCCCGCGGCCATTTTGGTGAGGAACATCTCATCATAGTATTCAAAGGGGAGACCAGGGAAACGGGCCCAGATGAGGGTTTTCTTGGGCGTCTGTTCGTCTGCAATGAAATCGGGACGCCATGGGCAAACTGTAAGGTAGCTATCGAAGATCATCCAAGGGCCTCCATTCAAAATCCTTAAGCGATCTTCCTCACGATCAAACTTGATGAGGTAATAACCCGCATCCATAGCAATCATCTCAAACCTGTTACGAATCTGCCAAAGGGTAGAGATTCTTTCAAACAAAGCAACATAGCCAACCTTTCGGCCTAGGACGGAGATGATAAGAGCATCTTCAAAGGGCTTGCAAAGGCGGTCCTTGATTGTCGAGTCCACTGTGATACGAGGCTTTAGTCTGTCTCCCTCCAGGAAATCGAGGGTTATCAGCTTTTCATTCTCTGGATCTTCCATGAGGGAACCAGGGGCAGGGCTTTTGCCTTCCAAAACCTTGTCTCTAAAGGAGACTCGAGGGGCGCCAGGAAAAGACCAGGCGGAGGTCGGAGGGGGACTGATAGGGCTTACCGGCGTAGAGGAGGCAGTCGGGTCGAGGGGAAGAGGGGGGAAGGGATTTTCAGGTCGAGCCATCTGACTCCACCGACAGGGGAGTTTTGTTGATGAATGGTGGAACAGTAATAAAAAAGGAAAGAAGATGATACCTTGCCGACACTATTAGCAGAAGCATAAGAGAGTATTGTTTCATCATTTAATTTCACTTGTCATTTATCTAATAATAATAATAATAATAATTGTGATGCTTTTCATCCATTCATTTTCAATTAATTAATTAATTAATTATATATATATTGTGATCACAATCAATCTCTACTAGTATTTTTTTTTAAATTTATTTCAGTATTAATTGTATTATGATGTTTTATACTACCAATTTGACAGCGCCAAATGACAAATAATATATCTCCGGTTTTGGCTCGGATAAATTCGAGAAAGAAACAACTCATAAGGAACTCTTAAATGTTGAAATTTGAGGTTGACAAGTTGAATTTTAGGATAAAAAAAAACGTTAAATTCATTTATATTGAATAACCATGGCATTTGTGAGATTATTTTACGAGGGTGATGAAAATTCAAACCGTGCAATTTTCTTACATAAGCTCATTTTGAAATCGATTATTAATTAAATTAAATTTATTTATTTATTGTGGCTACGTTTCGTCGTTGGTTAGGACAAGCAACATTAATATCTTCAGCTTTCCTTGTCACAAAAAGTCACTGTTGAGTGCAATGTGTTGTACGAATTGTTGCAAATATTACAGCTATTAAATTCTGTTTCGTAAGGTGTGTATGCAATATGCATAAAAGGAATTGGAGCCCGATTGTATAAGCTTTATTAAAGGTTTTTTTTTTTTTTTTTTTTTTTTTTGCTTAAAACACCTTTAGCAGAAGACAGATATTTGGATGGGTTTTTTTTAGAAAAACAAATAAATAAATAAAAGCAGCTCTAAAAACTTTTTTTTTTTTCCTGGGAGAAGCAGCCAAAAACATGTATAAAGAACCCATTTGGATTAACTCAAGGGAACTTATTAATAAATACCTCCCACCTACACTTTCTTCCTTTTTAGTACCTGTAGGAATTTTTCTTCCCTTTTGGTACCTAATGTCGTTTTCATGGAGGAGAGATATTGTCAAATTGACAAATATACCCCTGGTTAAGTTCATTACATTTGTTTTACAAGTTCGATACATCTTTTCTTGATTCCAGTACTTTATTGCTAAAGTTCAATATCTTTTCTTGGTTATATTAGTTTTTTTTTTTTTAACCAATATAATTAACCTGCCACTGTTTTCTGTCCCGATCTAATCCCTTTTCATATGCCTGTAGGTTGTTGATTTCATCATTTATCCAAAAGCTTAAATTTAATTCTTCTATTATGAGATTTTTTCTGTTTAAGAGTTGCAAGCATTTTATTTTTGCTTCGATTTGGATTTTTACAATTTCTTTTTTAATGCGATATCTTTCAATCGCAGTTTTCTCCCATTTACTGTAGTCTCTTATTGTTTTATAAGTCATCTTTAATGTTGCTTTCTGATATGATTAATAAATTCTCATTTTTTAGAAATTCAGCCTCCTTAGTCACTTTCCATTTTATAATATTTTCAAACAATCTTTGTTTTCTGCAAATCATGTCTATTTGATTTCGCTTATTCATCAGTCTAATAAGCCAAATTTCACATTCTTGGCATAGAAAGTGTGTGTTCGGGTAAGGTACAATAACAAACCTTGTTTCTGTGTTTTCAAAAGTTTCTGCTTTAAACAAATCTGTTTTAGAGTTTTCAGCAGTTTTAGTCATATTCTCCATTTGTTTTGATAAAAGATATTAGTTATTTCAGATAAAAGTTTTAAAAACACTAGTTTTTGTGTGCGAAAAACTTATATGTCGTGATATCTTACTAGGTACTTGCCATCTCCTATTATTCTCTTGGTCGTGTTAAATCTCTGATTATGTGTTATGGGTCCGATTGTCCTTTGTTATGGAAATATTATCATAAACATTAAGTCCGCAATCCTCTTATTACTGTCACTGATGAGATATTTTTCTGGGCCTGTTTCGGGTTTCAAATTCAAATTAGCATTATCCAGACCTAGATCTGAAATGTAAGCAGGGGGTCTAAAGGGCAAATCAAAAGGGACAACAGTAACAAAACACCATTATGTTTATCAAACATCCCTGAATTGTGGTTCCCCTAACGAGTCTTTCTTACAGCTTTTATAGCATAAAGCCTTTTATTTAGAATTTTTCATTTCTTAAAGTTTTCAAATTTTCTTGTTTTTAAACAAATATGTTGAATGTCTTTAGCAATTCTTTCCACTTCTTCTTCACTAGGGTGGAATATATGTTTTCCTTCATATTTTACATAGTTATCTGTTACTGGTTTTTCTACGATAAACCTTTTCATTTGTCTATTCATTTTCTTGACCTTCTTCTTCTGTAAAATCTATTGGTCTTTTTGCAGTTTCATAGTCATTAAATCTTACTGACGTTTCTCCTCTGGAGTTTATGAAGTAATTTACATTTTTTGGAGTTAAATTTTTAACATTTGGTTTTTCAAAGAATTTTGATAGATCCCAATTTTTCCCAGCATTTTCTTCTGATGATATTTCCGTTGGTCCTATCATTTTTACTCCTTCACTTCCTATGATACTTACCACAGTTTCGATTTTTGTTTTATGCCTGGTTTGACCATTGTTTGTGATTCTTCCTAAGAAGCCTACACATACCATTAGGTTGTGACCAGTTTCCATTTCTTCATATCCTACAGTTTGAATTCCTATTTGGATATGCTTCATAAAATCTGTTATTTGTATCATATAATCTGGTGCCAAATAACATACTCCCACGTTAGGGTTCATATCAATTTCCATTAATCCTATGATAGCTTGGGTTGGATTAGTCCACCTTGTATCTAGAACAGTCATTGGATATGCTTCTTTAATTTTTTGTACATTTTTTATATCTTCTTGGTTAAAATACCTTTGACCATTTTTTCCCAGTTTATTATATAATGATCCTGTTAATGAGGATAAGTTTTTAATGTATGGTCTAGCATAATTAACCAATCCCAAAAATTGTTGTAATAGTTTTGTATCTTCCATTTTATCAGGAAATTCTATAGCCTTTTTAGCAATATGATCTTGGAGTTTTATTTTTCCAAACTAGTTAATGATGTCCCAAATCCAAGAAAAATCATTAACCATAGTGAAGAATTAAAACAACTACAAGATAAGGTTGAAAAACTTGATAAAGAAATAAAGGACATATCCATACATTGATTCAGCTGTATCATTATAATCATTTTTGTTTTTGATGTAATCAGCTACAACTATGTTTTTCCATTTTGCAATTACTGAGCTCCATTCTTGAGGGCTTACATTTGTTACTTCAGAACAATCATACCATAACATAAATCATAAACTAACCCATACCTTGAGAGAGGAGAGGCTTTCCCGTTCAGACGGGCCCCTGTATTTCAGAAAGTAAAGAAAAGAGGAAGCAATCCACACCGGGTCTTTCTTTACAAACTGAAATTTTATTACTGAAAGGGTAGGGATACAAGAAAACTAGAGAGAAAAAGAGCTTTCGAGAGTAGCAAGAGTGCAGTCTCAAAAACCTTAGAGAGCTAGAGAGCTAAGAAGTGAGTGTGTGTGTTACAAGTGAAGACCATCCCTCTATTTATAGATGGGAATGTCATCTAAGTAATCCACAACAACCAATAAAAACGTGCCAAGTGGCAAAGTTATCCGATAAGGTTCGGATGAAAAATCAAACAACTAGTACAATAATGCAACAATATAATAATGTAGTAAGAGGGGCCTAGTACCCATTAACGTGGTTTTCCAAGAGTCACATGGCTCTTGTCTGCCTTTTGGTTTTATCCGCATTGGATTCCTTCTTTCACATGGTTAGTGGTGCTTTTGGCTCCACTAGCATTTTGTTTTCTTCTTGACTTTTTTCTTTTCAGGATTCCTTTCTTCACATGCTGGTATTTATTGTGAATTCCAGCTCATTTTTTGAATTTTTTTAGTTAAGGCAGAATGCACATGTTGTGAGAAAACTCTTTCATACATGTCATGGTATTCTCTTTTATTTAGTACCTGTAGGAATTTTTCTTCCCTTTTGGTACCTAATGTCGTTTTCATGGAGGAGAGATATTGTCAAATTGACAAATATACCCCTGGTTAAGTTCATTACATTTGTTTTACAAGTTCGATACATCTTTTCTTGATTCCAGTACTTTATTGCTAAAGTTCAATATCTTTTCTTGGTTATATTAGTTTTTTTTTTAACCAATATAATAACCTGCCACTGTTTTCAAAAGAATAAACAGTGGTTTAAATGGATAAAAATTGGTTCATACAGTGGTTTTATTGTTTACAATAAAACAACTAGCTGAACAAATTGCAAAATTACCTGCAGAAGCTAGAAAGAAAACTAAACCACAAGAAAAACTAAATTTTTGGGTTGTAAAACCAGACGAAAAATATTTGCAAAAATGAGTAGGAGATCATTTTCTCTTACTAATGAATCCAAAAACAGTCTAGTAGAAATAAGTAATTCTCAAAGAATTGAAAGCTCAAACTTTGAAAAAACCTTAATAGATAGAATGTTTAGAGAAAAAACCAAACTTGAAGAAGGGCCAACAATAATTGAAGAAATAATTGACCCTGATACTTATTAATAAATACCTCCCACCTACACTTTCTTCCTTTTTAGTACCTGTAGGAATTTTTCTTCCCTTTTGGTACCTAATGTCGTTTTCATGGATGAGAGATATTGTCAAATTCCCTTAATGTAGTTAATGATGAAGGATCTTGGCACACAGGTATGTACTCAGGGTTTTGTGCTAACATATACTCTGTACTAGGATTTTGTTTATCATTAGATGACCTTGTTTCTGTGTTTTCAAAAGTTTCTGCTTTAAACAAAAACCAAACTAATATTCTGGTTTTAGATATCCACCTTGCTTCAATTAATATTCTGGTTTTATCATTAGGTAAAATGGGTATTTTTCAAAAAGTTCTCTTCCTAGGGGGTTTAAAGGGATAAAAATTGGTGTAGGTATTTTGGAGGGATAAAGTGTTGGTGTTGGGGGTTTTTAAATAATTTTCCCTTGACTCAAACACTTACGACACAAAATAAATTAAATGTTCGGATAAGCATTTTTAAAAAAACAAAGCTAAAAAATATTTTTGGCATAAATAACCAAGAGGATAGTTCTCCTAAAAACAGAAACCACAAACACCAATTACAATGTATAAAAAGTCTAAAATACCCCCATCTAGTTATTTATATGCTCTTATTTATTATATTTATATTTGAGTTTAGATTGTATATCAAAACAACAGCTCCCGTACTTTAGAATAGTTCTTAAAGGTTGCAAATGTGAATTGCAATTCCGCAAATGTCTACAAACAAAAGTTACAGTTAGTAGTTTTTGGGAGCTATCAACAACTACCTATTTAAAGTAAAAGAAAAATTAAATAAAGTAAATGGTCAAGTTCCGTGACTTTCAGCGTTCAAGTTGGGGTTTTCGAACCCCATCCAACCCCCTATCACCCCCTTTATTAATTTGTAATTTGTGTGACATGAACTCCTATCATTCTTTGCTAACATGTATAGGTTGTTTAGAGAAAAAAAAATGATTGTTCAATGTTTTACATACTATTATTCCACTTGGACATAGGTCTTAATTAATGGATCTAGAAAGAAAAAAGAAAGTAATTGGCTATTACTATATGAATGTGATGCCTGATTATTATTTCAATAAACTTTGTAATAAAGTTACTTCAATAATAATGAACAAATAGGTATAGCTAATGCATGCATTAAACAAATTCAAGTGTCTTCTCTCTTTTGAGACTTGTTTGACATGCTTTCATTTCAACTTTAGTGGCGTTATCAGAAATTAAATTTTTTATGGAATCAAAATTTATACTATAAAGTATATTTCTTAGATTTAACTATCAGCACTTGAGTTATTAAATTTATTCGATCATGCATGGTATACAACAACTTAATTGATTAAATTAATTAGAATTATACGAATAAAAAGTAAATAACATAATTAATTAATTGAATTCAAATTAGAAATATAAATTTTCAAAATGGAAATACATTTTTTTAAGGCAAAAGATAAATAGTAAAAAAATCCTAACCATTGTATTTCTTTCATCAAATCGAGCAAAATCTTGGGAAAACTATGGCATGATACCTATTACTCAAACATTATAAGAGTTAAAGCCCTCAATTTCAAACATTATGTTTTAGGCCCCATGTAATAATGTGGTAAACCCAAGCTCTTTGTAAAGCACATACCAATACAGTAGTAAAACACATACCAATAACCTTGTAAACACCACAAGGTATTTGTGGTAAAACATATACAAAAAATTTGGTAAATACCATACGGTATCTATGGAATAACTTGGGAAACACCATAAGGTATTTGTGGTAAACCTGGTATAGTGTGCTAAACTATATACCAATAACTTGATAAATACTATATGATATCTTTGGTAAAGTACATACCGATACATTTGTAAAACACATACCAATAACCCGGTAAATACCATAAAGTATTTGTGGTAAAGTACATATCAAGAACTTGGTAAATATCATATGGTATTTGTGGAATAACTTGGTAAACACTATGTGGTAAAGCACATACCAATACAGTGGTAAATTGCATATCATTAATCTGGTAAATACCAAATGCTATTTGTGGTAGAACACATAAAAACGTCGTGGTAAACCAAATCAAATATATGATGAGGTGTAAAGTGTAATAAAATTGGGATGAGGCCTAAAAAAATAGAAAAAATTTTAAAAGGGTACCTGGCCCAAATTTACTGTAAAATCTTTAAATGGGCCTAAGCTATGTCACAAAACTTGGATTGGGTATATAAGACAACCATATACTTCTACCTAACAACTTTTGAGAATGAGCCCATAATCATAGAGCTCATCACAAGTAACTATGTTGGGCCTCCGAAATGTAAATAGGCCTTAGCGGATTGGGCTTATATCAACCAGTAGTATTAAAGACTGCTGTGGAGGGCGAATTGGTGTTGCATTAAAGTACATTCCAGGGTTCAGACTTCAGACCCAGAGGGCTTTAGGAGGAGTTCGGACTTCGGACAATAAAGCCTGTAAGACTACCTCTATCCATGAACACTCCAACCATCCAACTATCCAACCATTTCATTATTTAATTAATTTCTATCTCCTCCAACTCATAAATATCCATCCCAACCCAACCATTCCAATTTACATACTTTATCAATAACCACCAAACCATCTCAATTATATATAACTACAATATTATATATAATTATTTTCATTTATACAATATTAAATTATGTTGGAAAATAAAAAATAAATGTATAAAAATATAAAGTATTTATCTTATTTATAAATAATAAAAATCTAAGATACTAATATAGTATTATTTATTTATTTTTATATAAAATTTAAAATGAGTTAAATATATCAAAATTGAGAGATTATGTATTTAATAAATATATAGCAAGATTGATCTCTATTTGTAGAGAATGAAAAATTATAAAAATTGATATCTTGTTTATTTATTTTTATTTTAAATATAAAAAATATAATGATTTTAATTTTATTATTTAAAATTTTAGTTGACCAATGGGAAGGAGACAAATATATCCATCCCATTGGTCAAAAGGGTGGAGACCAAGTGGTCTTATTTATGATTTAGTCGACCAAGGGTTGGGGACCAACTCATATTTTTCTTTTTTTTTAAATTCCCAAAATAACGTGGCGGTTGGGTCTCCCAATTGTGAGATCATGGATAAGGATGGTCTAAGAGATAGTGACATCACAACATCACTTTTGAACAAAAAAAACATTATTGTCTATTGATGTTAAATGAAGTACTTAAATGTCCCAATAAATATACTCCACCATTTTTTCCATGTTGTATTTCTGCGGTAATTAATTGGCCGAAGAAAATCACTACCCCTCATTCCACAATCACTATAAATGATGGCACCATGAGGTACTGCTTGCACCGTTCTTGTTTAATTACTGCATCACGCTTGTTTAATTGCTAGCACTATGTATTCAACTTATATACGTGCAAAGTTAATCTTCCTAGCCTAAAGTTTTTTTTTTTTTTTTTTTTTCAGAATGATGTTGTGAAGCTAATGATCATTTTTGTATTAAAAATTTAGTTTATGAATGACCTTTTTTTTAAATTATTTTTTACATGACTTACAAGGAAATCAGAACCAAATAAGATGGGAGAGAGGAATATGTACTTCACTAATGAACATAGAATGTCAAAGTTATGCTCAAATAATGAGCATAGCATTGTCAAAGTTACATACATTATTTGAAAATATATTAAAGGAGTGATTTTTATCATTCCAAAGATATTTATATTTAGCATTATTTATATATTTGAATTTAGCATTGCCTATGTGAAAGTTAATATTTCAAATTTTAATTTCCAAATAGCTGGACCATCAACAATTCCCAAAATATTTAATTTCAATGAATTTGTGGCTAGCTTCGAGTAGAAAAAAAAAATATACTAGTTATTATGCACCGTGATTAAATGAAAAGTTAAATTTTTATAATCCATAGTTAAAAAAACATACTTCTACCTCCCTTTTCTTCTTTTTTTTTTGTTTTTTTTTTTTTTTTTTTTTTCTGAATAGCCTATACAAGGGGAATAAAAGGGAGGGATAGGGGGCCGGTGGGAAATCGAACCTCCAACCTTCCATTGGAAGTTAAGGGACTTAACCACTTGGGCTAGGTCCTCATCCCCACTCACTCCCTTTTTGATAAATGGTAAGGTTTGAAAATTTGGTAATATTCATACATATACATTAATTTAAAGTTTTATCATAGTTATACAAGTTAAAATATTGTTAAATGAAATTTTGTTAGACTCGTACTAGTTTTTAAATAGTGAATTCGAATTGAAATTATTAATAATTTAAAATGTGCATTATGGATCCGTTGCAATTTTTAGAAAATAGAGAATTACAAAATTGAAATATGGGTGAGTAGGGCCCATAATAAAGGCATTTACCTATATACTTATACGCAGACAGAAAAATAAAAAACAAAAGTGAAAAACCCAGGCATATAACTATCGACGGCGAGGCGAGGTGGGCAGGCCTTTTTCAATTTTATATCCTTTTTGTTATTAATCGTAAGGGCGGTTACAGATATGGATGGAGGGGTTCAACCGGCGGACACCGTGATGTCGGAGGCCGAGCCGCCGCAGCCGCCTCCGCAGCAGCCGACGCAGTCTCCGACCGATCACATACCGGCGAAGCTCAGCCACGGCGGCCGATTCATCCAGTACAACATATTTGGGAACGTCTTCGAGGTGACCTCAAAGTACAAACCCCCAATCATGCCAATCGGAAAAGGCGCATACGGAATTGTTTGGTACCGAACCTTTGACTACTATTTTGTTTTGATTCAGCAGTTGTGTGTTTCTGTGATGATTTATTATTGCTATTTTTGGGGGGTTTTGGTTTTGGGGAAAAAGCTCGGCCTTGAATTCGGAGACGAATGAGCATGTGGCGTTGAAGAAGATAGCGAATGCTTTTGATAATAAGATTGATGCGAAGAGGACTCTGCGTGAGATCAAGCTTCTCCGGCACATGGATCACGAAAATGTTAGTAGATTCCCTTTTTATGCGCATATTTTTTTTTCCACTTCTCTTTGTCAAGATTCGGTTTTTGATATCTGCTGATAGTGGCATTTTATCCTTCCACTGTTGAAGGAACTTTCTAGATGGATAGGGCATAAGTTATTGAATATTGACCTTGGGAATTAGATGTTAATACTGATGTTCTTGAAGGAGAAAGTAAGATTTTTTCGTCCAAAGGATTTGAAACTGAACATGTTAATATGGTTTTGTTGATGTGCATGTGAATTAGATTCTATCACCCTAATGTGGTTTCTTCCTTGGATATTATTGTGTTTGGTTTGGTCTCATCTTGTGTGTTTATCCGAGTTAGCGTTCTTCTTTGTAATTGGAGATAAGGGCACGTTTTCAGACTAATGGGTTTTAGGCATTTCCCCGCTCTATTATCTGTAGTTGGGATTATTAAAACGAAAATGGGAGGCATTTTTCTACCTTTGTCTCTGTCAGAATCTGGTATGTAAATATGCCGTTTATGTGCTAAATTTTCCAGAGATTTCGCAAGTTCCTGCTATCCTCACTCCTAAATAGAATTATGCCGTCATTTGGAAGCTGTGCTTCCATTCTTTATCTCGTTTAGCATACAATGAAGAGACAAAGAAGTTACCATCAAATGTGCCTTAGCTTGTTATGGGGCTCCACATCATGTTGTAAAAGTTCTTTGGACCATGGAATGGTGTTCTTCATATCCAAGCAAGATGCAAAATTACATTAAGTAAAAGAACCACTTTTAATTTATAGCCAAATACACAAACACACCCACACAAATTGTATTCTACTCGGTGGTACGACACGAGTTATATGCTCCAGTCCTATTTTTAGTGTTTAACAATAAGGGTAGCAATACTCATAGGCTTTTAATCGTAATTTCAGAAAAATTGTAGTTGTACAAATGATGTTAAACAGATAATTAACTATATAAGGGATGTAAAATAAACTACTTCTTAGGAACAAGTAACAATAGAAAAAACAGGAAGAGGGTGTGAATACTAAGGAAATTATGAGAATAAAATAATCAAAAGAAATTGAACGAAAAAGGACCGAAGGAAAAGAAAAAAGCAGCTAGAAAAAGGAGAAGATAATCAAGTTGACCCAAAAAGGAATTTATACCGACCCTGGAAATTAGCTTTTGTATTAAATAGGATTTAAATAAAAATGAAAACAGTTCCTTTCATATGTTATTTGTTCAGTGCAGTAATATCATGAAACTCTTACTAAGAGGTAAGATCCCCGAGCCAGTGTGTGCCATAATGCCTCGACTATAACCGGTTTCTAAAGTTTTAATTGACCTGAATATTTGGACTCCTTTCTCATGTTGGAAGTGCAC
Source organism: Hygrophila difformis (assembly GCA_030278955.1). NCBI lineage: Eukaryota > Viridiplantae > Streptophyta > Magnoliopsida > Lamiales > Acanthaceae > Hygrophila > Hygrophila difformis. The sequence goes on from JAOANR010000011.1 coordinate 706,275, forward strand.
TGAGAACATTTTCTATTGTGATTTGAATCACTGGCATGGGTTTCTTTCTGTTGCCAACTTGATTATGTAATAACTTGTTACCTAATTTTCAAAAAGTTGTTCTGCTAAAAAAAAGGTAGTTAAAGTAAATATATAATTATCATGTATTTATATATGTGTGTGTTTTATTTACCATAAAACTTTCAAGTGTTTGTTGCTTATAATAATCTTTAGAGAAAATGTATGTAAGGTATGTTACATTATTACTCATCAAACCGAGTCTATACTGCCTACAATTTATTAATTCTCTTGTTTGGGAAATTGAGTTTAAAAACAGCATGTGGTCCAGTTCTATTTACCTTTATAGTGCCCACCATGATAATGTACACAGTGCACCTGAATATTGTCCAGAGTTCGCATTTCTCTCCAGAGAGTTCATATTGTTTCAAGAATGTTTGTGATTGCTCAAACTTATTACTCAATTTTTAGGATCTTATAAAACTCTGTTACCCTTTACTCTCTCCGAGCATTACAGTTAATATAAGCTACTACGCTTGTTCTTACTGAGCTACTCCTGATTTACTAAGGATAGTGAATACCTACGAGTTAGTTGCTTAAAATGTTAGGAATGAGGAAGTAGAGGCAGGTGTGTCTTTAAAGATCTATTAAATGTTTGAGTCTTTGATAGTAAATAGCATTCGCTTTTCCATTAAATCTGTCCTTAGCTTGACATCCTTGCTCGATAAACTGAACTTAGTTTTCTACCCTGCAATGAATATCTTTCTGGTATTTAGGACACAGTTAACCTCTTGTTTGCATTCTTAATGCGCATTCTATTTTTTTATGCTAGATTGTCTGTTTGTTTTCAGGCTTTCAAATTCATTATCACTGGTTTTTCAGATCTTTGGTCTTATTAAAATTCAAGCCTTTTGGAGGACGAAACAAAAGGTCATGAATTTTCAGGAACACCATTCCAATCCTTTAACAATTATACCATTTACTGCAGGTTGTTGCAATCAGAGATATAATCCCGCCACCTAGGAGAGATGCATTTAATGATGTTTATATTGCATACGAACTTATGGACACTGACCTCCACCAGATCATTCGTTCTAATCAAGCATTGTCTGAGGAGCATTGCCAGGTTCCTAGTCAAACTCAAACTTGAAAATGAATACATTAAAGTTGTTTACTTAGTCCACAAGTTGCAGTTTTCATTTTCACACACTAATGAAATTTTTTGTTATAATCCTTGCTGAAGTTAAACGGACATGTGTCTTATGATTTCCTTAAACCCCTTCAATTTTGGGGCATTATGTGTCTTACTTCTTTGTTTATTTGAGCTTCCACACTCATCACCCCTTTCCTGGTCATTCATTAATCTTACTCCTGCATCCTTTCGTAAAATGTCCATTTTCTTGTTTTGTGCAGTATTTCTTGTATCAGATTCTCCGAGGGCTGAAGTATATACACTCAGCAAATGTTCTTCATAGGGACTTAAAACCTAGCAATCTTCTTCTTAATGCAAATTGTGACCTAAAGATATGTGATTTTGGATTGGCACGCGTCACTTCTGAAACTGACTTCATGACAGAATATGTTGTTACGAGGTGGTATCGAGCACCAGAGCTATTGTTAAATTCATCTGATTATACTGCAGCTATTGATGTTTGGTCAGTTGGTTGCATTTTTATGGAACTGATGGATCGAAAGCCACTGTTTCCGGGTAGAGACCATGTGCATCAGTTGCGCCTTCTGCTTGAGGTAACCTTTTTAACATCTAGTGCCGTATTGATATTTGAAATATATTGTTTTATTATTTTTTTAATTATAGTTTATATGCTCAAGCTTATCCCCAAGGGGTTGTCATAGCCATTCGCTTATAGCTGTTTTAACTTCAGTTGCAATGGCTTCGGTTCAGGTGTTTCATTATGTATTTCTGTTTCATAACTAGGTGATTGCGACTTTGATTATACCAAGTTAAGAAATTGGAATTTGATGTCTCCAGCAAAACAGGGGTCTGAATTACTCTGTATGTTATATTTGTGATTATTGTTAAATTCGTGTCTAAAGTGGAGACTTCAGAGCTCTATCTCCTTTTCTGGAATGTAATTTGATTTTTGTTTTTGTCTATACAGTAACTTTTGATGCCATGTGGATTCAATATAGGACTCCCTGTTGACCTTTGCCGTTTTGATCTATTTTCATCCTTTTTAAGAAGTTTGACCCAAAAATTCTCATTTTGCAGCTGATTGGCACCCCATCTGAATCTGAGTTGGAGTTCCTAAACGACAATGCAAAAAGATACATCAGGCAGCTCCCCCCTTATCCCCGACAATCATTTGCTGAAAAGTTTCCTCAAGTGCATCCTCTTGCCATCGATCTCGTTGAGAAGATGCTGACATTTGATCCTAGACGAAGGATCACTGGTAAGAACCTCTGCCTGCCCTTTAATATTTTCTCAACTTTCAGTGCATTATTCTTGAGATCTTTCCTAAAGGAGTGTTTCAATAAGACATTTGTTTTGGAAATAAGCTCGGATGTTTTTGCAAGAATTTCAGATCCTCTGGTTTCATCTTTCGAAAATTCTTAACCGATTTGAAATTATCTTGATGGCAGTGGAGGATGCATTGGCCCATCCATACCTGAACTCCCTCCACGACATCAGTGACGAGCCCATCTGCTCCACTCCATTCAGCTTCGACTTCGAGCAGCACGCGTTGAGTGAGGAACAGATGAAGGAGCTGATCTACAGGGAAGCTCTGGCATTCAACTCCGAATATCAGCAGCTAATGTGAACACCAAGTCACTTGCCATAAAAAAACACCTTTTTTTTAGCATTGTGATTGATGCCCGTCATTGTGTACCTGTGTTGTACTTGTATTTGGTATGACTATTTATGTATGTATATATACATGAAGTATATTTGTTCCATCCACAGTGGTAAGCTAGTGGATATGACTTGACTTATGTAGACTTTAATTTGGTCCTTAATTGTCCCGCAGACGAGACTCCAGAGGAGGGAGGACTTGATGCTTGTGTATCTCATGTAGTATCAATGTATCCTGTTCCTGTTCCTGTTCCTGTATGCCTCCTCAGCTTGTATCAATACATTTTTCTCATTATTCACTTCTTGGGATTTGCTTGCCTGCATCCAATTCATTATCCATATATCTCATGTAGTGGATATAACTGGACCTTTTTTTTTTTTCCTTTTCTTTTTTAACCCAAGAGATATGAATACCTTTATTATAAATAAATGGAAATGTGATATGGCGTCGGTCCGGCACGAGCGAGATGCTTACAGGTTGTTTATAATCTCGGAACGGATCAGCATTAAGGACGTGTGTTCGGACCACGGCGGTAGTCGACCGAGAGGATAGGCGCACCATCGGGTTTTACACTGGTTGGGAACTGATCTCATTCCCATGATGAGCCCACGGGAGGGCGAAACCAGTGAAAGCATCGGAATAGAGAATTCCTGGAACCTCGGTGTCCGAAGAATATCAAGGGAACCGAAGATACCAGAGGTAAATAAATATATTTTACGATTTTTATTTTATTATACTGTATAATACTTCTAGTTTGCTGTTCTACAAAAACTGTAAAAAAAAGTCAGTCAGATACTCTGAAATTTATTGCGGGTTTATTCGTAGCGGGTCGGATTAAATTTGACCCTGGACCCGACCCAACTCAACGGGTCGCACTCGCACACAGTAAGATAAGGAGAACAATAAAATTAAACAGGAGTGTACCCTATCCAATTTCTTCTGCAATTCATCAATGGCGCACGCACTCGCTACGCCTGTGCTCCCTTCCCTCTCCCTCATTTCCAATTCCATTTCTACTTCTACCAACGCTTCCGTCTCCTTTCCCCTGTCGGCCAAACCCCCCAAGGTATCGCCATATTCAGTCATGTTTGCCAAGTTTGCGATTTGTTTACTGCATTTTGGATTATGTTGTCTTTCGTATCAATGTTTTCCATTTTTAGATTGGCGGATTGACCATCAAGTGCGCGCGTGTTGGTGGAGTTGAGATACCCAACAACAAGCGGGTGGAGTACTCTCTGCAGTACATTCATGGAATCGGGCGCACTACCTCCAGGCAAATATTGAATGACCTCAATTTTGAGAATAAATTGACCAAGGATTTATCCGAGGAAGAGCTCACCACTTTGCGTGACGAGGTTTCTAAGTATATGATTGAAGGAGATCTCGTAAGTTCTATTTTCACTCATTTTAATTACCATATTGTTCTTTTATCAAGGCAGTTAATTTATTTCTGCTATTTTGTGCTATCTTGCTCTTGGTTTTTGAATTGTTCGTAAGTTAGTCTAATTTGATCATCGGTTAAAGATGGCATGTTGTATGAGCTTTTGCCCGTTAAATGATGAATTGAAGCTACTAAACTCTTTGGGGAAAAAAAAATGTGTCTAGAATTCTAGATTGTTTATCTGTTCTGTCTGTTGGAATATGCCTCAAATTTGAGAAGCCTTAGATGGAATATTGTTGGTTCTTTCTCAATATGCTTGATTTAGTATGATCATAATTTGAAGAGTTGATTATTTAAATTTAAATTCATAGTGATCCTAATTTGAACATTTTAATATGCATTTTCTGTTGGAGTATGTCTCAAATATTGATCTAAGCTAGAAACCTTGGTTTGAAATACTCGGATAATTTCCTGTGGAAATAAATTGGTTTGGCATGTGTTATTCTTCAATGTCTCATTTTTTCATTCTTGAGCGTTATTTGAAGGTTAGATTGGTTAAATTTCTAGAGGAGGTTCGCTTCAATTCTGTTGAAGTATGTTTCAAATGTTGGTGTAACCTTGAAACGTTAGACAGAAATAATCGAGTAATTTATTCTGGAAGTAAATTCTTTCGACTGTATTTTGTCTTCAATGTTCTATGAAGTACTACTTTGTTTTAGTACAACCTTATTTTGATGGTTTCAATGGGTTAAAAATTGTGAAAGGGGTTCCATGCATTTTCTATCAGTGTGTCTCAAATGTTTGATGCAGTGTAACATAATTCGCTCATTACACTGTCGAATTGCGATTCGGTTCGCTCGAACCGAAACGGGGTTCGGTAGCGATCTTATTCGCTTGAATTCGCGAATCAATTCGGTGAAATGAGCGAATTGAAACAAAGTGGAAGCATGAGCAGCGGACAGGCGGGACCAGGGGCAGCGCTCGCGCAGTCGGGGGTCGGGGCAGCGGGGAGAGCCGCGGGTGGGGAAGAGAAGGACTGAGGTTGAGGCGCCGGCGGCAGAACAGAAAGAAGAAATTAGGGTTTAGGGCAAACAGTGGGAGAAGGAGGGGGAAAACGGGAGAATGAGGGTGAAGGAGGGGAGGAAGAAGATGAACAGTATCTTTGAATTGGAGAGAGAACCAATCTCGGATAAGAGCTTAGTCTTTTTTCGAAGCACATAAAATCAATTAATGTATGCAGTCAATTACTACCCCTACAGTCTCTCCTCACACTATTCAAGATTTTTGTTTGTTTCCAAGTTTATCTTACCACTCCCACCGCCCACTCAAAAACTTTTGTTTCTTTTTTCTATATCAAATTTCTTTTCATCATGTATACCCTAGTTAAAAATTGAGTATGTGGATTAAAAGAAAAAAATCTAATCGAATCAAAACATCGAATTATGATTCAAAAAAGCGAATTGAAGCAGTATATCCCTAGCGAATCAAAAAAAATTTAACTAGCGAATTGCGAATCGAACTTCGTCCCTCGTATCGAAGCGAATTCCGAATTATGTGACACTGGTTTGATGTAAACATGAAACCTTGGTTTGAAATAATAAGTATTTCTTGTGGAAGTAACTGGTTTGACAGTATTGTTATTCTTTAATATCGCATTATTATCGGTTGTAAGATGATGTTAAAAATTGTGAAAAGGGGTTCCATGCATTTTCTATCAGAGCGAGTGTGTCTCAAATGTTTGATGTAAACATGAAAACTTGGTTGGAAATAATAAGTTTTTCTTGTGGAAGTAACTGGTTGACAGTATTGTTATTCTTTAATACCATCACATTATTATCGGTTGTAAGATGATCTTACTTTGAAAGGTTTATTTGGTTTGATCTGTAGAGGAGGTTCAACGCACTAGCTATTAAGAGGTTGAAGGAGATACAATGCTACAGAGGCATCAGACACATACAGGGATTGCCTTGCAGGGGACAGAGGACAAAGAATAACTGCAGGACCTTGAAGGGCAAGAGGGTGGCAATCCCAGGGAAGAAAAAGAAGTGAAAATTGGTGAGAGTTCTTTTTGTGTAATTGTAAGCTAATATTGAAACCATTGGATCATGTGATGTAGTAAAATATGCTACCTGAAACATGTTATTGTATTCTCTATGTTTCACTTGCTAGATAATGGTGCAAGTTGTTATAGTAGTATTTGTCTGCTGCCTCTCAGCTTGTGCTTTCTTTTGATACTACTATTATGATATTGGTTCAGCTTTAGCATGGAAAAATATCACCAAATGTGGATGTGTTCATTGAAAATCTTAAAAGTTTAAGATAAAACATCTGACAGCCTTTGAAGTTTTTGGTACATGTATGTATAAATATTGTGTCAATTTATGTGTATGTATGCCAATGTTTTGAAAGCAGACTTCCTTTAATTAAACTGGTAATAATGTTGCTGCTGCCTTGCGGCCGCTGGCTATTATTGATTTTCTAATAAAACTTGCTCTGTTTTAGAATCCGTATAAATTAAACGGCAGCCCTAATTTTTGAGACTAATTGCAGGCTTCAACTTTTTAAAATCTCAACGAAGTCTACTTTCGTTTTTGTATCAGACCAAGCATAATAATTCTATTGTCGTTTGTTCAGAATTTCTTGGATTTTTATTTGAAGAATTGCATTTTTGTCCATATCTTATTCCTGATCATATTTCAACAAAAAATTGTAGTTTTCTCTGGTCAAGTATATGCTATAATGAATTGAATAATTGACCACTATCATGCTTTAATTTTATATACGAAATAAAAATACTTCATACACATATGAAATTGAATTCAATGTATACTAATACTAGTACTATATTTTACTATATATATGCATGGGAACATTAACTAAAGCACAATAAATACATAAGCTAGTGCACACAAATTAAAGACAATAGTTACACTAGTGGTGGATAGAGTAAAAGTGGGTAGGGCCTTCAAGTCTTCAACCCAAACATGAACCAAATTGGATTGAAGTTCCAACTAAAGTGTTATTACTGCTAATTCAACCGTTTTTATATTATGTTTTACCTTTGAATGAGTATTCTGTATTCAACCTGCAGCTGAATTGGGGTTGGTCACCAATTCTCCAATATATATATATATATATATATATATATATATATATATATATGCTGCTGGGGCTGCAGGGCGGTGAGCTTAATTGTTGTTTTGATGTACTCTAATTAATTCCTTTTGTCTGCATTCTGCAAGCAATTACAGTTCAGACTGTTCAGTCGTAACTGATATATCAGCCTGGCCTGAATTAAGTAAGTTGTCAAGGGATATTATGATAGTAGTATATATGTTGTCAGCTTGCAGGTTCTGAATATAGTAGTAAGTAGTATAAGAGGGAAGTTGAATTAAAGTTGAAGGGCATGCAATGCAATGCAATGCATGTTGAAGAATGTAGAGCAGCCTTCATTATATAATAGAAGTATATATTGGTGTGCCAGGGCCAGCCAAGCATGTAGTAGTTAGTATGTTTTTGGTTCCACAGCCACAGCCACAATAAGATGCATGTATGGGGAGATTATACGATATGTGCATGCAAGGTTGGTTGTTCCGCACGCTAGGAAACCTAAAAAACTAAATGGAAGATGAGATAGATAGAAACTTGGAGATAGGCTAGCTAGTAAACCATTATTATATGTGTTTGTTGGGAAACCATGTAGAAGTATATAAGATAGAAACTGATCTTTTTGTTGGTACCGCGACCGCCACCCTAACTCCGATATTAATATTATATTATCCACTTTGGGTATAGCCCTCACGGTTTTATCTTTGGGCACCTCCCAAAAGGCCTAATACTAATGAAGTTAGGCGTGGTCTCTTATATTTAGGGTTATATTTTCCTATTCTTCCGATGTGGCACATAGGTTTGTACCTTAGGGTGAGATTGTGGGAATAGGCCAGGCTATCCGACAGGGACATACGGCCTAGCCTACCGAATAGGTAAAGCCAGACTGTTTATAAACAGGCTAGACTCATGCTATTTTGAAAGTATTTTAGCTAAATAGAGTCAGACCAGGCTTGATAAAAAACCTATTAGGCCTACCAAGCGTCCAGGCCGGCCTATTTATTATTGTTATTAGTCTGTTTATGGTTATTGTATAGAAATGTGGTATTATTATTCTTTTTATGTAGAAGTAATTATTAATTTGATCTTTTATAGGTTTTAAAATATTTATAATTTTTTTCCCGTGTATAGATCGTTGTTGATGACGACTTGTCGAAGTGCACATATTCATGTCTTCCAATCTTATGATTAGATCCAGACATATATAAAATAATTTTAACTTAATTTTGAAATAGGCTTTTAAAAGGCTAAAAAACTGGCATGGTTATTTAAATAATAGGTCAGACTTAGGCTTATAAGATAGGCTTTCAAAGGTAATAGATCAGACTCGGGCTTTGAAAAATCGACGTAGGCCTAGCCTATTTACACCCCTATTTGTACCCCAACATTGTTACATTTTCAATTGTTTTCATTTCATTCTTCATTATATTAAATTAAAAATACTAGTACTTTATTTATTTCATAGATGACATCGCCAAATTAAAAACATTTCAAAAACTATTCAACCTTTGTGTAAAATTGATGTTGTAAAGCATTGATTGATTTATGTCAATTCTACAGTGAAAATGGTTGAGAAATAAATTTGATTAAGAAATGTCGTGTTTATTTTCTGTTAGTATGTACTTCTCCGTTTTTATATATTTGCCCCATTCCCAAATTGGTTATTATTCACACAATGAATTTGGCTTAAAATTTTATTATAGTTATAAAAGGTAAAATATAGTAAAATGAGGTCTTCATAGATTCTTGTAATTTTTAATTATCAAACTTTTAGAATTTTTACATGTACCGAATTTGAATTATTAATGATTTAAAATATATATTGAACTGTGTATTGGGTGATTCGGTAGCAAAAACAAAATAATATACAGTAATAAAAAACAGAGGAAGTATTTGTGAAAAGAATGTTATTATTGCAATGAGGTAGCTAGCTAGGGTTTGGAAGATGTTAGTGATTGTGTGATGTAACCTCACAAATTTATTAAAATCATTTATGGGAGTTTAATATTATAGGAGTAATAATTCTGTAATGCCCTTAGCTTGTACTAGTACATGAGATGACATGGGCATTTTTTGCGTGTATCCTCATACTATAGTGTTACTGTTATAATAAAAGCTAACAAGGCCTATTAATATAATATGTATGAGTATGAATTATATGGAAAACTATGGAATGATATAAGCAGTAGGGTATTATTGTCTGTGAGAGATAACATGAAAAAGAGAAAAAGAAGGCAGTGACTAGATCGAGGAGAAATGATCTTGATTTCTCAATCAGAATATAGTCTAATTAATGCTCAATACATGGGGTATTTATAATGTCATTAACCGCCTTATACTTGACGTGATCAACTTGCTTTTCTTAATGACCAAGCTAGGACTAACGAGTGGCGGCATAATATACTTAATATGCAAGACATCATATCAAGAGCCATGTATTTGTAACACTCCCCCTTGATGTCTTTAATACAAAGAATATGCCTCGTTAAAACCTTACTAGGAAAAAACCCAGTGGGAAAAAAATCCTAGTGAAGGAAAAAGAGTACAATATTCTTGTATATATTACTCCCCCTGATTTGGACATCATTTAAAATCTCGAAGCCGTCTCATTCCAATTTTCTTCACGAGCTTCTCGAACGTCGCAGTTGGTAATGCCTTTGTCAATAGATCCGCCAGATTATTGTCTGATCGAATTTGTTGCACTTCAATTTCACCATTCTTTTGAAGATCATGAGTGAAGAAGAACTTTGGTGAAATATGCTTTGTTCGATCTCCCTTGATATATCCTCCTTTCAATTGAGTTATACAAGCTGTATTATCTTCATACAATAATGTTGGGGCAAGTTTTTCCTCAGATATTAACCCACAATTCTTCAGGATATGATGGGTCATTGATCTTAACCAAACACATTCTCGGCTGGCTTCATGAATGGCCAATATTTCAGCATGATTGGAAGATGTGGCAGTTAATGTTTGTTTAGCAGATCTCCAGGAAACTGCAGTACTGCCACAAGTAAATATGTAGCCCGTCTGGGACTTAGCTTTGTGCGGGTCCGATAGATACCCAGCATCAGCATAACCAATCAATGCATTATCACCTTCATTGGAATAAAACAAGCCGAGATCATATGTACCTTGAAGGTATCGAAAAATATGCTTAATGCCTTGCCAATGTCGCTTTGTGGGGGATGCACTAAAGCGAGCCAATAAATTAACTGAGAATGCTATATCAGGCCTTGTACAATTAGCAAGATACATAAGTGCCCCAATAGCACTGAGATATGGTACTTCAGGACCAAGTATATCTTCATTTTCTTCTTTAGGCCTGAATGGATCTTTCAAGGGATCAAGCGATCTGACCACCATCGGGGTGCTCAATGGATGTGCTTTATCCATATAAAATCGTTTTAATACCTTCTGGGTATAATTCGCTTGATGAATAAATATTCCATTCTCAAAATGTTCAATTTGTAAACCAAGACAAAATCTTGTCTTTCCGAAATCCTTTATTTCAAATTCCTTTTTCAGATATTCGATTGCAGTTTGTAACTCTTCAGGAGTTCCAATTAGATTAATATCATCAACATATACTGCAATAATTACAAAATTTGATCCAGATTTCTTTATAAAAACACATGGGCAGACTGGATCATTTGTATAACCTTCTTTAATCAAACATTCACTAAGACGGTTATACCACATTCGTCCTGATTGTTTAAGCCCATATAATGATTTTTGCAATTTCACAGAATATAATTGCTTAGGCGTTGATTTAAATGCTTCAGGCATTTTAAATGCTTCGGGCACTTTTATATAAATATCAGTATCTAATTCTCCATATAAATACGCAGTAACAACATCCATAAGGCGCATTTCAAGCCTTTGGTGTACTGCCAAACATATCAGAAATCTGAATGTAATTCCATCCATCACTGGGGAATATGTTTCATCATAATCAAAGCCTGGTCTTTGAGAAAAACCTTGAGCAACCAATCTGGCTTTATATCTAATAATTTCATTCTGCTCATTTCTTTTTCTAACAAAAACCCATTTATAACCCACGGGTTTTGTACCTTCAGGTGTTTGGACTACAGGTCCAAAAACATTTCGTTTTGCCAACGAATCCAATTCAGATTGGATTGCATCTTTCCATTTTGGCCAATCAATTCTTTGCCGACATTCTTCAACCGATCTGGGTTCTTGATCATTATCTTGTTCCATAATTTCAAGTGCTACATTGTAGGAAAATACATTGTTCACATCAGTATCTTTCCTATTCCAGTATTTCCCATTAGTGACAAAATATATTGAAGTTTCTATAACTTCTTCCTCTTCGGGAGTTTGCTCTTCAGGAGTTTGAGTTTTGTCACAATTTATATTTTGATCATTTGAATCTCTCTTCTTCCGAGGATTCTTATCTTTAGAACCAATAGGTCTACCACGCTTCAGGCGTGTACTGGATTCATTAGCACTTGTTATTTTTCCTTCAGGGACATTTAATTTAATTGGAACATTCACTGCTGGGATATGTGATTTAGTAACTCTTCCGGAGTCACACAATGCATCTGGCAATTGATTTGCAATTCCTTGTAAATGAATAATTTTCTGAACTTCAAGTTCACAATCATTTACACGAGGATCAAGGAAATCAAATGCCAATTTCCAATTAATCTCTTTTCTCGGTTGAATCATATCTCCCCCTAATGTCGGAAAATTTGATTCATCAAAATGACAATCTGCAAACCTTGCAGTAAATAAATCACCTGTTTTCCGTTCCAAGTATTTAATTATAGACGGTGATTCATATCCGACATATATTCCCAATCTCCGTTGGGGGCCCATTTTTGTACGTTGGGGCGGTGCAATTGGAACATATACCGCACACCCAAAAATTCTCAAATGTGAAACATTGGGCTCATGACCGAAAACCAATTGTAGGGGAGAATATTGGTGATAACTTGTCGGTCTTATTCTTACAAGTGTTGCTGCGTGCAATATAGCATGTCCCCAAGCCGATGTAGGTAACTTCGACCTCATCAATATTGGTCTTGCAATTAATTGCAATCTTTTTATAAATGACTCTGCCAGGCCATTTTGTGTATGAACATATGCAACAGGATGTTCAACAGTTATTCCAATGGACATGCAATAATCATCAAATGCACGTGATGAAAACTCAGCAGCATTATCCAATCTTATTTTCTTAATTGGATAGTCAGGGAATTGTGCTCGCAATTTAATTATCTGTGCAAGTAACTTTGCAAATGCTTGGTTGCGAGTCGATAATAAACAAACGTGAGACCATCTTGTTGATGCATCAATCAACACCATAAAATATTTAAATGGTCCACATGGTGGATCTACAGGCCCACATATATCACCCTGAATTCGTTCAAGAAATACAGGGGATTCAATTCCCACTTTGCTTGCTGATGGTCTAATAATCAATTTTCCTTGTGAACACGCAACACATGTAAATTCATTTGAACTTGGAAATTTCTTTCCCTTCAGGGGATGGCCATGCGAATTTTCAATTATTCGCTTTATCATTGTACATCCAGGGTGGCCAAAACGATCATGCCAAATTATAAACTCAGTTGGCATTATAGACTTCTGGTCTATTATATTATGGGCTTCACTGACATATATATTCGTATAATATAGCCCAGATGAAAGGGACGGTAATTTTTCCAATACATGCTTCATACCATGAGCAGTATTTGTGATTAATAAATATTCATCAGTCCCTTCGGTCAATGTCTCAATATGATATCCATTTCTGCGAATATCTTTGAAACTCAACAAGTTTCTTCGAGACTTGGGAGATAATAGTGCATTTTCAATAATAAGTTTTGTCCCATTCAAAAGGAACAATACAGCTCTTCCGGAGCCTTTGACCATATTTGCACTTCCACATATTGTATTAATTGGTGCATCTCCCAATTTTATATAAGAGAAATAATTCTCATTTTTCAATATTGTGTGCGTACTGGCACTGTCAATTATGCATGTCTCATTATAACTTGTATTCATTTCTTCTTCTGGAAGAAAAATACTATATTAATATTCATACAACGGGTACATAGCAAAATTTGATACACTAACTAATAAAAATACAAAAAGATATACTAGAAATAAACATAACAAAAACATTAATCAATATTTTCCATAAAATCATCTATATCAAAATTGGCCGTGAAGGATGGTCCAGCATCCATGTTGAAAGGGTCAGCTGCTTCAGGAGCTGGAATGATAGGCATAATAATATCATCATTTGTAACCATATTTGTTTCTGCCATTTTGCCTTTCCCCTTTACTGAATCTTGATATAATTTCACAAAATGCTCAGCGGTACGACAAGTCCGGGACCAATGTCCTTCCATTCCACATCTGTGGCATTTATCTCTTTCATCTTGTCGTTTTTCATTCATTTGATTATATGGCTCAAATCTTCTGGATTTGTGATTTCGGCCACGTGCACTACCTCGACCACGACCACGACCATAACCACGACCGCGACCACGTCCGCGGTGACCACCTCGTGTATTATCCCATGTTTGGTGGTTTCTAGAAATCTGGGTCGCATTCGCTTCTGGGAATGGATTAGCACCAGTGGGTCGTGTCTCATGATTCTTTAATAATAACTCATTGTTTTGTTCAGCCAACAATAAGCACATAATGAGTTCAGAATATCTCGTAAATCTCCTTTCTCGATATTGCTGCTGCAGGAGCATATTCGAGGCGTGGAATGTAGTAAAGGTTTTTTCAAGCATCTCCTGATCAGATACATTTTCACCGCACAATTTCAGCTGTGAAGTGATTCTAAACATGGCAGAGTTATACTCGCTGACCGTCTTAAAATCTTGCAATCTCAGCGTCAGCCAATCATTTCTTGCCTTTGGCAGGTTGACCATCTTCAGGTGATCGAACCTTTCTTTTAAATCCTCCCAAAGATCTGCAGGATCTTGGAGAGTCAGATATTCAGACTTCAGGGCTGAATCAAAGTGATGGCGCAGAAAAATCATCGCCTTGGCTTTTTCAGAATTAGCCATATCATTTCCCTTTACAATAGTTCTCTCCAAATTCATTGATTCAAGATGCATCCTCACATCTATTGCCCATAGTTGATAGTTTCTTCCGGAAACTTCAAGGGGCGTAAACAGTTGCTTCGCCAGGTTAGACATAATTTATATTGAAAAGTAGCGATAGAAAATTATACCTAAAGACAGAACCCCGGCAGAATCTCCTCGTGCAGTCGTGCTGATAACGTGTTATAATAAAAGCTAACAAGGCCTATTAATATAATATGTATGAGTATGAATTATATGGAAAACTATGGAATGATATAAGCAGTAGGGTATTATTGTCTGTGAGAGATAACATGAAAAAGAGAAAAAGAAGGCAGTGACTAGATCGAGGAGAAATGATCTTGATTTCTCAATCAGAATATAGTCTAATTAATGCTCAATACATGGGGTATTTATAATGTCATTAACCGCCTTATACTTGACGTGATCAACTTGCTTTTCTTAATGACCAAGCTAGGACTAACGAGTGGCGGCATAATATACTTAATATGCAAGACATCATATCAAGAGCCATGTATTTGTAACAGTTACTTCTTTTTATTTCCATCATTATATTTGCTGTAGCTTTCAATTGGGGTTTATGTTTTTCCTTTAAGCGTTTTTTTGCCAAGTGTTAAGCTCATAGTCTAACAAAAAAAATTAACGTTTTCAAAATAAAGCACAAAATTCAAATGCAAATATTATTACGTTTATTTTCAAAGTACTGTATTAAATAAACATCATTTGATAGTTTCAGCAATTTATAATTTACTTATAGTATTCAGATACGA
This sequence comes from Hygrophila difformis, assembly GCA_030278955.1. NCBI lineage: Eukaryota > Viridiplantae > Streptophyta > Magnoliopsida > Lamiales > Acanthaceae > Hygrophila > Hygrophila difformis. Next base: position 721,432 of record JAOANR010000011.1, read on the forward strand.
ATTTGACTTATTGGTCAAATACCCCATTTTAAATTTTATCATAATAGTTTGAATCCACTTGACCGGTTGACCCTTATTACTCCCTTTCATTGTAATTATATGTAATTTGTACTTCTCCGTTCCTAATTAATTGACACGAATAGTGTTTTAATTTGTCACTGTTTATTGAATAACTTTGATTCGAATTTTTCATACAATTATACTACCTCCGTTCTCATAATAATGCAACATTTCATGTTTTGCACTATTCATCCGTTAATTTTGATTCAAATATTTATCATAGTTATACAAGGAAAAAGCATAATCAAGTGAGATCTTGTTGGATTCATCTCATCTTTAGTTTTAGAATATTTAAAATTTTTTTACTTCTACACAATTTGAGTTATTAATCGTTAAACATATGCATTGGACTATGTGCAATAGGTGAATGTTGCAGTTTCAAGAGAATGGAGGAAGTATATATAAGATAAATTATAGTCAATTGAGATCTTGTTGGATTCGTCTAATCGCATAGATTTAGAATATCAAATTTTCATAATTTTTACTCGTATGCATTTTGAGTTATTAAGGATTAAAAATATGTATTGGATTGCGTGAAATGTGGGTCCGTGACAATTAAAAATGAACGGAGGAAGTATTTTTTTTGGGTTCTTTCATGAGACATCTAGCTAGCTAATTGGAGGGACATTCTACTATATATGGATTGGAATGCTATTATCAATAATCTAAAATTATTCGGAATATGAAATTGTGATAATCTTACTTCCTCCATTCCTAATTAATTGACACGGACGATGTTTTGTCACTGTGCATTAAGTAACTTTGATTCAATTTTTTCATACAATTATATAAGATAAAATATAGTCAATTGAGATCTTGTTGGATTCGTCTCATCGCATAGATTTAGAATATCAAATTTTCATAATTTTTACTCGTATGTAATTTGAGTTATTAAGGATTAAAAATGTATATTGAATTACGTGAAATGTGGGTCCGTGACAATTAAAAATGAACAGATGAAATATTTTTTAATAGTTTGAAATTTTTTTGTTTTGTTTTGTTTTTTTTAAGGAACCAATAAAGGCATGAGAAATGGGTGGTTGGAGCTCATGCCGCACAAATTACAAAGGGAACAAAAGGGATTAATAGAGGGCTGGATGGTTATTCGAACTCCCAACCTAGCTATAGATTGGGAGTCAGGGGACTCCGCCCATGTTCTCTAGGCCTGATTTTGTCTGGTCTGATCTGATTTGAATTTTTTTGGTCTGGTTTTTTCTGGTCTGGTCTGATCTGATATTATTTTATCTATATTATTATAATGATTTGATCTGATTTGATGTGGTCTGAATGGATCTGGTCTCATCTGATTTTAATAATAATAATAAGTAATAAATCCTGAAAATAAGTTCTAGAGAACGGGGCCTTAGACTTTACCAATAAGGTAAGTCTCCAACCCCTTTCTGTTTTGTTTAGTTGTAAATCTCATAATTCTATTGAAAATTAATTTGCAATGATGCACTTAAATGTCAATTAAACAAAGGCCACGGTTATATACACTAACAATTCGTTAGGGGCACTCAAATTACATTGTAAAATATCTTAAATACCCTTACATAATATATTATATCACAATATAATTAAGGAACGATTGGATTGGGGCACACAATATATTATATCACAATAGGGATTAAGGGCACACAAATCACGATTGGGGCGCACAAATTGTTTCTTCTTCCCTCCGTCTCTTCTATTCAAACAAGAACCAAAACCCTACTTACATTTTTTTATTCATATACTCATACTCCATAGACAAGAACGATGATGAGCAAGATGAACATGTGGTGGTGGAACAAATAGAACTCATAGAACCAGTAAGCTTTTTTTTATATATATTCAATTTGTATAGCAGATCAGATCATGAGCAATATTCGCAGTGTGCGTTGAGTTTTGGACGAAGGAACGAACGGCCATTGCTAACCATCGCCATTCAAGCACAAACGGCTACTACTGGCCGTGTGCAATAAGAGACAAACGGCCATCATTGGCCGTTTATATTAAGGGACGGCCGGCCGGTGATGGCCGTTGCACTCCATAGAGAAACGGCCGTTCATGGCCGTTATTTTATTTTTTTTTCCTCTTGCTCACTGTGTTTAATTGTTTTCTTTGTTTTCTTTATTGTAGCTCAATTGCGTACCAACAAGCGACGAGGGTGTTGTCCACGAAAAGAATGAATTGAGCTTGGATGTGATAAGTGACTACTCCCACCTATTTTCCACAAAGGAAGAGTTTGATAGTAGGGACAGTTTGGTTGATCGTGTTAAGGAGATCGCAATAGCGCACCAAATGATAGTTGTTGTTCAAAGGTCGAATATGGCAACCGAAACAAAAAAGGGTCGGGTTTTTATAGGATGCGAACGAGGAGGGGATTATAGGAAGCATAAAGCTAAAAAGAATAGATTCGATCCTTCGGTTGATGAAGTGAAGAGTGACCCGGAAAAATCCATTAAAAAAAGGGATGTGGAAACCGAAAATGTGGATGCCCATTCTTAATAAGGGGCCAACAGAAAAAGATCAAGGGACATTGGGAGCTGACTGTTATGAGTGGTGTGCACAATCATCCTCTTGCCAACTATCTCGAGGGGCATCCGTATGTGGGGAGATTGACGAAGAAGGAGGAAGAGCTTGTAGTCCGTTTGTCAAAAATGAAAGTGCCAGTGAAAAATATCCATGAGCGACTCCGAGAGAATTTCCCAAGGAATGTCTCAACCATGAGGACGATATACAATACGAGGGCGAAAAATAGAGTGATTGAGCGGGCCGGTAGATCTGAAATGCAATACCTGTTGGGCAAGTTAAAGGAGCATGGGTACTACTTTGTTTTTAGGAGATGTGAGTCTAGTAGGGAGGTCACAGACCTATTCTTTGCACATCCAATGAGCATTGAAATATTGAAAGCCTTCCCGAAAGTGTTGGCTATGGATTGTACATACAAGACAAACAAGTATCGGATACCCCTCTTTGAGATTGTAGGAGTGACTTCCACTGACAAGACATTCTGTGTTGCATGTGCCTACTTTAAGGCAGAGAAAGTAGATAATTACACGTGGGCATTGGGTAGTCTGAGGGCTTTAATGGATGATGATTCTTTGCCTTCGGTTATTATAACAGACAGGGAGAAGGCATTGATGAATGCAATTGATCGAATTTTTCCTACCACAGTTCACATGCTATGTAAGTGGCACATTGATAGGAATATGATGGCAAACAGCAAAAAATTGTTTGCCGAGGCTGGACAGTGGAATTTATTTTACACATCTTGGAATGAATTGGTGGCGGTTGAAAGTGAACATTCATTCAAACAGAAATGGATCCGATTTCAGGCACAGTTTTGTGATTGGCCGGCGGCACTGCAGTACGTTGAGAAACAATGGTTGGAGCCATACGGTCCAAAGTTTCTGGCATGCTACACCAACAAAATTATGCACTATGGGAACACAACCACGAACAGGTATTGTAATGTTGTTTTTAAATTTGAAATGGTTGGATTTTGATATAGCCAAACTTACCACATGAGCTCTTTTGTTATTCTTTTTTTAAATTAACAGGGCAGAAGGGCAACACTCAGCGTTGAAACGTCAGTTGCGATCCAGTTTGGGAAATTCTGAAACTTGTTGGGCACATTTTCATACACTGATGGAGACATGTCATGTAGCACTAAAGGATTCTTTTGAGAAGAGTCATGGTTCTCTGGCAGTCAAGTTTCATAGTATTACTTTCAAGCTGCTTCGGGGTCTTGTGTCGGATGCAGCCATGTGACAAATAGATGCACAGCTGACGAAATTGAAAGATGGTGTTATTGATATAGATGATTGCGGATGTGTGATGCGCACCACATGTGGACTACCATGTGCCCACGAGTTATCAGAATATGTAACAAAGGGCATGCCAGTTCCATTAGAGTTGATTGATGATTTCTGGCGGAAATTGGATATAAACCCTCGCGTACGTGATGCAGAACCCCGAGTTCAGATTTAGAACAAGTTTGATGAGTTCATTTCTAAAGCACAGCAGTTGTTCCGGGAATCAAACCCGACGGAGCAAGAGATGTTTCTTAGGAGGCTAATGGAGGCAGTAAATCCTAATGTTATGTCTCTCACAGCCCCCAGCACCACCGTACGCACCCAAGGCAGACAATCCATAGCAACGAAGAAGAAAGCGACATCTACAAAGAGGGACCCGAGTGCATTTGAGTTGCCGGCTACCATGGTTGACAGTTGCTCCCCAGCTCAGCCTCCCATGTATACAGTTGGTCCAGTAGTGCCAACTCCGATGTTCACGACTTCTAAGAGACAACTGGTGAAAAAGGTAAGTTTTATTGTGAATTAACCATCATTCTATATTTTACATACACTTGAATCAATTTTACATAGTCAATATTTTACAGATTCCACCTGTGCCACGTGGTCGATCAAACGCAATACCATTCATTGATAGGCTACCGCAACATTTTAGAATGTACATCCAGAGTGTAAAGAATGTGGTAGGTGATGGTCATTGTGGATTTCGTGTTGTTGCCGATCTTTTGAACTATGGTGAGGGATCGTGGAGGACGATAAGAACGCATCTCATGGAGGAATTGGACACTCATTCGAGTCTTTATAGGGATGTGTTTCTGCAGCAGGAGGGACGTGTTGAGTATATAATGAATGTGTTGAATTGTTTCACGGATACTACACCCATAGACAATTGGTTCTGTTTACCTGAAATGGGGCATCTTGTGGCATCTTACTATAACGTGGCACTTGCATGTCTCTCAAACGACATCTCTGTGACTTATTTGCCTCTGCGCAGGGGTGTAGATACGAATGCAAAGGTTATTTGTTTGGGTCTCATAAATGGAAACCATTTCATACAGGTAAAACTCATATTGAGTTGTTATATTTTTTTACAATAATAATTTATGACTTATTCTGATTTCTAATGCAGGTGCATGTATCTTCCAACTCCCCACTCCCCCCTATCGTGCACCCTTGGAGAACATATCGGACAGTGGAGGCCGAAACATGGGCAATATTTTTTAAGAGTCGGTTTGATGCTTATGCTATTGCAAGATCTGATGGAAGAACGAGTACCCAAAGTGTGAATATTTTAGAATGATAATAATTTAGATTGATTAGATGCGGTACATGAGCAATATTTTGTTTGAGTCATTGTGGATTTGATGCTGTACATGAGCAATATTTTGTTTCAGTCATTGTGGATTTGATGTTGTGCTTGGGCAATTTTGTTTCAGTCATTGTGGAACAGATTCATTAGCATCAGATTTAAAAAAAAAAAAACAACAGCACGGCCGACCAGTTATGACCGGCCATGCATATATATGGACGGCCACCACGGCCATTGGTGGCCGTCCCTATCAACAAAGAAACGGCCGGATATGGTCGGATATGGCCGTTTCTACTGTAAGTGAGTTTGATATCATATAGAACGGCCACTTTTGGCCGTTCCTCACCTATTGCGAACGGCCACGAGTGGCCGTTCCTCAAGTCATACACACGGCCAATAGTGGTCGTCCCTTCCATGTAAAAAAAAATCTTGTCTTGATATTGTGTTACTTCTCCAAACCTCAGACCATTAACCAGAAACATTAACAAAAATGTGCAATAACCAAATGTATTTCATTAACCAGAAACATCAACAAAGATGTGCGTAAATGTCAATCACCAAAACATTATAGGCGGCATTTAAATGGTCAAAATGTTGTACACAATTCACAAAACAGTACATTCATCGTCCCGAAGGACCAGATACACCGCGTCGCTCACGCACCCTACCAGACCCCGAAGGACCAACCTGAGCCCCAGAGGACGATGCCCCATGTCGCTGTGATGGACCAGCACCACCATCGTCCCGAAGCGTGATATATGTGTACTGCAATGCATTGCCAAGCTCTTCAACAGTACATTCATCAGGTGTAGTCTCATACCGCTCCACATAGGGCTGCAGGTACCTACACACCATAGAGATGCGAGCATATGGGTCCACCACGTGATGTGCGTAACCAGGAAGTTCGCCGGCTGCCCGCGGGGGACAAAGAGAAGGTCGACAGTGTGTCCGATACCACTCCATATACGAGTCATCGCACTCCCATGGTGGTACCGCCAATCGACCTCGTCGTTCCTCGGGGAGTACATGGGTCTCCCAATCATAAAAAAAGTCAGCGTGAGTGGCAAAAGAAGCCCGTGTCCGAGCCGTGGGGCCCGCACTCCGATCAAGTCGATATGCATAAGGTATACGGGGGATGGTCTGAATATATCCGAACTGGCGTAAGACCCTGTCCGGCAAAAATGGCTCAACTATGTCCCCGGCGGATATCAATCCTTTGAAGAATGTAATCTCGGGACCGGGAGAGAACTGTCTCACGGTGCTGTAGGGATCCCATACAACCTTAATATAGAATATCATTTATAATTAGGTAGATGCAAAATGGAATAATAGGTAGAATCAATAAAAATGTCATACCTCGCCTGAAGTGAGCCCATCAATGCGTGCACGCATAGCCTGCATGCGTTCCAATGTTGGTCCCTCCTGTCTCGTCCGTCCCGCCCATCGAGTGGCCAATTCGTATCGAGCCTCGAATGTAGGATTGGGTGAAGGACGTGGGAGCGTCGGAAAATGCTCGTAAATCCATGCCTGCAACAACAACAATAAAATGATTTAGTGTTAAACAAGTTATGGTTAGAGCTTTAGTTATTACTATGTAATTCAAATTGGTACCTCGAGAAGAGTGGTGAAGCCACAAAACTGTCTAGTGGATGCACGACATGCTGCACCCAGCTGATGATAGAGATAAGCAAGAACAGCTGTACCCCAAGCGTAAGTCCTGAATCGCACCATATCCCGTAAATAATCCATCCAATACAGCTGCACCGAATCCCCACTCTTGCCGGGCAGTAGTGTGGTGCCAAATAGGTACATAATATAAGCTCTGGCACAACCGAGCTGTCTATCAGGATCAAGCGATGTCATGCCGTCCATGAAGTAATCCTTCAACCATTTCATGGTCACCGACACCCCACAGTTGCCACCCATCTCTTCCACAGCAGCCTGCAGTGGAATCCGAAAAAAGTGAGCAACATCAGCGGCGGATATCCTCTCTGACCTCTCCGGTAGTGCCACAGCATCGCCAATAACCACTAGTCCTGTAAGGTAGTGCACGTCCTCTAGGGTGACAGTCATCTCCCCGAATGGCATATGAAAGCTGTTAGTCTCTCCATGCCACCGCTCAATGAATGCCTGAATCAGTGTCTTGTTCGGGTGCAAGTATGAGGCCCGTTTCATATTAAGGAGGCTGGTACCCATCAGAAAGCGTCTGGTTCCCCTGGTGGTTTCATCCGCTGGGAAGTCCCACGACTTAAATTTCGGGACGTGGTTATGTATCTTCATTGGCTGTCTCTCCTCGCCCCGGAGTATCGCACAGGCAATGTGCGACGCCCACTTAGTTAATAATGGCAACTCCTGATCATGGCTGGACCCACTTCCCGACTCTTGATCTGATCCAGTGCCCGACTCTGACTCTTGCTCTGATCCAGACTCTTCTGCATCTGATTATGTGGGAGGAGATGGTGGTGGTGGAGGGGGCTCTAGTATGGCCAAAATATGTCCGGTAGCCTCATCAAATGCTGCCCGACACTGTCGTCTGTATGAGGCCGTCTGTCGTACACGGACACCTGACGGAGTAGCATAACAAAATATATTAATATATGATAAAAGAATACATAAAAGAACAAGGAAAAAATACAGAAGGAATACAGAAGATAAAAAAAAAAGGCGTGGCCGGCCAGTACTGGCCGGCCACTGTACTTACCGAACGGCCATATATGGCCGTTCGTTTCCTCCCCAAACGTCCACTACTGGACGTTCTCAAACGAACGGCCATGGACAACCATGGCCGTTCACTGTAATGAAAGAAAATAAAAAGAAAAAGAGGAACGTCCGGATCTGGACGTTCCTCTCACGGCCTGGCCGGCCATTGATGGCCGGCCACTTCATACAACCAACGGCCAAGACTGGCTGGATACCCTAAACCTCCATTCCGTATACAAATCATTCTACATTATACGAACCCTAAACCTTCCCTTCCCTTCCCTGTATACGAAAAATTAAGCAATTCTCCATTCCAGTCTCAATGTAGAAATCAACCATACTCCATTCTCAAAACTAACACAAAAGACACTCAAGAACATAGAATCGTGTTCTTTGAATAGATCTGAAAAAAAAAAAAAAAAAAAAAAAAAAAAAAAAAAAAAAAACGAAAATTACCTTCTCCACCGTCTCCACCGCCACGCTCGCCGCCGCCGCCACCACGTGCTCTTCCTCCTCGCGTCCTTGGCATTTTTTTGGACAGATTTGGATTCCTCTTCGTCTCGTTCTCTCAACTCTCTCTCTCAATGTGTGCCCTAACTCCTGCACCCATTGTGTGTGTCTGTGTGTGTGTCGATTTTGTGTGTGTGTTGTGTGTTGATTTTGTGTGTGTATGTTGAGTAAGTCGAGCAAAAAATAGTCCCGGACTCTTCTTGTGTGTTGTGTCTTGAAGGGTAGAATGGGTACAAATTTAAGGTGTGCCCCAATCCTACTTCAATTTTGTGTGTTTGAAGTAAAATTATGAGTGCATATAACCGGAGCCTTAAACAAAAATTAGAAGTATGATATAGAAAAATACATTGAGATAATAAGATTTTAGAATTAAAATCCTAATTTGAATTTTTTTTAAAAAAAATTTATATATTCATGTTCATATAATTTTGCTTAATTAATTATTGCGCGCACACAATTTTATAAATTAATAGCATGAGATATAAATGTACAACTAACAATTATTCAATATATATCAAATTAAATGCAAAAGAGCTTATGAAATTTTAACCTAAACCCTTGTATAATTTTTTTGGTATAACTTTATACTACCAAAAATTTTTTAATACATACTCCCTCCGTTTTGAAGCTAATCTAACATTTAACATTTGCATAGTTGTTACTATTTATTGAACAACTTTGATTCAATTTTTTAACATAGTTATATAATAGTATAAAACATAATCAAGTAAGATCTTGTTATATTTATCTAATCGTGTAGTTTTAAGATATCAAATTTTTATAATTTTACTTTTATACAATTTGAGATATTAAGCGTTACAAATATATATTGGATAACGTAAAATGCAAAGATACAATTTTTTTTAAAAAAAAAAAACATAGGGAGTATAATATTTCCACAAAAAATCTCAAATATTATAGGAGTATCACCTAAAACATCTCTCCTCCGACCAAGACCAATCGTGAAAACATTGATTTCTCTACCAAAGATTATTCGCAGTGTTCTATCCAAAAAAGATTATTTGCACTAGAATCAAGATATCCCGATCGAACCACCAAACTTCCCACCTATAGTATTCTGACATGAAATGAAATGACTCAGCAGATTTCTGTATGCGAAAGCTAATACTCTCTCAGTCCCATTTAAGATGTCTTGTTTAATTTCTGCACACAATCCAATGCACTTTTTAAATCGATCATATCTCAAAATATATATAAGTAAAAATTATGTGAAATATATATTCTAAAATTACACGATTAGACGAATCTAACAAGACCGAACTCGACTATTTTTTTTTAAAATATTTACTTACAATACTATTGAACAATACCAAAAAGTCAAACAAGACGTCTGAAGTGGGACGTAGGGAGTAGTAAAGTAAGTACTTACGTTGTAGACGGACGGGTGCACTGTCCAAATGCAGCAAAATTTCATTTAAACTTCACAGTGAATTAAAAGCCCTATGTATAACAAGAAGTATGTAGAAAAACACATGCAGGTCAATGCTGGTCATGTTTCCATTTTCGCCCAGGAGTGGAAATGTGGAATCTCTCCGATCCACCCTCAGGAGAATAAGAAAACATGAACGTATCCGATCCACTGCATGCATGCCAACTTTCTTACAGCAATCAGTTCCACTAATTCCACATAATATGCACATTCTATATATAGTACTATTAGAGATTTTGTCACATCCCATGCATATAAATCCCTCCATCCCGCACATAACATTGCTCCATAACATGTGGCCGCTACGTATATCAACTGACCACCGACATGTTGCCCATCACCTTAGGGATGGATTCATTACTATTCCATCCATTCCGTGGAGGCTCCAGCACTACCGGTAAGAAATCCTCGTCACTGCATTCGAACTTCGAATTTTGGAATTTATTCACTAGAGCTTCTTTGCCCTGAAACAACCAAACCAAACCAAACCAAACAAAACATTACTATTACCTCAGCATTCACAATGTGATGTTTGAGCCACGTTCAACATTTATTTAAGAGTAGGCATGATTAAATACTAAAACACTCGTGTTTAATACTTATAATAGTATTTAATTATAGTTTTAACTTTATGATGATTGGAGTGTACTTTAAGTGAAGAAGAAAATGTAGAGTTATCTTTGACTCGATATTAAAATTACATACATATATCGGGAATAGAGATACAAGTATATACCTGAACCCTAGCCCATCTTATTTGACAAATTTTCCTGGAATTTATGGGACCAGTATGAGTGTAGACCCTTCCCCATTTGTAGTTTTGCAGTACATTCCAGAATTTGCGCGCAGCTTTTGCTGTAGTGAAATTCACAAATCCATATCCCAAGTTGTATCCCTTCCTGTTTGTTGATTTTCAAGTGTATGGCAAAACACAAAGTAATTTTTGAACACATTATTAAATACCCTGTAGTAGTAAATGTAAAAGTGATGATGATGATAAAACCAAAGGGGCTTCCAAACATCACCTAAAATCAATGGGTAGATACAGAAAATCATACTCAAGAATCCAAGTTCTGCAACAATCATCAAGAAAACTCAGCATAAAATCCCTCCTGTACACCATGACAACAACGTACAGAAATCAGAGATCAGAATGCAGCACCATCAGTTTAAATAATAAATACTAGTAGTAACTGCACACAGCTTCAAAGGATGTGTGTTGGAGATAATAAATACGAATAAAAATCATTCGAAAACAGCATTAAATGACATTTTAAATATGATGGGGTCTTCTTCTCAACAATAATGATGAATACGTATATGGGAAATCTAAGGTAGTAAGTAAAGAAGGGACAAAAGGGTATTGGAGAAGCCGAGTTGCCATATTTAATTAATGCCCTTTCTATCATAGACAAAGACTCCAAACCACTAATACTATTACGCAGAGTCAAACTGTATATCAAAACCAGTGAGATATTCGGACAAGAAAGGCAACAAGAAATACCCTAATTATGGATCATTTTTGTTTTACTTTACTTTTCATTTTTCTCATTCCCCTTTTTCTTCTCAATTTTCTAGGCACATATGTCTACATCACATCACCAAACCCGATCAACCCATATAGGAGTAGTATTTTCAGTACTGTGCGGATAGCAGCATAGCATATACTATCCCCAAAATGATCATTCCTTGAAACTTTAAGAAACAGCCTTTACTACCTATGGAGAAAAGTGAGACAACATCAGAAACCTTTTTGTTTACACCACATATGTATAAATCAAAAGGAAAAGAGGGGGAAAAAGAAAAAGTGCACAAACCATAACAACGAAATTGAGAATTCGAACTACTTGCGTCTTGGCATGAGCAAAAAACCCTAATTTCACGTCAAGAAATTCCAAACTCTGAATCAAAACGAAAAAGACAAGAAGAGGTGCACCTGATTTGGTTAGGAATGTTTTTGATCATAACAGTAGTGTTTGGATTTGAAAAACGTGCAGCGGACGATGACCGCCGTGAGGAGTGGCCGTAGCCGCCTGCTCTGTGTGATCGAACAGTACTCGGCGCCTGAACAGCTGGCGGCCTTGTTGTTGTTGTTGTTGTCGTCCTTCGGTGGCGCGGAGGAAGCGCCGGCCTTCGTATCCGCTTATTGATGGGATTAGGGTTTAGGCGAACAGGCTCAACTGCTCTAATTCCATCCTGAGCTTCAACAATATTCCCAACCCCATTGTTGAGACACGGATGATGATGATCGGGAAGGAGCTGAGGCGGCGGCAGCTGTCTCGGGCGCCATTCCTTAGCATTAGGATTCAGAGGCATGGGACAGAGAAGAATCAGGAAAATGATCAAGGAATGAGAGAGAGAGGGGGGGGGGAGAGAGAGAGAGAGGATGGAAAGTGGAAAGGTGCAAACTGACAGAGCTTTAAAAACCTATGGGAGTTGAAATTAATTACTAGTAATGTTTTAAGGAATAAATAGACACCGCAATTAATGGCATTATGGCAAATTGCAGCTCTCTCTATCTCTCTCAGGGTTTCTTTCTCTCCACTTCTATATTACTTCTTCATATCCTTTTTAATTGTCACGGATCTATATTTTATGCAATCCAATACATATTTTTAATCCTTAATAACTCAAATTGTATACGAATAAAAATTATGAAAATTAATATTCTAAATCTATGCGATTAGACGAATCCAACAAGATATCCATTGACTACATTTTATCTTTTATAATTGTATGAAAAAGTAGAATCAAACTTACTGAATGAACAGTGACAAAATACCATCCCTGTCAATTAATTAGGAACTAGGGGTGAAAACGGGACGGATACGGGCGGATAGTACTCATCCCGTATCCTATCCCATATTTTTTTGTCGAATATGGAATCGGATACGAATAGGCCGGATACAAATACGAATTCGAATATTTCGGGAAACGGATACGAGACGGATTCGGATTTTAACTCGGATAATCTTATAATTACTAAAATTAATTTTTTTTTATAATTTTAAGTGAAATCGGAATATACTACTATGTAAGCTAAACTAAATTTTTAAATTTTCCAAGATCATTAGTTATTTCGTTCAAAATATCTAAATAACATCACTACAAGATGTTACATACTACAGTTTTGATGCAAAGAACCTAATGATGTAGTTGAGTTGACTGATATGATTTGATTTAGTAAATTACATATGGCTTTCAAACTTTTGATTATTTATACATATAGTATTACTTATTTATTTTATAGTTAATATACTATATTATATTATACATATAAAAATATATATAAAATTTCGGATATTCGGATAGAAAATACGGATAATATCCGCATTATATTCGGATTTTTCGGATACGGGCGGATATTTACAATCCCATATCCTATCCCGTATCCGCCGGATATAAAAATTCGAATTCGGATTCGAATATAATCGAATACGGCGTCGGATCGGACGGATATTATCCGCCCCACTTTCACCCCTATTAGGAACGGAGGAAGTACTACTTACTAATTTGCAATTATAAAAAACATGAAAAAGAGTAGTATATATATACTTCTATATTAATTCCTCCGCCTTATTATATTCGGTGCGAAACACTATTTAGCAATATTAACTGTTTAACTTTCATTTAAATTTTTATTATTATAGTTATTATAGTTATATAAAAAAAATATAGTCAAGTGAGATCTTGTTAGATTCATCTAATTTTGTAGTTTTATAATATCAACTTTTTATAATTTTTACTTGTATATAATTAAAGTTATTAACTACTTCCTATGTTTTTAAATATTTACTATGGACCCACCTAGCACGTCATTTAATATATATTTTAAATCATTAATAAATCAAATTCGGTACAAATAAAAATTCTAAAAGTGATACTCCCTCCGTTCAGATATAGTTGGCGTTTTAACACAAATTCCACCAACCAAAAAATGTAATGATTATTGTTTCACTTTCCATTTTTGTCCCTCCTCTTTTTATACAAATCAAGAAAAGGTATAGTTAAAATGGAGAGAGAATGTGTAATATTTATGAAAATAAGTAGATAATATTGGAAAAATATGATATAAATATGGAAGGTGATAATTATTTTGGAATATTTTTTTATTTTTAAAAAGACAACTAAAAGAGAACGGAGTGAGTATTTAAAAACTACACGACGGGACGAATCTAACAAGATCTCACTTGACCATATTTTAACTTGTATAACTATGAGAAAATTTGTAATCAAAGCAATCCGATGAATAGTGTTGAAATGTGGTTTGTAGCAATTAATTGGAAATGGAGGAAGTATTAAAAATATGTACCGATATATATGTGTGTGTTGTGAGTAAGCGTCTCATTTTCAATGAGACGGGGAGTGTAGGTCATGCATGCTCGTCAGTATTATATTTAATTATTATATTAAAAAAGGGGGAAATTAATTAAATAAGAATATCTTAATTGTATTATAATGACAAATTACAATGATTACTGGAATAGTATGAAGTACGTATATACAGTATTTTTGAAATGATTAGTTTGAAAATGTTTCAGTATTCCTAGTGAAATAGGAGTAGCTAGGGGTTACAATTACATGCGTAGTATTTGATTTATTTTTTTTTTTTTTTGGGGTAAGCGTAGCAGTTTTTGATTGAAAATTAATGATGAGATGCATTAATTAAATGAAAATTAACATGGTCTGTCTGTGTTGATCGTTTTATTCATTTATTATGATTTATAAGAAAATAAATAAAAATACTGGTAATCGGTATCATTGAGGACAGACACAAAGAAGAACGAAAAAAACAAAAAAAATTGTACTTCATCCATTTTTTAAAAAAGATTATTATGTTTGTGCATATGACAGTATTCACATAAACACTTTAACTTAAAATTTTATTATGATTATACAAGTTAAAATATAATCAAATGAGATCTTGTTAGATTCGTCTCGTCTTATAGTTTTTAAATATCGAACTCTTATAATTTTTACTTGTACCGAATTTGAATTATTAATGAATTGAAAAATGTATTGGACTGCATGTTGGGTGGATCCGTAGTAAAAAATACTAAAATAGAGGAAGTATTTCCTCCGTTCCTAAATAGTGTTGTCTTTTTAAAAACCAAAAAAGTATTCCAAAATAGTTGTCATTTTACACATTTATATCATACTTTTTCAATATTACCCTTATCATTTCATAAATATTACTCCTAAAATATTGTGCAATTTTTCTCCACTTCAATTTTACATTCTCGAATAGTATGAGTAAAAGTGGAAAATTAACCAGTAATAATGATATTTCTTGGTATGTGTGATTTTTGCTAAAACGTCATCTATAAAGGAAGTGAAGGGAGTGAGTAGTTTTGAGTGTGTAATGGTACTAGTAACTAGTAATGGCGGCGGTAGTGAGTAGTGAGATCCATGGTCAGTCTCTCAGTAGGTTAACCAGTAGTATGATAGCAGGCTACCAGCAGCAGATGATAATATACTGCAAGTCTGCAAATGTATGTATGTAGTATTGGGCCTGTTTGGCAAAACAGCTAAATGAAATTAGCTTATTCTAACTAATTTGAACTGAATTAGCTTATTTAAAAAGACAAAATAACTTAAAACAGTGTTCAATCAGCTATTTTTGAAACCGCCGCAAATAGCAGCATTTTGGATTTTAGCTTATTCTAGGTAAAAAGTTAGTCTCGAAATTATCAAACAGCTAATTTTAATTAATTATTACTCACATAATCAGTTAACAGCCAACAGCTAATTCCCAAACATAGCCATATTTGCATAAAAATATATAGAACCTTAATTAATACCACAACTGCTACTACTAATACTGTACTAATTATAATTTGATTTTTAATTGCAGGTTGGAGCTACTGAGGTGCCCAGTAAGACCAACTTTATCCATGACCATTTATACCCCAACCCCAACCTCCATGTCATTACTTGAAAAAAAAAAAATATAAAATGGGAAATGGTCTCATGCAAGGGGTCGACCAAAAAAAATAGAGACCACTTGGTCTCTCATCTTTTGGCCAATGGGAATGGGACATTTGTCTCATTCTCATTGGTCAACTAAAATTTTAATAAAATCCTATTAAAATCATTATATCTTTTATATTTTAAAATAAAAATAAATAAAAAATATACCATATTTTATAATTTTTCATTATCTACAAATAGAGACCACTCTTGCTATATTTTTGTTAAATACAAAATATATCAATTTTGATATATTTAACCCATTTTAAAATTTATATAAAATGAAAATAAATAAAAAAAAATAGATTAATATTTTAGATTTTTATTCTTTATAAATAAGATAAATATTTTATATTTTTGATAATTTTTTTTAAATATTTCAACATAATTTAAAATTATATAAATTAAAATAATTATATATATAATATGGTGGTTGGATGGTTGGGTGGTTATTGATAAAGAATGTAAAATTGGGGTGGTTGGGTTGGGATGAATATCGATGAGTTGGAGGAGAGATAAATTAATTAAATAATGAGATGGTTGGATGGTTGGGTGGTTGGGGTGGTCATGGTTATGGCTAGTCTAAGTAGCTCGTAAATCATTACCACAACTTGGACCCTCAGTAGTAGTAGTAGTACTTAGTAGTAGTAGTATTTTTTTATTTTTTATTTTTTCATATCGTGTGGATTATCGTATAGTAAAGTACATTCTCTTGCCACATGTCTGATGACTATTTGTGTTGTTGAGGGCGGTTTCTCAATAATCAGCCTATTATGCTATATATGCCTATACTAGTATGAGTTATGAGTACTCCTATGTCGTAGTATTAATTGATGATTACTTACTTATAAAGTGGTTGTCTGATCTGAATAAAATGAGTACTACTAGTAAAATTGGAACACCCAAAAGTGGCATTTCTATTTCTATTTCATTTCATTTCTCACCCAAATAAAAAAATCACACTACACTAACCACCGCTACTTCTCAGTCTCACTCTCACACACATTGATGTAGAAGTCCATTTTAGGGTTTTTAATTATTTTTGTTTTTCTTCTTCTCTACTATTAGAGTTAGTAGTACTGCTACTACTCCTACTTGTACTAATACTACATTTGTTTGATTGTTTGGTAATTCCTCTTTCTTTCGGCTCAACTTTAATTTGTATGTATATATATTGTCAGTGTGTCACACCACAATAATCACCTACTACTACTACTTTGCTGCTCATCTACACATGGAATGTAAAAATATTCAACCGCAGCTTTTCCGGAATAGCTAGTAAGCTAGTACTACTATAATAGAATAATAATGACTTAGAGCATCTCCAGTAGCCAATACTATACTCAAATTCATTTTACAGTAAATGTCACATCAAACAATAACTCATCTCCAACCATTTACACTAAGTGGATGTTTGGGAGTCAGCAGATCCACTAGCAGATAGCAGATTCGGAGAGAGAATTGTGAGAGGATATGCTATTTCAATCCGCTATATGCTCCTAAATCTACCCACAACCAAACACACCCTAAATTCAAATTCAAAAGAATATTCTCTATATATTCTTTCCTATACAAACTTATTTATCTTTTCAATCATACTCATTGTTTCTAATAAATTATACATTAATCCCCACAAATTAAATACTCATTAATTATGCCAATATAATTTAGTTATCTTTATGTTTAAAATTTATTTTATAAAATAAAATTCTTGAAAATAAATAAATAAAAAAAACTTAAAATCTTTAATCTAATTAGATATAAAGTAAATTTAATAAAAAAAATTTGTATAAATTATAAAATTATTAACCATAATACAAAATTATAACAAAAATTTGTCTTCTATTTTTAAATTAATATGTTATTCAATTTACAATAATTGGAGGGATGAAATTCCAATTAATTTAATTGCAAAAAGTGATATAGGTTTATGAATAGTAAATACTCAAATTTGAGTATTTACTATTCATAAAACTCAAAAAACTTAAAATATGTTTGGTTTTAGGGTATTGTTGGAGAGAAAATGCCAACCCAACTCAAGGAAGATATTTTCTTCAACTTTAAAAAGACTTCCAAATTAATTGTGACTTGTGGCACTACTGAATTTTCAATGGTTGGAGTTGGGAATTCGATTCCTTCCTTCGATCTCATATTTCTCTTATTTCTTAATTTATAATTTGTATAACTTCAACTTTTTATATTAAAAAAAAAAAAACAAAACAAAAACAAAAAGAATGCCCTTCTTCCAAATAGTAGTAAAATCTCTCCTTGTGGACACACGCGTTGAATAATTTTTTTATATTCAGGCCTGCCTTAATTTGCTAACCTATACTAGTAAATAATTCGTCGAGACTCGACGGGTATAACTTTATATTTTATATAATGTATATATTTATATTATATAAATTATAATATAAATTATATATATTTTGAATAATGAAAAATATGTAATGATTTTTTTATATATTCAAAAGATGATGTATATGATAATATAATTTAATTATTTTTAAAACTAACAAAAAAAATCATATTATACCGTATTCTTTAGCTTCTGTGGCTTGTCTGGAACAAACATAAAATATCAATAAAAATAACTATTAAAATAATATTTTTATTGATTTGAAATTTAAATTAAGATAAAGTAAAATTTTAAAATAAGTATGAAGCAAAATATGAAAATTTTTCTAACAATTTGCTGAAAATTTCATTGGTGAAATCTCATTGATAGGGGCTAGTATAACACTATCTTTTAAAATGTTTGAATTTGAAATGGTGCAATTTATATTTGTATATGTACTTTAAAAAATTACTGCTATAGGATCACCCGTAGAGTTTATAAGAATATCATCCGAAAATGTCACATCTAATTGTACATCTCCAAAATCAATACCCGCTTTACCATCACCTACATCAACTATCCATTTTGCAAATTTTTTGTCATATATAAATTTCATTGTAAACAACAATTCTTGTGGTATCTTGAGTTAATCATTCTTAATTGCATATTAATATTTTTAGCCACATCTTGCTAGTGACACGAAATATTACAACATAACTGTTCATGTCATAAAACTGATTTTGGAAGATAAAATCCGACATTCTTTAAAGATTGACATTAACTTTTGTTTATAATCATAGCAAAACAAACTGTGAGTAAGAATTTTCTCATCTCAAATCGAATCAAAAATTTGGTTAAATCAAATAGGCTCATAATCATTCTACCAATCAAGAATTTTCTACTTTCATGGTTTCCCGAAAATTAGTTTACCCCCAACTATCTAATTTCACATATTGGTTACTATCAACCTACTACTTCCGTTACATTCTTTATGTGGGCTCTACAATTTTATTCGATCTGAATGTCGGCCCAAATATATTAAAGATTGGCCCAATTGAATCAGGGCTCAGACAAGTACTCGGCCCAAAATAAATTTATGTTTCAATATTATTACTGCATTAATTAAAGAACTGATAATGTCTATTCAGTGGAGTGCGAAGATGACACCATTTTGTAGGCAACGAAAATATGTTGTTGGGTGATAACAATATTTTAATAGACGTGTAATATTATTCATTGAGATATCAATAAACACAAATTGATAGAGTATATTTTCTTTTTTTTATGGAATCAGACAGCAATAGGTAGTACAGATTGTTGCATTCGGTGGACTTTTGAACCCCTTTTCGAATTTCCCATTAATCCATTTTCAATATTCTAAATAGAGTACTATTATTATTAAATTCGTTAAATACTAGTAGTATATTCTATTTTATTTAATTATTTACTAGTATTTTAAATACGAAGTACTAGTAGTATATTTATGATAGGTTAGGTTCAGTAGAAAGTTCCCTAAATTTTAGGTAAACTGTGGAGTGTAGTGTTCTCTCTTAAGAGTCAAAAGCATTTCCATATCTAGAGACAAACCAGCATTGTGTCTGGAGTCTGAACAAGACATACACTGCAAGAAAATTACTGAGTCCAAAAAAATCTGAATCCCTAAGAAAAAATTGCAATTCATTAGGGCTTTAGCCTTTTGTGGTCCACATAAGTATATGTCATTACAGAAAGGAAAATTAATAATTAATTTTAGCGAACTATCGTCCAAGCTCACTACCAAATCCTCCTAGTAAATAAAAACTAATTTATTATGTAGTACCCCACCTATTTTTAATATGTATTCGAAAGTCGAAACGCATGACAAATAGGAACACAATTTAAAATTGAATTTTCAAAGACCCTTAATTAAAATGGGTGTTGAATATCACTTTGGTACCTTGGGCATTTTATTTAGGATAATGGAGGTTCAATTAAATCCTTGTGATTAGGAGTTCTAATTGGAGAAGTTGTTTGAAATTGGTGAACGTAGGAATTGATTGGTTTGGATGAAGCTTGGGACTTGAAGAATGGAAACTTGTGATCAACAAATTAAGGCAAGGGAATAGAATAGTGTAAATATTTGTGGGATTGGCCGGAATTTGGCCCTAGCGACCAAATTCCCGCCGCGTTTCCCTTGTTTGGTGGTTTTAGTTATGTTTATTTTTCTCTTCTCATGAATTAAGATATTCACTTATGGCTTTATTATATTATGGTGAACTTGCACGAATATGTGGTAGTTAGGGGTGTAAACGAGCCGAGCCGAGCCCGAATAGTGGTAAGCTCGGCTTGAGCTCATAAGAATTCGAGCCGCGCTTTGACCGACCCGAGCGTTGACCGAGCTACTTCGAGCCGAGCATTGACCGAGCTTTGACCGAGTCGAGCCGAGCTCGAACTAGTATCATTTTCATTCTTACATAATTTATAAAAGATTATATTTAATATATTGTATATATTTAATTATATTTAATCGTCTAATCTACATATTAAATAATTTTAAAAATATATGTTTAATTAATAATATATTTTTAATTTAAAAATTAAAAGACATAAACAATAATAATACTATACTTTTAATATTTTATATAATTCTATATTTAATAATAAATAAATATATGTATAAAAATAAATCGAGCCTATTATCGAGCTTTCGAGCCGAATAGTGGTTGACTCGGCTTGAGATCATGTGTGTTACGAGCCGAGCTCGAGCTCGAACCGAGCCATTTCGAGTCGAGCTTGAACCGAATTTTGACCGAGCCGAGCTCGAACAATTCATGAGCCTATCAGTCTCATTTACACCCCTAGTGGTAGTGAATATGTGAGAGCATATTATGGTATTGAATGTGTGGACTCGCACGAATCTGTATTCGTGATATTATAGGGATATATAAGACACGTATATCGCCTATGTTGTTATTTGCCATTATGTGAGGCTTGGTAACCCTCGTGTTATTTGTATGGATCTAGTATGTTGCCCGAGTTATGTAATGATTGCCATTATGCGAGGCGTGGCAAACCTCAGTCACATGTATACAGTTTCTTTGAGATTTATTCTCTGTATAGTTTGGGATTTATTCCGCGTATGTGTTGGGATTTATTCCCTTGTCTGGTTTGACTGTGAAAGGGATATTCAGCTGATATCTCGGGTCTGCGTGTTATGCTACGGCATGTTTGGCAATTGGGCGTGTACCCTGTGCCTGTATCGTTTCGGCAATTGGGCGTGTACCCTGTGCCATGACCCGCTGGACGCCGCTCTGATCAGTGTAGATTATCCGACTCCCTCACTAGTGTTATTAGCCCTGCGTAGGCTGTTCGTCCGCGGCGGGGGCGACGTTGACGGGCAGTTCATTGTGATGGGAGAGGGTGGTGTCCTCTCGCCAATGATGACTGTCGACCATGGTTATTAGGATGCGCGCTAGACATGATTACTTGTTGCATTTAGGATAGATAGACACATAGGTCATTTCATTCATTTCATCATATCATATCATTCTAATTGTGATTGCAGTGGTTGAAGCACCGGTATGGGACGGTGTGATGGTTTACATATTTTTATCTTTAATTATATACTTTAATATTGTCATATATTGTTTGGTTGATGTTTCCCCGTCCCCCATTATTCTTTCCCTTGCTCAGTACCCGTACTGACTCCCTGCTGTTTTATTTTATTTATAGATTGTTTGGTTGATGTTTCCCCGTCCCCCATTATTCTTTCCCTTGCTCAGTACCCGTACTGACTCCCTGCTGTTTTATTTTATTTATAGATACTCCGAGGATGGTGCAGTGCATTGGGCATGTCGCCCCACAAAAAAAAAAAAAAAAAAGAAAAAAGTGTATACATGAGTATATATAATGTGTGGGTGACTCCTTTGATATGAAACAGTTTTTTGAGGCCTATAGAGAAAACTAGGGGGACAGCAGTTTCCTTGGTTTTTTATAAATTTATTTATTTATATTAGTTTCTATACATTATAGCAGCGCACAAAATTGATCATTTATTAGTGATAATAAAGTTTATTATATCCCCGGTATTTCAATGTTTGAAATTTATCCAATCAATAATTTCAGTTAGTCAATTGTCTAACATAACGTTCATAACATTATTATTTCAATATGTTATCCAAAAAAAACATTATTATTTCAATATTGGGCCGAGTCCCGTATGAATTGGGCGTACGTACCATTACAAGATTCCAACAATTTATGTATTAGGAGGATTCACAAGTTAATCATAATGATAATTTTTTTGCAACAACAAAATACTCCCTCCATTGTTAAAAGTCGTAACATTTGCATAATTATTATTATTCACTGAGTAACTTTAATTTATATTTTAAACACAGTTATATAAGATAAAACATAGTCAAGTGAGATCTTGTTAGATTCGTCTAATCGCGTAGTTTTAGAATATCAAATTTTTATAATTTTTACTTTTACACAATTTGAGATATTAAGCGTTAAAAATATGCATTGAATAACGTGAAACGCATGAATGTTAAATTTTTTGAAAAATGGAGGGAGTATAACTTATGGGGCATTCGGACAATATTTTTAGTGGTGTCATAAAATTTAGAGAAGTTACCTACGTTGCACCAAGAATAGTGGTGGTAATTTTTTTTTTCAAAAAAATTAAAATAGTGGTGTCATCTCAAAAAAATAAGTAAGCGTACTAAGCTAATTTTGTAGGAAATTGTTTGGGTGCTGGCGGTCTGTAGGTGCTGACACATTCAAAAGTGATGGATATGTGTATATGAAATGATGTGTGAGTATAAAAAAGTGACGGATGGAAGTTATGAACAAAAAACTAATAAAAAAACAAGCTACCGTCTATACATCACTTTATAAGGCTTATACATCACTTTACAAATGGCTACACATCATTTTTAACGATGTCTGCACCTGCTGGCAATTGTTATGCCATTACCGAAACCGGATTGAATTTTGTAGTTCAATAAGAATAGTCATGTGCACCCACTTGACTATTGTTTGGCTCGGGTGTAGCCAAGGACCTTTTTCTCCTCAAGGGAGGCTATCGGAAAAGGATCAAACCGATTACGGGTTCGAATTAACAATAATGCGCCCACAATTGAATGAATCTTCCTTGAATTGATCAACAATAACACGATACAACGGAGAATCTGCCTGTTGTTAAGAAACAACGGCGGAATTCACCAAAAACAGAGAACCAAACTACCAGCTGCTAAGGAGCAACGGTGGATTTGGAAATGGTAACCGCTACAAACTAGGCTAGATTCTAAGGAAAGCTGTAAAGGAAAGCTGTAAAAAAAGCAGTAAAGATAACAAGGAATTAAAATTGATAAAAGTAATTTGGGGGTTGGATTGATCTCTCTGATTTTGAGTGTGTCGACCCCTATTTATAGCCGGAGCTGGAATAACCGCTCTCCGACTAACTCCTCTGAGCCGAACTCTTCCTCTCTCCAATTCGGTTGTTTTGGTTTCGGCTATTTCTTCCCATTTCGGCCGAAATCTTTATCAGCTTCGATTTCCTTCCTTCGGTTTACTATATACTTTCGGCCTTACCAATCTTGAGCCCATCTTCTTTTGGGACTTCCTTTTTCTTCCGGCCCATGTCTTATGGCCCAATAGTTCTTTCGCGGCCCATTATTCCTTATGGCCCCAACAGATGCCCTCCTTACTTGGGCGAATTGCTTCCATGCGAAAGAGCCCAAGTAACCTCCCTTTCTTCTTCCTTTTGGCGGTTATTTTCTCCTTCTCGAGGATGCTCTCCATCATTCCCCTATTTACGTAGCCCACCACGTACTCGGAGTGAACTGCCTTTCCAACTTCTCCTCTCTCTCTCTCTCTTTCCACTTTCTCCGATGGAAAATCCTCCTGCCCCTGTTACTGCTCTTTCTGCTGATCTTCTTAGAATTGAGAACTCTTTTGCTTCTCAGTCCGCAGTTCGCCTCTTGCCTGAGGGCTTCTACTCCTTAGGTCCGTTGGGCATTCCTGAAGATATCGATGAATGTACTGCTCGGATCTTTGATAATCGTTCCGTTCTTTTATACGAGCCTTGTTTCTCTTCCAAGCTTTTCCCTTCATCTTTCGCTAATTGGTCTTCGCCCTCTCCTGATTATGTGGCGTGGTATCATCACCTCGAACCCCACTGTCGTGACTCTTGGCATAAGTCATATGTCTACCGTATGATTTCCCTTAGTACCTTGCCACTTCCCACAGATCTTCGCCCTATTCAGGCCCTTCTTTGCTTCTGGAATCCTTCTGTGAACTGTTTTTGTTTCCCTTGGGGGATGATGACTCCCACCATTCAGGACGTGAAACTTCTCCTTGGCCTCTCTGTCCGTGGGGATAACCTTGCCATCATGTCGTTGCCCAAGGAGAAAAATACTGGCTTTTCCTCTGGCGATTCCTTTGCTAATTGGATCGTTTCCCATCAGAGTGATCCTATTTCGCCTGCTCCACACCCTTCAGAGCCTCTTGCTTTTATGATGTATTTCCTTACGAAATTCTTCTGGTGTGTTCCTTCCAAGAGTGTTCTCCTTGAAACACACTCTTTCGCTTCGGCACTTCTTAATCATGTGACCCTGCCTTCAGCCGATTTCTTCCTCGCTCATCTGTATGCGGGTATTTCGGCTACTGTGTCGGCTGGGAAAAAGGTTCGTCTGATAAAGCCCGTGGCCCGTTATGGTTCCTTTACTTGTGGTTAGTTTGGCACTTTCGCGACATTTCCCAATTTCCTCCCCATGATATTCGTCCTAACCATTTCGTCGCTCCTGATCTTCTTAGAACACCCCTTCCTCCTTTGTCGATCCCTCACTGGATCAACTATTTCCTGGGTCGTACTGCCGAACAAGCCTTTTCTCATTATCACTATCGGAAAGCTGACTTTGCTTGGGTCAGGAATATTGTTACTTCCCCTTTTGGGACTCCTCTTCCTTTGGCTTTTGCTCAAATATGGAACAGGTGTATATTACCTCGCCCGATCTTCAATGGTTCCACATTTGTTTCTGCCAAGTCTGCTATTCCTTTCGAAGTTTACAATCCCCATCTGGTTAGCCGTCAATTCGGCTTTGGTCAAGACTTAGTGGAGGCCCTCAGAGCCGGTAGACGCCTCTCTGCTTCTACCAGTCGTCAACAATGCTCCCTCTATCACAAACGTTTGATCTCCTTCAAGGTTTGGAAGTTTGTTGCTCGTCCAGGGTCCGTTACCTCTCGTTTCCAGTCTTGGTGGAACGATGTTGCTGGTGTCTTTTTTAGCGCCAACCTTGATTCGGTTCTGCGGAGGGGTGGTTTCTCTCCTATTCTGGCATTCTCTACCGTCCCTTCATCGTCTCCGGGTTCCACTCCTCAGCGCATTCTCGGTTCGTCTTCCGCTTCTCGCCCAGGTATGTTTCTTTTCTTTTCCTCTCTTCTTCGGTCGTTGCTCGTTCCTTTTCCTTTATGTCTCACTTATCCGATTTCTTCAGATGTTCCTTGCTCCTCTACTTCAGAACCTGGTCGAAAAAGGCCCGCTTCGCCTTCGGCCTCTCTCGTCGACTTTCTCCCTCCTACTCAGACCAGGAGGCGTTCATCTCATTCACCGCTTGGCAGAATCCCTGCCTCCCTCTTTGCGGTTCGTTACACTATTTTCCTCCTTTTCCAGGCTCCTTTCCTTCGACTAATTCCTTTTCTTATTCTTGTCAGGTCCCACCTATTTTACCACAACCTGATGTTCAACCACTTCCAACTGTGGTATCGGCTCCTCCGGTAGCCGAATTTCGCACATCGGCCAGTACCAGTAATTTGGCTGTTCCCGCTAGTTCTTCTGCTGTCACCCCTCGGGGTTTGATCGCGAGCTCTACTTCGGCCGACCCTTCCGTCCCTCTTTCGGTCGATCGTCCTCAGCCTATTACGGATTTTGCTACACCTTCATCTTTAGTTGTTCCGAAACCGTCTGGCCCCCTACCTAGTGGTATGGCTGCTGATGAAACCCCTGCCGATCAGGTCCCTTTATCGCCATTTCCTGATCGGCATGTTTTGGACGATTTCATTTCTCCCGCGTCTCTGGTCTCTCGTCCATCGGATCTTTCTACTCACCTTGGTGATTGTCTGGCCAGGCTATGCAATCTAATTGGCCGACAATCTGACGTGGAATTCGTCAACCCTAAACCGATCCTTATTCTTTTGTCCCATCTTGAGCAGCAATTTCATGACGAGATGGTATCTCTGAATCTGAATAGTACTCTTCAGATGATTACGAAGTCTGTCCTCTCAATGGATCAGGAACTCTTGGCTCACTTAAAAATGCGACATAGGCTTGCCGCCGAACGTGAGGCTGCAGCCTCTTCACGAGCCATCTTTGACAATTATTCTGCAGAGTATCGGGCTCAAATGAGTAAGTTGTCTGAAGTGGAATCTCAGGAGCTTAAACAGTCCGAGGATCTTGCTTTGATTCGGGCTGAGATAGCCAAGCTCCAGAGACAAGAGAAGGATTTGGAGTTAACCTTGGCTCACACTAAGCGAAAATCGGCCGATCTGAAACAATCGATCAAAATTCTTCGTCAATCGGCCGAAGCTCCTAGGGCCAAGATCTTGGATTCTCAGGAGGATGCTTCTTATTTGGCCATGCGGATCAGTTTCAATGATTACATTATTGGTACCTTCCAAGAAAAATGGGCCGAAACCCAGTCTTTAGTTGGTCAACTGGATTCGGCCATCAAGAGCCTTGGTGGGCATAGTGTTGTTCAAGTCCTTTCTCCACATGCCTTGTTTCCTTTGGACCCTTCCGAAATAGAGTCCTCCCCTTCGGGCGATAACCCACATGTGCCAATCATTCCTTCAGGTACCCTGCTTCCTTCCATTTCCTGTCATGATTTTTCTCTTATGCTCTCTCACTTATTATTCCCTTTTCCTTCTTTTCTTCTAGGGAAAACTGGTGCTTCCTGTGGTGCTGGTTCATCGACCGTTCACCTCCCTCCTGGTGAAACTGCTGGTCCTTCTCCCTCGGCCAGTCCGAATATGATGACATCTTCGGCTAATCCTACTACTGCCACCTCGCGAGGCTTGGATAATGCTGTTCCTTCTGACGACCAGGAAGACCACTAATTTGTTTTTATATATCAGTTCTGTGTTTTGACTCGTCCTTCGTCAAGTGTAAATTTCGGTCACTTTTCCCTTTCTTAACAGCTATAATCGGCCTTTTTTAGACTATGTTGGCCGATACATTGTACTTGGATTCGTATCTTTTGTAACTTTTGTAATGCGATTCGTATCCTGTTATTTCCATTGTTTTCGGTCTCCTTTATTGCTAATTTCTGAATATCAGCAGCTTTTTCCGGGAATCTGCTGTAACGTTTTCCCATAAATAACATTTACTATTGACCGTTTCTTCCGCCAAGCACTTACCTCCTTCTATAAATACCCGGCATTGTTGACACTTATCCATCACTTCACTTTTTTTCTTTTTTCTATAGCAATATGGATCTTCCTTCTCCCTTGTTCAACTTTCTGTCTCCAGTTCCTCCGTGGCCTTTGGCAAGTATTTTCGTGCAAGGATTTCCAGACGTGATACGAAAATTTTTTGCTTATGCAACACGAGTTCAACTAATGCCCTTTTCACCATGTTCGTATGGGCGAGGATCTTTATATGTTATTCCAAATGCAGGTCTCGACGGCTATGCTGATGTGCCCCTTTTCGACTTTGCGGATGCATATCCAGTCGGACCTTTTCTAATGGGGGGAATAACTACCCCTAGTTATTCCTCCCTCCTTTCCCCCTTCCACCGCTTTTGGGTGACTGCCTCGCTGCACTCCTCCTTCTTCTGTCTGAGGTCGTGCGGCGGCTGTACCCGAGTTTGACTTCTACCTCTGGGACGTTGTACTTTTCGTTCTATCGTATCCTAGAGTAGAAGTTCGGTGGTAGGACTTAAATCGGCAATACTGTTCTGGGGCAAGCAACTGTGCCCCGCTTCTGTGTTGCCGATAGTTTTAGCGGCATTTCTACAAGGCTGAATGTCTTTCAAGGACCTTTCCCTTGTATATGCCTGCTTAGTATAGGACGTTTCCCTTGTATATTGTAATTTCGGGCTATCGACGCCGCTTTCGGCCGAAGTAGCACCTTCTTTGTACTTATTCGTTCATACAATAAAATCTTTACTTTTTCGCATCGCTTAATGTTTGATCCCATACTGATGGATAATATTTCTTCATGTATCTTGCATTAACTGGATTTGAGATCTGCTCACCATTTTCGTCCACCAAAACATACGCTCCATTTGGTAATCTTGTATGAACAATAAATGGTCCCTCCCAATTGGGACTCCACTTACCTAATCGGCCGTCCTTCTGCTTCGGCGGCCATATAACTTTCCAAACTAAGTCTCCAACTTCAAATCGCTTAAGACGAATTCGCTTATTGTACCAATCGGCCACAATATCTTTATTTTTCTGCAAATTCTCAAAGGCCTGCACCCGATTGGCATTTATCTCCAATAACTCATCTTTCATTGCACAATCATACTGTTCGGCTGACATTGAGTCCGCCTGGCTTGTTCTCAAAGTCGGCACTGTTATTTCGGCTGGCAATACTGCATCCATTCCATAAGTCAGCCGAAATGGTGTGAACCCAGTAGCTGAAGTTTTAGCATTTCGATAGGCCCACAGTGCTTCAGATAACTTTTCGTGCCATTTTCTTGGTTGATCTTCAATCATTTTCTTTATGATTCCTATTAGCTGTTTGTTTGTGGCCTCTGCTTGTCCATTTCCTTGCGGGTAATATGGTGACGAATGTATAATTTTTATCCCGTATTCGTCCGCAAAGGCCTTGACTTTTTCTCCCACAAATACCGTTCCTCTATCTGTCAAAATCGTCTGTGGGATCCCGAATCTATAAATCAACTGTCTCTTAATGAACTCAATCACCTCCTCTTGTGAAATGCTGACATACGCCTGGGCTTCGGCCCATTTCGTGAAGTAATCTGTTGCTACAAGCACAAACTCATGCCTTTTCGACGAAGAGGGATGAACTTTTCCTATGATGTCCATGGCCCATCCTCTGAATGGCCATGGTTTGATCATTATATGTAATTCTTCGGCCGGTAATTTCTGAATCGGCCCATGCTTTTGACATTCGGTGCATCCTCTTGCATATTTTTCACAATCAGGACCCATATTCGGCCAATAATATCCCAGCCGAATAATGCTCCACTTCATCGACTTTCCTGCCCGATGTGCACCACATATTCCTTCATGAACCTCTCCCATTACCCTTCTAGCGTCTTCTTCTCCGACGCATCTGAGCAATATTCCATCAATAGCACGCTTGAATAATAATCCTCCTATTATGACGTAGTCCATCGCTTTCCGTTTTTCGGCTGGATTAGCCTCCGAAGGATCTTCTAATATCTGTGCTATCTTTTTTATCCATTCGGCCTTCTCTGTTTCGGCCAAACGCACTTCTACATTTCCTGCTATCGGCATCAACCGATATTTGGCCGCATGTTGAGCCAATTCATTGGCTTCTTCGTTCTTTTCTCTCGGGATGTATTCAACGTACACCTCATCAAATTCCTCTAACAAAGTAACCGCTTCTTCATACAATCTAATCAATTGCGAACTCTTAACCGAAAAATCGCCTAGCAGTTGCTGGACAACTACTTGCGAGTCTCCTTTGACAATGATCACTCTGACTCCTTCTTCTCTCAACCGTTGTAATCCCGAAATTAACGCTTTATATTCGGCTTGGTTGTTCGTATATGACTCTGGCAGTTGCACGAAATATTTGTATATCTTGCCCTCCGGTGTTTGTAGGGTGAACCCTGCTCCAACTCCTGAAGCGGCTTTAGAACCATCAAATGTCATTACCCATGGTTGCAAGTATACAATTCCTATCTCACCAACTTCTTTCGGCCGATCCTGATGATCGATGTCATCGGTTATCGGGTGCATCACATGATCAGCCAGAAAATCGGCTACAATCTGTCCTTTCATAGCCCTTAAAGGTTGATATCTCAAATCGTATGCATTTAACTTCATGGCCCATTTGGCCATTCTTCGGCTACTAACCGGATCATTCATCATAATCTTGACTATGTCAACCGAAGCCACTACTATCACTTGCCTTGGTTGAATATAATATTCTAATTTCTGGCATGCATGATAAAGGCTTAAACATAGTTTATGAATCGGCGAGTACCTTACTTCGGCGTCCCTTAGGATTCGGCTAAGATAGTAGATCGCCCGATCCCTTCCTTCATCGTCTTCCTGCGCCAGTAATGCTCCCATAGATTCTTCGGCCGCTGCTATATACAACTTCAATGGCCGTCCTAGAATTGGAGGAACCAACACAGGTGGATTCATCAAGTCCTGCTTCAACTGTTCGAAGGCTTTTTGTTGGTCGATTCCCCATTTGAACTCCTCTTCCTTCTTTAACCTCAATAAATCGGTTAGTGGTTTCGACTTTCCAGCCGCGTTTGCTAAGAATCGTCTCAGAAAACCGATTTTTCCAAGAAACTTTTGTAGACTCTTCTTATCATGTGGAGGTTTGGCTTCTTGGATAGCCCTGGTTTTGTTCGCATCAACTTCTATTCCTTTGTTATGTACCAGGAACCCGAGAAAATTTCCTGCCTGAACTCCGAAAGCACACTTGGCTGGATTCATCTTGACTCCATGCAGCCTCATCCTTGTGAACACCTTCCGCAAATCGTTCAAGTGGCTTTCGATATCTTTGGATCGGACCATGACGTCATCAATATAGACTTCAACACAATCCCCTATGAGGTCATGGAAAACATAATTCATGGCTCTCTGGTATGTAGCTCCTGCATTCTTCAGCCCGAATGGCATCACCACCCATTCATATATCCCTATGGCGCCAGGGCACCGAAATGCAGTCTTGTGAATGTCTTCTTCGGCCATAAAAATTTGGTTGTATCCTGAATATCCATCCATAAAAGATAGCATCCCCTGTTTTGCGGCCGAATCAATCAACAAGTCAACAATAGGCATCATATACTCATCTTTTGGAGTGGCTATATTAAGATTCCTGAAATCGATACAAACTCTCAATTTTCCATTCTTCTTTATTACAGGAACAATATTTGATAGCCATTCTACATATTTAGCTGGCCTAACAAATCCGGCCGCTAACAATTTCTCTATTTCTTCTTTTATTTTTGGGACTATTTCGGGCGCTGCCCTCCTGGCCGGCTGTTTATGCGGCCTGAATCCTTCTTTAATAGGCAGTCTGTGCTCTACAATCGACCGCTCCAATCCTGGCATCTCTGTATAGTCCCATGCAAAACAATCCTTGAATTCGACCAGAACCTCCTTGAATCGGCTTGTCATCTGCTGATCAAGATTCGCACTCAACGGGATCTCCCTCGGGTGTTCGTCTGTACCAACATTGACCATTTTCAAGGGGTCTTGAGCTTTGAAATCCGGCGTTCGCTTTGGAATTGCGTCTATTAAATCGCTCCATCCTGCTTTGTCATCTGAAACTCCGAGTTCGGCCGATTCGAACTCGGTCGCTTGATTCGATTGTGACTCCATCATTTACTTTCTTCTTCGACTGGCCGTTCATCGGCCTGGTATCTGATTTCAAACCCCAAATCTGTCCAATCACACTCGATCACCTGCGGGTACCGATCCCCTACCACTGCTAGGAATGGTTGAATCGGTTCTTCATATAACACCGCATCAATTCGTCCGGCTGAGCTGACTGGAAATGGAGGTTGATCTCCATCTACTTCTTCTACTGTGCCATCTTTCTTCCAGAACCATACTTTCTGGTGAAGCGTTGATGGCAAACATCGAGATGTATGAATCCAGCATCGGCCTAATAGGGCCGCATACGGAACTTCTGCATCCACCACAAAGAACATGGTCGGAATTGATATTGTTCCGACCGTTACATCCACCAGTATACATCCTTCGGCCGCAGTTTGAGCCCCCACAAAACTCATTACCTTCATTCTCGTAGGGAGTAAATCTTCCTTCGAACGGCCTATCTTCGTTAGCGTGGACAGTGGCATGATATTAACTGTGGCCCCACCGTCGATAAACATTCTCCTGAGTGGTCTCCCATTGACCCAACCTTTAACGTATAAAGGCCTCACATGCTGGGACATTTGCGCAGTTGGAGGCAAAATCGTACCTGGTTGAGCTTCTGGAACGAATGCCTTGTATCCTTCCTCAAAAGATTTCTCTATTTCGGCTTCCGGCCGAAATACCTCAAGTTTATCGAAACAAAAATCCACTATGGGTTCTTCATCACCATAGTATTCTCCATCCTTTTGACAAAAAACCACCGCTGGTTCGGAATCCGACCAGTACTCCTCTTTCTCTTCGGTGGTTACTGTCACCATATTCGCACTAGACCCGAAGTCGAACTTAAACTGCCCTACAGGGGGTGTATCACTATTCGGAATGATAGTTGTCTTTGGTTTCCATTCCCTGGTTCGAACTGGTCTAGGCTTCCATTCCTCTTTCGATTTCGGCTGCTCACTTTCAACTTTTGGCTGTATTACTTTTGGCCGAAATTCAGTCTTGTTCTTTAGCCGATCCTGTCCTTCTTTCGGCTTCCTCTCTTCTTTTGATTCGGACCTCAAACGAGCCGAAAATACCCTATTGAGTACTCGTCCTCCCGAGAACGAACAGTCATCAGGGAAGTCCTCTTCCATATGCATCATATCATACTCCTCTTGCTCAGAAGCAGCAGCTGCTTTAAGCCGTTGCATTCTTCGTTTGAAAGTACGATATGATCCCTTTCCTTTTGGGACTTTCCTCTCCTCTGCCCTCCAAGCTGAATGGTCGTGTCGGCGTTGATCGAAATGCCTTCTTTCTGGAGAGTTTCGGACCCATCGGCCTACCTGAGTATTTGCTGGTGGCCTTCTAAGCTTTTTCATTTCGGGGCTAACTGCTTCTTCAGGGACTGTGATCTGTATCACGGTCTTTCCATTCTGCTTATCGGCTGTTAACTTCATCTCTGAGTCCCATCCGTTGGTTATAATTTTCAACGTTGGTCTCTCACTCTTATCTCCGGCCTCGATCTCCTGATGTCTCTCCGATTGCTTGATCCACTCTTTCACCTCATAGTTCCCCAATCGGTCAAAGACATCTGTAACTTTCTCTTTTCCCTTCGGAGATCCTAGCCTTTTCCATACTCCTGACTTTTGAGCCGATGGCTGATCCCCAAGCCGATCGTGCACAGAGCTCTTGCTAGATGATGTCTGATCCCCCAATCTGTCATGCACCGATTTATTCTGGTTGGGCTGCACCATCACCATGTTGGCAGCTGGGAACGGATTCTTATCGACTGCCATAAGCCTTTCTGGGAACTTCAGCTTCCCATCATCCACATGTTTCTGAATCAGCTTCCTAAAATGCCCACAAATGGCCGTGGAATGAGTGGCTGATCCGTGGAATCTGCACCATCCGGCTTCCAACTGATCCTTGGTAGGCTGTGGATGGTTTTCTTTAAACTCTAGCAATCCGTTCTTCTGACAATAATCAAATATTTCGTCCATTTGTGACAAGTCGAAAGAGTAAAACCGTTGAGATTCATCTCCTCCTTCTTTCTCCTTGCCTCTGGCTGGCCGAAGTGCTGGACACGTCATAGGCTTCTTTATGATTAACTCTGCCCTTGCAACCTCGGCTAATGCAGGAACGTCTTCCGCATTGTACTCTTCCTGAATTTCACATCTATCCAGAGATTCAGCAAATGAGGCAGCTGACTGGATAGGTTGTGACCTTCCGCTTTGACTTCGGCTTGATTTGAAAGCTGCCTGTTCCGCCAAATATGTCTCCATCCTTATCGCTTCAGCCGTTAATTCGGCTACCGTCCTCGGTCTTGTTACCATCAATCTGTCCTTGATGGCAAACTTCAAATTCTGCTTCAAGATTTGAATATATTCATGCTCAGGCAGCATTGTCTTCACCTGAGCCTTCACTGCATAAAATCTCTCAATGAATTCAGTAACCGATTCAGACGCCTTCTGTTTGGTTGACGTCAGATCAACTACCGAGACTTCCGGACTAGTGTTATAGAATCGGTCATGGAATAACCGCTCCATTTCGGCCCAAGTATTGACCGATCCTGCTGGCAGATTAATGTACCACTCGAATGCTGGGCCAGTTAATGACAAACTGAACAATATCAGCTTATGAAAATCATTTTGCGCGATTCTGGTACATTGAGCTGTAAATCGGCCGATATGCTCGATGGTAGAACGGCCGACTTCTCCAGAAAAAGTGTTAAAATCTGGAACCTTCACCCCTCTGGGCAGTGGATACTGCTCCTCGATGTAATCTGGATAAGGTTTCCGATACATCGGCCTATTCTCCTGGCCGATGAGATTCCCAAACTGTGTGCGAATAATCTCGGCAATCAGCTCTCTGTCAACCAGTTGTGGTGGATTCTGCTGAAGTGGTGCGTATTGTTGTTGAACCACTGGAGCAGGCGGTTGAACTACTGGTTGAGGCGGTTGATTCTGTTGCTGATCGTACCTCTGCTGCGGAGGAACAAAAGGCCGAGCTCCATGCCCTCCTGGCGGCCTAAAGGCCTGCTGTTGAAAATTGTGAGGATTTTGTGGTGGATTTTGCGCCACTGGAGCTTGCTGCGCTCCCATCGGATACATACTCCTCGCAATTTCGGCTCTAAACATGGCTGGCATCGCTGCCAGGATATTTCCTTCGATTTGGCGAACCGAGTTGGTAACCGCCGCCTCCACCATAAATTGAACCTGATCTCGGAATCGCGGGGTTAAATCATCATTTGAAAACTCCTGATTATGGAAATGTGATGGTCCGGGGAACCCTGGGGGGAATTCTCCGGCTTCTGGTGCGCGCTCTTCCTGAATCGGCGGCAAATCAGTCCTCGCCGCCGTGTTTGCTGCTGGAGTTGCTTGTTCAAACGCCATTCTGCGTCCCACTGGGCGTGCCACTGTTTGGCTCGGGTGTAGCCAAGGACCTTTTTCTCCTCAAGGGAGGCTATCGGAAAAGGATCAAACCGATTACGGGTTCGAATTAACAATAATGCGCCCACAATTGAATGAATCTTCCTTGAATTGATCAACAATAACACGATACAACGGAGAATCTGCCTGTTGTTAAGAAACAACGGCGGAATTCACCAAAAACAGAGAACCAAACTACCAGCTGCTAAGGAGCAACGGTGGATTTGGAAATGGTAACCGCTACAAACTAGGCTAGATTCTAAGGAAAGCTGTAAAGGAAAGCTGTAAAGAAAGCAGTAAAGATAACAAGGAATTAAAATTGATAAAAGTAATTTGGGGGTTGGATTGATCTCTCTGATTTTGAGTGTGTCGACCCCTATTTATAGCCGGAGCTGGAATAACCGCTCTCCGACTAACTCCTCTGAGCCGAACTCTTCCTCTCTCCAATTCGGTTGTTTTGGTTTCGGCTATTTCTTCCCATTTCGGCCGAAATCTTTATCAGCTTCGATTTCCTTCCTTCGGTTTACTATATACTTTCGGCCTTACCAATCTTGAGCCCATCTTCTTTTTGGACTTCCTTTTTCTTCCGGCCCATGTCTTATGGCCCAATAGTTCTTTCGCGGCCCATTATTCCTTATGGCCCCAACAACTATAAATAGATCCGGTGTTTTCTTTCAGTTTTGCTTCGATTATAAATAAAATAGAATGGTTTAAAATAATTAATGGGACAATTTAAATTTTTTCATTATAGAAAAGTGATTGAGCAATTCATCGAATTGTAATCCATCTTAATTTTTACTCATACGCACATATTTATTTATAATTAAACTAACTAAGGGGTGTATTCAATGTAGAGTCTGTAGGATTTTTTTGGACTTTTAAAGTTGGGATGTATTCAATTTAGATTTTAAAAAGTCTTTAAAAATCTAGGTGTATTCAATACAGATTTTTAAAAGTCTTTAAAAATCTAGGTGTATTCAATACAGATTTTAAAAAGTCTTTAAAAATCTAGGTATATTCAACATTCCATGGATTTTAAATCTTTATAGATTTTAATGGATTCTCTTAAAAAATATAACTAAACAAAATCTCTCTATAAATCCATGGATTTCTAAAAGTCAGCCAAACTCTACATGGAGTCTATACAAAATCAATCGACTCTGAAAACTCTACGTGGAGTCTATGGACTTTCTAAATCCACCAACTTTTTAAAATCCATATAAATCTGAATTGAATACACCCTAAATATATTAAAAACCCGACTCCTAAATAACTAAACCCACAAGGTTAACCTATTATTTTCCTATATTTTAAATTACTTTAATCATTCACAAATAATTATTATTTTAAAACTTTGCCCCCAAATTAAGAAAGTTATCAAATTATTAAATTTATTCTATTAATACGCTACTTTATTCTATTTACAACTTACAAGTAGTTGTCTGGATGATAATATATAAATGATCATAAATATTTTATTTTATTTTAACATTTTGTAAAAATGGAAAATAATTGTGGGAGGTATATAGCCTTCGGCATCTTTCCATAAAAATGATTTTACTTTATTCCAAATTTTTTAGATGGTACTATAATTTTTTCATACTAAATAATAATTGGTCTCAACCACAATAATAATTCTATAATGAAAATGTCATTTTATTATTATAGCAAAAAGTACGTTTATGAATATATTAATGAAACATATATACGAATAAATAGTTAAATACTAGATTCGTTTGGTTTGTAATAATAAATCATATACGTAGTTTATTCTTTATTTATTTTATTTGTTTTGTTGTGCAGTATAAAATCGCGCTTGTACTTTCACAATTTCAATTATTTTCTATGCCATAATATATACCTAATGCAAAAGTACATCTAATAGAAATAATGGCCAAAAATATAATAAAATATGATTATCATTAACCTTTTGTTGTGTACCGCGTATCCCAAGTCATATTGAATCCAAAACTAATCCCTCAAAAATTTAGTGAATATTGAAGGATTACCTGTTCCAAGACAGAATTCTGCATACACAGACGCCCAAATTCGAAATCTTTGCTTATGCTGATTATCATTAACCTTTTAAACAAACAACATAGTTTTGTGTATAAAATAAAACGTGGAAAAAATCAAAATAAAACCCCCCTACTTATCATTGCTTACACCTAAAAAAAAATTGCATTTAATTACCCTAAAATGGTGCCATTTTCTTTTCTGGGGGCAGTCCATCTTACCTGATTTTCATACTAGAAATTATTGACATAGCAATTACCTAGCTGGCATTGACATGACAACCAATTCACGTTTTAAAGTAAATTTTTTTTTAAAGATTCTAAAAATCCAAATATGTTCTTGATAAAAAGAACCAGAAGCCCAAAATGGGGTAGAACACAACCTTAAGGATGAACGCCAAACTTGGAAAGAAAAACACAATCACTATACAAATAAAGCAAATCAAAGAAACATTTTCTACCTAAATTGTTGTACATGCCTCAATGCCTGTTGTAAACTCATCAAATCAATGTAATAGGAGCACATACATATATCACTTGGAAACATTTTAGATAGTACAACTACAACATCATCATCATCATAATATTATCTTTATCCCAAATGATATGGATAGATAAATATGGATTTAGGATTTGATGTGTAGAATCAAATACCACCACAAATTAAAAACCCTAACTCATCATGTACTACTACACTACACCAGCTGGTTTTTGCCTCATTTGAGTATGCACAATTGTGAGGCTCTTATCTTTCAAATTTACTAGATTTATGCATTGGACAATGCATAATTTCTGAGTAGGGAAATGGACATTAAGTGGGCTAGCTTTGATACAATGTTTGTCAGATAAGGTGTAGCTAGGCTAGCTAGTGCTGTTGTATATATGTACTAGTACAAATATAACAGAAGAACCTGCCACATTTGTAGTCCATTTTCACTGAAAAGGCAAAGGTGAAAAACACACATTTGTGCACTTGATGTCCAACCCTTTCCTTTATTAAATCCCCACAAAATTTCACTAGACAGTGATGAGTTCCTTACATGCAAGGACAAAAGTTGCTAAAGTGTAATTGGTACATATTATGCTTGCAATGCGATCCAACACTCAACACTATCTACTCCTATAATTTTATACTCTAAAAAAATGTCAAATACATCCGTTTCTTTTCAAAAAAGTCAAATCGATCATTTTTAAATTTTATTGCCGATTTAGTCCGCTACCTATGCTAAGTATATCCACTTTAGTCCAAAAATTACTAATCCTTCCTAGGACGCTGACGTGGCAATGATTTATTCTAAACCATACACGCTGGATCTGTTTTGAATTGTTGCCATTCCAACGTGTTTGCCAAATAAGTGTGCAACCCGACCCGACTCTAATTTCAATCATATCTCATATCGCAGCACCCCCAATTCGAAGCCCTTCATTTCAATCACCTCCCATATCGCAGCACCCCCAATTCGAACTCTAATCCTGCAGCGCACATTCAAATTCCGGCAACAAAGAAACGATAATGGGGACGTTTGGCTTAAAACTGAGGGCCGAAGAATGAAAAGGACAGTCACATGCCTTTTGTCTCCTTGTGTTTAATCTTGAATCGCATTTAAGAATTAAAAGGACCAAAATAAATCAATATCACGTCAGCGTCCTAGGAGGGAGTAGTGATTTTTGACTAAAATGGATATAATTAGCATAGATAGCGGACTAAATCGGCAATAAAATTAAAAAATGACCAATTTGACTTTTTTGAAAAGAAAACGGATGTATTTGGCATTTTTTCCTTTTATACTCCCACAATCTTCAATAAAAGAACATTGTCCTTTTTTTTTCATTAATTTAAAATGAATAGGAGTACAATTAAATTTTTTTTCTTTATTGTAATCTATCTCTCTAATTATTAAATAGATTATATGTATGTGTGTATGTTAGGTATATATATACATATATTTCTCATTTCATGAATAAAATTCCTCATTTATCTTCTTGTTTTTTTCCCCTTTAAAAACCACAAACAATGGTAGTTTCAATTTTTGTGAGACGAAGGGAGTATAATTAAAGTACCAGAGTCACTCAAGCCTACAGGGGTACTCTAAGTGAAATTATGTGTGTCCCAAAAACCCTAATTTTATGTTGAATAGGTATTTCATTTTGATTAGGGTTTCCAAAGTTTTTATTGGCCAGATTATGTGTAGCAAGCTAGAGCTGAGCTATATATTCAGTTGTGAGCCACTAAACATATTAGTATTACTAATTAGGAGAAGTATATGTGCCCCAAAAGGAATTTTGCCAATGGAGACATGATTTTATAGCAAGACAATGACTTCCACCAAGAAAAAAAATATTCCAAATAATGCATTACACTTGTTCTTCCATTTAGCCAACTGAAACCATAGATTGGAGCCTTTTTGAGGAGCCCATTTTGTATTTCTTGTCATTTCATTCACCCAACACTTCTTTGGGAATCCAGTTACAGTACTAAACTACTAATGCAAACCCTTTAGAAATAAGTACTACTATTTACTAGTGAAGATTTGTGGATTCAATTATTGTTCTTTAATGGGAACCATGCAAAACATCATAACCACATAGAAAGCAAGCATTACAGATCAACTTTGGGACAAAAAAAATTATTCACATATCCACCATATATAATTTCTGATAAAATGTACTCCCTCCGTCCCACTTAACTTGTCTTGTTTCACTTTTGCACACAATCCAACACACTTTTTCAACCGTTAATATCTCGAAATGTGTATAACAAAAAATTATGTAAAATATAATATTCTAAAACTACATGATAATACGATTCTAACAAGACCCAACTCGACTATTTTTTCCAAATATATACATGCAATAAAATCGAGTCAAAATAGAACAATG
This sequence comes from Hygrophila difformis, assembly GCA_030278955.1. Classification (NCBI taxonomy): domain Eukaryota; kingdom Viridiplantae; phylum Streptophyta; class Magnoliopsida; order Lamiales; family Acanthaceae; genus Hygrophila; species Hygrophila difformis. The sequence continues at coordinate 761,407 of JAOANR010000011.1, forward strand.
AACAGTGTCAAAAAGTCAAACATGACACGTTAGCTGGGACGGATGGAGTATATATATATATATATATATATATATATATATATATATATATATATATATATATACATGTAGATTGGGACATGTGAAAATGTCCCAAGAAAATGGCCACCATACTAACATGACATGGGCATATACAGCACACTCATACACACATATACATCCACAGTAACCCCAACCATTTCTGCCCCATACATTCCCAATAAGTCCTAATTAAATCCCCATTTTGATTTTTGACAGGCAAATTTCATAAAGAACCTAGGAAAATGAAGAGCCTATTATGCATGTAAACAAAACATGTGAATGTCTAGTGTTCAACATCCATGTTCATGCCTTGATCATAAGGTTAGACATGTGAAAGTCTTGAAATGTATATGCCTTGATTATGAGGTTAGTAAATAGTGAGAGGATAAAAAATTTTATAAATAACCTATGTAATGTATTGAGAAGTCAAGTTAGAAAAATTTTATGCAAGCTTAATACTTGTTTCATTTCATAGCCATAATTATTACACTTTATCCATTTTATTATCCCACTTTTAAACTTCCTTTCTTTCATCATTTAATCCCAATTTCCATTACAATACTTCCACTATAAACACAAGCTAATAAGCCATATACCATTTTATTGTACACATACATAAATAAAGATAGTTATTTCTATAACACGTTATCAGCACGAGGAGACTCTGTCCAGATTATCATTTGAGGTATAATCTCTTATTTCTAAACTTTCAATAAGATTATGGCTAACCTTGCAAAGCAGGAATTTGCTCCTTTAACCGTTGAAGGAAGCAATTATATGTCCTGGGCCCGAGATGTAAAAATGCATCTTACTTCAATGGGTCTGGAAGATACTTTTGCTGAAGGCAAAAATCCCAGCCATCAAAATCAGGCAAAAGCCATGATTTTCTTGTGCCATCATATCGAAGAGGCACTTAAAATGGAGTACGTGACTGTGGAATCCCCACTGCCATTGTGGGAAAAGCTGAAAGAAAGATATGATAATCTTAAAAAGACGGTGCTTCCAAAAGCCCTTGATGATTGGACAAACCTGAGACTTCAGGACTTCAAAACAGTCCGGGAATATAATTCCGCTGTTTTCAAAATTACGGCCCAATTGCAATTATGTGGGCAAAAGATATGTGAAGCAGAAATGCTTGAAAAAACGTATTCTACGTTTCATGCTAAAAACTCAGTATTGAGTGAGACATACCGTCAAAAAGGTTTTCAGAGATATTCTGATCTTATCACCTGCTTATTATTGGCTGAACAAAACAGCCTATTGTTGTTGAGAAATCATGAATCTAGGCCCGCAGGTGCAAAACCGTTCCCTGAGGTGAACGCGACTCAATCATCGAAATATGTGCGTGATCGTGGGCACTTTAAAAATCAAAATGATGATCGTGGCCAAAATCGGTATCACAATCGAGGCAGAGGTGAATCATCTCGTCAAAATAATTATCGAAATAAGCCTCGATTTGAGCAAAATCGCAGATATTATACCAGAAGGCCTTACAAACCACAACAAAGAAATTATGCAAGAAAGCATAAACAAAATGATGAAATTTGTGATCGTTGTGGAATTAAAGGCCATATGGCTCAAACATGCCACACAGCTAAACACTTAGCTGAACTGTATCAGGCCTCGAAACGAAAAGAAAGACCAGGTGTTGAAGCACACCATAATGCCCACGATGATACTTATGATGATATATTAAATGATAATATCACGCACCTGGAAGCTGATGATTTTATTGAGCCAGATACTGTTACTAAATAATATATAGCCATATATATATTTTACTTGTCTTTTATAATTCATGTTTAATATAAATAATGATATCTTGTACTTCCATTTTATTATCCATGTATAATATAAATATGCTTTTACATTAATAATATTTATATTGCTGATGTTTAATAACATTCTTATATTCTTGTAAAGAAATGGATGCTGGAAATTCAAAAGTCGGAGATGATATCTGCCTCATTGACAGTGCAACAACGCATAGCATTTTCAAAAGCAAAAGCTATTTCTCCAATTTAAAATTGGAAAAGACCGCAGTGAAAACTATAAGCGGTAATGCAAAATGCATTGAAGGCTCCGGTAGAGCTGTTATATTTCTCCCTGAAGGGACAAAAATGGCAATTGAAAATGCCTTGTTCTCACGCAAAGCTCGAAGAAATTTACTGAGCTTCAATGATATTCGAAAAAATGGATATCACATTGAAACTTCAAAAGAGGCAGATCACGAGTATCTTTTGATAACTCGAATTGAAAATGGCAAAAAAATTGTGAATGAAAAATTGTCATGTTACTCCTCTGGCTTATACTATACAAAAATATGTGCCGCAGAAATACATAACCTAGTAGGCTTGAAAGCTACTAGTGAATTTATTACCTGGCACGATAGACTTGGGCATCCTGGCAGTGTAATGCTGAAGCGAATTATTGAAAATTCAAATGGCCATACATTGAAAAGGCAAATGATATTGAACCCAAATGAGTTCAATTGTGCAGCCTGTTCACAAGGGAAATTGATAACCAGACCATCTCCAGTAAAAGTGGGAATTGAATCCCCTACATTCCTAGAAAGAATTCAAGGCGATATATGTGGACCTATTGATCCACCGTGTGGACCTTTCAAGTACCTTATGGTATTAATTGATGCGTCATCACGCTGGTCACACGTTTGTTTATTATCAACTCGCAATTTGGCATTCGCAAGATTACTTGCACAAATTATAAAATTGCGAGCACAGTTTCCAGATCATCCGATAAAGAAAATACGCCTTGATAATGCTGGAGAATATACATCACATGCATTTGATGATTTCTGCATGTCGATTGGAATTACTGTTGAACATCCTGTGCCTCATGTGCACACGCAAAATGGTCTGGCAGAATCATTTATTAAGCGATTGCAATTAATTGCAAGACCCTTGTTAATGAAATCAAAACTCCCTGTTTCTGCTTGGGGACATGCTATATTGCATGCAGCCGCACTTGTGAAAATAAGGCCGACAAGCTATCATAGCTACTCCCCTACACAAATTGTGTTTGGAAAGGAGCACAATATATCCCACTTGCGAATTTTTGGGTGTGCGGTTTATGTACCGATTGCGCCACCACAACGCACAAAAATGGGACCTCAAAGAAGGTTGGGCATATATGTCGGGTATGAATCACCCTCGATTATTAAATATCTTGAGCCAAAAACGGGTGATTTATTTACTGCAAGATTTGCAGACTGTCATTTTGATGAAACTCAATTCCCGACATTAGGGGGAGAAAGAGCCCTATTTTTTGAAATAAAATATGGAGGGAGTATAATTAAGGCATGACAAGTGTACGCCAATAATGGGATGGATCATGGATGTGTATGTATATTATATGTAGTCAGTTGCATGTATCTCTTGAGCAATTATTGGGAAGCTAGCGAATCGAAGTGATATTGTTAATTTCATTTAACTATGTAGAAGGATATTAAATAAATGAGATTGATAGTATTTATTTATATATTGGGGATTAGGGTGAGGTAGCAATCTTGAGAGCTGGCAAAGGCATATGTCAACTATCTGTTACCCATTATTCTGTCAAACCCCAATAATATCTTGAAAGAGAACCTTCATAAATAATAATAATAATAATAATAATAATAATAATAATATGGATGAGATGATGTTAGCAATCATCACCAGTCTATGTATAATATAGTATAATGTAAGTTCCTGGGGAGATTAATTAATTAAGTGCACTACTTATTTTATTGTTGTGAGTAACATACATTAATTTATACAGTTTACTTCATATCACTGGATTAGGGAATGCATAAAACTATGGGACTATTTTTGTCAATGTTTGATTCTTGTCCAATTAAGGCGAGAGGGACACAACTTGGTTACAGAAATTTAAAAAATAATCGCGACATACTGATGATGTGGGTATATGAAGTGTATAGTATGTATGTATGAATGTGTATGTATTTCTTGTGAAGGAAGGAGGGCAAGTAAAATCAGGAAATAAAACAACAAAGTGGGAGAGAGAGATTGAGCCGTGGTTAGGACGTCAGGTAAATACATAGACAAAGGGGAGAAAGAAGATCAAATAAGTACCCTTAAAAAAAGAGAACAACGTCAAAAAGAGGAGACATCATGGGACACCTACTCTTTGTAAGGGACCCACCTCATAGACCACTGCCAAAACATTGACCCTCAACCTCCAAATTGACCCAATTGCCCTTGGGTAGTAAAAGATTAAAGGGGTGGTTAAATTTTGGTTTGTGCATGGGGTTACCACTCCCAATTACTCCTTAACAAGATGTAATACTCCCTCCGTCCCACAATAATGTTCTCATTTGACTTTTTGATATTGTTTATTGTTCAACTTTGACTCGATATTATTGTAATTATATATTTGAAAAAAATAGTCGAGTTCGGTCTTGTTAGATTCGTCTAATCGTATAGTTTTAGAATATATATTTTACATAATTTCTACTTGTATATATTTTGAGATATGAACGATTTAAAAAGTGCATTGGATTGTGTGCAGAAATTAAATGGGAACATTATTATGGGACCGATGGAGTAATAGAAAGAGAATCACCATGTAAGAATGGTAGTACATGTACAATGTTCTTTATTTTGGCTACCTACAATATATATTTCCTTGAAAGAGATGAGATATGTAAAACCCAAACATGAAACATATAATATATCATCAAATCTTTGAATAAACTGAATGAATTGCAGTACCAAAGATCAGGAAGGGCTTTACCTGAAAGATGGCAGCTAGGGTTAATTCTTGGTTCCCCAAATGGAATTGGGACCAGATTTTTTTGAGTCAAAATGTTGGGATCCACTCATCAATGGTACGGACACTTCATACTTTCATTAAAAGAAGAAATAGTAGTATTAGCATTGTACAGTACTAACTTCATAAAAACATAATGCATTATACAATAAGATTCAGGCACAGTAAAAATAAAATAAAAGAAATAAAGAAGAGTAAACAAAGCAGAGAAGAACAAGAAACAAGTGCTCTTTTTTCCCCCCTCCCTTTATCTCCTTTTCATGTGTTCCCACATTCAAGTCTTCCCACTGCCCATTCTGCATTCAAAAGAAAAGCAAATATCCTCCATTCCCCTCTCTCTACACTGACAAAGACACCATTTTTATACAACCAATGGTAAAGAGAGACAACAAAGATTAAAAACAGACACTTTGATGTTAAAAACAAAAATATATTTCATCATGATTTCATAATCTCTATCCAACACTTCTTCCAAATTTTCCCCCTTTTTACCCCTGTAAGGTAATCTGTATTCTGTACACACTTGCTGTTATTCAAGATGAACCAAAAATTTAAGAAAAAAAACCCCACAATTTTTTTTTTTTTTTGAATCTTTTTTCTTGGGGGAAACAAAACACCTTGCTCTGTTCCCTATACCTATCTTTCAAACCCTCACATTCTCCACAGATGATGAAGATGCTTTTACAATTCTGCCCCCTCAAAAAACCCTCACTTTAAATACAAGAACGAATCCCAATGCCCTTTTTCTTTTTGTCCAAAAACCAACGGCTGATCCACTGAAAAAATTTCAGTCGTCCTACTCCCATTCCATTTTGTGCATCTTGTAATTACAATGGCTACCAAATTGCCAATCCTTTTGGTAGCCATTCATTTGCCTGTATGGCTGGTCAGTTGTAAGATTCAATAAGGTACTATGAATCTTACAAGGGTGTGTCATCGGTCCTCCACGAATGTTCTCCGAATGAAGTCGCGGAATCTTCGGGAGTACATTTTGGGATCAACGGCTGAGATTGAGGAAGGGTCGGCTTGTAAGGACTTGTAGGCGTGCTCGAGCTTCTTGGAGATGTCGTAGTCTTGGAGAATGTCGATGATTCCGAAGTAGAGGACTACTTCGTAGACTTCCCCACTGCGGCGAGGTCTCAAATGGCTGAACCCACCCGGAGCATACTGGTCGAAGTCGCTCCTTCGTGCAACTCGCTCCGCCCGGGCTGGCATGTTTGCCCCAAGCCTGATCAACGGTTTCCTGATATTAAAGAGAAAAATCAAACTCTGAAATATATAGCTGATTTCCTACAAACACTTGGAAATTGATGACACCCTTTAACAACTTAATCTTAAGGTGATTTGGAAATCACTAAACATAGCCTAAAAGATCAATACAGCATTGGCCCTATCGACAGAAGCAACTACACAAAGCAAGGCTGCAAATGTACCCCACGGACTGTATGATTGGAAAATTGCAAAATATTTGACACCAAATCCAAGGCTTATTCCAATTATTTGAACTACCATGATCGAACTCAATAATTGAGAAATAATTGATGCCATTCCTAGCCGAATCGAATGCCCATATTGTAGTTCCTTTTATTAGTTTATTATTGAAGAATATAGTAAGTATTAATTTTCTATGCCAGCAAGCTATGTAGTTATCTTGATGACTGAGTGCTCTACATTGGTTACAAATAACAAATAGCATCTGGAAAACGAATCGCTTGCACTACATACCTGCCAGCTAAAACACGATCCATGTCCTGAAGTTCAGCTTCGAGGAAACGATAGCCTCGCATGAACTTTTCGCTTTGAAACGAGTCGCTTTTCCCTGAGGATCAAAGAATAAGATATGAGCAATCATAACATCTCACAAGGTAACCTACCAAATTCATCGTGTTGACAATTACCCGTACGCAAAAGGAAAGGCGATAAGCCAAACTTGTCTGCAGTATTATCATTGCGAAAATGGATACCGACAAGAAGGCTGTAGTCCATTATGCGTTCTCTCTCAAGGAACTCACAATCAAGCTCAATCTGTCTGAAAGATGGTTTAGCAAAGTAATGAATAAGCAAGCATTGTTAAATTAATAATGCGGTGAAGGAAAAAGGATATTGTTAGTGTACTAACTTCATCAATTCTTGGTACCAAGTTGTCTGGACCCTGAAATTGAAGTTCAGGTCAAGGTCCTTGAGAGTTGTGGTTTCGTCAATTTCTCTCTCGGGCTTATCTGTTATGCGGCCATGAGATGATCCTTTTAGATCAAACTTTCTATGGATGCGATACTCAGAGCAGCACAAGTTTCCCATTACAATGAACCGAGTCTAAATCCTCAAAATGCAATCAAAGTTAGCTACATAGCAGGCAGATTAAAACCAACTGACATTGAGATTTTCGCAACAATCAATCATATACCTTGACACCGCCAGCTGGTTTAACACAATGAACTCCATAGAACTTCGTCACGAGGGAATTTTCATAATTACTAACATGCTGGTAATAACTTGGGAGCATCTTAATCAACACCTAAAGAAACAATTAAGCACATCAAATGTCAATGATTTCTCAAATGGCAGCTACGAAAAGAGTAACAAACTGAAATCCTTCTCAGTAACAAGCAATAAGCTGTAAAATTAAAACCGATTTTGTCGCCATGCCAGGCCAGAACTTCAGATATTGAAACCTTCTATAAGTCAACGAGTTAGGCGACAAGACAAACCTTGACTTCTGACTTCTTAACAGTCTTGATCATAAACCGATCGTCTTGTGTCAAGTAAAACACACTCCCGCTCTTCCCGGGAGACGACAGTTCCCTCAAAGCATCATTCCCACATATGGCTAACATGTAATCCGCGGGATCAATTTGAAACAGTTTCCTCAAATGTCTGATAACCAATAACAAAATCATATTCTCAGAATCCATAGACAGCGCATAACTAAATTCAATGCTTAGTTAATCAAACTCAAAGTCAAACGATATATCTAACATAAATGGTAATAATCCTATGATAAAAACAATATGCTGAAATAAACAAAGTAGCTACCTAAAAACCAGAGGGCAATAATCCTTCCACCGGAATTCAATAGACTGATGAGGTGGAGTGGTTTTCGACCCTTCGGGAGGAAACCTTGTGGCAATCTTCTCCTTGGGATCAAAATCGCCCGGTTTAAGCTCCGGCAATATTGAAGCATGCTTCCCTACAGAATACCTATGACAATAAACAACAATCAGTTTATACACAAATTGGAATCATCAAAAAATCCAGAACTAAAATCGAGTTATCGACTACTATCAATCAAGGGGGTCCGTCTCACCTTATGCCCAACTGGAGATTAAGCATCAGGTCATAATTCTTATGCCCTTTACCGATCGTCTGCCCCGGTTTCTTCGCCTCCCCATCGCCAAAACAACTGTGGTTCCTCTTGAATAGCTTAATCCCATCGCGATCCAAAGCGAACCCATCACGGTACAACATGGAAGCCTCGGCCTTATCGATTATATCACAGGTAATGTCGCCGGCGTCCCCATCGGATTCCCAAATGCAGATTCTAGGAAAAGCCCTCTCACTCACGCTCCCGTCCATCGACGATCTTTTCCGACCAACACCATCGACAATTAGAGGCGCAGATAACTTGGGAGTCATGAACCCATTCAGACCATCTCCATTCCCGTTGTTATCACTCCTGTGGGCGGGGTAGTATGTACCGTTCAAGACCTGCGTCCCGTTCCCGGTCCTGCACGAATCATTCGACCAGCAGCCGATGTAGCAGCCGCCGTCCGGCCACGTGAAGACCCCGTGCCCTTTCGGGACGCCGGTTTCCCAATTCCCATCGTACCTATTCCCATTTTTCCAAACCAAAACCCCCCTGCCGTGAATCATCCCGCTCTTCCATTCCCCGACGTACTCGTTCCCGTTCTTCCATCGGTACCGCCCCTGCCCGTCCTGCAAATTCCTCTTCCACTGCCCTTCGTAGTAATCCCCATTGCTGTAATGCTTAACGCCGTACCCGTGTTTCCGATCCCCGGACCACGCCCCTTTGTACATGTCCCCATCCGGTCCGATAAATGTGCCCAGACCCTCCATCCGACCCGACCGGAATTCGCCCTCGAAGGTCGCCCCCGACGGCCACGAGAATTTCCCCATCCCGCTGGCCTTGCCCTTCTTCCACTCGCCCTCGTACATGCACCCGTCTCTCCACAAATACTTCCCCGATCCGTGAGGGGTATTATTGGAAAACGTACCTATGTACAGATCCCCGTTGGGCAGACGCTTCTCGAGGATATTCGTATTATTACTACTGTTGGTGGTAGCTGCTGTGTTGTTGTTCCCCTCTGAAATTGAAGTCGGCATTACTCGGCGGCAGGCGGCCTGGGATTTGCTTCGCGGTATGATTATCACCGACCGCGGCGTCGTCGTCGTCGTCGTCGTTGTGGTTGCGGAATTATCCATATCCATTAGCGTCGATTTCACCCTCTCCGTCTCCAAATTCTCGTCGCACAAAATCGACTCGGGCATTTTTTACAGACGATAAGAACAGTGCTTCTCAGTTCCCTTAACCAAAAAAAAGAAGAGCAAAAACGAAAAACAAAAAACAAATTAGAACTTAGAACCCTCCACTGTCTGATTTGTCGGTCTCAGAAAAATCGAACTACAGCTGGGGCGTAGTCCAGCTCCGACAGCATTTTGGCTTCTCCGGCCAATTGAATGTTTGAATGTTTAGCAATGGGAAAGACTAGCTGGGAATTACTTCATAAAGAAACAGATATGGAAATGGGTTTGGTTAGCGGAGAGAGGGGGAGAAATGAGAGAGAGAAACAAAAAACAATCAAGTCTCAACAGAAAACCAAATGAAGAAAAGCAAAGAAGACAAAAGAAAAAGGAAAAAGGTAATGAAGCAGCGAGAGAGAGAGAGAGAGAACTGCCACTGCGTGAGAGAGGTTGTTTGTAATTTTCTAGTGTATCTAATGTTATAAATTCACTCATTCACACTACATTTTCTCAATATTTGGTAGTAATTATTTATCGGATGACCCATTCAGTAAAATAATTTATTTTAAATAATTAGTTATTAACATTATATTTTGATTAATAGGTATATACTAATTTCAATTTAATAATCAATTAGTATAGTACTCCCTCTGTCTCAGCTAAGATGTCTTCTTTAACTTCTGCACACAATCCAATGGACATTTTTAATCGTTAATATCTCAAAATATATATAAGCGAAAATTATGTAAAATATATATTCTAAAACTATACAATTAGACGAATCTAACAAGACCGAACTCGACTATTTTCTTCAAATATATAATTACAATAATATTCAGTCAAAGTTAAACAATAAACAGTGTCAAAAAGTCAAACATGACGTCTTGTATGGGACGGAGGGAGTATTTCATTTAGGGCTATTGAAAGAAAATTAAAAATTAAATATTTTTGCCTTGCTAATCTTAGCCAAATGAAAAGATACTCCCTCCTATCTTTACCAGTCACTAGACATTACACAATGTATAATTCGAGTTTGTATAGGTTATTCAAAAAAATACTCTATCCGTCTCATTTCAGATGCCATATTTTTTATTTTGGTTTGTTTAATTTCAATTGTCACATTTACTTATTTAGAAAATTTTTACTCCTTCAAACAAACATCACATTAACTATTTACTCCACTTTAACACAATAACTTATTCTACCTAAAATACCGTGCCAAAAAAAATGTGACATCTCAAATGAGATGAGTATATTATATAGCTAAATATTTATATTTGAGACGAAGACTCTCTTAATTTCAATCTTCATATTAGGTCCACATTCCTTCCTCTATTCTTTCTGTTATTTCTTTATAATTTATGTAGTATGGGTTTCTCACAATTCCTTTACGGTGCGTTTGGTTGGAGGGATTTTAGATTACCAGTTGAAATGTGATTGCTGGGAATGTAAGATTACTGGCAATATGAGATTGATGTGAATCTTATTTTTTTGATGTTTTAAGATTATTGCGTTTGGTTAGATTGAGAATCTTAGATTTCTAGTTCTAATTAATTTACCATAATGTCCCTGAATTTCAATTGAACGAATGTTATAAATATATCATTTTGCTACACAATAAAAATATTTAAGCCGATTTATTTTTTAAAATATTGAAAAATCTTTATATGTAATTTATTGTGTGATAATTACTTATTAATATGAGAATATATTAAAATATGAGAATATATATAAAAATATATATTAAACTATGAGAATATATATTTAAAAAATATGTTTAAATAATTTAAAAATTTTCAATTTATTTTTTAAAATTAAATTTCATATATTTATCATTTTTTAGAATACAAATATCTAAATTTATAAAATAAAATAAGTATAAAAAGTGAGGGTATAAAAGTCAAATTAATATAAAAGTATGTAAAGTGGAGGTGGTAATCTAAGATTACATGCCCTCGAGGTGGGAATGTGATTCCCACCTAAAACACCAAACATTCCCACCATTCCCACCGAGGTGGGAATGTGGGATTCTCACATGAAACATACCTCGAACCAAACATGGGCATGTTTCATTCCCTACCTAAAATTCTCACTGGGAATCTCAGACCCCGAATCAAACGCCCGGTAAATAACATGTATAGATTATTTAGCAAAAAATAATGTAGCTAGCATTTTTATTTTTCTTATATCATATAAATTCCTCTCTTTCATTGATATATTTATTTAGTCACTTCTCAGTTCTCATGAGTATAATTTTGCCCTTTTTCTTTAATAGTATATCATGTTAGTTATTTCTCTTTGTCCATTAGTTTGTTATCGAATCGCATCCTCAAATGCCAAAACTTGTTGCATAATCAACCACAGGGAATGTTTCATTCATGTGTATTTCTAGTAACTCAAATTCTCAAATTATTAATTTGAATTCTTATTCATTCATGTCCCTTCTTCTTCTTCTTCTTTTTTTTTCTTTTTTTTGGTACTACACTCCATATTATAAATTCATAACACAAAAGCATCCAGTAGTTTGTTGTAAAAGAAAAATCAATTTAGGGTAATGTAGAATGATTAAAAATTGTTGGATAGTAGTATTACTTTATTAAAAAGTGTAGCGTATATGCATATTTAATTAAAGATTTTTAGCTTAAAAATTATTTATTAATCCACGCAGGAAGCCTATGATTATGATGTGCATCCATAGATTAGTGGCAAATTGGGATAAAATTGGCATGTTATGGTAGTACTTATATTGTATTGTTACTAATTTTGTGCACGCATACGTGCTTTTATATTTTTAATTACATTTATAACCTGAATAAAATACTCCATATGTCTAATTTAACTTGTTCTATTTCATTTCTGCACGCAATTCAATGCATTTTTCTACTGTTAATATCTCAAAATATATACAATAAAAAATTATACAAATTATATATACTGAAACTACATGATTACACGATTCTAACAAGACACAACTCGACCACGTTTTATCAAATATTTACTTGCAATAAAATTGAGTCAAAGTTAAACAATGAACCATATAAAAAAATACACAGGACAAGTAAGATGGGACTAGAGTATATTAGATTAAAGTAAGTTGCTATATTTAAATACTCAGAGCTAGGGGTGATAACGAGTCGAGTCGAGCTCGAATAGTGGGGTACTTGAGCTTGACTTGATGGCATTTTTGAGCTACTCGAGCTCGAGTCGAGTAGTTGAGCTCAAGCTCGAGCTCGACTCGACTCGAGTTCGTGTTCGAGTTCGAGCTCGAGTAGCTCGATTATTTTTTTAAAATTTTTTTTCTTTTCGAGCTCGAGCTCGAGTCGAGTACTCGAGCCTATCGAGTATTTTTTTTAATTTTTTTATTTTTCTTTTAAAATTTACAAAAAAAAAATTAAAAAAAAAAAAGAAAATGGGTCGAGTACTCGATACTCGACTTGACTTGAGTACTCGACTCGAGTTCGAGTATCATATACACGGACTCGAGCTCGAGCTCGATACTTGAGTGCGCTACTCGACTACTCGACTCAACTCGAATTTTTTGAGTACGAGTCGAGTTTTTTTTCCGAGTCGAGTTCGAGTAGCACTACTCGTTAATCACCCCTACTCAGAGCGAGCAAGACGACGTCGCGTCGTGTCGGGAATACGGTTTACGTCGTTTGAGCATTCTCTATGATGAAAAGGGGTCTACACTCTATGCACTGTCACTGCTAACTGCTAACACTATACTCACACTGGAATGACGCATATACCCCTGTCAGCGATCGAATAATCCCTCTGACTCGATATGACGTGACGCGTTTTGCCAGTCTAGTGAAGAGGGCAAGACGGGTATTTACCGCCGCCGAAACCCTCCCCTCTTTTTCGAGTTATTACTAAACTGCCATTTCCGTGACTTTAATTGCTCCCACTTTATTAATACTGCGTTTGTTTTAGTTTTTTTTTTTTTTTTTTTTAGCCGACGCTTGTGCGTCAATGTTCATCAAAAAAAAATACTGCGTACCCGTGTGGATGTAAACGGTATGGATACGGCCGGATAGTGTCGGATACGAATATTATCTTTTTTTTGTTGAATTCAGAGTCCGATACGGATTGTTTAAATTTAATTAATGGAATGTTAATATAGGTACTTAATGATTAATCCTTCAAAATGTAACTCCATTTACATAGCCAAGTGTTGACAATATCATACAAATAAAATTAAGCAACCGTATTTAAATATCGTCGCTCCATAACCGACGAAGAAATAGTACCCTCCGTCCCGCGAAAGTTGACGCGTCTTTTTTGGGCACAGTAATTTATGTAGTGGGGTTTAATGGTTAAAGTGTTGTGGGTATTTGTGTTTAAAATTTTAATGAATTTTAACTTTACTTAGTGTTTAACTTTGACTTAATATTATGGTAATAATTTAATTAGAAAAAAAATATTCAAGTGTGGTCTTGTTAGAATCGTCTAGGTGTCTAGTTTTAGAATATATATTTTATATAATTTTTATTTGTACCTATTTTGAGATATGAAGAATTAAAAAAATGTAAGGGATTTGTATAGAAAAGTAAAAGTGTATTGGGAGTTGTGCAGAATAGTTAAAGTAATTACTTTTAATGGGTTTTTAGAAACCATTAAGATTCTAATTATATTTATATTAATTTAATTTATCTAAAAAAGGAAACGTGTCAAATTTTATGGGACATCTCAAAAATGAATACGCGTCAACTTTCGCGGGACGGAAGTGGAGTACATTTGAGATGTCACATTTATTTTCGGCACAGTATTTTAGGTAGAATAAGTTATTGTGTTAAAGTGGAGTACATAGTTGATATGATATTTGTTTGAATGAGTAAAAATTTTCTAAATAAGGAAATGCGACAATTGAAGTAAGACTGACCAAAATAGAAAATGAGACATTTGAAATGAGACAAATGAAGTAGTATATAACTAGAAAGGATAATATCTGGAATTCATTGAAAATATTATTTTAATATATATTTCGATGATTGTTTAATCTCCATAACCGGTTCAAAATAAATTTATGATTTGCTAACTTGTGTGACATTACTTAGGGGCGGTTTGTTTTGGCTTGTGAAAAAAGGAGAACTCAGTAGAAGAAGGAGAAGGAGGAAGAAGAAGAATTCAAAAGCAAAAGCAGATCAAATAATTGTTTGGATGGATATTATTAAAGTTGCTTTTCAACGGAAACATGTTTGGATGAATTGTAAACTTTTAATATATTGAAATTACTAAAATGAACATAATTAAATATTATAAGGATCTTTATAATTAATTTTATTTCCTTTTTAAATAGGGTTATTTTTGTATTTTTATTACTAAATGACTTCTCCTTTTAAAAAAAATTAACACTCTACCTACTTTGAAAAAAAATAGAATTTTAACTTTTGCTTCTCCTTTTATTTTAAAAAAAAAGTCAAAACAAACAGCTAAAAAAATTCAAAAGGACTTTTGGGAGAAGCAAAAATGAAAAGGAGAAAATTAAGGCAAAACAAACAGGCTATTAGAGTATTTATTGTTAATTGAAAACAAGTATGGAGTGTTGTTTGTTAGTGGTGTTACATCAGTGAAAAATGCAAATAAAATTTATTCCTGTTTATTTCTTGTCTAAGCATCATTGGAAATGGTGGAGAATCATCAATCACTCGGGTGAAAAAACAAGCAAAATAATAAGGTATTTTTTTTTTTTGTTAGCAAATAATAGGGTAGTTGCAAGGTTGTTAAGATCGAGATCCTATATATGATATCGTTTTCTCTATGCAGGATTGGGATTGTAGGATCGAATCGGGATAACCCAATATCTTATGAAATTGCAATAATGGGTGAACTGAGTTATGCATACTAATAAGTATAAGCAGTTTCCGTATGTTTATGAATCTTGCAATCTAATTAGTACAATAAAATACAAAAAGTCACAATTAAACATAAAATATTTCCACATACATGCATATTATATTTGTTTTACACATCATACATAAGGAGTGAGTTTTTAAGTTTAAAATTAAAGAAAAAAAAAAAGTTAGTTTGCTACCAAATCACAAGATCCTGTAAAAATCTTATGCATTTAATAGGGTATGATCGTAAGATCGTAGAAGAGTTTAAGGGAGTATGACCATAAGATCGTCATATTCTACTATTGGGATCAGAATCTTATCAATATCTTAGTAATTTTAAGATCCTACAAAGATCGGGATCGTTTTATAAAGATGTGATTGTAAAATCGTAAGATCTTAAGATCACGATCGAGATCTTAATTAACAACAATGGATAGTTGTAATAATGGTAAACGTTTTAAAAAAAGGAAAAAAGGAAATTGAATACCACACTCCTAAAAGTCTTGTTTGGATAGATAGAATCAAAGAATACAATGAATGTAAAAAAAGAAAATAGTACTCATACAATTTTGTAGAAACTATATTTATATTTTGAATCATACAAACCAAGCAATCGAATTATTCGGTGTTCTTATTGTGGATAGGGATGAGAACTTGTTTGCATATATAGTTTGCATACTTTTCATTGTTCATATATACTAGTTTGCATATATAGTTTATTTTTTATTTTTTTACTTTTCATAGTTTGCATTGTAGCATATATAGTTTTCAACAGTAGCATATATAGTTTTATTTTTTACTTTTCTCAATTTTCATTATAAAAGTTTTTATCCTCTTTAAATCTACCGATTAAATTATTGAATTTCATTCGTCTTAAATCCTAGAAACATTATATCATCTATATTCCATACAACATATTTAAAATTGGTCCAAATTGAAGTAAATTAAAAACAATATGTAATTAATACAAGAACTACACACGTAATGTTAATACAATAAGCAATTAAGAGATATTTTTCCCAAAATATCTATGCGAAAAGCACAATGAAACATTTTATCTATACTGCAAATATGAAGTTCTTTATTAATTGTCTCTTATTACAGTTGATTTTGCAAACGTCAATTTGGATAAGCCATGGACGGGGAGACTTATTCTCTAATTTTTAATTAATTAATTTTTCCAACACAAAGAACTGGTGATGATACCTAAATAAAATAATTAAATAATTTTATGGGGGTGACGTACGAACAATATATTTTGCATTATTGGTCATTAATTTGGCAACTTCATTCGATCAAATCAATGGGCAAATAGTTATATTTCTCTCTAATTATTGAGGAAAAAAAATTGTCGACAACTCGACAATGTACTGCATACACATATATATAAAACACAACCAAAAGAAATTAAAGGGCATCCAATTCAATTATACATACATGGGTTAGGGGATTTATCATAATGGTCAAGTCTCCCGTCTCCAAACCATAGGTTGGGGGTTCGATCCCACCCGGCCCTTATCCCTTCCCTTTATTCCCTTTTGTAATTTGTGTGGCTTGGGTTCCCACACAACCTTTGCTGACACATGAGTGTGACCGTTTACTGAAAAAATTATACATACATGGGATGAAATTAAACTAGCTAATTTCCACCAAATAAAATGAAAAAAATACAAAAAAAATTCAAGATATTTCAATTTATGTATCTACAGATATGTAGTAGTATTTCTTTGTTACATGTGATGTGATGATGATATGAACACATTTTTTCTGGGGTTTGAATTTTTGAACAGGGTTTTAATTGGGACAGCAGCTAAATTTGGAACAGAGAAGGGTCCAGCCTATTTTATTTTATTATTTTCGTCTAATTATTATATTAATTAAATGTTTTTTAAAGAGCTGTTTTTGTAGACACGTACTTATGCTTTAATTGATGCCGAACCCTCAATCTATGCCCTACATTCAGGAAATGATATATGGAAATTCAAGGGAAATAGTAGAAGAGAAAATCTACTATATATATATATATATCATGCAATAAATAAAATTTACAACAATTTTACATTATACTATACTATACATTATAGATTGTGATTCAATAATATATATTCCTGAGAAAATTCCCTTTCTTTTCTTCCATGTTGAGTCTTCAATCAACCAATTTAAGTGGTGAGGTAACCCTCAAAAACATAAAAATAAAATAAATTCCAAGTACCCAAAAACTAAAAAGACAGTTGGTTATATGGTTTTAAATAAAAAAAATATTTAGGGAACAAAAAGGGGTTACCCTAAATGGCACAAAGCTAATGCAATAACTGCTACCCTTGGAAAGTGAGGATCCTATTAATATAAAGTACTTTAAGCATTAAGCATCCCAAGTTTACAGATCATATTTTTTTAATCCCTATACATATAACTAACTTAACTTACTAGTAATATTGTACTATTTTGACCACAATATAGTAGTACTAGTATAAATTAGACAAGCAAAACCATGTTTCACTTATAGGTGTGAGAGATTACAAAACATGCCCTAAAAATGTTTCTTGAATTAAAAGGAAAGGAGTTAGCTACGAGTCCTTTGTGTTATAGATATAGGACATGTTTGGCAAAACAGTTAAACGAAATTAGCTTATTCAAGGCAATTTGAAATAAATTAGCTTATTTAGAAAGACAAAATAACTTAAAATAGTGTTCAATCAGCAATTTTTGAAACCGCTGCAAATAGCAGCATTTTGGATTTTAGCTTATTTTAGGCAAAAAGTTGGTCTCGAAATTGTCAAACAGATAATTTTAACTAATTATTACTCACATAATCAGTTAACAGCTAACAGTTAATTCCCAAACAGGGCCATAGAGACATATGCCTTGTTTGATAAAACAGCTAAACTGAATTAGCTTATTTAAAAAGACAAAATAACTTAGAACAGTGTTCAATCAGCTCTTTTTGAAACCGCTGCAAATAGCAGCATTTTGGATTTTAGCTTATTCTAGGCAAAAAAATAGTCTCGAAATTATCAAACAGCTAATTTTAACTAATTATTACTCACATAATCAGTTAACAGCTAATTCCAAAATAGGGCCATGGTGGTCTATTTTTGATAGTAATTGTAGAAGATGGTTGTGATGTTGGGTCTTAAATTCTAACACACAGCCAGCCAGCCACCCCTCTATTAAACCTCATAACTCACAAATGTCCCACCAATTATATATACATAGTTTTATGTGTATAAATATTTATACATTAGTTGGGTCGCCATTTTTAATGTCCATAATCCAATTGTGTTATTTCAACTACCCATCTTCTTCATTTTCCCTATTTCTTTATTGCTTTTGATCTTTTTCCTCTTTGCTTTCCATCGGTTTGGTAAAGTTTGTTATGCTTCAATGTTGTTTTGGGTTTTGACTATTAATACATGAATAGGAGAATACTTTGAGGCTCTTATCAGAGTTATATACACTACACAGTACACCACATATATGTTGAATTTCTTTTGTAAAAGTTTATTTTATTTTTTAATTTATTTTTGGTGTTAGGTATGCAATTCCGTAATTTTCAGATATATGACTTGATCAAGTAGTCAAGTTCCATGACTTCCAACCTTATGATTGATGGGTTCGATTCTCCACCCGATCGACTCTTTATTTTTCCCTTGATCCCTTTAAAATTTATGTGATCTGAGCTCCACCACTCCTTGACGATACTAAAAAAAAAAAAAACTATGTAATTTTCACCTACAATTGTGTGTATATTGAATAAGGGTGAATAAAAATTCACACACTTAACCAAACTGTTGGAGATTGAACGCTTAATTAGCTATTAATTTAAACTTCCAATGCCTACACATGTTTGAATGTGATCTAATGACCGATTGGATATCTAATAATGCGATGCGGTTACGGTACAACCTTTCAAGAGCCTTTAAGTGCAGACATCACAAAAAAGACATCTCGTATCACAAAACACTTATCTGAGCATCACATTTTTGACACCACACAACACATGTATCCCAACACACAAAATACACAATTTCATATATCACACAACATACTCCCACATCACACACATGGTGTGCAGCCACCTGCACACTAACCCTTCCTTAATAATGGGGAAAAACTTTATTGGTCATACCCTAGGTATGAGAAGATGTATTTTGTCTAGAAGATAAAACAATTGTGTATGAATTTCAATCACAATTCTTATTATTATTTTAGTATTATAATTATTGAATGTCTAGGTTTTCTATACTTTGAATAGCATTTTGGTAAAATTGTTGAGCAAAAATGGCGCGATCACGAAATGGGTCTCCATAAATTGTCAGAATACAGCAACAATTATGCTTTCAAATACTCCATCCGTTCCTTTTTTAGTTGTCTTTTTAGAAACAAAAAAGCGTTTCAAAATAGTTGTCACTTTCCATATTTATATCATACTTTTCCAATATTACCCTTATCTTTTCATAAATATTACTCCTAGAATATTGTGCAATATCTCTCTACTTCAATTTTACTTTTTTATAGAGTAGGGGTAAAAGTGGAAAACTAACCAATAATAATGACATTCCTTG
Organism: Hygrophila difformis; assembly: GCA_030278955.1. Classification (NCBI taxonomy): domain Eukaryota; kingdom Viridiplantae; phylum Streptophyta; class Magnoliopsida; order Lamiales; family Acanthaceae; genus Hygrophila; species Hygrophila difformis. The sequence continues at coordinate 781,139 of JAOANR010000011.1, forward strand.
ATATGTGTGATTTTTGATAAAACGACATCTATTAGGAGGGAGTACTTATTTATCATAGCTAGTTGACCTGATTGAGATGAAATTATGACAGACTGACACTTTAAATAAAATTTTCATGTTCGAATTTTTTTGTATGCATAATTTATTTTGGAGGGCATAATAAAATATCATTTCATGCTAGTACATTTATTTTTATTTTTATATATATAATTAAAGAAATATTTCCAGAGGGTCTTGGAAAAATGGCGATGAATGAGACAAATTATATCATACTCATACACCTGATTTTGTTTTCGATTTGACGCATCAATTACATTATCAGAATCAACCAATCACAGAATTTTCGACTTTTCTTGGAGATATCTATTAGTACTAATTTTCGAGTTTCGATATTCCTTGCCGACTTAATTCCAGAACATTCAGAATGAGTCCCTTTGGAATTAATGAAGCAAAAAAGAAAAAAAAAAAGAAAAAGAAAAAAAGGGATTAATATCTAATCTAATACTCCCTCCATTTCTAAATAAATGTTATACATTTTAATTTTTCTTATAGTTATACAAGAAAAATATAGTCAAGTGAGCTCATTTTATAATTTTTAAATATCAAATTTTTAGAATTTGTACTTGTATCGAATTTGAGTGATTAATAGTTTAAAATGTGCATGATAAACATGCAGAAGAGAAACGTAACACTTAAAAAGAAACGGAGGTAGTACTAGGGAATGGTTTGGGTGCAGAAAACAGCACATGCTGTCACCTGCTGTGGTGATGCTAGAGACCTAAAAAAATGATATGTTAAAATAATAGTAAATGATAAGCGCGTAAGAAAAAATGATGGATAATATCACATCACATATGTTATCGTAAACATCACTTCAAATGCATATAGACATCACTCCAAATAATAGTAATTTATTATTTTTAACTGAATATTATGCATGACTATTAACAACAATATTTATAAATACTTATACACTATTCTATAGGTACAGATCATTTGTATGCCTGTAAAAGAAACTAGATTGCTAATAGCCTAATACTCCCTCCGTTTCTTTTTAGTTGTCTCTTTCAGCTCAATTTCAATAACCAAGGTGTGCATTAATTAACTCATAAATTTACACTTTTACCCTTCAACTAAACTCATTCTTAATAAATGTCAACAAACAACATTTATGTAAAGTGAATGACAATATAGTAAAAACATAATATAACTACCTAATGACAATTATTTTGGAATAATTTTTACTCTCTAAAAAGACAACTAAAAAGGAACGGAGGGAAGAGTAGTAATAATACACTCACAAGGGACAACCTGATGCGAGTTGATTCAAATACTACTAGAACGAAGAAATAGCAATTGGCCGGCCCGATTCCAGACCAACAAAATCATGCCACGTGGTACAGTTGGGGTGCTGGTGGCTACCTGAACAGTGCCCAACCTTTACATTACACGTTGCATGTCTATAAGCGTCGGCTAACATTCGAATTATTACATGCAGTTTTTCATGCTGTAGCTTCGGAGACGTTATAAGAAATTTTGACTGCATTATATTTTTTGACTGCATTATTTTATGACTGCATTAATTATTATTATTATTATTATTATTATTATTATTATTATTATAAATAATACTAGGTGTAAATATAGTTATCTCAACAAAGTCAAATTAAAGCAATTGAACAAAATACTCCTATTTTTGGAAAATTACAATAAACTCATTAAAATAGTGTTTCCTTTAACTAAAAAAAAAAAACTCAAAATATACACCCCTTTATTTTTATTTTTTCCAAAAATATTTGAGTCATCAATTAAATTTGTTCAAATATAAATATCATTTTCAGAAACACAATATAAAAATATTTAATTCATATTTTACCCACATCAATAATTACATTCTTAACATTACTTTTCATTACATGGTTTCTATTTTCAATCCATCATCATTCTGTCATCTCATATATGGTCGATTTAATAAATTCATATTCCTGTTTAATACTCCCTCCGTTTTTTAATATCTTTATCATTTGCATAGTTGGTACTATTTATTAAGTAACTTTAATTCAACTTTTTAGCACAGTTGTGTAAGATAAAACATATTCAATTGAGATATTGTTGGATTCGTCTAATCGCTTAGTTTTATATATCAAATTTTTACAATTTTTATTTGCATATAAATTGAGTTATTAATATAATAAAAAATGTGTATTGGATTGCGTGCAGTGAAGAAGTGGAGAAGTTAAAAAAGACCGGAGGGAGTATGCGTGAATTACTTCAAAAAGATATAGGGGATGTTTGGGAGTCACCAGATTATTCGGAGAGAAAATTGTGAGAGAATATGCTGGTTGAATCCGCTACATGCTCTTAAATATGCTGACTTCCAAACAAGCCCATAATTAACACAAATGAAAGTGAATAGTAGTACTATTTTTCTAATAATGGGATGAAAATATTTTTACAAAATAACGATATACCTTTGGAAAACTATAGAGAAAACTTTTCAGAACAAGTGAGTGAACTAATAATGCTAACTTCTCCCATTTAAATATTAGTCATGTATAGGACTTGAGGAAAACTCGACTTGAAACTCGATTAAAATTCAATTAAATTATTAAATTTTAAAAATATAAAAATAAGACACAATTTAAGTTTTATCAAGTCAAATGAACTTATATTTTACAACATAATAGGATAAATTATCAATTTAAATTCAAATTGTATACTATCTAGCCTAGTTAAATTCAAAATAGAATTTCAAATTTTGTTATCGTATAGGCTCGAACTAACAAGATAATCACCCCTATGTAGGACCTTCTTTTTTTTCCCCCTCAAATTGAATGTACTCCAAATTAAAATTTCCCCTGTCCCAAATAAATCCCAGGAAAGTTGTCATTTTTGACTTTTTTTTTACACGGTTTATTATTTAAATTTGACTCAATATCATTACAAGTATATATTTGAAAAAAATAATCGAGTGTATAATCATGTAGTTTTAGAATATACTTCCTCCGTATTTTAAAGAATCTAACATTTGCATAATAAACATTATTCACTGAGTAAGTTTGATTCGACTTTTTAACACACTTTACATAAGATATAACATAGTTAAGTGAGATAATGTTAAATTCATCTAATCACATAGTTATATATAGGGGTGGAAATAGGTCAGGCTACCCGACAGGGGCCTATGGCCTAGCCTACCGAAGGCCAGGCTAGGCTAGGTTTTTTTTATAAACAGGCTAGGCTTAGACTAGTTTAAAAGCCTATTTAGCTAAATAGGTCCAGGTCAGGCTTAATTAAAAGCCTTTTAGGCCTACCAGGCCGGCCTATTTATCATATTATTAGTCTATTTATGTTTATTATGTAGGTATATATCGTGTTATTAGTATTATATTATGTAAATGTAATTATTAATTTGATCTTATATAGATTTTCAAAATATTTATGAGTTTTTTCTCGTAAATAAATAATTTTTGATGAAAACTTGTCCAAGTGAACAAATTATGTCTTCCAACCTTATGATTACATCCGGATATATATAAAAAATATTTAAACTTATTTCTAAAATAGGCTTAATCAGGCCTTTAAAAGGCTTAGAGGCTGGCCTATTTAAATAAATAGGCGAGGCTTAGGCCTATAACATAGGCCTATCAAAGGTAATAGGCCAGGCTCGGGCCTATGAAAATCGACGTAGGCCCCAGGCCGTACAAGCCTAGGCCTAGCCCGACCTTGCCTATTTCCACCCCTAGTTATATAATAATAATAATAATAATAATAATAATAATAATAAAGTTTTATATTTTTTTCTTTTATAAAATTTGAGATATAACTCTTTAAAAATGTGTATTGAATTGCGTGGAAATAGTGAATATTAACTTCTTTTGATTAGGAAGGGAGTACGTATTACATAAATTTTTGTTGTTGTACATATTCAAATATCTTAAGGATTTAAAAAATACATTAGATTGTGTGCAGAAATTAAACAAAACTAGTTAAATGGGACATGGAGTAAATTATTATTCCAACATATGACCATAAAGTGGGGATTTGGACTTAGCCCAAGTTAAGTCCCTTGACTTCCAACTGAAGGTTGGAGGTTCGATTCCCACCGGCCCCCCTATCCCTCCCCTTTATTCCCCTTTGTAATTGTGTGGCACGGGCTCCCACCACTCCTTTCCCAGACCTTCAATGGCTCGTCCAAAAAAAAAAAAACATATGACCATAAAGTAAAATTACGAATAAAATTGAAACTTGAGCTATCCGTGGAGCCTATCGCAAGAAGGGATGAAATAAAGATCTCTATCTACTGCATATATAAACATTGCATCTTTCTTAATCATCAATTGGAACCATAAAATTTTTTTTAAAAAAATAAAACGAAATGTATAAAAATAGAGAAGTAAATACAATGGTGGAACAGTAATAAAAAGGGAAATTAAAGAAGATGAAAGAATGAGGCAGCACAGCAGGGCACCAAAGGCATGTGAGGTCGGACTCAGTGTGTAGTTGTTGACAGGACACCACAAAATTGTATCACAATCACCATTATATATATATACACTAGTAGTATTTATGTACCAATGAATTTGTATATGTAATGGAAACACACACATATCAACTTCAATCTCCCGTGATCACAAATGTGTTTTTGTTAGGGATGTTGATATTGTCTCATTTTTTAAGTTTCCTATGTAACAACATCCATTTGCTACCCAGGGACAGGGTCCCCTATTTTACCCATCTTTCATCTATCATCTATCATCTATGCCTTCTTCACTCAAATTTTTTGGGGAGAGTTTTTAAAAGTGTGGTGGGATGGTGATAGTTGCAGCTACCCATTATTATCCTCAACCAATACTTACATATATATATATAGTAGTATTCTGGTATGTATGAATAATAAAATGCATGTATAGCACCCCAACAAAGTAAGAATTTGTCTCACATGGTGTGTGTTCTTCTGATATATATACACAATATAATGGCCCTATTTGGGAATTAGCTGTTAACTGATTATGTAAGTAATATTAATTAGTTAAAATTAGCTGTTTGACAATTTCGAGACGAACTTTTTACCTAGAATAAGCTAAAATCTAAAACGTTGCTATTTGCAGCGGTTTCAAAAATAGCTGATTGAACACTGTTTTAAGTTATATTGTCTTTTTAAATAAGCTAATTCAGCTCAAATTGCCTAGAATAAACTAATTTTATTTAGTTGTTTTGCCAAACAGGGCCAATATATATGGTCGCCCCATCCCAATTCATAAGAAAGCTTTGAATCAACATTTACTTAATGATATCCCAATTATATCATTAAACAAAACATCGAGTAAAATATTGTGAAATTCATCTTAGCACAACTTTTTTAACCGTTTCAATCATTTTTAACATAAACTGGCTAATAGTTCCATTATGCAATAATAAATCCAACTAATCCAAGCAGAGCTATTGGTTAATAAGCTAAATGACAAAACATGTCTTATACTACTAGTAGTATAATGTACTACTATATGTAGATCATCTCCAATTATAAAATACTTCAGTCATTCAACCACTGCTGTTCTGCTGCATAAAAAAAATGGTTGCCCATGTAAATTGAAAACTAAGCAAGATTTTCTGTCATCTGGCTTACCAGATGATGCTTGATTCAAATTAATCAACTTTCTACCAAATAGGCAACATGGATATTCTCCAATTGTCAAATCTGGAATCCCATCTATCAAATACTACTATATATCAAAAGAAGAGCAAATCAAATCAAACATCATGTATTTTTTAATGGGTGAAGGAAACAAGGACCCAAAGAATAGACCACACACATATGCACACTATCCAGTACCCAGACATGCATTGGTACATGTATGTGTATGTATCCTCATTGGCCAGACTTGTTACCATAATTTATCCCAAATAGCCAGCCAACTAGACAAACAAATGCCACTGTATTTCCACTATAATATTAGCCAAATACTACTTATTAATAAGATACAGTGCATCAATATATTATTCATAAACAAAGGAGATATTTTCATACTCATCCAATAAATCATGAGATTTATTATGACGATTCCATTTCATGGACAATCAGATTCCATATTGTTGTGTGTAAAGCTAATTGGCAAGTCAACCAAGATGCATCAATATGAGGTCCTGAAACCTGCCCAACCTTTAATTGAAGGCTCTAGCTGCGAATGATATTACACCATTAAATCAAGGAGACTAGAAAGTAAATAGGGGCGAAACAAGCTCATTTGTTCTGTTATAAGATCTGTGTATAGGATCAAGCATGTTTTGGATTAATGCCAAGCAAGGCACAGTTTAATCACTTACATATTTATAAATCAGATTTTTATCCACCATGAAGTGTGGAAATGAAAACTACAGTATCCTTCTCTTCCAGCACAGTCTCAAGCTGCCCACTTAGTTCCCAATCACAATCATTTATGAGAACAAGAACTCCTGGTCGTCTGCAAGCACAGGAGACATGAAATCAAACAATGCCATTTCATGAGACCAAAACTTTAGTTGTGCGAAGATCTAGCTTTCTTCAAGCCAACAGTTTTTTGGCAAGATACACGCAATTCATTGCCCTACATATAACATTAACTGATTCTAAATAACTTTAAATACTGTGTTGACTATAGGAACATCTTCATTTTAGACAACAATAAAATGTCCCATGCATTTTATACCATGAGGACGACAATTAAGCCGAAGAATGTAGGACATTACATCATCAAATAGAGCATGCTTATGGAAAGTTGAAACCAAGTTATAAAATGCAAGAATCTATAAATGTTAGCCCAAGCCAAATGCATGAATATAGGAGTACGGACTCATAAATTGTAACTTTAAATTGGAAAGCCATTAATCCAATCCATCAGAAAAAAGAGTTTTCAAAGGAATGGCGAAGTTGTCATAAACCACTCTGCCAGAATTCCACAGATACTAGGATTAGCACAATGCAACATAAATACATAAGATTGAAATATGTACGTATGAAAGGTCATGATGTTGCAGGAATGTAGCACTTCCCTCAATCTACAATACCAATTAAGTTACTTACACGGTATCTCCTTTAATAAACATTTCAGGTCTTTCCTTGATCAAATTGTTGCGGGCCCAAGAAAGCAAGTGTTTCATGGTTAATTGCTGAAAACCAAAAAAATGTGCCATTTCCAGTTACACATGCAGAAATGCATGAAGATTTTCAGTCTCCTTATACACTCAAAAACAATCAATCAAACAAATAAAACATATTCACCTCATTTCCATCAGCTGGTGGTTCAACATTTACCTCATGGATCTTCACAGAATTACATAAAAGTTCCAGCCCGCCTCTGATATTCAAAAGCGCAAATATATTAGATGTGCAACATATAAGAAAAGAAACAAACACCAACTAGGACGAACAGAGACTGCATGAGGCTTTAATCCCCTTGGTCTCATAATATTTACAAAAATCATAGAAACAGTATTCAGCTATTAAACATAACATATTCATAAGAAGCAAAACAATAGAACTAAAGAGTAAATAATTGGTGAGCGAGGTAAAAGGCCCGGCACAACTTATCTGTCGTGTAAAATTCTCCTCATATTGGCTATTGCAGATAATGTAAAAAGGTTACCAAACGGAAGGGAATCAAAGTCAAGTGATTTAATTTAATTCAAATGGCAGCATGAAAAATGTCATGCTTTACAATGAAATCAGCAATAATTCCCAGCATAGATAAAAGTATAAAACACGGTATCAATATCAAAATTTCAACTACATATATCAGTCTAGGATTTTTTCCACTGGAACAAGACTGGCTAATGGTGAGCCAACACCAACAACGTCCGGTTCAACAAGAATACCTACACTAAATTCCTACACTGAATGATTGTACAGCAACAACATGCATCCGTTGATAAATTAGGTTTGGAAACTTTGGGTCAGGGTTTCAATCGATGTAAAAAACTTTCCACACACCAACACGGTGAGCCAACACCAATGCCAACCCGTTCAACAAGAATATCTACACTCAATAGAAATGCTTTCAAATAGGGGATGTTCCAAAATTAAGTACAAGCAGCAACCACCATAGGAAATTAGCAATTACCAAATTACATTTACATCCAACCACCAATCCACCACAGTCCACACTCAACAGCATCAGCATTATTATTAAAATTATTAATTATATAATCTACAAACAACTACAATATATATTCTATTAAACGAAATTGTTTACTTGCCTCAACATCCTACCAGTCTGGAGACCTATTGGTCCTCCTCTGGCAGAGTTGGGGTGTTTGGGCCTCCGGGTCCAAGGAGCGGCCAGTGGACCTTTCCAACGACGAAAGCGCATGTCTCAGGGCCCATGGCATGGCCCTAGCCTTGGGTTGGCCATGTTAGTAACAGAGGATGGTCAGGATGTGTTTGAAGTGAATGAACTTGATGGAATACGGAGTTTGAGAGTATGAAGAATAGTTGAGATCAGACCATAAGGAATAACCATGGCGAAAATTACCAACTAAAGCAAATTTGAAACTAGTTGCAACTTGCAACTGTATGTCTCTTCAACAGTGAATTTATAGGAGAATGTCATTTAGTGAAGACATACTCCTAATCGGATGACCAAACTAATGCTTTGTTCTCGAGTTTCAGGTTAAAGAACAGAAAGGGAAGGAAAGAAAACGGATTTTTTTTTTTTTTTAATTTTTTTTTTTTTAATTTTTTTATGTGTTCTCAAGTTGAAAGGAATGAAAAGGAATTAAGAGAAAGTTATGTTCGAGTTGGAAGTAACGGAAAGGAAAATCAATCTTTTAGGATTTTACTCCTTATTTAGTGGTTAATGTATAAAAAATTAATGTAATATTCATTTTCTACAATAATTTTTAATAAATCAAAACCTATATATAATAACCTATTCCACATATATATTTTTTTGAGAACAGACAAAAGTCAGAAAAAACATATTCATATATGAATTAGATTGAAATTATATTGAGGGAATACATATCATATATCTCCTGACTGCAACAAAGCAAGTTCCAATGCCTCGTGTAAAAATAGCATGGAAAAATTGAATCACTGCATCTCTTTCTGCACCAACCACTCCCTCATTTTCTTTCCTCATATTTCATATATACTAATCAGGAAACTGCCATTACCAAAGAGTAACGACGACCAATGCAAGAAAAAAGACCCAAAAACTTGAAGGGGAAAAAAAAAAAAAAAAAACAGAGGCACATCAAATTGATTGATCTGGCTTCCATATAGGATTTGGTTTGACACTCTTGTTTGTGTTCTGTTGTGAGATTCATCCCATATGATTTTAAAAAAATTGAGGCAGATAAAAAGAATAAGGAAAAGCAACTATGGGTTAAGAATAAGAAGGCTGCTCGATTTTAAATATTTAATTACTATTGATACAAATATACTGATGGGGACTTGAACACAAAAAAAACAAATGCATAGAATCAGCGTGTGTTTTTTTTGGTCTATTGGAAAACGATCACCTCCATTTTAAAGGGTTTGCCATTATTTCTGCTATAATAAATGTAGCTTTGTAATCATGTGGTGTGTGCTTTATCATTTTGTGTACTGCAATCAAGATTTCTTTTAGGGAAGGCACTGCCAAAATTATTTTCAGTTTAACCACGGTGCCTCAGATAGTGAGTCTTCTGCTGCTTCATATCTATTGTTCTGTCTTGACTCTTGACAGTACAGTGCGGTAGCATTTTAAAAGGGAAGGAAGATTAAGTGCAGTTCTAGGCTTTTTACAGGACAAAGGCGAGTGGGAAATGAACCCAATTTGGTGTTGGCTTAATCACCAACCAAAAATAAACGGAAAACTAGAAGGGATATATTTACAAACACCTTGTAGTCACAAACTGTTCTCCTTCAATAAATAATCCAAAATAGTCAAATTCTCCACTGTTCTTGCACAACAGCGAAGACAACAAGAAAATAGAAATCCCGCACACAAAAGTACACACCTTCAAACGACAAATTGGAGCATATGTACATAGAATACAAAACAATCGCCCCTAAACCCAAAAGGAATATAATAGCCTAAGAGTAAAGCTTTCTCTTGTTTGAGGTTCATAACGAAGTAAAAGACTGACATAACTTTTCTACCCTTGTAAAATTCTCAGATTGCAGAGTTAATAAGATTGCCAAAAAGAAAGGGAATAAGAAACAAGTGATTTAGTTAAATTCACATGACAACACGAAAAAGATCATGCTTTACAATGAAATCAGCAATAATCCACAGCATAGATAAAACCGGCATCAACGTCAAAATTCCAACTACGTAAAAAATTACCCGAATTCGAGCGTGAGCTTCATAGCTTATGGAACTTGTGCCAGAGAGATACCAGTATAGGGTTTTTTTCACAGAGAGCCTAACACGAAAGCCGTCCCCGTATCAGAAATTAAAGCGTCTTCACGCTTCTTCTGAAACATCTTCAATGTCAACAACTTTCACTCAACACCTATTGGGCCATCTAAATGGGCCGTATGGATTTTGATCAGGCCCATATACTACCATTATCATTATCATCAATACTTTAACTTTTTGATACCGTTCATTGTTCAACTTTGACTCAATTTTATTATAAGTATTATATTGAAAAAAAAAGTAGTCGAGTTCGGTCTTTTAGAATCATATAATCGTATATATTAGCGGTTGAAAAATTGCATTAGATTATGTGCAGAAATCAAACAAAACAAGTTAAATTGACCGGAGTTGTGATATTTGCTGCAGTAAACCGAAATTGGTGCAGTGGCTTCGGATAAGGCATTGGAATTTTTATCAGTTAAAACTTTAAACTTAAAACTGCACAAACACTCCAAACCAATTTAGAGGAAAGAAGTGACTATCAAAAGATATGCAGAGCTTGTGACCCCTACATTATTATTACAGGCACATACATGATGTCTCAATTGAGCCAATTCCTCCTCGACCATACCATTAGTCTCCCAACGAACAAACCAGTACCTTAATTTCGGGTTCATGTCCGAGTCGGCGAGCCTCTTGTAATAATATCACAACAAAAAGCAAAGGCTGGCAACAAATGACAATGCAGATCACACATGGGCCAACCCAACCACTACATGTTCCAAACAAAGACAACCAATGCAACCCATAGCTCATCAAATTAGGACATGGCCAAATAACTTTGTCCTCAATCATTACAAAAGGAAAACCATCACAAGGGGTTCCAATTCACCCAAAGTAGAAAACATGGGGAAGCCTACCATCACACTTGTCTTTGCCTTCATCTAGACTAGACTATGCTCCACCTTCTTTCATTCATTCAAATCTCACCCCTCAATTGACCCACCTTTGTCCTCCATATGTCACACAACAATCCTTTTCCTCCATATGTTGCCGGTTCCGGAGTGAAGGTTGACCCCACAAACCAAAATGAGCTATTTTCAGTGCGTTTTGTGCTCTTTCACGCACACCCTAAGAAACTTTCCAGAAGGTCACCCATCCTAGAATTATTTCAAGACAAACACGCTTAATTTTGGAGTTCTTATAGGATGGTTATCAATAAAAAAACATACATTGTTTGTATGAGTAGCTTATTTCACTTCATTGGTATTACATTTTCCGCAGCAGCAATCATCACAACTATATGTTCAATTTACCACTTTCGCCAACACTAATGAAAAACAACCGATGTCTCAACAGAGGAATTAATGCGATTTTTGCCCCAATCATCACAACTATATGTTTCATTTACCACTTTCGCCAACACTAATGAAAAAACAACCGATGTCTCAACAGAGGAATTAATGCGATTTTCGCCCCGGGAAGGAAGCTAACCAGTATTCACAAACCCCAAGTAGTAGTATATGAACAGAACAACCATCACCTTACTTCTATTAATACACAACAACAGTTTACACTCAACAAAAAATTTAGATTCTAAAAACATACAGACAAAAATGTTATGTACATCCTCATCAGGAACCTACAAACAAACTATTCAATGGTGAAGAACAGCCAGTAGCTAACTCTTCAAAGAAATGGATTTTTGACTGGTCCTTACATGTACCCCTAATTGTCGCAAAGTTTCCTTGAGAAGCCAATGCTTCTGCTTCAGCACTATCAGCTGATTCTGCAGCGATGCAAACTCGCTCTTCATGATCCGCTCGATGTCCTGAATGGCGTCCCCATTTAGGCCCTCCCTAACCAGTACCCGCCTCAGCTTATCCGTCGACACAGCCATATCATTGATTGGCGCCATTGCCTCACCCCTGGGGATCTTCGAAACCATGTCTTTTGCCGCGCGGCACGCCTCAATCCACGTCAGCTTATCCTCTCTCGTCTCTGCTCGGAGATGGATCCACTTTGTCCCCGTGAAAATGGAGAATTTCTTGTCGTCGGATGAGCTCTCGCACAGATATGAAACCTATTGAAAAAGTAGTACATTACACAATTGTAATAAAAAATAAAAAAAAAAACATGTCTTGTAATGTTATTACAAAAGTGGAACCTTTAGATGGACTTCGCCTGTGGCCTTTCGGACACTTTTCGGTGAGGAATCGTTGCTCGGATTCGTGTGGTGGTGATTGGGGTGCGGCTGCCGGAGAATCCACTTCGTCGACTCATCGCCGATGACGCGCGATCCTTTCACCGATTCGTTGCTGACGTGGATCTTATCCGGTCCGTGAATTTTGTAGAAGCTCAGAACTCCATCGTGCAGTACGAACCACCGGGGCCGCCATCCCTTCCCGAAATTCACCCATTTGTACAGGATTCCGGAGATTCCATCCCCGACTGCGTAATCGACCCTCAATTCCCGAACGAGATTGGTCTTGCAGATGATTCTCTTGTTGCTCGAGCCAGAATCCGTGCCGGAAATCGCGGCCGAATGATGAATCCTGACCGCAGGATCCGACGCCGATGACGACGACGTCGTCGAGTCGTGGGAATTACGGGTCGTCATTGAGACTAAGCAGCCGAACAAATGCATCTCAACGTTCGCATAACTTGCAAAACTGAATCTGTTTGGAGAAGGGAAAAAAAAAAAAAAAGAAAGAAAAATACTCGTATGCTGTCTGAATTCTTACAAAGAATGCAGAGAATAGAAGCAGACAAAACGTGCGTACAAGTAAATGAGATTGTGGATATAAGGTAAGAGATTAGAGATGGATAAAAAGGATCGGAGAGAAAAGTGAGGGGAAACGAGGGATGATGAATATAATGGGGTGAGAATTTCCTGGCGAGATGATAAAAGGATTTTGGTTGGAGAGACCGTCGTCGTATGTTGGTGGTGGTTTTCTCTGGAGCTCTTGTTTTTGGCTTTATTTTTCTCTTTGGATTTTGGAGAATAGGATGGGGACAAGTGGACCCTGCCACGATTCGCCACGTGGATAAAGGAGATTGTTTGTTAAAGATGCCAAGTTTTTGTTTGTTTTTTTTTTTTTTTTTTTTCGGTGACAAGAACGCGTAGAGCTTTGGCAAAATAAGAAGAGGAAAAGATGCCAAGCATTATGCTATGCTATTGGGATATAATTATGCAATCTGCATATTCTTTTTCACGAGGCATACGGCATACCGTCGACCGTCCCTTTTTGTGTAAGAATTGTCATTGTAAACCACCACCAACAAAAATTTGATTACTATTCATTTTGGTAGCTTTATCTTTTATTTTACGATGCATACGGCACTCTCAACTAAGCTTTATCTTTTATTTTACGATGCATACGGCTCCCTCAACTAAGCTTTTAAAAAATAAGCTGGTAACTTATTATTGAGAAATTATAATTTTAACCCAATAACAACTCACTACCCAATAATCTAACTAAATGTTTGTCTTTTTATGTCATTTCATATATTTTTTTTACAGCTACAGCTAGATGTACAGAACACTTAAATAAAACCGACAGCTACAGCTCCCACAACTCTCTACACCTCCAGCTCCCTACAGCTCCAGCTTGCAGCTACATACAGCTCACAACTACAGCTCTGTGTGCACAACAGACTCTAATAATGACTCTGAAAACTAGACTAAAAATTCACCTATTTTTGAACTTCTCAAGATTAAAATTGAGAATTCGATTTGAAGTCGGCAGTTTACAGCTCGATTCAACTTTTTCCAGCCATAATCAAAAGATCAAAACAATGGACCAACGAAGTTTATCTAATTTCATAAAATCACAACAGCAGCCTAAGCATCAACTGGGTTTTTCGACGAATTCACCAATCTGCATTCCTTCGAGAAAAATTAAGAATTTTCCATAATTACTACTAATATTTCAGAATGCTATTAAGTATGCGCCCAACATCTATTCGAGTATGAGTTTGGCTCTCCATTCGATTCAATGTAGCCAGTCTAGGTGGGGGTGAAGCTTGTAAGAAGCCTCAGCCCGAGCTTCCTCCACTTTACTCATAAGTTCCGTCATGAATGGCGTCTTGGTCCCATGAGTGATTCGCAGCACATCTATAGCCTTGATCAGTGAACTAACGGCTCCTTCTGTTTCTCCCAACAGCCTGTAAGATTAAATAATATACAAATTTCCATAGAGGATGAGAGAGTTTAAACATAAGCAGATAAAGGCGGCAGAGAAGATTCAGATTCTTACCATTCGAGTTTTCCACACATGTAATATTGCAGTCCAAGCAATGGATGGGAACTTGGGTACACTCCTGCATAGGCACATAAAAACCACTTATCGATCGCATCAGTCACCAAATCGCTCAAATTATCCTGGAAAATATATCACAAATGCGACCAATGGATACGTACTCTCGTAAATTGGAATGGTCAACCTACAATAAGCAAGTGCTTGTTTCCAATCCTGCAACTCCATGAATATCTGAAAAAGGTAACATCTCATTAGAAAGTGCAAGAAACGAGAGTCGGGAGAGAAGATTAACCAAGCATACAACCATACACAACAGACATAATTAAAACCAAACATAAAAGTTTGAAAAAAAGTAAAATTTGCAAATGCCACACCAAAATTTTCATTTGGATATGGCTAAAAGCCTACAAGTCAAATCAGTTTCCAATGTTTCTCTGAAGGAAAAGAGGTAAATTAACAAGAATCCATAATATACAAATACTCAAATAAACTCTAACATACCTTCAAAAGGGCCTCCCTGGTCCGCATTAGATTGATCGAAAGAGGATGACATAGCTTAACTTGTAATTCCTCAATCATCTTATAAAACACATGTGCCTCAGTTTTATCTAAATTTGTCAAAGAAAAAAAAGATATCACCTGACATGGTGCTAACTGCTACCATCCTACCTTCGTTTCACCTTATCTGTAATGCACAAGTATAACACCAAAGCATAATAGTTTTCACCAAGCATACAAGGTTTGCAAAAATACATTTAAACTCAAAAGCTCAAAGGATACTGCCAGAGGAAAGTGACTCGGATGCTCTCTCGGAAATTAATTTTACTTCATTAGCTATGCTCTTTATTTCTTCCTTGTCTCTAAGAAGTCCACACTTTTGGCATACGAATCCTTTATTATCTGAAATTATTGAAGAATAGTGTATTGCTTTCATATTGATGCTAATATTAAAAAATTAAGAAAGTCGCAGACATTCTAACTCAACAAAGGTCTACCAATGTCGCGCAAAAGAAACCCAGTACATTTATCATCCTTGCATCTATAACCTTCCAGCATCGCACTTTCTTGAATATCATTAGGTTGTCCCTAAGACATCAAACTAACCTAGTTCAGAAGATCAGAAATTGTTGGTATACTGGCAAGACCATCAAAGTATATACCCAAAACTCGAGGAAGAATAAAACCTACCAAATTTATGCAGCGTGAGCAAGTGCAAGTGAAAAAGTATTGTTCTTTAAGGGCCTTTTGCCGAGTAAGTGTACTTCCAGCGATTTCTACATAACTGATCAATACCTCCATAAGAAAATGATATGTTAGAAATTTAGAATTCGAATTCTTCATTATAAGGTAGAAATTTCTGGTTTGTTAGCAATTGGAATACTTCGAAGAAACCGAAAACCAATATGATACTATTGGTGATTACCTCAGAACCTTTTGGTATATGCTGCATTGCTCGCACCACAGCCAATCTCCCCTCAAACATCAGAACAGAATTTGGCACACAGCTAAAAGACAAATTGATCAATGTCAGTAACAAGGCAAGCCGGAATAGCAAGAAATCATGAATTGTGATCAATTCATCACCTGTGGTTTATGAGAGAAACAACCGGATACAGTCCAGTTCCGAGGGGTCTCAGTTCACTGTCGCAGATGGTATGCGCATTGCAAGCTAGCTGCAAAATAAAATCACAATCAGATTATTGTTCCCCTGAAATGATTGAAACTTAGCAATCAAAAATTCAAAAATCAATTTTCATTAAAAGATTGCAGCCTACTGCACACACAAAAAAAGGCACCTTGTTGGACTAACAGAAATGATAGACAAAGGGATAAAGAAAGAAATACACAACATCAATTTTTAATTGTTTGACAGCTTTTGTGTTTCACTTCCTCCAGACAAAATTGTTGACTTAATATTAGGCAAAGAAATTACTTAGTAATGCTTCAAGCACTTCAACTCTATCATGCTCACTTAGCTAAGTTATGGCTGTGCACACTCATGCTACAGTGCTGGTAAATTGGCCCTGTGGATTAACGTCTTACACATAAAAGATGTCCAGATTAATGCAGAAGTGTAACAACAGTAAATTGATCATTTGGATCAAAAGGATACCTTAGAAAAACTTTCTGTAATCTCCTTGATATTTATCTCAGAATCAGACCACTGGAGAATCAATTTGATAAGGTTAGCCATCTGGGCGTACAACACCAGTTTCTCCTCGCCAACATCAGAGATGTCTGTAAAAATTTAATAACATGAGTTAATATTTTTCCTCTTTTTTTTTTTCATATAACGAACATAACTGAGACTGTAGTATACAGTCGGTTAGGATATATACGAGAAATCAAGGGTTCCACAAGCTTGTAATTGTCCAAGGCAGTAGTTTTGAAAACCTGCAGCAACAAAGACATCATGGAATTAGGCCAATGGTTATCATGTTGAATAACGAGTTAACTCCACATTGCGTGAAAGAAATTTGATTCCCCAAAGACTAAACCAAACATAGCAACTCCTTTAGTAAGATCATTAAATCAAAGAAATAAATTAAAAAAAGATGCAAAATTCATATAAAAATATTGTGTACTGATGCACGTTGCTATACCAACATCGTGTTACAATTACAAATATCTTAGATTTGATTGAAGCCAATGACAACTCAACATCCAGATGGAGACATCAGTGAAATAATGACGATGACATAATAATAAGCAAGGGCGGATGCAAAACACTAACAAGAATCTGCTTTTTGAAGGATCAAAGACTAGAGATCAAACATTAACTATAAGCAAATCATGAAAATTTAAATTTTCAATCGATCACCATAAACTATGATATGATATCCCTAACAATCACAACAATGAGTATTCACCTTCTCAGTTTCTAACTTTCGCCGTATGTAAAGCCGCACCATCAATCGAATCGATGGCGTAAGGGACTTGATCCTTTCCTTATCAAGCTTGCACAATACCTGGCATTCTTTAGAATGCAACTTCCAATCCGATTTCTGTAACACAAAAAAAAAAAAAAAAAAAAACTCCATAAAGTTTGAAAAGACGACACAATAAACAACAAAGGAAGTATCAACAAAAAGAGCAGTTTCTTTTCACCTGACAATTGCTGCTACAATACCAAACAACATGGCAAGCAGAACATTTCTTGAGGTTTCTATGCGAAAAGCACCACTCGCACTTAGATTTAGGGGATTCCTTGTTCTTGTTCGGAACTGAAACATACGGATTCTCACTTATGATAACTTCCCCTGAAACACACAAGAGAGTCAAAATTTCAGAAACAACATAAACCCTAATTTCAGAAAACATTGAAAGGGAAGAAGATGGGTTCTTGCAAAAACCTGGGGAAAAATCACGATCGGCGTAAAGAGAACGACCCTTTACTGGAAGGGTTGAGATTTTTAGGCTCCCATCATTCAGCGCCTTTTGCAGCTCCTCCATTAACAGGGCTCTCAATTGCTACATACAGGAAAAGGAAATTTGCAGTGAAAAATGCAGTAGCATGGAAAGCACAGAGGAGGGTGGCCGGTGAATTGAGCGTATCTAGTAAGTGGTGGGCATCGGGTCGGATTAAACGGATTTGGTTACAAATTTTTTTTTTTGTTACTTTTTTTTTTTTTCGGAACAGCCTATACAGGCTAGAGAAGTGGTGGAGCCTATGCCACACAATTACTATTTTTTTTTTTGTTACTTCATCTCATGTATAGCGAATAATTACATTGTTAATTTGTTAATTGTTACTATTAGTACATTGCAGGAGTACTAATAACTACTAGCGAATAAGTAGTTAGTACTCTCTATTTTTTAAAGATTGTTACGGACTCACCCAACATGCATTTTAATACATATTTTAAACAATTAATAACTTAAATTTGATATATGTAAAAATTCAAAAGTCTTATATTTAAAAACTATAAGACGAGACGAATTTAATAAAATTCTACTTTACTATAATTTAATTTGTATAACCATAATAAAACTTTAAGTTGAAGTATAAGAGTCAAACGTAGCCATTTATCAAATATACCTAAAAAAAAAACAAAATGGAGGAAGTATAAACTTGCTTGCCTATGGCGGCTCTAGAGCTGGTATTGTACAATCGGCAGAAGCAGAATTGCTAAAAATTTAATAATTATTATAAAATGAAGTATATCATATAGTCCATAGAAAAACGTTCCATTTTCTCTAGTACCTCGAGTTTGAACTTTGTGTATATATAAAAAATTATTTTGGGAGAGACGTCCTTAATTGTCATTATAGATTTTTGAGGGATTAGTCTTGGGTCCAATGTGACTTGGAGATATCCAGTTTCACAAAAGAAAAGGTTCTATTTTTAAAAAGAAAAATATTATATATTTAAATTTTTTTATAATGCTGCCTCAGTAAGCAATCATGTGGATAACATTGCAGTTTATTAGTATTTTCCTAAACTGATAGGAAATATAGCCTCTCCAACCCATCCTGCATAATGACATTTATGAATTATGCAGGGTGGGAGGCAAGGTGGGTGCTCCAACCCACCCTGCAAAAATAGGGTGGGAGCGGAACACTGTTCACAAATCACAGGCCACTGGCCTGTTTTCTTTTTTTCTTTTTTTTTCTTTTTATTTAATAGGTTTTAAGTTTTGTTATTTATGTTTTGACTCCAAAGGGTGGAATTGTAATTATAAAAGTTTGTTTTAATTTTAAATTTATATTTAAATTTTTTATTTTAATTATATTTCATTTTTAGATTTAAATATATTTTGTGTGTAATTATTGTTGAATCACTAAATTTAAATATTAAACACTCATTAAATAATAATAAAACTTCTAAATTACATAAAATGCATTAAAAATTATAAATAAGAATAATAATATGAAAATAATAATTTTGAATATTATTGTGAAGTAGAATATGTAAAAATTATAAAATGTTGGGTGTTATTTGTAAATATGAAAAGTAATATAAAATAATATATGAAATGGAATATGTGGAGAATATTCTTTGACCCTGCAAAAATGGAGAGTTGGGTTGGAGATGCAGTTACTGTAGCAGTCCTGCAAAAATAGAGATTTATACTGTAGCTCCTGCAAAAATGGAGGGAGTGGTTGGAGATGGCCTTACAAAGAGTATTACCTCTCTCAAAAGCAAACTGAGACAACTTAGCAAACTCCACCTAGAACATTCTAATAAAGAAATGAGCCTTAAAACAAAGCACACTGAAGAACTGAACTGCTCTGAACTTGATTCAAAAAATGAACCTACAGAGTTATGTCATTTTTGCAGTCTAAATTCAAACTTCTTCTGAGATAGTATCATGATATCACTAACTTCACAAGTATTCCTCTGAACTTTATATTACATGTTTTTGATGCATCTTTATTACATTCATATTTATGTTTGTGCTCTATAGCCTTAACATGTGGGAATGAAATGCTTTCAATGAAGCAAACACCTTCCATATATTTTGGTGACACTTATACTTGTAGGTAAGATGAGCCCCCCACTAGGGAAAAACACATAAATTAGTGGTTTTTAACTTGCACCTGGCTTTTCCTTAACTTCTGCCACATGAAATTCAATTATTATTATAGTAATATTTGGTTTAAACTATGACACTAACACAAACAGTGGTACTGTGCTGTACTACTACTACTACTACATTTTATTGATATGAAATTTGTGGGTGGCAAAAAGTACCAGACTTTATTCCATGGCATATGGGCTCTTATGTGATTTATTGAGGCAAGTGGAATCAAAAACAGCTTTCCCATTCAAAGCATCATTAATTATGACGTAATTAGTGCAAACCCTTGTTCTTAGCAATGCCCTCATTTCTAGACATCCTAATTTGCGTGCCCACTACTTCAATTTTTTTATTACCAAAAAGGAATTCTTTTCCCTACACATAACCAGTAACCACAAGTCCACAACAGTCATCTGGTAAGACATTCAAAACAATGTACTTCAGTATTTACTCTGCAATTTCATTTTCAACATTAGGTTGAAATACTATAAGAAAATATTACTAGTATAAACAATAGGGCTGGCTGGCTGACCACAATTTAAAACTCACACACCTCCAATGACCAATCTCCACTGTAGAACATTTTGAATTCTAACACTACATTATTGTATTATTATTTATATGTGGTAATAACAGAAGGAAAGAACTCCTAGTTATCCGGATGTCCTATATTGGACATTCAAGACACTGCAATTAATTAGCTACATCTATTTGTGGGCCTTTTGTTGTTATGCCTTAAGAACTACTCACTCCTCCCACCCCAAGTGTCTTGTTATTATTGGGCACGGGAATTAAGGTAGAGTTGGTTTGTGAGTATATGGTGGGGTCCACATAGTTGTTAGAGGGGAAAATTATTTCTATTTATAGAAAGAAGACATTTGTAATGGGACATACAAAAATAGTAAGTAGGACATTTGGAATGGGACGGAGGGAGTAGTTTATTACTTACTAGTGTAATACAGTAGTACTGGTATTTGATTTAAAGAAGCTCTCAGATTCCTTCTTCTATACCAGTGTGCTTAAGCAGTAGTATTTAATAATTTACACATGCTCCTTTGTCAGTTAGTGAAATGATGTCCCCCTCCCATCTTCCTTTGCTTTTTTGTTTTCTTTTTCAGAGATGAATGCATCCATTCTGTATACATACTAACATACATGCATGCTTATTATTCATCTTGTAATTTTTGGGATGTTTGGGAGTCAGCGAATCGGCTAGCAGATAACAGATTCGGAGAGAGAATTGTGAGACAATATGCTCTTCCAATATGCTATATGCTGGTCAATATGCTGTCATCCAAACAGCCTAAATTGTATTATATACATGGTTTGATTTTGATATGGTGGTATTAGTATATAGTAGTGGGCCCACAAGCATTCCCAAATCCAGAACCAGTGTAAACATAAACATGTAGGCACTTTCTGGCTTCTGCTATATATCACTAGATGAGACATAGAGAGGAAAAAAAAACAAAGAGAAGCCATTCTTGAATATCCATCATTCAATGGCCAAAAGCAGAAACCCTAGAAAACATGCCAAGGGGAAAAAGAGTCAGAGTCACCATTCTCAGAAAGAGGAGAAACCACATTCATGGGCTGCTGTGAGAAGCCTTTTCAGTTGCAAGTATCTCCAGGTACAACAACATCAGCATCAGGTACAACAGCAGCAGCAGAAACATGAGGAGGAGCTCCAAAAGCAGAAGAAGAGGCAGCAAAAGAAGAAACAGAAGCTGAGACAGAGCCAATTGGAGGAATTACAGCTGGAACACAGAGGCAGCAATAGCCATGGCCATAACAAGTGCAAGAAACAGATGAAAGATGGGAAAAAGGAGGAGGAGCAGCAGCAGCAGCAAACCCTTGAGGAAATGAACAACAAGTGCAAGAAAATGAAGTGCTCAGGTTCACTCTGCAGCAACACTAAAGTCATGCAGAAGCCTGAAATCTCATCTCAGGAACAGCAACACAGGAGAAGGGGTGGTAATCATCTACTGCTGATGTTGGGTTCCTCCTCCTCAGGTGAAAGTGATGCTTCAAACAGATCCATGAAATCATCCATCACTTCTTCAAGTGATCTCAATGCCATCAATTCCTCCTCCTCCACCTCCTCCTCATTCACCCTGCCCTCTGCCTCTCCTTCCATTTCTGGATCTTTCAGAAATATGCCCTTCAGGAAACTGTCAGGCTGCTATGAGTGCAGAATGGTGGTGGATCCTGTCCTGGGAATGACCAGGGACCCCTCTTTGAGGTCCACCATCTGTTCTTGTCCTGGATGTGGTGAAATCTTCATGAAACCTGAAAACTTGGAGCTTCATCAGGCTGTCAGGCATGCTGGTAATTTACTCCCTTCATTTCATATATTCAAAAAAAAAAATTCAAAAGAAAGTCATTTCATCAACTATGTTATATGCATCAGTCAAACCCCTTTCATCAATTTTAGGAAAAAAAAAAGTGAGCACTTCAATACCTTGTAGTTCATCATAATGTCTCATTACTCACACCATAACCAATATAGTATTAACTTCTGCACATTTATTCACCAATTTTTCTGAACAGTATCTGAACTGGGGTCTGAGGACACAAGCAAGAACATAGTGGAGATCATATTCCAGTCCAGCTGGCTCAGAAAACAGTCCCCCGTCTGCAAAATAGACCGCATTCTCAAAGTCCAAAACACACCCAAAACCATATCCAGATTCGAAGAGTACAGGGACAGCATCAAGGCCAAAGCCAGCAAACTCCACCCCAAGAAACACCCCCGCTGCCTCGCCGACGGGAACGAGCTCCTCCGCTTCCACTGCACCTCCCTGCTCTGCTCCCTCGGCCTCAACGGCTCCTCCAACCTCTGCAGCTCCCTCCCTACCTGCAGCGTCTGCAGCATCATCAAAAATGGCTTCAAAATCACTTCTGGAGTCTCCTCAAAAGGTAAACTAGAGCATCAATTAGTAAATTTCATCATAAAGATCGCTCCTTTTTCCAATTTTTTTTTTTTTTTTTAAAAATTAGGGCTTGATTTACTACTTGTGAAGGTATTCTGACAACTGCAACCAGTGGAAAAGCTCACGATAGCTTTGGTGGTGTGGCGATGGATGATGATAACCGCCATGGGAAGAGGGCGATGCTGGTTTGCCGGGTGATCGCCGGCCGGGTGAAGAAAACCCCGCCGGACGGGAACTTGGAGGACTACGACTCGGTCGCCGGCGCCGCCGGCGTCTACTCCAATTTGGATGAACTCTATGTTTTTAATCCTCGGGCTGTGCTGCCTTGTTTTGTAGTGATCTACACAGGCTTCTGATGAGCAGTGTGTATGGAATATGGATTCTTCATCATTGGAGTATTGGACCCCATTGTGGATCAATTTTCAGCTTTGTTAGTTGTTCAATTTGTTGTATTTGTATGTATATATTTATTTGTTTGTTTGTTTCGTTTCATGCTTGTCACGAATTGTCATTGTTGGATTTATTTGCTTTTTTCCGATTGGAGGAGACAGGGGGAAAAGGGAAAGGTGCTGTTGTTCCTGTGAGGTATAGAGCACGTGGATGTTTTTGGAGGAAAAGCACAACTCGTGTAAAGAAAAGCTGCGGGGGAACACTTGTTTGAAGTTTTAAAAGGATTGTTTAATATGTTCCATGCGGCGTTTAATGACACAACGAGCATAATTACACAAGGGAAAACACTATTTTCACCAATCCGTCGCACATTGTTGAAAATATTCCTTTCGGTATTCGTACACACAACACTTATTGTGATAGTAATGTTGTGTAGTATACTAATTAGAGAATGAAATAAGAGTTGAAACACTATACAAAACTTTACATTAGGGAAAGAAAAAAGTTATCTTGAATTCTTGATCCCTTTTACTTATAATTTAATTTAATTTACTAGGTGGGCTTAAAAAAAAAACCCAGTAAAAACTCTGTTATTATTGACTCATGCCACAAAAAAATAACCGAAGAAGGCTCTCTAAGAGCTTCTCCAATGGAACGGCAAAACTCAAAATGCAGTAATTAAGATTTTGCCCCAACCGATATCCAAAACCAACCCCAAAATGCGAATGCGGATAAACAAACGCAAATATGCGTATCTACTGTTCATCCCCTCAAAACTATTTTTATTTACAGTTTAGCCCTTTCTTTTTTTATATTTCTATTTCTTTCCCTCAATATAAATGCAATTTAATTCTTTCTCCACTAATTTTAATTCTTTTCCTTTTTTTATTGATTTAGTTATTTTTCTGTTATATTAATTATTTTAGGAAAAAATAAATTATATTTTTCTTTAATTAATTCTTTTAATTTTATCTTTTATATTATTAATATTTTTGTATTAATATTTCATTAGTTATTTTATTAATTATATTTGTTTAAAATTAATAAAGGGGTGAAATTGCAATTTTGATAAATTTAGTGGTAATATATGAAAAGTGTATAAAGTAGTAAAAAGAGAATATTCTATGGAATATTCTTTAAGGTTTGAGTTTGGTGTTTTCGGTTGGAGATAAATACTGTTTGATGTGATATTTACTGCATTTTGAGTTTGAGTTTGGTGTTTTTGGTTGGAGATGGCCTAATCAACTTATTTATTAACACCCTTGGTTCGGCCATGTTTTTCTGGTTCGGGCTGAAATAACGTCGTTTTGGTCTTTTTTGGCAAAAAAATTATACTTCATTTCATAAGGTGCGGGCATAAAACTTACTATTTGCTACTTCCTCCGTTCTATTTTAATTGACACGTTGGGGGTTTTGTTACTATTCATTGAGTAACTTTGATTCGACTTTTAATACAATTATATAAGGTAAAATATAGTTAAGTGAGATCTTGTTGGATTTGTCTAATCGCATAGATTTAGAATATCAAATTTTCATAATTTTTTTTACTTGTATGGAATTTGAGTTATTAATGATTAAAAATATGTATTTCATTGCGTGAAATATGAGTCCGTGACAAATATTAAGGAAGTATATATTTCTGACAGGTCATTAGATCATATTTCGTCTTAAAGGTATTTGCTTTGCATTTGTCAATATATGTGCAGTGACACTGACCAGTGAGATATATATATATATATATATATATATATATATATATATATATATATATATATGGCCATAGACATAGACATAGACATGTTAGTTGTTAAATGTATCTTTGCATGCATGAACATTCCCTGCATGCCGCCGACTGCAAAATCCTGTAATAATTCCATCAACATTTAAATTTTGGTATGGGTTTGTTTAGGGTGGTCGGGCATGACTTTCTAATTGGTTTCTGTATGGTTTTCAATCCCACTGTCGTCTGTGTACTCTCTTTTAGATTTTCCCCTCTTATTTTTCTTATTTTTTTCTCCACTTATAAAAACAAATTTTGACTCTTGTTTTGTACTACTCATTGGCTTATGATTTCTTCATTATGGGCTTGTTTAGTTAAAGCCAGACACCAAAGCATGGGCTTTTCCAGCTTAATTCAAATTTTAGTTTATTACTAGTACTATATAATGTTGACTCATTTTTCTGAATGAATAAAACAAAGACAACTTTGGTTAGGACACCTATACGACCTATGTCGTGCATTGAGCCCCATCTATTTTTTATTCTTTGTTTTAGTTAAATTTTTGCTTAATCCCCCCTTTTTTTTTATAAAAAAAAAATCCTTAAAAAAAATTGTTTTGCTGGTACGTAGAATGGTAGTTCTGCACATTCAATTTGTAGTTTAAAGTTTTTAAATTAAAGGCTTTTTAAAATTGTATGAGATGTGCATTCTGCTGATGGAGATACACTCCTATATATATATATACTCCCTCCGTTTTGGTTTTTTTTTTTTTTTTTTTTTTTTTATTTTTATAACTTCTCTATTTCTACCTTACACGCAATCCAATATATATTTTTAATCATTAATAACTCAAATTATATATAAGTAAAAATTATAACAATTTCATATTTTAAAACTACGTGATTAGACGAATCTAACAATATCTCACTTGACTATGTTTTATCTTATAGAACTATGCTAAAAAGTTGAATCAAAGCGACTTGATGAATAGTATCAACTATGCATGGTAAGGTTAAAAAAAAAAACGGAGGGAGTACTAGCTTGAAAAAAGTTACTACTATTTATTTACCAATTTTTCCTCCCTATGTCTAGAGTGTTAATTACTTTAAACAAATCACACTTGATCGAATCAGTTTAAATTTATACATACTTCAAATTATTTTACAGAACTTTCCTCCATATTTTTAGAGTGTGTTTAAAGAAAGAAAAGAAGGGTCTGTTTGGGAATTAGTTGTTAGCTGTTAGCTGATTATGTGAGTAATTTGAGTAATAAATTAGTTAAAATTAGTTGTTTGACAGTTTTGAAGCAAATTTTTTTGCCTAGAATATGTTAATTCCAAAATGCTGCTATTTGCAGCAGTTTCAAAAAGAGCTGATTGAACAATATTTTAAATTATTTTATCTTTTCAAATAAGCTAATTTATTTTAAATTGAATAGAATAAGCTAATTTCATTTGCCTTATTTGCCAAACAGGTCCTTGATCAAATCAATTTAAATCGATCAAAATACACAGGTTAGTAGTCAAAATTAATTCCTCAAGCATTTCTATAAAAGATGCAAAAACAATAAAATAAACATTTCCACTTTGGATGACTCACAAATACTCCCTCCGTTTTCATATAATTGAAACATTTCTACATTTCACGCAATCCAATACATATTTTTAACGCTCAATATCTTTAATTGTATAAAAATAAAAATTATAAATATTTGATCATATAAATCTATGCGATTAGACGAATCCAACAAGATCTCACTTGACTATGTTTTATCTTATATAACTATGTTAAAAAGTCGAATCAAAATTACTCAATGAATAGTAAAAACTATGCCAATGTTTTACTTCCTCCGTTCTCTTGAAAATGCAACATTTCACTCCAGCACGCAATCCAATACACATCTTTAATAATTAATAACTAAAATTGTGTACAAATAAAAATTATAAAAGGTTGATATTCTAAATCTACATGATACGACGAATCCGACAAGATCTCATTCGACTATATTTTTTCTTATATAGCTATGATAAAAATTTGAATCAAAGTTAAACAATGAATAGTAGCAAATAGTAAAATGTTTCAATATCACAAAAAACGGAGGTAGTATTTTTTAAAAAACGGAGGAAGTAATATTATGGTAAGTGGCCTAAAAATTAAAATGATCAGAAAGGTAGTCTAGGCCCATTTATTTTGGACTGATGAGTTCTTATAGCCGAATTGATCGAGCAATGCCCAATGTTGAAATTTCAAAAATTTGCCAAAAGCCCAAACTCGTGCATGGGATAAAGCGGGACAAATAATTTACGTCTAATCAGATGTTTGTATTTAATTATATGAGAATACGAATTCCAATTTTGCCATCCGACGGATATTTAGCGATACAGATACGGATACGGATATTTAAAAATAGAAACGAGATCGGGTATGAGATTGTAAATATCCGTTCATATTCGAAAAAATCTAAATATCATACAGATATTATTCGAATTTTCTATTCGGATATATACATACTATATACTACCTCCGTATTCAAATGTTTATTACATTTGGTAATGTACTACTGTTCACACAGAGACTTTCACTCAAAGTTTTATCATAGCTATACAAGTTAAAATATACTAGCAAAGTGAGATCTTGTTAGACTCGTCTCTTCGTATAGTTTTTAAATACCGAACTTTTGAAATTTTTACTTATACGGAACTTGAGTTATTAATGATTTAAAATGTGCATTGGACTGCGTGAAATATGGGTTCGTAAAAAACATTTGAATACGGAGGAAGTATTATATTAAACTTAAATAAAATAAATAATATAGGTATAAATATAATAAAAACATGAGAGCCATATGTAATTAATTAAATCAAGTCATACTTAATCAAATCGATTGTATTATTACATTCTTCACGTCTAAATTGTACTCCCTCTGTCCCATTTGAAATGTCTCATTACATTTCTGCACACAATCTAATGCAATTTTTTAATCGTTAATATATCAAAATATATATAATTAAAAATTATATAAAGTATATATTCTAAATCTATACGATTAGACGAATCTAACAAGACCAAACTCAACTATTTTTTAAAAATATATAATTACAATAATATTGAGTCAAAATTGAACAATGAACAGCGTCGAAAAAGTCACACGGGACAATTCAACTGGGACGGGGGAGTATTATGTAACATCTTTTTGTGATGCTATTTGAAGGTCTTTTATTAAATAACTGATGATCTTGAAAATTTTAAAGAGTCGGTTTTTTTTTTCTTTATTTGCTTAACAGCCTATACATGTTTGAAAATGGGTGGTCTGAGCCCATGCCACATAACTTATAAAGGAAGAAAAGGGAGGAATAGGGGCCAGGTGGGGAATCGAACTCCCAACCTATATTTTGGGAGTCGGGGGATTTGATCATTAGGCCACGCCCCCATCCTCAATAGTCAGTTTAGCTTATATAATATCTTCTGTTTTCTTTTAAAAAATTCATTAAAAATTAATTTTAAAAACTATAAGATTAACCAACCATGTTATCCGTTAACATTAGAATTCATCATATATTAATCTTGTATCCAATCCCATAATATTCGAATTCGTATTTGTATCCGGCCTATTCGTATTAGACCAAAAGCTATGGGATCAGTGGCAGACGTGTTAAGGGGCACGGGTTGGTGGTCGCTCCCGAGCTTAATGTCCGCTATTAAGTTTTTATATCGGAGCTTGGATTTTAGGTATATTAAAATGTTGTTTTAGGCTATTGAGTTTTATTGTTGGTGATTTTTTTTTTATTTTTATTTTTAAAAGAACAAGCTCGTTTACTAAAATAAATAAAATTTCAGCCATGTGAATATATTTTAATAATCCATTTTGATTTGATATTCATTGCTTAATGCTTTCTTTTCTTTTCTTTTTTTTTTTGTAATTTTGAAAGTTGACTATTTTCTAAAGATACTGCATTTTGTGTTTGGTAATATTTGTTTCGTGAATGTCATAGAAGATACATTTATCTTAGAGATCAACCCCGACTCTAACTTTCTATGTCCACCACTGTATGGGATATGATACGGAAAGAGTGCTATCTACCTGTATCTGTCCTGCCTTCACCCCTATGCATGAGGCATTGATGTTATGTGGTGATTGCTGAGGCGCATTGACTTACCAAAAAAATTAATATGAAATTAAAGATTGATTTTTTAAAATATTTGCTTAGTTAAAGAAATGATTAAAAATTTCATCCAAAAAACAAAAAAAAAGAGAAAAAAAGAAATGGTTACTATAAGGGAACAAGGTAGAGATAAAAGTGAGACGGATAATTTTCGCCCTATTCGATGCCGTTATTCGAATTCGAATTTTTCTATCCGACGGATATTTGGTGTGAATATGGATATTTAAAAGTGGATGCAAACCCGGATATAAGATTGTAAATATCCATCTATATCCGAAAAAATCCAGATATTATGCGGACATTATTCGAATAATCTATCTGGGTATCAGAATATTTATATAGATATATATTATATATTAAATATCAATAAATAAATAAATAATATATGTAGAAATATAATAAAAAATCCGAAAGTCATATGTAATTAATTAAATCAAATCATATTTAATCAAATCGATTACATTATAAGGTTCTTTATATCTAAATTGTGGTATGTAACATCTCGTGGTGATGCTATTGGATGTCTTGAATTGAAGAACAAATGATCTTGGAAAATTTAAATAGTCGATTTAGCTTACACAATATATTCCGATTTCTCTTAAAAGATCATTAAAAAATAATTTTTAAAAAAATTATAAGACCATCCAACCATTTTATCGGTTAAAATATGAATCTGCCATATATTCTTCTTGCATATGTCCCGTATTCATATCCCAAAGTTTTTGAATTTATATTTGTATCAATCTTATTCGTATTCGACAAGAAAATATAAGATATGATATGGGAAGATTAATATTTGTGCGTATTCGTCTCGGTTTCACCCCTATAACAAAGTGAGGGTTATTTGGGTAATAATATGCATGTGGAACTACAAATGGGCCTTTTTTTTTTTGGACAACCTTTACAAGCTAGGAAAGAGGTGGTGATAGCACATGTCATACAAATTATAAATGAACAAAAGGAAAAATAGGGGAGGGGTGGAGAATCGAACTCCAAGCCCTCATCCCCCAATAGGCCTAATTTAGGTTCTCTCTCCTCAAAACTTATTATATATATGTTTTTTTTTATTAAAATTAAATTAAAGTATAAGTCAGATAAAAACTGATCAAAAAATCAAATCAAACCACATCAAAATGTTGGGAGCTGATATGTATGTATACGCATATTCCTCCTGATCAGGATATCATCAAATTGAATTCATGGAGCATGGACCTAGCTATCATTTTTCACACTGGTGTTAATGATTCTTGGTGTACGTTGAATGGGGTCATCTTCTTCTGGGACCCATACTGTTTGCATCTACTAATTATGAGTGGATTATCACTCAAAGGGGCTGCCCAAGGGACCTCTTCATTTTTGGGTTTGGCGCATCCGATCCAAGCTCCGGAAAAGATCAAGGTACGTTCTCTTATGGTTAATGGTTCATGATTCTCTTCCGACTAATTAATGCTTCACGTTATAGATTCTCTTCCGACTAATGCTACATGTTATAGAACTTCTTGAGGTGTTGTAATGTTAATAAGTGCATGAGGTGGTAGCCTGTTAATGCTACTGAGACTTCACGACATGCTCTCATCTTGGTAGAATTTTTTATACGGCCGGTTTCTTCAGGATGTCATTGATCTAGGGATGAGCATCTCATTCACTGGAATCCGGAATAATCTCTTTCGGGTGTGATGTTGCATATATATATATATATATATATATATATATATATATACCATAATTCGTCCTGAGGCGCGCGCTACGCAGCGCGCCCTGGTGAGAAGAAAATATGATGAAGTTTGTCATGTTCGGTAATAATATGCATGAAATGTGTGTCAAAAGAAAATGAGAAATTGAAAATGCTGATTACCAAAATGTAACCCAGCACTAATACTCGCATCCAAAGACAATTGAGCTACAAATAAATGAGAAGAAAATGCTTATAAGAAGTTCTAGAATAGAATTCAACATTGAAATATAGTGCGACCAATGAAATTGAACAACAAACTGAAGTTGAGAATCATATTAGACATAAATGACAAAATCCGACATCAGAAATTCCAACTTCCAATCGAGGTGAAATGACACGAGCTCTGATGCCACAACATTCAAATGGCTTGCTCCTCCATGAGTCATTGCAAATTTAATAAATAGGATAAAATATAACCACTGAAATCAATAAAAGCAATAGAATGTCACACCCATTGTTACAGGTAAATTATGTGCACCAAGCAGGAAAGTACCAAATTTAATTGAGGCCAATCCAGGTATTTTCAGAAGCCTTCTTGGGAAAGGTGCTTAATCAAAATAAACTAAATTTGATAGTGCATAATCCTATGCACATCAAAAGAAACTACAACATTCAATCATACCCATCGTTTCAGCGTTCGACTTTTGGCCTCGGACGGTTGGGGTGGCGAGGGAAGGAGGCGGGCAACGGCAGATATGTAGGCTTTAGAAATTCCCCTATGGAAATAGCCAAAAACCTTGAAACTCAGAAATTATTTTTCAGACTGGAGAGGGTGAGGGAGACATTCACAGAAGGAAAGGGATGAGGAGAATTGAATTGTGCAGGTGCATAGATATTGGGATGAGGAAATGTTCTTTATTGTTTCTTTAAAGCAAATTGTTTAAAATATTTATTTTCTTGAAATCATTGTGATTTAATTTGTAATGAAATTTCATCTAAATATATAGTTGAAAATATTTTTCTTAATTTTTATTTATATATCATAAATCAGTAACCAAAACTAACAGCTTCCAACAAATACAACTATGTAATAATCTATAAAGAAAAGGAACGTTCACCATTGAGGATTCAACCAGAAGCCTACACCAAAACGTGTTAGTGAAGCCCTTGGTAATGCTTCTGCGAACTCAATGTATTCCTAGGCTTGTCCGCAGCTGGTGTGCCCTAAATCCAAAAACCAAAATCAGAAGGAAAAAAAAAAATTACGAAATTCTCAAAATGCAGTCATTTTAGATAAGGAATCACCACATCATATTCTCCTCCACTCTAGAAGACACACCAAGAATCCAAGATAGATAAGGAATTGGAAAAAGGGAAGAGTCTAACAAGGCAAAAATCAATTGAATTAAAGCTGAGATTAATTTGCAAAGTGAGGCAGAGCGACCTTATTAGACGTATTAGGAAGGTTTGCCAGATGGAGAAGGGATGGTGTAATTAGTTGAATCAAAAAGCTCCTCAACATGCCATCCAGGTAGGGTATGTATCAAATACTCTGACGTGCTGCTTCATGAAATTGAACTACTATTGGCCTCGATTTCATCATGGTGATACTTTTGGACATTATTTGGGGAAGCAAGCACGGGCTTGTCGAATGAATTTGGCAGCACTTAAGCACAGGAGTTTGCCACTTAAGCAAATACGTACAATATCCCAGCAGTATGCACAGGAGTCCCCTACAGCAGCATAGATAGATCCAGTCTAAAGAAATGATGAAATCCCATAAATACATGGGGATGAAGACAAAATGAAAGGCAACCTCAAGAAATTATCTCGGATAGTATAATGGGATAAATTAAATCGGTGGAAAGCCAACACACCAATTTAGTGATAATTTCTAGAACCTAGATTAAGAAGAATTTAACAGAAGTGAGGGACATATATATTTTAAAGGTTAAATGTTACATAAGCAATTCATGTGCAATGCCAAGGACAGTTACATTAATCACCTAACATCTGGTGTTCTGCGAGAAGTGAACCAAATTGTGAACAAGTGAGTTTAATATCACATGAAAATCATATACTTGAACGGGGAATTTAGGGAGATCACACACATCTCCCTCCAGAAAGAGATTTAAATAAATTAGCCCAATCATATACATATCTTAATTTTCCAAAAGGGCTCCTCATTGATCACAACATGTTTTATGTCCAAATCCCAATTAGCCTATGCCACTTTAGATACCAAAATACATAAAAATGCTAAAAACTTCTTGAGCTGAGGACTCATAATAATCTAAATAAGCTGCTTCCGAATGAAAAGAAGCAAAATCATTCAAACCTTGAAATCAACTGCAATAGCATTATTCTCCGGAATTGGGGAGAGAGAGAGAGAGAGAGAGAGAGAGAGAGAGAGAGAGAGAGAGAGCCCCAAGGACCCCTGTAATATAAGAAAGAAACAAGAAAGCAGCTAAATAACTGAAAGTATGCACACGCATACACACAAAAGGCTATTGTAAAGGTTGTCTATAAACTACAGTAATGAAAGTTGACATTTATATTCTACAAGTTGACAAACTACAAGTAATCAACAGTATGAACAATAGAATAATCGAAAAAAATAGGCAAACATGATGTAAAAATAGGCACACAAAGTTTAGATTTGAACACCAAAAATCATTAAACTAAAGCAAAGAGAGCACAATTTAACACTCATAAATCGGTCACCAAGGCAAAGGGCCAAAATGCAATGGACAGTGGTAATAGTGCATAAATGAATCAAAGAGCTTCCACCTTTTACCTCATTTGTCTACTCCTAATTGGGCGTTGATCAAGGGTAGCAACAGGGACACTTGTGGCAGGAGGATTTGTTCTATTTATTACAGGCTGGCGGATTTGTTGCCTGGGGCACCAATATACTCTTTATCACTACCATAGCCTGCTGGAGTATTTGCAGCCCTTAAACAATTGGTAACCAAGATAGTATTGCTATTCGAAAAATCAATCATAATTTCACAATCATCAATCCACTTGGTACTTTATACAAAGAAAGGCTAAGCAACAATAATTGTAACCATAAATTCCATATAAAAGCAAAAAATTTACATGTGAACTGAAACAACAAAATAAGTCCATTAATATCAATACAACTCGGTATAACAACTAATTCAAATGAAATCCAAAGTCTGCAACCCATCATCAAAATTCACAAACACGGGCATACTTTCTAGAACCAAGTTTTTTTTTTTTTTTTTTAAAAAGGCACAACAAGAATTGGGCACCCCAATTCATTAACTCATTAACAGAATACATATTTTTATATACAAGGCCTGGTAAGACAACCAAAAGATGGTTATAATTTACTGCCCTCTACACACGCAAAAACACAATTGGAGAAGCAATAAGGATAACTAAATTCACAATAAATAAAAGATGTGTTCAGTAATAACAATCGCACCATGAGAAGCACAAATGATTGCAAGAACATCAAAGAGAAACATATTGTGACCGAATACAGTAACTGCGGAAATTATAAATCAAACAAAGTCACCTAGCATTTTATCAAACACATCAACTGAGAGTAAACATTGAAAATTGAAATTTAGAGCTCCAATACATGCAAGACACAATGAGATACATATTGTACAAAATCAGTAGATTAATTTAACAGATTCACCATAATTAATTCTCACAAAACCTTAGATATAGACTTACAGTGAGGAGGCGGCATCCATGATGCACAGAGAAGGCCAAGAAGAAGGTGAAGACACAGGTTGAGGCGAAGGCAGAGACTGAGATAAAGGTGGGGACGGAGATGGAGACGGCTCAGACAGCGGAGACAGTGTCCGAGGCTGAGACAAATACGAAAAAAAAATGGATCCGGAGGCAGGCAGGGATTTTGAGGTCACCAATCCAAGAGAGCAAGAAGAGATGAACTGTGCATTTTAAAATACAAGTAACAAACAACAATACACAAAGAGGGCAACCCAAATCATCCAAGATGCACAAATTCATTCCGGAATACGGGGAAAAGCAACAAAAATAACAAACCCTAAAATACCTTCGTTCTCTATTGTCCTAGTGCCAATGGTGGAAATGGGGCAGCGGCAGTGGAGGTGCGGTGCTGGACACAGAGCGCGTGAGATGGGGAGAGAATGAGACGACGGGCCTGCGTCGGAGAGAGGGTGAGCGGCGCTGGTGCTGGACTCGCCGCGACGGCGGCGGTGTGAGACCGAAGAAGCCAGCGGCGCTGGTATAGGGGCTGGGAGAGAGAGACGAGCGCGGGGCATGGAGTGCGAGAGAGTGAGAGAAAGAGTTCGAGCGAGAGAGAGCGAAGAATGGAGCGATTGATCGAAACAGATGGAGACAAATGCAAATGGGTGAAGAAGGACCAAACAACGTCGTTTTGCATTGAAGGCAAAGTTACTGTAGTGATGGAAACAACTGTAGCAAAAAGCAGCTTCACACTTATATATTTCCTCCGTTCCTTTTTAATTGTCACGGACCCCCATTTCACGCAATCCAATCCACCTTTTTATTCGTAATAACTCAAATTCCATACAAGTAAAAATTATAAAAATTTAATATTTTAAATCTATGCGATTTAGATATGCCCCTCTGTTTGTGATCTCTTTCTTCGAGATAGATATGCCCATCTTGGCATCGACCATGTTACCCGCCCCCCCGACTGTGTCCGGGATGTATTGATTCAAGACAATATGGGTTTGTCCCATATGTATCATTTCTATGAATGATTGGCTCCGGCCCCCCTTTTTTCGAAAAAAAAAATCTATGCGATTAGACGAATCCAACAAGATCCCACTTGACTATATTTCTCTTATATAATTGTATTAAAA
Source organism: Hygrophila difformis (assembly GCA_030278955.1). NCBI lineage: Eukaryota > Viridiplantae > Streptophyta > Magnoliopsida > Lamiales > Acanthaceae > Hygrophila > Hygrophila difformis. The sequence continues at coordinate 816,982 of JAOANR010000011.1, forward strand.
AGTTGAGTCAAAGTTACTAAATGAACAGTAACAAAAGTCAATCTGTGTCGATTAATAAAGAACGGAGGAAGTATAAGATATAGATGGGAGTTCTCTTGGGAGCTCGGGTCCGGCCGGATTCGGTTATGTTATCCGTACCGGAGATGGAAATTATTGAGTGGAGGGATGTTCTGTTTTGTTTTGTACGCTTTTCTTCCAACCTTGTGGCTGATCAATTACATAGTATTTGGAATGACATGGTGCGTCTTCATTCTCTTGGGGTGGTTCGCGCGCATTGTTTTTCTAATTCCATGAAGAGCATTAGACTCATACGACAAGAAGTGCCTAATCGACACTTTCTTTCCCCTCTTTTGCAACATATTGTTGATTTGCGATCTTTACATCTTGATTATCATTGGCATCATATTCTAAGGGAAAAGGAATTCTGTTGCTAACTCGTTGGCCAAGTGCGGAGCTTGTTCGGAGGAGTTCTTCACTTCGTGGGCTTATCATTCGGATGATACAAGGGCTTATCATTCGGAGGAGTTTTGGTTTTCTATCTATTATGCTTATTCCTTTCCCTCTTCTGTAGCTTTTCTTAGTTTTTTTTTTTTTTTTGCCGACGCTTGTGTATCACTGTTATTAAAAAATTGAAAAATCAAACCATATCAAAAGAATTATATCACATATAAAATCAAACTAAACCAAACCAAATTCAAAGACCATATTAGATCAAATCAAACCTAATCAGAGGAGCACAGAGAGCAGCACTAATACTGTCAACACATGCTAAACTAGAAAATGCTAACTTTTTGGGACTTAACTGTAATAAACCATAACTTGATGTAGCCAAACAAAATTTCAGATTGACCTGATCCGTCAAACCAAACTCACCCGACCCGAATAACATAACCTGATGGGTTGATGCCTACATGTATATACGCCATATTTATTTTTGTTCTATAAATGTAAATATAATTATATATACAGCCGCTGGTCTGTGTTGTTTAGCCTTAGCCTCTCTCTTCCAAGCTTCCTCTCCAACCTCTTGTTCGCTCCGGGGACCAGACGCCAGTTTCTCCACCGGCGGCCGATTTCCGGACTGAAACCGTTCAAGGTAACGATTAGGTATTCCAACTTATTCATTTTTCTAAAAATTTCTTTGCCCTCAAGAATTCAATGAACTACACACTTCGCTCATAATTAACATTCAATCCCTAATTTTATCTTTTCAGTGGTATGATGAGAGGATAGGATTTATAGAGGGCTTTAAGTGTGTGGGAAGTGTTTAATTTTAACTTCAGAAATGTGCTGTGTTCCGTGAAATGAGGAAATGAAACACCTTTGTAAAGATAGAGTTTTGAATGCTAAAAATTTTGGAGTAGGAATATTTGTTGCCAGTTGTTTAATGTGTTGTTTCTACAATGTGGTTAGGACTTTGTTTTTCCCAATAGATGTTACTGTTTCTGCACTTGAAGGTTGGAAAGATTTATGCTAGTTTGGCAGGTTGAATTTTGTATGAAAAGAAATCATTAGTTTTTTGTTTTATCCGTTCAAGAGATTCCGGGATTTGGGAGTTAAAATTAGGATGGAAAGGAAAAAAAAATTGATTGGATATGGAAGTAAAATAGTTTATTTGTAGGCTCTATACAAGTTTTCCTGCCATCATGGTAGGAAATGGAATGAAAGAATTTCTTTTCTTTCACTTTATGTTCCATTCTTCTTCATTATTAATCATCTCCCGAACTGGTGGTATTTGGGTTATTTGTTTAGCTGAATAGTTCATCTGTTAGCATCTCAATGGCTCCACTGTGCAGGGTACTTCATGGCAATCATACCTTGCGGAAGTATATGGGTGGCTCGGTGTGGAGTTCAGCCTCAGTTTGCACTAAGGTCTTCTGTTACTAATAAAGTATCAGCAATCACACATTGGTAAGTTTTTCCCTGAGTTCTCTCTTGGAAGGTTCACGATGATACGGTGGTAAAGAGATTGGTGAATGTTGTTAAATTTACTAAAATTACGTCCAGGTCCGTGTACCGACATCTGAAACCCATAGCAGTCCGCTTAACCAATTATTTATGACCATTTTTATTTGGTAGATGTAATCTTTGATTCTGACTATTGCACCTAGAGTCAATTTTGAACTTCCTTAATTTTTTTTGTACATGTGTAGCTGTGGTTGGTGGTTATTATGAACTGTTTTTTTGGAGTGTGCTTGTTTGTGTGCGTCTATTTGTGATATCACGCATTTATGACAGTATCAATTATGTAGGGTTTATGGCCGTCTGTGAAAGGTAAAGGTTTATTTATGACAGGATCAAATAGGATATTGTGTAATATACTTGACGGAAGCAATTGTACCCATTTCCCCATGACTTATTTTAGACGCTAAAAGCTTGTTCTTGCAAGTCAAGCTTTAGATTCCTTTGGTTAGGATTTTTTTATACTCGCGCATTTCGTTACAGTTTTATACGCTCTTTTTTTCCTCTATAAAGTGTTTTATTTAGCTTTCCTGTGTTCATGTTGTTGAATAAGAAAATGGGTATGTCATTTGGCGGATCGTTTCTTGTATGCAGTATACCAAACAAGGCCAGATCATTTGCATCACAAAGTTCAACCCTTTTCTCTCAGGAATCATTGAATGCCCTGTTTACTTCAGGGCGCTTCAACAACTCATGTCCGAGAAGAGGGGCTCGGCTTATTGTTAGAGCTGACAGGGTAAGATATTTTACCATTTGTTTTGGTTGTAATGGTGGTTGTATAGAATTCCTTTACATACTTCCTTCCGGACCAATTCACGTACACTCTTGTTTAGTCTAAATATAATGGTGTTTTCCCCTTCTTTTTCATTTCTTCTTATTGTAATTGTCATGTCAACTGTCTTCATTTCCTCTCAGGATTACTACTCTGTGCTTGGTGTGTCTAAGAATGCGAGCAAATCAGAGATCAAAAGTGGTGAGTAACGCTTGGTGTGTCTATGTTTGTTGTTTCGTGTCCAAAGTATCTTGATTAACTATGTCTATTTGTCAATTTTTTATGATGCTTTGTTGTATTTCAATTGTGGTTCTTACTCTATTTTGCTCGTTTTTGGGGTTGCATACCTCCTGGGTTTTTTTTATTCCTTTTATTTGGTCTTTCACTATTTCATTGGTTAGCTGTTGTCAAATTTCCCAAAAGGAAACCTACCTAAGCTTATCTGAGGGGTTGTTTGTTAGCCTCTGAATTGAATGGTGTAGAGGTTGGTTTAGAAACAAAATAGCATCTGAATCATTCGGCTAAGAGGGAAACAAACAGCCCCTTACGCAGTAAACAGTATGTATAAAGTTACTTCCTGGTTTGTATTCTCTGAAAGGATCTAATTTTTTCAAATTTGCATAATCTGTTTTAACCCAAGAATGACTAGATTCTACGTAAGATTTTTCAGGTAATATACAATTATTCTAGTACACGTTAGATTATTTTTGAAAATAAAGAAAATCAAAATTTAAAATTTTCTAAATTTTTTAATATAATTTTCTACTCCATATATATATATATATCTATCTATATATACATATTATATATATAAGATGGGGCCCTGCACAAGAGCTCCTCCTACTTTTGCCAATCACTGGCAATGTGTATTGTCTAATGTCCATGAATGTATCTTTCTTTCAGTTACGTTTAATTGGCAACGATTAGAGTTCACTCCTGCATTTATTTGGGGTTTTATATTTGTTTTCCAATCATGATTGAGTTGCAACTATTCTAATAACACCAGGAAGCCATCTCAAGGAATCAGAATTTCTTTTATAAGTCTCTTTGCTAGTACAATGTTGAGATTTCTCCTTTATTTTTGGTTTTGTTTCTTCCAGCATATAGAAAACTGGCCCGGAGCTACCATCCAGATGTGAACAAGTAAGTGTAAAGGGTTTGCTTTGTGTTATTTGCCTTTCAAGTATCATGTCAATATAATTTCTACATTGAATGCTTATTTTAGCAGTGTTTCTGAAAAAGGATCATTGAGCAGGACATTTATGTGTTGTTTTTCAATTTGGCAGTTATTGTGGAACACTTCTAACAAATGATTATATAAGCATTGAAATTTACAAGTTTCATTTTGAAAGTTGTGCTATGTCATTGATATATTGCATCTTATGCTAAATTAGACGTCAGATGAAAAACCTTACATGCGGGGGGTGGGATGCTAGTATGGAGCATAGCATTTGTACTACTAATATTACTGCACATTAGTTTTCCTTATTTTGCAATGTAATTTTCACCTTATAAAGTCCTGGTTTGACAATTTTACTTAAAAACTCCAGAGAAGCAGGAGCAGAAGAAAAGTTTAAGGAGATTAGCAATGCTTACGAGGTAGAGTATCTGATCCCTATGGGTGAATATTTACAGATCACCATTATGCTAGGGATACGAGTTTATTTTACATTTTTTCCCAACTATTTTAACAGGTTTTGTCAGATGATGAGAAACGATCTATTTATGATAAATATGGTGAAGCCGGGCTTAAAGGGGCTGGAATGGGCATGGGGGTATGTCTTCAGTCTTCCTGCTTTATAAGTTAAAATTGAAGTCCATTGGATGAAATGTGAAATCGGATACATAAAGCTTGTTTGTTCTTGAATAGAAGGTTCTTTCTAATTGTCCCCAACATTTTCCCTGTACTGCAGGATTTCAGCAACCCATTCGATCTATTTGAGTCATTGTTTGAAGGGATGGGGGGCATGGGTGGTATGGGGATGGGCGGGAGAGGCTCCCGGAACCGAGCCACAGAAGGGGAAGATCAAGTCTATAATCTGGTTTTGAATTTCAAAGAAGCTGTATTTGGAGTGGAGAAGGAAATCGAAATTGCCCGCCTTGAGAGCTGCAGCACTTGCAATGGATCAGGTGCAAAACCCGGAACTCAGCCATCTAAATGCAATACTTGTGGAGGTCAAGGGCAAGTTGTTTCTTCAGCAAGGACCCCTCTTGGTGTCTTCCAACAAGTAATGACATGCTCCACTTGTAACGGAACTGGAGAAATCTCCACTCCTTGCAGCACCTGTAGTGGGGATGGCCGTGTTAGGAAATCTAAGCGTATTAGCCTGAAAGTTCCCGCTGGGGTTGATTCTGGCAGTCGGTTGAGGGTCCGTAATGAAGGAAATGCTGGTCGCCGAGGGGGCCCTCCTGGCGACCTCTTTGTTATCATCGATGTCCTCTCCGACTCTGTTCTGAGAAGAGACGACACCAACATCCTCTACACTTGCAAGGTTTCTTACATAGACGCCATCCTAGGAACAACAATGAAAGTACCGACAGTAGATGGGATGGTCGACCTAAAGATTCCTGCCGGCACACAACCAGGTACAACCTTAGTTATGGCGAAAAAGGGCGTTCCCCTCCTAAATAAGAGCAATATGCGAGGTGACCAGTTGGTTAAAGTCCAAGTTGAAATTCCAAAACGGATTAGCAACGATGAAAGGAAGCTCATCGAAGAGCTTGCTGATTTGAACAAGGCAAAAGCTCCAAATAGCAAGAGGTGATTTTCCTCGAGGCTAGCTAGTGCTTCTCGACTTTAATGGTATGCATTCTCCGCGCTCTGGATCAACACTGCCTGGCCAAGATTCTGGCTGTTAGTATAAAAAAACATCTATCCTCAGGTAGACCTTTGGCTTGAGACTGAATGCAGATCTTGAAAATTTTGGGATATTTTTTCTGTCATGGTAAGACCTTTATACTCACTAGTTATAGAAATACAATAGTGTGCTATTAATATGGAACTCAGCCTTCTGGATTTTACATTGCACCATTATTTACATAATCCTTGGGAACTGCAGATTGATTAACATTGCTTTGGTATGATTGCTTCACCATTTTCTTTATCCCAATGTTGCTGTTCTTATGTTCCTCCCATTATTACATTACTTGTATATGATGGGTCTGGCGTTGATGTTTGGGTTTGTGGGGGTGAATGTTGATGAACTAATTAAGGCCATTTAGGGGATGATATTTGTTTGATGCCACATTTACAGTGTAGTGGAAGGATAGATTTGCAGGACTTTTTGAAAGGGATCCAGACTGGTAATCATGATGAGTGGAACTTCCATATGGGGACCAAACCCTGAATTTCATACATAAAGTCCTAAAGTAGGATTATATGGAAAACGCGAACTAATATAGTACTACTATTTGTTTTTATTTTATTTACACTATTATTTTTCTCTTGTTAAATCAGGATTCGAAGTTTAACTAAATCTCCAGTTGGCACACGTGTGGCACTAATGATGCTTACCACTAAAACCCTATCCCCTATGCAATCATTCTCTCCATCTTTGCCTCAATTTACCTATACTCCTTTTTTAAAAGAATATATATTTTTTTTTAAAAAAATCTCTATATAGAAAGTTTTATTTATTTATAAATTGAATTGATTTATTTTTCTCGTTCATTTTCTTTAATTTCTTTTTCCTCCTTTTTTTACTTTTTGCATATGGGTAATATTCATGACTTGTAATTAATAGTACAAAATATTATTGGGCTCTGAATTAAAAAAGTACTCTTAGTGGGCCACCCGCTCGTGCGATCATGCGAGATTAGGCCCATTAACCTTACTGTCAGGCCCACAGTGAGTACAGGAATCAATGGCCTCTGGACTCAGAGGTCCCGGGGCAAAATACACATTTAGTTTGGTCTTCTAGGACTTCGACTCCAGGGACCTACCAAAAAATTGGGTTTTGCATGGACTAGGATTTTAGTCTATCATTGAGGTTAAGCATAAATTGTGGATTTGGTAACTAAAGAATTTCAGTTACTAAAAACGGGTAGATATCTATATAACATAAAATTCTTGTAGTGATATTAATTCAAGTCGAGTCGAATTCATTAAGAAGCTTGCTGACCTTATAATAAATTCTCAAAGCTCGACTGATCAACACATTTATAAATCTATTATTAAGAGTTCAATCAGCACTGTCTGATCAAAAAAGAAATCCTGACCAAGAAAAAAAAAAAAGAAAGAACAATGAAAACAAAAGCTCCAAGTTAAAAGTCTTTCATACAAATACAATAGCATAAACAAAGACACTGATCCATCATGACATCCATCCCTAACCTAACTAGGTCCCTCTTCATGGGTCACCCAATCAATCCCTTAAAAAAAAAAATAAAAACCAAAACAAAGACACTGCACATTAATGTGCAAGAAAGCGAGCAAAGTAGAAAGAAAGGTGCACACAATCAATAATTACCTCCACGAGAATAAAGAGAAAAAAAAAAATATCAAAACCAAAATTAAATACTTCAGCAATTCCCTCATCCATTATATATATTGAAACTGCAGCCAACACTCCCATTGCTTTTAATCACTTGTCATCAGCAAGAAAATACACAGCCATGGCTTCAGAGAAGGTGGAGACTGTAGTTGCCGGAAACTACGTCGAGATGGAGAGGGAAGAAGATGCCGGCGGCAAGTCCGGTGCCTCGGCCAAAACCACACTGTCAAGGATGTTTTGGCATGGCGGCTCAGTTTATGATGCTTGGTTCAGCTGTGCTTCCAATCAGGCACATTTACACATATCCCATTCCCAAAAACAATAATCTCTCATTTTTAGGTTTTGGAGAAATGCTGTATAATTAATGTATTTATAATTTGTTGTGTAACTGTAACATGTCAAATGTGTGTAGGTTGCACAAGTGCTTCTTACACTGCCTTACTCATTCTCACAACTTGGGATGCTGTCCGGAGTTCTTTTCCAGCTGTTTTATGGGCTGATGGGGAGCTGGACTGCTTACCTTATCAGTGTACTTTATGTTGAGTACAGAACTAGGAAGGAGAGGGAGAAGGTTGATTTCAGAAACCATGTGATTCAGGTACATGAAGTATATTTTTGTGGGTTTTTAAATTTTGTTTTTAAGCCTTGAATGAATGAAAAAGATTGAAGTGAAGTTTTGAGTGATGATGAGTATAATTAATTGTGCAGTGGTTTGAAGTTCTTGATGGGTTACTTGGGAAGCATTGGAGAAACATAGGCCTTTTTTTCAATTGCACTTTTCTTCTGTTTGGATCTGTGATTCAGCTTATTGCATGTGCAAGGTACTCATCCCTTTTAATTAGGGTTAATGTTTCTTGATTCCTTTTGCTCCTTTAATTTGTGGTTAGGATCCTCATACTTATAGTGTATTTTATCAATTCATATTGATTATATTTTGGTGAATTTCCACTAGTTAAATCCTTAAATCAATGAATATTTCCATCAAACTCACCCATCTCTTTTTGAATAATAATAATAATAATAATAATAATAATAATAATAATAATAATAATAATATTTCCTATGTTTATCTAATCCACACCCTAATAACCATCATCATTACCCATAGTGACTCATCTTTCCCATTTTGAGAAATACCATCATTTTCAACACATCACTTTAGTTCTTTTCCCCATGTGTGCTGGCACATGGAGTGATGTTATAATTTGATGATAATAATAATATAATGTTGGTTTTTTTCTTCTTCTTCTTCTTGTAATCTGGCAGCAATATATATTACATAAATGACAATCTTGACAAGAGAACATGGACATACATATTTGGAGCATGCTGTGCCACTACTGTCTTCATCCCTTCATTCCACAACTACAGGATCTGGTCATTTCTAGGCCTTCTCATGACATCTTACACAGCTTGGTACCTTACAGTTGCTTCCCTCATCCATGGCCAGGTACATAATTTATTCATTTTAATTAAATCGATATTAAATTGTGTATATATCCTTAACCCGTGATCGTTGATCCCATCATTAATTAATTACACATGAAATTAAAGTCGAACTTTGGCTGGATATATTGATTCTAAGATTAATTAAATTAGGTTTTTTTGTTTGCACTTATGATGGATCCAATAATTAATAAAATTTGACTAATTAGGTTGAAGGAGTGAAGCATTCAGCCCCTGCCAAAATGGTCCTCTACTTTACTGGGGCTACAAACATTCTTTATACATTTGGTGGACATGCTGTCACTGTGTAAGTCTAATTGTTTATACTAGTATTTAGTTTCTGTGGTTATTAAATAATTCAATGATGGTACTAAATTCCCCATTTTTTTTTTTTGGGCCATTTTTATTCTTAATTACAACTTTTAGGGAAATAATGCATGCAATGTGGAAGCCCCAAAAGTTCAAGTTAATATACTTGCTAGCAACAGTTTATGTCCTTACATTAACACTTCCATCAGCAAGTGCTGTCTATTGGGCTTTTGGAGATATGCTCTTGAACAGAGCCAATGCATTGGCTTTGCTCCCAAAAACTGGTTTTAGAGACACTGCTGTGATCCTCATGCTCATTCATCAGGTGATTCAATTCAACTGTACTTCCCCAAAAAAGAAAAGAAAAAAACAAAAAAAAAAACCTTCTGCAATAAATTGTGTACTCTTTATGATTTGTATCAAATTATCGATAGGTCAAAGTGATTCTTTCGATTTCTTGCAGTTCATAACGTTTGGATTCGCGTGTACCCCTCTGTACTTTGTGTGGGAGAAATTCATTGGCGTGCACGAGACCAAAAGCTTGATCAAGCGCGCCATAGCCAGATTGCCGGTGGTGATTCCCATATGGTTTTTGGCAATTATTTTCCCATTTTTTGGGCCTATAAACTCTGCGGTCGGATCACTTCTTGTTAGCTTCACTGTCTATATTATTCCAGCCTTGGCACATATGATCACTTTTGCTTCTGCATCAGCCAGAGAGGTAAATATACATACTATATATGCAAGGGCAAAATGTCAAAAGGAAAAAAGTAGTTAGTTCAATAATACTCAAAAGTCACACACACACACACGTATATATATGTATATTATATCATGATCACTATCACTTTAGTTCAACATGATTAGGCAGGTAATGAAATGGACAACTCCCTACAAAGGGTATAAAGCAGAGGGAAAAAAAAAAGATTAGGTTTTGATTTGTGAATGTTGTCAAGCAATCCCTTTTTTATTTTTTTATTTTTTTCAAATTAAATAACCTAGATAATGCATGTCATAATCATATAAGTTCTACACAATGTTTTTCTTTCCTTTTGTTTTTTTAAAAAGAAATTCTGGATTGTTTCCTGTTCTTGCAGAATGCAGTGGAGAGGCCTCCAAAAATTGTTGGAGGTTGGGTTGGATTATACGCAATGAACATCTTTGTGGTTGTATGGGTTTTTATTGTTGGCTTTGGATTTGGAGGGTGGGCAAGCATGCTCAATTTTGTCCACCAAATTAAGACTTTTGGCCTCTTCACTAAATGCTATCAATGCCCTAAGCCCAAAGTTTGACTATTATGGTTATTACAGTCAATGGGAAGAGATTTTTCATTTTAATTTAGTATGTTGAGGGTTCATACTTATGGAGGTGTGTAAAAAATTTTAAGATTGCCCTTTTGTAGAACTTTTGTTGTCCCTTTTTGGGGCTACAGTCCCCTTTTAGTTGAAGGGCTTGTTCTTCAACTTTGTGTGCCTATATTGATGTCTTGTGTTAAGAAGTGTTGTCCCCTTTGTTTTTGTGGGATCATATAGAATATATATTTCACAATTTGCATATTATATTATACTATTATATAGACCTTTTTGAAATAATATTCACAATTAGTACTTCATGTGAGTGTTGATGGGGTGCAATGTTGCAGCATTAATTACTTGCATTGATCAAACCCAGTATTTTTTGATATGGTGTTATATCACTTTTTAGGTTCAATCAAATTCATTAATTAATAGATCAAATCATGGTATTTTCAGGCCCATAAATCTCATGTCATAAAATTATTGAATTTCTGCCTAACTAATTTTAAAAAAGACATCTTACCCTCTCATTCAAATATACTCCTATATTCAATCATCATCCATATGATCTAAAAGATCCCAAAAACCAATTATCAATAATCAATGAAATACTAACAACTGTCACTTTACAAAATAAATAAATAAATAAATGTTTAACATTACATCCTTAATGACACCATTTATATAGTGATAGTATATTTCATGAGTGGAAATAACTCATCTGTAGACCTCAACATTGAAAATGCTTAAACCCAGATATAAAGTACTCCTGTCAATTTCTTCTTTAACAACCGAAAGGACCAAAAAAAAAAAAAAAAAAAAAAAAAAACACCAACCAATCCATTGAACCCAAATTAGCCCTAAAAGAAAGAAAAGTATATAAATAACGAAAATGGATTAGCCAGACGGCCAGCAGCTCCATTTCTTGGTTGGATTTATTCAGATTGTTAGCATATGAAAATGAGAACCAAATCCAGAATAGGGCCTCAGCAATCCCACCAACAGTGAAGATAAGGGCACACTGCACACATGAGTTGGAAACCCTTTTCATCTCTCAAATTGGTCTTTTCACACATACACTGAAAGTTCCATGTGACATGAGACTACTACCCATTTTTCATTGTCATTCCAAGTGGGGTTTTTGTGAGCATTCTTTTCTACTACAAGGACAACTGGGGTATGGACATTAGTTTGAGTTCGGATTATGGCAATCTCTTGGGAGGTTTTGTGCTTGTCTGATTGTGTGTGTTATCTTTTCTTGACTATTATTTTATGTATATATGTGAGCATGCATGATTTGGACATGAATTAGATGTATTATTGACATATATATATCACATTTTCTACTAGAGTATTTTTTAATGAACTATAATTGAATTGGTTTCTTTCTTGAGCCACATTAAACATGATTGGTTTGTCAGTTTATGGCTTGTGAAGGGATATCATATGATTAATGTATTAAGATTATGTTGACTAAGATGGGATTTAAGAAATTATTTCACATAATATTAATGAACTTGTAAGAATAAAGCATACAGTAAGAAGACAGAAAATTTTATGAAGCTGAAAAGATATTAAGACCCCATTATTAATTTTAACTTCATGAATTCCTTATTATATATCCCCAGGGCCTGCCAAGAATCAAGATAATGGGTTAAATTATAAAACTGAAAAGTTCTAGGGACTGTCAATATCAAGAATCTGGATTCTGCCATTCTGGAAACTCTAGTCATCGCTACTTTATGTGTTTTCCAATTTCTTGCTTTCTTTTTATTTAATTAATTTATTATAGTAGTATTTCTCTCTACATGCAGCTCCCCTTTCACCCTTTTTTTTTGGTTAGACTGTAGAAATTGTCATACATGCATGTGGAATTTTTTCAAGTGCTTTTTTTTTTTGGATAACAAGTGCTTTAATAAGCTAGTGAACCAAAACATGGCCCCTTGAAAATGGGGTATAAAAGTAGTCATGCCATCGTGCATTCTATCAAATCAAAATTGTTTAACCATGTTTCATGCATAAACAAAAATAATCCCTGAAATGGTTTTTGCTTAAAATACTAGTATTTCCCAATTTGACACACTTAGTAAGCAATTCGTTACACAATTTTATTATTCATCATTAAAAACAAAATTTAGAAAAGAAAATGCACTTCCATTTTTTTTTTTTATGATCGATGCTTGTTCTTATGAGCTGAAAATTGAAACTATACCAAGATTTGTGGGCCTGACTAATGTTTCTCAAAATAGCCCAATAAGATATGAGGCCCAGTATATTAAACTTGCAAACCCAACCCAGATCCAGCCCAAATAAATAGTTGAATTATATTTTCAGGCCCATTATATTGCCTATACTCTATTACAGTATTTTCTTCTCTTACAATTCATCCTAAACCTCCAGCCCAGATGGATGATGATTAATCCAATGAGACAGTGGTTGAGAGTGACGAAAATGGGAAAAATTCTAATGGCAAATCCAACCTAGCTCAAGCATCATGTCTTAAATGCTCAATTGTTATTTTTTTTGCTAGACAAATTATTATTTATTGATATTGGTTATTGTAATTTGCTAATATGCAATATGAATATCTTTTTTGTCCTAATTTCATAGGATCTTAGGATCTGAATATGATCCTACGATCCCGATCTTGCAAATGGAAAAACGATCCTACATAAGATCTAGATTTTGATAACCTTGTTTCCAACTGTGATGTAAATGACGAATTGACGACATTGTCTCTGACATTTTGTAAGTCCGCCGGCTGTCTCGTTGGCCCAATCAAGGTGACAACGTGGATATGTGTTTTAAACTCAGACCGGAAGATTTAGCAGCTAGCCCATTCAGACATTTTTGTTGTTTGTGCTTAATTTTGCATCATTTGGTTTTTCCCCTTTCTTGATCAATTCATTACTTGCATCTGCATATATTAACATGCATTGAACAGCCTCTCTGTTGCTAATTTTACATTAATGATCTATATTTACAAATGCTAAGTACATATATGATGAATTGCGTCACACTAATAACTAGTTTAATTTGTTTAGAATAACAATCAATAGGATTAGGAACGAACTTATTTGGATCTTTCTTGTCTATTGCACTAACTGAAAAAAAAAAAGGGCAAAAGCCAATTAGGTTGCCTCATTGGGAGGAGGAATCTTAGTTTCAGTAATGACCACAGTCTCAGTCTCAGTCCCCTTCTGAGGAGAAGTGTTGGTAGATTTTTTAGCCATAGACTCAATAATGCCATCCACCTCATCTTCAGCTTCTTGAACCTGCAGTACACATATTATATTCAGTACTGAATCAAGCATGGTTCACTGAATTTGAATATTTTTTATATTTATAATAAATTTATCAATTTCAAATTATCTAGCTAAATTTTACTCCACCATTTAAATGACACTACTCCCCCAATTCACTTCTCCAATTTTTAAATATTTGCCAAAAATGTACACATTTAGATATTTATGGAATTATAAAATTATAAGTACTTATAAAAAGTATCCTTATTAAACCTCTCTTGGTCTCTTTTCCTCTATTTATATGATACTGTAATAACATTAGGCAAATTAATGTGCAAAAAAGTGGGTGAGGAAAACTCGACTCGATACTCGATCAAAACTCGATTAAATATTAAATTTTAAAAATATAAAAATATAAAAAATTATTAGACACAATTTAAGCTTTATCAAGCCTAACAAACTTATATTTTGTAGTATAATAAGTAAAAGTGTCAATTTAAATTCAAATTATATACTATTTAGCTTAGTTAAATTCGGGTGAGAACTTTAAATTTTTTTTTACTGTACAAACTCGAATTACACTGTTCCAATTCAGGATCGATATTCAACTCGATATCACCCCTATGCAAAACATAATTAATGTTACTTAAAAATCTAAGTATAGAAATGGCCTTCATATATAGTAGATTACTTTTTCTCCTCTACTTAACGTGATGTATTTGGCTTGTGATTTAACTTCTTTTGTAAAAACATTTTAAGGACAGCCGCCATGGTCCCATGTTGTCTCTTTAGAGTTTAGAGCGAATAACATTGACATGAGAGAGCATAATTAGCGGCATACCTTATCTATGATATCATCGAGACTGTCAGCAGTCTTGGCTGTTTTCTCAGCAACATCTTCAATTAACTCTGCGAGATCTCTCAGCTTCCCTTCTGGTAGATCATCAATGATCTCTTCTGCAATCTTGTCTACTTTCTCTGCCACTTCTTCCACCGCTTCCACAATGTTCTCCACTGTCTGGATCATGTTTCCAAGTCTGTCTGCACACCATAAAAATGGATCCATTTTTTTTTTTTTTTTTTTGTTGGTTGGTTTTTTAAACCAAATTGTTATTACAAGGAATTTTCAGGTTTTGGTTTTTGGATGACCTACCTTTGACAACCCACAATGGCCCCCATTTGTTGCTGAAAAAGGGTAGGATGAATGAAACCACCAGGCCAAGAACCCAACTCCTGTTGCAAGATTTAAGCAGAAAAAGGGTCTTTTAAAAAAAAAAAAAAAAGTGATCTTTTGTAGTGCTTCAGTAGAGATCTGAAAAAATGGGACATGGCAAAAGTGGGTTTCTTACATGGGGTGGGAAGAAGGTGGTCCTGATGGCACTGGAGCTCCTGGAGCAGTATTAGCATACACCACAAAAGAGTTCCTAATGTATGAAAACAAAGGGAAAAAAAAAAAAAAACAAAATTATTCATATTCCCCTTGAAGAGAAACAGTTCAACAAAATGGACATGTATGTAGATCTGAACTTGTGCAGTTCTTCTTACCTTTGTGTTGTGTTTGTGTAATGATATCCAATTCTCCTTGAATTCCCCAAGAAACTGACTGCATTTCTTCCCTTTGAAAAACCCAAATTGGCAATGGGATCCCAGGACAGACCTTGATTGGGAGGTATTCTAGTTCTAGGGCATGGGTTGAAGCACTTTAGTCCAAACATGACAGAGCTGGCCATTGTAAGAGCTTATGAGTTCTGGACCTGAAATAAAACCCTATTTACTACTTTGTAATAATAAATTGTGAGTTTGGGAAATTGGGGAGGTTGTTACTTGTGTTTTATAGCAGCACAAGAACCGGGTGAGATACTCTTTTTCTCATTGTCCACACACCCACTAGTGAATTAAAAGTCAGGGATGAGATGAGAAGACTTGGCCTTTTTGTCCATTAGTGATTATTCATAATTTCATAATATTGCATAATGTAATAGGTCAGAAAGATAGCAGGCGCCAGGCACGCTGTGGAAAATATGATAAATGAGGATAGGATGGGTTGGTACTTGGTACAAAGAACATAATGAAGCAAATGAAACACATGGATTAAAAAAAACAAAAAAAAGTTGAGAACAGTCAATTTTGCCAACCTGGTTTCTTGGTAGAATAAAAAAGATCAGATGGCTGCTTCTTGCATACAGCACTTCACAATTTCCCATCATTGGTTTTGGCATTATTTTTATCTTTGTTTCTTTTGCCAAACTATATGATAATTGATGAGTACTGAATACTATTAATACATAGAAGTGCATACATAGATACACATATACTACTATAATATACATATATTATACTCCCTCCATCCGAGTAGTATTATTGCTTTTGACTTTGTGACACTGTTCATTATTCAACTTTGACTCAATATTATTGTAATTATATACTTGGAAAAAATAGTTGAGTTTGGTCTTGTTAGATTCGTCTAATCGTATAGTTTTATAATATACTTCCTCCGTTCCTTTTTAATTGCCACGGACACATATATTTCACGCAATCCAATACATATTTTCAATCCGTAATAACTCAAATTGCATACAAGCAAAAATTATGAAAATGTGATATTATGAATCTATGCTATTAGACGAATCCAACAAGATCCCACTTGACTATATTTTATCTTATATAATTGTATTAAAAAGTCGAATTAAAGTTACTTAATAACAGTGACAAAACTCCATCCGTGCCAATTAATAAGGAACAGAGGAAATATATTTTATATAATTTTAAGTTGTATATATTTTGAGATATTAATGATTTAAAAAAAATACATTGGATTGTGTGCAGAAATCAAGTGGGACGGAGGGAGTATTAAATTTATACTCTCGAGTCTCAGAGTAACAAAATGTTGTTATAAAAAGTTGTAATGGTTAAAAGTATCATATTTGTATTATAACGAATTTGTGGTTGTTGACGATATGTAGGGGACTGCTGAAAATAAAGAGGGCAGGAAATTGATTCAAGAAGGGGGAAAAAAAACAAAAGGCTGGGTTGGGCTGTGCTGCTCAAAAGCAGCCACTTTGGCTAATTTAATTGATGATATTTAGGCCATCTCCAACCATACCTTCTATTTTTGCAGGAGCTACAGTACAAATATCTACTTTTGCAGGATAGCTACAGTAATTTCATCTCCAACACAACCCTCTATTTTGCAGGATTAAGGAATATTCCCTATATAATCTATTTTATAATTCCTTTTTAAATTTATAAATAATATTTACAAACTTTTTTATATAAAATATTAATAATATATTTTTTTATTATTAACTAAGAAACAGAAATTAAAAAAAAAAAAAAAAGTAAGAAATGCAGGGATGAACAGTGTTCCGCCCAAATGGGCGGATTTGGGCGGAACACTGTAGCACCCTCCCATTTGGGAGGGTGCTCTCCCCATTTATGCAGGGTGGGTTGGAGCCCCCACCCTGCAAATATGCAAATTGCAGGGTGGGTTGGAGAAGGCCTTACACAACGAACCTCTGTTGAAAACCATGAATCGGACCCAATCCAATTTCTACCAGATGAATCAATAGTTCAGTACAGAATAATTCATTTTTCTTGCAAGATTTGGAGGATGATTTTCTTGGGAATCGAATTGGGGTTGGCTATGGAGCGAAATATCTTTGGAGCTTCATAGTTCATACTAACCTCCATATTTTGTTGATTGATGCTGTTCCAACGTGGTGGATTGTTCATTGTATAGGCTTGGGTCTGAGGTGGTAGTTTTGGTTTGAGTCAGGGCCTTGATCTCTGGCTTTTTCTGATTGCAGTGTTGATGGAACAAGTTTGTTCATGTTGAGTTGTAACTGAATTCCTCTGAATTAATAAAGTTTTTTACTCTAAAAAAAAAAAACCTCCACATTTGCCGTTCTCTTCTTTTCTAACCACATTATTCAGTTTTTCAAACCGAGTGTAAACCCCTTACACAGCGCGTGGGCTTACTTCCCTATGCATTATTACCTGAACTCCTAAGGCCTTCTCCAGTCGAAATACCTCCACTCCAGGTATTTAGGTGCCACGTCAGCGCCACCTAAAAAGTTAAATACCTCTACCTAAATACCCAACCCTTCCCCCCAACAATAATACCCAAAAATAGGTATTTAGGGGACCCACTTACTATTATATTTATTATACCATTTACATTTTAATTTATCAATTATAAAAAATAATTTAATTTTTAATAAATATTAAATAACTAATATTTTTTAATTATCTTGATTATTTAATATTTTAAATTATTTTAAATAAATAACTCCAAATAATACTTTAAATATTTATATTACATAAAACATTAAAATACAAATTGGCTAATATTTTTTACATATAGGTTATTATTTTTAGTAAGCATTTCTGCATATAGGTTAAATGTGGGATAGATATTAGCATTTTGGAAGTATAGGTTAATATTTTAGATACATGTATTAGCATTTGGGCATATATGTTTTTATCTTTGGTAAATATTTTTACATGGGTTAACATTTTGGATACATAAGTTAACGTTTCGAACATATAGGTTAACGTTTTGGATCCATAGATTAACATTCTAGACATACTACAGTATTATTTTTTGTTAAGTTAATTTTTTGAATACATAAATTAACATGTTAGATATATTTACAATGGTTTATTTCAAAAAATATAAAATTAAAACAAGATAAAAAAATACTCCATCCATTTTCCATTAATTGGAACATTCCAAAATTTAACACTATTGACACACACACTTTAACTTAAAGTTTTATCATAGTTATACATGTTGAAATATAGCCAAGTGGGATCTTGTTAGATTCATCTCGTCGAGTAGTTTTTAAATATCAAACTTCTATAATTTTTATTTGTACCGAATTTGAGTTATTAATAATTTAAAATGTGTATTGCACTACGTACACTATGGGTCAGTTATATCTCAAAAAGATGAAATAACAAAAACAAATTCAATATTAACCAATTCTTCGTTTTTTTTTTTTATTTTGAAGGGCAACTAACTACGTAGATTTTCAAAGAAGATTTAAAATAAAAAAATAATAAAAAAAAGCCTGCTGCTGCAGACTTGCAGGACATCAAAAGGCGTTAAAAACCTGGGTAGCTAATTTGCTACCCCACTTCCTACCCAATGCTTCCCCCAACAGCTAAATACCCATGTTTGGGGTATTTAAATTGGCCATGTCATCACCTTCCCCACCACTGGGGAAGGCCTAACACCATCTCCAACTATACCCTCTATTTTTGCAAGAGCTACAGTATAAATCTCTATTTTTGCAGGACAACTACAGTAACTACATTCCAACCCAACCCTCTATTTTTGCAGGGTCAAAGAATATTCCCACATATTTTATTTACTATATCATTTAAAATTACTTTTTAAATTAAAGAAATACTAATTTATATATCCAACATTATGAAAAAATAAATTATAATCTAAAATATTTATATGTGGATAATAAAAAAAATAAAATTTTTAAAATATAATAAATAAAAATATTTACCCTATAAAAATAAACTAGAATTAAAATAAAATATTTAAGCAATCATTAAAAATAAAAAGAAGTGAAACAATAAAAAAAAAGGAAAACAAACAAAAAAAAAAAAACTTGCTCCCGCTACAGTAGCGGGAGCTACAGTATTCCGCTACTTTGAGCGGAATACTGTTGCACCCCATTTGGGAGGGTGCTGCTTGCATAATTGCAGGGTGGGTTGGAGATCCCACCCTGCAAAAATAGCATTTTGCAACTGTTCATACTTCCTCTGTTCTGAAATAATTGATCTACTTTCCTTTTATTGGTGTTCTCAAATAAATGCTCCTTTACTAAATAAGGTAAAGTGTATTAGTTATAATTGTGTTCATTTTAATAATTAAATTTATTAATCTTAATTAATTTGTTATTACATGAACATACCACTTTCCCATTCTCCATGTTTCCCCATTCTGCAGCCCTAAGAACCCGTCGCCCTCCTCCATCAAAATCTATCCCATCGCCTCCCCTCCATCAAAATCCATCCGCTTTCTCCAATTTTCGTTCAGCTTGTTCAGATCTTTGGACCCATTTTGTTCTTGAGTCAGATACCAGCCAAACAAAGGGGAGCCTATACCCGCGATTTCCAACCCGCACCCTCCGTCGAGCTTGTTCAGCCAGAAATCAATCGGTGCAAGGCGTTCGAGCATGTCCTTACCCTCAGCCTCGCCCGCTTTCGCCGGTGTGGATATGCGCGTGTGCGTCAAAGGCGGAGGTCACACCTCTCAAAATCGTACTGTTAAAAATGGTTGGTGATTTCTACGCTTTCTTTACCAGATTTCATTTGCTGGTATGGTTTGGGGAGTGATTAAATTAGATATTTTGGGTATGATAAGAACGGGGGGCAAGACTAGTTCTCTCTGTAGTTGATTGAATCAGCTTGATTCTTGCGGAATCATTATGCATGTTTCTCTAGGTGATCTCTTGCACCTGAATAACCATTTAAGGTTTTAAATTTACTTACTTGAATTGTTGATAATTTGGTGGAATTGAGTGTTTCATTCTTATTTAAAAAATTATGGGAGTAGTTGACCTATTGTTCATTGTGCTTTTCACCGTATTACAAACTCATGTAAGACTTTATACTACCTCATGAGGTGGGTATATGGCTTATGAATTGCACATATTCAACCGAGACAAGATGAATCATCTGGATTGATAATTTATGTATAACAATTTTCTTTTTATATCCTCTTGAAGTATTTTTAAGGTTTGT
This sequence comes from Hygrophila difformis, assembly GCA_030278955.1. Classification (NCBI taxonomy): domain Eukaryota; kingdom Viridiplantae; phylum Streptophyta; class Magnoliopsida; order Lamiales; family Acanthaceae; genus Hygrophila; species Hygrophila difformis. The sequence goes on from JAOANR010000011.1 coordinate 837,269, forward strand.
CCCCCTGTACTTGTGAGTTGAGTCGCCCAGTTTATGTTTCTCACACAAGAGTATCTTGATTTACTTTGCTAAATCAGAAACAGTATAAGCTAGTTTTCTCATTTCCCCGTCTGTTAGTAGTATCTTTTAACCTTTTCTCGCACATTGTTTACTTAATTTGTCTAGTTTAGAGATCAATTCATTCCTCTTACCAGACTCTTGTGGTCATTTGAGACACTGCTTATCCATGAACTCTTGTGGTCGTTAGATGGTTGCAATATTTGAAGAATTAAATTGAATGCATGTAAAATTGGCCAATTGATGGGGATTCAAGTTTTGATTTGTTTGAATGTTAATCTGAGACTCACTTGACCTTGTTTTGGATAAGATTTTGTGTATGTGAACTCTTACGTTTTTACTTCCATTTTCAACTGTTCTTTTGATGCAATTTCTCTATATTTTTCCTCACAGCATTGCGATAGCTCCCTTTAGCGTCATCTGTAATAACAACAAGATGAATAATAGATTTGATTTGAACAAGATGCCTCCTTTGTGTGCTGATTCTCGAGGTAATTAATTGTGAATATAATACAAAATTATTACTTTTCTAATCTAATTTACTGCTTGTTTTATGTTGATTTTTATCCTTCAAAATATTGCAGTGTTTCTTGAGTTATCTCCAAAGAAAGAGGCTGAATATCTCACACCACCAGCGTCACCGTCACAAGAAATAACCTTTACGTTCCTGACACTCCAGAGGAGGTATACTCAAGCTATACACATGGGAGTGTCTTTTCTCATCGAAAAAGCCTTGAAGATAGGATCCTTGCAGGTGTGACTCCAGGATGTCGTGAAATATATAAATGTCTTTTCCCAAACATTTTTAAGACTCCATTCTCCCACAAATCCAAAGGTTAGTACAAGTTGATTTGCACTTACAGAAAAATTTAAAAGCTTTTTTGAAATAATCTATTTCAATTTCCAGCTATAACAAAAATTTTCCAGATTTCATTCATGCTTTCAAATGTTCATTTTAGCATACAAACCCATTCCAGCTTATACTATGTTTCCATGTAGAACTTCTTCACAAGTTTAGCATCACAAAAGACCAATCTCAAAAGCACTTTGGCTTTGTTAAGTAGAACAACAAAAATATTCTTTTTCCTGAAACAACTTTTGCATACCTTTATACTTCTTCATGTGCCATGTAATATTCATCCAGAAATTGCACAGCTATATCCATGTCTTCTTGGTCGACCTCCACTTGTTTTGGCAATAACCCTAACCTGTCCAGCTTTCTTTTGCCAGTGTGTGGGCTCTTGTAGTTGTTTCCTCCTTGATGCTTAAGAATTTCAATCATAACATATTGCAAATGTAGCCATGTGTAGTTCAACAATTTTGGATCAAATTCCTGATATGCATCTTTCACAATCTTTACCAACTCTTCCACATTTTTGGGAAATTGTTGATGTTGTATTGACTGTATTGCCCTAAAGAACCCAAGGTCAAGTATGTTAAGGTCTGCAGATTGAGGCGGTTGGTATATGATTTCAATGTCAAAACCATCCATATGTGATGCCTCATTGAAATCATTGTCATTAGGTAGAATGTGAGGCTTTGCATTGTCCTGTTGAATGAAAATATGTTTTGATGCATTTCTTGGCCACTTCGCTCTAATTGCAGGCAATACTTCGCATATCATTTTCTGCCTAATAACTTGTCGTGTGATACTCTGGATTGCCTTCACTTCTGGTGTCCCTTTCACTCTGTTGGTACTACTTCTTTGTGCTAAAACCACTTCTGTAAAAGGAAATATTCCAATTTTTCCATCCCAAATTACATCTCCTGTTTCACTTAGTATAGGTCTGCCAACCACAGCCAGGAACATCACTTTAGGGATAAATTTCTTGCTTTGTGTTGATCGGTATGGATCCTCCTCATTTGGTGCAAGATAAAATTTCATGGTCTCTTTACTCATATAGAACCACTTCTCATCCATATGCACATAATTAAAAAATCCCTCAAAGCTCGCCTTTGTGTGCAATGTCCTAGGAATTATGTGTCTCAAAATCCATAAAAGCCTTTGAACTTTTTGAGAATGGCTTAACTTCGGCTTGATTGAGTTTGAGTGGGGCCTGATATCACCCCTTTGAATCATGGAATACACAAGTGTAGAACCAACATTTAAGTGGCTTGCTAAAGTTCGTATTGTTGTTCTTTTGTTCAATGGAATGACTTGAATAACATCTTCAGGAATGACTTTGCGTGGTCTTCCACAGTTCTTTCTTTTATTGTCGACATTTACCACTTCACTTCTATTCTTTTGTAACTTTGCATCCCTCCACAACCTTGAAATTCTATGTCTCCTGCATTTATACTCAATGGCTGTTTCTTTGACAATTCCTCTAGGCAACTCATCACTAATACTAGCTGCAAAACACAATTTCTGGAAAATAGCTCTTCTTTGTTGATTTGTCAAGTTATCATTTTTTTGTCTAATTGTTGCTTCATTGTCTATGCCAATATCATTGTCTACAGGGCATTCAAACTGATCAACACCACAATTTTCGAAATTTTCAGGAACAAAGTCAGGAGAAGAACCTGGAACAGCAGTAGAGTCCAAGCTTTCAACATCAGAAATTTGTGAGCTTAACAAGTCCAATGTTCCAATAGCATCAACTTGTGAATCCAAGAAAGTTTCCTGAAGTTGAAGGAGTTCATCTTCATGTATTTCTTCCCAATCATGAATAGCCATGGAGAGAGATTTCTGGAAATTTTTGGGTGAAGTTTGTGTAATGAATCAAGTTTATGCCTATTTATATCTGTATGGTTTTGGGGGGAAGGGTTGAAAATTTACACTTTTGCATTTGGTGGGAAATTATTGGGCTCAAATTTGTTTTCTCTTCCCTATGTGTATGACATCATCATTGAACTATTTGAACCACTTTTTACTTTCATGTATTGTTGACTTTTTCTTTTACTTGTTTAAATATGTTAATTACAATTAGTGAATGGGGAGGAATCCCACCTTGGTTTTTGTGCAAAATGGAATGGTGCAATTAATTCATAACAGAGGAAGTATTCTACAAGCATCGTTTATTCCATAGCAAGTAGAAGGAAAATGGACCCAAAGTTGTTCTGATGAGTCCTTTATTTTGTTGTTTGGGCACTCCGCCAGGTGCTAGCTACATATGGCCTCCAAAAATTCTTGGGAAATTGGTGCAACAAGTGACTCAATTCGACAGCATTACCGTTTATTCGATCTCTGCTTTGTTTTTACCATTCATTTGTATGTTTTGGGAACTTTTAATATTCAATTCCCATGTGCGTTTTCTTGTAGTGATCTTACTATTGTAGCATCATCAATCATGGGCGGATGTACACCCAAGCATGGTGGGTCAATTTCAATTGACCCACCATTGAAAAATGAAATTAGTAGTTTAGTATTAAGAAATTAATAATATATAGTGTAAAAATTTATTACTACTAGTTTAGTATTAAGAAATTAATAATATAGTGTACAAATTACTAATATACTTAGTCAAATTCAATTAAAATTTAATAGATTTCAGGCTATATACATATATTTTTTTTTACATTTCAGTTTTCTTATCTTATATTAGAGTTCTGGTTTGAATCTTTGCTATATCTCAATTGCTATTACAATTTCAAATTCAAGTTCAAATTGTTCTCCCCTGTTTGGAAATTTTCAATATGAACTTTGCCTAAAGTTCATCAACTGTTACTTCAATTTACAAATTCAAGTTTGAGAAAATTCCAATTTGTTTCTTCGCTCTAAATTCTAATTTTTAAGATTTTTTATGAAGGTTAGTATTGATAAGATGCGATTGTACAAAAATTCCAAAATATTATAACTTTTCTAAAACCATTGTAACTATTTTGAGGTAATATTATTTTATTTTTAAATGTTCTTTTACTAACTATATAATAATTATAAATACATTAGTTGTATTAATGATTGATGATAATTGACCGACTATATTATCAATCGTAGATCCGCCAATGTCATCAATGTCAATCTAGTTGTTTATAAACAGCATTTCTTAGTTCTAAATCATGTCAATGCATAACAATAATAATTTTATTTTTCAAAAAATTACCTAAAAAAAGGGGATGGAAGGCCCTAATTAGGAATTCGAATTCAAATCTAGCCCCTAAGCTCTAGCATCAATTGTACCTAAAAAATAGTACTACCTCCGTCTCACTATAAATGCTATAAAGCATTATTTGACACTATTCATTGTTTAACTTTAATTTAAATTTTTATCATAGTTATGTAAGAAAAAATATATTCAAGTGACAGCTTGTTAGATTCGTCTGATCTTGTAGTTTTAGAATATCAACTTTTTACAATTTTTATTTGTATACGATTGAAGTTATTAACCGTTAAAAATGTGTATCGGCATATATGTCGTGACTAAGCATAGCGATTTCAACGAGACGGAGGAAGTACATTTTTGTCAATCTTTCACGGACTCAAATTGGCCTAAATTGATACAAGGATCAAACAAGTTAAGTTCAAAATAAATAAATAAATAAATAATTGTGAAAACTTTCTAGTAACACAATAAGTACTCAAGTTTTCATGATGGTTTCATCGATCAATTTTCTAGTGAATTTGAGATGTTTCGTCCCAATTGAAAACTCTTAACTCTTGAATCACGAATTTCATGTCAAGTTTGATAATGAAATGGGAATTTAGCGTCAAGTTCAATAAAGTATGAAAATTTATGCAGTACTTTTTAAAAAATGAGGGAATTTAATACTTCTGTTATAATTGATTCATGTGGATCTTATACCTAAGCTCTGGGAGAAATCTAAATTTGGATGGATCATTTGTGATTTTGGGACACTTGCATGGACCATTTCAAATTGGGATGTAATGTTAAAATTCTGTCCCCCCCTAAAATTGGAGGCCGATAAATAGTCTTAAATTGGAAAATTAGGCTTCATGCTATTTCAATTTGGGAAGCCAACAATAGCCAACACAAACTCTAATGTTGTTAAAATATAACCTATTGTCAAGTATCCAAGAATATAGTCGAGTCTTGGCCAGCAACTACTTATAATATCCGACCAGAAAAGAATGCGGCAGCAATACAACCAAGGTCGCACTTTTGACTCTTACTATATATAAGCCCTAAATCAGGTGGCAAGATATTACTGCCGTACCTTTGAGTTGGTTGTTTGATTTGTAAGAAATGCACATCACTTGTACTTCCATCATATACTTCCCTCCATGTTCTTGCACCTTTTTGGATTTGACAAATTTAAAGTCATAACTGTTGAGTAGCTTCTTTCACACACTGTTACAACTAGAAGCAATTAATGTTGCAGATGTAATTGAACTAGGTGCATCAGAGAAAACATAGCACAATAGGATTCTAGTTCCATTTCAAAATTGGGAAGGCAACAAACCTCAAATGGCACAACATTACGCTCAAGTGTGCAACAATATTACAAGATGACATCCTTAGTCTCCTTAATTATACACACAGGACATTTCGAAGGATGGAAGAAGCGAAACTGAATGTGTATCCCTATTCAACTTACATATGGCATTATGGAAGTTATATCATAGTCTTACAAAATCATATATCTAGTTGGCATTTCCAGTAACAGTGCAAGTTAAAGGCATTCAAGAGAAAATACCACTGGACAGCTCATCTACATTAACCTCCGCAGCAAGACCCGCATGCTGGAGGAGCACCTGAAGATTGAGAAAAAAGATATATCAAGTTCAGCAAACACAATGAAGATGATCAGGGAAGATGCAGATTGATAGGATGGCTAGAAATGCAGTATAGTAGAAATCAATACTCACTGTGATCAATCCCACGAACATTATTCAAACCACGAGGAGGCCCACGTGGACCACCACCATAAGGACCACTTCCGGGTCCTCCTGGACCACCACCATCCCATTTCTTGCTGGCACCGGATCCTTTCCGGTAAGCTTCGGACTTCTCCATCTGCAATCATGCGTATAAAAAATTTAGCATACCATCATAATATAGCAACAAAGAAATATATAGAGGGGAGATGCGATGCTTAAGATCATACTGAAAACATCGTTGCAAAAAATACGCCGATGAAGTTTACAATGGCCCAGAAAAAATCAGTGACAGTTCTCAATCGCCATATTGATTTCTTAGATTTGACAACACCTGCCAAAAGAATTCAACAAAAAAGTAAGATACTGATATTGTAGATATCACAGGCAAACACTATCTTTCCCATCATTGCTTGATCCAATATACCAAAAAACTTATGCATCTAACCATCACTCCAAGACTACAGTTTGTTCAATCATTTGCACACACTTCACTTCATTCCTAACAGCAACAAACTAAGAAAATGTAAGCACCCATCCACAATTCCAAGCATATATTTCGTTCAATCAACTGCAATCATTTCAAAAATATATTTCCATCCACTTTGCTAAATATAGTAACATCTGAGATTTTAGTTCGATGAGTAACGTTATCTCGGGTTTATACATTTTGCAGTAATAGCCCCCTTTCAAATTTGCCGTGAAGTCCCAAATAACCCAAACTTATACCTTGCTTTTTTTAAACCATCAGGCATCAATAACTACTTAAATATGTTATAATATACATCTAACAAATCAACTAACCATCTTTTTAACTGGATAATTCAGAAAGAATTAATGTAACACCACAACTTAGGATTCAAGACATTCAATTTGATATAAAGAATAAAATTACAAAAGTAAGCCTTCAATCTATCTTCTGCATAATTCATTCACAGGCCATATAGAAACTAGGCCATGCCCCTGACGCTTCATTCGAAACAACAGTCCAAACATTGGGGATTTTGTTGCCCTAACAAATTATACTTATTCCACAACCAACCGCCTTTTCTTTTAAATACTCCCGGAGCGACCCAAACTATTCCAAACAACAGTAATACAAATTTTTGTTGGAATCACCCACATCATATAAGGTATATGCAGTGAACGGAGAAATACAATCGATACACCGATTTCTCGGTACCAAAATTTCGAACCATAAAACCCTAACTACTAAACAATTCATCAAATTAACAAAAGAAATAAACAAATATCAGTAAATTTTGATCGAAATTTGTTGAGGGAAAAAAAACAAAATTTGTGTACCTCTCTCGACGTAAGCCATGGGAAGAAGCGGAAATTTTCGAGCGGCGCCTTTGGTTTGTTAACGATGATCGCAATTGCCATTTGCCAGAGGCCTTATATGGTTGATCCTTGAACGAGTAAGTTGTAAGTTGTAACCAATCGAATGTTTACACGTCATTGAAGGAAAATGTACTTACTGGTCCCTTTGAAGCCCAATTATATACTCATATATAACGACTTTGGGCCCAAATTGAGTTATTTTTCCATGTTTAAGCCCAATGATTATATGGGCTTAAGCTTGATTAATTCTTGGGTAAAAATTTCAGAGTATGACTTTTTTGTGACCATAAGCCCAACAAAAACATATGGGTTCACTCACTTTTCACCGCTGCCTAGTCCTCTCCTGGCAATGTATTAATTTTGGTGTGCATAATATTTTTTTTTTTTTCTTGACAGTCTATTAAGTCTATTAAGTCTAGGAAGGTGTCCATAATATTTGAAATTTTGGTAAAAATTTTGAAAATATTTGAGGAATTTGATTTCGGTTTTAAAGAAATCATGAAAATTAGTATAAGAAGTTGGAAATTTTAGTTGAAATTTTGATATTTCTTTTTAGACACTAGTTTAGATATTTTAAAGAAAAAAAAAATTCATAGTATCTAATGAATAAACAAAAATAAATAAATTATATATAATTAAAAAATATTTTGATTGACGATCATAATGGATAGAAACTCAATCAAACGATGAAATTAAATACTCCCTCTGTCCCATTTTTGTCTTGTTTGATTTTTGCACCCAATCCAATCCACGTTTTCAATCGTTAATATCTCAAAATATGTACAATTAAAAATTACATAAAATATATATTATAAAACTATATGATCATACGATTCTAACAAGACCTAACTTGACTATTTTTTTCCGAATATATACCTACAATAAAATTGAGTCAAAGCTAAATAATGAACAGTGTAAAAAAGTCAAACCAGACAAGATAACTGGGACGGAGGGAGTAATAACTTAACTATACTAATAATATTACAATAAAATTCATACATTTCATACATTATTTATTATATACAATATAATATTTAAAGCCATGATTATTGTATACGGATTAAATAATTCAACCTTTAAATTTATGTCAATTTCTATTCGTGTCATGATTTTCAATTCTCATCATGTAATTTCAGTTTTCTTTAGTTTATTCTAATTTTTTTAAGAAAATAAAATTAGAATTTTGAAAATTTCGATTGAATTTCGGGAAATATCATGTTTAGGCCGAAAGGGTAATTTTACAAAAAAAAGTATTAGATGTGAAATTTTATTTCTAGGTACTCTGATACCCGAAATTTTGAGATATAGATCGAAATTTAACTAGGCACATCGTCTTGATAATTAAAATTCTTAAATAATACTGTATCTTTTTTTTAATACTTCAGTTACCAAAAAAAAAAAAGTGCATGTGAAAACAAATGATAAAAATGAAAACAACATACCACCTATAGCCACTGATCTTGATTAAGGGAATGTAATCTCCTAGATTAATAATTAATTATACTTGAATTTGCTTAAAAATCGCTAATAAATCCATTGAGAAAAACAAAGCCACTCAAAAGCTCCAAATGAAATACTTATCTTATTACGAAATTTGAAAAATCACTTAAAAATGGGTTGTTGGTTGTTCTATCAACAGCCCAAATAATGTCCCATTCTACAGTAACAACCGGGAATCGATTTGGGAGGTCCTGGGAGTCCAGCTCCTTGTCATTACATGCTTATCCTACAACTCTAGTATAGTTAGGGGTGGAAATAGGCCAGGGACATGGGCCTGCGACCTAGCCTACCAAAGTCAGGCCATGTCAGGCTTTTTTTCTTAATAAATAGGTCGGGCTCATGCTATCTCGAAAGCCTATTTAGCTAAATAGACTTAGGCCAGACTTTTTAAAAAACCTATTAGGTCTACCAGACCGGCCTATCTATTATTATTATTTTTAGTGTTTTTATGTTTACTACATAGGAATGTGTATGATTATTATTATTATTATTTTATATAGAAGTAATTATTTATGTAGAAGTATTATTAATTTATTATTGTTAGTGTGTTTTTAAAATATTTATAAGTTTTTTTTCGTATATAAATAGTTATAAATAACGATTTTGCCCAAGTGCATAAATTCATGTCTTCAAACCTTATGATTATATCCGAACATATATAAAAGAATTTTAACTTAATTCTAAAATAGACTTAATCGGGCTTTTAAAATGCTTAAAAATCAGTTTTTTTAAATAAATAGGCCAGACTTAGTCCTATAAAATAGGTCTATCGAAGGTAATAGGCTATGCTCGAGCCTTAAAAATTCAACGCATACCTAGACTACAAACTAAACCCTAAACCTAGACCGTTCAAGCCAATGCCTAGCCTATTTCCACCCTAATTATAGTAAAGTACAAAACATCCCAATTAGTAGTACAAACTCCAAACTACAAACTATTTCCATATATAAAATCTAGTTTTGGTACTTTCTAAAGTAAGGACAACTAAACATATAGAAGAAAGAATTCTTAATTCTTAAACACACATAAGTGCTATGCACAAATTGGATAATTAACTATATTGTGGTTTGAATATATGAATAAATACATTGGTTAAGTGATTTATAATGTACTATTAAAAAAAAAAAAACAAAAATAATCCCACCTGCCACAGGGAATGTTCTGAGGATATAACATTGAAAGTAATTATAATATGGAGGGTTGAAAATATTTAATTTGTCGCTTCTTTCAACCATATATATAATAATTATATGAAATTGAGAAAGACATTTCTAGTGCCTTTTTGGAATTGCGTCATCTTTTTATTATTCTAATTTGTTTACTTTTTGAGAAAAAGAAACAAATTAATTTTATAATAAAGAGAAATTCAGACTTCACAGATAGTTGCTTATATCAAGAATAATTTAACTTTTCGTTAACTCATCACTTTTTGTATGCAATATTTGTACCAAAAGTATTTGGTTGGCCTATTGAAAGATGAAAATGCGGTATCCCTCTCTAATTGTTTGCTAAAAGCCTAAAACGATAGACGAATCTTTGTAAATAGATAGGGGTGTCGATTTCAGGTTTCGGGTCGTGTTTGTGTCGGGTTGATCGGTTGTATAATATTTCAGGTCGGGTTTTGGGTCGACCTGATTTTGAAAAAAATCCAAAATGACCGAAACCAAACCTGAAATTTTTCGTGTCGTTCGGGTTCGTTTTTTCGGGTTATAGGCCAAAATTGACACAATTTCAGGTTTTTGGTCGTGTTCGTGTCAGGTTGAGTAGGTGATATAATATTTCAGGTCGGGTATCGGGTCAACCTGATTTGAAAACATCCAAAATAACTAAACCCAAACCTGAAATTTTTCGTATCGGTCGGGTTCGTTTTTTTGGGTTCGTGTCCAAATTGACAAAATGAAGTAATGAAACGTTAATTAAGAATAAATTCGTAAGTTGGGGTCTTTAATTAGTTGAATTAATGGAGTAATATAGTAGTACTAGTACTATGTTCTTGTAATAAATAAATAAAATAAAAAAAATGAAAAAAAACGTTCCAAGATCCAATGAAACTCAAGGAAAGTGATCGAGTAATTAATTGGCCATTGGGTATGCACTGTGTTGGAACGGTGGGCGTGCAGGATTTGTGTTCCAATGGGAAGAACACATGCCGGCCGTCCGATTACTTTATTCACAAACTGCATCGACGGCCCACTTCTTGCATCACAACCACTGTACTATATTCATAATTCTACTCAATTTGTAATAGCAAAAACCTTTTTTTTTTTTTTTTTTTTTTATAGTTAAACCGGGTATCCCAGGCCACATTGAACTCAAGACCTCGAAAATGTGCAAGGGCAATTAAGGGCGTCTCTCCCAAAGCAGTTTTTTGCATACACAATGCTCGAACCCGAGACCTTGCTTAAGCGATTAGAGTCCCCATCCACTCAAGTCAACTGCTGTTGGTAATAGCAAAAGCCTTTTTTTAAAGTGAATATCAGGGTATCCTCAGGCCACATTGGACCCAAGACTAATCACTCGAGGATCTGCAAGGGCAATTAAGGGCGCCTCTCCCAAAATAGTTTTTTGTATACACAATGTTCGAACCCGAGACCTTTCTTAAGCGACTAGAGTCCCCATCCACTCAAGCCAACTGCTGTTGGTTAATAGCAAAAACCTTTGGCGTTGGAGTAGTATTTTTTTTTCCTTTAATTTTTTTTAAAAATAAAATAAACATCATACTGTAGCCCAATCCCACTACAAACATTAAAACCGGAAATGGTAAATATAATTTCGACGTGCTGCTGGTCTCAGTGCTGGAGACTTGGACAGTGGGCATAGTTTTTTTCCTTTTTTGTTTTTGTTTTTGTTTTTGTTTTTTTTTTTTTTTTTCAACTTGTATTTGTAATATTCTGTATTCAGGCAGATACAACTAATTAACTTAATTATTGTATTCAACTTGAATAATAATGAATTTAAGCTACTACGTTATGGCTTATATATGCATCAGATTATTCTGTATTAAGGCAGATACAACTAATCACTGAATTTTATTTGAAAGGTAATTGAATTATACTGTATAAGGGTAATTTTAATAAGTGCTCCTGTTTTTTGGATTTATTACAAGTAAATTTGTACTTCCTCCGTCTCACTGTTTTTGCTACGCACCCACCAGACAAGCATGTCGATACACATTTTTAAATTGTGTATGATAACTTAAATTGTGTATGATAAAAAATTATAAAAATTTGATATTCTAAAACTACAAGATTAGATGAATCTAACAAGATCCCACATGACTATATTTTTCCTTGTATAATGCTATGATAAAAAAATTAAGTCAAAGTTAAACAATGAATAATATCAAAAAGTCAAACGTAACGATTAGAATGAGACCGGAGGAAGTTCAATTCTATGATGTTATAATAAAGTGAGGATTGTTCTTACCAATCGTTTGATAGTCTCTTCCTGTAATGGATCCCTCGCTTGGAAGTCAACATATTTGGCTAAATACTATATTTTAAGAAAAAATAATGATTGAATACAGATGCATTATGATTCAACTTCATGTATAGATGAAACCCTAAAAATAAATTTTAACCATAGAAGGTGACAGAAAAACCACCTTTTTGTGACAGAAACATCTTTGACTAGTCTGGAAATTACAACATCAATTAGTAGATTTATTTGTTCTTACGCTAATATATTTAATATTTCAAGCAATCAAATCCATCCCTTAACTGGGACATATATACAATCATACATCATTCAAATAGAAAAATAAAATGAATATAAAAAATTTTCCTGGTGACGCCAGCACATTTTAAAATGTTCGAAACTTGTTCATTGGTTCCAGGCGTACAATTTTCAATTTCGATTTGTTGGTTTAACAAATGTTTTATAGTCATCATATAAGCACACTATGATTTAGGGGTGTTTCGATAAATGTTTGGAATTAGATTATGTTAAAATGTAAATAATTAGTTCTGTAATTTAATTTAAATTATAGTGGTTAAAAAATTGATAATTTATGTTTTAGAAATACAATAATTAAATAATTTATTTTCTCTACACCACGTGGATTTTCCCTTCCGATTTCATTCAGGGAGCATTAGCGGCGAATTCTTCCGGCGTATGATTCCCCATTTTAATGTTGATCCTTTTTCTTGTTTAGCTCCTTAGTTTCCTTTATTTCTTTTATTTTTCTTTTTTTTTTGGGAAAAAAAGGTGGGCCGAAGCCTTTAATTTCTTTCTCTTCTCTTAATTTCTTTTAATTTGTTTTATTTCTTTTAATTTTCGACTTTCTTTTTTCCATGTTATATGGCTTCGGCCTCGGAAAATATCATTTTCTTGAAGCTTATTAAAATTTTAAAACACTCACTTATATAGTAATTGACTGGCGTTTATATATAATAGAATATATATATATGTAATCAATTAATATTTGATTTTTACCAAACGCAGTTGGCCTATGTAGTATGGGACTCGCTTAAGCAAAGGTCTCGGGTTTGAGCTTTTGTGTATGCAGAATTCTGCTTTGGGAGAGGCAACCCTTCAATGCCCACCAGATCCTCGAGGGATTAGTTTTGGGTCCAATGTGGCCTGGGAATACCCGGTACAAGCCAAAAAATTAATATTTGATTTTCAGAAATTATTTTCATTGGGTACGCATGATTGATTATGGTTGAATTATTGAATTTAGCATAGACGCAAGCAACTAGTATTTATTGAACTTAAATATGGGGCAAAATTGCGACAATCAGACCAATCATCACATTCATTTTAATTTGATCAAGTGTATGTATGTGTCCAAGAAAGGCCTTTTTCCTCTTGTCAAACTTAGCGTAACAATTTTATTAAAATATTGTGAAGAAAAAACCCCCCACTAATTAAGAAAAGTAGAATGTCAATTTTTGATCATGTCAAAATAATAATTAATGAAAGGGACATGAAAAATATATTTATGTTGGATATTTTATATATCCAATTTCATGGGCTCAAGAGCTATTTAAACTAATACACTACTAGAAAAATTTTAGATTTAGTAGCTAAAACTGTGGTAGTTAACGAATTTCTGTCGCTAAAACTATAGCAGTTAACGAATTTCGGTCGCAAATTCAGTTGCAAACCTCTTTAGTGACCAAATTTTACCAAAAAAATTCGGTCGTTAAAACAGAAAATTCTTGTAGTAATATATGGAGTATCATCTTTGGCACCGGCTTCGATATGATATATATTGATCGTTGACAATTAATATGCTCTTATTATATGTATAATGGTGCGTGATATTATAACAATGGATGTGATAAACCGTATTAAGTACTCCGTAGTAACTAAAAGTTGTTGATAATAAATCGAATAACATGTGTGTTTCAATAATATAATTTTGAAAACCTTTTTATATAAACTCACGCACAGAATTTAATCAGTAAGTAATAAATAAATGGATGAACATACCAATTTATTGATCTAGTTCGGTCTAGGAGTGATCCACTATGGACATGTTTGGAACACTGTATTATATTAGGGTGTATAGTATTATGTTGTATTATATTAATACCGTATTAAATTAATGTTATACAGTATTTGGTAGTGTACTGTATTATAATTATACAATATTTTTGTATTGATGTTGTATTGATTATAATTTATTATTTTCGATTAAAAATTAATTTCTTAAAAAAGTAAAATATTGATATATTAAATATAATATTTTTAAATATTAATAAAATATAAATAATATATGTCGATGTAGTATTGTATGATTTATTATTTTTTAGGTAATTAAATAAAAAATTAATATCATGTAGTATATAATTAATAAATTAATAAATATAATAACATATTAAAATAGTATTATTTTAATATTATAATATTTAATTTATAAAAATAGATAATTATTAATATTATTATATTTAATAATATATTATTATTTTAATATATAATATTTACACTAAATTAAATTATCTACAATAATATTTATAACAAAATAAATACCAAATTAAAATTATAAACAACAAAACAAACCCCTCATTAAAATAAACCCACATCTCCACCATGTATTAAGTTATACACCCAATCCCTCATTAAAATAATACTTATGCAACTCTAAAAATTGCCAAACACCAGTATTATTTTTATACATAATAGTACTATACATCCTACACTACAAGAAAATTCAAAAATACCGACCGAAATTACCGACCGTCAGGTTGCGGGTCGGATTTACCGACCGCAACACCGACCGCACCGGGTGGTCGGTAAAAAAGAGCCGTTACTGAGGCCCGGCTTTTATGGCAACCACTGCGCCGACCAACATTATTGCGGTCGGTATTACCGACCGCATTACCGACCGCATATGCGGTCGGTACTTTTTTTTATTTTTTTTAAATTTTAATTATTTTTGTTAAAAAAAATATAATCTACCGACCGCATTACCGACCGCATATTCGGTCGGTAATTTTTTTAATTTTTTAAAATTTTAATTATTTTTGTTAAAAAAAATATAATCTACCGACCGCATTACCGACCGAATTTGCAGTCTCTAAAATTTTTTCCATTTATTTTATATTTTTATAAAATATTTTTTTGATTGTTTTTAAAATTTTGATTATTTATTTATGGAGCCATTTAAATTTATTTATTTTATAATTTAGTTATTTATTAAATAATATAAAGGAAAAAATAAATATTAAAATGTTATTTTAATTATAGATATAGATATAATTATAATTTTGATTTCATTTATTAAATTTAATTAGTAATTTAATTAATTTTACCCATTTAATTTAATTAATGAATTATTTTACTATTTATGTAATTAATATCAGTTTTTTTTATTAATTTATGCATTTATAGTTATATATATTATATATATAACACAATGCATATAATGACATGAATGTTTGCGCGTCCGGGTGGTACGCGCGCAGGAGAGAACCCATGAAGACAAGGGTTCGAATCCTCTCTTCAACATTTGGGGAATACTTGTGAAGGATTTATTATATATGACACATGGCGGGTATTCATTGGTAATGTGAAGGGTTGGCAAAAGTGGTTATGGTTGAGGATGGTAGTGGTAAGGTCGGCGGTTCGAGCCCTCCTGGGGACATTTTTTTCTTCATAAAATAGAATTACCGACCGCAATTTGCGGTCGGTAATTCGGTCGGTAAATTTCTCCAGGACCTTTTAGGACCAGACATTACCGACCGCATTTGCGGTCGGTAATTCGGTCGGAAAATTTACCGACCACCGTGCAGTCGGTAATGCGGTCGGCAAGGTCCCGACGGCAAATTTTTTTGGTCGGAGGAAAAATACCTACCAAGGTATTACCGACCGACCATTGCGGTCGGTGGTGCGGTCGGTAAGCCCCGAAACGACCCGCATCCCGGGGGTTACCGACCGCACGTGCGGTCGGTAAACGCAGTTTTTCTTGTAGTGCTAATACACCCCAATACATGGTACCAAACATGCCCTATATGTTCAAACATTGGATACCATCAGAAATATTAATAGTGATCACTCCAATCTCCAAACAATATATAATTGTGTTGCTCAAAACCCCGTCTCAGTATAGATAACTCCAACATCTAACTCCAACCCCTCAAGGCTACCCGCCCCCAAGTTTCACTTGAACATTATATTCATGTGCTTTGATTCTCTTGATTTTGTTTTGAGCGCGGGTGTCAACATGACGAATATCATGCACACTTTAGTCACCTTTGTGGACGAACCCTTGAATTCCGATGATCTTCAATTCACCCTATGCACCATGACATTCAAATAATAAATAATGAAAATTGTAATGTCATTGCGGGTAAGTTCTCCAGCCAAATAATATTTTTCCGATCAATTCGCGGCTGAAGAACTCATCATTCTCACATACTTCCCGGCCAATATATATATTTTTAATGGATGTTTTCAATGAAATTAGAGTCTCTATAATCATCCACTCCAAAAGTTCCACATATAGGTGTCAATTTCGGGAAAAAAAAAAAAAAAACATCATTGGTCCCATAAGTTTCCCCAATTTCGATTTCAGTCCCATATTAATTTCATTAACACAATCAATCCATTATTTTTGCTAATTTTTGTATAATCCATCCCAAACCCCTTAAATACGCATTTCTACTGACGTGGCACCGGATTAAGCAAACTTATGGGACCAATGTCGCCGGATTAAGCAACTTATGAGACCAATGGCCACGGATTAAGCAAACTTACGCGGCGCCACGTCTGCAGAAATGCGTTATTAAGGGGTTTGAGATGGATTATGCAAAAATTAGCAAAAATAATGGATTGATTGTGTTAATGAAATTAATATGGGACTTGAAATCGAAATTAGGAAAACTTATGGGACCAATAGTGTTTTTTTCCCGTCAAATTCGTCTCTACAGAAGGTTAATATTCTCCAATTATTAATTTTACTCCTATGAAAACCCGTTTTGTTTAATTTGAGTACACTTTTTTTTTTTTTTATGAAGAAGTAATGGACGCACGTAATTTTCTGGTCCATGTTTTTTCGGCCTTTTTAGACCTAGGGTTTTGTGCTTATTTAAATCTCTTTTGTATCATTGTAAATTGTATTCGAAAAATAGTGAAATCCATGGCTTTAATTTGTAGCACCCAGACGTAGAAGAAATCCGAACTGGGTAAACAATTCTTGTGTGTTTTTATCGCTTTTTTTCGTTATTTTTCACAACTGTTACATATTTGAAATAGTAAAACCAAGTCGTTGACTTGAAAACTAATTAATCGCCTAAATTTGAAAGGTTCTCTAAAATAATGTTGGAGCAGTTGACTAATTAGTTACCTCTTGTACTTCTCAACTTTAGATCCTTGGCAAGTCTAAACATATGGAATATTCGAGAGTTCGGACAAAAAAATGTTTTTTTTTTAAAAATAAAATAAAAATAAAAAAATATTGGAGGGAGTAAATTTTAGCTTCCACATTAAATAAATTAAAAAAACTACTGCACAAGTGATGAAGACAACGAGGGGAGGAGCCGGCAACTCGGCAAAGCTGATGTGAACCAAAATTTAATTATTACAGTAAATACAAATTAACTATTTACTAGTTCATATATAATAAGTATTTTATATATATATATACATAGATACATGAACTGAGCTATCAGTATGATGATTTCCATGTTGGCACGAGTAAGATCCAAACGTTTCCGATTGTTGAATTTTTCTTGGCCACTATGCCTCCTTACCAGTTACGCAGCTTCTAAATTTTCTTGTAACTTTACATAGTTTGTCCCAGTAAGGCCTACCCCAATGGATAGGTATTTGATGACATGGCTCAAATAAATACCTAGTGAAGAGGAATTTAGTCATTGGAGAAGCAATGAGGTATTTCTTTGGGTAGCAAAATAGCTACCGGGTATTTCACCTTAAAAGGTGTGCAAAGCATGTTTTATTATTTTTTTTTTAATGGCCACTACAGCTTTGACATCTTTTTTAAATTTTTTTATTTCAAAACTATTTTTGAAGTGTTTTTATTTAATTTTTTTTAAAATATTAAATAATTAATGCAATTAAAAATTTATTAATAGTTTATTATTTATTTAAAAATTAAATAATTTTAATAATTGATAAATTAAAATAGATTTTATAATACTAAATTGAATAGTATGTGGGTCCCCTAAATACCTAGGTTTAGGTATTATTGTTGGGGGAAGGATTTTATTTATTGGTTGAGGTATTTAGTTGTTGAGGTGGTGGTGATGTGGCATCTAAATACCTGGAATTGAGGTATTATTGTTGGAGAAGGCCTAATTAAGTGATCGGATGCAAGAAGTAAAGGACATAGAGACACCGGGCACTTTAGCTGGCCACGTGGCTGTTCAATTTAATTATCAGACACAGCCACCGTCATACTCATGTTTGATTCGTGTGTATTTATCAATATCATCGAATATAATATGGTCGTAGAAACTATGAATAATAGTCGTCGTCGTACTTTGAGCATAAATTAATTAAGCGATTGAGTATATATGGATGGATATCTGTAACAGTTACAGCAGTATATATGGTCTGATAATTATTGAATCTTCAGACTTGAGGAGACGAGGATCGGAATAGTTTAATTAGGGTTTTGTGGTGATGTAAGCATGCAAGTGCAGAAGATTCTGTACTGTGGTAGTAAAATTAATTCAATTCTGGGAGTTGTGTTCGGCCCAATATGGTCTATACGCCAAAAAAACATTAGGAGTTGTGATATGAAATGAATCTGGACGGAAATAAAACCAAAAGGGGAGTGGTGGTTGTCAACGATTGGGTGTTCGGGCAAATTTTATTTTATTTTAGTTTATTTTTTATTTTTATTTTTTCTGAGGGATGATATTTGTTTTAGGTGACTAATACCGGGATATCGTTGGGCCTCATTGGACCCAAGACTAATCCCACCGGGATATCGTCGGGCCTCATTGGACCCAAGACTAATCCCTCCTGAGGGACGATATTGATCACTGCCAATGCACATCTTAAGTTATGGCCTTCAATGATATATACTTCCTCAATTTTTTATTTTTATTTTTTTTATTAATGTTACTATTTGCATAGTAAACACTAATATTCATTGAGTAGCACTGATTCGACTTTTTAACACAGTTACACAAGATAAAACATTATCAAGTGATCGATGAGATGTTGTTAGATTCGTCTTATCACATAGTTTTAGAATATTAAATTTTTATAATTTTTACTTTTATACTATTTGAAATATTAATCATTAAAATATTTGTATTGGATTGTGTGAAAACTAGAAATGTTAAAATAAAAGGAAAAACGAAGGGAATACCCAATTAGAAACCGTACAAGGGCTTGTGTATACTTTTTATTGGCTTTTTATATGTACTGCTTCGGTTTTGTGAATATGAAACGTTTAGCTTTTTTTACATTATTCTTTATTTAACTTTGATTCACATTTATATAATAGTTATATAAGAAAAAACATAGTCAATTGAGATTTTGCTAGAATTGTCTCATCTTGTACATAGTTTTATAATATCAAATTTTTATAATTTCTACTTATACAAAATGTGAGTTATTAATTATTAAAATTGTGCATTAGATTGCATGCACAAATAATGTGTTGCATTTTCATGAAAAGAGAGGAACTATATATGAACCCTAACTTCAATTCCCTTCACTATTAGGCAACAACTCTGCCCTATTTCTCTCCCCTGAAAGTTTAATTTGAATAATTGATGATGAATTATGTAATAGAACTTCAACAATGAATGAATTTGAACAAGTTAGAGACACAATTGCTGAATAACTTATACATGCTAGAAAATGGTTGGCCTGCTAGGAAATTGTTGGTGTAAGTTGATATAAAATGCAAAGTATTATTTGTGAAATACATAGATAAATGAAAAAATATTCCATTATCGCTTAATTGATTGAGAAGGAGAACTTCAAATGGAAAATTTATAATTGGATAATCCCCAATTATAACTACATATATATGCTCTACTTGTGCTAATAATAATAATGCCACGAAGGCTTTAACACAGGAATATTAATTGCTCTTTAGTGGCACAAGTTGATGAATATTTAATCAACCATCCAATAGTATTGCGCTTTTGATTAATTATTATTGATAATTATTGGTGTCTTAACCTTAAACCAGGATTTTAATACTAATCTGCAGTACGGCAAATACCCTGACACTGTTTAATTATAAAGTGGGAATACTTAACTCATTAATTATTATAGTTCCTGTAATTAATATTTGGACTGCATCAGGCTAGTTTTGTATTACATGTGTACATTTAGGCTACATGGACATATAATTTTTTTTTGAAGAGCTACATGGACATATAATTGAGACCCATGATTGATACACACATAATTACTCGAATTATTATTAAATCATAAACACGCTTAAAAGAGAAGTTCCCACTTGTGTTATTTTAAACTAACCCATGACTGAGACATTCACCCCTTTATATTAATACCTAATCACTAATCACTTACAACCCACAACTCTCTAATCCTCTCTTTCAATAATCCCCAAATTTTTCAATAATACCTAAATTCAAAAAACACAAAACTTTCCCTTCTTTGGAATTCTTAGCTAAAACAAAAATTCAATCAAACATGGCAATGGTAATGGACCTCGATTTCTCCAATTTCAGTTATAGCACCACCACGACGGCCTCCACAGACGACGGCGGGTACTGGGACGCCTGGTCGCCGGTGGTCGACTGGGAGGCGCTCTCCGGCGGCAACGAGGATTTCCACAATTTATTCGATTCTATGATGGACGATCAAACCATTGGGTCACCTGATCAGGAGCGCCGGACGACGTACAACTGCGTATCCCCGGAGTACAACACGATTATCCCCGACGAGGACTTCAAGGGCCTGCGGCTGATCCACCTCCTCACGGCGGCGGCGGAGGCGCTCTCGGGGCCCGACAAGTGCCGGGAATTGGCCAGGGTGATATTGGTTCGGCTCAAGGAATTGGTGTCCCCGAACGACGGCACCACCATGGAGAGGCTCGCCGCCTACTTCGCCGACGCCCTCCAGGGCCTGATGGACAGCCACGGCGGCGCCAGGCAATCCCTCAGCGGCACCCGCTACCATTCCAAGGAGGAGCACCATCAGCAGTCCGACGTCCTGGCGGCGTTCCAGCTCCTACAGGACATGTCCCCGTACGTCAAATTCGGCCACTTCACGGCGAATCAGGCGATCCTGGAGGCCGTTATCCACGACCGCCGGGTTCATATCGTCGATTACGACATCATGGAAGGGATCCAGTGGGCCTCCCTGATGCAATCCCTGGTTTCCCGGAAAGACGGCCCGCCGCCGCCGCACCTCCGGATCACCGCCCTGTCCCGCGGCGGCAGCGGCCGCCGCTCCTTCGGCACGGTCCAGGAAACGGGGCGCCGCCTGACCGCCTTCGCGGCCTCCATCGGCCTCCCCTTCTCCTTCCACCAATGCCGATTGGACTCTGCCGACGAGACATTCAAACCCTCGTCGCTAAAATTAGTCAAGGGGGAAGCCCTGGTGGTGAATTGTATGCTCCACTTACCTCATTTCAGCTATCGAGCCCCGGATTCGATCTCTTCGTTTTTATCCGGATGCAAAGCCCTGAACCCGAAACTGATAACTTTAGTGGAGGAAGAGATGGGGCCCATCACCAAAGGCGGATTCGTGGACCGGTTCATGGATTTATTGCACCATTACTCGGCCGTCTACGACTCCTTGGAGGCCGGGTTCCCGATGCAGGGCCGGGCGCGGGCATTGGTGGAGCGGGTGTTTTTGGGTCCCAAAATAGCCGGATCGTTGGGTCGGGTTTATTGGACACGCGGCGCGGAGGAGGAGTGGTCGTGGGGTGAATGGTTGGGCGCGGAGGGATTCCGACCCGTTAGTATTAGTTTCGCAAATCATTGTCAATCGAAGTTGTTGTTGGGTTTGTACAATGATGGGTATCGAGTGGAGGAATTGGACAGTAATAAACTTGTCTTAGGGTGGAAAGCTAGGCGCCTACTTTCGGCTTCTATTTGGACATCGCAAGATCTTGATTTGTAAAATATTTGGACCTTTTTTATGATGTTTTTTTGTTAAGATTTGTGTATATATATATTTCAGAAGGCACGTTTGAATGTTTGAACTTTAATTTGGGTGATTTGTGTTGCAAGAATATGTTTCAAAGGTATTGGATTGATGAGGTCTTTCGTTTTTCATGAGCCACTTTTTTTGTTTGTTTGGAAAAAAAAGGATGGCTGAAGCCGGATTTTGTTCCAAAATTTGCTTAGAATGATACAGGCCAATATGGTCCGAAGTAAGAACATTGATCATAAACGAACAAAGTGTTTTTCATGAGCCACTTTAGAATTATTAGTATTAATCGGGATTTTCGAATTTTGAGGCAAAGAAATGAATATGAAATATTTGAGTTGATTGGATCTACTTTTTTGTGATGCTTGTTGTTGTTTTTGGTTTTGAATTAGTATTTCTTTACTTTTTAGGCTATTCGATAGATCAATTTCTCTTTAAAAAAATAAATAATTGTCAAACAAAAGGATTTTATTATGCTAAAATGTAAAGAATTTGGCTAAGTAAACCATTTCAAAATATAATGTGTGTCTTATATAAATATAAACAAATAAATAAATGTGGTTAATGACCAGTAAGTCTTTGATTTTAAGGTTTATTGATTTTACTACTATTGTAGTTATGACTTTTGAGCTGTGAGTACCGTACCAAATGATCGGCATGTCCAACAAATTTGAACTTTTTCTACTTTTTGACTTTTTACCACCAGTTATTACACGAAGGCTTATCATGTCCAATTGTATCAATTCATGGCCTACTATTAACAATTGGCTGAATATTGATCAACGATTGTAAGTTTACATTTTTGGCATTTAAATTCAACTATTGGCTTATTGGATATTCTAGAAAATGTTGTAAATAAATATGTGTATGAACTTTGGGAGTCAAATGCCTTTTTTTTTTTTTTTTTTTGTGTGCGCGCCTTATAAATTCATATATATAGGGCATTGAAATATGAATAAAGATATTTTTTCCCCTATTTTTCTTCTTGTGTTTCTTAAATAGAACTGACAACTACAGCTCTCACAGCTCCAGCTCCCTATAGCTCTAGTTTGCAGCTACAGCTCTACATACAAAACAGACACTTACCCTTTTGAAAATCTAAAAGTAATTTTAATATATACTACTATGAATTTAGTGAATAGACCTATCCAATCCCAAAATCAAATTCACCATTCTCATTTTGAAAATTCAGCAAACTAAAATCTTCGGAAGAAATAATAATCTCAGAGCCTTACGGCTCACACATGTACATACATAGACACACACGCATATGGAGACAAGGAGTTGTTCGGACATCCATGTCCGTATAGTATATAGTATTAGTAAGAAGTTAAAATGAATTAAGCCAAAAAATAAGTAAATAAATAGTAGTATTAATTAATTTGTGGGAGTGGGTGTGCACTGGACACTGCACCCAAACATGAGGGGAGATTCCAGGCATTATACCCCTTGTCCTTTGTCATGGAATATGAAGCACACCTTTTCCGAAATTTTGCTGACTTCATATCTTTTGGAATTATTACATTCTTAAATTAAACATTAGGGATGTCAATTTTGGACATGCCCACGAAAAAATGAACTGAAATATTATACTACCGTTCAGCCCGACACAAACATGACCCGAAATCTCAATATAACATTGAATCATTTAGTTCAATGCTAACAAACTATTATATTAAATGTAATATCTATAATTATCATTTTTGTTTTCTTATAGTATACTGGAGTACATATTATGTTTAGAAAAAGAGGCTATAGCTAGTCAGCGTTGAATGGTGATAGGAAAATACACCAATAGGACTTCCTAGGAAATCACAATTGAAACCTTAAAAGCAAGCTTGAGATGCCCCCATGAAAACTCATCAATTCAATTTCATTGGGCTACTATGGTGTGAATAGTTATTTCAGTTTTTCAACAGGGGTGTCAATTTAGACACGAACCTGACCGACACGAAAAATTTCAGGTTTGGGTTTAGTCATTTTGGATTTTTTTCGAAATCAGGTCGACCCGAACCCGACCTGAAATATTACACCACCTGCTCAACCTGACACGAACACGACCCGAATCCTGAAATTATGTCAATTTTTGGCTATAACCTGAAAAAACGAACCCGAACGACACGAAAAATTTCAGGTTTGGGTTTAGTGATTTTTCCGAAATCAGGTCGACCCGAAACCCGACCTGAAATATGATACAACCCGATCAACCCGACACGAAAACGACCCGTAACCTGAAATTGACGCCCCTATTTTTTCAACACAGGATTTTTTAAAATGTTGGTTGCATTTTAAAATCCGGTACAATTCAAAACAATCTGGACAGAAAAATAAGAAACGATTTCATTCAGAACAATCTGGACTAGAAAAATAGTAAGAAATGGTTTCATGACCCCAACCAAACATGGAATCTAACTTTTTGCAATTGCATCATCTCACTCCACACTCACTTTGTTAGTATTTAGTCGCATTATTGATATAAACAACTCTTTAAAATAATGGGAAAAAATAATAGTAAGGCCCTCATAACGTCTATTTGTTTTTATCTTTACTTAAAAAAAAAAAAAAAAAAGAAAGAAAGAAAGAAAGAAAGAAAGAAAGAAAGAAATGTGCAGAGATGCGTCATGCGACCATATTTAATTTGCTCTGTTTTTGTTTTTTCTTTTTTTTTTAATAAAAAAATAATTACAAGAATCTTGTCTTTCTACAATTGAATACTATTAGGGCATCTCCAAGACTCCTAGGCCATCTCCAACAATAACTTTATTTTACAGTCAACTTTAACTTTATTCTCCAGTTAAATTTATAGTTTTCTATAATTCATCTCAAACCATCAACTCTAAATTTTCTTTATTTAAGAATATTCTATTTTGATTTCTTTTATATTCATTTATTTTAATTGATCAAATTATAGTATTTTGTATTTCGTTAAATATTGTATGCTATTCAAATTTAATAATTAAAACTTTATTAAATTATTTTCTATTGTTATATAGCTATTTTCATATTTTAAATTATTTAATATAAGTCCGAGTAATATTCAACGAATTATTATGCAGGGATGGGATTTGGCCACTTCAAGTCCCCATACTCCCAATAGGTTGGGGTTTGATTTCCCACATGGTCCTCTATCAGTCTCTTTTATCTCTTTATCATTTGTGTGGCATGAGCCCCACCACCCATTTCCAAGTCTTTATAGGCTGTTCATAAAATTAAAAAAATTATTATGCAAGCCCAATAAAATATTATAATGGAATACTAATATATTTAATCCAAAATACTATTAGATTAAAATTTGCGCATATAAGTTAATACTTATAAATTAAACTTTTTTTTTGGTGATCAGTGACGCACAAGCGTCGGCAAAGGAGGAAAACTAAAAAAGACTACAGAAAGGGAGGGGAGAAAAGAGAAAGGAGTAAATGATACAATCAAAAAACTAAGAACGCATGAACCAAACACCCGCATAATCTGCCGCCAAGCAAGCCTTAGTCTCATCTGGAGGAAAGGCCCAAGACGTGAAGAACTCCTCGGACCGAGCCCCTCTCTTAGCTAAAGAATCAGCAACAGAGTTGCCCTCCCGAAAAATATGGTGCCAGACATAGTCAGGATGGCGAGCACTCAAATCCATAATTTGGCGAACCAGAGGATACAGCATATGATCCATCTGCACCCCGTGTTTCATCAACTGAAGGCCAATCAGAGAATCTGAAAAGCAATGGGCACGAATAATCCCAAGGGCTTGAAGGCGCTGCATGCCATTCAGGATACCATGCAACTCTGCCACGACATTGGAAGTGAAACCCACAAACCCCGAACAACCTTCCACCCAATGACCTTCACCCGTGCGAATAACACAACCAAACCCGGCCAAGCCGGGATTACCTCGAGAGCTGCCATCCACATGTAGGAGCACACCAGAATATGCCCTCGAGTTCCAATGCACCAACTTGCTGGTTCCCATGCGAAGAGGTCGAGCAAAAACACGCTGAAAAGCTTGACCAAGGAAAGACGAAGCCCGCACTGTGTCCGCAGCGTTGGCAGCAACCCCTCGCATGCAGCAAGCGTTCCTCCCTCGCCAAATATTCCAGAACGTCGCCCAATGCAGCCCATCCCATTCCTTGCAAAGTTGGCGCAGACCTTCGGGAACCCCTAACTGAATGATCGCATCGAGATGGTCATGCCGAACACCCATCCGACGCCACACCAACTCCGCCCACGGGCAAGTAAAGAACAAGTGCCAGAGATCTTCCTCACTATCGCCACAAATTGTACAAAGCGCCGAAGTCGCCAGGCCCCTGTGCAATCTCAAGACATTCGTAGGGAGAGAATTATGCACAATCAACCATAATAAGACCCTAACTTTCTCCGGGCAACGAATACGCCACACCCATGATCGGCGAGAATCAGGCCGGAAACCCCTTTGACTGACAATCCATTCATAGCCGGAAGCAACTGAATACCGTCCAGAGGATGTCCCCATCTAGCTCCATGCGTCCGCCACACCCCCCTGGATTGAGAGAGGCCCATGATCCCTAGCCTCCCTCTTAAT
This sequence comes from Hygrophila difformis, assembly GCA_030278955.1. Taxonomy (NCBI): domain Eukaryota; kingdom Viridiplantae; phylum Streptophyta; class Magnoliopsida; order Lamiales; family Acanthaceae; genus Hygrophila; species Hygrophila difformis. The sequence goes on from JAOANR010000011.1 coordinate 864,052, forward strand.
ATCTTCAGGAATAACAGTGTACAGCAACTCCCAACACCAACGACTATCAACGTAGATATCCCTCACACATATATCCACATCATTATAGTGCACAAAGGCCACACGAGGTCCAATCGGTCCACCACGTAACCATGAGGACGACCAGAGATTGCACTCACCGCTGCCAATTCGCAATCGACAGCCACCCAGAATGAACGGAGCAGCCTTGCAAATGGCGCGATGAACCGGAGAAGCACCCGGACGCGACAAGAACATACCAGACGAACCACCATATTTAGCAGCTAGCAACCGAGACCAAGCCTGAGGAGAGGACTGACGACAAGCAACAACTAATTTACCAAGCATTGCAATATTCATGTCCCGGCTCTTGCGAACACCAATACCCCCCATCTTCCGAGGAAGTGCCACCTTCTCCCAAGCAACCAAATTAAGCCCACGGCCATTGGAATCCTTCCAAATGAAATCACGAACAAGGCGATCAATTCTCATGCATGTGGAAGAAGGCAGCCAATATGTTTGCATTACATACGTAGGAATCGAGGCAAGAACCGACTTTGCCAAATTCATCTGACCCGCCTTATTGAGGAGACCACGCTTCCAGGTGCCAAGTTTAGAATTGAGTCTCTCAATCAGGAAGTCGAAGTGATCACTGTTCAGCACACCATGAATTAATAGAAATCCGAGATAGAGACCGAGATCATCACTAAATTCAATATTCATGATTGCCTCCACAGTCTGCTTCAAGTGTAGCGGCATGGAGGCTGATGCTAATGCCTTAGATTTGCCAGTGTTCATGCGGAGGCCAGACTGCTTCGCAAAAGAAGACAGGACCTCGTCCATGCAGCGAGCGCTATCCTCAGAAGCGTGGGAAAATAGGAGCAAATCATCCGCGAACATCAAGTGAGAGAGAGGAGGAGCATGGCGACCCAATTTAACCGGATGCCAAGCGCCCGCGTCAACTTTAGCCAGAATGGCTCTCGAGAGCTTTTCCATCACAATTAAGAACAGGTTGGAGAGCGAACACAAAACATTATGATGCGGACAAGATAACTATGAAGCGCCATATCAGTTAAACATCCTTCCAAGAAATCCCAATCCACATTATCATAGGCCTTCTCTAAATCAATCTTTAACAGAAAATCATATGAGCGCCTGTTTCTATTCTTGAAAGTGGAGATCACCTCTTGCAAGATAATAGAATTACTCGAAGTGCCACGCCCAGGGAGGAAAGCCGATTGGTAGGGACCAATAAAGGACTGAAGGAGAGGCCTCAATCGATTAACCAAGACTTTAGTAATAATCTTGTACAGCACATTGCATAAACTGATAGGCCTATAATGACGAATTTCCTGCGGAATCGCCACTTTAGGGATGAGGGAAAGGAAGGTGGAAGCAATAGCAGGATCGAAATGACCCTCCAATATCGTTTGTCGAACAAATTGCCAGACATCATGCCCAATCGAATCCCAATAAAGCTTATAGAACATAGCCGGGAACCCATCCGACCCTGGCGCCGAAAAGCTCTTCATCTCTTTAATCACCACAGAAACCTCTTCAAGGTTGATGTCCTCGTGAAGCCTGTCCGTATACTCCAATGGAGGCAATGAGGGAAGAGGAGATCCCACCGAGCTCACCGGTGATCGGGAGTTACCTAGCAGCCAAGAGTAGTGATTCAGGGCATGCGTTCTCATCCGATCGTCCGCCGTCACCCACTGACCATCAATCTCCAACCCCAAGATACGACTCTTTTGGTGACGAATAATCGTTTGAGTATGGAAATAACGAGTATTACGATCGCCATGGGCTAGCCATTTATCCCGGGACTTTTGAAACCAAAGAACCTCCTCGTGCTTCAATAGCTCATCCAAATCGCGCATAAGCTTTTGCTCAAGACGCACCAACCAAGCGGAATCCACCCAACTGAGGCATCGGCGGATGCCATCCAAGCGCCTCAAAAGCCTACGTTTCTTTTGAAAGATATTACCAAAGGTATGAACATTAAAATGTAACGAAGAGTCTCGCACCTGAGCTAAGCGTTGAGGCAGGGCAGCACCACCCCCATGCCATGCAGCATCCACGACATGACGATAATGAGCGTGGTGTGACCACATGTGCTCCCAGCGGAAAGGCCGAGGACCCACAACACCAGGCGGCTGGCAGCATCGAATCAACAACGCATTGTGATCGGAAGAGCGACGATTCAACACCTCCACATATCCTTGAGGAAAGAGATTGGCCCAAGCTAAATTGGCCACTGCTCGATCCAAGCGCTTGCGAGCCAGGGGGCCCCCCGTAGTGTTCCGCTGCCAAGTGAAGGAATCCCCTACTGTGTAAATAGAATTCAGACCACAATCACTGAGCATATCCCGAAACACCTCACATTGAGCTGAGTTCGGCGACATACCCAACGCCTCCGACAAATAAGAGATGTCATTCCAATCACCCACTGCCAACCAAGAGCCCCGAACCGAGTTGCTGACAATGCGCATGTCATCCCAATTAGATAAATGTTCCCTGGCACAAGGACTAGCATAGATACAGGACAAATGCCAGGATACACCTCCATTAGCCACCAAGAGAGTGACCAGCCTCGGCCTAATATCCGCAACGGACAGAGAAAAACACGAGCCGAGACGATGCAAAATCCACAGGCCCCCAGCACGTCCATTACACTCCTCAATGTAGAGGGCAACATAATTGAGACGATAAAAAACACCTTGAGACGTTCAAAAACACCCCGAGGTTCCATCAATACAAAAACCGAGGGCTTGTAAAACCCTAACATATCCGCAATATGGCGTTGGGTGCACGAATGCATGGCGCCACGGACGTTCCATGCAAGCACCGTAAAATCTTGGAATAAAATCATTGCGGCACTAAGGCCAAAGTATCATTGGTCGTCACCCCATCCGGAACCCCCACTAGTCACCATAGGTGCTTCGCCAAGACTCTCGGAGTGGAGATCCACCAGCTTCCCTAGCCCAGATGTAGCAACCAACTCATCGCCAATTCCTCCATTTATAAGGTGTCGATATTTAGCCGGAAGTGGGGTTTCAATGTCCAATTTGCTTGCATTCAAACCCTCATCCCCTCGCCCAGACTTCTTGGCCTCATCACCTCGCGCCTGCTTCTTAGCGTTCCGAGGTTTCTTAACACCATGAAGCAACTTGCCAACTCTAGTGTCGAACTTAAAATTGGCCACGCCATCACCAGATCCAGGATCCAAGGGGGGAGTCAAAGACGGCAGACCATCCTCTATCCCCATACCCTCAACCTGATCGGAAGGGAGCGCGCGGACCTCAACAATATGGCGATCGGTCCCTTCTCCCTCCACAGATGTGCAGCCCTGAGCATCTGGCTTAGAGCCCTGCGCATCAAGAACCTTCTCAGTCTCTTGACTCCGCCCTTTGAACTTGCCCAATGTCTGTTGGCGTGGTTTCCGTCGTTTTACCACCATCCACTCCCCAACACCTAAATCCGACGGCTCCACCGTCTTGACATCATGAGGCCGGGTCTCGGTCTCCATCCCATCAGAGGGCTTCACCCCCAAATGCCGAGCAACCACCAAATTGTCCACATCCACCGAAGCAGGAGCAGACTCCACCGCCTGGGGGGGAGAAGAAGCCTCGGCATTACCCGTGCACAGCAAATCCGGGCACCGGTCCTTCAAATGACCAAACTTGGCACATTGCATGCACAACATATGTAGCCCCTCATAGGCAACCTGGACGATGTCGCCTTCAACGTCCAACGTTCCCAGAAGCGGTTGATCAAGATTGATCTCCACACAGACTCGAGCATAGCGACCTCTGGACACAGCCGTAGTATTTTTATCAACCTTGACAAGGGTACCCAGAGCCGCAGTAATAACCCTCAACGCGTTTTCATTATAATATGCTTGCTTAAGTTCCATAAGCCGAAGCCAAACCTGGATCGTATCCACCTTAGACGATCGTGGATTAAATTCAGGAGACCAGCGTTTAATTGCCACACAATGATCAAACACGGTCGACGGACCTCCCGTAAGCACTTTATCCCTATCCACCGGATTGCAAAACTTGGCAAAGAAGCAACCGTGGCCGACATCCAAGAGATCAAACGTCCCCGACAGCTTCCATGCACGCGTGAGCCGTTCCTTCATGAGAACGTAACCAACCGTAGTGCCAAGAACTTTCAAGATGAGCGTATCCTTCCAGGGTTCAAAAAGATCATCCAACACCGATTTCGCAAAGCGGATTCGAGGACATCGTCGATGAGGGCCCTCTCCATCAATGGACGCCAAACCCTCCTTAATCCAGTCCCGAGGGGCGGGAGAAGGACACACATCCGGCACCTCAGGGTCCGGAGAAGACGCAACAATGTCGCGGAAAGATGCACCTTGCGAGATTCCATCTGATGCCAACACAGGCACCAACGGAGTAACAGGAGGAGGGAGAAAAGGAGGAGACTTCCCTCCAGGATCATGGGGCAGCGCCGTCCGAGGCTTGGGGGAAGACCGAGTCGCACGAGGAACCCTAGGCGGAGCCATCTTCAAAATTTTGTCCACAGGTTATTAACTTTCTTATAAATTAAACTTTTGTCCTTACTAAAAATTAAATAAGTGAATTTATATATTTTGTATGCAAAATTTTGCATTGGAAGAGTCAACTCTTCAATGTCTACTAGATTTTCGAGTAATTAGTTTTGAGCTCAATATGGCTTGAGGATACCTGGTACACGTGAAAAAAATTAAGAAAATTTCTATATAATTTATAAAAAAAAAATGGAAGAGATTATTAATAAAAAAGAAAGGAATCAAAAAGATAAATAAATAAATGAAGAGAGATAACGTTAGAAATATAAATAGAAAGTACATAGATATATAATTTAAATGATTTTAATTATAAAAGTAAACTTTAATGTAGTATAAAGAAATCTACAAATGAAAAGAACAAAGATAAAAGAAAATAATAAAGTGGATACCAGAGCAACAGTACAACGCTATATTTGCAGTTACACTGTTCATCCCACAAAAAAAAGTGCCATCCCATCTGACGTCTGGCGATACCATTGGAGGAGAATTAGACACTATTTTACAGTTTTACTTTACAATAGCAGAGCCGTTGGAGAAGCTCTTAGGCCATCTCCAGCAATCAACTCTATTTCCCAGTCAACTCTACTCTATTTTCCAGTCCAGTTTACAGTTTTTTACTTTTCATCTCCAACAATCAACTCTAAATTTCCCTCTATTTGAGAATATTCCATTTTGATTCTTTTACTATTCATTTAATTTTTTTCTATCAAATTAATATATTGTTTATATTTAAATATATATATTATATTTAAATTTTATAATTATTTTTTAAAGACATGTTTTTATTTTTTGTTTAATTTTATATTATTTTAAGTTATTTAATAAATTTTTATTTTTTTATAATCTAATCAGTATTCAACAAATTATTATACAAACTAAAAAATAAAAATGCAAACCATAAATTTATTTAATATAAAATTGACAATACAATACTCTAAGAATTTAAAAATTCTTCCCATAAATGATCAATCAAAGCATTACGAAGGGCAAAGTGAGCATCTTTATCTTTGATTTTTCTAAATCGGTTAAGAAATGCTTGGAACTGATCAGTTTCTTCATCTACCACTTCAACATCGGGGATCGGAACTTCTCTTGTATCATCAATAGACACTTCAAGATCCCTTTCATATTCAATTATCATATTATGCATAATAATGCATGCTGCCATTATATCATGCAAAACATCTTTGTTCCAAAAACGGGCTGGATTGGCTACAATTGCAAATCGACTTTGAAGAACTCCGAATGCTCGCTCGACATCTTTTCTACATGCCTCCTGTTTCATTGCAAATAATTTGTTTTTTTGTGTTCGGGGGATCCTGAATTGTTTGCACAAGTGTTGCCCATTTTGGATATATCCCCCATATCATATTCTTTTCCTTGGATGACATAGTGTGCCGGTGGAGCAATTCCTCTAGCAAGATCAGTAAAAAGATGAGATCTTTCTAACACATTAATATCATTATTAGATCATGGCATACCAAAGTATGCATGCCATATCCAGAGATCATAATCAGCAATAATTTAAAGAATTATTGTTGGTTTTCCACTATGACCTGCATATTGCCCTGACCAACTAGTTGGACAATTTTTCCACCTCCAATGCATGCAATCTAGACTACATAACATTCCTGGGAATCCACGTGTTTTGCCAATATACAGTAGTCTCTCAATATCATTTGAATTAAGGGATCTTAAATATTGAGTTGAAAATATTTCAACAATTGCACGACAAAACCTCTTAACACATTCAATGGTAGTGGACTCACCAATATTAATGTATTCATCAACTGCATCCGCGGGCAATGCATATGCCAATACACGAAAGGCAGCTGTAACTTTCTGAAGTGTGGACAAACCTATCCTCCCGGCTGCATTGCACCGCTGCTCAAAGTATTCATCATGGTTTCTCACAGAATTGGTGATACGAAGAAATAAACTTCGAGACATTCGGAAACGTCTACGAAACATTTCTTCATTGTATGTTGGATTTTCAGAAAATTAGTCATTGAAAAGTCGGCAGCTGCATCTCGATCACGATGGATTACTCTACGACCCGGAACCGAGCCTCCATGCACATTTGCGGTAGCTTGGTTGCTTAACCACCCTGCAATAACAAGATTAGTGTTACATTGTTGTTGAATGAGTAATTGTTGGTGATGACATATTGAATCATCAATATCATAATCGAATAATATTGAAGTGAGGTGATGAGGAATGCCATTGGGATTCATTTTTCTTAAGAAATATTTTAGGTAAATGGTTTGCTACATGTGAATGAAACTAACTTCTATTTTATAATGATAAAATATGCATTGGATTCCAAAATGATAATTGTGTGTGAGTGGGAAACATGCATGTGAGCACAATGAAAGTGGACATCTCTCCATATTTTGTTGGATTGTGCGTGTGTGGGAATATTATCATAATTTGTTGGTTTGTGTGTGAGTGTGAATCATGCCATGTGAGGTTGAGTGGGCATCTTATTATAATTTGTTGGTTTGTATGTGAGTGGGAATCATGCATGTGAGCATGGCATAACAATTGAGTATGAATCATGCCACATTGGTTGAGTGGGAATATTATTTGAGTGAGAACATTGCCATAGTTTTTGGTATGTATAGAAATATCATGTTATAAATTGCAAGGTTCACACATTTGCACTCAACACTCCATAACTTCCTAAAATCTTTCTTGGTTGCTAGTTTCTCTCAAATTCTTTCTTTGAAATGGCCAATTCTAGAAATACTAACTACTCTATTGATGAAGATAGACATCTTTGTCGTGTATACATAGATATATCCCAAGATCCGGAAGTTGGAATTGCTAAAAAAAAAGAGCAATTCTGGGGTCGTATTGCTCAAGTTTACAATGCTGATAAACCAAACTCTTATATGCCGGATAGATGTCCTCGGTCAATGGAGACTCGTATGCATCTCATCTTGAGTGCAACATCTAAGTTCAAGGCATGCATTCAACAAGTTGAATACACTAATCCAAGTGGCGCATCCGAAAGTGATATTGTAAGTTTACATTTTCATTTTAACCGTGAATTACCGCATTTCAAAATATTAAAATGTTTTATTGTTATTCAGATGAGTCGTGCAAAACAATTGATGACACTCGATCCCAAATATAATAAAGGATTCAAATTTGAGCATGTATGGGATCTTCTGAAAGATTTCGAGAAGTTCGAATGTAAATCACAGAAATCACGACCCGATGCATTTTCTTCCCAATCGGCCCCGGTCAAATACGCCGGTGCCGGATTCTCCCATAACACCCGATGCAGTTCCCTCATTTGCAATAAATTTAAATGATGACAGTGGAAGTGGTTCTGCATCTAAGCGCCCATTGGGAGTCAAAAAGTCAAAATTGAAGAAGAAAAAAGCTGAGGACTTTTCTGTTCCCGTAAACACATTATTGAAATCAAATCAAAAAATACAAACATTATTTGAGGGGTCAAATGTTAAAAATTTGGAATTACAAGAAAAGAGAAATAATGAAATAATTAGAGCAAATGACCTGATCCAAAAATTGCAAGAAATGGCACAATGGGAAGCTGATAATAAAATTTTAATGATGGATACATCGTCAATTCCCAACATGGCATCTCGCTTATACTTTGAGCAAGAACAAGCGAGGATTATTCAAAAAAGATCAAGCGTTCATCCCGGCAATGATTTCAACTTTGGAAGTTATTTTCCAGATATGGGAGGATCTGGATCTGGATTTGGATCGGGCTTAGGAGATTATTAATGTATAATTATTGTACTGCATCATTTAGTGTAATGTTATTGAATTTCTGTATTTTAATTTTAGTGTAATGTGTTTCAATTCTATATTAATGTAATATTTTTAATTATTTCAATTATTAAATATAATATATATATATATAAAAGAAAAACAGAAAATAAGGTTATAAGAAAAAAAAAAAGGGAAAAAGCATAATAGCGTTATCTACAGTGCCCCGCTACAAATGGCGGGGCACTATTCACTCCCCATCATTTTAGCGTCCCGTTTCCAGTTTTTCGTTCGCTGCTGGAGCAATTTTCAGCAGTGAAGTGGCATCTGACGCCAAATTAAAGCTGCTGCTGGAGATGCTCTTAGCACTGTAAAATGGCGGAAGACTTGTAAATAGTATGGACTAGTCTCCAACGCAAATCGTCAAACGCCCGACTTTACGGTATATTTTCCCTTAATGAACATTGTGTCGCTCTATAGGGCGATTGGTTGGGTATCTTAAATTCCCATTGATTGTGTCACTCTATAGGGCGATTGGTTAGTTATCTTAAATTCCCATTGAGAATCTTGAGTAGGAAATCGTACGTTCCTATATTTGGTTGAGAAATATATTACCAAGGAATGTTGGGTTCCAATCCTAGTGGGAATGTTGGTAAGTTTTGCTAGGAATGTGTTCCCGTATAAATGCCAGGTAATCTGAGATAATCAGACATCTTTTATTCTATTTTACATTAAATTGTCTTTAGGTAAATACCAGGGTATCCTCAGGCCACATTGGACCCAAGACTAATCGCTCGAGGATTTGCAAGGGCAATTAAGGGCGCCTCTCCCAAAGCAGATCTGCATACACAAGGCTCGAACCCGAGACATTGCTTAAGCGACTAGAGCCCTCATCCACTCAAGCCAATTACTGTTGGTTATATTAAATTGTCTTTTATACCCTTTATTTTATTTTATTTTACTTTTTTTCCAGGGGCAAAGGTGGGCCTAGCTATTTCATCCATAATAATGATGCAAATGGTATACACCATTTTTATCATCTCTTAAGACATCATAAATGCCCTCTGGGGGCCTAACAAGATATTCTTAAAATTTTAAAGCCATACATCAATCAATTTTAAAGCCCAACCCTTTTATTTATTTATTTATTTATTAAATTATTTAATTTTTTCTTTTTGTGTGATTGAATTTCTGAACACTTTCGAAGCACTTCACCGTATACAGTTTGCAATTTATATAAAATTGCAACAAACAAGTTTAGATTTTACTCATTCCAAGCTACATTAATCTTCCAAACGTGATGCAATATATGATGATTTACTTAATAAAAATTTACGGATGATGCAGAGGGATTTTATTATAGATAACGAAATATTGAATTGAAGGTGAAATAGGCTTCATGAGAACTACAAAATAATACTTTAAATTAAAGGCATTATGGTCTATTCATGTGATATAGGAATATGAGATTCTCAATGTAACCAAACGCAGTAATCTTAAAATACTGAAGAAAAAAAAAAGATTCTCAGCAATCTTATATTCTCAGCAATCACATTCCCATCGGAAATGTAAGATCTCTCCTACCAAACAGACCCTCAGTGTAACGCTGTTAATGGACGCTATTTTTTTTTCATTTTTTTAAAATCTTTAATAATTAATAATAATAAATATAATTAATTATGGAGTATTAATTTTTTAAAATATAATTAATATTAATATAATTAAACTGAAACATATACTTCTACATTGTAGTATTAATTAGAAAATAGAATTACATTACACTGTGTTCAAATTAAATAAATAGTAAAATGAGGGATTGAGGCTTAACCCAAGTAGTCAATCTCCCTGACTCCCAACTTTCAGGTTGAGGTATAAGCTGTTAAGCAAAAAAATAAATAAATAGTAAAAGGTCTTAAAATGGGATATTATTAAACAGATGAATAATTAGATCGTTGATGGTTGGAGATCAATAGTGAAAAATTATAAATTTAATTGAAAAATATAGTTAGAGTTAACTATAAAGTAGAGTTACGGTTAGAGATGGCCTTAGAAGTGGCGTTTATGGAAGAAGTTCAAAAGTTTAATTTATGCAGTGAAATTCTACCACATGCCACTGGTAGAATTATTTATATAAGAAATATAAAAATATATATATTAATATAATTATATCATATAATTGTAAACATAATTAATAAATTAATAATTATTTATGCCGTTTTGTAGTAGTACTGGTTGAGAAAAATCGAGTGCTGCTCAATTAATTAAGATTTAAGAATCATCTACTAGAATTAATTGTTACAATATTTTTAGTCGACAACTTGCATTCACTTTTTGTGAATATTTGCTCGACTTGAATGTTCAATTTGCAGGGAGCAAAGTTTGATGCATTTATTACATTTACATCATATACTAATCCATACTCGAATTGAGATTGTGTCACATTGGATAGGGAATCCCCAACCTAACAGTCGGAAGTTGAATTGAATACTTGGCCAAGTCATCATCCCGAACTCAAACATATAAACTCTAGTTGTTTTTTGAAATGTGATTTGTGAGATGAAATGATGTCATTATGTAATTATTAAGGGGCTCTATACTACTCCCTCCGTCCCATTAAAAGTGACCACTATTCCTTTTTGGGGTATCCCATTAAAAGTGGCCACTTTCCCTTTTAAGTAAATTAGATTAACATAAACATGATTAAAAACCCCACAATAATGACAATTGTACTTTCTGCACAAAGTCCCTATATATGTTTAACCATTAATATCTCAAAATGGGTATAAATAAAAATTGTATAAAATATATATTCTAAAACTATACGATTAGACGATTCCAACAAGATCACACTTGACTATTTTTGTCTTTCTACATCATTACGATAACATTAAGTCAAAGTTAAATAATAAATATGGTTAAAAGTCAAATGTAACCATTATAAATTAGATGGATGAATTAGTCAAATTTACTCACACCACTTTAACTACTAAATTCCACTACCTAAATTCCCGTACCCAAAAGAAATGGGTCACTTATATTGGGACGGAGGGAGTACTATAGTAGTACTAGCTAGTACATACTGCAGGTAAACTAGATGGGCCAACTAATGGGCTTTATCTACAATAGGCATCATACCTATATGGGCCTACACGAAATGGTCCATTTATCACCAAACTGTTTATTTATCTCGGAAACATCGGAGACCGAAAATGGATACTCATGGCTCTAATAGACTAATACCATGTCGGAAAGAAGATATGGACCTAAAGTTTCAACCTAAAACCAACCAGTTAGTAATGGGTAGAGTGGTAAATGTCCATATAAACAGGGGGATATCCCCACATATAGTAACAGATATGGGACATTGTAACAGTGAGGTTTGTTTACATTCTGTAAGGATGAAGAAACTCTAACAAGTGCTGTGGAAAGAATGAAGGAAAAGCTGGTGAAGAAGAGTTCCTGAATCCTGATGAATTCCCTGATGCAGGTGAAATTGGGCTGGGCTACTGTACAGTTTAGCAGACTGCCCAAAAGTTTCTGGGCCGGCCCAAAAATATATATGGGCTCTTTGTTTGATGGCTTTGAACATTGGTGTCTAACTGTATGAGTATGAGTAGTAATTTAGTATCATGCGAAATGAATAAAGAAAGCAATGATGTCTATCATTTAAGGGAATTTAAGAATATAGGGTGGGTGATCATTGTAGTTATTATTTTAATTATTATTAATTATAGGTTAACTATAGATAAGTATTGCAATAGTTCTTAGATTTATAATAATTACTCCTTGCAATTTTAGATTTATAATAATTTACCTCGAAATAGTTAAATACTTTTTCTGTTGTTAACATGGAACTTATCGAGCCAATTACAACTGGCCAACAATCATATTACTCTCTACTATACAAATTTGTGGACCAAATGCTTCAATGTTTATGACAGCGCATTTGGAAGGCTTGTTAAGGCCTAAGGGGTCAGGACAGTGAGGAACTGAGGATTGAGAAATTAATGATAATTTGGATAAGGTCTTAGGGTAAATAGCATGTATATGCTTAAATATTTTTGCATAATTAACTAATAAAAAATTATGGAAGGTTAGTTAAGTTTATTAATCTTTCAAAACTTTTAATTTTAGGGTTCGAATTCAAACTTTATAATTCTCAATTTTATTTTTCTAAGTAGACTTGCCCCTTGATATAGAATACTTGCAATGATATAAGCCCAACGTCATAGTTGCAGTAGTTTTTTGTGTTTTTTTTTTGTGTGTGTCTGTGTTTTTTTTTTCCTCCCTTGACTTTACCCCTGTGAATAAGTCGCACACATATTCTTAATTAATACTTCCTCCAGTTTCTGTGAAAGTGCAACATTCACCCAATGCACGCAGTCCAATGCATATTTTAAACCATCAATAACTTAAGTTCGGTATAAAAAAAAAATTTAAAAGTTTGATATTTAAAAACTACATGACGAGACGAATCCAACAAGATCTCACTTAACTATGTATTTTCTTATATAACTATGATAAAAATTAAAGTCAAAGTCGAACAATAAATAGTAGCAAATAGTGCTTTGTTGCACTATCAAAAAACGGAGGTATCATTATCACCTTCGGACATGTACTAGCAAAAACGTGACTATTTTCATTTGAGGTATACCGATTATACTCATGCCATAATGGGGATAAGGTTAATCACTCGATAATTTGGTGGATATTGAAGTGTTGTCTATCCCAAAATAGAATTCTACATACACAAAGGTTGGAACCTAAGACCTTTCCTTAAACTGGCAGAACCCCATACAACTCAGACCAATTGCGTTTGGTAAAAAAAGGGACTATTTGAATGTGTGTTTGGTAAAAAAAAAAATGAAGAAATTTGTACATTGTTGGAAATAATAATAATATGAAGTACTACAGTGATAAGTCCTTTTTTTTTTCGGAAAGCCGAAGCCAGTGAAAAAAGTATAAAGTAATAAAAGAAAAATAGAAAATAAAAGAAAGAGAAACAGACGCGAAGCTAGAATCTGGGGAACCACACACCAGCCGAATCAGCCGCCAATTCCCCTCTGACAAAATTCGGCGGGAAAGCCCAAGTAGTATAGAAATATTCTTTCAAAGTTCCATGCTTAGCCAAACTATCCGCGACTTAATTCTCTTCCCTAAGGATATGATGAATACAGTACCACTTGAAAAGAATTCTAAGTCTTTGATCTGTGTGAAAAGAGCAGCTTAGGGGTGAAACATATTGGGGATGTTTGGGAGTCAGCAGATTCGGAGAGAGAACTGTGATAGGATATGGTCTTCCAATATGCTATATGCTACCAAATATGCTGGCTCCCAAACATACTGCATTGTACTCCGTATGAATCAAGAGTGATAAGTCCTTTTGAGTATGGAACTGTTGGCCAAAATATAGTTCATTTTTTCAAAAAAACTAAATAAGGAGATTTTTTTTTTAAATATTTATGAGGCTCGAGAATAATTTTGAGGTGCCTGTGACTTTGTGGATAAATTTCACTCAAAATAATTTTCTACGTTCACAAATTCGAATGAAAAACTTTCTCAAGTAACGAAAACCCATAATCACTATAATTTATACTTCATCCATCCCACTAAAATGTGCTACTTACTAATGTCCCATTGCAAATGTTTTTTCTTTTTTTTTTTTAACAAATAGAAATAATTTCCCCTCCAATAATTATGTAGACTCCATCATATACTCACAAATTAACTTTACCTTAATTCTCGTGCACTACAGTAACAAGACAATTGTAACGAGACAGAGGAGTAGTTTATACTACTACTGTCTAAAGAGATAAATATTGGAAAGAAACCAATACGAGCACTCATTTCTCTACACAAATCAAAATATAGGTATTTTATTATTTGAATTTTAATCAAAATACATGTGCTTTTAAAACATTTTCAATCAAATTCCCCATATTATTCCTATCTACAGCCAGTGACTAGTGTAACATTGAACAAAATTTAAATCCTTTTTGTAAGTGAGTTACATATTTAAACCACTCTAAAATTGTTTAATTTGAATAATAACATACTTATACTCTTTTCGTCCAATTACATTTGTTCACTTTCTTCTTTAACACATACCTCAATGCATTTTTTTTAACTATTACTCCTTCCGTCCCACCACACTTGTCCTGTTTGACTTTTTTACACTGTTCATTGTTCAGCTTTGACTCAACTTTATTTCAAGTATATATTTAGAGAAAAATAGTCGAGTTGGGTCTTGTTAGAATCGTATGATTATATAGTTTTATAATATATATTTTGCATAATTTTTCATTGAACATATTTTGAGATATTAACAGTTGAAAAAGTGCATTGGATTGTGTGCAAAAGTGAAACAAGACAAGTTAAATGGGACGGAGGGAGTATTATGTTAATATATGTAAGTGAACATTTTATAAATTATTCGATTACAAGAATTTAATAAAAATTTTAATCGTCTATTTTTAATAATTATATCACTGAAATAATATTATACTAAAATTGATCATGACTAATGTAAGGGATGAATGAACTAACTGAAAATATTTAAGTAAAACCTATAAATTTAACTATATTTTTTATAAATATTTTCTAGTATTATTTAATTTAAGAAGAAACCATTTTTTTAAATAAATGAGCCGAAGCAGGAAAAAGAAACTATTTAAAATTTGATTATCATTATTGAATTAACAAACAGGATTCGGACCACCCCACATAACAAATTCAATTTATATTTCCCCCTAGAAAGATCCAATAAAAAAAACAAGGAAATGCAAAATATAATTAAATTTCAAAAAAAGTACCCACAGAAACGGAATCCAGATCGGACGACCGTACATGAGCGTCAACTGCGTGAAGTCCCCGCCATCCAACGGCTGATAATCACAAGGCAACCGTCCATCCAACGGTCCACGTGGTCCCAATCCACGTTGCTTTTGTCCCCCTATATAAACCCACATTCCCCACAAGACTCACCCAATCGCTCTCCGCTCTCTCTATAATAGATTTCCCACTTTCTTCCTTGTACACTACTCCCACTGTACCCCCTTCACCCCCAAAAATTTTCAAATTCCGGCTATTTTCCCAATTCCCACCGCTGCCGGCGACCCGTCGGAGATGAAACCGGCGTCTGAGTACATGATAAGGTTGTCCAGGTACAGAGCGCAAGCGAAGATCGACGGCTGAGAGCTTTTGGAGCAAAAATGGACGGTCAGAGAAGTTCCCCCAAGCTCACCAGGACAAACTCCTCGCTGCTCCGGTCGTCCCCGACGATCCGGTCTTCAATCCACAGCTTATCCTCCGTCACCGAAATCTCCTCGGATCAGGACCTCGAGGAGCAGAAGCCTCACAGTAAACCGGCCGCGGTTCGATCGGGTGGTTTGTCGCGTTTGGCGCCGGCTATCGTTGTCGTCTTCTTCTTGGTTTACAGTCTTTTTGCTTTCTTTAGTAGGGATGATCTTTCAACCTCGGAGAGTTTTCTGTTAGCCCTAATTTTCGTAGCGATTGTGCTGTTTTTCGTCTCGAGGAATATGGATTTAGTGAGCAGGAATTTTAGCTTTTGCAAGCATGTGTGTGATGAGTATGTCGAAAAAATTGGGGGTTTTTTGGTTTCCCCCTAGAACTGATTCAACGCCTGTGGAATGGTACATTGGGGAGTCTAATTTGGGGAAAATGGAAAGAAAGGGTAAAGGAGAAGAGGAGGGTGGGTTTAAGAAGATTGTTAGGGAAGGTGTGGAGTTTTACAATAATGGGGACTTTTATGAAGGTGAATTTCACAAAGGGAGGTGCAATGGGAGTGGGGTGTACAATTATTTCGGGAACGGGAGGTATGAGGGGGACTGGATTGATGGGAAATATGATGGGTATGGGATCGAGAGCTGGTCGAAGGGGAGCAGATACCGGGGGCAGTATAGGCAGGGCTTGAGGCATGGGTATGGCGTTTATAAGTTCTATACAGGGGACATGTATGCAGGGGAGTGGTGTAATGGGCAGAGTCATGGTGTTGGTGTTCAGACTTGTGTGGATGGGAGCTGCTACATTGGAGAGTTCAAGTGTGGGGTTAAGCATGGCTTCGGATGTTACCATTTCAGGTGATGAATTGATTTGATTTTCTTGGAAGTGCCTTATCTTTTGGTGCTTCTTTGTTTGGTTGCTTGATGTTTAATTGTTTGTTGAGGCAATTCATTTGATTTGGTGGTGCTTAATTTTGTTTGTTGGATATTACATATGATGATACTTGCTTAGATTTTGAATGCCCAACTAATTCAGCCTTTTTTTTTTTTTTTTTTTTCTGTTTGGTTGTTTACTTCCTCCTGGGTAGTATGAACTATGAAGTGATCTTTGGATTTGGTTGTCTTGCCGTGCCCGTTAATGGATCTTGTTGAGGAGTAGCTTCTGAGATACTAATGATGCTTGATAATGTAATAGGAATGGAGACAGATATGCTGGGGAGTATTTTGGGGATAAAATCCATGGCTTTGGTGTCTATCACTTTGCCAACGGTCATTACTACGAAGGGTCGTGGCATGAAGGGCGAAAGCAAGGCTATGGTATGTACACTTTCCGGAATGGCCAGACAAGATGTGGTGAATGGGATGGCGGCAACCTCAAGACACGGATTGTCCCCCCTCTTACCGATGCAGTTCTTCGAGCAGTTCAGGTGACAACTACGACGATCCCTCCCAACACATCAAATACATTAGCCCTATATCATATCCACATATCTGTCTCACTCTTGTTTACCTCTTTTGACGGCTTTACCTTATGCAGTCGGCTAGAAAAACTGCAGAAAATGCGATTCGCCTCCGCCGTGTGGACGAACAGGTCAACAAGGCTGTATTGGCCGCAAACAGGTCAACCACTGCGGCAAGAGTCGCTGCTGTCAAAGCTGTTCAAAATAGGATCGATGGGAAATTTTTCGACACTAACCTTTGATATAATATTAATGCTATGGTAAAAAAAATGTAAATCTACTAGATTCCAATAGCGAGGAAACAAACCGGGTGCCCGCCCCGGTGAGCTAAAATGCAGCAACCCGGCGGTGGGCTCACAGAGTATGTCAAGACTTTCTTGACCATTTTACAACTTGTACATATACTTCCCAAGTTGAAATGAAAATTCAGCAAGAACCTGCTTGTATGTATGCCAGTCCCACTCCCCCCCCCCCCTCCCCTCCCTCTTGCATCATGCATATTGCTTTTTGGTGGGGTTTGTTTAACTATTAGGTAGTTATGTCATTGCTCTCTGCTTAGCAATAATGCGACCAAAAACATTATGATTCCAGCCTGTTTCTCTGCATGATGTCTTATTATTACATTAAGGGCCTTGTATTAATGTTTTGGTACTGCATATTTGGTGAGGATCAGATGCTTCAATAGGTATCAGACCATGTGTAATTAATTTCTTGTATAGAATATGGGATGATGAACAATTCTATTACATATGTATAAAGTGGACTGTATGCAGTATCGAGTAGGTTGTGGTATATGAGTATATGACCATGGGGATGGGATGGACCTTTCGATCCAATATAATGTTGGTTCAATTATTGTTGAGGACATGTCCTTTTATTATTGCAGCCTGCTTTTATATATTCGCGGTTGATTTTGCCATCCACAAAATATATCTTTCTTTTCCATTTTATTGCCCTAGTTTTCCCTCTGCAGAAAATGTACCATGTCTTGCTAGATTTGTCATACTCACAGAATGGAAGATTCTAAGCAAGCAAAGTTGCTTTCAGATAGATGTGTTTTAATTTACCCATGCCCTCTTCACACATTTTGGTCCATACCATCATTGTTTAGGATTCCCCTCATTTCCATCAACCCCACAAATTAGGGTTTTGTGTTTTGATATTTCTTTTTCATGAATCCCATCATTTTTGCAAATCACAGATTCTCTCATCTTTAGATTTTTTTCTTTTCATGAATCCCATCGTTTAGAAACCACAGATTCTCTTTCATTATGGTGAGTTCATGTTCCAAATGGTGCCATGCACACCATGTTTCTTCAAGGATGATTTTATTTATTTATTTATTTTTATTTTCATACTTGATTCTAATAACTTGAGTTAAAATAATACAGTACTTCTGAGATTGTGTGTTAAGTCAACTCTGGAGTACATGGATGCAATAATCTATTTAAAAATTATATAAAATTGAAATAAAAATTAAGAGTTTGATCAAACACAAACAACTTGGTCCAGCTCTCCAGCTCAACTCAATTTCTTTGTGATTTCTCTGTTCTTAAAAAAAAAACCTAAAACAAATCATATTCTTCATTTTGTCACCAAAAAAATCATATTCTTCATTTCACTAAACTGGCAACAACACCCGGGAAGACTTAGCCCAGTGTTCATGTCCTCTGACTTCTCCAACCTTATAGTTAGGGGTTTGATTCCCGCCCGGCCCATTATTCCTTCCTTTTATTCCATTATAATTTGTGTGGCTTGGGCTCCCAGACACATTTGCCCATGAGTATACCCCACCCCCCACAGTGAAATTTATTTTTTATTCTTGAAAAAAAAAAAAAGGAAAGAAAATCTCACGCACAGCTTTTTTCTATCTTCCCTTATTTATTTTTCCATTGTTGAATGCATGCATCATCCTATCTTTTGAAGTAGGGGAAAAGGCTTATTGAAGCTTTTCTTCTCTTCATGCTACTTTGCTTTCCAATTTTCTAATTAAAGGCTGCTTATATTCTCTCTTTCCTCTCTTTTATTTACTTTACTCACAGTCACACACATACACCAGATTCAAATCTCTTAGGGTAGCTAAATTAATTACTAATATTTTTCAATCCAATTGATCAGTTCCCACATGACAACACATCAGCACCAAACCCTAATTAACCAGTAAAGCACTGTTTAATTAATTGCATTGTTTCTTTGATCCTTAAAATATTTATTAAACATATATGCATACTAATTTATTTGTCTTTTTGACTCTTGCTTTTGCTTCAAATATAAAGCCTGACATTGCACACCAATTATGACATTAGTACATTACAAGAATAAGGATTAAGTAATCAAAATGGAAATTTGGTAGAGACTATAGAGAGCTTTTTTTTTTTGGAAGTGATATCTAATCTAACCTAAATATACTCAAATAGTGGAAATGGTATATCTTCAAATTTAAAGAAAGAATTTTTGTTTTCAAATTTAATGAAGGGAAAGCGTTGGTTGAAATCTTTCTGTTCTCCACTTTTTTCTTATTTTCATATCTTATCTTGTCATATATTGGCATGTCTCATCATGTCAATAGGTATATATAGACATTAATTTAATTATATAGTAGTAAGTAGTAAAAATTTAAAATGAAAATATTGAAAATTTTGAGCATTATGATATTCCAAAGCGTGGGGCAACTTGCCTTACTTTCTAACAAAAATAATCTTTAAAAAATCAAATTAAAGGGGCTAACAACTAAAGGCTAGTCTATTTTGACACAAAAAGGCACCAAAATTTGAAACCTTTATTTAGAATCTATGAAACCCAAATAACATAAGTTTGGCTGGCTATTATAGGCTATACACACTGACATTTTATAGTTAAAGGGTTTGTTTAGCATAGAGATTTGAAAGTGCTTCAATTAATGCATAGGAGCTATGCATTAGTATTATATTAATAACCCAAAATTAATAAATTAATTGATGTTTGTTGTAGTACTTCTACATTGTAATTGATGTAATAATGCAGGGAATTGGAATCTTGATATTTGTAATTAACTACTACTACAATGTCTTGTCCCTACTTATCCATATGGCTTTGGAATTCTTTTTTATTTTATTCATATGAATATGAATGAATGAATGATATGACATGTGAGGTTACTACCACTAAGGTTTCTTTTAAAGAGGACATCAATTATTACACTTTCCGATTTTCTTTTATAGCCAACAAAATGATTGAATATTTTGGACTTGTAGTATATTGCAATCTGACAAATTTAGGCTACAATCCATTCATTTATTTTTATTTTATTTTTTATACTTTTTTTTAAATATAAAATATAGAATGTGACACTAATTTCCTTCCATTATTGCTGTATACCCCCAACAGAAATTTCAAAAATTGCTAATGTATTACTTTTTTCGAATTGAAACACAACAAAGAAATGTATGCTTGTTTTAAAGCAATTGTATATTTAGTAATCAAGCTCAGTGCTTTGATTAAAATTCAAAACCATATGTGTAGTGTCACAATTCATTATTATTCAGAGTTAATTTGACTGATCCAACTAAGTCAATCTTCAACTACTTTGTTCAAGTTGAATCTACCATTAATACATTATGCAAATTATTGATGTCAGATTACGCAGACAACTACATCCACAAGTGGACATTCGATCGGGCTCACTTTTTCCGATTTTCAATCATGAATTTGGATAATGATACTATTATCTTAGTTTTTTTTTTTAAAAAAAAAAAAAATATTAATTGACCCTTTTTTATATTTTTTTAAATAAAATATTACTTTCATCCCACTTTCCCTTACATTTCACTATTTTTCCTGCTTGTTCATCAGTTTATTTTAACCAATATGAAAATATTATAAATTGAAACATCCCAAAAATAAATACCCGATTATTCAACAAAACTTAAAAGAGATAATAATAATAATAATAATAATAATAATAATAATAATAATCAAATGTTTCCTTTTTTTTAAAAAAAAAAAAAAAGAAGAACGACCTTATATCCTAAGCCCCTGGACGAACCACACCGCTGCGGGTAATAAACTAAGCCCTTACCAAAAATTTCGTGAATCGTCACAACATTCAAATTTCAATTTCAGTATCCGGCGGCCAACTATCTAATATTCTTCTATTATTCGCTTTTGTGAAGGTAATGTGACTTTTTGTATTAATATACATACTGCGGGAGAATACGGCCGATCGTTTGTACAGATTAAATACAATGATAATATTACAATTTCGATAATTTAATCACGTTTCAAGACGCAAATAAGTATATTCACTTTAGTGAAGCAAGACTATTCATTTCAATGACACACAGCGGCCCAACTCCCACTCCCAACCTATACCAAAATGTTGAAATCACAAGTTAATTATGGCATATATATTGACTATTCTTTGACATCAAATTATTAATTTTGTCAAGGTAATTAAGTCACCAAATCCAGTCTCATTCATTGACATTAATGCATTATGCACAGCACAGACGGTGTTACTATATACTTCCTCCGTTCTCATATAATTGTTCCATTTGCATAGTAGTTACTATTCATTGAATAACTTTGATCAATTTTTTTGGCATAGTTATATAAGATAAAACATGGTCAAGTGAGATCTTGTTAGATTCGTCTTATCACGTAGTTTTATAATATAATTTTTTTATAATTTTTACTTATATATACTTTGAGTTATTGACATCTAAAAATGTGTCTTGGATTGCGTGAAATGCATGATGGGAGCAATTATATGAGAACAGAGGAAGTAGTATATACTTGAGATTTTTGAAAATTTGAAATGGGGTATATATGAACTGTGAACTTTGAGCGAGGGATAACTAGAATTGGGTCCCAAATGGATTTTTTGGGTGGATGTCTAGATCACCTACATTCTAACCAGTTAATGCATCAATATATAGTTATAATTTTCAAAGGCAATATTATACTTCCGCAGTTCCTAATTAATTGACACGCTGTTAATTGAGTAACTTTGATTTAATTTTTCATACAATTATATAAGATAAAATATAGTCAATTGAGATCTTGTTGGATTCGTCTAATCGCATAGATTTAGAATATCAGATTTTTATAATTTTTACTCGTATGCAATTTTGAGTTATGAATGATTAAAAATATGTATTGGATTGCGTGCAATGTGGGTCCGCGGCAATTAAAAAATGAACGGATAAAGTGTATATATATATTTTATTGATTCGGGTTTGTAAATGCTTTTGGAAGAGGTATTGATTCGGGGTTCCCAACTTTTAATCTTTTCAATTCCTATCTCTAAACATCATTACTCAAAACTACCTTCTTTAAATTATTTTTTTCACTATTAACTCAAAACTCTAAACTCAAAATTCGACATTTCAAACTCTAAATATTTCCAAACTGGTTTTGAACTTGAGATAGGTTTGGCTTGCCTCATTTAACAGCTCAAATTGCCCATATTTTTTGCTTTAAAAACAATAACCATATTCATATTTTAACCACTAATTAAGACACCATTTGAAGGATTGTGATTTCCTTCTTTTAACATCAAGAATGAATAGTAAGTAGCATTGGTGTCATGAAGTGGATTGGTCATTATTGGTTAGGGATGACAATGGGTACGGGTCAGAACCGAGAACCGAGAAAGATCCGAGCCTGGGTCGGATCTTGGGTCTTACAAAAATGGACCTCCCTAAGGATGGCAATGGGTTCGGATCCGAACCGGAACCGAACCCAACCCGAGCCTACAATGAATTAACGCCCCCACCTAAAATGAATTAAAATAACCACACAAAAAACACTAGTAGTAACATTATTACATCTCTAATCTGACTTTGTGTGTCACTTCAAATTTATTAATTGGATCTACTACATGAGCTTGAGCTATACATACATATATAGACAGTGTACTGTGTACCAGAATGGTGATGATTTGCAAAGTGTAACATAGAGAGTTGACCAAAAACAAAAACGTACATGGGACATAATTGTGGCACTTCAATTTTTTGTGAAATGTTTTGCATCAAGCATGGGGTGTAGATTAGTTACCATTTTTGTCACAAGTTTTTAATGGGCACACTGTCACTCACTCACTGCCTTATTCTGCTCCCCCCCATGTGATTCACTGATTGACTGATGCTCCTCGGCAGCTCCTGCTGTCATGTAATGTTGTACCACTCTGTAGTCTGCATCTGTACATCCTTTTTTCTACTTTACACAAATTGGACCAATGCCCCGCGGCCTATATTAGGATAATTGGGCTGGGTTGTTATTTAATGGGTATCATTATTGGGCTTTCTAATCAACAGGATTTGTAAATGGGCCAGCCCAATAACTACCTGGTTTTTAACATGTCTTGATTGAGTTTGTTAAATAAACAGTACTCCCTCCGTCCCATTAAAAGTGGCAACTTTCTTTTGGGCACGGGAATTTAGGTTGTGGTGTTTAGTAGTTAAAGTAGTGTGAGTAAATTTGACTAATCCATCCATCTAATTTATAATTGTTACATTTGACTTTTAACCATATTTATTATTTAACTTTTACTCTTTTTTTTTGAGGGAAAAACTTTCTTTATTAAAACAAGATATCCATCATAGCACAATTACAAAAACACACAGTTGCTTCTCTTGTCACAACCCACTCACATCCCTTAATAGCTAAACCAGAACCGAAACTCAAGCTACAAAACGAGGCCCTTATACAACTCAGTTATAATACCAGCAACCTCTACAACCTACATACCAGCGCACAACAGACGTTCGCCACAAGCAAAGTATTATACAAGTTTATAACCAAGCTTCAATACGCTCCATACCTGCTGCTCCTCTTCTGGCCCAGAAATCAGCAAGGGCATTCCTCTCCCTAAGTATATGCTGCAGCTTCACAACCCCTTCGCAGTTGAAGACAGCCAAGACAGGTACCAAGTATTTGTGTAGTCTCCATGGTGTTTTTATCGGCTCCTTTAACCAAGTCACAACATTTCGGGAGTCACTCTCAAAAATTATTTTTGGGATCGGGAAACCGTAGTCACCAACAATTGCCTCACACACCCTCGAAATTGCAATCATTTCTGCCTCATTAAAATCCTTGTAACCAATGTTATCGGATAGAATGAAGATTACATTACCACTTGCATCTCTAATAACGCCGCCAACACCCACAGGCCCCGGGTTTCCCATCGATGAACCATCTGTGTTCACTTTCCACCAACCTTGTTCCGGCTTCTCCCATTCCAGGTTGCTACGTTGTCTGATGGGCTCTCTGCCATTCCAGTTAGCCAAAACCCTAGGTACCGCCTCATTCAACATGTAAGAGTTTATATGCCCCTCACCCGATACTGCTCGCCCCCACAAACCCACCCTCCACTTAATTTGTTCCACTGCAATATTCCTATCAAAACACCCACCCTTAAAAATCAAATCATTGCGTATCTTCCACAGAGTCCAAAAGATGGCCAAACCCGACAGCAACCATGCCATCCTACTCCATTGTTTAATTGGCATATCAAACCATCCAACCAACACCTCAACAGCCTTTCCTGGCACCACCTAGCAAGCCCCAAACATTTCAAAGCAAAATACCAAAGATCACATACCTTATTACATTTGCAAAATATATGATCAGTTGTCTCTGGTTCCACTCCACAGAAGGGGCATGTCACATCTGGTATTTGAATACCTCTCTTAAGCAGTGTTCCTCTAACCGGGAGACCGTCGTGAAAGACCTTCCACATCAACAACTTCACTTTCATCGGACAACTCACTTGCCACACCTTACTCCAAAATCCTCTTATTTAACTTTGACTTAATGTTATCGTAATGATGTAGAAAGAAAAAAATAGTCAAGTGTGGTCTTGTTGGAATCGTCTAATTGGATAGTTTTAAGATATATATTTTATATAATTTTTATTTATACCCATTTTGAGATATTAATGGTTAAACATATATAGGGACTTTGTGCAGAAAATACAATTGTCATTATTGTAAAGTTTTTAATAATGCTTATGTTAATCTAATTTGCTTAAAAGGGAAAGTGGTCACTTTTAATGGGACACCCCAAAAAGGAATAGTGGTCACTTTTAATGGGACGGAGGGAGTACTATACTTAACATTTTTTTATTTTTTTTTGTTATTTTTATTTTATTTTTATGTTTTTCTAACTCAATAGATTTATTACATATGAGAAAATTTTAAATCTTATTGAATTTATTTACGGGCTCGTATAATTTCATTTCATTGTATAAAAGACTATATAACAGCCAATTGCCGAGGCAAGCAAGACTTATTTTCTAATTGAGCTTTCATATACTCCCTTCATTTCAAAATAAGTGTAATACTTCATGTTTTCACGTAATTCAATACACATTTTTAACGCCTAATATCTCAAATTATATAAAAGTAAAAATTTGATATATATATATATATATATATATATATATATATATATCTTCTACTATATAAGAACGGTAGGGAAAAAAATCGGCCAAAGTGAATTGCATTATTGGTCGTTCGAGCCTGAATTGAATTGGAATTGTGACCCTCGATCAAATCTTTTCTGCGCCCCACTTGCATCTCTCTTCTTCTTCTTGTGGAAAGCCTTGGTTCTCTCGTCTGACCCGACGCCTCGGTTCTTCTTGCCGAAAGCACTTCTAGTAGAAATTAGGTGTTTGTTTTGGCTTTTAAGAAAAAATAAAAGCATCTCGAAAAGCAAAAAAAAGTGCTTCTAGGAGAAGCACCCTCTCCAAAAGCAGAAGGCAAAAGCACCTCGTAAAATATGCAATGACTTAAATATACCCCAACTATTTAATATATATTACACTAAATATATCTTATTATCATATTAAGTAGCACGTCCTTTTTGGTAATTACTACATTCCAAAAGCATTTTTCATTTTTATTCATCCAAACATATTTCTTAGAAAAAGCTGTTTTTTCAAGCATTTCATTCAAACACAAAAGTACATGCTTTTGCTTTTGACTTCTACTTCTGCTTCTATTTTTGGCTTCTGCTTTTTTCAAAAGTCAATCCAAACGGGCTCTTAGTAGAAAATTGGAGAAAAATGACATCAATGTCAATGTCTTGTTGAATTTCCTAAAACGTTGTTGAAACAACAACTTTGTGAATTGAACAATGCATGGGCATGGCAATGATGAAGTGGGTGGCTATCTTCAGTCTTTCACTGCTCCTGAGAACTAGATTCCTGTTAAGAGATTTTAATGTCTTATTATTATTTTTGATGAGTCATTGAAGGCCTGGAAATGGGTGGTGGAAGCCAATGCCACACAAATTACAAAGAGGAATAAAAGGGAGGGATAGGGGGCCGGTGGGGATCGAACCTCCAACCTTCTTTTAATGTCTTGTTTAAAATATCATTTTCTTGCCTAAATTGGATTTATGCTTTTCTTTGTATTAAAAAGGGTATATGTTTAAGGTTGCCAAGAAATGAAAGGAAGAATGAGTGTTGCCATTTCCAGAAGGCATTCCATTCTTCACCTTGTCTCCATTAGAAAAGACTACATTCATTCATGTAAACATACATACATATAGATATTGGAAATTTGCTTCTTTTTTCATCCCAATCTTTTGCTGGAAAAAGTTTGTACAATTTGGTGATCGAGTCTCACAATTGTCGAGAATCATGTCGTCTGTGAGCCCTCCAGATTCCCCATCCAACGGCTCCAGACGCTTCAATCTCTACTGGTGCTACCAGTGCCATCGGACGGTCAGAATTGCGCCCGACGGCCCGTCGGACGCCGCCGTCGTTTGCCCGCGCTGCTCGGGTGAGTTCCTCTATGAAATCGACACGGCGAGGCCCCGCCCCGTCGTCGAATTCACGGCCTTCGATCCTTCGCCGGAGGCCAGAATTCTCGAAGCCCTAGCCCTGATGCTCGATCCGCGCAGGACCAACGCCGACGGAGACGACTGGCGTCGCTCCTCCGGGAGGGGAAGCCACCGCCACCGGCAGGAGTTGGAGGAGGAGGAGGAGGAGCCTAGAAATCGGCGCTGGTTCCGGTCAAGGAGGCGGAACCGAATTTACGACGTCGATGACGACGACTGGAGCCCGGAGCCCGGGATTCTGGCCCGGCCCAGGACGTGGATCATTCTTCGGCCCGCGGGCCGTATTCCTGAAGGCTTGAATTTGCCGGGGGAGAGGATGGGACCGCCGGGGCTGGACCCCGGGAACTTCTTCGCAGGTCCGAGACTGCAGGAGCTCATCGAGGAACTGACTCAGAACGACAGACCTGGCCCGCCGCCGGCGCCCGAATCGACGATCGGCGCGATCCCGACGGTGAAAATCGCGCCGAATCATTTGGAGATGGATACGGAGTGTCCGGTGTGCAAAGAAGAGTTCAAATTAGGGATGGAGGTCCGGGAGCTTCCATGCAATCACGTCTACCATTCAGATTGCTTAGTTCCATGGCTGAGGCTCCACAATTCCTGCCCCGTCTGCCGCCACGAAATTCCGGTCGTTGGGGGAATCGAGACCGACGAGTCTATTAGCGACGACGGCAGCCGACGGCGGTGCTGGCGGCGGCTGAGGCAGCAGTTGGCGAATTTGTGGCCCTTCAGATCAAGATACCGGCCACTGCAACCACACGGCAGCAGCGACGGCGACGGCGGCAGCGACGGCGTGACTTCTCTGCATCGCCGTGGTAAGAACCGGCCAACTTATTTAAATGAGCACTAGTATTTCTTCCAAATTTTTTAATAATGTAATTAATACAGTACATTACTAAGTTGCAAGAATAAAAGAAAATGAATCATGCAAAATAAAAATAAAAAAATAAAATAAAAAATAAAACAAAAAAGTATGATTCTGTTTGACTGTGTTTCAGGAGCTGAATCATGGAGGTGTACTGTTCTTTAAACCGCATTGCTGCAGCTAACAATGTTGTACAAGTAACACGACATTGCAAATTTGCAATTATTGGTTTCATAATTATATATCCAGTTAGTTAAATTACGTACCCTTTGAAAGTGTTTAATTTGATTCCCGGCACATGTTGTCACGTTTCAAATCTTACCATGCATTATTGTCGTATTCACTTTGTATATGGTTCTGTGTATGTTTTTCTTGATACAAAAAACTACTTGAGGTGGCCTTGAGAATTGAGATGGGAAGATAAGAAAGAAATCAAATGGAGAAATGAGAATCAATTGTTGCCACGAACAGAATTCTTTTTCCTTCTCATTGGAATGGATGGTCTCTATGATGTACTTCCTCAGATGTTTTTTTGTTAGCTACGTTTAACAAATGGTTACTGTTCACTCATATGATTTGACTGAAAGTTTTATCAACAAATTTATATATAGCCAAGTGTGATCTTGTTAGATTCATCTCGTCTTGTAGCTTTTAAATAACGGAAACGGGGAGCCGAGCTCATCCAATGAGGAGGAATATTCAATCCAGGGGCATGAATCTGACCACCATTGAAACCTGAGGCAAAAATAGGACAGGTCTGCTGTCTCCAGCCCCCAATACTTCAGGTGAGTCATGGTTTTTCGGCAGCTGAATCATGGAGTTGTACTGTTCAATAAAGCACGCTGCTGCGGCAGCACCAAGCCACCAATGCTCAGGACCATAAAAATAAAACTTACAACCGTTGTTTATTTATCAGTTACCAGTTACCAGTTACAACATTCAACTCAAGCCACAAATCATCATCATCATCATAATATAATAGCAATAATGGCAATGGCTCAAACACTTGTAAACTATGAAAATTGGAAAGGGCCCTGGGGTTTTACAGAGGTATTACATGTAACAATTGCAATCAAATAATATTAATGGATATCCAGTCAAATTGTGTCCTTTCAATATTGCGTTCCAATACATGTTCATAATTCTACATTCTCCTTGGCTGATGTTGAATGCCTGCACTGAAGCCTTCTGTGTATGCTGTGTTCTTGAATATAGTCTGCAACCATTGCAAATAAATCATAAACAGATTATTAGGTAAACCGTTCGATAATAGTAAAAATTAAAAACTAAAAAACCATCTGAGGAATCTTTTCATGTTTATGAGGTTTCAAGCATTCAGTTTCGGTCAAGGCTAAGTAAGAATCATTGATGGTTTCATGCAACTTTTCGAATTATACATATAGCAACTCGCGACAAAACATGTAAATCGTGTAGGGTAGACTTAGTTTCTCACAGCAATATTCTTCAACTCCAACCCGAGTTGTTTGCTTATACTATTAGAAACCGTTGTAGTAAGTTGTTCTCGATGTTTCTCTCCGTTCTCCTCTTTAATCTGCATCATAAAGATGATTCAGCTACACATTCTGGAGAAACTAATAAATAATTGATAATAAATGAGTTACTGACATCAGAGAGGACTATGGATGCCATCTTTTCTAAAATTTCTTCCACAAATTTGTCAGGATCAGCAAAGCAGACTGAGGAGTTCACTGCCCCAGGTAATTTCCCTTTTGGAGGAGGGTTGGGTGATTTTACTGGTTTGGCTGCTAATAAAATCAGTAATTATGTTAAAGACATGTCATCCTTCACAAAATCTCATTGACTTATGCATAAATGATTAAAAAAATAAACAAACAAAAAATTAAATACATGTCCCTCCACTCGGAACAGCGTAAAATGAATGGACATGATATGCGAGGTACACAGCATACTAAACCAGGTCAGATTACAATAAACATGAGTGGAGCTCACTTGGAACTCAACCATCCAATGAAATCAAACTGCAGTACGCTGTACACCTCAACAGTGCAACAACAATTCAACGCATACATGGATATATGATGTTAAAAACGGCAACTTTACCTGGAACAACCTTTGGTAGGTTATTTGAAGGGATGTTGTTCTTCTCAGGAGCTTGAGAAGATCCCTGTTTTTCTGGGGGATCAGTTGCACCCAGTGCATCAGATGGAACAAGTGCAGCCAAATCTGGAGGGTGGTCCTTGCCTACTGGAGGGTTAGCCTGTAAAGTAAAATAAAAAAGATATGTCAACATATATGGGAAGAATAAAAATCATATTTGCTACCAACTGATTTCAATATTACCTCCAGGTCAACATAGGAAGGGGTTTTTCCAATTGAATTTAGAAATTTGTTGAGACCCTGGGCATTAAGAGCTGTAGGCAATCATAATTATATCAGAAATTTTGACAATATACGGCCAGCTGATTTTGAAAGTGTTAGTTAACCAACCCAGTTAACATAACCATGCCACGGGAATGGTAACCCGAGTCTGACACTTTGTTGCAATAAGTTACATTAATTACCAATAGTCATGTCATTAGATAACGGGTGGAAGAAGCAGCTCTCTTTGCTCTTAAATCCTTGATCTAATAATAACGAGACATGCCTACATGAATGCAAGAACAAATTTGAGCACAGATCTCCATGCCAGAAAAATAGAAGCATATAGCACAAATGTCACAAGCAATTAGCTCAAATAACAAAAATACATACCTTGCTGATTCATTCACGATCGCAAAAGGAGTAACACAGCCAAGGGGAACCTTCAATAACATCAGGCAAAGACCATTCAAGACAATGACAACAATATAAGGTGCTTAAATGCAATATGACTGTAAGCTAGCACACAGTGTAACAATGCAATATAAAACATATATAAACTTGCACACTGCACACACCTGAAGAATTTCTGCAAGTGCATCTTCCGGAGCCATTCTTAAACCTCCTTTTCCCAAACCAAGTCTTTGAGATAGAACTACGAATCAATATGGGAGATGCCAAGAAGTTACGGCTCAATGTTTTGCCTTTGCCCAAACTAGAGAATTAAGAAAATACATGTATACCTTTCAGATCTACTTTTGTTTCCGCCAAAGCTGAAACAATATAGTATCTCTGCTTCTTATCCTGACATAGAACGACGGGCAAGCATGCACAGTCAAATTTTAAGGAGAAATATACAACAAAAAAGTGATAGCAACTCAAAGAATATGCTGATCATGTTACCTTCAAGAAAAGATTTTTGCTCAATGCACCTCTCAAATGCCCAACATGCTGCGCCTGATGCCAAAGAATACATCACTTTAAAATCGGGCAAATATGAAATCCATAGAAAAAGAACACCACTACCTGAGCTTCAACTGTCAAAACAACTGGATGTTCGCATTGTTGAAAACCTATTTCAAGCTCCTGAGGAGTCAAAAGTCAGTAAAGAGATTAATGATTTAAAACAAAAACTAAGCAGCACCTACAAGAAAACCATCACTCCACAATTGATTTCACTTCAAATACAATCACACAGGTAGAAAGATCATGGACAAGGTGCCCTATGAGTGGAAATTAAAGTATCTTCCAGAAAACGTTCAATTGTGTACCAAATGCACAATTTTGTAATGATGAATGACCTCTACGCTCACACAAACTAATAAGAACAAATTTTAGATAGAATTCCAACACTATATCCATCTTAAAATAGATTAAAATTAATTTCCACCAAGTACCAAATACACGAGCTGATTTGCCCTAAAACACACTCCTGGACTCTTTCATGCACAACAAGGACACCCCAGTCTCAAACTATCCAAAACTGCGCCGTGAACTCGCCCAGTCAACTCATGCCTCATGGACAGGATTTCCAACAAATTCATGGCTCTAATACCTTTCGTTCAACAATTAGCATTCAATTTAACGACAAAAATGAAACCAAAAACCGAATAAAGTAACCTGTAGCCGAGCAAGAATCTGCTCCTTCGTTACACCCATCGCTGTTGCCCAGAATGGCCGCCGGTCAGATTTTCTGCCCCCGCTTTCGGAATCGAACTGCGGAAGCGATATTCTGAAGGGAGGGCTTTGAATCGAGTCGAAGCTCCAACAAAGTACTGTAGTTCCTTGAAAGTTTCGGCCCAATAGGCCCATTTGATGAAAGATAATGTAATTATTGGGCCTGTATGAATTTAACTTGTAGTAATCAGGGCCTCAAGTCTTCTCAATAATGGTCTAATTTTCCAAATCCACTGAGGCTACAGAGCGTGTGAATTGGATCCGTTCAGATTGGAAATTGGGTGCAAATTGAACTACATTTATTTTCAATTTGAAATAATTCCATTTATTCTTCTCAATAATTAAGTTTTTTTTAAAAAAAAAAAAACAAAAATGGAGGGAGTATATTTTTTGGTGTGTACCGGGTATCCTCGAGCCACATTGGGCTTAATACTAATCCCTCGAACCCGAAACCTTTGCTTAAGCTGTCAGATACCCATACCACTCAAGCCAACTGCTTTTGATTTCAATCAAATACAGTATATTGATAATTAATTCGCTGAAATTCGAATTATTTTAATTATTTAAATATACTTATTACTATATCAAATTAGTTTGCAGTATTAATTATTGTATAAATATATTAGGAATGAGGACTTGGCATTGTAGTCAAACCCCCATACTTCCAACCTTCAAGTTGGAGGTTTGATTCTGCACCCGCCCCTATCCCTCTTTACCACAGCTAAGAAATTGATGGTAGGAACTCATACCACACGTAAATCAATTTTTCTTTTTTTTCTTTTTTTGCTGGACAGCCCGTGCGGGCTAGAGAAAAAAAAAATAAAGCAGGAAAATAAAACCAGAAAGAAAAGAAAGCAACAATGTCTCACGGCAATACAAGCTATTGCCTCGGGAACCAAACTCCAATCACATCGGCGGCCAGAGTAGGCTCTAATTGATCGGGGAAAAGCTCAAGTCGTAAAGAAAAGTTCACCATCCGCTCCTATCTTCGCAAGACCATCAGCAACCGCGTTCCCTTCCATCAGATAGCAGATTTGAAGAGCATATTGTCTCACAGTTCTTTCTCTGAATTCACTATCCGCTAACTCCCAAACATCCCAATCATCCATCAAGCTAAATGAAAATTCAATGACACAACAAGAATTGCATTATGTACTTGAGCTTCAATTCATTCATAATAATGATGATCTTCATTTCCTCTATCATGCTTGGAATGAATCCCATTATTATTACCAACACCACATTATGTTTGACATGTTATGCACTATATATGAATCCTTTTTCAAATATGTAGTCATGTAACCATTTCATTATTTTAAAGCATTGTGTATTCAACAAATTAAATTTGTCGTCTCCAACTTCCAATTCATAATTCCAAAGCCAAGAAAAATAAAATAATCAAAAGAAAAATGTATAAATTAGTAACAGATGAGCCATCCCATGTGTAGACATAGACATATATATTCATATATAAGCAAAAATGCTCATTGGATTCCAAAAGGACAAAGATTCACACATGATGAACACAAGCCCAGCCTCACAAGACAGTGACACATTGGAAGACACGAAATTCTTTGCAACGAATTTGATGATGCCCTTTTTATAAGTCCACATGATGTGTTGCTGAACTCGACTCCCAACTCTTCTACACTACAGTCCTACATGTCACGTTTTATTACCAGATGTGACAAAATCCCCTGTAGGCCCATATCGATCTCATGTAGTATATCGGGAATTGGCCATAAAATATCCAATACCCCTTTTTTTCCCCAATCCCTTTTAATTATAGTATAATTCTTGGACCAAATAATTCCACAATCAACCCTCTTTATATAAATAAATTGGCTTGTCTTGAAAAGACCAAGTACAATGAAAGAGAGGAAGAGGAACAATAGGAAATGGAGGCCCTGCAGTTTTTATTCTTCAAAAGAGGACAACTCCATGTGCTAAATTGGCTATTCACTCAAAATGCTGCTGCACCTCTGATTCTGAAAAACACAGAGAAACTGCTAGATTGACATTGGTTTTTTTATTTCAAACCCATTTGCTTCAATTTTTATGATTATTATTGGAGTTGTTATTTTTCTTTAGAGACTATTCATATTCTGTATAGTAAACTGACAAGCCTTTCTGCGTATTTTGAACATTTATTCTGTTAATATAAAAGGGGCAACTTTGAATTATGCCAAGAGAAAAATATATACTCCTATTAATCTTTGTTGTGATTAATTGGTGTATATATATCACTTATAGAACGAACTGTTTTTAATCTTTATTCAAAATAAATGTATACGTACGCCATATGAGAACAGCGCTTATGTTTCCATTAGTTTCAATTTATTTATTATAGATAGGAACAAAAAAGTTGTGTTACAAAGAATGGAGTATTCGGTTGGTAAGTAATACCTCTATTCTTAAATAACTGCATCGTTTCACGCAATCATATAAACATTTTTATTTGAGTAATAACTCAAATTATATACTCATTTGACTATGTTTTTTTCTATTATAACTATATTTAAAAAATTAATCAAAGTTACTCCGTGAATAGTAACTACTGTACAAATGTTGCAAATAAATAAAAACGGACGAAGTATTTAATAGTTGTTGAGTCTTTGTTTACCGAGACGTGGCAAAATGAAATTTTCTACATGTTTTGTGATTAAATAATTGATATAAATAGGAATTGGCGAGACAAGTTATTGATTGCTGGAATCAACATGATTTATTATTAAATTTTTTGGGTACTAATTACTGTATTTTACTGTAATGGAAGATATTATACAAAGATATAAGTTTGAATTGACCCTGAATATGTGCGTGTATATATCGTCATGAAATGTTTGAAAAATATATATAATGCTTATTTTTAAAAGTGTTCTGTGTGTTTGAAATTGGATTAGCGATAATGAATTATAAATAATTATAACTTAAAACATACATACATAGGCAAAGAAATTAAATACTACAGTATCACAATACATATGATGATTACATATAATATAGTAATACACAGAAATGTAATAGTAACTTCACTTGGGAGAGCCCAAAAAACATGTTTCTCTCCAGTGAAAATCCTTTACGTCAGCAATGTCTTCACGAAATAAACTGAAGATCATCCAATGAATAAATAGAATTATAAATAGTATTTAAAAATAAAATAATCAAAATAGATGCATCAGCAGAAGTTCCATAAACGGTCATCGACGTCTTCATAGGAGTAAGAAGACTCCATCATCATCATGTTCGGGTCGTAAAAAGCCCCGTCGATCATCCCGTAGTACTTTGGGGAGTCGAAGTTGTACCATGATGACATCATCATCATCAAATTAGGGTCCTGATGATCATCGAACTGCACCTCCTCCTGGTACTGGAAATCCTCCGCCAGAGAAATCATGTGATCCTCCTCCATGAGGGCAATATTGGAATTCTGCTCGGACGCCGACGACAGTGGCGACGACTCCGACGAATTCGTCGATGAAGAGGAGAATGAGGTCAGAAAAGAAGCATTATTGGGGTCGCCGCCGTGGGCCGCCGCGGCGGCGGCTATACGCTGGATGGACTTTGGGGACATGGTTGGGTTTTCCGGATTAGGGTTCTGCAGTAGTGCGGCGGCGGCGGCGGGCGGCAGCGGGAAGTTGAGATTGGCGGAGGCGCCTTTCAGGCAGAGGAGCGCCGCGTCGTAGGCTCGGGCGGCGGCTTCCGGCGTCGAGTAGGAGCCGAGCCAGATTCTCGTCTTCTGGTTCGGCGCCCGGATTTCGGACACCCATGATCCCCAGCTCCTCATTCTTACACCCTTGTACTTCTTCTTCTTATTGCATTCGCCGCCGGCGCCGTTTGCCGTCGGAATCTTGCTTTCTCCGGCGCCCTTCACCATGGTTGAAAATAACACTAATATTGTTGAACTTGAACCTGTCTTTGTTGAGAACGAGAATTGAAAAGTGATGAGTCAGCCCTTTTGTGTTCTACAGCGATTGATTTATGTTGTAATAATTCGAGGGTTTGTTGATTTAATTTGCCCAAGGAAAATGGAAAGAGGCAGTGATTGTTGAGGGGAAAGTTTGGTGGCATATTTATAGAAGGAATTTGATGGAATAAAGTGGAAATAAAATTAGGAAAATCTCAGAAATGCATAACAGGTGTACACCAGTCCTTTAAATTTTTATTTTCAATATAAATGAAGAAATCAAAATTTTCTCAAAACCTCACATGACAGTGACTTTTCTAACCACATCATATTGTGAACACACATTAATTAATCATTTCAGGAAAAACCAATTTGTCTGAAACCCATATGCTGTTTCTCAGCGTCCAGTAAAGCTCCAAGATTTCAAAGGCCAACAGAATTTAGTTCTTACAGAAAAGATAGAAAATGTCAAGTAAAGACTTTTCTTTAACTAGCAAAAAAAAAAAAAAAAAAAGCCACAAAGACAGATTGACTTAAATTCCCAATTTGAACTGTCCCAAAGAATCAGTAAAAACCTGAAGAAAAAGAAAAATAATCTAATTTAATTTACCCTTAATGGTCATTAGGCCACATGGGTATCCAATATTATAATAGGATAATTCAAATAAATATATCCTTGCTAGACCACTTATTTAATGAATCGATTGTATTTTAAATAATGTAAACGAATATTATATTAGTCATAGGATTCGATATTACAAGCAGCTTCGAGGATCTTGCTTTGATGATGATGATGATGATGATAAATGCTTGTGGGAGTGTGCTTCTATGTCAATTTTTAATTAATTAATAAATTACCATCCATATGTTATTTATCATGAATAGAGGATAATATATGAAAAATATTCCATTCATTCCCTTCTAAATATTTTTTGGATGATTTTTATTTACTTATAATTTATATCATTCAATGCAAAAATTTAAAAAAAAAATAATAATAAACCACCAATTCTTATTTTTCCCCTCTTCTTTTTTATTTATCAATGGACAATACATATGGAAATAATCTTTTTTAGTAATTTACAAATGTATTTTTCAATAAATGTGCTTATTTTTATAATAACTTTTAAAGAAATAATAATAATAAATAAAATGGATGAAACTGAAAACAGAGGACATGAAAATGAACCCACAATAGATAGAATTAGAGCTTAATAAACACTCAATCGAGTTAAGTTCAAAGTTCAAACTTCAAACAATACAAATGATTAAATTAATTACATATCGAGCAAACTCAAATTTCACTACAGATATATATAGGGCTTTTAGTTTTAATTAAATCAAACTCAGAAAGTTGATATTCAACTTATGATTGGGGTTCGATTCCCACCCGCAACTTATCCCTTCCCTTTATTCGTCTTTGTAATTTGTGTGGCTTGAACTCCCACACACATTTGCCGACATATGAGTGTCAATATTTCCTTAAAAAAAAAAAGTTGATACTCAACTTGTAGAAGGACTTAATTTAGTGCAAATGAAAATTATTACTAGTATTGTTCAATTCATGATACAGTAACATATTTTAGTACAAGAAATAAGAACCAGAAACGTTATCTATGTATCGATGATTACCATTTTTATCACTTAGTTGTGCTAATTATAGAAATAGTCATGTACCAATTCTGTTATGACCAATTTCGCCCTCGGAGCATTATTTTAGTAAATTACTTTTAGATCCGTTGTGGGCGTTTCATCAAATTATTTTTTTTGACTAAAATGCACAAAGTCAAAGTTTTTTGGGGTAAAAAACTAATAATTTAAAAGTTCAGTAACCTAAAGAATAATTTGCCAAAATAATACCCCAATGATAAAGTTGGTTACGACTGGATAATTACATAACTAGTTTGGTAATTAACAAAATTAAAGTTCGAAATTATTAATTAAGGATGTTTCTAATTATTATTATTCCTGGGTACAAGTATTAACGCAAATATCACCATGGCATAATAAGCTCACAGGTCACCTGCTCCACGCACAAGTGACCGCTAGGCCCGCTGGGCCCAGGCCCCACCTTTTTTTTCCTATATATTATTTTTATTTTAAAGTCCCATCAAAAAATTAAATATGAGAATCATATTTTTTAATTAGATAAATTATATTCAATTTGATTAATATTTTTATTATTTTAATTTAACATATATGTATTGTATTTATATTTAATTTGAATTATCTTGAATTTTTTTCTAGGTTTTTGGTTTGATTAATCGAGAAATGATTAATTGATTAAATTGAAGGTTTTCCTTCTATATTTGAGAAGTTTATTATGATTTTTCAAAAATTCAAGGTATATATAAAAGGGTTTGTAATATTGCTATATACTAGTCAAAATAGAAAATGGTGTGATTTTTTCGCTTGTTTATAAATTGATTGAATAAACATTTGTTATATTAGTTGCCACAATTATAGCTGAAATGATATACTCAACAATAAATTTTATCAAAGCAAATTCGGCCCTACCGATCAAAACTTTCTGGGTCCGCCACTGCAAGCCATTGTATGTATAGGATTTTCTATAATAATTAATCAACCAATGCAACTTATTGCAGAATTTTTTGTTTACTTGTCTAAATATATAATAAATACATAAAAAAACAAACAGCTGGTGCTTTTCTGTAATGCATGAAACTCCTGAAAACGCGTTTTCCATACTTAATTTTATCTGTTGTCTGCACTAGTCGCTCTCATAAATGAAGGCATTCAGGAAAATAATGGATTTTTTTAAATTGAATTAATTATAAATATAATACATTAAATAAAGTAGTAGAAGTAGTATATAGTAGTAGCAGCAGTAAATAAAGGTTAAATCATTTTAGTTGAAAGAAAGAAAGAAAGAAAAAAAAAAATGACCGTCGTGTACTGTCTAAATTCACCTTTCCAAAATCATCTTATTTGTTCACACCATATATGTTTTTTTTATTTGGAGAAATTCGATGCAATCTCTAGTTTGTGGCACAACACTCCCACAGTACCGTATAGTGTAGCCTTAAATTTTTTTTAAGGTGAATACCAGGGTATCCTCAATTCTGCATACACAAAGGCTCGAACCCGATACTTTTGCTTAAGCTGCCAGAGCCCATACCACTCAGGCCAACTGTGTTTGGTTAGTGTAGCCTTAAATTGATTACAGTAAAATTTAAAAAGAAGGGCTAAATCAGTACTATGTCCCTAATTATCACAAATAAATATTCATAGTATTTAAAACTTTAATATCAGTGTTAAATGAATCAGTATGTCCCGTTTATTTATACTATTGTTTTTTTAATAAGTATATTGATGGAAAATTTTATTAATATGGACCATCATAGTACGTAACTGTCTGGATTGACCTTTTCAAACTTATTTTAGTATCACAAATAAATATTCATAGTATTTATTGTTTTTTTAAAATTGTAAACATTCCTGCATTTCACGTTACCCAATGTATATTTTTAACACGTAATATGTCAAATTGTGTAAAAGTAAAAATTATAAAAATTTAATATTCTAAAATTACCCGATTAGACGAATCTAACAAGATCCCACTTGACTATTTCTATCTTGTATAACTATGTTAAAAATTTAAATTAAAGTTACTTGGTGAATAGTAACAACTATGCAAATGTTTTAACTTTTAACAAACGGATGGAATATTTGTTAACAGTGCCCCTTTTCATTTGGGGAATTCGATGCAATTCTCTAGTCCGTGGTACAGCAGTAGTGAAGCTACTCCCTCCGTTCCTTTTTAGTTGTCTCTTTCAGCTCAATTTCAATAACCAAGATTTGCATTAATTAACTCATAAATTTATATTTTTATCCTTCAACTAAACACATTCTTAATAAATATCAACAAATAGCATTTATGTAAAATGAAGGACAATATTCTATAAACATAGCATAACTAATTATAACTACATAAAAATAATAACTATTTTGAAACACTTTTTACTCTCTAAAAAGACAACTAAAAAGGAACGGAGGGAGTATAATTTGATTAAATTTTTAAAAGAAGGGCTAAATTTGTCATTAATTAGGGGTGAGGGTCGCAAGTATTCGATGTTCAATTTTGTGGTGGGGTTTTCAATTCTTACCCTTCTTTTTTAAAAAAAAAAAAAAATTATTTAGTGACACATAAAGTTTCCTAGACTCATTAAGTCACAATTTTGCTTTGGGAAAAGTGATTAGCTAAGCTAGACACGTTTGGGGATGATTAGGGTTTCAATTGACATTAATTGAGGGGAAATAATAGTAATAATAATAATAATAATAATAATAATAATAATAATAATAATAATAATAATAATAATAATAATAATAATAATAATAATAATAATAATAATAATAAGAAAATAAGAAGGACCGGGTTTTTCAGTTGACGGCAGGCATGCATGCATTTTATTTCTATCTTATTTTTTTTATACTCCATATAATTTCGTAGACAGACATCGAAACGCGTTGCAAGCAAAATCCACAGTTGCTTTATGATTAAATTAAACATATATTGATTGAAAGCAAATTTTATTCTATAAAATATAGTACTATACGTATTATGGCAACGTATGTATGATTGGATAAAGGCAATACATGAATGAAACTCTAATGAGTAATGAGCAATGTAATTTTGTAATGAATTTATTATAAGTATATACTTCTATATAGTGGTTTTTTTGGGTGAGCTTCTATATAGTGGTTGGGAGTATGCAAATGTAGTTTGTGTAAAGAAATGGAAGTAATGAAATGCAGAGAGACAATGACTTAATATCTTCTTAAAAAAATATAGGAAAAAATGCCAATATAGTCCTTTATTTTTACAAAAAAGTCAAATCAGTCATTTTTTTATTTTTTGACCCAATTGGTCCGCTACATATACTAATTACGTCCCAATCGGTCCTTCATCCACTAATTATGCCCTAATTACATATTTTTGGTCAATTCAGTCTTTTTTTCTTTAAAAATCTAAATTGGTCCGTTATTAATTTTTGCCCCCTTTTATGCAGTCCAATGCACATTTCAAAACTACTAATAACTCAAATTCGGTATAAGTAAAAATTCTAAAATTTCGATCTTTATAAACTACACGACGAGACGAATCTATAAGATCCTACTTAGCTCATTTTAATTTTTATATCTATGTTTAAAATTGAAGTCAAAACAAGTCTGTAATAGTAGCAAATTAGACAATGTAGTTATTAAAAAATGGAGGGAGTATATCGCAATTGGTCTTCATTTTATGGAGAAACACCAAAAACCACCGAACTCTAAAAGATGATCCATTTTTTAATAACTACATTTTTTAATAACTACGTTTTATGTAGAAACACCATTTTATGCGATATACTCCCTCCATTTTTTTAATAATTACATTATCTAATTTGCTACTATTCACACATTTGTTTTGACTTAAAGTTTAAAAGTAGATATACAAGTTAAAATGAGCCAAGTAGGATCTTGTTAGATTCGTCACGTCGTGTAATTTATAAATATCGAAATTTTAGAATTTTTACTTATATCGAATTTGAGTTATTAGTGGTTTGAAATGTGCATTGGACTGCATGAAAGGGGGCAAAAATTAATAACAGACCAATTTAGATTTTTGAAGAAAAAAAGGACTGATTTGGCCAAAAATATGTAATTATGGCATAATTAGTGGATGGAGGACCGATTGGAACGTAATTAGTATATGTAGCGGACCAATTGGGCCAAAAAATAAAAAAAATGACTGATTTGGCTTTTTTGTAAAAATAAAGAACTATATTGGCCTTTTTTCCAAAAAATATATATGATTCGAAATGTAGTCGAATAATTAATATGATGAGCACGTAATTTTATTAATTATACTCAATTCGTCTTCATTCTTATCTTAGTTTTAATGAAGACGAGGACATATTAGGTCGTAATTAATAAAATTATGAGCACAAATTCATTATTTAAAATATATAGTATTAGTATTTTTTTATTTTTTTTTGATAAGATAGATAGGGGACTTAGTATTGTATGTATAGTAATCGAAAAAGGGGGCAATTTAGGGGATAATGTGGGGGTTGGGAGGAGATATGATATGATGTGACAAAGCCGCGTTAAAGTTACGAGAATTCAAACTACTTGCCCCGAAATGCCTCGTCTCTTATGGGTGAAAGATCACTGTGGCCTGTCAGTAATTTTCAGTGACTTTTCTGCCCGCCGCTTTATGTAAGTTAGTTTTTTACCCGAAAAGACTGAAAACCCTTTGGCCCGGATGCTTGGCCCGGCCCGGGCCAAGTAGAAATACCCGGGCCAAGTGTAATCCAGGCTTATCCAAATTATTTTTGATTAGAGGTGCTTGGCCCGGAAGAATTATGCTTGGCCCGCCCGGGCCAAGCTGTAGAAGGACCGGGCCAAGTAGAAATGGATAACTTGGCCCGTGTCTTTTGCTTGGCCCGGGTCTTTTTGCTTGGCCCGCGCCTTAATTTATCCGGGCCAAGCCCATTTCCATTTTTTTTCTTTTGTGCTTGGCCCGGGTACTTAATGCTTGGCCCGGAAGAATTATGCTTGGCCCGTCCGGGCCAAGCTGTAGAAGGACTGGGCCAAGTAGAAATGGATAACTTGGCCCGTGCCTTTTGCTTGGCCCGTGTCCTTTTGCTTGGCCCGCGCCTTAATTTATCCGGGCCAAGCCCATTTCCATTTTTTTCTTTTGTGCTTGGCCCGGGTATTTTAACGCTTGGCCCGTGAATTTTAATGTCCGGGCCAAGCCCATTTCCATTTCTTTTCTTTTTAAATTTACAGATTATCTATATATATATATATATATATTAAATTATTAGTAAACAACTCATCATAAATTTAACCGGGTGTCTCCATTTTAAATTTTTAATTTTTATAGATTTTTATATTTTTTAATTTATTATTTTTTCGCATTTATTTATTTATTCATTATAGATTTTATGTGTTTGAAATATATGGAATTTTTAATTTATATTAACATTCACTCTTAAATATATTTTAAAGTTTTGAAATTGAAATTGTTCATTTTTATTTTATCTTTATAATTTTGTATTTTTTAATTTACTAAGTTTAAATTTTTGCATTTAATTATTTATTCATTATATATTTTTAATTTTTAAAATATATGCAATTTTCAATTTATATGAAATTCCCACAATGTTCATTTTAAAAAATGTTTGAAATTTGAAATTTGAAATTTTATTTTTATCTATTTTGAATTATATTACTTTGCATTCTTTATTTTATCTATTTTAGATTTTATTATTTTCCATTTTTTATTTTATTTATTTTAGATTTTAATCCTGAATTTATTATTTATTTATACATTTTCAGTTTTTATACCATTTGATTATTAGGGATGTCAACTTTACCCGTAGGGTCGGGTAACCCTTCGGTAATCGGGTATCGGGCACGGGTATGGTAGAAATAATCGGGTAACAGGTAGGTTATTACCTGAAACCGAAATAAATCATATCGGATGCGGGTAGCGTATGGATTTCATATATTACCCGATTACCCTACCCGATACCCAATTAAATATATGTTTATTTATTTATCTATATATATATAGATATGTCACGTTCGCAAAAATATGTCACTGCTCCGAAAATTAATATATAATTATATATTTACTAAAAATAATAATAATTGTAGTAGTACTACTACTAATCTATATATCTATATATCTATATATTATATTATTATATATAAAAATAATATAGTCTAATTTTCCCCCACTTTCCGACCCCCTTTTTTCAACACCTCATCCAACTTTTCTTCCCCAATTTCAACAACCTCACTCACATATATATTATGTAATATACTATTTGAATTTTTAAAATATATAAATTTTACTTCCCGTGCAATACCCGGGTAGTAGTAGTAATAATAATAATAATAATAATAATAATAATAATAATAATAATAATAATAATAATAATAAGAGATAATAACTAAAATATGCCACCAGAAGGAGTCATTTCCACTTTTGGGCCACCACATTTTGATTTAGGAAAATGAGTCATTAGAAGGATTTCGGGCCTAAATTTAGGCCATTGGGCTGGAATTCCGGGCCTAAATTTAGGCAATGATGAGGTGTAATTTGATATTTTAAAAAGTATAAGGGTATAAATTTTAAATAAATAAAGTTTAGGTGTATTTTTGTCAAAAAAAATTAAGATTATAAATGACCAAACTTGATAGGTTCATAGTTATATTTTATGTTTAACTGTTTACTTTAGGCTATTATTTGCGAAAAATAAAATGATAAATGATGTTTGATTGAATTAACACGTTTTATACCCTGTTTGGACATGCAACATGATCACTTAATATTAGAGTTTTCTTGGGTAAAAATATTGCTACAATCCCAATCTATTTATGATTACCGTAAATCTTTACTTATTGTTTATACTAATATACTCCTTATATTCTTTTACAGTACAAATTATTTATAAAAATAGTTGTATAACAATTTACTCTGAACTAATATACCCTCAGTTAATTGTTTTATACTTCCACACTCTATTTTTTTTTTTTTTTTTGCATAATTTGGAACTTAGCAGAAACGCTGGGTAGTAGAAGCATTTTGGCAAACAGTTGTAAGGCATCTATATACAAACTTCTTTAACGAAAAGTTTGCGTTGATGTGGCAAAGGATTTAGAATCATAACAGGGGATAAGAACTAAAAGCAGAATCAGAATGAAGATATAAAATGACCGAATCAGATGCCGAAATGATAGAGCAAAGTAAAAGCCAAAGCAAAGCGAAAGGAATAAACTCCAAGGAGGAAACATTTAGTTATAATAAGGCGGCGCTTACCGTTTGGGTGTGTTTACAAGGATCGGCGGATCTTTTGTGGACTCAGGCGCGGCGGGAGCGATTGTATTGGGACGGATTGGATTCTGTTGGTTAGGGTTATTTATTGGGGGAAGTAGATAAAAGTAGAGGCAGGGGAAGGGGGGAAATGCAGGTCAGTGTTATTTCTTCAGATGTCAGGGGCATTAGATGTCTTAGCGGGGTCTGTGGGAAAA
Organism: Hygrophila difformis; assembly: GCA_030278955.1. NCBI lineage: Eukaryota > Viridiplantae > Streptophyta > Magnoliopsida > Lamiales > Acanthaceae > Hygrophila > Hygrophila difformis. The sequence continues at coordinate 908,735 of JAOANR010000011.1, forward strand.
TTCACGGGGCTATAGTGGGGGGGCCACAAGTCTAATAAATTAAATTTGCCTCAGGCTTCCACTGAATCACGCAATCCAGTGCACAATTTAAATTACTAATAATTCAAGTTGGGTACAAGTAAAAATTGTAAAATTTTAATATTTAAAAACTATTCGACGAGCCAAATCTAACGAGATCTTACTTGGTTATATTTTAACTTATATAGCTATTATAAAACTTAAAGTCAAAGTGCGTGAGTGAATATTATCAAATGTCCAATTGTTACAATTTATAGAAAACGGATGGAGTAGTCTTCTTCTATTTCAATATAAAAATAGAAATATATATATATCCAATAATCCTTATATATTTCAATATAAAATAAAAATACATGTGAAATTCGGAATAAATTGTGAGTATTTTAGTATACACAATATTTAAAGAGTTGTGATAATAATAAATAGTTTGGTTGTAGCAATATTTTTACCAAAAAAACTCTAATATTAGGTGAGCATGCTACATGTTCAAACATGGTACAAAACATGTGAATTCAATCAAACATCATTTACCATTTTATTTGTCACAAAAAATAGCATAAAATAAACAATTAAACATAAATAAAGAGTACTAATTAATTGTTATTTGAACTAATCCCAAAATATAACCCTAAACTTATCAAGTTTGGTGATTTATGCCTTGAATTTTATTTGACAAAAAATACATCTAAACTTTATTTAGTTTAAAAATTCCACCCTTCTACGTTTTAAAATATCAAATTCAATCTCATCAATTCTAAAAATATCGTATTTTGGTCTTAAGAATTTGAAAAGAATCTGATTTCACGTATTAACGTTTGAAAAGTTTCGCATTAGCGCAACAACGTGAAAACATTGTATTTAGTAATTAATTTTTCCTTTTAAGTTAAATAAAAAAAATATTAAATGTATACTTCCTCCGTTCTCAAATGTTTATTACAAACCAACTTTTCACGCAGTTCAATGCACATTTTAAACCATTAATAACTCAAATTCGGTATAAGTAAAAATTCTAGAAGTTCGATATTTAAAAACTACACGACGATACGAATCTAACAAGATCTCACTTGACTATATTTTAACTTGCATAACTATGATAAAACTTTAAGTAAAAGTTTGTATGTGAATAGTAATTGTTTTTCAAATGTTAAAAACATTTGAAAACGGAGGAAGTATATTATAAATTCTTTTATATAATATATTATGTCCAATATATATTTTAGAGGTAATAATTAAAATAGGCCACCAGAATGAGTCATTTCCACTTTTTGGCCACGATATTTTGATTTAGGAAAAAGAGCCATTAGAAGGATTTCGGGCCTGAATTTAGGCCATTAGGCTGGAATTCGGGCTGCGATGGCCTAAAAGTGGAAATGACTCATTCTGGTGGCCTATTTTAGTTTTTTGAATTATTTTTTATTTATTTAATTAAAATAAATAATACTCATTCCGTCATTATTTATGTTCTACTTTCTTTTTTTCTTGTTCAAATATTTTTATTTCCATTTTAAAAATAATTAAATATTAAGTACCAAATATCCCCATCATATCGTATTAATAAATAAATAGATTAAACTTTCAAACACATTACCACTAATAATTCTCATCCAACCTACAACCATATATCAGTAAATCACACATAAATAAATAAATTTAAATTATAAATTCATTACAACCACATTATATAAATTCTTAAGCTACATTTTTTAATCCTAATATATCCTTGTATTTAATACTAATTATCCCTACATAAAGTATCATGTCCTAAAATTTTGGGATACTTATATAAAACATGTTTATTTTTTACTTTATAATTTATTTGAATATATGTTTGTTTTACTTATTTTATAATATATTTGAATTAATATTTTTTTATATTACTCCATTCGTCACATTATTAGTGTTAAAAAAGGTAACTTAAAAATTTATATAATATGATTTTAATGAGTTTACAATTTTAATTTATTTATTTATGTATGATTTACTGATATGTGGTTGTGGAGTGGACTGGAATTATTAATGGTAGAGGGTAATTTGAAAGTCTAATATATTTATTTATTAATGTCAGGTGATGGGTAGGTTTGAAGATTAATATTTAATTATTTTTAAATGAAAATAAAATAAAAATATTGGAACAAGAAAAAAATAGGACATAAATAATGACAAAATGAGTATTATTTATTTTAATTACATAAAATAAAAAAAATAATTGAAAAAAACTAAAATAAGCCACCAGAAGGAGTCATTTCCATTTTTAGGCCATCACAGCCCGAATTCCAGCCCAATGGCCTAAATTCAGGCCGAAATCCTTCTAATGACCTATTTTCCTAAATCAAAATAATGTGGCCTAAAAGTGAAAATGACTCCTTCTAGTGGCCTATTTTAGTTATTACCTCTATATTTTATTAGTCATATTAAAGTTTGAATCCAAAATATTACATAAAAAATATAATAAATTAAAAAAATAGTAAGATTTATATTTAATAAAATTTATATTTACCTAAAAAATATAATAAATTAATATACTTTAGTTAGTCTATCAAAATTTATATTTAATTAAAAAAGTATAATCCGCTATAGTAAGATTAATCAAATTTTAAACATAATTTTTAGTAGGTTTAACTATAAAATTTAATATCATTAAAAAAATTTAATTAACTGTATAATAGATAGACAAAAATTGATAAAAAAAATATTTTTTAATTATAGATGTAGATATGATTATAATTATAATTATTATATTATTAATTAACATATTTTTGGAAACTGTTTTTCGGTTGAATTATTAATATTAGTATTTTAATTTTTCTAATTATTTAATCTATATATAATCTATATAATAAATCCTGAATACTTTTTTGCCTGTGCAAACTTTTTTGCCTGATAGTTACTAAGTAATCACTGAGTAATGCCACATCATCAGACACATCATCAATATCTATATTTAGAAAATAAATCTATCTATTAATATAACAAAATCTTGAAAAAATCTTCATAATAATAAGGGGAAAAAAAGAGATAATTTTTTTTTAAAAAAAAGCAAAAAAAGAAGAACAAAAGAAAACAAGGAAAAAAAAGAAAAAGGGAAAAAATAGAAGAAAAGGAAAAAATATTGTAGGAAACGAAAAAAAGAGAAAAAAACTTTATACAAATAACTATTTATAATACAGATTATTTTATTTATAAAATATTTATACAAAATAACAAATTTGAAGAATAAAAAAAATATAATAATAATAATAATAATAATAATAATAATAATAATAATAATAATAATAATAATAATAATAATAATAATAATAATAGGTAATAATTAAAATAGGCCACCAGAAGAGTCATTTCCATTTTTGAGCCATGATATTTTGAATTAGGGAAATAGGCCATTAGAAGGATTTCGGGCCTGAATTTAAGTTATTTCCACCTCACCGTGATCAACTGCTTCTGTTAAGTTTCGATTCGAAGATTCGAAAATGGGCAGTTACAGAGAGGTTGTTGGATGAAGTTCCAACAATGATTCGAAGGAGGCACACTCGATAAATATCACCTACACGTAAAGAGGAATCTATAAGCAATGTTTGGAATGTGCAGGAGCAAGAAGAAGTTGTAACAACCAATGGGACATTTGCCAATGTGCTATCCTCGATGCTTGTTTTGAGTAATGATATACAGACCTAGTACACAACAATTCTCTTTTTAATTATCTCTTTATACTTCTTCTCTTTTTAATAATCTCTTTTTTTTTTCCAAATTTCGTAACAGTTCAATAGATTATGCGTAAATTAATAAAGTTACAAAATTAGACAAGTAATTTTGTGTATTACACCATTCAATAGTATTTAATTTATACAGTAGTTGTGTGGTGTAATTGTTTAAGTTATTATTAAAATCGAGACTAATTTTTCTGGTGTTTAACTGCAGTTACTAGTTTATTAACGTATATTCACTGATGGGGAATGGGAGAAATCGAAAAATATCACCTCACCGTGATCAACCGCTTCCGTTAAATTTCGATTCTAAGGGATTTGGAAAGTGGACAGTTACGAAAAGGTTGTTGAATCAATTTTCAACAATAATCGGAGGATGCGTGTTCGGCAAATATCACTTGTACGAGAAAGATGAACCTATAAGCAATGTTCGGAATGTGTATGGACAACATAGAGTTGTAAGCACCACTGAAAACCTTGTGCCAATGTGCTTCCTTGATGTGATCATTTCCGTAATGGGTATCTGCAACAATGTAAGTTCATTATGCATCGCCATTATATTATTATTATTATTATTATTATTATTATTATTATTATTATTATTATTATTATTATTATTATTATTATTAACTTTAACCGGTTCTTTAAATATAGCTTATTTTAAGTTTTTTTCGTCAATTTATAAGGGAATGGGAGGATTCGGATGCTATGCTTTCATTATATTGCATTTTAGATATAAACCTCTTCGCAAGAAAAACTGTGAAGAAGCCTTCTGATATATACTTGATCTCCAAAATATCTCAATGACGGGGCTTCACTTGATGCAATACAATACTTCATTTAAAAACAAGAATGATGTCGTCGAAGAAGTGAAATGATATGTGTTTATTCATTATAATTATTAGTATTAGTATTATAATTTTATAATATAATTTATTCGATCATATGAATCAATTTTCAAGTAAATAATATTCATTACCAAAAAAAAAATAAAAGAAAACAAGGAAAAAAGAAAGAGAAAACAAAAGAAAGAAAAAAAATAGGAAAGGAATGAGAAGAAAAAATAAAATAAAATAAAGAAAAAAAAACAAAGAAAAAAAAGGAAGAAAAGGAAAAAAAACAAGGAAAAAAGAAAGAAAAAAAATAAGAAAAAAGAAAAAGAAAAGGAAAAAAAGAAAAACAAAAGAAAACAAGAAAAAAAAGAGAAAAAATTATAAAAAAGCAAAAAAAAAAAGAACAAAAGAAAACAAGAAAAAAAAGAAAGAAAAAGGAAAAAAATAGAAGAAAAGGAAAAGAAGAAAATTTTGGGAAAAGAAAAAAAGAGGAAATATTATACAAATAACTATTTATAATAAAAATTATATAATAATAATAATAATAATAATAATAATAATAATAATATATTAATAATAATAAATTAGTTGTACGAAGAATTCAAAACTTTTGAGCTAAAGAAAGAATTAAAAAATCTGAAAAAACCCTAAACCCTTTGGCTTGGAAACCCTAAAACCTAACTTGGCAGGTGTATAAATATATCCGGGCCAAGTGTATATGTCCGGGCCAAGTGCATATGTCCGGGCCAAGCTATCACTCTAAGTATTTTATTAATTAAAGCTTTGGCCCGTGCAATTATATTTGGCCCGGTCCGGGCCAAGTATCCGGGCCAAGGGTTTTTGGTCTTTTTGGGTAAAAAACTAACTTCGGTAAGGCGGCGGGTAGAAAAGTTTCTGGCATTTTCTGACAGGGTAACAGGTACCATTATCTGGTCTCTTATTAGTATGACTGAACCTGACATAATATTATTGTCATAATCATCTCTCTCTCTCTCTCACACACACACACAAACCGATTGTGCCGATTGCTCCATTTTTAATGATTGCTTCGTAAAATTTCATTAGTTGATGAGAGAAATAGATTGTCTCAAAGATAGAGAAATAGGACATACTCCCTCCTTCTTTTTTTTTTTTTTTTTTTTTTTTTTTTTTTTTTTTTTAGAATGTAACATTCATAAATTTGGTACTGTTTAATTATACATGCACTTTAACTTAAAGTTTTATCATAGTTATACAAGTTAAAATATAACCATGTGGGATTTTTATTAAATTCGTCTCGTCGTGTAGTTTTTAAATCACTACGAAAAAAAAAAAAATTTAGTGAGAAAAACAATTGTCGCTGACCTGTCACTAAAAATGTTTTCACTAGATTTAGTGACAAAATTTAGTCACTAAATCTACTGACAACATTTTTAGTGACAGGTCAGTGACAATTGTTTTCCTCACTAAATTTTTTTTTTCTCGTAGTGAATATCGAACTTTTAGAATTTTTATTTGTACCGAATTTGAGTTATTAATGATTTAAAATGTGCATTGGACTGCGTACATTGTGGGTCCGTTGCAATTTTTAGAAAACGAAGGGAGTAATTTTTATTTTTTTTTTAGAATGATTTTTTTTAATAGTATTATTAGAGTAAAACTTAGCCCAGAAAAAGAAAAATTAACCAAACTATATATGCAAGATGTTTGGGAGGGAGCGGATCCGCTAGTTGATAGCGAATTCAGAAGCATTAATTGTCTTAAAATCTGTTCCCAAAATTCCTACCCAGTGAAAATATAATTAGCTCAACTCCACGTCCATGTGAAATAGTAGTATAAGTCTATTTATCTATTTATTTAGTATAATTCAATACTTCATAAAGTAGTATTTATCTATCTATAATCTATATATTTATTTATATGAACGACGAAGGGCAAAGGGCCCGTTTGGATTGACTTTTAAAAAAAACAGAAGCCAAAAGTAGAAGCAGAAGCAGAAGTCAAAAGCAAAAGCATGTAACTTTTGTGTTTGGATGGAATGTTTGAAAAGCGACTTTTTCTAAAAAATATGTTTGGATGAATAAAAATGAAAAGTGCTTTTAGAGTGTGGTAATTACCAAAAAGGACATGCTACTTAATATGATAATAAGATATATTTATAGTGTAATTTATATTAAGTAGTGGGGGTATTTAAGTCCTTGCATATTTTACGAGGTGCTTTTGGCTTCTGCTTTTGGGAGAAGCACCCACCTGGGTGCTTCTCCCAGAAGCACTTTTTTCGCTTTTCGAGGTGCTTTTGCTTTTTCTTAAAAGCCAAAACAAACGCCTAATTTCTACTAGAAGTGCTTTTGGCAGAAGCAAAAGTCAAAAGCACCTCCTAGAAGCCAATCCAAACGGGCTCAAAGAAAGCTAAAAAAAAAAAAAAAAGTAGGAGGGGAGGAAGAAGTGAAACAATGATGACATGGCGTTGTTGTAGTAATCAAGCCTGCGGGTAATAGAGATTCTGCCATCACCAATTACAATTTTTTATTTGAAATCCCTTATTCCAAAATTTAACATGATATATCAATGGTCGTGCATTGGATTCGCTCGTTTGAGCTAGATATTTATTTTTTGATCGTTTTTCAGGCTGTTTCATTTAAAAAAAAAAAAAAAAAAAGTCTTGCGTGGTGTGCCCGTAATGAATTTGTTGATCGATCCTGAATATGAGATTATTTTCCATCACTTATATGGACAAGAAAAACTACACCCATTATCAGATGGCCTTGTATTTAAACCCCTGTCCCAAAAATTAACACTAATAAACAATTTAAAAATTAGGGTTGCATGTATATCACAAATTCTTTGAGCACCCACGTACCCATTTTAAAAGACGAAGAAATTAGTAATTAATAATGCGTCTGAATTGAAAGTATTTAAACAATGATGACTAGTCAATTCGATCGATGATGAGATATGGTACTAGTCATACAAAACAATTCATTTATTACTCGACACTACTTGTTATATAATTATATTCAAAATAAAGGGTTTTTCATAATCCCACCACATGAATCCAATTGTTACATTTATTTTTTTTTGGTGAGCCCGAAGGCCTGAATTGTTACATTTATTTTTTTTTTTTTTGGGTAAGCCACGACGGCCAGGCAAGGAATACAAAACAGAACAAACACACGAAAAGGGAAAACAGGAAATAAAAGGAGCACACCAACACAGGGTGAGGTGGGGAGGGGGAAGGAAAAAACACAGCAAAAGACAAGAGGCACACAACAAAACAGAAGAAAAACCCAAGCTAGCAACGTCTCAGATGGCAGACTCCCGCTGCGTCTTCCGCCCAAGCCCCTCGGACGAAATCCGGGGGGAACGCCCAGATAGTGAAAAATTCTTCCAAAGAAGCCCCGAATTTGGCTAGGCCATCCGCCACCCTGTTCCCCTCTCTCAAAGTGTGTCGAAGGATGCAGGAGTCGAAGGCATATTTCAAATCACAGATACGGTGAATGATGGGCGCATAGGGATGCAAGGAATTGCAATTCTCTATAGCCTCCAAGGCTGCCTTAGAGTCGGAATAGCAGACCACTTCCTTCGTACCCACAGACCTTAAAAATTCCAATCCCTTAGCCAAGGCAGAGAGCTCCGCCTGCATGTTAGTGCCAATGCCTAAGAAGCCACTCCCTCCTCCAATCCACTGGCCATCATCATCCCTCACGACAAAGCCAAAACCCATCCGCCCCGGATTACCAAGACAACTTCCATCAGTATGCAGTATAGTACCCTGAGCCCCCAAAGCATTCCAGTGAACCATTCTCCCTTCCCCCCGAACAGCTTTCTTAGATGATCTCTGACTGTCCAACTCGGCCGAGCAGTTGTAAATATCCTTAGTGAGTAACCAGAGGGGAGAGTTCCTTCCTCGAAAGATCCGGGAGTTCCTTTCCACCCATATGTACCAAAGAGCTGTCACAAAGATGTTCCCATGGTGAAGAAACATCCCATGGAGCAGATCAATGATGTTCTTTTTAGGCACCAAATCACAGTCAAGGGGGATGTGAATATTAAGTGCTCTCCAAATCTGTTCCACCCATCCACAGTAAAACATGCAATGCGCCCAGCTTTCAGGCTGACTACCACAGAGGATGCACAGAGGGTTCTGAGCCACCTTTCTTTGGAAGCGGATGAGGTTCACAGGGAGGCTGTCGTGGCTCAGTTGCCATAAAAGGAAACTGAATTTGGCTGGGATATTCGAAGACCAAATCCATTTCCAATTCTTATCTATGACCCCTGCCTTAGTGAGAAATTTGTAGGCTGACCCTACTGAATATTTGCCCGCCACATCCTCAGCCCAAATCCAGGTGTCCGAGACTGAAGTGTGGATCGTCGGGGGGGGCTGTTGTTCCAGGTCCTGTCTAACCTCGGGTGGGACAGAAGAGTAAATCGAGTTCCACCTCCATTGCCCATTAGCGATAACATCTTTAAGTTTCAGATCAATATCATGAGAATCAATGCAGGGGAGAAGGGGACCAAGTTGTTCACCTTTCCACCATTCTGAGAACCATAGGGAGGAGTCCCCGTTGCCAATTCTCAGAGTGAACCCCTTCCTCAGGTAAGGTAAGACTTTAGAGATGGTCTTGATGACATGAGATCTTTTATCCCTTGGAAGACAGAAGGGATATTTGGCTTGAACGCCCCAGCCCCTTACTAACTTGACCCACGGCTTGTTCGGAGCATGGAGGGTGCCCCATACCAATTTCCCCAAGAGCGCTATGTTCATGTCACGGGCTTTCCTCAGTCCAAGGCCCCCTGATCTAGTCGGAGAGGCAGCTGTGTCCCAACTAACCAGGTGTAACCCAACTCCATTGCGATCCTTCCACAAAAATTGATTGATCTTTCTATCAATCGCCTCACACACTGCTTGGGGAAGCCAGTGGACTTGCATAAAGTAGGTGGGGATGGCCGCCAACACCGCCTTGCATAAGGTCAGTCCCCCCGCTTTGTTAAGAAGGTGATTGGCCCATCCCCCTAATTTCGCGTTGATTTTGTCCATGATGAAATCAAAGTGCTTGACTCTGCTCCGGCCAGAAATGAGGGGAAAGCCAAGGTATTTATCAAAGGAGTCCACCACCCTCATGTTAAGAATGTCAGCAAGCCAGGCCTTGTCTTCATCAGGAGTCGCCTTGGGCACCATTATTGAGGACTTGTCCGGATTAAACCTAAGACCAGAGGCCGCAGCAAAGACCTCCAGGGTTCTGGCAATGTAGTGGACGCTATCCCTGTCAAGTTGGGAACACAGGACAAGGTCATCAGCAAAGAGCAGATGGGAGACCTCCACCTCCTCCTTGGTCAAAGAAATAGGTTTCCAGTGTTTCTCCGCCACTAGATGATGGATCATGAGAGAAAGTTTTTCCATGATTATGATGAAGAGATAAGGGGAGATGGGATCCCCTTGTCTCAGTCCCTTCTTAGGAGAGAATTCTTCCGTGGCCCGGCCATTCCAAAGGATGGAGTAAACGGGCGAGGAGACACAATGCATAATGAGTCGGGTGCACTCCTCAGGGATTTGCAACTCCTTGAGACAGGATTCCAGGAAGTCCCAACGGACGTTATCATAGGCCTTCGCGATATCGATCTTGATGATAACGTTCTTATGCCCGACCCTGTGTCCATTCATATGCGACAGGAGTTCCTGAATTGTTATGGCATTATCCGCCGGCCCCCTCCCCGGGAGGAAGGCTGCTTGAGCATGCGAGATCGTGCCTTGGAGGAGCGGACGCAGACGTTCAACCAGGATTTTCGTGAGCACTTTATATAAGAAGTTACACAGAGTGATCGGGCGAAAATGATGAAAGCCAGTGGGATTCATAACCTTAGGTATGAGGCATATGTAGGCCTTGGAGACGGTTGGCCGAAAGGTTTGCTCAGAGAATGCTTGACGAACAAACTTCAGAACCTCCCCTTCCACAATATGCCAATATCTTTTATAAAACAGGCCGGGGAAACCATCCGGGCCCGGGGCCGAATCGCCATTCATAGTTTTAACCACTGTCTCGATCTCCTCAGTCGTAGGATCCTTTGCAAGCGAACTGAGATCAAACAGTGGAGGGTGGGTAAGAGGAGGCATTACCAGGTCCTGGCTACCAGCTCTACTCCCATGCTGAGTAGTGAGGTTGGTGGAGTAAAGGTTTCGGAAGTAGTCCCTAGCTTGAATCCGAAGCAGGGATTCTTCCTCGCACCATTCCCCCTCCCGGATGAAAAGGCCATGGATCTTCCCCTGATTCCTTCGATTTTTAACCCGGGCATGAAAATACGCCGTGTTGCGGTCTCCAGCTTTTACCCACTTGTCTCTAGCCCTCTGTTGCCAGTAAATTTCCTCCTGAAGGAGAATCAAATCGAGCTCCTTCCTTAATTGGTTCTCCAGGAGATGAAGACGAATCGAATCAACCCGTTCCATGGTCCGCGTGATACCTTCCAGTCTTTTGATAAGCTTGAATTTCCTCCATTTTAAATTACCACCATCAGATTTGTTATACTCAATGGAGGCCTCCCTCACCTTCGCCAGCTGCCTGTCAATGGGGAGGGTAGGTGAATCCCAGGCTTTCTCCACAACCGTATCATAGTTAGTAGCCGCTGCCCATGAAGCTTCCCATCGAAAGGGCTTGTCCCCAACCAACTTAGGAATCTGACCACACCTAAGCAGTAGGGGCTTATGATCCGAACCATTCTTATCAAGGACCGATACATATCCGTTGGGGAAGCTGGAGATCCATTCAAGATTGCTAGTGCACCTATCAAGCCGTTTGCGGATGGTTTGCACATTACCAATCGTTCTAGACCACGTGAAACGTCCTCCCTGGGTATTAATAGTCTCCAGGCCGCAATCCGAGAGGACTTCTCTCAGTTCCTCTGCCCGATTGCCATTAAACAGGCCCCCCTTGACTTCCTCCGAATTGAGGATCTGATTCCAGTCCCCAACCACAGCCCACGCGCCTTTGACAATCGTCGCAAGATGGGTGAGCGCAGTCCAATTCCTTCTACGATCAAGATAATTGGGGGACGCATAAAGAGCAGTACACATCCATTTGAGGTTACCATTATCCATCTCAACAGTGATCATTCTATCCCTGTTATCGAAGACAGTGACCGAGATGTTTAGGCCAATCTTAGAGAGGGCCCAAACTCCCCCCGATCTCCCCCTAGCCTCCTGAACACATAAGGGGGTAAAGCCCAGCTTGAATAAGAACACTTGAGAGTTGAGAAAACTCGATTGAGGTTCAAAAAGGAAAAGGACGTCTGGATCCGTCCTTTTAACCAAGTCCCGCAGACATCTTCTAGTATGCTTAGACATAGCTCCACCAATGTTCCAAGATAACAGCTTGAAATTTCTAAAATCCATAAAAAAAAGAGGGGGTGTGGGAACTTACAGGCAGGGTGCCGCACCCTAATCCTGCATAGGCGTCGCCTGATCCGGTGGCTCATCAACCAGCGGAGCATCCTTATCATTCTCGCATGGGGTTATGTTTTCCTTCAACACTACTTTCCCTTGTGTAGCAGTCCCCGGTCGGGTATCAGCCACGGACGCCTTGGATTCTTTGCCATAGGAGCTTTCTGGAGCCGTCGCCGCCCTTTGCCTCTTAGCACGAACGGCGTTTTCTCCCAGTTGGGACTTAAAGCTCTTGGGCCTTATTTCTTCATGTGAGCCCAGCCCACTAATTATGTTAGTGTCTTTCACCTGAAGTCCAGCTTTCATCTTGTGGCCAGTCTTAGCCCCCTTTTGGGCCTTCACTTTCCCAATGGGCTTAACGCTAACTGGTGTGGGTGACTTTGGCTTTTTGGGCTTACGCTTCACTACCTTCACCCACTCTCCCGATTCAGGCTGTTGAGGTAAAGGCAAGGGATCCAGGGGATCAATATTTGGGGCCTGCTCCACTCTATGCTTCCGCACATCAACTCCCAAGGGGCTCTCGTGACTTCCCTTCTCCAGACAGGCTTCTGCCACACTGTCTCTGTCAGGTTGTGCTGAGTTCCCAGTTTCCTTAAAGGTGTCACCCTGAGTATCTGTTTCCATTTCAGAAGACTCCCCTTTGTCTCCCTTAGCCTTTTCTGGAATGTCAACGGTACTCCCCTCAGTCCCTTTTCCTGCAGCAACAGGTCTCAGAGAGGACTCCATTGGCGGTAAGGCCACCTTCATCCCTTCTAGGGTTGGAGTATTCTGCTTGAACGGGCAAATATGGCTGCCATGTCCATAGCGGAGGCAGTGCGAGCAAAGTAAATGAAGGCCCTCGTAGGCCACTTTTTGCCATCTATCTCCAACAAGTATGCTCGAGACCACTGGGAGGCTCAAGTCTATCTCAACACACACCCTAGCATACTTACCCCTATTCACCCCCTTAGTAACCGCATCCACCCGGACTGGTCGTCCCAAGCCAGCTGCCATTTGAGTGAGAATGTATTCATCAAAGAACTCGAAGCTCAGTCCAGGGAATCTCGCCCAGACGACAGTCTTCTTGGGTGTTTCCTCATCGGCCACGAAATTAGGAGTCCAAGGCCTCACCGTCAAGTAACTATCAAAAACAACCCATGGGCCGCCTGTTAGCACCAAGGTTCTGTCATCCATACGATCAAATTTGACGAGGTAGAATCCAGCGTCCATATCAATCATCTCGAACCTGTTATACATCTTCCAGAGCCTAGACAGCCGATCCTTCAAAGCCACATACCCCACCTTTTTCCCAAGAACCGAAATGATGAGGGCGTCCTCAAAAGGTTTGCAAAGCCTTTCCTTAATCTTTGGGTCCAGCGTCAAGCGAGGCTTCAATCGGTCCCCGTCGATAAAGTCCAGAACCACCATCCCAGCAGTAGGAGGTTCCAAAGCTAGGGAAGGTGGGATTGCACCTTTCCCTTCCAGGACTCTGTCCCTGAATGAGCCACTCGAGAAGGTGAACCCGCCAGGTTGAGAGAGGGGCGGGTCACCGACCTTAGGGGAATGAGGGGGCGAAACTGACGGAGAAGAGAAGGGGGAGCCCTCCGGAGGCCCCATGCAGTGGAGGAAACCCTAGCAGAAGAGAGAAGCGAGAGAAATTCCAGCTAGAGAGAGAATCAGAGCTCTGTTTTACTTCTACTGTATCCGTTAATTGTTACATTTATTTGAGATTGCACTTTCATTACAGTAAAGAGAAGAAATTAAATTTAAGAAGAGTCATTATACCTGTGTGTATAATTAGCTCATGCATGTCATTTAATATAATAATAATATTATACGTATATGTTTTATTGTGGTGTGAATAATTGGTGTGATTATGCATGCATGTTGAGTATTATGATCAACATTGGCAAAATTATGATTATCCTTGAGGAGGCAATTTCCACTAAAAAAATTATTGCGATGGAAGGATAACCAATTTCCCTTTTTTTTTTTTTACAAAAAAAAAATGCACTCACAAATTAAAGAAGGGGTGACTGATTTACATTTTAAAGAATTATTAGGAAAATACCAATATTAGACTTTATAATATCAACATTGGCTTCCGTGGGATGAGGACTTAGCCCAAGTGGTTAAGTCCCTAGGCTTTCAACGGAAGGTTGGAGGTTCGATGGCATGAACTCCCACCACCCATTTCCCAGGCCTTCAATGACTCATCCAAAAAAAAACATTAGCTTCCGCACTCATTATGAATGCACACTACGAAATAAAAGATTTTTAGCGAGGAAAACAATTGTCACTAAAAATGTTGTCACTAGATTTAGTGACAAAACCACTAGATTTAATGACAAAGTTTTGTCACTAAAACTAGTGACAGAATTTTTAGTGACAAATCAGTGACAATTGTTTTCCTCACTAAAACTCTTTTTTCCTCATAATGATGGGCCGGACCCCAAGTCCCAACCATATATACGAACTCGTGGGTTCACCATTGGCAGCGGTGCGTGGTAAAGTTGCAACAATTTATTTACTATTTAATTCTAAAAATTCTTATAATGATGATATCCGATTATTTATAAAATTAAATACATATAGTTAATACACTTTATTATTATTATACACACCACTAACCTACATCAACTCTATTAAACGATAGGTCCAAACAAAGTCGTATTCTACATGTCATGTTCTTCGTAGAAAAAATTATTATACTATTAATAAGAAAACAACTTGGACTTGATCGATATAATTATTAATTAATCAATATTTTATTTGCGTTAGGTACACACTTTCAGGATTTCCAAAAGCAGTATCGCTTTCATGACAGCCCACTCTCAATCAACCTAGCTACGTACAATATACCAAATCACTTCATTTCATTTCTCCTCATTTTTTGCAAATCATTGAAAAGATTAATTAATATCTTCTTCAATAATTCACAGTAAATTAAACCATCACACTATTCCTAACTACAGCAAAATTTCATAAACTATTGGCAAGAAAATTTTCTTTAACCCATTTTTCTTTTCAATGTTCGTTTCTTATATCTTTAAACTTTATTTTACTTTAATTTTGTCAGACACATTTGAACTTGATCTGTCATTAAAAAAAAAAAACCCAATCCATATTCTGGAGTCAATACCCACATTATATGTACATATACTTACATGTTATTACATTATTGGTGAGGTACCATGAAGGAGTAGGTGCCCAAGGGGCGGTCCGTACTTCTCTCCTTTTCCTCGTAAGCTCCGATGGGAACGCGAGCTATATACTTATATTCCAATTTCTATATCTTATTACAGTAAATTTTTTTTTAAGAAGAAATAAAAGGGGATGCAAATGTGCAATCAACCAAATCAATAATACTAATATTTAACTAATAATCAAGATTCAAACCCAAATCCAAATTCCGATCCATTCACTATTTGATGCCACATTTTCCAATTAGTCCAGCATACATATGTATATATATATGCTATAAAAAATATGTTTATACACACATTTTATTGTTGATTACAAGAGCTCCGAGACATAATCACATGGCGGCATTTGTTATAGTACTTATTTGTTTGTTTTTAGTTTAAATTGTTGAATTTTATTTATTTATTTATTAATTTTTGTGTGTGTGAATTGAATCCTGTCATGGTCTCAAGAATCATGTTTCACAAACTGTACACACAGTTTTACGTGATATACAAAAATACACATACTTCTTGAAGCAATGCTAAAAAAGAAGCACAATTAAATACTCCACTCTATTTAAAAAATGAAAAATAAATGTCTAATATGATTATTAAATAACCCACATCGAATAAGGATTTGAGTCGCTCCACCCATAGTCAATTTGTTTTGAATTGAAATGTCATGTCGATCATCTTTCGAATATTGTATCAGAATCATGGTTACCCAATTGGGTATCTCGATGTTTCCAAGATGATATTATCTCGACGGGTATTAAATGTCTCACATCGTATATATATTGGGATGTCCCCTCATATCCATCGTTTTTTCAAACAATGATCCTGACACGAAATTTTTCTTGAAATCCCAATAATGAGTTTCAAGCATAGCGTCCTAATTCATGTCCTAAAATATCGTCATGCAATGAAATACGGCTATTGATTGATTCTTGTATTTGCCTTTTCTTTTTTTTTTTCTTCATTTTTAGCTGAAAACAGAGAAATGATGGTGGGAGCCCATTAAAAGGAATTGCCTTGTGTTTTTAGTATCGTAAAGATAATTAAATGCTACCTATTCTTTCTTTCTTTTTTCGTTGAAAATTAATATGCCCACCACCAAAATAAAAAGAATTAAGCATCTTATTAGCGCATTTTGCATGATGTAAAAGAATTGCACAGCTGAGTTTTATTTCGATGGATATTTTCAAGTTAGGGTTTTAAAATCGTATCTTCTTGTTGTTAAGATTTCTGTGTACCAATTCAAATGTGACGTCTATTCGATCAGATCCTTATACAGTATTTAAATACTACTATATGGCATGTACTTAAAAACATTGAATTATCTTAGCTGTCACTCCCCAGACAAAGAAAGTGGTCAGAAATTACACATTGATAGCGAGTGTCCACCAAACAGTACATTCTCTTAATTAATTGAGTGTTTCTATTAGTAAAAACAGAGAAATATAGACATTTGTAATTGCGAAAAAAAAAACATTACAAAATGAAATTAAACAAAATATAGGGAAAAATAATTAAAATGGTGGAAATTTTTGGAGGAATGGATTAGGGAGTGTATTATGGTCATATTTTCTTTTAATTTTAGAATATACCATATACTACTATAGTACGATTACTTATGGGACAGAATATATAAATGCGCGAATGAGTTTGTATCCATACTATATGGATATCCATACATGTTTTCTTCATGTATACAATGTGATATTTTTTGGTTTTGCCCAATATGACTGTGAATTTTATTATATTATTTCCTTTTTAAAGGTTTATTAATTTATGGTTATTTGGAGGTTACAAATTGAATATTCCTGAAATCGTGGAAAGTAATGGGAGGAATTGTGGGAGAGGTTACAAATTGAATATTCCTGAAATCGTGGAAAGTAATGGGAGGTTACAAATTTGAGCCTGCTTCCGAACAATGCACATTGTGCTATGAACTCGAGTGGCTAATGCTCTAAGGCAGTGTGTGATCTAGAATGGTATGCATCTGTTCAAATGATGATAATGTTCAGTATATGTTTAATCTGTAAAATTGATGCTATGACCTCGTCCAGATAATGTTCTGTCTATGTATCATTGATGTTGTTTTCTTCGTATAAAATGTTATGTACATGCTTTGTGGAAATCCCTGCCAGTTTCTATTCATGTCGAATATAACATATGTGCTTAATTTCCCCTGTAGCACATTGTTCATAACTGGATTGACATCGTCCATAACTGGAAGTTACAAATCATTCCCACAATTACACCATTAATGAGGGTTTTTGACAGATCCACTTTCCTTTTTATTTGATTGAATTTAATTGGTATGATCGACACACATATCACAATGTGCTCTTTCTTGGAACACCTATGGATATCCATGAAGAGTATGGATAGTAACTATATTGATACACGTATATATATATATAACTAAATATATATGGATATGATGGATGGAAGCACAGTACGAAGTAGATTCATCGAACAAAGGACAGTCCGTACGTACCATAGCCAGCATGGCTTGTTGAAACGACGTTGTAACTACACAATGTAATAATGCAACCCACCATATTTAATAGGAGTACTCATTTTGGAGGGCTTCAAGCCAGCTGTATACTTACTATATGTCTTGGACCATATTTTTGGTAAAGAAATAAATAGTCAGAACTCATAGGCCAATGCTAATTTTGGTTCCTTTTACGTTCAGATTGTTTCCTTGAAGTATTATTTGCTTTTAAATATACTATTATATGTAAGGAAAAAAATTAGGGGTGTCAATTTCAGGTTTCGGGTCCTCTTCGTGTCGGGTTGATTAGGTTGTATAATATTTCAGGTCGGGTTTCGGGTCGACCTGATTTGGGAAAAAACCCAAAATGACTAAACCCAAACCTGAAATTTTTCGTGTCGTTTGGGTTCGTTTTTTCGGTTTATAGCCAAAATTGACAAAATTTAAGGTTTCGGGTCGTATTCGTGTCAGGTTGAGCAGGTCGAATAATATTTCAGGGTTTCGGGTCGACTTGATTTGGAAAAAAAACCCAAAATGACTAAACCCAAATTTGAAATTTTTCGCGTCGGTCGGGTTCGTGTTCAAATTGACACCCTGGAAAAAATGCGGGTTCAAATTTGTTGAAGAAATTGGAGCATTGAATATAGAGTATAGTAAGTGTCATACGTACAATAGGATCGGACACACACACGCACATCCACGTGGGCACGAAAGGCAAAAGAACCTTCCTATTTACATTAGTGTTCAATTTTTCTTTTTCATTTTTTTTTTCCAATGGGAAAAATCAATATTGCGAAAACACGAAAGTGAACACCAGAGCAAGAGTGAATTCACTTTGATCGGTAATTGTGACCGGTGTATGTATATTTTTCTGGCTAAATTTAGAGTTTTAAATTAATAGTGAAAAATAATTTTAAATTAAGATAGTATGAATAATAGTGTTTAGTATTATTAGAGTTTAGGATTATAGTTTAGATGTTAGGAGTTTGAAAAACTAAAAATTGGGGAGGCTAGCGTTGAGAATCTAGAGTATGAGTTTCAAAAATTAAACACTAAACTCTAGGGTTTTCTCCGAAACACAGCCTTAGCTATTCGACTTAACGCTAATTGCATCAACATGGAGCTAGTTAATTTCTTGTCGCTTTTATTTTTCTGAAAAATCTCTAATATAGGAAATGTGAATTATGTTGAAAGACATGGATGGATGGATGGATGGATGCAGTGGCGGACCCAGGATTTTTTCGGAGGTAGGGCCGGAGTCTATTTTTTTTTAATCTTAAGAAAAAAAATTAAAAAAAAATTGGTAAAAATAAAGTAATAGAAATTTTTTTTTTAATTTGAGGTGGGGCCGAGGCCCCACCGGGCCTTAATGTACATCCGCCCCTGGATGGATGGCATTTGTGTAATAATGAATGATAATCTCATTGGAATGGCGGGCTCTTTCTCTTGGTGTTTGATTAATTCAACATATATCATTAAACACACTGCAAATTTCTAACATACATATGGGATTGTCCTCACTGTCAAGTTGACGTTTGATGCAGTCAAACATATAGAAATATACTCTGTCACACATGTGAAGGTTGTTGACTTGCATCCCTCTTTATTGCTAATTCACACCAAATTTAGTTAGTTAGCTAGATTGCCACAACACTAGAGGCCTATGTATTAAAGAATGATGATGACAATCCCTTTATTACATGAAACATAGCTTGTGTTTGTGAATTGTGAATAATCATTCCTTTAAGAAAATTAAAGTGATCGGACTAATAGAAGTGATGTGGATTTTTCAATGAAAGAAAAGTGAGAAAAATGAGAAAAATAATTAAAATTGAAAAGGAAATGAGAGTTATAACTTATAGCATCATTTTAGAACAAAAAAAAATGTTATAAGTAGATAATTTAATTAAATAAAAACATAGGGCAGCTATCTTAAACAATAAATTTAAGGTCATGTTCTCTAGTTCTTAATTTTTCTGGTCTCATCTGAATTTATAAGATCTAGTCTGGTCTGATCTGAATTTGTCTGGTCTGGTCTGAATGTTTTTGGTCTGTTCTGATCTTATTTTCTTTATATTATTATAATGATTTGATCTGATCTGGTCTAATCTTGTTTAATCTGGTCTGATCTTAATGTTTCTTATCTGATCTGGTCTGATTTGATTTTATAAAAAATAAGCAATAAAGCTTGAAAATAAGTCTTAGATAACGGGGCCTAAGGGTGGTTGCAATTTTTTGAGTTTTTCCTGTCTTCTCTTCGTATGCATTTGTCAAACCTAAAGATTTTGCTGGCCTACACTTATTACAGCAATAAAACAGTTGAGGCGATCCAAATTGAAGTTTAATTTTGGCTATTTGAGTTGACTTAGTTCGATCGTTGAGGTAAACAATACAATTACATAGATTATTTAAGTCCGACTTGCTAAGTTTGTGGATGTAACTTCTTGTCATTTTACTAATGGATAATGAAAGTTCCAAAAATATTAAATTAAATAAATATATAATGTTTAAAATGTCCCCATGACACGATCATTAAAAATTGAATGCCCAAAAGAATTCACGAACACTATTAAGATCGATAACAAGACCCAAAAGAGTTATTCAAATTTCGCCTTATGAGGAAGGGATTCGAATCTGTGATGATCTATATATATATATACTCAAATTTTCAATTTCATAATTTGAGCAAATTAATACTCATCGATAATATTTGAACTTTCATTAATGCTCAATATATCACCCAAATTAAGCATAATGTACATGATTTTAGTTATTCATATAGTATATACTCCCTCCGTCCCAGCTAAAGCATCATGTTTGACTTTTTGATACTGTTCATTATTCAACTTTATCTCAATATTATTGTAAGTATATATTTGAAAAAAATAATCGAGTCCGGTCTTATTACATTCGTTTAATAGTGTAGTTTTAGAATATATATTTTACATACTTTTAGTTGTATATATTTCAAGTTATTATCGTTTAAAAAAATGCATTGGATTGTGTGCAGAAATCAAACAAGTCATTTTAAATGAGACTGAGGGAGTACTATGTATAGTATTTGTTAAATTTTACTCTTTTTTATAGGTTTTGTTGGGTTCAAAACTAATATTTGGTGGGTATTAAAGGCTTAACTCTCCAAAGTAAAATTATGCATACAAAAATACTCGATTATAAGACGTTTGCATAACCAGATATAACCCCAGTCCTCATACCACTCAGTGTCAATTATAGTACATCACTATGAATTCATTATTATGGGCCACAAAGTTTTATTAGGCCTTTAAGTAGATCGACCGATAACGTTAGTGGGCCTAACAAGGCAAATTATAAAGCCCATTTGAGATCAGAATTAAGAACATTCCATGACCGGTATTGACTTTCCTATTCGATTCGGACAACCCTTCTGACTTCATGCCAGATCCGATTCGGACAACCTACTCAACAAAACTTTGAAACCTCATTGGCCGAACATTACTAGCGCTACGTGGCGCAATCCATACATTTATTATACCCCAAAACGGCACGACCAAAAATGCAATAAGGAAAGTTTTTTCTTTTTTTTTTTTTGGCTCCGCTGCGAACAGAATTTACAGAAACCCTATCTGAAACTTTTTTCCCTCAAAATCTGCAGCAGTCCAATTCTGAACGCCATGGCGGCGGCGCGTACTGTTCTCGGGGCGTTTTTAGCGGCGGCGGCGGCATTGGGAGTGGCGTGGTTCCCGGCTGTCAGCGGAGTGTGGTTTGATTTGCCGCAAACGGGGTCGTCCAAGTGCATCTTCGAAGAATTGCGATCACAGCTCGTGGTAATCGGCGATTACTACGCCTTCTACGGCGTCGATTACAATCCGAACGGCACCGATTTCCCCTCCGTCTCCGTTAAGGTTGTCCAAATCTATCCCAGATTCTCTCAAACTGTTTTCAAATCGTTACTGTTTGAAATTTTACAGTGTCGTTGTTCGTGATTAGTGGGAAGGCCAAATTAGGGTTTGACAGTTTTCAGAGAATAATGACATTAATTGACGACGCATTTAGATTGTTAATGAATAATACTTGTATTAATTATGTATTCGAATGTAGAAATATGCAGAAGCTTGATTATAACTTATTTAGGGTTTCATATGATTTGGCCCCAAAATAATAGGTTCACAAGACTGACTCGTGATGTCGTCTTCGATTGCTAATTTCATTTGTAACTATCATGTGTTAACATTCTTGTACAGAATTGTAAACTGCATACATATATATGCCATAAAATTTTGAGATCATACATATGGAACCGGAAGTAGATATGGTGAAGTTGACGGGAAAATGACCCATTTGGTCTGATAATGTTGAAAATTTTTCCAAACAGTCCAAAAAAGTTCGTATTAAATGAACTCGTCCATTTAATACCCTAACCATTGCTGAATCCGTCCACGAACCGGTTTTTTTTACTAATCATTGCCGAACTCATCCATTAAACTACCCTACTGGGTGGACTGGTTCGGCGATGAGTAGGTAATTTAAATGACGGGTTCGGCAATGATGAGTAAAAAAAACAGAATTCATGGACGGATTCGGCAATAATTAAGGTATTTAATGGACGGGTCATTTAATTCGAACTTTTTTGAACTGTTTGAAAAAAAATTCAACATTATCTGACCAAATGGGTCATTTTCCCTCCCTGCCTGTACCTGCAGATATAGTGTGGGAGCTTTTATGTGATGGCAGATTTGCATGTGAGATGCATTGTTTATATGATGATTGGGTGATGGATTCCATGATTTATATTATGATTGAGTAATGATATCACAAAAATGCTCTCAAACATCAAAAAAAATTCTCCTTCCCATCGCGCCTACACATGTAGACGACACACATTTGTCTGCACGCTAACTGTATTGTATAGAACCATGCATATGTCCAAATTAGACTGTTTTTAGGCAATTTGTTGAGAAAAATCAGGACGCCCATGTTACTTTCATGACACATATATAGTATTCAATTTTTAAGTGGTTTTGCATTTTTAATATATGTATCAATATTCTTACAAAAAGCTCATTAATTAATCCCATATATGTAATCTAAGGTTGAATCGCCAATTGGGAACGTATTGCATGAGAAAGGAGCATCACAATACGGTCAGTTTTCATTCACTACAAAGGACAGTGGGAGCTACAAGGCGTGCTTCAAGGTTGAAGCCAATTCAGTTGGGAAAAAGGTAACGGTTGGCATTGACTGGAGAACAGGAATCGCTACAAAAGACTGGACTGCTGTCGCCAAAAAGGAAAAAATCGAGGTCCCACCTTCGTTACATTACTCTAATATAGTATTTCGTAATTAGCATTGGTTTTCTTACATATATATGTTGATATGTTGATAATCCTTATTGCATCATATATATACTACACTATATATATAATTGTAGGGGCTTGAGCTTGAACTGAAGAAGTTAGAAGAAATTGTGGAGGATGTTCATCAAAGGCTCTCTCGTCTAGTAGAGAGGTGCGGCACATCTAAATTATACTACTACTACTACTCTTTAGCAAATAAGTAGTACTCCCTCCGTCCCACCCACTACAAGAAAAATCTCGTGCACCGACCGAAAAATCCGGTCGGTAGCCCCTAGAGACGGGTCGTCTTCGGGCTCACCGACCGCACCACCAACCGAATTGGTCGGTCGGTAAAAAGCTGGTAGGCGGCCGAGAAGCAACCAAATGTGGTCGGCGCACCGACCACATTTGGGGTCGGTACAGCCTGGTCCCAAAAGGTCCGGGAACCCGCCACCGACCGCACTACCGACCGAAGGTGCGGTCGGTAATTCTCTTCTATAAAAAAAATGTTCCCGGAAGGGCTCGAACCGAGCACATCAACAACACCCAACCACAACCCTAACCAGCTTGGCTAGCTCTCCAAATGATCAATCATTTTCTGCCACGTGTCCTATATAGTATACCTTCTCAAATATATTTGAAAGGTTTTGTTAAAGAGAGGACTCGAACCCGAGTCCACCCCAAGTTCCCCTCGCGCGCGTACCGTCTGTGCAACCAATGTTTCATGTCCTATGAAATGCTTTATATATAACCTATTTAAATACATATATACATATATATATGTGTATTTAAAATATAAAATAAAAACAAATTATATTAATTAAATAAAAAACAATTAAATTAATTGAATAAAATATAAAATAAAATTAATTAAATAATTAATTAAAATAAATGAATTAAATAAAATAATAAGATCATTTCAAAAGTAAGATAAATTTGATTAAATTATAAAATAAATAAATAAATAAAATATAAAATAATTTAATAAATAAATTATAAAAAATAAATAATTTAATAGCTCAAAAAAAGAATAATTGTATTCTAAAAATAATCAAAGAAATATTTTATAAAAATATAAAATAAATGAAAAAAGTTTTAGAGACCGCAAATTCGGTTGGTAATGCGGTCAGTAGACTATTTTTTTTAAAAAATAATTCAAATAAAAAATTTGAAAAAAAAACTTACCGACCGCTAGGTGCGGTCGGTGGTGCGGTCGGTGGCATCGACCAAATAAAAATTGGTCGGTGCGTTGGTTGCCACAAGACCGGGGGGTCCCCCAACGGCTCTTTGGCACCGACCGCAGCGTGCGGTCGGTGGGCCGGTCGGTAAATCCGACCCGTGATTGGTCGGTCGGTGGAAGCGATTTTTCTTGTAGTGACCTTACTTGTCTTGTTTGACTTTTTGACATTGTTCATTGTATTAACTTTGACTCAATGTTATAAAAAGTATGTATTTGAAAAAAAAATAGTCGAGTTTGGTCTTGTTAGAATCGAAAATCATGTAGTTTTAGAATATATAATTTTCATAATTTTTTATTGTACATATTTTGAGATATTAAAGATTGAAAATGTGCATTGGATTATTGTGTGAAAAAATTAAACAAGACGGGTTAAATGAGACAAAGGGAGTAATTTATTTCAACTTACTATTTATGCTATATATGTTGAGAATATTGTTGAATAATAAGTAGTACTTTGTTGGTTTGGTTGGTGCATGCAGGGAATGGGTATTGTGGGACCTGAGCGACGAAGCCAATGATACGGTGGAGGTTTTCAGCATAATTTCCCTTGCCTTATGCATTATCATATCCGCTCTTCAAGTCTGTTATCTGAGGCGATATTTCAGGCAAAAGAAGCTCATCTAAAACCAATTAAAAGTCCAGGATTATTGATTCTACCTTTTTGTTCTCATCATGTTATGGGAGAATTCATTGCATCGCAGATTTTGTAATGAAAGTATATACAATGTCTTTGTTTTAATGTTCTATATACTTTATACAATTCAGTTACAGTACAATCTCTATATGAGTCAGCAGGGCGGAACCAGGATTTGAATCCAGGGTGATCAAAAATAAAACTAATACTCATTGTTTTATACTATAATATATATTGTTACTATTGGTTACGAAAAAATTCAGCTAGAGTATTAATGGGTATGTGATGGGGTTTATATATCATTTTAAGAGGGAAAAAATATTTCTGCTTTTAGAAACAAAACATTTACAATGATACATCCAAAAATAATAAGGATAACAATTGGGACTGATGGAATATCAAAATATTGTGCAAAATGATTAAACTAAATTTTTTATAAATAAAAATAATAATTACAATACTTTTAGACTTAACGACATTTTTTGAAAGTAATAACTTTATCCATATCTACCACTACAAGAAATTTCCCATGCGGCGACCGCATATGCGGTCGGTGGGCTCAGGACACGGGTCGTCCAGGAGCCCACCGACCGGCCCACCGACCGGAAACGCCGGTCGGCGAATTCCTGGTAGGCCGCCATCCGGCGACCAGTAGTCACGCGGTCGGCGGCTCCGGCGACACGGCCACCGACCGCCATGTGGTCGGTACGCTCCGCCGACCACTTTGTCGACTCCGAACTTTGGTCGGTGGAGAGAAGATCTGGTCCTCCTGGACCAGCTTCCACCGACCCGGGCGGCGACCGCAAAGTCGGTCGGTGGCCGGCTGAACCGACACAGTTCCGGTTCGGCCACCGACCGGTGCACCGACCGCATGTGCGGTCGGTGGGAGCTGTGAACCTGCACCAGCAGAGCTGGTTTTTACAGCCAAACGTGCCAACAAAAACAAACCCAAGCAATGTACAATCTTTATCCAAACACCTGCTACAAATCAATCCATTCAAACATCACCATCACACTAACTTGAAAAATACATTAATACATCAATCTAGATCAACATACACCGTCACGAAAACATACTCCAATCCACAACAAGTCCAACTAAGTAAAATCACACCAAAACCAAGTCTAAACACATCCTAGCATACAACCATCCTACAAATATTTCAAACACAAATCCCCAACACCAAATACATAGAAATGCACAAAGGTCAGTGAACACTAATATCACCTCCACCGGTGCCACCTCCAAGGTCATCATCCCCATCGCCACGGTCTGGGGATCGAGGCCCTCTTACTCCAAGTACTCTCTCCAGTTGCTCAGCCATAGTCATCTGTGTCTGGGAGAGCCTCTCAACTCTATCCATGTAAGCCTCAAATTGCTCGTGTGTCACAAACTGTGAACTTGAGGGGGGGGAGTGATATCCTCACTGGCACCGGGCCTAAAGGACTTCGCAATCGAGCCCAGGCCATACACTGCATTGCGTATGTCATGTCCGCCAAGGACATTGTAGAATGCCTCATCGGGATCGAAGTGCGGGCCAATCGTCGGGTCCTGGGTCAATGTTTCGGCCACTGCATTGAACTCCTCCTGTATTTCAAAATGAAGAGGAAATGAGTTTGGGCAATGTAACTTAATAAATTTGTTAAAGGATGAATGTGACATATATTTAACTTGGAATTGTTTAATAACTATAATTACATTAACTTGCTGTGACCGATCCCTAATCCAGTTGTCCTTTTGATGTTTTCGCGTGTGTGTATGCTCGTGTAGCTCATGAAGATGGACAGTCCTGTTTTGATCAGCTGACTGCAAAATTTAGATTTAATGCAATGTAAGAACAAGCCTCATATGGAACTACAAAATTAAAACAAAAAAACATGGTGAAAGCTTACTAATTTTTCCTTTGTGGCCCGAAATATCTTTGGTCCAGCAGTGTGCGTCGGGAGGGCTGGTGCATCCTCCTGTCCCCGGCGCCTGTTTAGTTTGCCCCTTCTTGATTTTTCCTTAAAAGCCGCTGAATCCCATATACGAGCCCAATTCTGTGCAACCAGCTCGTCTGATGGCATCGGTCTTTTCTTACTCCTGATGTCAAGCGTGTAATCCTTGTATCTGGTATTTTCAAAAAAGTCATATAAATTATAATTGAACATATAATCGCATATTCAAAGAAATTTTATAAAATACCGCGCAATATTCTTCTTCTCCCACTCCTTCCGGACCGCTAATGCATGCTCTGGTGCCCAACGAGCAACTTTCTGCAGTTCAGAATGTAAACTCAATGTATTACTTAGAATAGTAGATAAATAGCTAGAACTCAATAAACAATTGCATCTTACCTGGAACTCCCCCCAGTAGAAGTCCTTTGTCGATTTCGTGACTTTACCCCAACTGATCCCATTCATATCGGATCGCATGGGGTATATGTCTGTAATCTTCCGAACTAAGGCATTCTCGAACTCAATACTGGAAGCAAAGGAATTTAAGCAATGTAGTCAGCTATAACTACATAGACGTCCGGTGAAAAACAATGTTATAACTTCAAAATTAATTCACTTACACCCCATCCTTTGGTGCAATGAGCAGCCTCTCACGACCTGGCTGATCTTGCTGAACAACAGGAGGACCTTCAAGTGCAGACCCCACTGATCCTAACAAGACAACAAAAAATAATGCCATATTTGTAGAATGGAAGGAAACAGTATGTAATATAGTTTGTACCTGGAGTATGAGGGGGGGTGTCTCTGGAACAGCAGTAGAAGTGTCAGGTGTATCAAGTGGTTGCTCCTCCGAGCTGGATGTAGCACCTGGTGTTGAAGTCATCATTAATTGAAAGATTGTAACTTAAGTGTCAAAAATATACCTGTAAGAAATTGTCTTGAACATCATGATTTTTTTGTTTTTTTGGAAATACCTGCAACCTGTCGTCTAAATGCCTGTGAAGCCCGCCTACAAGCTTCCGCGAGCTGTGAACCTGAGAAGATATGTCGAGGTCGGCCTCTCTGGGACCCTGCCCCATGTCCTGAACTCGAAGACGAGCCACCCCCACGATCGGACATCTGTAAAATGTTGATAACAAAAAAAAATTAGAATTTACAATGAATTTTATAGTAGAATGAAAATGAGAATATATTGTACAAGATGTCACAAATTAACTACATTTCAAGCTTCGAAATCATCATCCGAAGTATCCTGTGAAGGATCATCCGGATCAGTCTCATCCGAAGTAGAACTAGTGTCCAGCGAGGATTCTGAACTGCTATGCTCATCCGGCTGAAGATCAACATATTCGACTGTATCATCTGTTAATCGCTCCCGTCTGGCTGTTATATTGGAATTTTCGATACCGAGTTGCTCTGGAACATCAACTTGGAATGCATCAGTAGGTTCTTCCCCGGGTTTCACGGTTATTACACCTCTAGGTTTGACTTTATACACGGCTACCCACTCATTCCTGCTCGCAATTGGTCTCATGGTGGGGAAGGATACATAGCACACCTGTGCCGCTTGAATAGCAAAAATGAAAGGTTCGTAGACATTCAAAGACTTAGAGATGTTGATCTCTACAAGCTTGTAGTTTGTATGAGTTCGCGTCCCGATCCCTTCACACGGATCAAACCATCTACATTTCAAGAATGTGGTTTGCTTGATAGGCTGTGCAGGATACTCTACGACTAAAATCTCTTCGATAATGCCATAGTAGTCACCATACTCAGATGATGTAATGCAAACACCACTGTTATAAGTCGATCTATGCCTGCCATGTGCCTCTGTGTGAAATTTCATCCCATTTATAAAGTACATAGGATATGATGTACACATGGGAAGTGGGCCTTGTGCTACGTGACGCATACATGGATTTTCAGGTGGATTATCCACAACATAGGTCTCAAACCACTTAGGAAAACCGTCCGATATAGCTCCCCAAATTTCTGTCTCAGTTATTTCAGGGCGTTCTTCTTGCAATTGCTCCGAGAATTTCCTATAAAAAAACAACGACCTTAAGTATCATCCAAACGGTTTTGAATATTGAAAACATTTATCCAAATATTGAAGGATTAAAGTTCACTTACTCCAAATACGGCTCGATCTCTTTGCAATTCATCAGTAGGTATTTGTGTACAGCTACCAACTCTTGTTCGGATAAACGCCTCTTCTTTGACT
Source organism: Hygrophila difformis (assembly GCA_030278955.1). Taxonomy (NCBI): domain Eukaryota; kingdom Viridiplantae; phylum Streptophyta; class Magnoliopsida; order Lamiales; family Acanthaceae; genus Hygrophila; species Hygrophila difformis. The sequence continues at coordinate 937,716 of JAOANR010000011.1, forward strand.
TTCCTTGTGCACGTCCCGCATGTTTGAATACACTAGGAAGGACTTCGTCATAAGGAATGGTGCCACCGTCATCATTCCTAGGTACATTTCTCTCTCGGGTGAAAACATGCTTCTCAAAGTAATGAGAACAAAAAATGGAAGCCTCCCGGACCATATATGCGTTGCAAATACTACCCTCAACATGTGCCTTGTTGCACACAGTTCTCTTCAATCGATTCAAGTACCTATAGGAGATTATTTAACGCAAATTATCTTATAAAGAAAGGAAAGTAAAGTTTTTCATCGACGGGAAAGACATAACGTTGAAAAATAGAATCTACCTTTCATAGGGGTACATCCATCTGAACTGAACAGGACCGGCAAGACTAGCTTCGAAAGGTAAGTGGACGGGCAGATGTTCCATACAGTCAAAGAAGGCAGGTGGGAAGATAGTCTCCAACTTACATAAAACAATTGGAATGTCTATTGCCAACTTCTCTACATCCGCAACTTTGATTGTCTTCGCAGTCAAGGTCCGAAAAAAATTGCTCAATTCTGTTATTGGTTCCCACACACTTTTCGGAAGTAGCTCACGCCATCCAACCGGTAGAAGACGTTGGAAGAATATATGGCAGTCATGGCTTTTCATGCCAAACATTCTATGTTTGTTCATGTCTATGCACCTGCCCGGGTTTGATACACAACCGTCTGGAAACTTTAACCCTCCAACCCATTTCAAGAATGTATCTCGCTTCTCCTTGTCCATCGTATACACTGCTTTTGGATATCTGCCTGTACGTGTGTCCCTATGCAGTTCAGGCCTGTTACACAATGTCACAATGTCCTCGCGTGCCTTGGCATTGTCCTTTGTCTTCCCCTGAACATCCATGACAGTGTTGAAAATATTTTCAAACACATTCTTTTCAATGTGCATGACATCCAAATTGTGACGTACCAAATTAGTTTTCCAATACGGTAGATCCCAGAAAATACTCCGTTTTTTCCACCCGCATGTCTTACTGATTACTGAATTCTCCACATCTGCTCTTAATTCTGTGACACGGCGTAGGCCCAGCGTTTCTATTTCTTCCAACACTTCTTCGCCGCTCTTATACCTCGGTGGCAAACCATGTTCCTCACGATCCTTCTTGAATTTAGCCTTATCAACTCGAAAGGGATGATCTGAAGGAAGGAATCTCCTGTGAGTATCAAACCACGACTGTTTGCCACCCTCTTTAAGCCTAATAGATTCAGTTTCGTCCATACATACAGGGCATGCAGTCTTTCCATATGTGCTCCAACCTGACATCATAGAATATGCGGGAAAATCTCCAATAGTCCACATTAAGGCCGCCTTCAGCTGAAAGTTTTGTTTTGAAAATCTGTCGTACGTTGTGACCCCTACATCCCATAACTCCAACAGCTCGGCTATCAAGGGCTGTAAGTAGACATCAATCCCCTGCTTGGGACTTGACTTCCCGGGAATAATGCATGTCAAGAACATGTATTCATCCTTCATACACATGTGGGGAGGCAGATTGTAAGGAGTTAAAATCACTGGCCAACATGAGTATTGAGAGCCTGACTGACCAAATGGTTGAAAACCATCCGTACACAAGCCTAATCGAACATTCCGTCCCTCAGCACCAAATTCTGGATGACATGTGTCAAAATCTTTCCATGCCTTCGAATCGCATGGATGACACATCTCCCCAGACGACCCATGCGTATGTCCGATATGCCAAGACATGTGCTCCGCCGTTGCCTCCGATGCATACAACCTTTTTAATCTGTTTTTAAGTGGGAAATAAAACATGTACTTCCGTCCAATCCGTAAATTAGAATTCGTTTCCCTGTACCGAGGCTCGTCACAAAACTTACATCTATCTAAAGTTGCTTCTTCGCGCCAAAACAACATACACCCCTTCACACAACAGTCTATTTTTTGAACAGGCAACCCCAATCCCTCAAGTAGTTTCTTTGCCTCGTAAAAGTTCTTAATCATAACATTATCATCAGGGAGTGTATCAAGGATGAGTTGGCATAATGTATCGAAGCACCTCTCTGATAAGTTGTGTTCGGCTTTGATATTTAACAACCTTGCAACTGTTGACAACAAGGTCATTTTCTTGCAGCCCGGCCACAAGTCTTTGTCTGCGGCCTCTAACATACTGTAGAACAACCTCTCTTGCGCATTGGGTTCCTCGGGTTGCCTCGGTTCATCATCCGGAGTGCGTGGAGTAGTGTCGGGAATACCAAATCCCATTCCTTCGCACACCATTTGAATGTAATCATTCTCAGGAGCACTCGCAGACGAAGTGCCAACGTCATCAGTATCGTAATACCGACTAAATTGGTGTGGCTCTCCGTGACACGTCCACCTTTCGTAGTTAGGGACAAATCCATGTGCTTGTAGATGATACTTGATGTCATTGTCAGTTTGATAACATTTATTCTTACATTGCCTACACGGACACCTTAATTTTCCCTGGGACCTATCGACATTTGGGTTTCGATGAGATATACGCAAGAAAGATTCAACTCCTCCTATAAATTCGGAGGTGAGTACTCCAATTTCACGACGACCGCGGTACATCCAACTACGGTCCATCACCTACAAATATGGCAAGATGCCACTAAAGGGAACTAATTTTCATCAATACATTGTGATCATTTAGTTTCCTAACATTTAAAGAATTTAAACTACTTTTGCATCAATACTTTTTTTATGTGTTCATTTAGTTCCCTAACATTTAAAGAATTTAAAATACAATTTATCATACTTAATGTTATGTAAGTTAATTTATACTTCATAACAAAATGAAAACTACTCATGCATCGCTCTTAGTAGATTAAATAGGAAGCTTAGTTAATTTAAGTCTTATAGATTTACTGTATAACAATAGTAAAATATATTACCTTGATATTGATGAGATTTATGAGAATCGACCGGTGAGTTGTCTACCGCTTTCCAACTGAAATCCCAAATGTGTCTGATAATATGAAATTTAAAGTTAAAACCAGGAACAAGAATAAATAAAATAATCATTTCACACTTAGACTCTTCCAAGATGTTCAATCTCCAAAGCAAACAACCCACATGTGCAAGACATGTGCAAGTGAAATCAAATTCAACTCCTATACACCAATTTTAACAAATCCATAATAAATAAACTTTAAAACTTCACAACTTTCTCATAAAGACTCCAAATTAAACAAGTGTCACCATCCTTCAAAAAATTAAAAACTCACACTTAGGCTTATCCAATTTATTCAATCTTCAAAACAAACACCATACGACATTCAATCCTAAATAACCCAAAAACAATTTATAACAAATGAACAAGAACAACACATAAACTTCAACACTACATCCAATACGACATTCAAAACAATTTATAATTCCAAACCATATATCACATTCAAAAAACAAAAACAATACCAAATTCACACTCCATTATTAAACTAAAACAAAATGTAAACTCCAAACCATACATAACATAGAGTAGAACATCGAAAATGATTAATTCAAATCCAATACTAAATCCAAAACCATTCTATAACACAAAGTTCAACTATTATACACCAATTTCAACAAATAATAACAACTAAACCAATTTCAACAAATAATAACAAATAAACTTCAAAAGGACATAACTTTCTCATACGAACTCCAAATATAGCATATCATATATGAAAATTTATCTACTCGACGAGAGAAATATGATTATGTGTTCAAAATTTATGAAACCCAAAAAATCAGTTCGTAATGGGGCAAAAACAGGTGCTGCCAGTTTCCGGCAAGTTTGAATTTCGGTTCTTCCCAACTTTTGCTCAAGACATCATTAAGAAATAGCATTGGTACATCCATCTAAATCAAAGTTAATTCTCCTTGCACATTTTAGGCCAAAAACATATAGTACCAATTATATTCAAAGAACAAATAAATGCAATACCGAGGCCACAATTATGTGAGCAACCAAAAATCACACACGAATGCAAGTTCGAAGAGCATAGTTGTAAGAATCGATTACCTCAATCGAGGCTCGAAAGGGAAGAATGGTGGCGGCACTTGAGGAGCGGCGGCGGCGGTTTTTTGGGCTGTGGACAGCGGCGGACGACGTGGGGGTGGCTGCGGACGGCGGCGGACGAGGTGGAGGTGCAGGGCAGCGGACGAGGCGAGTGAGGCGGCGGACGAGGCGGAGGTGCGTCGGACGAGGCGGTGGCCGGAGTCGCACGCGAGTGAGGCGGCGGACGAGGCGGTGGCCGGAGTCGCACGCGGGTGGAGGTGCGTCGGATGGCGGCTCGAAAGGCTTCTCCGACCGGCGCTCGAATGGAGGCGGCGATGGTCGCCGGAGATTTGGTCGTGTGGGCGGTGGTCGGCGGAGTGGGGTTGAGAGAGTGAAATTCGCGATTGTAGTGTAAAATGAAGAAGAAAGGCGCCTGCGCCATTTACCCCGATATGGGGTTTTTTAACCCTAAGGCACCGACCGCAGCTGCGGTCGGTGCCCCGGTCGGTCCCACCGACCGCATTATGGTAGGTCGGTGGGCCGGTCGTGGCTGGGCAAGGGGGCCCATAACGGCTCTTTTTGCACCGACCGCAGTTTGCGGTCGGTGCAGCGGTCGGTGGCGGCTACCCGTGCATTGTCGGTCGCTGGATTCGGTCGGTGGAGCGAAATTTTCTTGTAGTGTACATTCTCTAATAATTCATAACTTCATTTAATATTTCATTACTCGTATTATGAAACTTGAATTTGACAACATTTATTACAGAAAATGTCATTTTGAAGTTGCCACAAGTAAAATTGAGACTAATTTGATAAAAAAATAAAATAAAAATACACTAATGGATAAGTTTTATTTTTGTTGTTTTCAACCAATTTATTAGCAAATCCACTAGCATCAACCACATCGAAGAAATCGGGATCATTTATAATATCTTCATTATAATTTTTAAGTTGATTTTCAAACTCTCTCAACGTCAATAAACTTAAATGAATAAAATGTAGCTAGCCAACTTTAATGAAGAATAATAGAGTTTGGAATTGGAAAAATTGAAAGAATTTAAATTGAGAAATTTTGATTTATTTGTTAAAATATAAACTTATTTATTAAAATATTACTCCTATTTTTTAATTAAAAAAAAATAAAAATACTAATTTTTATTACTCCAATATATGTGCAAAAATCACAAAAAATATTTCCCCCATTACATATTCTACATCACACAGAACACATCTTCCATCACACAAAACATATCTTCCATAACACAAAACACACTATTTCATCCATCACATAACATAAAACATACACTAACAGATAAAGGATGCCTACATGTGCAGTCACCTGCTGCACCATATCTCCATTCTACTTTTATAGGCTATAGCCACTTGTTAATTTGTCTTGAAGATAGAGAGATGTATAAAGAATGTTACACAGGGAACCGTCATATCTCAACCGGTTTAGTTTAAATGAAATTTCATTGACAGAAATTATTTGTCAACTACTTTTTCATTAGTTCGAATCAGCATGCATGTTGTTTAATTCGGATGTATTTTAATAAAGTCTCACTCATGGACTACATCAAAATATATTTTTTTTATTTTTGCTGAACATCTTATACAGACTAGGGAACTACATCGAAATATTGATACTAGTTCCTGAAATAAAGATATGAATGCTAATTTATCGTGAAGAGATAAATATTAAAATAGAACACTAGGAGAGTCTATTTTTTATTTTAGGCGTTTTAGGCCATTACAAACATAGTGCATTGTAAAAATATGCCAACCGTTTGTCCTATTTTTATCATATGCATGCACCCTTTCTTGTGATGTATTTTAGTAATTGATGTTTATAGTGGCATAAAATAGTTCTTGTATGCCTATTTTAATATTTATCACTTATTGTGAAACTACTGGTATTATTTTTTGGCGTATAACGGGTATCCCTAAACTATATTGGATCCAAAACTAATCCATGGAAGATTTGGTGCACATTGAAGGCTGCCTCATCAGAATTCTACAGGTATTCCATAATTTTTAAAGTGGGAATAGTTCTTCTTACTGACCTACCATATTATATCTATAATCTTTTCATCCAAACATGCATCAATGGATCGAATATAGCAAATGGACTGCAAGAAATATGGTAATTCTCATTATTAGTTTCTTATTTTATAGTATTTTCTTTTTTTTTTTGGTAAGCTTATTTTATAGTATTATTAAGGTGCAGAGTTTTATATAGCAACAACAATCAAATGTAACTCAAGAAGAGAAACAAATGGGCAAAAGTAAGACAAATTACAAAGCCCAATTCCCGCCTTTCATGTCGGCTCAATCCATTACCATTATTGACCCCAACCTCTAGATTTTCCCGATCCGATTTGGACAACTTATTCAACAAAATGTTGAAATTTCATTGGCTGAACTTTACCAGCCCTACGTGGTAGGGGTGGGCAAAATATTTGAACCGATTCGTTAAACCGCTGGGTCGAATCGAAATCGAACTGAATTTCCGGTTAACCGAGGACCCCGGAGCAAATACAAATATCAAATTTCAATATTCGTCCGGTTCAAATACAAATACAAATACTTTAATTTTTCCCCCGAGTAATCGAACCGAACCGAATGTATTTATTTTATTTTAAAAGTTATATATATGTATACAATATAGGCATTTGATGGTATAAAATTATATATAGATAATATATAATCATTATTTATTTAATTATTAAAAATTTAAAGAGTTAATCACTATAGTGAGCCTATATTGATTTTTTTGTGTTTAAGAATACCTCATTATTGAAATATACCACTACACACTAAGATTTGTTAATTATACTAACATATTTTGATAACACTAAAAAAAATCACTGGATTACATATAGTTATATATACAGTTCCTTTAAGTGTAATAACCTCAAAATTAAAATCTACGAAACTAAAAAATTAAGAAATGAAAACTTGATTATACATTTTTAGAGGGTCGGAAAAATATTCGAACCGAATCGCTTAATCGCTGAATCGAATCGAAACCGAACCCCCGGTTAACCGAGGACTCCGGTTACAAATACAAATACTGAAATGAAGTATTTGCCCGGTTCAAATACAAATACAAATACCTGAAAAATTCAAGTTAACCGAACCGTGCTCACGCCTACTACGTGGCACTGAATGCCAGGCCCAGCCACCCCCCAACACCAAAATGGCAATAACCATAATAAGTATTCCCTCCGTCCCGTGTAAGATGTCATGTTTGACTTTTTGCCACTGTTCGTTGTTTAACTTTGACTTAATTTTATTGTAAATATATATTTAAAAAAAATAGTCGAGTTTGGTCTTGTTAAAATCATATAATCATGTAGTTTTATAATATATATTTTACACAGTTTTCGTTGTACATATTTTGAGATATTAACGGTTAAAAAAGTGCATTGAATTGTGTGCAGAAATCAAACAAGACATCTTAAATGGGAATAAGTATTCCCTCCGTCCCGTGTAAGATGTCATGTTTGACTTTTTGCCACTGTTCGTTGTTTAACTTTGACTTAATTTTATTGTAAATATATATTTAAAAAAAATAGTCGAGTTTGGTCTTGTTAAAATCATATAATCATGTAGTTTTATAATATATATTTTACACAGTTTTCGTTGTACATATTTTGAGATATTAACGGTTAAAAAAGTGCATTGAATTGTGTGCAGAAATCAAACAAGACATCTTAAATGGGACGGGAGTACTATTTTTCTACAAATAAAACACAAACTCTTATCTAACTATCTGAAAGTTTTCCTAGCCTTCATTGGCTGTCAAGCAAAAAAAAAACTATCTGAAAGTTTTTCTCATACGTTCAGCGGTCCAATAATTCTGCACACCACCATGGCGGCGGCGGCGGCGGCGCGTCTTCTCCTGGCCTTTTTGGGGGCGGTGGCGTGGTTTCCGGCTGCCAGCGCCGTATGGTTTAACCTGCCGCCGACGGGGTCGGCCAAGTGCGTTTACGATGAACTGCGATCGAGCCTCGTGGTCATCGGCGATTACTATGCCTTTTACGGCGCGGATTACAACGCGAATGGCACCGATTTCCCGTCTGTATCTATCAAGGTTATCGAATTCTCTCCCTGATTGTCCGATCAAACTGTTTTTAGATCATCATTGTTTGAAAACAGGCTTTGGTATATATGGTTTTCAATTTTCAGGGAATGATGAGTACTAAAATTCATTGTTTGGGTGGAAGAGAAAAGGAAATTAAAGCGAAATAAAAATTTCTAAATTCTGAGTGTACAATTAATCTCCAAATCATTTCTTTTACATATTAAATAGTATCTTTTATTTATTTATTTATTTATTTTTTTATCAAGATTTAGCTCTCAGCAAAGCCCAAGTGTAGAAATCTGCAGAAGCTTGATTAACTTAATTAGGGTTTCACAATTAGCTAGGGTTAACTCTGACTGGTAGTGAAAGAAGTACTGAACTAGACGTTCTCTTGGATTTTTTTTTTTTTTTTTTTTTTTTTTTTTTTTTTTTTTTGTATTTGTAACTATCATTTTGAAATTAGTTGTGTGTGGCTAAAGGTGGGAAAACTAGTACTAAAGATGGTTTATGTTGATTCTGTAATTTTTGTACTTGTTTCTATTATATTTCTTACAAATAAAACGCTTAATAAATCTTGGGTGCATCAATCAATCCCATCTCTGCAGGTAGAATCGCCAATTGGGACCGTTTTGCACGAGCAACAAGCGACACATTACGGCGAGTTTTCATTCACTACAAAGGACAGTGGGAGCTACAAGACATGCTTTAAAGTGGATGGCGATTCAGTTGGGAAAAAGGTAACGGTTGGCATCGACTGGAGAACAGGAATCGCTACAAAAGACTGGACGGCTGTCGCCAAAAAGGAAAAAATCGAGGTGCCATATTACTTCAATTTCAATTTAATTTACACCTCTCAATTCGAGTCGCATATTATTTTAGGTGAATAGATTTGGATTTGGAAAAGAATTTCAAAAAAAAATGAAAGGATTTGAAATCTACCTTGAATTAATTGGCTTCAAATTAGGATGCAACCAACCTCAGGCTTTCATACATGATAAATACATGTAATAATTTCTCCTTAGAGATAGACATTTTTATTTTCGGTGTTGAACACCTTTCCCGTCCTGCGGACTGCATTTGTAATGCTTTTCTCTCGACTTGATTGGCTTGCACCATTTGAGGCAAGTCCTCCAATAAATGGCTTCGGCCCTCCCTTTTTCCGAAAAAAAATAAAAATATGTTGATGATCCTTGCTTCTTACACACATATATACATTGTAGGGACTCGAGCTCGAGCTGAAGAAGTTAGAAGAGATTGTAAAGGATGTCGATCAACGTTTCTTTCGTCTAGCAGAGAGGTGCACTTCCATCAAATTATTCCCTTCAATTTTCTTCTATATCTTCTTGACTTGTATAGTACTACTTAGGGCATGTTTGTTTTGGCTTGTAAAAAAAAAAGGAGAAATCAGTAGAAGAAGGAGAAGGAGGGAGAAGGAGAATTCAAAAGCAAAAGCAGATCAAATAATTGTTTGGATGGATATTATTAAAGTTGCTTTTCAACGGAAACATGTTTGGATGAATTGTACGTAGGACTTTTAATATATTAAAATTACTAAAATGGACATAATTAAATATTATAAAGATATTTATAATTAATTTTATTTCCTTTTTAAATAGGGTTATTTTTGTATTTTTATTACTAAATGACTTCTCCTTTTAAAAAAAGTAACTCCCTACCTACTTTGAAAAAAAGTAGAATTTTAACTTTTGCTTCTCCTTTTATTTTAAAAAAAAAAGTCAAAACAAACAGCTAAAAAAATTCAAAAGGACTTTTAGGAGAAGCAAAAATCAAAAGGAGAAAAATTAAGGCAAAACAAACAGGCTCTTAATAGCCAATTTGGATCACCATCAGCATCTCACTACATAAAATACATAATAGAAGTATTAGGAGACTGGAGATGTCGATAAACTTATTTTGGCTATATATCAATATGATATGCATTGTTTCATTGTTAGCAATAATTTTATAACTATATCATAAAAGTATTTAGTGATTTACTTTGTTTTTTTTATGGCAAGGTTCTTAATAGATCTCACTACTACCAAAATACATGTTATTGAATGCACTCGGGCAATATATTTTCAAAGGTTATGGCTACAGCCAAACCAAATTAAGAGGCCTAGTTGTTAATCTTATAGTTGGAGGTTTAAATCTTCAGTCGGCTTGTATTATTTCCTTTTATCCATTTGTAATTTGCATGGGATGACCTCTTTTTAATTACCTTTTAAACAAAAAACTTTCGTGCATCATGTACCCAAACAAAAATATATGGTACATTGTCAATTGTCATGACCAATTGCTAACTTTGTTACGTTTTTGGGATGCAAATTATTGTGCTGAGATTGTTGAATACTTCTTGCAGGCAATGGACATTGTGGGCCCTTAGCGACGACGCGAATGATCATGTGGAGCTTTTCAGCATAATCTCCCTTGCTCTATGCATAATTATATCGTCGCTTCAAGTTTGTTATTTGAGGCGATATTTTAGGCAAAAGAAGCTCATCTAGGTATTATTAAAAGGCCAGGAATATTGCATCACATATTTTTGTAATGAAAAATAACGAAGACTTTGTCTTAATGTTGTACACTTTCATTGCCTCTAGAATAAGGCAAGGTGAAGTATAAAAAAATAACATTGCAAAGGAACCATCGATCACATCTCAAACTGTTTCTTTTATAAAAAAAAATTTTGGACAAAACATAATTTGTCAGCAATTTCTTCATTAGTTCGAATTGGTATATGTTGTTTGGATGTATTTTTATTTGCAAGTCTTCATAAACCGTACGTTTTACCCACACCTACAATATAAAAACCTATAATCCAATCCAAACATGTTGTCCGGATGGATTGTTGGAAAACAATAAGGCATTGTTTACTTGAGTGATTAGCTATGTTAAATTATTTTATCAAGACTAATCACATGTTCACTTGGATGAATTAAGGCCTTTGATTGTATAAAGCTAAGGCCCGATGATTAATGAACTGAATTTATGGGATAGTAATTATGCCCATCAAAATAAACATGCCCTTGTTAACCAAGAATTTCTTTGAGGGAGAAACCTCTTTTTTTGATTGATGAGTATCAAAAAGGATTACAAAAATTGCAGAAAGGAATTACACGGAAATAAGAAAGCTGTAAAGGATTTAAAGTGCGGAATTGAAAAATACTAAAGAAAACTTGCAGAAAGAAAATGGCAGAAAGTAAAGATAATAATGCGATTCCTCTTGGGGGGTTTGTGATGCCCTCTGGAGTGTGTCTCTTCCTCCTTTTATAAAGAGGGGGACTGACACCCTCCCAGGCTGAGACGCGTGATGGCGTCGTCCTACATTAATGAGACCTTGACTTCTGTGACACATACGGCGCACGCGAGAGGATGGCGGCTTGAGGATTGACAGCTTGGGAGGGTTGATGGTTCTTATCACTCCCCTGTCACCCAGCTTCCCTTGGTCATTATCCGGATAAATCTTGAATTGGACCGAGCCAAGAAAAATAGATTAGGCCTTTTGAAAGTGCGTCCTCTCTTCCGGATATATTTCCACGGACTGGGCTAGGTAATCTTGGATGGGCTTTAATATATATTTTGTTGGGTTAACAGATGCCCCCCTTGCGCTTTTAGTCGATGGAACTGAGACTGAAATTGCGCATATATTTTTCTAATGCCGCCGTCGGCAACCTCTTTTTTTTTTTTTTTTTAATTATTAGCATGGCCGCCACTCACTTTTTAGTGGCAAGGCCGCCACTTACTTTTTTGTGGCAAGGCCGCCACTTGTGGCAATTTTTTTTTTTTTAAATTACATGCATGGCCGCCACTTTTGTGGCAATGGCCGCCACTTTGCAAGACATTTTCATTTTTTTTCTTTTTTCTTTTTTTTAAATAAATATTTATTTTTTTTAACAAATACCTCGCGCATTTGTCTGATTAACGATTTTAAGACAAATTTGTGCGCTTAATTTTGGATTTGGAGGTCCAGGCCCATTATGCCTCATCCTCTTTTCACTCCGGTTGCCGGCCACCACCAGGGGATTCCGGCCGCCGCCGCCATCGGGATTCCAGCCGCCGCCGCCATCGGGATTCCGGCCGCCGCCGTCGATTTCTCAGTCGCCAGCTTCGCCTCCGACCGCCGCCGTCTTCTGTTCGCCGGCCGCCACCCTTGTTGGATAGGGCAGCCGCCGCTGCTTGCCCGGAGGGCACCGCTGCTCGCCCGGATGCCGCCATCATCAGCCTTAGGCCGCCATCACCTTTTGAAGGCCGCCACCCTTGAAGGTTGCCCCCTCCTTCCAAGGCCGCCACTCTTCTTCAAGAGTCTCCAGTCAGCCTGGCATCATGCAGCCTGATCAGCGAACCATGCAACCTGCTCAGCCGATCATGCGGCCTGCTCAGCTAGTCATGCGGCCTGCTCATTTAGTCACGTGGCCTGCCCAGTTGATCATGCGGCCTGCTCCAGGATCCGCCATCAGGCCGCCACCCAAGCACGGAGGCCGCCATCCTCATTCCACGAAGGTCGCCACCTCTGCCGCGTTGACCGCCACTTACCCCGGAGACCGCCACCTTGTGCGCTGCTTGGCCGCCACAGCCATCGCCCTTGGCCGCCACCTGCTCCGAGGCGCTGCTTGGCCGCCACTGCCATCGCCTTTGGCCGCCACCTCTCTTGCGCACAGGAGGCCGCCACCTGCTCCGATAGGCCGTCGCCCCTTTGAAGGCCGCCAACCATCTGAGGCCGCCACTGGCTTGCCGGAGGCCGCCACCCTCCCACGAGAGACCGCCACCACCTTGGCCGGAGGCCGTCACCTCTTTCTTCCGGAGGGCCGCCATCCACGAGCGTCGTCCTCAGTCACCGACTACTCGGCCTCTAAGGCCGCTGTCGACTGCGCTCCAGGGCCACTACCCAGGGTTTTTATCACCCAAGGTTACTGCATTGGCCACCACCCTTGGTTTGTCTTCCTCGTGTTTCAATTTCTCAAAACGAGTCCCGTGTATAGGTAGACGCTTCTCATCTTGTTCCTCAAAGAACTTTTCCAAGCGGGCCGCTCTCTCGGCCAGCTGGGCAAGGTCAGTTGCATCCTGCACAATTAAATGTTCTTTTAATTTCAGTAACATGTTAGCCACTGCTATATTGGCTATTTCTTTATCTGGAATTGCCATAGTACATCGGCCTTTAAGGCGTTGCAATCTGTTAATAAAAGCACTTGCCGTTTCGTCGGCAAATTGTTTAGCGTTAGTGAGATCTGCAAGACTAACCTGTGACAGGGGAGTGTAAAACCTGTCATGGAACGCCCGCTCGAGATCAGCCCAATTCTGAATTGACTTAGGCCGCAAGGAAGCAAACCAAGCAAATGCGGGTCCAGTCAGAGATGAGCTGAACAGTCTTAGTTTCAGCCAATCGTTGGCCGCTGCTTCGCCACATTGAGCAGTGAACCTGCCCACATGTTCTACTGTGGACTTGCCGTCGTCTCCCGAAAATGTGGTGAACTCGGGCATTTTGAAGCCTCTAGGATAAGGCTGCATAGTGTCTACCCATTCTGGGTATGGTTTCCTGTATGTGGGCCGTTCCATCGGCCTTAATTGAATCCCGAAGTGCTGTTGCATCATATCTGCCAACAACTCGGGTGACACCACGGGCATCTGTATAGGAGGCATGGCGGCCGGGAAATGGTTGGTGGCATGATGCTGCGCGGCCGGGTATGGACTAGCGGCGTGATGCTGCATGGCGGCCGGATGTGAACGGGTGGACTGATGCTGCATGGCGGCCGGGTGTGGACTGGCGGCCGTGGCCTGATGTTGCATGGTTGGGTGTGAACTGGCGGCCTGATGCTGCACGGCGGCCAGGTGTGGACTGGAGGCCGGATGCTGCACGGCGGCCAGGTATGGACTGGAGGTCTGATGCTGCACGGCGGCCAGGTGTGGACTGGAGGCCTGATGTTGCACGGAGGCCAGGTGTGGGCTGGAGGCCTGATGCTGCACGGCGGCCAGGTGTGGATTGGAGGCCTGATGCTGCACGGCGGCCAGGTGTGGGCTGGAGGCCTGATGCTGCATGGCGGCTTGAGGCATGTTGGCAACCAAAGGCATGTTGGCGACCTGAGGTTGCATGTGTCCTCCTCCAGCACCTAGATTATGAATGGCGGCCGGTGGGATGGGAGCCGCCACTCCAAATGGCTGTGTCGGAACAGCGCTAGATGCCATCAAGTATCCTGATGGAGCATACATCATGGGAGGTGGTGCTCCAAACTCAGAGAGTGATGGCTGGCCAAAAGTTGTCCCCCAAGTCTTTTGTAGACTGCCATACGGTCCTGTAACGCTTGGTGACATATTCATGCCATTTGCAGGGATATATCCCTCTTGTGGAGTATGCAGGGATCCACATATCCTGTCAGTTTGATCGGCCATGGCAGGCCGCAATACATCCATAAGTTGCCTCGTAAGTAAAGGCATGAATTCAGCCATCGATTCAGTCATCGATAGCCGTATTTGTTCCGAAAAGGTTGGGACTTGCATCATCCCCTGCGGTGGTTGGGAGGTAGTCGCCGTGTTATCGACGTTCTCAGACGGTGTTCTTACTGGAGTTTCTTCATGTAGCGACATTTCTCCAAATCTTTGTGTTAAGTCCCTTACTACTCGTCCAGATCTAAGTTGCATATACTTCCAAGCGGATATGGTTTCCACTTCGTGTCCCACTGGGCGTGCCAATTTGTTAACCAAGAATTTCTTTGAGGGAGAAACCTCTTTTTTTGATTGACGAGTATCAAAAAGGATTACAAAAATTGCAGAAATGAATTACACGGAAATAAGAAAGCTGTAAAGGATTTAAAGTGCGGAATTGAAAAATACTAAAGAAAACTTGCAGAAAGAAAATGACAGAAAGTAAAGATAATAATGCGATTCCTCTTGGGGGGTTTGTGATGCCCTCTGGAGTGTGTCTCTTCCTCCTTTTATAAAGAGGGGGACTGACACCCTCCCAGGCTGAGACGCGTGATGGCGCCGTCCTACATTAATGAGACCTTGACTTCTGTGACACATACGGCGCACGCGAGAGGATGGCGGCATACGGCGCACGCGAGAGGATGGCGGCTTGAGGATTGACAGCTTGGGAGGGTTGATGGTTCTTATCACTCCCCTGTCACCCAGCTTCCCTTGGTCATTATTCGGATAAATCTTGAATTGGACCGAGCCAAGAAAAATAGATTGGGCCTTTTGAAAGTGCGTCATCTCTTCCGGTTATATTTCCACGGACTGGGCCAGGTAATCTTGGATGGGCTTTAATATATATTTTGTTGGGTTAACAGCCCTAAATAGATTTAACAAATGAGTTGCTGAGAGATATGATGACCCCAACCAAAACAACCCCAATAATGCAACGATAGTGAAAAAGAATAACACAAAGTTGCATATGTTCTGCGTGCAATCTTAAAAAGCTTTATGTGTGCCTTATAAACTAACACATTTTTGCACCAAAGATTAAGAATATATAAGCCCAAAATCAATAGAGTACTAGAGTCAAATCTAGGGATGGAAATGGTTGGGTCTGGGTCAGGTCTGCCGAGATCCAAGACCCAACCTGATGCTCGGGTTGGATTTGGTTCGGGTCTGGTCTGGGTCTGACCCTGATCCATTTCCATCATTAGGGATATCAACGGGTAGGTTCTACGTCCATTTTTATAAGAACCACGACCGACCCAAGCTCAGGTCTTGATCAGTTTATGGGTCCATTTCCATTCCTATTACATTGAAACTCTTTTCAAACATTCTATTCGCTAATTTATCTCAAAATGTTGCCTATTAATTCGTGCGTAGTCCTAACTAATTTTTTATTGGTTTTCATATTCACAATAATAATAATTAAGCCTTTCGTGATGTTAATTATCGATCCAAAACAGGTAGTATTATCTTTGTAGTAGTATGAACTTTTACAAAATGCTACAGATACTGATAATCAATGATAATCTTTTTTTTTTGGTGAACATAATCAATGATAATCTTAGTTGATGTTTTGATATCATAAAAGCTTTTATTGTCTAAAATTGATCATCGTTTTTCCTACAAACTCCATAATGTCGCTTTATTCATTTAACAATGTAATTTGGCACCAAACCATTTGGTCTAAAGTGGTGTGAAATCTTACAGCTTAAGCACATGTCGTTTTATCCATTCAATAATGTATTTATTTTTTGTAAACATTAACACTCATGAGTCGGCAAAAATGTGTGGTAGTCCAAACCACACAAATTACAAAGGTGTGTGGGAATAACAATGTAATTTGGTGAATGGGGTCCTGCACCTAGGATTAATTTTTTTTTGAAGGACAACCAATCTAAGCTAGAGAAGAAACGAAAAATGAAATAGAACAAAGCTAAAGCCCTAGAAGAAACGAAAAATGAAATAGAACAAAGCTAAAGCCTCGGGAACCAAGTGCCCGCTGCACCTATTATTATTATTATTATTATTATTATTATTATTATTATTATTATTATTATTATTATTATTATTATTATTATTATCATTATTATTATTATTATTAATTAACTATATATTTTATATAATTATATATTATATATAATATATATATATATACTTATATTGTATATAATAATAAAAATTATATTTTGAGTAATGAAAAATGTGTAATGATTTTATATCTATTTTAAAGATGATGTATATGATAATATAATTTAACTATTTTTAAAACTAACTAAGAGGGTGTTTGGATGTGCGTTTTAAAAAGTGCTGCAACATTTAGAAAACAGATAATCTGATAATTGTTGTAACAAAACGTGCTGTAGAAAATTAAGTGTTTGGATGAGCTTATGCTGTTTCAAATTGCAATAATCAGATAATTATTAAAAAGTGTTTGGATTTGTATTTTTCTTTACCTCAAAAGGCAACAGTATAGTAAAATTTATTTTTAGCTAAACGCAATTTTCTTGCAGTACAAAAATGTAGCTGCAAGAAAATAGTTTTTCATTCCCTCAAAACTCAAATAAAAGATTATTGAAGTTAGTACACAAACAGGAATGCAAATCGCAATAATCAGAATATCTGTTCCAAAACACACAAACAAACACCCTCTAAGAAATCATATTATACAGTTTTCTTTAGTTTCTGTGGCTTATCCAATACAAACCTAACAAATCAATAAAAATAGTTATTAAAATAATATTTTTGTTTAATTTCAAAATTAAATTAAAATAAAACAAAATTTAAATATAAGTATTAAGTATAATAAGAAAAATTCCTTCACAAAAATTTCATTACTGAAAATCTCATTGGTATGGGCTAATATATTACAATCTTTAAAAATGTCTGAATTTGAAGTGGCGCAGTTTATATTTGTATATGTACTCTTAAAAGTTGTCGCTATAGGATCACCCGATAATTTATAAGAATATCATACGGAAATGTCATATCTGTAGATCTTCAAAATCAATAACTGCATTACCATCACCTACATCGAGTATCCATTTTATAAATTTTCTGTCATATATAAATTTTATTGTAAACAACATTTCTTATGATATCTTGAGTTAATCATTCTTAATTGCATATTAATACTTTGAGCCGCATCTTGCTAATGACACGAAATATTGCAACCTAACTATTCAAAACTAAAAACTGATTTTGGAAGATAAAGTCCAATATTCGGTAAAGATTAGCATTGACTTTTGTATATAATCATAGCAAAACAAACTACAAGTTGAAATTTTCTCATCTAAAATCGAATGAGAAATTTGGTTAAATCAGATAGGCTCGTAATCATTATACCAATTAAGAATTTTTTATTTTCATGGTTTCCTGAAAATTAGTTTAACCTCAATAATATGGTTCTGCATCTTGGTTACTATTAACCTATTTACATTGCATGATTTATTTGATGAATCTATATTCCTAATAAGTATAACTATGCAACCCTAGTTCAATTATATTTCATGATTCGGTAATTCTGAATAATTGATCGTGTTTAGATATTTCAGTGAAAATAATTCATTGGCATTATCTATGCTTTCATCATCTTGACAAATATTGTTAGAACTGATATATATACATTTTCATTTGCAGATATACGTTCCATGATCTAATTGTTGATTGTATTAACAATCTCATTCGTAGGGATTAGTATAGCAATATCTTTAAAAATATCTTCATTTGAAGTGGTGCAATTTATATTTGTATAAGTGCTCTCAACAATTGCTGCAATAGGATCTCCCGTATAGCTTATAAAATTATCATCTGTAAATGTCACATCTAATTGTACATCTCCAAGATCAATATAAGATTTACAAATTACCATCACCTACATGAAGAATTCATTGTGCAAATTTCTCTCATATATAATTTTCATTGTAAACATCATTTCTTATAGTATCTTGGTTTAATTCATCTTAATTACATATTAATACTTGGAGTCCTCTCTTTCTAGTGACACGATATATTGTAACGTATCACTAACATGGGTAAAAACAAATTTTTGAAGATAGAGTCCAACCTTTTTTAAAGATGATGACACTGACTTTTTTATAGTCATAATAAAACAAAATGCGAGTGTGACTTTTTTCCTCTGAAATCGAATGAGGATTTTGATTAATTCAGACGGGCTCATAACCATTATACCAATCAAAAAATTTTATCCCAAATAATGAGTTTTGTTTTAATGAGAAGAGAGGTTAAATAATTTTCTGGGATAAGTTTTCTGCAAGTAAAATTCTCGTCACTCTCTAGTGAAATACAAAATCTAGACTATGCAGTCATACCTCTTGTAAGGAGTAGAGATGATATTCCACTGAATGCTCTATGCAACATAATATCACTTCTCCCACGAATGGCTAAACATAATATTTCTAGATAAATTGTCGATAAATGTGTTGTCAGTTCCACCACGTAAAGAAAAAAGAATCAACTTTCATCACTATCAACTACATACATTATTTTATTATAAACATTCATCTACTCATTAATCAACAAAGGTAATAGCTTAGCATGATCCGCCTTCATTTCTTCCTTATTATAATATATCTCTTCTAGTATCAATAGATTATTTGTATCAGATGTTAAAACTTCATTCAGTACCGGCATTCGAGAGAAACTTTTCAAATTTATATAATTTGCAGCATTTACCCTTTCAATTTTTAACAAAGCTAGATTTATATTTGTTCTTCAATTAATTGAAAATCTATTAAAATATAGATTAATGAAGTAAAGTATTTCTTAAAAAATAGATTAAAAAAATTAACTTTTTCTTTTTTATTTGTTGATGGATCTATTCGCATCCCAATAACTCTTTATACACCTGATTCTTTTATTTATAATATGCTTTACGAAAATACTAATTTACGCTAAACCAATTATATATAGAATATGAATTTTCACAATTCTCTTAAAATTATAATTTTTCATATTATTTTTAATATAATAAAATATAAAAATATTTATACTAATTAGTATATATTTATAGACAATGAGAATGATATAATTGTAAAATATATTGTTTAACGATTAGCAACTATATATAATTGTATATTAATTTTAGGAGAAGTGACATATTTTTGTAAAAACATGGCATCTATATACATTAATTAATATGTATAAATATTTTCTATATATTCATTAATGTATCTTTTAATAATATAAATTTCATATATAAACTGCGAATTCCATATAAATTGAAAATTAAATATCTTTTAAAAACTAAAAATTGGGATTTCATATACATATTAGTATATCTTTAGTATAAATAAATAAATATTATATGCAATGTACATTTCGATTACATCATTTACCACACCAAAAAAATATAACCAAAATTGTGACTAAACATACACAAAATTAGCGACATTACAATATGATCATCATATTGAAACATAAATGCAACATAATTCTTAGTTGTCAGTGCCAAACCTCGTCCTAATAATCTACGGTTTAAAAACTGAAAATGCATATTCATGTCATAATAATCCTATGATGTAAAATCTCAAAATTTATAAATAAATAATAAATACAGCAATAAAATCTAAAATAAATAAAATATAGAATAATAAAATATAAAATAGATAAAATATAAAATTTCAAATTTCAAATTTTATCTTTCAAATTTTTTAAAAAAATGCAAAAATCTATAAAAATTACAAATTTGAAATGGAGACACCACATTAAATTTAGGATGTGTTGTTCACTAATGCTTTAATATATTATTATTATTATTATTATTATTATTATTATTATTATTATTATTATTATTATTATTATTATTATTATTATTATTATTCAATTAAGATCTCTATATCTTAAAATAGACTAATAGTGGTCTATTCCATTAGAGAGTCTATATGACTTTTTTCGACTCTCAAAATTTGCGTACATTCAATCTGAAATTTGAGAAGTCTCTAAAAACACTTGAGACATCTAATGCGAATTTTAAAAATCTAATATATCTAATACAGATTTTGGAAAGCCTTAAAAATATTTAGATATTTAATCACTATTTATTTTAAGACTACATGCATGGATTTTAATGGATTCTTTAAAAAAAAAAACCGATTATACTCCATCTGTTTTGTTTTAATAGCCTCATTTGAGTTTTGGTCACTATTTACGCACACATTTATGATAAAATTTTATCATAGTTATACAAGTTAAAATATAGTCAAGTAGGATTTTGTTAAATTTATCTCGTCGTCTAGTTTTTAAATATCAAACTTTTGAATTTTTATTTGCACCGAACTTGAGTTATTAATGATTTAAAATTTGCATTGAACTGCGTGAACTGTGGATCCGTTGCAAATAAAAAAATGAAGGAAGTATAAAATTTCCCAAAGCATTCAAAAATTTATACTATGTACAAAGTAAGTACAATTAAACTAATCTGAAATATATACAAAGTCAGTCAAATCTAATTGGAATCTATGAATATTCTAAATTAAACAGACTTTTTAAATAATTTTTTCTTTTACAAATCTCAATTTTTAATTGGTAAGAACAATATCTCAATTTTTTTCTTTTTTTTTTGGGTAACACAGCCTAAGAAGGCGAGCAAAGAAAAGAAAAAAAATAAAAGAATGTACTAGTAAACTAGAAATCAAAAAGACAGAATCAAGCTAAGCTCTCAAGTACTGTGTCCCCTCCGCATCTTTAGACAGCAGCGCCTCAATCCCATCCGGCGGAAACGCCCACGTCGTACAGAAATCCTCCTCCGATGTAGCCTTCTTAGCTAGTGCATCCGCCACCGAATTACCTTCCCGATATATGTGCCTAAGCTGACACTGCATCCTCCGCAAATGGTCACGGACCTCTTTAATAATCGGCCACCATTTATGAGTGACATTCACCGCACCTAGCACCAACCGAACCACCTCCATCGAATCCACATAACAACATCCCAAAGAAAGCCCCAGAGTTATCGCCAATTTCAACCCCATGCAAAGGCCAATCAACTCAACCTCCAAGATCGTCCGAGACCCTAGGAAACTCCCGCACCCTCCCTTCCAACTACCATCGCCACCCCTAATCACCGCAGCGCATCCCGCTCAATCCTCGCTCGTCATCACACATCCATCAGCATGCAAGATATTGCCATCCATCTCCACCTCCTTCCAGCGGACTGTCCTCACTGGACGTTCCACTCGTCGGCGTTCGGAGGCAGCTTCAAGACGCTGCAGCATCCAGAACGCTTTGTGAACCAGCTTCGACGGCAGGATGCCTCCATGCCGAAAGATTCGATTATTTCGCTCACACCACACCAACCAAATGAATGAAATGAATTTAAACCATACAATCTCCACACCCACTCCAACCAGTGCCTATATCCATCCCGATCAAGCCCTTGCAACACCTGTACAACTTGTTGGAAAGATCCAGCTCGCCTCCACACCTCCATCGCCCAATGACACAAGAATAATGCATGAACCCAATCATCAACATGCTCCCCACATATTGTGCACAACGGTGAGCCGGTTAATCCTCGATGATGACGCGGCGAGTTACAAGGTAAGGCCTCATGGCCAATAAGCCACAGCAACACACCTACCTTTTCGGGGATGGCCGGATCCCACATCCATTTCCAACCACCCTCTCCTGCCCTCGTGTCCGTTAGCCACTCGTATCCCGACTTAACTGAATAAGTGCCTCCACTAGTGCCTCGCCAATGCATGAGATCCTGAACCGCTGCATTCAAGTAAGGCGTCGGCTCCTGCTGAATCCTATCCTCACCTCCATCGGCAGTATAGAGTACAAACCCTCCAACCTCCACCCTCCATTTATGATCACGTCCTTTACTTTTAAATGGACATCATTATAATGAACAAATGGCACTTGTTCCGCCAAACACTTCCCCTCCCACCAAGGTGCATACCACAAAGAACACTCTCCATTCCCCAGACGCATACCAAAGCCTTGCTCCAACAAGCCGCCAACTTTTATCAATCCTTTCCAAAGTTTCGTACCTCTATAGTGCTCACGGGGCAACAGTCCAGAGGCCACTCCATACTTCGCCCTCATAACTTTCACCCACAACTTATTGTTATCCATTACGAAATCCCATAGCAGCCGCCCCAGAAGCGCCACATTCATCGCACGGCTAGGCTGGATGCCAAGTCCCCCCAACCGACGCAGCTTAGTGACCACTTCCCATTTGACAAGGTGCAACCCTATGTTCCGATTGCCCTTCCATATCCACCGCCTAACTATTCGATCAATATTATTGCACACAGTGATTGGTAGCAAGTGCAACTGCATGGTATAAACAGATAGTGCATTCAGTACCCCCCTCTCCAATGTAATCCTACCTGCTCTATTCAACAACAAGGCTGCCCAAGATGCCAGCCGAGCCTCGAAACGTCTGATCAAAGGATCAAAATTGGCCACTTTCATGCGGCCATGGATAATCGGGAACCCTAAACATGACGCCAGATCTAGTACCACCTCCACTTGAAGCAAATTAGTCAGCCAACTACGCTCTCTTTCGGTCGTCCGCGGGGAACAATAGGCACAGGATTTACTCGCATTCATCCTTAATCCCGAGCACGAGCCAAATCTCTCCAAAACTTCCGCCATGCATTGGATACTCTCTTCATCCAGTTCCGAACAAAAAATTAAGTCATCTGCAAACATTATATGCGAAATCCCCACCCCCTCTTGGCTAAGCTTCACCGGTTTCCACCGTCCTCTTGTCACTTCCTCTAAGATTAAGCGGGACAACTTCTCCATAACAATAACAAACAAGTAAGGGGACAAGGGATCCCCTTGCCGTAGTCCTCTCTCGGTTTTGATCTTTCCAATGGGGCTCCCATTCCATAAAATTGAAAAACTAGAGGACGACACACACGCCATGATGAGATCACGCCATCCCTCATTCAACTCCAACTCCTCTAAGCAAGCTGACAAGAACTCCCACCGCACCGTATCATACGCCTTGGCAAGATCTATTTTAAGTACCACAACCTTACATGTTGCTCTTGCACTCTCAATAGTAGAGACAATCTCTTGTAACAATACTCCGTTGTCCGCCGTACCTCTCCCACGCAGAAATGCAGATTGGAATGGACTAATGATATCACATAAAATAGGACGAAGCCGATTCACTAATATCTTAGTCACCAATTTGAAAGTCACATTACATAATGTTAGTGGGCGAAACTGAGTAATGCTACGCGGAACGGCCACTTTAGGGAGCAAACATAAGAACGCATGCCCCAACTCCTCAGGCAGCCGTCTCGAGTCCATAATGTTTAATACCATATCCACCACAGGCTCCCTTAATATCGTCCAATACTCTTTGAAAAAAGCCGCCGGAAAGCCATCCGGACCCGGAGCTGCCAGCGATCTCATAGAGGTAAGCGCTTCCTCCACCTCCCGTGAGCCAACTTCCGCCTCTAGCCTTTGCTTATGATCGGCCGCCAAGGGCGTAAGTTGCACCAACTCTTCTCCCACAGCCTCCACAAGCGGTTGCTTGACAAAAGCCGTAAAGTGTTCAACAACATGTTCTTGCAACCTCTCAGGATTCTCATCCCAGGTGCCATCAGGCAATTCCAGTCCATAAACCCGCATACGCTTCCGATGCACTTTAGTTTTCGCATGGAAGTACCGGGTATTCATGTCACCAAATCTCACCCATTTATCTCGCGCTTTCTGATGCCATAATATTTCTTCCTGAACAAGGACATCTTCCAGTTCTTTTTGCAACTCCCCCAATAGCCGCCACATCCAAGCCGAATCCACATGCACAAGCCTCTTTTCCAACCCTAAAATCCGGTTTTTAAGCTTGCGCTTGCGATCCCGAATATTGCCGAACACTTCCTTGTTGAATACCATGGACTTTGCCTGAATAGTAGCAAGAATACTCTGAATAGTATCCCCCCCATTGTCCTTACCATCCTGCACTACGTCCTTATACAATTGGTGAGTGCGCCAAGCCGCCTCCCATCGAAAGGGCGGCCTCGCACAATGTTTATATCTATCCCCACAGACAAGCTGAAGTGGACAATGGTCCGAGCCTAGCCTGGGTAGATGAACAATTCTCCCTTCTGCGAAACGTTCCATCCATAAAAGGTTCGCCATGCCTCTATCCAACCGTTTACTAATCCGCCTTCCCTCCCCGGGCGACCGCGACCATGTATACTCAGCCCCGATCGCCGGTATATCCATCAGCCCACATTGACTGAAGACCTCTCGGAGCTCGGCCGCCCTCTCCTGGATGAACACCCCACCCGATACTTCCTCCTCCGCTGCTATTTCATTCCAGTCCCCTACGACGCACCATGGTCGCTCCACGCTGGGTGCACCAGCGCTTCCTAATTAACTTTCTTACGTTGGTAGTTTGGATCTGCATATAGAGCCGTGAAAGCCCATGACATCAGACCCATAGCTAACTCCACCGTAACCATTCTATCATGTACTGCCAATACTGTCAGAGAATAATTGACATGCAATGCTTTAAGCACCCATATTCCTCCTCCCATACCAATCGCATCCCGGATGTACAACGGCTCAAATCCAAGCCAGAGGAAAAAACCCCTGGTCCGCTCGAAGGCCCCCCGAGGCTCCAATACACACAAAAGATCCGGTCTCTGCTCCCGCACCAGGTCACTCACCCACCGTTGTCCAGTACGACTCATCACCCCACAAACATTCCAGACAATAATTGAAAAGTCTCTAAATTCCATAAATAATACGAGTATATAGTAACGAACCATACCAGTCCTCCTATTGGACGCTTGCATCATCCGCATCTATCCACTCCTCTTCTCTAGGATCCCCATCCGTAAGTAGAGGCCCATATCGCCCTCCGGCCGTTGCATAGATGTCAGTTTGATCCCTCATGTGCAAATCATCATCAGAAGCCGTTGAGGACGGACTTCTAGAATGCTCCCGACGAGGTCGTTTCAAGAGTTGAGCACCATGCTTCCGCTTAAATTTCCCCGGGCTGGTTTCCTTATTCACCACAGGTGCAACGGCTAATGCCATGCATACGTTGGATGCACCAGGCCGAGCCACCAAGTCCTGAGCAGCACCCTGCCCGTGACCATGCACGGGCTCCGTTTGCTTACGATCGCGGTCTACCCCACCGTCTTATCATGCTCATCATCCACCCACACAACCTTCCCTTTGTTTGGGCCATCAGTACGTAGCTGCTCCTCAGAGTGTTCCTGCAGGCCTGCCTCAACACCCTTCTTCATATTACCAACCGCCTCCTCATGGCGTCCCCCAGATGAACTCGCTTCCCATCTTGGCTTGCGTTGAGGACGCCCCCGCCTACGAGCAACCACCATCCAATCCCCAAAAGCAGGCTCGCTCTCATCCTGCTGTGCCACCCTATCTCCCACAGGCTCATGCTTGTCAGCAGCAGCAGGGACCCCCGTCGGCGCCTCCGTGTGGGTAACAGGACCATCAGGCTAAGCTTGAGGCGCAGCAACACCCCCAGGCCTCACATGGTGACAGTCCCGCTCAAAATGGCCATAATGCCCACAATTAGTGCAAATTAAATGCAGGCCTTCATACGCAACAGGTATCCAACGACCATTGACTCGCAATTTTCCCTTAACCGGTTTCTCCAGATCAAGCGCTACGCACACACGCGCAAACCGTGCAATCTTGGTCGTCTGCGTGCATGCATCAAATTTTATCACCTTTCCCAATCCCGAAGCAATCGCCCACAAAATATCCTCCCGAAACCTATGAATTGAGAGTCCGTTGAGACGCGCCCAAACAAGGGTTTTGTTTACTTGCGTAGTACTA
The DNA here is from genome assembly GCA_030278955.1 of Hygrophila difformis. Classification (NCBI taxonomy): domain Eukaryota; kingdom Viridiplantae; phylum Streptophyta; class Magnoliopsida; order Lamiales; family Acanthaceae; genus Hygrophila; species Hygrophila difformis. The sequence continues at coordinate 964,005 of JAOANR010000011.1, forward strand.
AGATCAAACTCCCGAGTCCAAGGTATGAGAGCAAGGTAGTGATCAAATAGTAACCACGATCCTCCATTCACCACTTTTTCCCGATCCACCTCCAAGGAAAACTTCACAATAAAGCAGCCGTAGCCCACATCAATGACATCCATAGCACCTGTTGGTTTCCACATTCTCCAGAGACGTTCCTTCAATGTCACGTAACCCACCGTTGTACCAAGCAACTTGACGACCAAGGCATCCGACCAAGCCAAGCCCGCCTCCTCATCCAAAGCCTCATCAATCACAAAGTCCGGGAGGGCGGGGTTTCCGTCCACGAAACTCATGCAGATGAGTTTCTCTGCAATTAAGTCACGCCGCCGCCGCGGGGGGGTTTCCGGAACAGATTCCCCATCAGTCTCCATGTTCGCCGCTTGTGCCGTGGTTTCCTGTCTCAAAATCTCCGCAAAAGACGCAATCTTGCCCCCCGGATCATGGGGAGGAGCCGCCGGGAAAGAGCCTGAGGCCGAGAGAGAAGCGTTGGAGACTCGAGTCATAACCCTAGTTTTTTTTTAATATGCACTTATGGAATTATGAACAATATCTCAATTGATTACACCATCATAATATAACAATTACATTTACCTTTCAATCAACTTATGGGCAATTTGTTAAAGTTTATTTAATATAAATTTTTTTTTATCAACATACTATAATATACTAGTATAAAGCATATTTTAGTATGAAAAAATATACTGTATGAGTCCCATTCAAACGGTCACATTTTGACTTTTGATACTGTGAAATGATCAATTTTGACGTAACGTTATCGTAATTATATAATAAAAAATAAGTCAAGTTCGATTTTATTAGATTCGTCTAATTATGTAGTTTTAGAATATATATTTTATATAATTTTACGTATACATTTTTTTTTTTGAGGGGATAAGAATTTTATTGCCATATAACATGTTTGAATTACACATGTTGAATTACAAACCGAAATTTCCACTCCACTATTATTTCCAACATCATCAATCCCTCAACACCCCACCCTTCCGTTCACAGAAACCTCGGAGTACCCCTTTCCATAATGTGTTGTATGCGACATTCCCCTGCAAATTTCATCACTACCATAATGGGTATCATCTGGTGAAACCGCCACGGCACTGCTTCCGGCAGCTTGAGCCAACATACTACATTACTTGAATCACTTTCAAATATCAACTTTGGTAACAGAAACCCTTGGTCCCTCACAATAGCCTCACATACTAGTTGGATAGCTGTTAGCTCAACAGTGTTTGGGTCTGCATTGCCAATAGAATCAGATAAAAGAAAAATTACCTTCCCATTATTGTCTCTAATGATCCCTCCAATTGCAGTCGGCCTCGGATTTCTAATGGAAGATCCATCTGTATTGATTTTCCAAAATCCTTTATCCGGGCGAATCCACACCATCCCACTTCTCGGCGCCTTTCTCACCCATCGCCGAGACTGTATCATCCATACCGGAAAATTCTCTCCTATGCTAACCAGATTTAAATCCACCCCATTCCAGAATGCCTTCCACCACATACCAACCCTCCATCTAATTTCTTCTTCCAGCTGGTGATTCTCAAACCATCGACCCTTGAAAATTATGTCATTCCTCCATTTCCAGATTGACCACATCGTTGCTAGCCCTGTCAATAACCAGCATTTTCTACGCCCTTGTTTTGGATTATATCACAGCCACCATGCCAGCAATAATTTAACCTGGGATTGCCCATTGCATATCAAAACAGCTAACACCTTTATACCAAATCTTCCCCACGACTGAACATTGGCAGAATAAGTGGTCCACTATTTCACTTTCTATGCCACATAAAACACAAAACACGCCCCCCCCCCGAAACAGTTTCTAGCATCCAGCAACTCCTTGAATGGAAGGGCTCCATGCAAAGCTTTCCAAACCATCAGCTTAACCTTCGTCGGGCATTTACGTATGCATATTTTAAAATACTCCCTCCGTCAAGTTAAAAACGTCTCAAAACTTTTGGGCACGGTGTTTTATGTGGGGATAATTAGTATTTAATGTAAGGTATATTAGTGTTAAAGTATGGGTAAATTAGGAATTTATGTGATGTGATAGTAATGAATTTGAATTTTTAATTAATTTATTTATGTGTGATGTGATAGTTGTATATTTGAAATATTAATAAATTTAATTCTTGAGTGATGTGATGAGAGTGGGTTTGTAGTTAATTATTTCTTAAAATGAACATTAGACAATTGGTGGGACGGACTAAAAAGGAAAGTGAGACAGAATTAATGGGATAGATGGAGTATTAACTTTTAAACAAATACATTAGACAACATGTCCAAAAGTTTTTAGACAAAATAATATGACAAATGGAGTAATATCTACCCAATAAAGATCATAATCAAGCAGACACAAAAATTAGATTTTTTTTAATTGTTAGTTAGATTTTCATTAAAAAATTCTAATTATTATATATTTTATATATGATAATTTAATATCAAACTTCCAAGAAATTAAACAGGAAAAATAAAATAAAAAGTGCAGTTGGTTCTGACAACTTAAGTAAATGTAATCTTCGTGTATGCATAAAATACCCGATATAAAAAAAAAAAATGTAGTACTACTCTTTTTTTCTAGTAGTAGAAAATTTCAAAATTAATTCTAATAGCGATTTTTTACAAAAATTGGAGGGAAATTTCGCCACAGCTGTAAAGTTTCCAAAATTTTATTCCACTCCTAAAAAACTAACAAATTTAAAATCAGCCCCCAATAAAATGTAAAGCCCTCTCCTCCAAAATTCACCTAACAGGACTTGCCCAAGTTTACAAAACCCTGTCTGTTCTTCTTCCCCTTCTCCCTTCCCCGTACGCAGAAGCCGTTGGATTTCGATCCAGCTCCTGCGCACGCGCATCGAATCTGTTCTGATTTTGGTAGTTTTGCCGAGTTTTGGTTTGCCATTGGTAATTTTGTTTTTATTTATGGCGTTTTTGTTTGTATAATTTCTCGCCCTTATTTTCTATGTTTGTGTGGTGGTTGGGTTTATTTGTTTAGTTTTCGCTTGTTTTTTCTGTGTGTTTACTTTTTTATGTTTGTAGGAATTGGTTTGTACTTTGGTTGAGATGGCAGAAGTTTGCGGTGAAGTTGAAGATGATTTGATTGATCTGAACAAAGCACCGGTTGAAAGAAAAAGGAAAAGGGTGGAGAGTGTTCCGAATGACGGGGGGAACGAAGGAATTAATGGTTTACCTAAAGCTGGGAAGGTTTTACGGTCAAGAACGCGGGCTATGAGTGACGGAGAAAAACAAGATATGAAGATGGAGGATAAGGAGAAAATAGAGGTTTCTGTATTGGAGGGGAAGGATGGCTGTAAATCGCCTGTTTTAAATGAGAAGAAAATTGGGAAACGTAGGCCGGGAAGGCCTCCCAAAACTGAAGGTAAGAGTGAAGTTTCCCCTTTAAGTGGTAGGAAGAAAGGTCAGAGGGGTAGGCCTCCCAAATCAGAAAGTCTTTCTGATGATTCCTTTTCGGGCAAGCCCAAGGGAAGACGAGGTCGACCACCCAAAATGGAAGGTAAATGTGATGCTTCTACATTGAGTAGTAGGAAGAAAGATGGCAAGGCAATGGGGCAGAAGAAAGTTGACGGAGTTAGCAATGGGGCTAAGCGAAGGCCAGGTAGACCACCTCGGAAGATGGAAAATCAAACTGTGGTTCATAAAACATCTGGGTATGATGTTTTAGACAAGAAGTTGGAGGTTGGTGATAGTAATTTAGGGAATGGTGTTGCGGAACATAAAAAGGGCAAGGTTGAGCGTGCTCAGGGGAATGAATTGGGGCTTAGGGAACAGAAGCAGTTATTGAGGGATCAAATTGTTGCAATGCTTATGAAGGCTGGATGGACTGTTGAATACAGGCAGAGGCAATCCAAGGATTACCAGGATGCTGTTTATGTTGATCGGAATGGAAAAACTCATTGGTCAGTTACCCTGGCTTACAAAAAGTTCAAGGAGAAGATTGACAGTGGAAAGGCTGAGGCTATAGATGTTACAGCTTTTTATGTCATTCCTGAGGAAACACTCAGCAAACTGTTCAGAGTCACTGTGATAGGCAGGAAAGCTGGTCAAAAGAGAGCCGGTGGAAATACTATTAAGAGGAAGACAAAGAATCATGTATTGAAAATTAAAACGTTTGATGGATATATTAAGTCAAAACAGGGTAAGCAACGGACTTTATTGGCTCGGAGACGGAGGGATGGGCCTGATATTGGTTGGAATGAAACCTATGAGGGAAGTAGATCTTTGCTTGCATGGATGATAGATTTGGGGATTGTTTCTCCTGGTGAGACGGTGATGTATAAGAGAGGAAAGAAAAAGAAGGCATTGCCTGAGGGAAGACTTTTGAAAGAAGGCATACGCTGTGGTTGCTGTAATATAATGCACTCAGTTATGGGCTTTGAGATACATGCCAAGAGTCCCCCTGGAAAACCATATCAAAATATATATCTGAACTCAGGGAATTCTCTTTCCCAGTGCCTGTTAGATTCCTGGAAGAAGCATGTGGAAACTGATAAGATTGAATTTGTTAATGTGGATTTGGAAGGTGATGATCCCAATGATGACACATGCAATGTGTGTGGTGATGGCGGTGACTTGATCTGTTGTGATAGCTGTCCATCAACTTTCCATCATGGCTGCTTACATGATAAGGTATTAATTCCAGACCACTTCCTCTGTTTTGTTAGATCCTTTTTGCTTTTCTCTTTGATTTAATTTTTCTTATTACCATAATTTCTCCTATCCCATTCTAAATGTTATGTTTTGCCTTTGAATATTGTTATTTATCACGTTTTCTTTGCTTTCCACTCATCATGATTCTGGAAATTGAAATGTAGTTGACACCCTTATGGTTTACAATGTGTAGCGTCACCACTAACATGCATTATGTTACACTAATATGCAATATTGTGCCTTGTAACTCGGTCTCATACAGTCATATAAATCCTTGTCCTGCAGGTTCCTTCTGGAGAATGGTATTGTGCATATTGTTCATGCAAATTCTGTGAAATGCCATGTAAGAGTCCAAGTAATGATGATGATGATGATGATGGTGGTGGTGGTGGTAATGATGGTGATGATGATTGCAACTTATTCTCTGAGTCTTTAACATGTCGTTCATGTGAGGAGAAATGTAAGTTTCAAACTTTTTTTCTATTGTCTGATGATCCTGTAATTACCACCTCTATAAATTTTTGCACCATGTATTCACTATCTTTAGGTTTTTTCAGTTCATGTAAGCTGCATTAAAGGAACTTTTGTTGAAGGACCGGTTGAAGAAAATCAATCCTTCTGTGGGAAGGAGTGCTTAAAGGTGCTTCTATTTTTCTTATATAACTAATTGGGTTTTTCCTTTCAGAGAACATTTACTCAATTTCTTGTGCTATTTTGTTTAGAGTTTAAATAGTAGTAAACTTCTCCAAGGGTACACCTTTTCTGGATCTATTGGCAATGGACATTGTTGATAGTATATCATTAGTTCTGATTGTTCAATCCAGCTATGGTATTAAGCACAATGTTTATCTCTTGTTTGGAGTTCAGCATTCATATTGTCCTATGAAACTAGGGATAACTTTGTTTGACCATTTGTTATGAGGATACTCTGTTACTCAAATTGGTTATGCAGAATGCTCTAAACCTAATTGAGAGTCTGAAAGGCAGTCTGACTGTCTGACATGTTTTAAAAGTTGCAATGTAATCTTTGTCTTTTTTCCCCTCATCATCTTCCTCTAGTTGCTAACCTTCATGGAAGCTCTTGTCAACAATTAAAATTATTTCATCTTGATGTTCTACAGTGACAGTATTATCAGTTTGGTAGATTGATTGTGCTCTCTCGTATCAAAATTGTTTCTTCTTTGCTTTTCTTTGGTTTATCTATGGATAAATCATATGGTATATTTGTACCCCTTTGTGCGTGTATGCATTATGTTGTATTATTCTGGAATTTGAAATCTATAAGTAATTTTGGCGGACTGGACAATTCAATTCAGTCAGTTGTTCTGGGATAAATATGTCTATAAACTTTCATCCACAGATTTTTGAGCAATTACAAGACCTTCTTGGAGTTAGACGTGAGCTTGAAGATGGATATTTCTATACAATTCTTCAGCACCGTGCTCTTGGTGATGCATCCCTTAAAGTTGATACTACAATTGTAGAATGCAATTCAAAATTAGCTGTTGCATTCTCTGTTATGGATGAATGTTTTGAACCCATCATTGATGAACGAAGTGGAGCCAATTTGATTCATAATGTTATCTATAGCTGTGGGTAAGTTCTTCTAGATTGTTATATGCTCCAGTAAGCAGATATGCTTGGTTGGTTGTCCTTTTGCAGTTTTCTGGGAAAAATCTCCAGTGTGGAGCTTGCTTGCGTTTCATTTATACCATTAAGAATATTGAACTTAAATATTTATGTGCTTCATGGCTTGAAGCCTTGAAGGACATTGGCATGTGATAATGAAGACTGATGCTTGAAGGACTCCTTATCTGTTGCCATTGAAAATTTATTAGTACCCGAACTTTTGCTTAAGCTCTGATGTGGCGGCATAATTTTCTGAGACTGGAACTTTTCTTTGCTTTTTTGTGTAAAGAAAAGAATTTGCTTTCATTCTTTGAAACTCAAAGCATGTTAATCTACTATTTGTGTTCAATGTGATAAACTAAATTTGTAACTCTTATTCTGTATTTGTGTCTCGTGGTCCAAACATTGGATCAGGTTCACTGATTAATATACTATTTGCATTTGAGTAATGTGATGACAAATCTTCTGTTTTGTGTTCTTGTTCAGGTCAAACATTAGACGATTGAACTTTGATGGATTTTGTACCATTATCTTGGAGAAGGGCGATGAGCTTGTTGCGGTGGCAACTATAAGGTTATCTGAATTATCTCTGTTTGACATAAGGTTTTTTATGTCTTGATCTCAAGTTTGTTGATGTCATTCTTTGTTTGACTTTGACACTTCCTCATATAACCCTGTTTAGATTTATTTATTTATTATTATTATTATTATTATTTTTTATTCTTCTTCTTCTTCAAAAACTGGAGTTTACTTCTTGAGGGAACTCTGCATATGTGTATGTATTGCAATTTTGTTTCAAATATACATTAAAAAAATTTTGCTTGAGAGAGCTGTAATTGACTAATTGTCGATTACAATCTGATTTATTTTGTTTCACTTGAGTCCTGACTCTTGAACAGCATTTACCCCTTCCCCAATTATTTCTGTAGTTCATTTGCTCTTCAGTAATTTCTTCTTCTATGGATCCTAAACTTTGAAGTTTGAAAACATATGTTTGGTCCTTAGTTCATATTCCATACTAATGATAAAATCTAAAATCTTGTTAGAACCATTGAACTGATATCCGCATGGATGATAAAAAGATATATACTATTTGAGAGTACTTTCTTTAAAATTTACAGGCAGTAATATCTCTCTGGAATTATTTTTTGCTCGGAAGCCTTGTGACAATTCCTTCCTACACCTGATTTTGGGTTTATTAGCCATATTTTTGTGTAATGACATTTCTTCCTGTTTTCATACATAGAATTCATGGGAGTCGAGTGGCAGAAATGCCCTTTATTGGAACTCGGTTCCTATACCGCCGTCAAGGGATGTGCAGTCGTCTTTTATCTGCTATCGAAACGGTATACCTTCTCTTTCTGTCGCTTTCTTGTGATCATGTAACAACTTGCTCAGTTGCTGTAATTTCATTGCTGGGAAACAAATTGTTGGAAGGATTCGAGTTTAATATGACAGATAATGAATGCAACGCTAGCGCTATGTGCATTTTTGAGTCTTAATTTTTTTCATGGCAATATCTACCTCCAACCCTGTCTTGTATCCTGGGTCCCTTTTTCCAGGTTCTGTGTTCTCTTGGTGTTGAGAAACTGGTAATACCTGCAATATCTGAGCTTAATGAAACATGGACAAAAGTGTTTGGTTTCGTCCCCGTCGCTGAATCAGAGAGACTGGAAATGAGGCACATGAGCATGATTGTGTTCCCAGGAGTAGCCATGTTGAAGAAACCTCTAAACAAAGGCCAAATGGAACCTGCAGGTACTATTTCTTGGTTTTCATATTTACCAAAAGTTGAAATCATCACTATTAATTTATTTTTATTTCCCATTGTTTTTTTTTTTTTAAAAAATAGTAACAATTACAGATGCAAAGTGTACGCAAGTTGGAGCTGAGCATCAAAATATGCAAGAAAATCCCATCGAATCTGCTGAAGAGGTGAAATCCAAATCCAATGGGTCCGTCCCAGAAACTCAAGACGAGGAGCAAAGTGAGGACAACGCAGGCATGGATGTCTCGAAATCAGATGTTTCTTCTCAGGTAATAATGGTCAATGGCAAGGACAATGGTGAGGATGCTGCCACTGACTCTGCTATCGATTAGCTTCCTGAGCAGCTGAGTGTTGATGAAATATATTTTGATGATGGGAATTTTGTCATCCTTGAGAAATCTATGAAAGGCAACAAAACTTGCTTTCTTACCAGCCAATGCAGGCTGTATGTTGATTGCAGATGCAAATCTTGTCCAAATGGATGGATATGGTTGGAAATTTGTAAATTCTGAGGGAAGTTAGCCCATTTAAATGGGCATTTTTGCTATACCCCTGTTTTCCCTGAATGTTTGATGGGATGCCAACCATTGCTGTCAATGGGCCTATGATGAATTGCATAAAATGGGCTTCATATAGCCCATTAAGCTGCAGGCCCACACTTTCAAGAACAATTTAATGTAATGATGCTCTTTACAAGGTATGCAGCAATCATAGCTGGAAATACTTCCTTTTTTTTATGTTTTGCTACGGATCCACGCAGCATTCAGTCCAATACACATTTCAATTAAAGTGTGCGTAAACGGTAACAAAAACTCTTATGGAGCAAGTAAAAAAATAACAGCGGGAGTATGAGTTACAAGCAAGGCTTAAATTTCAATTTCGGTTTCGATCTGGAATATATAAATTAAGGAAATTTTGAGAATATTTGAAATTTCAGTGGAAAATGTGAAGATATTGACAAAATTGATTTGTATTCGTGTCCTGACTTTCTTCAATCTATCATCCATTCAATATGAGTTTTTTTTTAAGTTTTAATTTTTTTTATAAAAAATTAAATTAGAATTTCAAAAATTTCGATCGAATTACGGAAAATATCGGTCAAATTTCAAAAAATATCGACTTTCGATTGAATTTTTTAAAAAAAAATTATGTGAAATTTCGCTCCGAGATGCTCCGATACCAACCGAAATTTAAAACAATGGTTACAAGTTACAACAATCCTTCTATGAAATCAAATGTAAATGAACCCACCATTAAAAAACTAAAAATGATTATTTCATCCGATTAACTGATTATTTATGTTTAAATGCGTCATACATAATGCAAAAAAAAAAAAGCGTCATACACAATGAAGATGAACTAAAAATAAATTAATAGTGTCACAAAAGAAATAATTGAGTTGTTAATTTTTTGTTCAAATTACTATTTCTGAATTCATCCATAATCCAATAGATTCCCGAGTAAATTACAGCAGAACTGTCTGAAAAAAAAATTACAAATGTGGGATCATCTAAAGATCCACGCAAGCCTTTTTATGTTGTTTCTTTGGACATCTGTTCACCAGTGGAGATCTGGTACCGTATGGTACAGTACACCATTTTTTTTTCCCCTTTAAAAATATGAAGGATTAAGTTTTCAATGTTATGCTTTGACTGAATATGATCATTTAGGAGCTGGTTTGAAATGAATAGCCATAAATCTTTTATTATTAGATGAGGGAAAATTTAAGAATAAATTTTTACAACAATTTTAAATCAAAAAATGTAAATCAAATTACTATAAAATAAAAGGAATTTAAAATTCTTTCTTTAAAATTCAAATTCAAACCACATTCCCTTCTTGTTTCACCAATGGCCTTCTGTACTCTGTGAGAATATGAATAGCAACAGATACATACAACTACTCCTATTAGATAACAGATGCCAAAAGACTAATTCCACACCACAAGTAAAGAAAAGAAAAACGAATTACACCAAAGGGACTTTTTACACCCCAATTGTTTTCTAAGTATTTTTAAAAGTAATACTATCTTTTTACACCCCAATTACACCGCAAACAAATTACAGATCTAACTACTATATATTCACGTAATTTAATATATATTTTTAAACAATAATATCTTAAATTTTATATTTTTTTAATATAAAATTTCAATATTATAAAACTAAATAATTAGACGAATCTAACATCTCACTTGATTATGTTTTATTCTATATAACTATATTAAAAATTGAATTAAAATTATTCAGTAAATAATGTTTATTATGTAAATATTCAGTTCAATAACCAGGAAGTATATGAATTAAGAATAAATTTTTTGGCCGAACAGCCTATACAGGCTAGGAAAAAGGTGGTGGGAACCTATGTAACACACATTAAATCCAATCCCAACATATAGGTTGAGAATCGGGAATTTGATCATTAAGGTAAGTATACGTGACTCCATCCCATGGAAGTTATATATTAGTACTCCTATGAGGTAAAAAATAGGTAATTAATAGTGATGGGCCAACTATGAAAGAAGCCTAATGTGCAATAATTTGGGCGTACGGATGTGTTCCCTTTTCTGTCTGACCACAAAAGGCCGAAAAGGCCCATCTTTTGAGGACCCATTTCCTGCTGCTTTGCTTCCCCTCTCCATCCAAAAATTCCCTTCTTACATCATCCCATTTCCAGTTTCATTTTCTTATTACTACTAGTATTTGTAAATTTATGGATTCTAACGGCCTTCCAATCACCCACATTAAAATCTTGAATACACACAAATTCCCAGACAATTAATACTTAAACCATTCAGTTTGAAATTGGCATATGGTATTTAATAGGGTTAATTAGTGAAAACATGGGTTCTTGTGCATTTGGTTTTCCACAGGCCACAAGCCATTAATGCAGTATGAGTTTTTTGCCGAAACTATGACGAGGAAACCAGAGATAATCACATTTTTCCTCAGGGCAGAGAAAATTATCTTCAATGAAAGAATCAATATGGTCTTACAAAAAAGTAAATTCTTGGCGAGTCCCTGGACCAGAAGTCCAGAACCCTGGTCAATCCAGACCATTGAGAAAACCAATGAACCGTGTGGATTCACCTTCCATATAATACTACCATAAACGAATCCACAAAAAGCAATTCTTTTGCCATCTCTCCATTCTCCTATAATGTAAAAAGGCAAAAGCAGCCAGAGATTCTCCTGATCCCACCCTGCAAAATGTAAGTCTGCATGTGAGAGATCTATGATCATATATAAATCATATATATATATATATATTCAAGAAAAGCAAAAGAAATCAAGAAAAGGGCTTTTGGGAGGCAAGAAATTAAAAGAATGGCAAGTTCAATTTCAGAGTCGTTTCTGAGGCAGCTGAGCAGCAAACAAGGATGGAAACAGCCGGCTTTGAGATATGGTGAGTGTGGATTGGATGAAAACAACAATGGGGCAGGATTTGTGATGAAGAAGAGAGTAATGGTGGTTGTGGATCAATCCCCACATTCCAAGCATGCTATGATGTGGGCTCTCTCCCATGTCACCAACAGGGGTGATGTCCTAACCCTCCTCCAAATCACCCCATGTAATGATTCCTCCTCTTCTTCTCCAAACAATTCTCTTGCCAACACTCTTGCCTCTCTCTGCAAGGCCTCCAAGCCTGAGGTGAGTTTAGCCCTTTTTCACAATTTGGCCTTTTCCCCTTCCTTCCCTTGTAAAAAAAAAAAAACTGTCTCTTTCTTGTAATTAGGTTGAAGTGGAAGCATTGGTTGTTGAAGGGCCAATGAAGGCTACAGTGATTGCACAAGTGAAGAAGCTTGAGGTTTCTGTGCTTGTTTTGGGGCAGAGGAAGCCATCCTTATTCCTTTCCTGGTGAGTGCATTTAATCATCCATACATTTTTTTGTCCAAAACCCTAGAATTGAAATGAGGTAATCAGATTTATTAATGCCAACAATTTGGGCAGCATGTGTATGAAGAGCAGGACAGAGGAGTTTGTGGAGGAGTGCATCAGTACTTTGGAGTGCCTGACAATAGGAGTGAGGAAACAAAGCCATGGCATTGGAGGGTACCTCATCAGCACCAGATGGCACAAGAACTTTTGGCTCCTGGCCTAGATTATGCTGACAAATAATATGATGTAATGTGGTAAATAATTTAGAGAGAAGCTATATATGATGTTCACTGTTTGATAAGTAGCAGTACTCCTACTTGTTTCCCATTTGTTCTAATGGCCAAATTATCTGTCAAAGAATAATAGCACTATAAAACAATCTGCTCTGCACTTTATACTACATGATAAATGTTTACCCATTTTGATAGAGGAAGAACAAATTCTATATATGTATCAACTTTGTTCAGTGATGCTCATTATTATCTAGTTTGAGGATATTTGCTTAGTGCATTTGCTGTGCCAAGAATGTACGTTTTGGTTTCTAATTTTACCAAATTAATGATTTTCTTTGTGGTGCTTTTTAAATAGTTTTTAGTCTTAAAATAGTGGGTGTCATGGACCAAATCTTCTGAAATTTCAAATTGTTAGGGGTAAAAATTCAGTCGCATATAAACCCCACATACCAGTCCTCGAGAGTGGGTTCTCAGTTATAAGTTCGAAATATTGGGTTAAAATTTTGACATAATGGTCAAATTTTCAAATTTCAACTTTATTGCTTATATGAAATATAAAAATCGATAGATTTCAATGTTTACCAAAAAATAAAAAATAAAAAATAAAAATGGTAAATGATTGTTTTAGTATTTTTCCTTTGTATTTGTTTTAATTTTAGAGAAATGGAATTATTTAAAAAAAAATAGAAGTATAAAATTAGATAGTGAGGTAGTCAAGGAGAAATCTTCAATGAACAATTCAAGGAGAGTAACACTGAGCATAAATACAAGATAGGTAAAGTATGAATAAGGAAAATATGGACAATGAAAGGAGCAGCCACAGTCCACAATCAACAGCCATATAAAAAAAAAAGTTTTCAAACATATGAACAATTATCAGATTGATCAGATTGCACCTCTAACTACTCCTTTAATATGTGAAGGCACAATTAAAAAAAAAAGTTTTCAAACATATGAACAATTTATAAATAATTAAATATTCTGACTTAGACTAACCACAATAGTAAATTGGAAGGACAGTAGCTAGTGGTGAAAGGGAAAGAGTTCTGTTCGACATTGCCAACTTGATTCTGTATGGTTTCTTAAAAACTGTATCCATTTCCGGAAACTCAAAAGTATATACAGCTAGAAAAATCAATGGAGGCTAGGAACAAAAGTCAATAATGCTTAGCTTAGTATCTTCAAATGATCAATCATCAATAATATAGATATAGGTATGTCTTAAATAGAGGATGAACAGATTAGTGTAAGGATCAGCTTACTCTTGAAGTGGAGTCTTACAAAGTCTCCAGAGGACTTGCTAGTTGATGCAAATGATTTAATTTATGGGCGTTTGAGAGTGAGTGGTGAAAAAATTGGAATATTTAACAGGAGTATATATTTTTTGTGGTGAATGGTGAGGTTAAAGAGTTTAAAACATGAATTTAAGGATGAATTTTGGGCCATCATTAAGGTTGGATAAGGAGGATACTCTGACAAAATAGGATCTTACAAAGATGGCAAAATAGGGTTTTAGATTTAGGCTACATCTCACTAGTTAATTTTGTACGCTGATATGGTTAAATTTGTAGTAGTAAAAATAGAAGTTAAAGGGACTCGCTTTGAGGGTTGATCCTATGATGGTGAGAGAATTTTTGGCAAACAAGAAAAAAGATCAAATTTTTAAAAATTACTGTATATAATATGAATTGGGAAATAAAATAAAATGCCTGAAGCCCTCCTCAACCACAAATGGCAAAACCCAGCGGCTCCAGCCTCCAACGAAAATAACAAAAAGATACTGCAGTGTGTCTGTGGTTTAAAAAACGGCTCAGCCAAAACCCAGAACCGCTGCGAAGTTTCCATCTTGTGATTGAGAGAAAACAAAAAACTCCCTTGGAGCACTTACATGCAATCACATCTATCTTACACTCTGTGAAACTCCCAACTCTTCCCTCATTGTTATGTCCGCCCGGCAACAGGACGCCAGCTCTCGTATCTCAAAATTTCCCCCGCCCCTAACTCGTCTCTCATCTTAATAACAACGAGGGGAAGAATCTTGTTTGGAGCGTGTCACATTTGCTTCTGGCGGTTCGGGCAATTTGAATCCCTAGTTGGGTTTGATCTCCAAAAGTTTTTTCCCTTTTTCTGTTCAAGGTATGATCTTGTGCATTTTCATGAAATGGGTTTGTTTTAATTTTTATGTTTAATGCGTTATTCAAGTGTTTGCCTTTTGCCTCTTTGGTGCATTTGTTGATGCTTGTGAAATATGCCGATGTGTTCATGTGGAGCTTTTAAGTTTGGCCGTCGCATTTGTTTCCTTTTTGTCTCTCTGTTCGTGGGGAAATTTCTTACAGCTTTTATTCAGATTATTGTAGTTGTTTGATAAAGGCAAAATGTAGACTCTTTCGGATGTTTATTTGTTGATACTTTGCTGATGTTCAATTTCTCGTTTTATTAAATGAAATAAGATTCCTAGTTGTAGGGATAAACAATGTACTCCACCAAAATATCAAAAGAATTTTCTATCAAATCAAATGTAAACCTAAATTTAAATTAATTTAGTCTTGACAACATTTGAATCAATTTCTAAGTTCTAACAACTTGATGAATTTATGAGTGTGTAGAGTTTATTTGGAATGCTTATTATTTTTTGGAGAAATTTCAGGGAAGTTGAGCTTGGATGCTTGTTTGTTGAGATTTGGATGAGTTCTCTGTTGCCTTTGGTATCCAAGAATTTATGCTATTTTTTTTTTTACTTGTGATTTCTTAACTACTAAAGTTGTTGGTTTTCAGCTGTGTTTGGAAAAAAATTACATATAGGAAGTTCAATTATTGTAGTTCATGTTTTATTACTTGTTGAGAATGATGCGACCATGTGATTCAGAAAATATTGATGTTGTACTTAATAGAATTTAAGGAAATGAATAGGATTTGCTTAGGGCCCAGGGGTGTTCAGAGAATTCTTGATTTTAATGTTTCTTATTGGACTTTTCTATTCATTTCATCTCTCATTCTTTCATAATTTGAAATGAACTGCAATGGGAGGTGCATAACAATCTTGAGTTGCATTGTCTTAACTATTGGGATATCCTTTCAAATGCACTTTTTGGGTTTCTGATGGCTCTCTGTTTTATTGGCAGCCTTTTTGGAATATGACTCCTTACTATGTTGGTCTTATCATCCCACTTGTGTTAACGCTTCTAGTTCGTAACACAAAGAAAGGTAAGAAGAGAGGTTTGCTGGTTGATGTAGGCGGAGAACCTGGCTATGCAGTTCGAAACCACAGGTTTGCTAAACCTGTGGAGTCAGCTTGGGAAGGGGTCACAACTCTTGCTGAGCTTTTTGAGGAGGCATGTCATAAGCATGCTAACCATAGGTTACTGGGAACCCGGAAGTTGATTTCTAGGGAATTGGAAACTTCAGGTGGAAGATCTTTTGAGAAGCTTCATTTGGGTGATTATGAGTGGTTGAGCTACGGGCAAGTGTTTGCAATGGTATGCAACTTTGCCTCTGGTTTGGTACAACTTGGACATCAAAAGGGGGAGCGGGTGGCAATCTTTGCTGATACATGTGAAGAATGGTTCATTGCTTTACAGGTACATCTTTTTTGATAGTTTGTTATAACTGTTTTTCATTCTTCAAATACCTATTTTCCAGTTTTCACCAGGAAGAAAATGGGCATTCCCCTTATGTACAGTCATTAGAATGTTTTATGTGTTAGGCTCGGTGAAACTAATCATACAGTGGTTGATAATATAGAATAGCTTCACTATAAGATTGCATGTTGCTATGTCGAATGCACTGATTTTTAATTGTATGTTTCTTTTTTGCCAGGCTTGTTTCAGGCGCAATGTGACCGTGGTAACCATTTATGCATCTCTTGGTGAGGAAGCTCTTTGTCACTCATTTAATGAGGTCCATGTCCATTCTCTCTCTCTCTCTCTCTCTCTCTCACACACACACACACACACACACACACTCACACACACATGGCTGGAACACGAAAAGCTCACAAATAGTTGGAGTTGCTTTGGCTGCATGTAAAATTCTATCTGTTGTATAATAATTCTCATCTGTTGTATGGAAAGAGTGTCATAATATATTATTTCTAGATGGGAAAAGTATTTTTGTTCTTGGGGTGCTTTAGCTTTGAAACATTCAACTATGTTCCCATTTTTTGGGAAGAAAGACGCTATGAGCTATGTTTCTGTACTTGATTATCTTTCTGTGTAAATATAATGGATCCAACTATCCAAGTGAATATAACTCTGCATATTTCTTTTCATTTACAATTATGGATTTGATTTGGACTTGATTATCTTTCTGTGGCAATATAAGTGAAGCATTTTTCTTTTCACCATTATGGATTTGATAACAAGTTCATTTCCGTTCCCATATTATTATTCTTTTATATTGGGCAATATGTTCTCAATATATATATTCTTTATGTTTTTCAGACGGAGGTAACTACAGTGATTTGTGGATACAAAGAACTGATTAAAATAGCAAATATAAGTGGGCAGCTTGACACTGTCAAGCGTGTTATATGCATTGATGAACAATTTCAGACGGATTCTTCACTGGTTTCTGGAAACACCTGGACTATTGCATCCTTTTCAGATGTAGAAAATCTGGGTCGTGAAAATCCTGTTGATCCAGACCTACCACTTTCAGCTGATATTGCAGTGATAATGTACACAAGTGGTAGTACGGGTATGCCTAAGGTCAGAATGAGTAATTTATTATTATCCAAAGTTTCTTCCATGTCTTACTATTTCTACCTCTTGCTTGTTTTATGTCTAGAAATGTGGATGTCCATAATGTATGGATTTAATATCTACTTTTACCAATAAAGTTTTTGTTTGCTCATTGTAGTAGTCTGGAGTAGACACTGGGCTTATAATTAATTAAATGTTTTCCTCATATAGGGTGTCATGATGACACATGGTAATGTCTTAGCTACATTGTCCGCGGTGATGACGATTGTTCCTGGACTTGGAGTCGGTACCCAGGATGTTTATTTAGCATACTTGCCACTGGCTCACATTCTTGAACTTGCAGCTGAGGTATGACATATAGTCGATTATAAAAAACTAATAGTTGGTGTATGCTCAAATTTTGCCCTATTTAGTGAGTGGAACAAGGCCAAGTTATCTCTAGACCCTAATGTTGTCCCTTTTAATGCAGAATATTATAGAATATTATAGCTATTATTGAAAGAAGTATTGGGTATGACCCTGATGATGTCCCTTTTAATGCAGAATATTATAGCTGCTATTGGAAGTTGTATTGGGTATGGAACTCCTTTAACTCTTACTGATACGTCAAATAAGATCAAGAAGGGAACTAAAGGGGATGCTACAGTATTAAGACCAACACTGATGGCAGCCGTGCCTGCTATTCTTGATCGTGTTCGAGATGGTGTGCGGAAAAAGGTTATAAAAGTGTTTGTGAAGTGTTAACATTACATTAGTTATATTTGTTTTTTAGATAACATTTTTATTGAAAACTGATATTTTAATTTTACAAAAATTCAGATAGATAACACCGGTGGACTCCCAAAGAGACTATTTGATTTGGCATATAGTCGTCGATTATCTGCTATAAATGGTAGTTGGTTTGGGGCGTGGGGCTTAGAGAGGCTCTTATGGAATCTTTTGGTGTTTAAGAAAGTTCGAGCAGTTTTGGGTGGCCGTATCCGGTTTATACTGTCCGGTGGCGCTCCTCTTTCTGGTGACACTCAAAGATTTATTAATATATGCCTTGGGTTAGTATTATTCTCGAACATCATAAAGAAGCTCCATTGATCTCTGTTTGAGGAAGTTAGCTTTTGTTTTACAAAGATAGGCTTAGAATTGAATGGGAACTACTGATTTAATTCCAGGATAGATGCATCTGAAGCTCTTCAAGAATACTCTCAAAATATCTAAAGATGCTTATGCCTTATAGTACAGCTTTCTAAAACCAATTCTCTGTGTGATTGTGGTGTCTGATATACTCTGCTATGAATATGAGGATTTTTTGCTCCTTTCCTTATTCTTGTTTGAAACTGAATCAACTTTTACATATTGGTTCAGTGCTCCAATTGGTCAAGGTTATGGTCTTACCGAGACCTGCGCTGGTGGGACATTTAGTGAATATGATGATACATCTGTTGGTCGTGTTGGTCCCCCTCTTCCTTGCTCAATCGTCAAGGTAAATGAGTCCCATCTAGTTCCCTTCATTATCACCTTACATTGCATAACATGTATTCTACAGACTTGGGCATTTTCCTACTCCTTTTTCTCATCAATTCATTATCAACAACATTTTCTGCATATAGTTGGTTGATTGGGCTGAGGGTGGATATTTAATCAGCGATTCTCCAAAGCCACGTGGAGAGATAGTTATTGGCGGGCCAAATGTCACCCTCGGATATTTCAACAACGAGGAGAAAACAAATGAAGTTTACAAGGTATTAAATCACAAACATGCCAAAAGTTGTAAATTTACATTTTCCGATTGAAGAGGGCCATTCAAGTTGTGACCTCTGATTCATCTTACACACATGCAAAGGTTGATGAGAGGGGAATGAGATGGTTCTACACAGGTGACATAGGACAATTCCATGCTGATGGTTGCCTTGAGATAATCGACCGTAAGAAGGACATTGTTAAACTTCAACACGGAGAATATGTTTCCTTAGGAAAGGCAAGTCGTTTTGAACATTATAATATACTCATTTCATCCCGTGTTCTATATTCTCCTCCCCTTTTGAATTAGATGACAATTTCCCTGGCAGGTTGAGTCCGCGCTCATTGTAAGCCCATATGTTGACAATATCATGATGCATGCCGATTCTTTCCATAGTTACTGCGTGGCATTAGTGGTTGCCTCACAACCCTCTTTGGAAGCGTGGGCCGAGAAGCAAGGGATCACATATGCTGATTTCTCAGATTTGTGTTGCAAGGAAGAAACACTCAAGGAAGTCATCAGTTCATTAATCAAGGTACCTGACTATGACACCAATTCAAGTGCCTATACGTCTTTAAAAGCGTTCATTCAAGTTTAGTAACATTTGGTTTTACAATCTTGCAGTCGGCAAAGGATTCAAAATTAGAGAAGTTCGAGATCCCTGCGAAGATCAAGCTGCTTCCGGAACCATGGACTCCAGAATCTGGGCTTGTCACTGCAGCTCTCAAGCTCAAAAGAGAGGTCATAAGGAAGACCTTCTCCGAGGATCTTGCCAAGCTATACTCATCATGATTGATGTAAAACACACCATTTTGTCTTCTGTTGTTTTTGCAGAGATCTTGAGAAACCTTTTGATTTACTCATCCAACAGAAAACCTTCATGATGTATTCTGCTTTCTGGGCAATGGTCTGTCTACTTTACCTGGAAATTAAATTCCTGCTGCTTTTTGTTCAAGGGATTTAGTTGTGGATCTTGAGTATGGTATCTAATGCAATACTAGTATTTCATTCCTTTAATTGCTCTTTGCAGACAGAGAAATGAATCAGTTATGATGGCATATTCATGTCTGTAAATTATTGCCTGTGGCTATTCTTTGAATTGATCATTTTCTCACATGTGTAGACTGACACACCTAAGAAGAAAGAAACAGGATTCTGAATTTATGTTCATCTTCATTCTACTCTAGTCACTAGACTCTAGTTTAATTGGTCAATGGCATAGATTAGTCCAACAAGTCCTATATGAAATAAAAATAGATGGCTATCTATTTAAAACACAAACCTAAATAATGTACAATCTGTCAGTATAAAATGGTGGGACCAATCATTCCAATTTTTTCCTCTTCAAAGTAAAGGTGCAATGCACAATACATCCCACACTTGGGAACACTATATATACAAGTTTTCCCTTGTTTCCATATCAAATTTCCTCTTTAACTAGTTTGTTCCAGGCAGCCCCAATCCAAAAACTTACAGACACCCCCTGACAAAACACCCCTGTCAAATCCTTCAACTCCATGCCTCATTGTACCAAAATTGCTGCCATGTATACACAACACTACACAACACTATATGTTGAGCCATATCCTGGTGTCCTTTCCACTTCAGTATTTTCAAAAGTTTGATAGTATCCTATATTTTCAATTCCATCATATCCCAAAGCACAGAGACAGAGAGAGAGATAAAGAAAGAGGGAGAAACCAAGTGGCATTGTGAGCTGCAAAAAAGAAGGGGGAGATGAATTATGAGTGCAGAGATGACAGGAAATTGTGCCACTTCCACCCCACAGAGATGGTTGTTGGAGTCTGTGCCCTGTGCCTGAATGAAAGACTCATAGTTTTAGCTTCAAAACAAGAACAAGCAAATCTTCATACAGCCAACTCCAGGTACAGGGTGCCACCAAAAAGGGTTCTACCAAAGATTTTTGCTCTCACAAGTTTGCTCATCAAACAGCAGAAATCTGAGGATTTTCACAGTGCATCAACAAGTCAAGAAGGTTAGTGATCTTCTTTTTTTTCTTTTTTTTTCCCCTTATCTTTCTGCTTTTCTTCCTTTTGAAGATAGTAAAGTGTGGGGTTTTGGTGAAACAGTAGCCTTCCCACTCATGTTTGCTTTTGACTTGAGTGTTCCACCTGCATCATCACATAGTATAAAGAAAATTGTTACATTGTTTTTAGTTAAGAACATTGGTGTTAAGGGCTGTTTGATCTAATCTAATCAGAACACATCTCTGTTCATACTGTGATATTCATATTAATGACATGATCCAACTAATGTAGTATACTGTGCAGTCGAACAGTAATCAGGACACAAAGTGTGTGTTGAGATATATTTAGAGTCAAAGTTCATACATAAATAACAATTCAGATATTCATTTATATACTCAGAAGAACTGAATACATCACTGGTCTCTTACATATGTCATGACTTTAAATTTCTTATTTGCCACTATCCTCGTGCAGTGCATGTGTAGGCATGTTTTTTCAATAGGGCAAAAAAGCATAGTATGTACAAATATAACTAATGAATAGGAATGATTAAGAGTTCAATGATAGTATATGAGTATATGACTAATCTTCCAAGGCTAAAAAATTGTGTTCCAACTCATGAAAATTGCTCACTGCAGACTCCTTTATATCAATTAAATTTGAGGACAATGGTGCTGCCTCATGGGACAAGGAGAAAATCTCCAAAATACCTCATCATCAGCAATGTGAAATGTCCGGTGAGGGACGGGACAAGGCCGGTAGGATGAAGTGTGTCTTGGAGCACTCGGAACCATGCGCGACGCACAGGTGGCGACGGCGGATTGGCCACCTCTTGCAATTCATCAGATGGAAGAGGTCCAACAAGTGCCAGGTGGGCACAAAGCTTGAAGGAGGTAAGGTTAAAAAAAAATATGGATGGATAAGGACCCTCACAAAGAGGAGGGCCAGAGCATAAAGGGGCATAATCTGTATAGAAAGATCACACGCTAGAAGGCATATTCAAAGTTTCCATCTTTATCCCCAATCCCCTCAAGATTTGTTAGAGAAAAAATCAAAGTTGCATTTGTTAGAAACATCATGAATTTCAGCAAATCTTGGAATGTCAACAATTTTAGGTGATCCTGATAGAAAAGGGGGAGCTTAAAAAGCAAGAGGCAAGAGGGCAACAAATATCATGCTGGATCATGTTCTCTTTCTTATCTTCAAGATAAGATAACTATATTTTTATGTCTTCATATGATTCTTTATGAAAACAAGATGATAAAACATGTTCCAACCCCTCCCATTGAATCCATGAATGTATATTTTTATTTTTTTTTTCTTGTTTGTGAAAGATTTCTTGGCCCTTATCTCCCTACATGTGCAAAAATGGTATGCATGTGCAAAAGGACTAATAGTTGCCTTTGTGTAGTTAAATCTGTCAATAGAAACAAAAGTGGTTTTGTTGGGCAATCTGGCCCCTCTGTTGGCTGTAGCTACATGGGACAATCTCTACAGGACCACTCTTTTTTATTTAAAGAAGGGTTTCTTTCTTTTCTTTTTTTTTTTTTTTTTTTTTTTTTTTCCTTTTCCCCCCTGCAACACATTAAATTAACAGCTGAGTCTTTGTACACATCTAGAACTGTTCCATGGTCAAAATTTTCCCAACTAGAACCCACAATAGTAACTTCATTAAATGTGTTGTCATAATAATTGTGCAGTTTCCTTCATATTGTTGAACAAAGAGGACAAATGAGGAACACACACTTCGTATTGAATGTGACATAAGTTGATCAAAACAAGAGTAAAATGACAAGTCACATCATATATATGGATTTCCATTTCTAATAGTATACTTACTATAGTTTAACCAACTAATTTTCTTTCAGTGTATGCCATTCACAAACTAGTGTTTTATAGATCTTGGTCCTCTTGTCTGAATTCTTGCCCCTAGCTAGAATATAATTGACTTTAATTTATCTCTTAAATTAAAGAAAAAAGTAACAAAAAGATCTCAGTTAAAGTGAAAGCCAAACCCCAATTCCCTACACTAGGGTTTCTGTGTGTACTTTCAAGGTTCCTTAGAAGAATAAAGTGTATGTTAATACTATTCAATATATACACAAGAATTGCAAAGTGAAGAAAAAAGCTAAAAGGATGAGAGGAAAGATTTGGTGAAGAGGGACCCCTCTTCTCATCTCATCAATGAAAGAATCTTGAAAACGTGGCCATCAAATAAAAAAGAGAAGGAAAGGAGCAGCAGCTTTATTTTCCTTTCATTTCATTTACTAGGTAAAAGGGTCTTTATACAAACTCAAGTCAAAACCCAATACTATTACTCTAGTTAGTGACACTGTATGGTTCTCACTTCTCATACATATGCCAATAAAAGTGTGGATTTAATAATTAATCTAAGTTGCAAGATTTAGACCTATTTGGTTGGCATCTGTATTCTGAACAAGATTGGGGTTTATCATTTTATCTATTAATTCCTCCAACCCTAGCTCCTTTTCTTTTCCTCTTATCTTAATAAAAAAAACAGATCACATGCTCCTTTTTTTTCTTGCTCATTTTCTGTCTTTTGAATCTGGGTGTCTGTGGGAGTGTTGGTGGCTGTCTAAATTCAACAGAACAATCATTTCTTTTTGATTGCAAGAAGATTTCAAAAGTGGTGTAAACTGTTAAGGCAATCATCATCAGTTTTGGAGTTTCTGAGATTTTCAAGTGGTGCCTGCCACACTTAAACCACAATCTATAGGTGTACATGAAGAAATCATGCTACTTTGGATTATTATTGAAGTTTGTACCCTAAATGTGTTGAGAGAGCACTATTATTTCCATATTGACCAGTGATAAAAACATTTTACATTCTAATGAATGAGGCACAAACAGGCAAATGCCAGGCCCCCATTTTCAGAGAATTCAAAAAAGTACAATTTCTTAGATGATATTGTTGTGGAAGCTATATATGGCCAGAGTTTATTGATGCTTCTCAATATCTTTCAGAAAGTAATCATCAATCACGTTGAATTTTCCCACGTAGCATATCTCCCTTTCTTTCACATTTCTAGGACAGGAAATACTCGTTAGGAATGGGGCCAGTTAACACTTTACAATACTCCCACGAAGTTTGACACCTATTCCTTTTTTAGGTGTCCCACGAAGTTTGACACCTTTCCATTTTTAGATAAATTAAATTAATATAAGTTTGATTAGAATTTTAATTATTGTTAAATCCCATTAAAAGTAATTACTTTTACTATTCTGCACAATTTCCAATACAATTTTACTTTTCTACACAAAGTCCCTTGTATTTTTTTTAATTCTTAATATTTCAAAATTGGTACAGATAAAAATTGTATAAAATATACTCCCTCCGTTTTTGAAAAATTTTAACATTCCTGCGTTTCACGTTATCCAATGCATATTTTTGACGCTTAATATCTCAAATTGTTTAATGATAAAAATTATAAAAATTTAATATTTTAAAACTACGCGATTAGACGAATCTAACAAGATTTCACTTGACTATGTTTTATCTTGTATAATTGTGTTAAAAATTTGAATCAAAGTTACTCGGTGAATAGTAACTACTATGCAAATGTAACAATTATTTCCAAACGGAGGGAGTATATTCTAAAACTACACGATTAGACAATTCTAACAAGACCACACTTGATTATTTTTCTCTAATTACATCATTACGATAATATTAAGTCAAAGTTAAATAATAAACATTTATCAAAATTTATTAGAATCTTAAATACAAACATTCACACAACTTTAACTACTAAACTCCACCACCTAAATTACCGTGCCCAAAAGAAAGGTGTCAAACTTCGCGGGACGGAGTGAGTACTACATACATGACAAATTCATTTGACTGTACAGAGAGCACAAAAACCTTCAACAAGATGAAAGGGATGTAACATACGAGCAACGGTACAAAACGTCCCCAAATTCGTCAACATATTCACTGGCCAGAAAATAATGTGAAAAATAGGGAAATCGAAATAATGAAATAAATGAAATTGAATTTAACTTATAGAGTGTGGTGGTATTTCTTTCAAATGCTCTGTGTTTTCAGTTATAAAGGTAAGTTGCGACTTGCGGACTTCAGATCTTGTTGCTGTGTGTAATTTTTAACTCTCCAAAACCTAAAACTCATGTAATAGATTGGTTTGGTAGCAACATAGAAAAATAGGCTAGTGGCGGATACATAAAATTTTTTTTTTCGAATAAATACTAGTAATGAAAGTTAGGTTCGAAATGAAAATGGTAGTCACCAAGAATTTGATTTTTAATGGTGATATGAAAATAATGAAATGGCATCATCAAGAAGAATCGCGCCAGTACCTAAAGAATCCCTTCATTCGGATGGAATAACTTCCATGTTATTAAGTAGAAGAATATTAAAGAATATTTTGGTGCGAATTATCTCATCAATGCCAATTTTGAAGTTGGAAAAACGATATGCCAAGCCGTTTTTCCAGCTTCTAAAATTGACATAGTTATGTCGTCGTGCACCATGGCTCATTCACCTCCGTTTTCTTTTTACGCTTCGAATTCGGTCACTATCCTGAATCGAAATAAATTTATTAAAAAAAACCAATTTACATGACAAACATGGAAAACTATAGGTGCAGATTACAAAGAATCTCCCATTTTCATCAACAAATTCATTGTTAGTTAGGCTGTGTAATTAGCCAGAAATAACACTAAAAACACAATAGCTTCAGGACACAGACAAACATATCAATACAGTAGTCTATAGGTCAAGTGGCAACTAATAATGTACTACTTCCTCTGTTTTTAAGAAAGTGCAACATTGTACTATTTTCTACTATTCATTGTTCGACTTTGATTCCAATTTTTATCATAGTTATACAAGGAAAAATATAGTCAAGTGAGATCTTGTTGGATTCGTCTTTACCTGTAGTTTTAGAATATCCACTTTTTATAATTTTTACTTATACACAATTTGAGTTATTGATCGTTAAAAATGTGCATTGAACTGCGTGCAATGGAGGAATGTTGCACTTTCTTGAGAACGGAGGTAGTACTATTTATATCAGATTCGGTACACAGATTCACCACAGAATCTCATTCCAACCACTATAACATGAGCCTCACATCTGCCCATGTGAAGCAGTTTTGGTGATTTTATAATCATATGAAAAATGGTCATACATAAACTCCTTTCTATTATACAAAGACAAATATCTAATCAAAGCAAGAGTGTTAGAATCAAGGTAAACGAATAAATTATTTACAACAATCAAATCGAATATATATATATATATATATATTGCCCACTGCTTAACTATTTTTTTTCAGGAAACAAAAAGAAAAGGAAGGAACATTCTTAGCATTGCAGTGGCTGCTACCATGACTTCTTAACCACAAAAAACACTAGTTTGATGACCATTAATTGGCTCAGTAGCGAAAAACAGATACATAGCGGGCTCTTCACAGCATCGCAGAACAACAGTAAAGAAATCATAACACAATTATTATTATTATTATAGCACAAGGGGGGTACCAAAACCAGCCGAAGAAGGTTGCACCGAGCGAATCCTGATATCATACTTTCTCTTATTGGAGAATTCCAAGCGAGAGGGCGAACTTGTTCCATTTGTCATGGGATGGTATGATGCAGCACTTTTATCATCGGATGTATTTCCGATGTGGTTTCCACATTTCCGGCACAGAAGCTTTGTCTTCTGACGGAACAATCCCCAACAGTGCTTGGAGGTAAAGTATGGCATACATTTGAACTCTTCCACCTGATTGAATCTGCTCTCGTCGATGGAGAAAAATGAAATGATCCCTTTCTTTATGGACTTTCCGTATTTGGAACCAATGGTTTCTGTATTCCGGCTGGATGAGTTCAGATTCAGATCAAATCCACAAGAACCACAGCTGCATGAAGAGAACAGCGACGTAAACAAACGCCAAAGGATCAATTGTTAATGAACAACTTATTAATGTAACCATTTTAAGAAATTTGGGAATGTAAACGTGCAAATATTGTCGATGGTTCTAAATAAGGCCAATGATTCTAAATCAGTAGATGATCATAGTTCCCAAGGAACGAATATCACAATTTAGGATGTTCACGATCGATTCATAAACTTCGTTTCAAAAATATTTTAAGTTGATTACAAATAAAAGTTTCAATTTTCTTTTATAGTGGTACATACTATTAGACCTTCAACGATCCCTTTGAACAACTGATGCATGCATACATATAACGAAGCACAAAAAAGGCGAGCTCTTTAGAGCACCATCGGAACATGAAGCTTTGCATGATTTTCATACTTCAAAATGCATTATCTACTATGGCGAGGCACGTTGCATTTAAGGCAAAATGATAAATAAGAAAACAACTCCAAGCAATCACAAAGACCCATAATAGTAAAGAAACACACACATAGTTGGTAATGAATCCCAATCCCCAATCTAATTTCATGAGACTGCTGAACATTTAGACCCAACTTTCATTAGACAAGAAGTATGCCCAACATCAAGTTCTATGTTTCTCAACTCTTAAACAGTGTAAGCATTTGCAAACTTCAACATAGTTTAAAACTGCATAAAAGAAAGTCCCCATGATACTATGTACAAATAGAAGCATGCAACCTCCCAACTTGTCACCTTGCATAGTAGCGAGCACCCCCACTCAACACCCCGGAATAAGATACAAACACATGACCTGATAACTAACATACAAAACATCACATAAAATTCTTCAAATTACTAGTGGGAGCCACCGTCCGAAGGGGGGAAAAAAGGCAGAGGCACATTACCGACACCCTTCTACTAAGATGTAAGAATTAAGATGAAACATGGTTGAAGTTCATTATTTACAAAAAGAGCATATAAAGAATGTTTCATGTAAAAACCCGCAAACACAGGTTCATGCATAACAGATTTCCAATTGCTAATTGCATTGATATATCACAATTATATTGATATTCATTAGCGACAAGTATATTGATCCGCAAATTTAAACAAACACGAAATTTTTTTGAAATGCATTAGTATATTTCACTGGATGATGCCAAGTCCCACCAATCACACTCAGTAGGAATGGGACAAGGTAGTAACTATGAGTCTATGAAGACTTCAGATAACACTGAAGATCAAATTTTACTAAGTAATGAGGACACAATTTTGATTCAGAAAGCAGCAATGAGGAACTGGGAGGGCATCAATCCCCCAGCAATTTAATAGAGCAAGTGGTGGGGAAACCAACAATCTAGTTCACTTAGAAAGCTCACACTCCACAATCCAGTACCAGTTAACCCCACTAGAAAGTTATAACCATGTCATAAACCTTAACTAACCCTAGAATAAGGCTAAATACGTCATCAAACTTCATTCTAGCATAAAATTAGATCCACCCACATAATTGAGACCACATTCCCATAAAAAGACAAGCAAAAATTTCCAAAGTACTAAACCACTCAGACTCGTTAACTGATTCAAACATAATTTTAGAGAAAAATCAAAGCTTGACAAGCAATTGGTTGAAAAAGACCGAACTCCTGCAAGTACTAGCTGCTGCATTCACCTGTAAGTGACATCTCGCTGCGAAGCAGCGAAGGAGGCTGAATACGGATTGTAATTCACCGAATAACCATTCGAAGTCTCCATGAATTGCAATCCTCTGCAACAAACAAAAAATTGAAAAATGAAAAAGAAGCAAAATTAGAAACACAACCAACAATCGATTCCACAAAAAAGAGAAAAAGGGCAACAAAGAAAGTTACCGACTTTACAGAGAGTAATCCGGAGTGGCAATTCCTCGATCGTCTGCAGTTTGACACGATCAGTTGGGATTAAAATCGTGTGGGGTCGAAGTGGAGCGGGGCACCTGGGAAGAGCGGTTATAAGGTGAAAATGGAAATAACTGCAGGGCAGGTAACCACAGGGATGTTGCTGCTAATGCTATTAAATATTACTAAATCAATTTTCTTTCTTTTTGGACAAAGCTATAAATCTTCATTGACTAGAATAATGATGTCTCTGTCAGCTTCTTTAATTACCCTTATAAAAGAAAGATGGAGTAATTATTTTCGCTAATTCATAATCTTTGTCTTTTCAATTATTTCTAAAGGTAGTAATTCTATGGCCTTCTGGGTCCATAAGAGTTTTACCCCTTAAAAATAATTTCTTCCTCAAAAACGTCGACGCAGCATCTGACAACTGCTGAGCAATCAACACTTTTAGCTTCACATCTATTTCTAACTTCCATATGACAATTTTTATTTCAAACTGTTGCAGTTCATTCAAAACATATTATAGCAATTTTAGAAAGTGTCAAATAGGACACATTATTACATATCCACAAATAGTTAGGAGTGAGCACGGTTCGGTTAACCTGAATTTTTTAGGTATTTGTATTTGTATTTGAACCGGGCAAATACTTCATTTCATTATTTGTATTTGTAATCGGAGTCCTCGGTTAACCGGGGGTTCGGTTTCGATTAGATTTAGCGGTTAAACGATTCAGTTCGAATATTTAAAAATCTACGAAACTCAAAGATTTAAGAAATGAAAACTTGATTATACATTTTAGAGGGTCGAACAAGGTTATTACACTTAGAAAAAAATATATATATAACTATGGAATCAAATGTTTCTTTTCAATGTAATCAAAATATGTTAGTATATGTAACAAATCGTAGTGTAGATGTATATTTTAATAATAGGGTATTCTGAAAGACAAAAATCAATATAGGCTTATTAATTATGGTGATATATTTTGATAATTAGCTCTTTAATTTTTTATATTTGTTTTATTATATACTTAAATAATTAAATAAATAATGATATATATTATCTATATAATTTTATACCATCAAATGTCTATAATATTTACAATATATAACTTTCTAAAATAAAATAAATATATTCGGTTCGGTTCGGTTAACCGGGGGAAAAAATTAAAGTATTTGTATTTGTATTTGAACCGAACGAATACTGAAATATGATATTTGTATTTGCTCCGGGGTCATCGGTTAACCGGAAATTCGGTTCGATTTCGATTCGATTCAGCGGTTCAACGAATCGGTTCGAATATTTTGCCCACCCCTACAAATAGTACACCGTATTCAACGTAAAGGGATTTGCCATCCTACCACATTGCACACAATAATGGTAAATCAATAACATCATTCATAGATCCCTTCTCACTTCTTTCAAATGCTTAAATTCATTCAAAGAATGACCGATGTTTGCACTTGAAGAAAAATATTAAGATCAGAAATAGGAAAACATCATCTGGATCACCAATAAATCATTGGGCGATGCTATCTTAACCGTTAGTCAAAGGTTCAATTTTTACTAATCATTAGTCATTGCCCATTCCATTATTCATTTCTATTCAATACTGGACCATTTTTATTTTATTTTTTAAATTGTTTTTATGTATGTGATTCCCAACAGCGTTCAAAATTGGTGGTCAATGTGTGAATGGGAAAAAAATTGAGGAAGATAGTGTAACAAAAACAAAAATTGAGAGCCTTGGTGTAAAAAATACATTTTTTTTCCTAGGCAAATAGTAGTAGCATCAACCCCTTGTGAGTTGTGACAGGGTTTAAAATTTATCAAACTTAAATTGTACTTAAGAAGAAAAAAAAAATCTAGTACTTCCTCTGTTTTTTTTTTTGTTGCGGATCCACGTAACACGCAGTCCAATACACATTTTAAATCATTAATAACTCAAATTCGATACAAATAAAAATTCTAAAAGTTCCATATGTAAAAACTACAAGACGAGACGAATCTAACAAGATCTCACTTAGCTATATTTTAACTTGTATAACTATGATAAAATTTCAAGTCAAAGTGTTTTGTGAATAGTGTCGCTTTTCCAAATGTAGCAATCTTTTGTAAACAAAGGAAGTATGAAATACCACTGTAGTAGCTAACTGGATGGACTATGCTTCAAGTTCATATAAATAAAACTGTGACTGAATTTTTTTTTTTTTTTTTTTTATAACAATGACGTCAAGAACGTCGCAAAGAAGGAAAAGCTAGCAACTCTACAGAAAAAGAGGGAGGAAAGGAACAGGAAAACACACAACAACTCAGAAGCGGGGAAACCAAACACCCGCCATGTCGATTGCCAAAAGAGATTTGATCTCATCCCGTCATCCGGGGTAGGCCCAATATATGAAAAAATGATCTTCACTTGCTCCACTCTTGGCGAGAGCATCCGCCACTGCGTTACCTTCCCGCAAAATATGGTTCCAACGAATCCCAGGCAGTTAATCGCAAAGGTCCAGAATATGTCTCACAATGGGATAGAGCCAGCCAATGATCCTGACTAAGTCCTTTTTGCAAGGTATTCAAAGCAATCTGAGAGTCAGTGAAGCAAATGGCAGAATCAATCCCCAAAGCCTTCAAACGTTTACAGCCATACCAAATGCCCTGTAGTTCAGCCTCCAAAATAGTAGAAACTCCCACGACCGGGATTTCCTAAGGAGCTTCCATCTACATGTAATATAATCCCTTGGTCATTAACTAAATTCCAAGAAACAAATCTTGGGATCACAGCTTTCGGAAGCTTAGAAAACGCACGATCAAAAGCTTCTCCAAAATAATTGGCACGACGAACAGTGGCCTCCACATTAATATTCTCTCCCTGAATAGAAGATGCATTTCTATCAGTCCAAATACACCAAATCGTGGCCCAATGACGTCCTGACCATCGACTGCATACAGTATGAAGAGTTTCCGAAGCAGCAACTAGCTCATTGAGCCACCAATCCGCTGTAAGGAATCCCATTTTTTCCCATACAGAAGCTGCCCAATTACATTTGAAAAATAGGTGTCTGCTTGTCTCAATATCATTGTTACAAATGGAGCATAATGGTGAGCTAGCAATACCTCTGTGGTGCCGGATGGAGTTAGTAGGAAGAGAGTTATGCACAATAAGCCATAAAAGAAATCCCACTTATATTTGTCAACAGGAAAATGAGAACCAAAGTTTTCTTATATTTTAGATAAAGGGGATGTTTGGGAGTCAACAGATCCGCTAGCAGATAGCAGATTCGGAGAGAGAATTGTGAGAGATATGCTCTTTCAATATACTATATGCTACCAAATATGATTGCTCCCAATTCCCAAACATACTCAAAATGGGCCACACAGGAACAATGCCCATTCGTGATAGCAAGAGCAACAGGACACCAGCTGTAACCTTTTGGGTCTAATTAGAAATAGCCCAATTACATTTTCAAGGCCCATTTATATGGAAAAATAAAAAAATCAAGAAAACGAAGATGGCCAACAAACACACTCATGGAAGCTGGTTCAGAAACTCGAAGAAATACCAAAAGAATACCAAAGAAATATTGCAAGTTAACAACATACACATAAGAATGTAAGATACTGAATCTTTTTTTTATCGTGTGATAAGTAAGAGATTGACAAACATTTGTATTTTGTAGACTATTTCACAAATTTGCATTGATATATTTTTTTGATAAGATTTGCATTGATATTTAATGCATAGAAATTAATATCCATGATATTTTAAACGTGATTGTACAGGCCACAATTATATTGCAGAAAAACACTACTATCTCCTATGATTGTTCCAGGAGTTGATTCGCCTTCTTCCACTCATGAAACTCACAATTAATAAAGGTTTTTGATTTAATTCTCAATTCCCATGAAATTCAAAAACCCTTAATTGTTGAATCAGTTTTCAATTTGTATGAAGCACCAAAGAGATCGATGTAAGAAGAAACCACATCTTACCTCAGCACCTCACAATCTAGGCTTCACAATGATATCACCTCCCTTCTTGTACAAAATGGAGTTCCAATTTGGATTCCGAGGAAGAAATGTGCCCTAAAAAAAGTAGGTTGGGAAATTTTGCGATGTTAAATAGGAAAATACGTAATTAAATAATAATCATGTAATTATGTAATGTTTATTAAACAAAAATTCCGTCTGCTGTAGAAAATCACCGTCAGACGACAGACGAGATATATAGCCCAAATGGAATTGAATTCTGATTTCTACTTACAATTTTTCGAGTTGTGAAAAGGTAAAAATGGAATCTTTAGAAATTAATGAACGAAGAAGCTTACAGAGACGTAAGAGCAGGTAGGGATAACCGACATGGAGCAATTTAGGGCATGGAGAAAGGCGGCGGAGCAGAGGTCGGCGGCGACGTCTTGGCCCCTCTTCCTCGGCGGAACATAGGTATGCGTAATTTCCATCACTTTGCCACCTTCCCTAACCTTGTATTCCAAATATGCTTCTTTATCCTCTGTCTGAAATTTGCTCTGCTTCTCGTTCCACGCTATCATGTTCTTCGTCGCCATTTTTCCTGTTTAGACCTACAGAAAATCCACAGAATATATACTGAATAGGAGTATACGGAGTATAATAATTTGATAATTATTTGAGCCCATTTGGGTAATTACCGAAAACCCCATGGCAATTCTTAGTCGTGAAGTCAAAGGAATTGAGTATGAAAAGTAACCGCTGACTCCAACCATTTCGTTATGGCGGATTCCAAGGTGGAGACGATCGCGAGACTGGCGCAGTGGAAAATAGAGGGTTTTGGCCCGGCGACGCCGTACAAGAGATCGGATCCCTTCAAAATCGGCATATGGAACTGGTAAAGTGGTAATCCTACTTCGGTTGCTTCCTTATCCACTATTTGTGTTTGAAATGGTTGAATTTTGAATATTTACAGGTTTTTATCGGTGGAGAGGAACCGAGCCATTTATATCCGTCTATTCCCGGAGCCGTCGCGGGTGGCGAAGGAGCAGCCGCCGATTGCGCGGTTTGTTCTCCGCGTCACCACTTCAGGCGGCAATCGCAGACCTTTCATTTCTCCGAGTGAGAATTTCTCATCCGATTGTGATTGTTGACTTTTTTCTTGTCTGTTTCTGATCGAGTGAAGCTTGTCTTTTACCTGCAATTGTTCAGTAAAGCTGAAGCTGTACTCAGATGATCATTGTTGTCTCTGAATTATTTGCTTCAAATTGAGTATCTGAGTTGCAAAATATGGATATGGATGATGCTTTTTGATTTAATGCTGTAGTTCATGAGAGAGTGCTTCGAACTAGTGATGATTTTGCCTGCCTAGTCGATTTCACCATTCAAGGTCGATTCACCATAGATGTTGAGTTTCTGGATCTTAAGATCTGCCCTTTAAATGTGAGACTTTTGACACATCTGTATCCTAAAAATGTTTCCTTCATTCCTCCTCCATTCCACTTTTGTACTAAGTTTGCAGGTTCATTTTTTCCTTCTTGTTATGTTACAGGGCAGTGAAGGCAGCTCGATATGGCCCGGTGATGGTGTGATGCAAACGCTTACAACTCAAACCACACTCAGATGCCTCTCGCGAATGCTCAATGAAGCGATTCATGCAGATGTGACGATCAACACAGCAGATGGAGCATTACAAGCTCACAAAGCAATTCTTTCCGCGAGCTCCCCTGTTTTCCAGAGCATGTTTGAGCACAACCTCAAGGAGAAAGAATCATCAATAATTGACATTGAGGACATGACATCGGAGTCGTGTATGGCCCTTCTCGCCTACTTGTACGGAACAATAACCCCAGAAGCATTTTGGAGGCACCGGTTGGCTTTATTGGGAGCAGCAAACAAATACGACATAGTAGACTTGAAGGATGCCTGTGAAGAAAGTCTTTTGGAAGACATCAACTCTGGTAATGTCCTTGAAAGATTGCAGGAAGCTTGGCTTTATCAACTTGAGAAATTGAAAAAAGGATGTTTGATGTATTTGCTCGACTTTGGCAAGATTTATGACGTGAGGGAAGAAATGAATAATTTCTTCCGACAGGCTGACAGGGAACTGGTGGTAGAGATGTTCCAGGAGCTGCTTGCAGTTTGGAAACCAACCTAAATGACTCACATGATCGATTTAGAGGTCCTTATCAGTTTATGCATTTGTAATTCACATGTCTATGTAAATGGTGTAAACAGGATTTTAGTAGAATCCAACCATAGCTATTGAATGCAAAGAACGCATGTAATGTTTGCCGCTGCCCTTTCCTGATACCGTCATCTATCATATTCGAAATGGTTCAAATTTTCAACTATATTGAGCATACTCCCAGCATGTCGTACATACCGCTGGTTTTTCACTTCTCATAGATTTTTGCTGATCAAACAGGATTTGAACCAGCATCCTTATTAGGTAAGAGTTCAAGCTCTACTTGGACAAATAAGGAAAATCTGGTAATGAGTACACTAATCTTGATGATCATTGAGTTCTATTACAGCCTTACTTCTAGAGAAGAATTTACCAAAACCATTCCTGGTTTTGGCTGCAGTTGTGTGGTTGGATGATAATGCTGACAGATAAGGGGTTGAAGGTGTTTCTTCACCATTCCCATTTTCCATACGACTAAGGCTGTCCGTTGATGTTCTTTCAGGATCCGAGACCAACGAACCTGTTGAAAAGCCCGGGATGTTTGAAGTATCTATCAAGAAATCCTCCAATGTCGCAAGAGATTTCAGCTGTTGTCCCAGGGAAGCAATCGTTTTCTGGCACTCTGCAAGCTTATCAGATGCAACAGCAAGATCCTCCTGCAAGAATAAGGTAAATATTTAAGTTGACAGTCTCTTTAAATTCCATTCATGAGTAACCTAAATCCAGCAGCCTAACCTGTTTAATTTTCAGCTGACCATCTGAATTCATCATGTTCTGCTGCATCTCGGTTTCTTGAACTGTTTTCGCTAGTTCATCCTCCAATTCTCGACACCTGGCAGTTAGTTCTGCTGATAACGTCTGTTCCTTTTCTATATCAGCCTTTAACGAATCAATATTTGCATATAGAGTCCTTGTTTCAGCTTCCAAACTGATGAGCTGAAATTCAAGCAACTCCTTCGACTCATTTGCATTTGTCAGATCTTTTTGCACTTCCCCCAGTTTGCTTTCAGCTTCAGCAATCCTACCCTGTGCCACCTCCAGGGAGCCTTGTTTCCCATCTAGCGCCTTCTCGAGCTCAATTTTTCCAGCTTCCATCTTCTCCAGCTTCTTCTCCAACTCCGCCACTCGCTGAGTCATCAAGTCTAGCTCGGCTTTCAGTGAGTTTTCCATACAGATGGATTCTCCAGAAGCTGATTCAGAAGCAGTGAAAGGAGTGTTGCTTTTACTGTCCGGCAACGCAGCAAGGCGCTCCATCTCCAGAAAATCATCCATCATATCAAGTTCGAAAGAGGAGGTTCTTATAGTTCTCATCAATGGCTTGTCGTTCTTGAACTGATCAAGCTCGGCAATCAACGCTGAGGCCCACGAGTCCGAGAAGCTCAGTTCGCCATCAGGGGTGTGCAGTCTTTCCCCACTGTCTGAATGACTATCCGTCACAGATTCAGCATAAAAACCGCAAGCAACAAGAGTCTTTGGATTGTTCCCAGGCGATGATTTTCGACCACTAGATTGAAATTGAAGCCTTCTGCACTCTGCCTCCAGCTTGGCAACCTTCTTTATGCTCTCCAGCTGCAGCTTGCTCGCGGTTTCTGCTGTCTGTATGCTCAAATCTCTCTCGATTTTTATCGCTTCCATATCTTTACACTTCAGCACTAACTCCTGTTTCAGCAACATGTTCTCTTTCTCCAGCGTATCGACAACGAGGAGAAGCTGAGGATCAATTTTGGCAGCTTCGGCTTCTACTTGCTCCTGAAGATCACGAATTCGAGCCTCAAATTCAGCCCTCGTCGATTCCCACTCCCGATCTTTCTCTGCAACAGCATCGGAAATCACTCTCTCCTGCTCCTCCCTCCCCTGCCTCAGCTGTCGAACGCATTCCTTCAGCGCTCCATCGAGATGGCTGACCCTGACTTCCATGCTCAAATTCTGCTGCGTCGCCGCCTCAAGCTGCTGCTTCAATGCCACCACTTCATTCTCCGCCTTCTCCCAGCCTGATCAAGACACGACACTCGATAAAAATGACCGAACATTCCTTTATTACAGACAAAAAGCGAAAGAAGAAGAATATGGCACCTGCTACGGCTTCTTCAGCAACCTTGGAATGCTGCTTCACCAAATCCTCCTTAGCACTGACATTCACAAGGGCAGCAGACAGCTTCTCTGTCAGATTCTTGATGGTTTCCTGAAGTTCATCGTCGCTCATTGAAGCTTTGGACACGATCTCAGGGCTGTCCTTCGACGCCTCCGGCAAAGCCTGCTCGTCGGAATATCTCTCCGATTGAGAACCAGATCCTGGACTTTCACTTTCGCCGGGACTCCTCTCGGAAGATCTTCTCTTCCAGGGCCACTTCTTCTTTTCCATCTTGTAATCGAATTTCAACTAAATGCGACCCAAATTCACACACTTTTTTTGCCCCTTTTGTTACGTATTCCTCTGCAGATGTAAACCATACATTACATAAAGTTCATTTCCAGTCCAAAGTAGGCAAAAATGTAACCACAGTTTAAATGGGCATAGACCCAACTAACTCAATCTTTCTATCTTTAAATGCTACTACTACTTTCTTGTAAAGCAGTGTTCCTTTGAGCTTTAATCCTTCGTCGAATCTATGAACAATAAATACACATAAACACCAAGAACCTAAACAATCGAAAGTAATGGACGAATCAAGAAACAGTTGGAAAGCAACAGAAAGCAAGAAGACGATAAATTTGAAACTTCATTTGGAAAAAAATATACTAGTATACAGTATATCCCAAACTCCCATATTCTGAAACCCTTAAGCCCGCAATCATCTCCGGACAAACCTGAATCTTTTTTGTCTGGGTTTCCAGATTTGCGAATTAAAAAAGAAAGGAAAAAACTGAAATTCGACAGTGATCTGATCCGATCTGCGGATGTCGGAAATAATTGCAGACAGCAATCGGCAAACAGGGTAGGATTCAAAAAAAAAATCTGAAGAACACGTGAGGGGTGAAGTATGGGTGAATGAGAATTGATAAATGGGAATGGGAATGGAAAACGAGAAGCCTATGCAGCGTTATCTTCGGCCATGAGATGAGAATATATTTATTTATTTATTTAGGAGAATATTTTAGTAGTTTGAAATTTTTTAATTTTTGGATTTGAAATAATTATAATTATATTTGAAATTAAGATGGGGGCTCATTCCCGCCCGATCAATTAATGCGGAGGAGCGTCGGCTGCTCTGCTGGCCGTGCACTTTTCCTGGCTCCTTGTGCACTGCTGCCTCCTTCTGTTGACCAGATTGGATTTTAGTGAGGTTTTCAAAGTTTAAATAGCTCATCGTGTAAATGGCCATTCTCATTGATTACTTCTATTTACTAGTACTACTACTATTTTACTACTTGTAATGTTGTGATTTGATCTTTTTTTTCTTTTTTTTTTTTTGTTAACAGCCTATATAGGAAATGGATAATGGAAGTTTATATCACACAATTACAAAAGAAATAAAAGGGAGGGAAGGGACCGATGGGATGGAGAATCGAACCTCCAACATTCTGTTGGAAGTTAGGGTTAAGTCATCATCCCCTAATGCTGTTATTTGAATTGACTCCACCTTTTTATTTAAATGTTACTGGTTAATTGTTTGCAATTTTTTTTTTTAAAAAAAAACAATATAAATGGGGAGTGGGACTTGACCCCAATGATTATCTCCATTGACTTCTAACAATAGGTTAAGGTTCATTTCCACTCGGTCTCTATCCCTCACATTTATCTCTCTTTGTAATTTGTGTGATTTGGCTCCCACACATATTTTCCGATACATAGGTGTCAATGTTTAAATTAAAACGATATAAATGAGTTTATTTTATTTTATTACTAATCAAATACCTAGTTTTCTAAATATTGTAACATTCATATATTTTACACAATCTAATGCATATATTTAACGCATAATATTTCAAATTGTATAAAAATAAAAATTATAAAAATTTAATTTTCTAAAACTACTTGATTAGACGAATTTAACAAGATCTCAAAATGTGTGAAAGTAATAACTATTTAAATGTTTCAATTTTAATAAAACGGAAGGAGGATAAGGGTAAAATATAAATTTTTTTTAGGAGCCGAAGCCAGAAAACAAGTCAAAAAAAGAAAGAAAGAAAAAATCAAAGTAAGGCAGAGCCTACAGAACAGAAACAAGAGCAATAAAAGCAACTAAGTCTTGGAGAACCACATGCCGGAAGCATCCGTCGCCAAGTCCCCAGTGACAAAATCTGGAGGAAACGCCCATGTGGTGTAGAAATCATCCATAGAGGCACCATGTTTAGCTAAGCTATCCACCACCCGATTACATTCGCGGAGAATGTGATGAATGACACAATCCTCGAAGGTGCGACGTCGGTCTTGAATCCGAACCAGACGACCTAGCAGCGGGTGGTAAGGAGTGCTTGAATGCAAGAGACCAATGCTAGTCGTGGAATCATAATAGCAAGTCACATGACTAACACTCATGCGTGCCACAAATTCGAGCCCCGCGTCCAGAGCCGACAATTCAGCAAAAGTATAGTAGTTTTGACCAAGAAAGCCGCTGCCACCACCAAGCCAATGATCGGATTCATCACGAACCACAAATCCAAAATCCGAGCGTCCAGGGTTCCCAAAGAACTACCATAAACATGAAGGATGGTACCTTGAGCTCCCCTTTCATTCCAATTAACCAACCACATGTGCCCAGTAGACAACCGAGGAGGAGTGCAGGCCATATCAATATCTTGAGATAGGCGATTAGTTTCCCTGCACAAGTACCAGATTGAGTTGGACTTGCCACTGAAAATTCTCGCATTTTGCTCTATCCAGATGTAATTATGAAAATAAGGTTAAAAATGTAATTATGAAAATAGAATGTGATGAAAAACTTATATTGGGGTTTTAAAAGTGATACTCCCTCCGTCCCAGGCAAGATGTCTGGTTTGACTTTTTGGCACTGTTCATTGTTTAACTTTGACTCAATATTATTCTAAGTATATTTTTGAGAAAAAATAATCGAGTTGGATCTTGTTAGAATCGTATAATCATTTAGTTTTATAATATATATTTTACATAATTTTTTGTTGTATATATTTTGAGATATTAACGATTGAAAAAGTGCATTGGATTATGTGCAGAATAAAACAAGACATCTTAAATGGAACATGGGGAGTACTATTTAAGTTGCTAAATTCGAATAGCTAAAAAAGTAATTAAAAATAAATGGAGGGACCGTAAGTTACTTAAGCACAGACTTGGAAATGTACCTTTGTTTTTCTATAATTTTCCGTAGTTCAAGTGTTTTATGTGTAAAGGGGAAAAAAACCCAAATAGGAGTAGTTCATAAGGAGTATTTTCTATTTTTCAACCACTCTAATAAAAAATTTATTAATCCAATTGATTGGGTTCATTAGGATAATTTTGCCCAATTCATCTCATCATCCCTAATGACAATTAACGCTGACATGCCAGTAAATTAGTGTGTTTAATGGGATTGACGTGACAACACCATCTACTCTCACGTTAGTATTAGTTGTCATTAGGGGTGGGTATAATGAATTGCGCAAGATTAATATACCGGATGAATTTGGTTAATAATTTTTTCTTTTTTCAAGTGTTTTATGTGTAAAGGGGGAAAAAAAACCCAAATAGGAGTAGTTCATAATTGGAGTATTTTCTATTTTTCAAACCATCTAATAAAAAATTTATTAATCCAATTGATTGGGTTCATTAGGATAATTTTGCCCAATTCATCTTACCCATCCCTAATGACAATTAACGCTGACATGACAGTAAATTAGTGTGTTTAATGGGATTGACGTGACAACACCATCTACTGTCACGTTAGCATTAATTGTCATTAGGGGTGGGTATGATGAATTGCGCAAGATTAATATATCGGATGAATTTGGTTAATAATTTTTCTTTTTTATAGAATGAATTGAAAAACCAAGCATAATTATGAGATTTTTTTTTTTCAATGTGTGAAGTTTTCTTAACTTTGCCTCAATAAATTTGCCACCGTGGTGTTTCATTGTTGATTTATTGGAGTTGTTTCTCTTATTGTCTGCTTGGTTTTTTGTCCTTTCTTTTCTGGTACAAAAGTAAACTATAGTCATAGAATCGTGATTGAGTACAATTCTTGGTGCAAAAAATATTCCGGCACGAGCAAGATACTTATTGGCTGCTTATAATATCGGAATGGATCAGCATTAAGGACGTGTGTTTGGACTACGACGGTAGGTCTATCGAGAGGATAGGCGTACCGTCGGGTTTCACACTGGTTGGGAGCTGATCCTATTTCCCTGATGAGCCCACGGGAGGGCAAAACCAGTTAAGCATCGGAGATGAGAAAGGCTGGAACCATGGGTGTCCGAAGAGAATCGAGGGAACCCAAGGTGCCGCACAGTGATGTCTGAGACGGAGCGGTCATCCCGTGACAGTTGGTATCAGAGCCATGTCTGCTAATTGTGGATTTGCTCTTGCCACGCAGAGATTCGAATAAGGCCTTTTGGGAGGAGTCCAAAAACAAAACCGTGCAGGCTTGGCCCAAAGCGGACAATATCATACTAATGCCGGAGTTAGGGTGGCGGTCGCAGTCCCAACGAGTGGTATCAGAGCCCGAGTTCGGGGATCGAGTCAGCAGACTCAGCGGTGGACTGCGTGTGTGGGAGCCCTCAATTTGTGCCCTGGCGATTGAGATCTGTGTCGGTGCCTTGTATCGAAAAGTCGCACTGATATTGTGGTGGTCAGGTGGCGTATCCCGTTAGTCGGAGCAGCGGTGCAAGATGATTTGGCAGATAAAGTTGATTATCGCTCAAGGAGAGGTCACGAGCTCTGTGGTCCTTGGTTTGAGAGAAGGTGTTGGGTAGCAAACCCAAGTCCCACATCGGAAGAATAGGGAAATATATCCCTAAATATAAGACCACCTAAGTCCAGTTAGTATGAGGCTTTTTAGGAGGAGCTCAAAAATAAAACCGTGCAGGCTTGACCCAAAGCGGATAATATCATACTAATGCCGGAGTTATGGTGGCGGTCACAGTCCCAACAAAAAATAGGGGTCAAGATTAATGCAAACTTTAATGGGCCAAGCCCTATTGAATAATACACATGGACCTAAAGCCCAATAAAAAGCCCAAAACATTTTTATTTATGGAGCATTTTAATCCCCATAGTTTATTCCAGCTCTCGAGGAAGATCCAACAGTAACATGAAACTGGACGAAGTCCCAACGTTTGGGAATCAAGGAATATTAACCACGACATTCTAGAATCCTAAGGAAGGAGTCCTCGTGGATGCATTCCCACCGTCCCTAAATCTCAAAACCCTTATCCAGATCACTTCCATTTGTGTGATCACAAACACCCTTCCCAGATTCTGTACCAAAATCACAAACCTGCTTTCATGGAAGGCATTGCATTAAATAATTCAGCAAACGACTTTCCATCCCACAAGAGCCACACACAGATAGCACACATTCACACAGACACAAAAAAAAAAAAGAGAAAGTAATGGCTCAGACAATGCTGCTGAGTGCCAACAACGTATCAGTTCATGTCAAGGGTGAGACATTGCTTCACAGCCTCAAACCCAAGCCCTTTTCCCATTTCTTGATCCCCCCACCATCTTCAAGATCAACAAACAATTCAAATGTAATTGTTGCTGCTTTCAAATCCAAAGCAAAGGCACCTCCCAAGAAGGTCAGATAGTTTGTAGAAATATGTATATGCATCATTACCTCAATTGGTATACCTTTTTTTGTTTGTTTGTTTTTTTTTTTTTTTTTTTGTTCTCTTGATTTGCAATGGTTGGATGATAAGCGATGATTGATGACAGGGGGCTGCTCCAGTAGGGAAGTCAAAAGTGGAAGATGGGATCTTCGGTACATCCGGTGGAATTGGATTCACCAAGGAAAACGAGCTCTTTGTCGGCCGCGTTGCCATGATTGGCTTTGCTGTTAGTTTCTTCATTTCACTAGGATGAATGGCATTTGTGTGTTTAGAATTGGTAGAAAGATGAAAGGAAACAATGCAAATTATAAGTACTAAAAAGATTTATTTGTGCTGACAGGCATCCTTACTTGGAGAGGCCGTCACGGGGAAGGGAATCCTTGCACAGCTCAACTTAGAAACTGGAATTCCGATCTATGAAGCTGAGCCCCTTCTTCTGTTCTTCATCCTTTTCAACTTACTCGGAGCCATAGGAGCTTTAGGAGACCGTGGGAGATTCGTCGATGAACCATCCACGCCCGTTATTGCCCCTGGAAAAGGATTCAGGGCCTCCCTTGGCCTTGGTGAAGGAGGTAAAACTACAAACACTCCCAACATTTAAAGTTTAGAACTTGCAAGCATTTATAACTAGTTTACAAGAAACATAAGTTACCTGATCAATACAATTTTGGCAGGTCCTTTGTTTGGATTCACCAAAGCAAACGAGCTGTTTGTTGGGAGATTGGCACAGTTGGGGATTGCTTTCTCCATCATCGGAGAGATCGTCACCGGCAAGGGTGCATTGGCTCAGTTGAATATCGAGACAGGAGTCCCCATCAACGAGATCGAACCCCTTTTGTTGTTCAACGTACTCTTCTTCTTCATTGCAGCCATTAATCCTGGAACTGGGAAATTTGTCACTGATGATGAAGATGAATGAAGAATTAAACCTGTCCATGGGAATAAAACCTAATTTTTGTTTCGTGTGTTTATATGTATGTATGTATAATAACAGATTCTTCGAGTGGAATGTGTGAAATTTGTGCTGGTTAGCTAGGCATGCTTATTATTGTTTTATGTCAATTTTCAGTTCGGTTATCTGCTTAAACAACTGTCTTAAACGTGCCAATAAACAGAAAAAAGAATGCTTCCAATTAACGATCAAATTTAGAATGTAACTACAATTCATTATTAAACTCTGCAAAGTTTGCTCATAGTTGGAATTCAATACAGAATCTCTTCAACAATATGAAAGTCTCAAATGGTAGCAATGGTGGTTCTAGTTTCAAGGCATAGTAGATTAGCCGCACGTACTCCTTTCACTTCCACCATTTCAAGCTAATCCAACACGTGATGATGAGGATGATGAATACGCTGAGTATTATATTGCTATTGCCTGAAAACACAAGAAAC
This sequence comes from Hygrophila difformis, assembly GCA_030278955.1. Lineage (NCBI taxonomy): Eukaryota > Viridiplantae > Streptophyta > Magnoliopsida > Lamiales > Acanthaceae > Hygrophila > Hygrophila difformis. The sequence continues at coordinate 1,007,684 of JAOANR010000011.1, forward strand.
AATTATTTCAGAAACAGGGAGTTTGATTTCATGGGTCAGTCTTTCATGTAATAAAGTTTAGCTAAAAAAGAAAATCCCAAATTGAGACGAAGATAACAGTCCTAATGACTTGGAAGCTAAGGTTTATGTGAATGATATACGGGGAAACAACCAACAAACTATTCAGGTGTTTGTCTCATTGGCGAACATGGCAATTCTTTCACTTGAGGCAACAATACACTACTACAAAGGGTTTGGAAAATTCAATTACCTTATTTAGAGTTCATCCTTTTGGGACTCATGGGGATTCACAACTGTCACTCGGTTCTTGTTTATAAAATTGATTATGTCTTCCTTAGTCCTTTCTCCATCATATTGTTGCAGAGTTCCAGCTAATGATCTGAAATATAATGTTGGATAGCCTTTGACATCGAAAGTATCCCGTGGAATGTCATTTGCAGTAGCATCCTACGAAGAACCAGATGAAGAAATATTGGAAATGGTATCTATATAACTATAGCCAGATGCATTATAGGAAAAGAATGTAAGTCTTACAAATTTTGCAATCAAAACATCAGGGTCGCTTTCAAATGACACTGCTACTTCCTCCAAGGTTGGAGCCAATGCCACGCAGTGCTGACACCATGGTGCGTAGAATTCCAACAGAACTGCATAACGTACATAAAATTGAGATGTGAGGCCAATTCATAGTTTCATTGAATGACAAATATCTTCACTTCTCAATCAAGATGGGATTAAAAAAAAAAAAAAAAAAAAAAAAAAAAAAAAAAAAAAAAAAGAGAAGAAGAAGAAGAAGAAGAAGAAGAAAAAGAAGTGCCACTGGCAGTTGATGCAGAAAACAGCTTAAAGCTGAGGCTAAAAATCATGAATTTTAAAGGCTTAATCATTTCGAAGAAGGTGAAAATTTCCATACAGTGAAGGAGCGGTGATTATATGGTTTATAACAAAAAGAAATTGAGCAAATTACCGCAAGATTTACATAATAAATAGAGGTTAAAATGCAAAAAGGTCAGAAAGTGAGAAAATGCTAGAAGAATTAGCCTACTCATACGCACCATTTTTCCCAGAATTAAAAACCATATCCTGCAGGCTCTCACCAACCACCACCTTGACAGGTTCATCATTGACTTCAGGAATAGGCTGTGACTTCAGATAAGGTCGTACAAGCCCATCCTGCATTATAGTAAACATTAAGCAACTTCAATTAATTACTCACAAAAGATCATATCAAATTTTGGATACTCTTGCAGACACATCACAGTGAATTCATCTCTGTTATAATCAATATCAACATGCTACTGTCCCAAAGTAACCGTATCAATGGTATAAATTGATGAAAATCGAAGTGGCATTTGATAGGAGAAGCGTTAACAGAAAGCCAAAAGATGACGGAGCCATTACCTTAAAGTCCTTCACAAATGATACGAGTTCATTAGGCTCAACCTTTGGTTTGACATACTTCTGTTCATCAACAGTCTGAATAAACATGAGAGGAAGCATATCTTCCTTGAGCCCAAAATACTGCGCAAAGAGGTGCAGTAATGTTCATCAGAGTAGTAATAACACTATGGCAGTAAGAACTGAAGAACAAGGATCACAACTATATTTACCTGCAACATGCCTTGACTAGCATCAATGTCACCCATTAGAAAGCCCATGTTACCCTTGTTAAGCTGCGCCACCTCATGATATTTTGGCTTAAATGCATCAAACTGCTCGCTGCTGAAGTTTACAAACAACATAGCCTGTGAAGTGACAGATTTCAGGTGGGCAGGGAGTCAGGGACTTGGTAAGTTTAACAGTAGATTGAACAGAAGCACAATTACAGCTCCAAATACAGGATTTCTCATATTCTATCATTTAATTTTCGAAGTTCCTAATGCTATATAAATATGCTGGCTTCCCGGGAATAAACGATACAATCTTGCAATTCTATTCTATTTGAATTTCAAAATTTGTCAATGTGCAAAAATCATAACAAAGGTCGCAAAGAACCACTAAATAGAATAAGCATATCTAGTTGTGGAATGCCACGTAAAGCTGCTAGATATGACTCCTCCCTTCTTTTTCCAGCTTATTGTATAAAGAGATTTCTGAAAAATAAAGGAAGTCCTGCAGACCTTAACATTGGAGCTGTAGAAGATTTTAGCTACAAAAGGATGGTACTTTGGGTCCTTGTTGAAGAGAGCTACAGTTGGAAAGCTATTTTCTTCAACAAACTTTGCTAAAGCATCCACATCAAATTCCTGCAAGCACCGTCTTATGAGTGAAAAAACACAACAGAGCAGATGAGCATAAGAAAGAAATTATAAATGACATAACCTGTGGACAATATAGTAGCTGATGTATACCTGGAAATCTAAAAAAAGTTCATCGAAAGGCTTCAATAACCGAACAAGAGGGCCCATAGCTGAAGAGTCCCCGTGGGGAAGTAGATTGGCATCCAAAGTATGACCAAACTCATAGTCAGCACGCAGTCTCTCAGCCAGAGTTGTGAAATTCTCGAACTTCTCTCCAGAAAATTCAGGGAATATGCCAACCTATTGAATTACAAAAACGTGCTCTTTTTCCATAAATTTTAAATGACTGTTGAAACACACACACGCAGAAGAGAAGAAGAACTCACAACAAGAATCTTGTAGCTGTCAATTACAGAACTAGCAACTTCAGATGATTTGATTTCAATAGATGCAGGCCCACTTTGCTTTCTTACGTAATCAACGATGCCATCTGCCTCTCTGGGACCTTTGTATTCTTGAACAACACTGCCTCCATATCGTAATATTTTAAGTGTAGGGAAACCCCGAATCTCATACTCACTGGCCACAGCTTTATTTTGCTCATCAGCAGCGTCAAGCTTTGCTAATACAATCGTAGGATCACTCGTACTTAAGATGGAGGCAGCCTTCTCGTACTGCAAATGAAAGAGAGATACCTAATTAAGACAAAACCGAGTATGATATCCTGGCATTGTACTGCTATTCCAACTGGGCAAAAAGCATAACCTCAGGAGCAAGTTTCTTGCAGTGGCCGCACCTGTTACAGCATAGCAACACATCAAATGAAGATCTATGCTATAACTGAATTAACATGATCAGTTTCTTAATATCCATGGCCGAAAGTATAGACGAAACCAACTATGTGACATACTTCGAGAAGCAGATTGCAGCCCTTCAAGGTGAGGATAATTTCAACCACGGCGAATAAATACTCTTCATCGAGCATACCATTGCGGACAAAACAAACGAACGCAAACTAAATACTACTCCATATATGGAGATTTCCTACCCAGGGCCAAGAATACGAATATTTGTTGCTCATTTGGGGAATAGAAAAATTGCATTCCATCCCGTAATTCATGGAACTTATAAGCAGGAAAGAAAAATAAATTAAATCGTCAACGCACATACTGCGATAGCACCCAAAAAAAAAAAAAAAAAAAAAGAAGCACTAATATGCAAAATCCCCAATCCAAGGCCAAGAATACACACAATTAAGCTAAATAAAAGCACATATTATGAAAGAAGTAGCAAAAAACCACAACACAAAACCACAAAAACGTAAATGCGCAGAGTAGCAGTACCAAGGCGCGTAAAATTCGAGGACTATGAACTTGTGCTTTGCTACGAAATCAGTGAAATTGGAGTGGTCCAATGTCACAACGTACTCTCTCGACTCCGGTTCTTCTTCACAGGAAACGTAACCGGAGATCAATCCGGTTACCATAAACACGATCAGGAACGAGGATACCTTCCAATCGAAGGACGGCATCGCCATCTCTAAGCTATTTCCTCTGAGCTCTGAAAAAATATCTGCAATATTTTCCTCGCGTAATGAACAGTGACAATATCCTTCAACGGTCACGAGTCATATAGTCACAGCACGTACAGTAGTCCCCGTATCCAATTAAATTCCAATATTGCCCTCAAGAAGAAAATTTCTTGTCAGGATTCAGGAATGTGAATACTACATTATCCAGTACTTCGTACTATTATTAATTTACTGATGTTCATAAAGAACTGACAAATAATATTCCGTAAAAACTAAAAACAATGCAAATTAAAGAGAATAGCTAAGCAGGGTGAAAAAAAAACAATACTTTTACTGTATAATTTAATGAAATACTTTTTTTTTAAACCAAAAAAAGATGGACAGGGCAGAATTTAAAAAAAAAAAAAAAACTTTTGAAATAAATCTAGACCTTGAAATCGAATTACTTTCTTGGATACATGATAATTGAGCTTGAAATCTAGGAGTAATGTTATGGGTTTAAGTATTTCAAATTGTCGCCTATTTTCTTTGGTGGAGAATATTGTTGGTGTTCTTGATTTGCACTCAGGTTATGTCTGGCATCACATTCTAGGGAAGGTAATTCTGTGGCGGACTACATGACTAAACTTGGTGCTAGAGAGCTGGAGTTCTTTTACTGTATAATTTAACAATTTGAAATACTTTTTTTTTTTTTTGGTTAATGGGACGTCCAAGGACGTGGGCTAAGGGAAAATTAAAAAAACTACAGCAGGGGGAAGGGGAGAAGAAGAAAAACAAACTAGAATCTAGGGAACCAGGTTCCAGCCATGTCAGCCGAGAGAAGGGGACGAGCTCCATCTGGGATAAGCCCATGTTGTGAAAAACTCCAGCTCTCTAGCACCAAGTTTAGCCATGTAATCCGCCACAGAATTACCTTCCCTTAGGATGTGATGCCAGACATAACCTGTGTGCAAATCAAGAACACCAACAATATTCTCCACCAAAGAAAATAGGCGACAATTTGAAATACTTAAACACATAACATTACTCCTAGATTTCAAGCTCAATTATCATGTATCCAAGAAAGTAATTCGATTTCAAGGTCTAGATTTTATTTCATTTTTTTTTTTTTTTTTTTTTTTGAAAAAATGGACAGGGCAGAATCAATATAAGGTACAATTAGCAAAGAATAAAGGGACAGCAATGTCTTTAACCAGCCTCAATTCAATGCACAAAATTCCCACAGCTATCTGATTGGGACAACACCTAGCTAGCAAGAAGCTGTCATAAAATAAATGTACAAAAATGGACAACCAAGAAAAGACTAAAAATACATGATAAACAAGGGGTCTTCTTCCTGGGGTATTCTACTGTAATAAAATACAGCTACGTCCTACCATAACCATCACCAACTACCCCTAAGAAAATCAACAAATCAATGAATTTATCTGTACACACAACTTCTTCTATCCTTCGGCTTCAAAGGGATGTGCTGCAGATTCTGCAATGCAGACGGGGGACCCTTTCCTTGTAAAAGCCTTCCAACTAAATCAACTTCAGCTACAAAACTTGCCTTCTGTCCCTCTTCGATTTCCACAAATTGGATCATCCCTTTTTACAATTGGGATCAATGTGGCGGCGGATGGTCCATTAAGAGGCGTTGCTGGTGGGCTGTAAGCGAACCTGTTCGTGGCCTTTCAGGGCTTCCGAAGTGAAGTTCTCCAAAGCCTTGAATATGGGAATCAGGTCGCGTTGCAAGCTTCTAGAAGCTGCGCTGTGGACGAGTTTCATGGCATCCTTGTGCTTTATCCGCTCCTCGGCCAATTTCTGCTTCATGGAATCCAGGTCGACTTTTAGGTCGTCCAGGGGAGAGACGCCGCTGTCGGAAGGAACCATGGAAACACTGGTTTTGTCCGATTTCCCATCCTGGTCCAGCTTCATTTTCCCATTGTCGGTTTGGTGTGCTCTCAGGTGTTTCTCGTAGTCCTTGGAAAGATACTCTGCTTTCAGCCTCTGCTGCATCTCCTCATCCTGCTTTTCCCATAGTTGCTGCAGGCTTGTCGCGAAGGCATTCATTGCATTTTTGACCCGTACCTCGGAGACAGCTTCCAATGCCTGCTTCCAGTCGTTGCAGATGACGAAAATTGGAGGCGCGCCAAGCCTGCCAGGGGAGTATGGAACGGGTCCATCCGGGGTTTGTTCTGGCTCGTAATGAAGACACTGCAGAAGCCATCCGTTCAAGGACTCGACATAAGACTTTTGGAAGGTGACCCAATCGTTGAATCGGTCGCACCATGCACGTAGCTCCTTTTCGAGCTGGGTGGTAGCCCTCAATCTGGAGTCTCCTTGGAGACCCGTGTTGGCTCTGAGCGTCCGCATTTTACTCTCCATTATAGCGTGAAACTGCTTCCGGTGACACTTCAGCATTGCCTTCCACATTCTAATGAGCCTGCATATGCATAACAATCACCAGAAACCAATAGTACATCTAGCAGAAACATAAGCCGAGTATGTCGGGGAAACAGATATTCAGGAAGGAAACTAACAGATGACTGAAGGTAATAGGCAAAGTGAAACCATTTAAACGTAAGAAACAGGGAACGAGCGATCAAAAGACATCAAGAAAATATCGGGCTGGTTTGCAGTGGAGTCGAGCAAAAGAACTAGCACTAGCTAATTTGAACCCTAGCTAGAGGCAAAAAATATATCCCTTTCAGTTAAACTACAAGTTTCGAATGAAATCATTAAGCATACACAGAATAATTTCAAGGGCAGCTCTGCAAGCCAAAAACATCAATGATCCTGGCACATCCCTAGAAAACTCGATATTCATTTGGTATACTTGGTTAAAGGATTCAACTCTTCAAGGTACCTTTCATGAGTTATATAGAGTTGGATCATCGCATCAGTTCAATCAATCTGTACTTATTTTTGTGTAGGGGTGAATAAACATGATGCAGAATTTTTAAAATCGATCTTTTCCATGCAAACACAGGCCAAGTTAGAATTCATATATCAGAGTATGCACTCCATTCTCCTCTCAACAAACTACAGCACCCTTCATAAATGAGGATAAAGTTCAGCTATTCAATAAATGAACAATTGTATTAGTGTCGTGTGTTCATCACACGATCAGGGAGATTCCACATACAACACGTTTGTTAACTGAAGTTATCTATCAGCTAGAATGACAGTAACTGAAAGGATTCAATCATCCTAAAGCAAAAAAGGTAAATTTTCAAAAGGCATACTTTAATAAAATCGGGCAACTAATAAAACAGAGTATAAGAAAATAGCATGCATTCAATATGTTCATACCCATGAAGCAATGCAGCAACCTGGGGTTGCAATTCTTCATCCCTCAACTTGTTTATACTGCTTGAAATGGCATCAATTGCTTTGACACTAACATCTAGCTTCGTGAGTACTTTTCGGATGGAAGCGCGGGCAGCATCTATCTTGCTGGATTCAGCCCCTTGCTCAACCAAAAGAGTTAGCCTCTTGCACTGCTTCTCATATATAATCCGGAGTCTTTCTTCATCCTGACAAATTAACAACCAACCAAAACTGACTAAATTGAAAGAAAAGGCTTGTGAAGAATTACAATGTGCAAAAAGACCAACTTCATGTGGATTTTGGATTGGATATGTTCACCGAAGTTATTTTACATCCCAAACTTAATCATACAAAATGATCTGTAGTTATGTACATGACTAGGAGGCTAAGCACAGAGATGTTCCGACACTCTTCAAAATAATGCATTCAAACACTATAATATCAGCTTCATCAATGCACACAAATGAATTCAGTTGCCTATATTTATTCTTTAACCGAATCAGTATTAACAGTTTTCCTATCAAGACAGCCAAATGAAGCTACACGTGTATGCAATTACCAATGTCCAAATTCTCAATGGCCTAAATTCATTAAATATGTGAAACACCAATTAATAAATCTACAAATAAAATTGAAAGCTGCTTAAAGGGGAAAACTTTGAAATCAAAACTGACTTGCCTTTACTTCCTTGTACAACTTCTTTTCCCAAGCATAGATTGCATCCAGAGTGGATGAAAGGTTACATGCCTGCGAGTTGACATCCTTCCCAATATCATCAAAATAAGATCTCGCCATTTTCCTTGTTCTAGAAGCTAATTTAGCAGATTTCGCTGATGGAGGATCTGGCATTGATACTGATGGAGATACCAGGAACAAAATTCGTGAGATGATAACTGTAAGAACAAAAGTTCCAGTTCAGAAAAACCTCAAGAATGTAAAGGCTTGGTTCAAATGTTTAACATAACTGTATACGTGAGGTATTACTAAAAAGTTACATCAATCACCAAAAAAAGAAGAATAATGAAGTCCAAGGCAGCAGTCTCCACATTCATGAACTAGTTGTGTTTTGGTTGAGAACAGGCCTAGTTGATCCACACAGAGGGCCCAAAGATAATTACAAGCATTGACCCATTAAGTAACAATGTACATGTTTTTTATGTGAAAGAAGTACCGGAATTAGAGTCAACCACTGGCCACTGCAAGTACTTCTTGCAATACCATGCCAGTGGTTTTAAAAGAAATCCCATATCAAGATTTCAAAAAAATGTAGTACAATTTTCCACATGTTATAAAGAGTATACACTAAAATCAATAATCCAATTACAGATTTCAGAAACGAATAAATGCATCGGATTAGCGGCTACCTATCAAGAATAAACTACATAATTGACAGATACCCAGTCAAACACCTAAAACAAAATACTACTCCTATAAGACGATAACAATTTGCAACATCGACCATCTCAATACAAGTTATTGCTAGCAAATCACTTGCATTGCATTGCATTAAAGCCAACACATACCTAATAAGATTTGAATTACTGCTTGAAGCAAAAAATCATACCTTTAATAATGCTGGGCTGATAAGGCAGCTTCCCAACCTCAAGCAACATCGATACCTCTTTTCCATAACTAGAAGCTGTCTCAAATTCATCTCTAATTTCGGCAACCACTTCCTGAAGATCTCTGGTGCCATGAGGAGACATTATAGTCACGCTACTCAAGTTCGAAGAATCAGCATCCTGCTTTGAGCTGCCCTCCATCTCAAAAGTCACTCCTTTCTTCTTCACAGAACTCTCATCTACACTCTTCAACACAACATTTTCGGAGCTGCTGTTTTCATCTGCCAAACTAACAGAACCAGACATGTCCTCAATAGGGGATTGATCTACAAATGATGTCCCCTTGCTATGTGGTGACGACGTGGAGGCTTTAGCACTCTCCTCGTACTGGAATGGCATCGATTTCTTTCCATTCTCCCTATTGTACTGCTGTGGCATTGATTGTTTCTCGATCTCCTCACTACTAAATGAAGGCACTGATTTGGTACTGCCCTCACTTTTAGACATAGGTGCCGATATCGAACTTCCTTCACCTTGATGAAAGGGCACTGATCTTGAACCATTCACGCCTCTGTGCTGTGGCACTGATCTTGCACTGCCATTCATGTTCTTTCGGGCAGGTGCTCCGGGTTTGGTGCGTGGAGCGCTCTCCACAGATTTCTTTCTTGAATCAGCTGCTTTGCTCCCCTTGGGGACCTCTTTATATACTTCGGTTTCAGTTTCTTCCTCCAAATCAGGAATCCCCTCCATCTCCCTTACCTCACTTGAATCAGGGCTGCTAGCATTTGATACGTAACCATACTGACCTTTAGAATAGTAACCAGCATAAGCATTCTCATAGGCATCAAATGGGTTAAAAAAATCCCATGCTGATGATGCCTTCGGTGAAGGCGGAGGCGGTGGCTCCTTCGGTGCGTTCACTTTGGCGGCCCCCTTATTCACCATGCTCGTAGGAGAACCCATTGGAAAATACCCCTCACTACCACCATAACCATATGCAGAACCACCATAACCATTAGCAGAACCACCATAGCCAACACTGCCATAACCAGGAGGAGAAGTCCAATATGAATCAGAGTACCCATAAGCCGGCATCGCTGGAGGCTCCTGAACCACCGTTTTTGTCGCCGGAGCTGATTTCTTCATGAAATACATATTCGAATTATTTGGGGGATACCAAGGCGGCTGCGCCGCGGGAGGCGGTTGACCCCATTGATCCATATAAGATTCTCCGTATGGATGTGGCTGCTGGAACTGGTAAGGAAAGGGGTAGGGATTTGCATAGGGAAAATTCGGGAATCCATTCCCAAACCCATTAGCATACCCATCAAAACCACCACGGGGGTATTGAAACGAAGACCCTTCCTCAATATGTGAACGCGGCATCTCATCGAAACTCTTCCCGTTGTCGAAGTGCGGGAGATGGTTATGACGGTGGCGCGCATCATCGTCTGATTCATGCCCGTGGTGGTCGTGGTGGTCATGGTGGTGATGCTTGTAATCATCCGAATCTTCATCTTCGGTTGAAGAATCGGACAGATGTAAATGCGACTCCTCATCTTCATCCTCAACGTCGTGTAAATGCTGCACAGATTCGTCAGCATTGTCGTGTTTTTTCTTCGAATTCGGCGGCAAAGTCAGAGACGGAGACGAAAACGAAGAGGTTTCAGACGAGGACGCCAGAAGGAGCTCCTCATCGACAAACTTCCGAAGCGCATCGCCTACGTCCTTGAGCGAGCGGAAGTAGGCCACGTGGGCCGCGGCGAGCGCGTAGCGGTGGTTCGCGGCGGCGCGTATCAGCTCACGCCTCTCACGGCAACGAACCACCAAAGGCAAGTCATCCGCCTTCGACCCACTACACCCCATATCACAGTGCAGCGGTAGCGTGCTTTACCAGCCAAAATCTTGAGCCAATTCCGCGCAATCGCATTGCTATATGGAAAAATTCACAAAAACTGTGAAAGAATCGATTTTGTAAAATCTCCCACGAAGAAATTTGGGCAATTGGAAATTTCCCTTAAAATCAAGATTTGAGATGGAATTTTCCGTGTCTGGGGTTAGCAAACCATCAATCTATCAATGGCGGTGTGAAATTGCGAAATATTTTTGAAATTTCCCCAGCTCAAAAAGTGAATGGCAATGTACAAGCCACAAAACGAAAGGTACAATCCCTCCAATTCACATTGGATTCCGATCCGGCAGCCGAGTAGAAAACGCGGTAAGAGTAAAACTATAGTACTAACAAGAAGAGGATTGAAATCGGTGACGAGGGTTTGGGGATAAATCTTGGAAAAGTTTCCAAAGCCGTACGGATTAAAAGGGGTAATGAATCTCGGTCGTCCATTTGGGGCATCCTTTTCTTGATCCTAAAAAAACACTTATTTTTAATCACCAACAAAAGCCAAGATTTATAAGTAAATAAATAAAAATATTGCAAGAAATTCCGAAACCCTTTTGAGATGCGTGAGGGAAAATTGGGGATTGGCAAAGAAGAAAAAGAGAAGAGGGAGTGGGTAAAGAAAGCATTTTTTTTAATTAACTGTTTTTAATACTTATTGGGAATTGGGATCTTGTTTGGTTATGATGGAATTCTGAAATTTGTGGGTTGTTTTTATTGCAGGGTTTTTTGGATGAGCATGACAATGCAATGCATATGCATGTGTATTTAATTTTCTTACCCCAAGAAGAATCTGTGTACATACACATGTTGTATGTACTAATGCTTGCATAAAATAATACAGTGAGAGTGTATGTAGTGTAGTGTGTAGTCTCTAGTGTGAGGGCAGGGGTGGGGGTGTCAGAAATTGACAGAAAAGAAACTCGTGGAACCCGCCACTAGTCGAATCATTACACACCATTGCATTTTCATTTTCCCTCTCTTTTCTGCAGAAGACACCTTTTGAGTCTCATGTCAGAGAGGGGGTCTGGGTTAGGACAATCTTGGCTGGACTAATTTGTTTTTGTTACAAATTTGAACCAATGGGTAATGTTTTAACCTCACCTCAAGTGACATAGTCAAATCTTGGATTAATTCTGACCTAAATTGAGTTAATTTGAGGGTATAGGTTATCATTTGTAAACAAATACAGTACTACTATAGAGTACTAACTAAACAATGCTAAACCCAATTGAAAATACTTGCCTCCAATTACAAATGTTCTACTTATTACTATTTTTTAATGTCCCATTATAAATATATTCTTTTTATAAATAGAAATAATTTTCCCCTCCAATAACTATGTGAACCCCATGATATACTCACAAATCAATTCTACCTTAAGTTTCGTGCACAACAGTAACAAGACACTTGAGGTGGTACGAAGTAATAAGAAAATGAAATAAATTTAAGATAACTACTAAAAAAGTAAATAAGATTATAATCATAGGGAGAAAGGTAGGGGAAAAAGGGGAATAGAATGAAGAACTAGTAATTAAACATCTTCCATTTTGGGGGTACTTGTTTATTGTGAGGTTTGACAATCATGTAACTATAGTTTTCTGATTTGGTCAATTAGTTTATAACTCTTTTTTTTTTGGTAAACAAATAGTTTATAACTTCGAACAGAATAGGGGTTTAATTCGATAATAAAGAATAGATAGATTCTCAATGGGGGACAGGATTTCTTGATAAGAGGGATTCATGTCAATTTTCAAGCAAATAATGCTCTGGGCTGATATCCTGACCACTACATGATACTAGTTGGGTTACATCAGTGGGCCATGTGAAATCAAACACAATGGCCCACTTTTTTCTCAGCCCAAGTCAGAACTTTTGACCTTTCCTTTCTACTTGCAACCTTTTCTTTTTCACTTTTGCCCTCTTTTCACTATCTCCAAGCCAACATCTAGTAACAAAAAGTGCATCCCCTTTTTGTAGGCTTTGTTAGTTACCACACAACTTCACCAATACTTATAAAGAATAGTTGGTTCGGAGTGTTTGAAAGTCACATCCTTGAACATCCACAAAGTTTATACAGTGAACATAAAGAAAATTCAAAAGCTATCCTTGCTTTGAATTACACCACCATTTGTTCACTTTAAAAACTTTCCCAACAAAAGTAGTAGTCCTTGTGTCCTAAACTTTCAAACCCACAAATCTACCAATATGTGTCACCCACTGTCAACTAGGCTTAAGACTTACATGGCCTTAACCCTTTGTAAGAAGGAAAATCTGGAACAACTGTATAGTATTCAACAATCACACATACGTATTTGGCTTGGCTATCAATTCAAGATCTGAACTTTAGTATTACTACATGACTTTGGTCTTAATTTACTATGGAATTATTTGTTGGTGCCATCAGCCATGTGCATTAACTATGTCCCTGATTTGGAGACCTAAACCAGCCCATGTCAAATTGTAGCACAAAAATCAGTAAAGTAATTGAAATGTTACAGGTGGGTGAGCTTTCATTTCAGTCTGTCTGTTGCTCAAATTTGCAGGCAAAAATGCTCCTAACGGTTTCTAATCTAAGCATTCAGATCAGTTAACCTAATCTCATCTAAAAATGGCTCCCATAAATAATTACTGGCCAAGTTAGTGTATCGATGGGGAATTTCTAACCTAATTATTAGAAAAGAAAGCTACATGGTTAGGTGATTTTTTTATATCCATTATATATTTGCCCTGTTGGTTCACGGGTATTCCTGTTATAACTATATTGGAAAAACTACAGTTTCAATCAATTACATAATGTAATAATTAAACATGAAATGTGAACAAGTAGTCTTTTTTTTTAAATAAATCTGGCAGATGGTAAGTAAGCAACTATAAATGGGATGGACTCAAATTTTCTTTAATTTAATCCTCCCACTAAAAATTAATTCATCATCTTCATTTACCCTTTTCTTCCACCGACAATCACTTTTTTCATTACTATAACTACACATAATTAAAATCTTAAAAGTTTGGTTTTGTCATTTTTATGTTTTCAGTTCTGTTTACATTAAAACTCTACAACCATAACAAAACAGGATTCTACAATTTAATATTCCTCATCTTATTTTTTCATAATTATTCCTAAGTCAATCAACTCAAATAATTAAGTTTATTAAACATATTTTTTAAGTAAAATTTAATCAACAAACACTTTTGTCATTGGCACGAAGGCATGGAGCATCCAAGGGCAAAAGAAAGAGTCATAAATTACCAACAGTTTCCATATGCAAATATTACTAACACGTTAAGATAGAGGAAAAATGACAAAATCCCTGAATCATGATGATGAATCATTAGATGCTTAACAGAAAAGAGAAACACATGCTGTATGCAACCAAAAAAAAAATGAATAAAGAAATAAATATGGCAGCATGAACTGGAAAGTAATGGGACAAAATTGAGAAAAACCAATGGACATTTAGCATTGTATGTCCAAAGATCAGTCAGGACAGATCAGACGGTATAAAGAAGACAAAACTTCACAAGTATGATCACATATGAGAGCCTATTTTCAAATATATATACACTCCAATATATATGTGCAAATGTATATATGCCAAACCCAAATTAGTTCATAACAAAAGATGTCACAACTGCCAAAACAGCAATAACAATCATGATATTAAGGAAGTAATTTGTTGGGAGAGGCTTATTCGGACTTCCCCCAAAAGATTCATACTCCGCTCTAATCTTTTGTTTCATGGAATCTGAGAGTTCTCTCTGCACATCAAATAAGTAATACTCATTGAATTTATTCATCGCCATTGTGAAAAGGACTCCCAAGTTTTAACATGCATTGTTCACACGAGTGATCAACCATAGTTTTATTTTAAGTAACAGCACACTAGTAGTATAATTTTATTTTGACTAACAGCTATTTAATTTTAGTCATGGAGCAACCGGAAAAGGCGAAATAGTTAAGTACTTGCAATTATTGGTTTTGTAAAGTATTTGGTGTGGCAAAATGATAAAAATGGAAAAAATGGAAGAAGATCATAACTCATAAGTGGTTAGGCAGTACTAACCTTTCCTGATGAGTATGTATCAGCCACAAATTTTTCTGGCTGGGCTTGCGGGGGGCTGCTTTCTAATGAGAAACCCTGTGTGTGACATAATAATATGTTAATAGCTGTACCAATCATTTGTCTCTTAACCTGGGATGAATAAATATGGTTTACCAAAAAAACAATACATTGTGTAATTAGTAACCTGACACAAATAAATCATAAGGTGGTACAACTTAGAAAAAAATGGGAAGAATTTATTACAAGAGTTAGTGCCATATATAGACTGTTCATATATATGTAGGGAAGACTGTATATGTCATCAGGAAGAAAGAAAAAAAAAAAAAAAAAAAAAGTCATTCATTGGCGATGAAGATGAGTGAATAAAAGACATAAACATTAACTCTGACCAAAAATCAGGTGTCCCAAAAAGCTAGCTTGGGGAACATTTCAGTACGCTCACTGTGAGACTAACAGAGAAAAATAATACTAGTACCAAACTATACACTAGTCCAGTTTGGTTGGTAAATTCTATTACCCCTGGTGGATCAAATTTAGCTCCAAGATTGCTAAGCTTAGCATGGGCTTCAGCATAGTCTTTGAAAAAGGCATCTTGATCTACAGCATATTTCTCAGCATATTCCTGAAAATGAGATGCTCTGTCAAGTTTTAACCATCCAAAGAAGCTTTCTCGGAGTTAAACATTCTGATATTTTACCTTGAATGAAGGATCTTCAAATAGAACTGCGTCAGTAGGTAAAACTAGCAGATCCTCATCCCTACTTTCTTTAATGTCCTAAAAATCAACCATGCATAAGAACAAAATTAAGCAAGCAGTTGCTTGAGAAAATAGGTACGTCATGCATCACCTTAAAGTAGGAGTTATCAAACTTCAGCCACTGCACTGTCCATGATTGTCCTCCAGGGGCTCCTGGTCCATCTTTCTGGCATGCAAAGAAATGCAGCTTGGAATGTCAATTATGCCATTCTTTGGAACATCAATAAAGGTTATCAGGGAAAATACTCATTAAAAAAGAAAAGGTAAAATAAAAGGATGAAGGATCTCATTTCTATCTGTGCTATTATGCATCAACTTAATAAAGCCATATTGCATTCTTCATGAACTGTTTAATAACATTTGTGTGTATGACATAAAGCCACGTTCAATATAATAAGTCCATTACAGGATGCTCAGAGTATAAACCAAGACATGCTAAAAAGTAGATAGAAAGATCCGTCTCTACAGCTAAGATAGATGAATTTCACAAAGTCTATATAACAAATTACAATAATTTTTGTTTGTGTTCATTAGCATCAGTAGGATGTTATTTTCTTGTGGCCCTAAATATAACTCGTGTCTTATCACTGATGTAGCTTTTGAGTTCATACAAACATTATGGTTCAAACAGATCAAAATTAACAGTAGAATTTGATAATGAAGAAAATTAAAAAGAAAAAAGAACAGAATAAAGCAAAAGCCATTTTTAATACCGTGTATTTGGTCTCTGGTTTGCCCCATCCACTACGATCAGGCCTTGACCTTCCGAGAGTGTGTGCACCAGAAAGAGCAACTATTTCCTTATCATTCAATCCCATCCGGTAGAATACATCACGCAAATGGGTTGCAGGGGAAGGAGGACCAGCATCTAAGAAAATGAATGGTATTAATACTTACTGTTAAGGCAAACCACAAAATACAGCAATTCCAATCAACATACAGCACCAGATTTGTAGCAAATTTCAGTTCACTAAAAACCAAACTAATTATGAAATTAATCTCGTATATTTAACAAATATGTACTTAGGCTCTAACTTCTAAGAAGGAACTAGAATGTTTATGTCATCCACAGAATCTAATTGCCGATGGATGCTAAAAACATACCAAAGTGTTACAGCTATTTACCTGGAAGTCTCCCTTCTTCTGGGCATTGTTCAGGTCCAGATACATCAACTCTTCCATACTTCATGGGAATTTTGGGTCCTCCAGCTTCCTGTAAGTTGACAAATGACATCAGTGAAAAATCATTGTAACCAAAATTTTCTAAACTTCATTGGACCAAATAATGGAATAACCTCTATAGCAGTAGCACTGGCCAACTGAAATAAGTCTGCATAAGTCACACCAGCATACTTGTCCTTGATGGGCTGAAGAAGTTTAAGAGCATTGACAAGTCCTGTCCAAAACTGAATTTTTCAAATACATGAACCATCAAATAATATAACCCACCTAAGAAAATTGTAAGCTAACCAGCATTTGCAGCATGCTTAAGTTCAATTTCAAATCTTAGACTTCCATTGGCACCACCCCTTTTTGGCCAATCCTCAATATCCTTGTTATATGTACCAGCATCATGCCAACCCAACCGAACCTGCAAAATGGTTAATTAAAAATTAGTAGTACTAATAATGATCATGGTGGATAGAATGATCATGGTGGATAGTAATTAGGAATATGAAAGGCAGCAATCAGAAAGCGACTATACACCTTAAGAACTAATTTAATTATTTAAGTAACATATCCCTTAACCCCTATATATACACAACACTCGAAGATTGCACTCTAAGAGTTAAAAAAGTTAAAGACATCCAAACATACTTAGTTTAATGAACCTACAATACTCCAACTATTTTAAATCATGTAGAATAGTCTCCAAGTTGTATAGAAAGTATTGGTTTTAGCATATAACCAATCCAAAATATTTAGGCCCCTATTTCACATTCATCCAATCTAAAGATGCCCCCAACCCAAAAGTTAAAATATTTTTTTGATCGATCAACAATTTTATAGCTCAATTTGTTAGTAAGTACCAAGTTTATGGCACAAATTGAACAAAGATACTATTCCCCAAAATTAAAACAATTTAAAAACCAAGCACAATTTATCCCAAACCCGAAGTTTACTCTCAAATACAGTAAAAGTATCAAATTGTGATGGAAAAAATTTCGTCACAATTTATTTTGTAGTGAAATTCCGCCACAATCTGATGCCGAAGGCCCACTGCTCAATCGCTACATTTCTAGGCCCCCAATGCACTGCCACAACGAAATCTCATAACTTTCCACACAAAAACGGAAGGACGTTAGTAGAAAAGTCGGTGGGGAGAAATTCACCAGAATTGGATGACAGAACGTAGTCTTGAGAAGTTCCTTGATTTCTTCCCGCGCACTCTTCAGCTGGTCGGGGTCCGACGCTGCGCATTTCGGCGACGAAACCGTCGAATAACCGATTCTCCCGCTCGAAAACCGTCGAGAAAAGCTAATCTAAAATTGAATCACAAAATAGTACTACTTAAGAATTAATATCCAATAAGCATAATGCAGAAATTCAAAAAATTATCCACCTCGGGCAGGAAGAAGTGGGAGAAGAGAGGCGATGATCGGAAGGGGCTAACGGAGAGTGAGGGCCGGTAGGGAAGCCGGGTGGCGTTGACGGCGAGGGCGGGGGAAGGGAGGAGACGAATAGGCGCGGTGGCAGAGAGCGAAGCCATAGCTGCTGCGAGCCTACGAGGCGATCAGTGATTGGCAGTTGGTTGTTGGGAGGTTTTAGTTTCGGATTTTGTGGTCTACGTGGCCCGAATAAGAAAATATTCCAGATTATAGAGGAGTATACTGTAACAAAAATGACGATAACGCCCTGCTTCACCTTAACTTGATTTTTTGGCCCCCATTTTTCCTCTTCAATTAAAAATGACGTTTTTTATGCATGTATCTTGATGAATTTGGCAACGAGATATATGTTGAGTATGGTGCTACTGAAGATTCATCCACCACCACCTCAGTCAAGCAGCAACCTGGTCGATCTCCTCATGAGCTTCATAACCAGGCTGGGTCGTCTGGTGTTGGCTAGGATTTGGGCTCACCTTAGTTTTGGGCTTGTCTTTTGTATTGGGCTTAATACTTGTTTTGTTTATTTCTTGGGCTTTATTCTGTCTCAGCCCATTACCTCCTACTTGTACATATAGTGGAGGTTGTTACTCATTGTGTTGACAGTTGTACGCACTCATTCATTCGCATCAATGAGAACTCCACTCTTATTTACCTCGAGTTCTTAGATTCTTCATGGTATCAGAGCGTTGATCGATTCTGGTGGTTGATTTTGATTCTCATACCTTTTCTCTACCTCCGATTTCCTTATTTCACCGTTCACTGTGTCTGTTTGCTTCGATGTCAACTTCCGATCCTCCGTCGGATTCATCTGCAACCAAGGAAACGGATTCCTCAGATTTGCCAGCTACGAAGCCTGCGGAATTTCCAATCTGTAAGGAATTGCTTCTCTCAGCAGCTGATCAACCTCACCTTCAGTTTTCTCCTGTGAAGTTCGATGGCTCCAATTGGATTACCTGGCGTGTGGATGTTCGAAACTCTCTCAGGATTAAAGCTAAGGAGAAGTTCATTTACGGTACAATTCCAATTCCTCCTATTGATGATCCTCTACGTGATTTGTGGATACAAGTAGATTGCCTGATTATGACCTGGTTGCGTAACTCATTAACTCCTGACATATCTGAACAATTTGTTTATACTGAGACTGCTCATGAGTTATGGAGTGAGTTAGAGGAATCCTATGG
Source organism: Hygrophila difformis (assembly GCA_030278955.1). Lineage (NCBI taxonomy): Eukaryota > Viridiplantae > Streptophyta > Magnoliopsida > Lamiales > Acanthaceae > Hygrophila > Hygrophila difformis. The sequence continues at coordinate 1,026,843 of JAOANR010000011.1, forward strand.
TCAGACTAGCGGACCTCAAGTTATCTTGCTTTGGCGAAAACTTGCTGTGTTAACTCAAGGGGATAGAACAGTAACTAGCTACTATAGTGATTTGAAGAAACAGTGGCGTCATGTTAGAGCTCTAAAACCTTTTCCTAAGTCATGTAGCGCTGAGACTCTCAAGGCTCTGTTGGAATCAGATGAATATGATCTCCTTGTTCAATTTCTTACTGGACTCAGGGAGGACTACACTCATGTTACAAATCAGATATTACTAATGAAACCATTACCTACAGTGAGTAAGGCTTTTGGAATGGTTCAAGCTATTGAGGCTCAAAAGGGGGCAAACATTGCTGCTATAGGTGATTCAGGTGCAAATGGTTTTATTATGGCAACTATAGACAAGAGCAGTACTGAGAAGCGAGGATCTGTTATTTGCACCTATTGCAAGAAGTCTGGACACACTAGGGAAAAGTGCTTCCAGCTTGCTAACAAGAATGCCACTTGTGAGCACTGTAAAAGGAAAGGACATACGAAGGCTAACTGCTTTCAGCTATCTGGAGTTGTTCCAGAGTGGTACAAGGCCCTATCTGAGAAAAACAAGGGAAAACCTATGATTGGTACTACTGCAAGGGTCATCAGTGATCCTGGTATATTGAACAGAGGGGGAGGTGCTACTGACTTAGCTCAGTCCACTGATTCTGCTAGGATTGCTAAGATAGAAGAGATGCTTGAAAAGCTGGCAAAGGCACAGACTGCAGCTGTCACCAACACTCCAGTTGAGTTTGTTGGAGGGACATTCCATATGGCAGGTAGTTCCCTTTCTTTTGATTCACAATTCTTGAGTGATTGTTGGTTACTCGACTCAGGCGCAAGCTGCAACCTGTGTTCCAACCTCTCCTATCTCATTGATCCCAAACCTTTCACTTCCAAACAAGTCTTAGTTCTGCCAGATGGCACAACCAAAACTCCTTCACACACTGGATCAGTCAAACTCAGTGAGGAGTTATTGATTCCAAATGTGTTCTTTGTTCCTGGAGTCATTCTTAATCTCTTGTCTATCAGTCGCCTAGCACATGATTTACAATGTTCAGTGTTGTTTGATCCTTTCTCATGTGTTATGCAGGACCTGAAAACTAGAAGATGTCTCCTTAAAGCTCCCTTGATTAACAACCTCTACATCATTAGGAGTAGTTCAAGTAAGAATGTGTTACCTCTTGTTGCTAATTCCATTACAGCAAATTCTAGTAAATCTGCTTTAGTATGGCATAATAAGTTGGGTCATCCCTCATCTACTGTATTGAATCATATGGGTTTGGTGTCTGATACTGCTACTGTTTTGCCTTGTGATATATGTCATATATCCAAAATACATCGATTACCCTTTCCTTTGAGTACTTCTCATGCTACATTACCATTTGATCTTGTGCATTGTGATCTGTGGGGACCTTTTCACCCATGTGATAGGACTCATTCGAGATACATGTTAACCATAGTAGATGATGCATCTAGGGCAACTTGGATCTATCTTCTCCATCATAAATCTGCTACACCCTCTCTTTTGTCTCAGTTCCTCATACACATTAAAAATCATTACAATGGGGATGTCAAAACCTTAAGATCTGATAATGGATCTGAATTCTGTAACCTCAAATGCAAATCCCTTTTTCAAAACCATGGCATTACACACCAAACCTCTTGCACATATACTCCCCAACAGAATGGTAGAGTGGAAAGGAAACACCAACATTTGATCCAAGTTGCTAGGTCCTTACTTCTTACCTCTGGGGTATCTAAGTTCTATTGGGGGGATGCCCTACTTACTGCTGCTTACATTATAAATCGTCTTCCCACCAAGGTTTTGTCCTGGAAGTCTCCTTGTGAAATTTTGCTTGGATCCAAACCTGATCTGTCTCTGTTACACACTTTTGGTTGCCTTTGCTACATGAAAATTCCTAATCCCTCAGCTAGCAAACTTGATCCTAGGGGTATTAAGGGAGTGTACTTGGGTATAGCACCACATCAAAAGGGTCATAAGATACTTGATCTTGCTACTAAGAAAGTTCACATCTCAAGAGATGTTATCTTCTTTGAGGAACTCTTTCCCTTACACCCTTCATCACCTCATCCTGACTGTCACTCAACTCCTCAGTCTTTACCTCTTACCTCGATCACAGACTCAGCCTCTCATTCCATTTCTCCTTATATGTTCCCTACTGCTAAATCTCTCACTGCATTCCCTGAGATGCCTACTGCATCTCAGAGCCATACATCTTCTACTGAGAGGCCTCATGCATCTCAGCATATAGTGCACTCTCATTTGGCTCCCTCTGAGCTATTGAGTCACACCCCCACTGCTCATCCCTCTGTGGTTCCCACTGAACCACAGACATCTCATACCTCTGGTGAAGTGCCTCTTGACACTTCTCCTTCGGTTGGCCTATCCCCTATAGGTCAATCTCCTTCCACTCATTCAGGGACACAAGCTACAGCTATTCCTGAGGAAAGTCTACCTGCAAGACCTCGGAGAGTGATCAGAAGGCCCGCACGTTATGATGACTACTACTGCTCTTCAGTTGCTGGTCCTGAATATGTGCCTCAGACATTCAAAGAAGCTCATGGGATTCCTCATTGGGACACTGCCATTCAGACAGAGCTCAAGGCACTTGAACTTAATGGTACATGGGAGGTAGTTCCCTTACCTGTTGGAAAACATACTATTGGTTGTAAATGGATATTCAAGGTCAAACATAACCCTGATGGCAGTATTAGTAAATACAAGGCAAGGTTAGTAGCAAAGGGTTTCAGTCAGAAGTTTGGAGAGGACTATAATGATACCTTTGCTTTGGTGGCTAAGACTGGGAGTGTGAGGATTCTCTTTGCACTTGCTGCTTCCTTCAAGTGGAGTCTGTCTCAACTTGATATAAACAATGCTTTCTTGCATGGTCATCTTGAGGAAGAAATATACATGCAATGTCCTCAAGTTTTACAAGCACCACCAGGTCAGGTATGCAGGTTGAAGAGATCTCTTTATGGTCTCAAACAAGCTCCTCGACAGTGGTATGGAGCTCTCTCTACTTTTCTTACTGATAATGGGTATCATGTGAATCACTGTGATCAGTGTGTCTTTTTCAAATACACCACTCTTGGTTTGGTCATCATTGTAGTCTATGTAGATGATATCCTTCTCACAGGGGCTGACTCTAATGAGATTGCAGAGGTTAAGAAAGGGTTGCATTAGAAGTTCACCATTAAAGATCTAGGGAAGGCTGCATATTTCCTTGGGTTGAAAATCTCTTCTTCTCCAGCAGGATTTTCCATTACTCAACAGAAATACACCACTGATCTCTTACATGAAATTGAAGTGCCCCGAAATCCCAAGGTTCATACCCCATCTCCAGCCCACAAAACACTTGGAGTTACTGGTCCTCTTTTCCGAGATCCTCATCTCTATCGCAAGGCTGTTGGCAAACTCCTCTACCTTGGCTTCTCTCGGCCAGATATTTGCTACTCCGTCCAACAGCTCAGTCAATATATGCATGAGCCTACTGAAGATCACTGGCTTGGGGTTGTTCAAGTCCTACAATACCTTCACAACAGCCCCTCTGTGGGCCTCTTCTATCCCTTCGGACTCTCATTGAAGCTCACTGGTTTCTGTGATGCTGATTGGGCCAATTGTCCTGTCTCCCGCAAATCCTTAACTGGCTACTGTGTCTTTATGGGTGGTGCTTTGGTGTCTTGGAAAACCAAGAAGCAGAATTACGTGTCTCGGAGCTCGACTGAAGCTGAGTATCGAAGTCTTGGTGCGGTGGCAGCCGAGCTACTCTGGATTGGAAACCTCCTCTCTGAGATGAAGCTTCCTTTACCATCTCCCTATCCCATTTATTGTGACAATTCGTCTGCCATCCAGCTCGTGAAGAACCCCATGCATCACGAGCGGACGAAGCATATTGATGTAGGTTGCTTGTATGTTCGAGATTACTATCAGCAGGGCTTGATAGAACCTCTCTTCCTTCCCTCTTCTCAGCAACCTGCAGACATGTTCACCAAAGGCCTCTCTTCCAAGGTGTTTCTCTCCTTCTGCTCCAAGTTGAATCTCTGGAGAGGTTCAACTTGCGGGGGGGGGGATGTTGAGTATGGTGCTACTGAAGATTCATCCACCACCACCTCAGTCAAGCAGCAACCTGGTCGATCTCCTCATGAGCTTCATAACCAGGCTGGGTCGTCTGGTGTTGGCTAGGACCTCATGAGCTTCATAACCAGGCTGGGTCGTCTGGTGTTGGCTAGGATTTGGGCTCACCTTAGTTTTGGGCTTGTCTTTTGTATTGGGCTTAATACTTGTTTTGTTTATTTCTTGGGCTTTATTCTGTCTCAGCCCATTACCTCCTACCTGTACATATAGTGGAGGTTGTTACTCATTGTGTTGACAGTTGTACGCACTCATTCATTCGCATCAATGAGAACTCCACTCTTATTTACCTCGAGTTCTTAGATTCTTCAATATATTCAATTTTTATTTTTAATAAACAGCCGATGGAGCAATATATCTGACGAGCAGAGATCAACCAAGGGTATGTGTATTGTATGATCTAAGACGCCATGACCATACTACTGTACAATTTATTCAACGAAATTGGTAAATGTATATCTGTTCCTGATGGAACGTAAACAAGCAACGGATTCTTCTGATTTTGTGGGTGGGTTTAGGGCACAGGAGATGGAATAGTGAAACAAAATTTACGTCACAGAAGGAAACTTCCAATTATGTAAACAGCAGGGAGGACACAATGTTAACAACACTTGTCCCACATCGGATTGGCAGTCATGTGAAGCATTGAGGTTCATACTATAAAATAGAAGCAGTGTTAGCGCTATAATGCATAATAACTCGGGGGCAAGTTTTGCTGGAGTCCTCTCTACGAGAGAGATTGGGAGCCCCGATTATAATTGGGGCGCCCATGTGCTTTAAAATTTTGTGTTGTCATTAAGGTATGTTTATCTGTTTTTTCAAATTATGAATATTTGCTCTTAACTGTTGATATTAGCAGGTAATTGTAGCCGCTTTCCTTCTCCTGTCATAAGCTAATCGGAATAGATGAAAGGTACGCTCCATTTTTGTACATGAAAATTAGTAAGTAAATAGTTATAAATAAAATATTAAAAAGTAAAGTTCGGCTGAACAAATTCTAAATTCTCAAATACGTTAAAGAATAATGTATTTTAAAGGGAAATTATTGATAAGTAATTCTCAATATGGAAAAGTTCATATAATTTTACTCATAGCTAGCTAGGTAAACAAATTTAAGATAAAAATATACAAATACTAGTATATTTTAATTATTTTAAGACATCAACCTCTGCATTTATAACAAATTATATATTTTAAAATCTTTTAACGTATTTATTATGGTAACTATTGTAATAGAATTTATTGATATGTAAGTGAGTTACTATTAAATTACTAATAGCCCATGCGATGCACCGGGCAAGATATTTTCATCAATAAAATAAAGAAAGTATTTAAAAAGAGTTAATAAAATTTTTAGTATACATAAATATACTACTATAATCTAAGAACATTATAGTACCAACTTTTCAACTTTCAAGAATCAACTGTCCTATACAAACTATTTTGGATACAACAATCAATTGTTGATAATAGCATGCATGCACTTTAAATGTCCTTAAGAAGAAGAGTAAACTAAGAATCATGGTAAATATTATACTTTTTGGCCGCTTTTTGCAAGACACACAATCAAATTACCAATGAATAATCTAGAAGAAAAAATATTGAAACAAAGATCTTCGAGAGGCGAGAACTCCAAGTAATTGCATTTTACATATAGGTATATTAATTAAAGAAAAACTGTTTAATTGTACCACATATCTTCCTTGCACAACCACTGAATTAACTTTGCAGTGTTTCGGTGCAAAAAACTAAATTTCATAATGAAAAATATAGATATATTCAATTATCAAATGACAACTCAAATGTCAAATTAACCAGATAAAAAGATGAAACTAAAACCAAATAAATAAAGACAACTTATTACTATGCAAATTGATGACAACTGCAATACTAACTCATCAATCATTTAAGGATATCTACATTCAAAGCCAAAATAAATGAATATACGAAAACTACATGATCAGAAATCATAGTTTTGAATGAAAACACTTAATATATATCATCAAATTAAATGAAGTAATGTATATTTGCATAAGAATGAGATCACCGATCTTATATAAAATTCTTTAGAGCGAACCATTGATCATAATACACTAGCTAAGTAATGAGATAGTAATAATTACATGCACTATTTATTTAATTGAATGTTTTAATAAAAATTTTATTCATTTTATCATTAATCATTATATCTCGCAAGACACTAGTATTACCATTAATTATTGATTAAATAATATGAAAAAGATATTTTATGAAAATAATATAAATTAAAATATTTTAAATGGAATTTCTATCTTGAAATAATTATAATTTTTTAAACTTTTCAATTCAAGGGTCTTTCATGAGTGTGTAATAATAATAAAATTAAATACATTTTATCACTAATCATGACATTGGTATTAGTATTACCATTTATTATTGAAATAATAATAAAAAGGAATATAATTTTTGAAATTAATTTAAATTAAATATTTTCAATATAGTGAAATTCATTCTATTTTTTCTTTATACTTTTTATATTTATATAAGAAATGGATAGAATAAAAAATATAAATAGCAATAAATGGGGTGGAGAGATCGGTTTTGGGGGGGAAAATTTGTGGAGAATACTCTACTTTAGTATATTATAGATTTAGTTAAAATATGTAGATATTATCTGTCTTATGACATATGTTCTCTTTGGGATGCACATGAATTTTTCAGAGTAAATTGGATTAATTTATAAAAGAGGAAATATTATGAGAGTATATGAAATCATGTTTTCATACTTATTGATATGAAATATTATTCATATTTAACAATTTGAATAATAATAATAATAATAATAATAATAATAATAATAATAATAATAATAATAATAAGTAATATTCAAAATATATTATTGTTATTATTTCCGGAACATATTCAAGAAGTAATATCCAAAATATATTTAGAAAGTAAAAAATAAGTTATATCATAAAAATTGAAATATTTTTGTGTGAAGTGGTCAAATATATATATTTTTAATGTTTAATAATTCAAATTGTATAAAAGTAAAAAATTATAAAAAATTAATATTCTAAAACTATTTGATCAGACGAATTTAATAATCTCACTTGACTATGTTTTATCTTATATAATTGTGTTAAAATGTTGAATTAAATGTACTCAATGAATACTCTATCAACTATGCAAATGTCCCAATTATTCTAAAATGGTGGCAATATTAATTGAAATTTGGAATTAGAAAAAAAAAACAAACAAAGAAAAAACTAAGAAAAAGATTTGACTTCGTAGTTGAATGCATATTTTAAACCGTTAATAACTCAATCTCGGTACAAGTAAAAATTTTAAAAATTTTATATTTAAAAACTACACGAAGAGATGAATCTAACAATATCTCACTTTAAGTGAAAGTGTGTGAGTGAATAGCAGCAAAATCCCCAATGAGGCAAATAAAGAAGAATGGGGGGAGTATTTACAAATTTTGAAAATAAGAAAAATTGAGATACCAAATAATAATAAAAAAAGAAGAAAAGAGTAAACAAATAATAATAATAATAATAATAATAATAATAATAATAAAATACCAAAAAGTCACATAAACCCTTGCACGAATTCACAAATTGAGATACAAAAGTCACATAAGGTTTTTTTGATGAGGTGGCATGGGTAAGAGGGTGGCCAATTTTTGAGGCAACTCTTTGGAGATGCCCTTATTATAAAAGTTGGGCCTGTTTAGGCATATATTTAAACGGACATTTAAAAATTGAGCTTACCCCGTAGTTTTTACCTTGTATGGTGGGTCAGCCCGCCCAACGGACTAGGTCTGTTTTGACAATTGTGCCCTTATGATTGAATGTATGAAAACGTTGAAATATGGAATTATATTGTGAAATTATTTTTATATATTGCTAATGGACACAGCATCTTCAGTTTTTTTAGGGTCCGAGCTAAAGTGGTTGTTACTATATTTATTTTAATTAATATTTTAGCAGTAAATCTATTAACATAATTTAGAATCAACACAAAAGTAAATATGTTGGTGAAGGAGGTGATACGAGAATACATTCAACACTTATATTTAATTTTTAGTACTATTTATGAGTACTAATTTTTTGTAACACCCCAATTTAATTAACACATGATTAATTTAATTAATTGTGGTTAATTGAGTAAGATAAATTTTATGGATTATTTTGTAGGTATGAATTTTGAAAAAAGTGGAAGAATAAGTGGATTCAAACCCACAAGAGAATAAGAGCTCAAGTGCTCAAGTGAGTGAATTTTGGTGGAGATAGCTCAAGTTAAGTGGACCAACCCGACCCGGACCCATTTTGAGCATAAAAATCATATTTGGTACTTGAAGACCCATTTCCCCTTCTCTTATTTCCTTCATTCCCGTCACTATGCTCTCTAGAGACTAGGGTTCTTCAAGTTCTTGACAAGTTGTGATTTTGGTGCAAAATCAAAAAGGGGGCTTGATATACAACCTAAGATAAGTGATTTCCCACATTTATTTCATGATTTCATGGATTGAGAAGGGGTTTTTGGTGGGTGTTTGGTTGGTGACGAGTTTGGATGATTTTGATGGAACTTTTGTAGATTGCCTTGAATTTGAGCGTCTAATATTGAATTGGAGCTTGTGTAGTGCTGGTGGGAGCTTGGGTAAGTCTTTTTGCTCCTTTTTGTTGATGTTGATTGGATTTATGTCTTTCCTTCGATGCATGTTGGAAAAAACTCATGTCTTGGGTGAATTTTTTTATGATTGATGTTGATTTTTGCATTATAGCTTGGAATTGGAGTTGGGAGAGCTTGGGGAGCTGAAATTGAAGTGTTAAGGACATCAAAAACCCAAGGCAAATCGCGGATTCTGCCTCTATGGATGCTTCAGAGGCGCCGCATTGCCTTTGCGGCGCCCAAAAGTGGCATGGAGCACCACTTCGGGGCCCCACACTTCCAGGGTTCCAGTTCAGGCGCCACAATGCATGTGTGGCGCCTGAAACCCCCTTTGAGCGCTACACTGGCGCCTCCTGTGCGCCCAAAAAACCCACAAACTTGAATCGGCTCTAACTTGCTCGTTTCTAATTCGATTTTCGCAAACCATATATGAATTTGACCCTACTCGAAACAAGGATTTCAAATATGCAATCAAAATTCAGAGATAATGACTCCTTCAAAAGTTTAAATTAGAAATTTATAACCCGAGGATGTCCCTTGCGTACCAATTCGTTGTTTTCTTTCATTTTTCGTTCCCTTTCTTATTTTATCATTTCTCACTCGTTTCTAGGATTCTAAAAATATTTTATAATGGTCTAATCATTGTTGGTACCCATATTATGATTGTTGGTATTGACCTCGTGGGATCTTCTATGCCTTAGAAACTAGGGAATTCGAATGAGCATTGAAATTAACTCTTGTAACTGAGTTGCGAGCCGATATATGGGGTTTGACTAACCCGGGAAAATGAACTTTAGTCGTTGGACTTGTGATATATGAATTTATGCTGCGAATCTTGAGATTGGGCATGTGAGTTATGTTTATGCGATGTTTGTGAATTATGCTTTCGAGGATACAAATATCATATCTATGCTTTCGAGTGTTAACTGGGCAAGCTTGACTATTTGATTATCTTGGGCATATCTATTGTGATGATTATATGTTTATGCTTTCGAGAACTATGTTCTGGGCATGTAGGCTTTCGAGAGCGAGATGCTCTGGGCCAATACCTGCTAGATGTGGTTCGATCCTTGGGGATACCACTCCGTAAGTCCATTTACCCCTTAATGCATGTAGTATCCGCGGTGAGGGCACTGTAGGTATCTCTTCCGACCATTAAGGTGAGGTGGAGCCTTAATGGGGGAAGAATGCCAGCCATGGTATTAGGATGCGCGCTAGACATACTTATGTGCTGCATTTCGGGTAGATAGACACTTTAGGTCATACTATTCATCTCATCATCCATCATTCATCTTATTATTGTTTTGCAGTGTAAGACGTGGTTGAAGCACCGGTATGGTATGGTGTGATGTTTAATTATTAATTTAATTATGCAATTATATAAACTATTAATAACCCTTTAAAATCTTGTTCCTTGTTTCCCAGCTTTTCATACTGTTGCTCAGTACTTTATGTACTGACACCTTGCATTTTGACTTTCTTATAGATACTCCCGAGGAGGACGCAGAGCATGATCATGGAGATGGGTTTGGGGCTGAGTGATCTTACAGGATTGCATTGATATGTCTTGACTGAGTTGCTGTATTAGACTCTATGTTATCTAGCTGTGACTAGCTTGTTATTTCTGAGCATTTTATTTCTGAGCATTATCTGACTGTTTGGATTGGTTTGAGAACCGTTGTTTTGTATTCCCCTGTATACTTGGTATTTGGATAGGTTAACGTGAGTACCGATGTGAGGTACTGTATGTGGCTTGTAGCCGAGATTTGATGATTATGTGATAGACACGTTCTGTTGCTTACTCTGTTACTCTATTGTTATTCTATATTGGATTTTCTGATTACCAGGCTTCGTGTTATTGAACTTAAATTGATTGGCCAACAGCTTAAGGGAGACAACACGGCAATGACGTCAGCAAAAATTGGTTTTAAATTTTTGGGGCGTTACATGTTGGTATCAGAGCCAGGTTTGCACTCATGTGCTTAGAATTTTGACATAAGTATGTGGTGGGTGTGGGGGGGGGGGGGGAATGCATATAGTATAGGATTTGCATCTGATTATGCTTATATTCATGTTGCCTTGCATTATTTTTGGGATAACTGCGTCCCTTATGGGATTGAGTTTTGATTTTTGAGCCAAATCACGATCAATCCATAAGAATATCCCAGGAGATTTATGCTTACTTAATTGATATTCGATATCATTACCGAATGTTACTCAATGGTTTGTTATGTTTGAGTACAGGATACCGTCACGCAGAGTTGGAAACCGAGAGGCGAGAAAGGCCTCATAGAAATTCGGGACCAATAATTGTGATGATGGGCAGTATAATGTCGGTGAAGGAATGACCTCAATAAAGAGAATGGCCTTCATTCAGATGAATTTTTTGGAGTTGATGGGGACTTCGTCATGTGGATGAACCAGTTCACCACCACTGCCACTAAGGCCCATGCCTTTCGATTCCGTTCAAGGTATGCCACAGATGTTCTCATTTATGCAGAACATAAATCAGGGACAGGGAGTCGATCCAGTTCATCCCAATAGGCATCTTGTGGATTCAGCGCTACGTTGGTGGCGAACTTGTGAGGACGAGTTTGTGAAGAGATCAAGATTCACTTAAGAGGCGATCTGCTACGCCTTGCGATCTCATTCTAAATCCCTCAGATGATGGATGTCAAGAGGAGCAAGTTTCTCACTTTGGAGCAAGTGGTGATATGTCAATTCTGAATATTACCAGTGCTAGGTGGAACATGTTATGTATTTGCAAGTCATTATAGGAATAGTGCCACATATTGTTGAATGTGTAGGTACTATATTTGTTGACAACGTGCTAACTTGTGTTGTGTTCGACACTCGGGCACCGTGTTCACTTATATCCTCGGATATTATATCCGAACACCGGATGAGACCTTTGATGACTTATCATCTTCCTGTGTCATTACCATTCGATGATATAATACGAAGTGAACGGATAGAACCTAATGCACGTATAACTATAAATGAAATTTCTCCTAAACCTTTATTTTAATAAATTAAAACATTTATATAAATTGACACAATTATTATAAAAACATTAAGGGGTATGATATGGATAATGATTTGAGGTGTAAGACATGATATGTACTAGTACTATAATTAACGTACAAATTCATTAGATAGAATATTAGAAAAGTAAAATAATGTAGTACTAATGTTATGTGTATAAATGAGCTGCAGACACATGTGGCTTGTCAGCTAATTAGGACATTTTGCCAAATAATAATGACTAATGAGCTCATGAATCATGATAATATTAAACTAGCCAAAATTTAATTAAAGGATGTGTGCCCAATACCAAATTTAAAGGGGGTGTATATATTCCAAATACTTGTATTCATTTAAACCAATTGCACAATCACTGGTGTACAAGATAGCCTAACATATCCTGATACGATGGTTATTGTTGAAATATACTAGTAATTCAATACTACTATTATTGTAAATTCCAACAATAGCTTTAAATATTTCAACAACACAGAATTAATTGTTATTGAAATATCTCAACACAAAGTACTCCGGAGTAGGGGTGAGGAAAACTCGACTCGATACTCGATCAAAACTCGATTAAATTATTAAATTTAAAAATATAAAAATTAAAAAATTATTAGACACAATTTAAGCTTTATCAAGCTTAACAAACTTATATTTTGTAGCATAATAAGTAAAACTGTTAATTTAAATTCAAATTATATACTATCTAGCCTAGTTAAATTCGGGCTAGAACTTTAAATTTTTTTACTGTACAAACTCGAATTACACTGTTCAGACTCGATACTCGACTCGATATCACCCTACTCCGGAGTATATTGCACATTCCAACAATGCCTAATGTAGCCTAGGGTTTTGAAAAGTATTTTTCAAAACGAAGGAGTGCGAGAGGAATCGAAGACGGTGGAATAGAACGGAAAAGTATTTTTCTTTTCGTCGTATGCGGGGCTTAGATAAGGCCTAGGGTTTTGAAAAGAACCACAAAGAGATGAAGAATTTTTTCAATCAAAGGCTAGCTGGACTGTCGATTGGTGAAAGAAGTTGACGATCGACGAGGATAAAAGGAGTAGAACAGGGACCTTATCCGTCGACGGGTAGAGCGATCGATGGTTAAAGGAGGTATGGAGTGATGGATTCTCGAGAGGGCTTGTTGATGGGTGTGTCTGTCGACAAATAGGCATGTTGTCGATGTCGATGGGTGTTTCCGTCGATGGTTAAAGGAGGTATGGAGTGATGGATTCTCGAGAGGGCTTGTTGATGGGTGTGTCTGTCGACAAATAGGCATGCTGTCGATGTCGATGGGTGTTTCCGTCGACGAATAGGCCTGCTATGCTATAAATGGGCATAAGAAACAAAAGGGGAGCAAGCTGTCGACGGGTAAGATAGAAAATGATAGTACTGTCGATGGTTAAGAAGAGCAAAGGGTTGGACTGTGGATGGATATTAGGTAGGATTGCTTGTCTATTAATTAGCTGTCGACGGGTTCTAACTGAATTATCGATAGGACAGAGTTTTTGAGATATTTTCAAGTTATGTGAGAGACGGAAGTGAGTCACAGAAAGGTAATTGGCAAATGAGGGCCAGTGGCAGGCACATTTAATCACCTATGGCACCCTCATCCACTGTCTACAGGTGATTGATTTATATTATGTGAATGAAAGCCTAATCCATGAGCTTCTTTAAAGAAAAAAAAGAAGATGTTTTTTTTTTTTTTTTTTTTTTTTAAAAAAGGGGGGGTATGTCGACCGATAAAACAAAAAGTGGTAACTAAAGGAGTAGTCTATCGATGGGTCCTTTGTTGAATCAAATAAAAGAGTGACCTTGCCCGTCGATGGGTGGAAGATTGATTGCCAAGAGTGATCGTCTATGGTTGCCCTGTCGATGGATAGGCTTGTTGATGGGCATTTAAAAAGATTATTTGAGATGAATCCGCCAAGCAACTACGGCATTATGGAAGTCCAGTGTTTTATACCAATTGTTGACCAACATGAAAAATAATATAATAAAGAATTAACATGGATTTTCCAAGGGGTTGATTGGGGCTTTTACGCCCAGGATACCAATTCATCACTTGCTAAATGGAATGAGTGGTATAAAAATTATATAGGCTGTTGACAGATCCGGCTGCTGTCGATGGATCTGCTACTGTCGACAGGTCTCCCCCGATTGATAGGCCATCAACTGAAGGATGAAGAAATATAAACAAAAGATTGCCTGAGAAATTATTCTAAACATTCAAAAAGTTTATGTTTTGCTTTTTGAATATTTAAATAGGGGGCAAATGTTATCACCAAAAACTTAATTAAGCCGATTGGTGAAAAATTTAAAAAAGATTATTAAAAATTAAAATATGAGTAAAGTTGGCCCGGAACAAAGATGACACTCATGATCTATGCCAATTGAAGGAAAAAATGAGACTGTAACCAATGCCGAATGGTGGGTTAATTTTAAGACCCAAAGGTCTAGCTATAGGTGAAAAATATGAAATGGTAGAATTTAAGACTCAGAAGCAGGCCTACATATGGGTGGAAATATAATTTAAGACCCGACCTCTGAGTGGGAAATACAAAATGGTCGACCAAGCAGTACAAAACGGTTACTAGAGCCTAGTGCTTAGAGTGAATATGGTGGACCATGAGCAGTGAGCACCAAGTGATGATCAGTAGAAAAGTTTATAACCCAATGGACCTCTGGGTGAGAGGAATACAAAGTGGTCGACCAAATAGGTACAAGACGGTCACCAGAAGGCGATCATGGGGTTGGCAGTTCTTTCAAGGCAGTTGCATCACCTCCTATAAGTACCAAGCAAGGAAGCAGATGACACACAATCAACACCCGAGCAAAAACTGCTCTTTACTTTCCTAGTTTTCTCGTAGTTTTAGCGGTAGCATAGTACGTAGTTGGTAGCTCCTAGTTGTTAGAAAATAGTTCTTGTAATCGACAGGGGCAGTTCCTGTTCATTGTTTTTTCTAAAACTTTTTTCAAGGCGCAATTCGGCGAGAGAGTTTTTATTCAAATTCTATCATATTAGCCTGCAAAGGGCTTACTATTTGTTGTTATCCGAATTTGTGCGATAAATAGTATTGTATGATCTAAGACGCCATAACCATACTACTGTACAATTTATTCAACGAAATTGGTAAATGTATATGACTGTTCCTGATGGAACGTAAAAAAGCAACGGATTCTTCTGATTTTGTGGGTGGGTTTAGGGCACAGAAGATGGAATAGTGAAACAAAATTTACGTCACAGAAAGAAACTTCCAATTATGTAAACAGCAGGGACTCAATGTTAACAACACTTGTCCCACATCGGATTGGCAGTCATGTGAAGCATTGAGGTTAATACTATAAAATAGAAGCAGTGTAAGCGCTATAATGCATAACAACTCGGGGGCAAGTTTTGCGGGAGTCCTCTCTTCGAGAGAGATTGGGAGCCCCGATTATAATTTGGGCACCCACGTTCTTTAAAATTTTGTGTTGTCATTAAGGTATGTTTATCTGGTTTTTTTAAATTATGAATATGAACAGGGCCGTCTCGAACTTTTTGGGGGCCCGGAGCGAACTTTCAACCTTTTTTTTCTTTTTGTTTTTTGCTAAGCCGAACCTAGAGAAAGGGTAGTGACTAGTGAGAGAAGAACCAGGGCCGGATAGGAAATCGAACCAAGACATAAACTGGACTACTTGGGTAAGTCTTTATCTCTAAATGTTTATTCATTGAGTCTCTCATAGTGATAAAAATAAATTATTTAATATTCCCTCCATCCTAGATAGTATATTGTTTTATTTGATTTTTTAACACTGTTTATCGTTTAATAATTGAAAAAATAATAATTGAGTTTAGTCTTTATTAGATTCATATACTCGTTTAGTTTTTGAATATATATTTTACATAAATTTTCTTATACATATTTTAACATATTAAGGATTAAGAAAATGCATTTAATTCTGTGCAGAAGTCTAAGAACTTTATGCTAGGATGAATGGAGTATTAGTTAATAAACAAAACACTATAAATAAATCATACTAAATATTATAAATACAATAAAAATAAGAACTATTTTAATAAATTTGATTTTATAACTAAATACAAACTATTGATGGAAATTTTATCCTTTTCGATTTTAGAAAAAGATAACGAGGAAAAATGAAAGAAATTAAAAAGAGAAATTAAAATAGATTTGATAAAAATAATATCTAAAATTTAAATAAAATTAAAAAGAGAAAAAAAAAAGTGGGGCCCCAAAATTTGGGGGCCCGGAGCAACTGCTCCACTGGCTCCTCCTCAAAGACGGCTCTGAATATGAATATTTGCTCTTAACTGTTGAGATTAGCAGGTAATTGTAGCTGCTTTCTTCTCCTGTCATAAGCTAATCGGAACAGATGAAAGGTCCGCTCCATTTTTGTACATGAAAATTAGTTAGTAAATAGTAGTTATAAAAAAAATATATACTTATATAATAAAATCCAGAATGTGAAAAAGTTAGGCTGAACAAATTCTAAATTCTCAAATACGTTAAAGAATAATGTAATTTAAAGGGAAATTATTAATAAGTAAAATTCTCAATATGGAAAAGTTCATACTATAATTTTACTCATATCTAGCTAGGCAAACAAATTATATATTTTAAAATCTTTTAACTTATTTAAGATGGTAATTATTGTAATAGAATTTATTGATATGTAAGTGAGTTACTATTAAAATATTTAGTTAAAATTTTCACCAAAAAATATTTAGTTAAAATATGTAGATATTATCTTTGTCTTATGACATATATGTTCTCTTTGGGATGCATGTGAATTTTTCAGGAGTAAATGGGATTAATGTATAAAAAAGAAAATATCATTAAACCCAAACTGCATTTGGCATTAGAAAATTGAAGTATATATAGGGGATATGCTTATATTGTATGCATTGCAGATAAACAAATTATGAGAGTATATGTAATTATGGTTTCATACTTATTGATATGAAATATTGTTAATATTTAACGATTTGAGTTATTATTATTATTATTATTATTATTATTATTATTATATCCAAAATTTATTTAGAAAGTAAAGAATATGTAATTATATAAAAAAAATGAAACATTTTTGTGTGAAGTAATTTAATATATATTTTTAACTCTTAATATTTTAAATTTCATAAGAATAAAAATTATAAAAATTTAATATTCTAATATTATATGCTTAAAAGAATATGTCATTTATATATTTTATACTATATAATTACGTAAAAATTTGAATTGAAATTACATACTCCCTCTGTCCCACTTAACTTGTCTTGTTTTATTTTTGCACACAATCAAATGCACTTTTTCAACCGTTAATATCTCAAGATGTGTACAACAAAAAATTATGTAAAATATATTTAAAACTACATGATTATACGATTCTAACAAGACCCAACTCGACTATATTTTTCAAATATATACCTGCAATAAAATAGAGTCAAAGTAGAACAATGAACGGTGTCAAAAAATCAAACATGACACGTTAGCTGGGACGGAGGGAGTAATAAATAATATTAACTGTGCAAATATTTCAATTATTAAAAAAAGGAGATAATATTAACTCAAATTTGGAATCAGAAAAAAACAACAAACAAATAATGTTTAGAATTTAAAATTTGGAGTTTGAAAAACTAAACATTGGGGAAGATGAGCTTTTAGCGTTTAGAGTTTAGAGGTGAATATTTTGCGATTACTAAAAATATTGTTTACTATATATAGATTTTAAGCAATTTTTAGTATATACTTCCTCTGTTTTTTTTTTAAAATAAAAGTTACATTTCTCATTTGCACGTATGTTAATGTACATTTTCAACGATTAATAACTCAAATTCGGTACAAGTAAAAATTCTAGAAATTTGATATTTAAAATCTACAAGATGAGACGAATCCAACAAGATTTCACTTGGATATATTTTGTATCCTATAACTATAACAAAAATAGAAGTCAATGTGTTACAATGAACAACAAAAAAAAGTCAAAACGTAACCTTTAAAAAAAACGAAGGGAGTGTTTTTTAAGCAAAACATGAAACGCAGTATGTTTTTCCCAAACACAGCCTAAATTTCGAGGATATTTATTTTTAGAACCAGATGATTTTACGCACTTGAAGCGTGTAGGAAATTCATTTTTCACATTTGTAATTGTTCCTTTTATGACATACTTGGCACCAATTGATTATTTTGTACAACAAGTATTTTACTTGGACAACAAGTTTTCCTTGGGTAATGTCGATGTTTGGGATTTTGTAACTCTTCTAGAGTCATGTGATATGTTTGATAATGAATTTGCAATTTATGCAAATACTTCCTCCGTTTTTTAAAGTTTACTACATTTGTAAATGTGTCACTATTCACATATTCACTTTGATTTAATGTTTTATCATAGTTATACAAGTTAAAATATAGCCAAGTAGGATTTTGTTAGATCCGTCTTGTCTTGTAGTTTTTAAATATTAAACTTTTAGAATTTTTACTTGTATCGAACTTGTGTTATTAATGTTTTAAAATATGCATTGAACTGCGTATTGGTGGGTCCGTAGCAATTTTTAAAAAACAAAGGAAGTATATAATTCTTTGCAATAATAATTTTTCAGTTGATTCGTTTCCTAATATTGGGAAATAAAAATTTGCAAACCCTTGTATAAAATCAAAACATTTGTATTAAAGATAATTTTTCAATGGTGATTTATTTATGTACATAGTCGAATACAATTAGGGTGGCACAATGGGTACAGTTATCGCACACCCAAAACTTTTTTATATATTATGCATTTGGAATTAATTTGAAGGGAGAGAATTAATAATTGTTTGTCGGCTTTAATTTCACATTGATGTAGGTAATTTTAACCTCATCAGTCTTGCGTGTAATTTAGTTATAATATTTTTTTGCATATACTTTGGTCATGCTTGGCTTGCATGCAATTAAAATTCAGTGGACTATTCAATTATATTTTATTTATTGAATGACGTGCTCTCAATTTAACTAAATATTGCAAGCATCCCATACAGATTCATTTAGATTTCCAATAATTTGCTTCAGCGTTATGCTTTCAAGATGTCCAAGTTTTTCATATCAAATAATCACATCACTGGAAGCCTTCACGCTTAATGGGTTTGTGCATTTTACAGGGAAAAGTATATCGCATTTCATTCTAGCCATTAATCATTTGAGTGATAAAAAAAAAATACTCCCTCCGTCCCGCGAAAGTTAACGCGTTTCTTTTGGGCACGGTATTTTATGTAGTGGGGTTTAATAGTTAAAGTGTTGTGAGTATTTGTGTTTAAAATTTTAATGAATTTTCACTTTTCTTATTGTTTAACTTTGACTTAATATTATGGTAATGATTTAATTAGAAAAAAATATTCAAGTGTGGTCTTGTTAGAATCGTCTAGGTGTCTAGTTTTAGAATATACTATATTTTATATAATTTTTATTTGTACCTATTTTGAGATATGGAGAATTAAAGAAATGTAAGAGATTTGTATAAAAAAATAAAAGTGTATTGGAAGTTGTGCAGAATAGTTAAAGTAATTACTTTTAATGGGTTTTTAGAAACCATTAAGATTCTAATTATATTTATTATATTCTAATTATATTTATTATATTTAATTTATCTAAAAAAGAAACGTGTCAAATTTCGTGGGACAGTTCAAAAATGAATACGCGTCAACTTTCGCGGGACGGAGGGAGTATTCATTTTCTGACTGATTTGAAGTTTAATGTAATAACTATTTTGGCATATCTCAAAAACTTGTTAAATTTCATCAAGATTTGCAAAATAAATAAATAAATAAAAAATAAAGAGTATTCAATCTTCATTTTATCGCTTCAAGGAAATATAATGGCTTTGTGGGAGTTTTCAATGTATTTAACATTTTATGTTATTTACCGCGGCGTTTATCATATTGAAATGGGCGTTTTTTTGTTTTTGTTTTTTTTTTTCTCGTCTTTTAAGGCTGTGTTACCAAAAAAAGAAATGGGCGATTTTTTCCTTTTTTTTTTTAAGAATACTGTGCATCTTTGCATTGCCAATGAAATATATATATCATTTCCTGCTTGTAAGTTTTGACATTAATTTCTCTTGCTAGTAAGGCAAGGACAAGGGTAATATATCTATTATACTCCCTCCGTCCCGCGAAGATTGAAGCCTTTC
Source organism: Hygrophila difformis (assembly GCA_030278955.1). Classification (NCBI taxonomy): domain Eukaryota; kingdom Viridiplantae; phylum Streptophyta; class Magnoliopsida; order Lamiales; family Acanthaceae; genus Hygrophila; species Hygrophila difformis. Next base: position 1,046,864 of record JAOANR010000011.1, read on the forward strand.
TTTTGGGCACGGTAATTTAGGTAGTGGAGTTTAGTAGTTAAAGTGGTGTGGGTATTTGTGTTTAAGATTATAATGAATTTTGATATTGTTTATTGTTTAACTTTGACTTAATATTATCGTAGTGATGTAATTTGAGAAAAATATTCAAATGTGGTCTTGTTAGAATCGTCTAATCGTGTAGTTTTAGAATATATATTTTATACAATTTTTATTTGTATCAATTTTGTAATATTAAGAGTTAAAGAAATATAAGGGACTTTGTGTAGGAAAGTAATAATGCATTGGAATTTGTGCAGAATAGTAAAAGTAAGTATTTTTAATGGGATTTGACAATAATTAAGATTCTAATCAAACTTATATTAATTTAATTTTTCTAAAAACGGAAAGGGTTCAAACTTCGTGGGACACCCCAAAAAGGAATAGGGTTCAAACTTCGTGGGACGGAGGGAGTACTATATAAACGGGAGAACCAAATCTTCCCAAAACTCCAATTGAACTCTCCACCGTCGGATCCTAATTTCATTTCAATTGTGGCCGTTCATTTTTGAACTGATTTTTACCCGTTTGATTAAAAATTGCAGGTGAGATGAAATGCTGGCCATTAGATCAAACTTTTATTCACATCGGTGTCATCGACTTACTCATTCTTCTTCTCCAAATTCTCTCCGTCGCAGTAAGAAGCTGTAATCGTCCTTGTTCCGTCCTTCGAATTAGGGTTTCGGTCGCTCTTTCTTTGGCCTTGCCGAAAGGGAGAGCCCCACCAATGTGCGGGCCCGGGTTGGTTTTGTGCTGCTTGCTTTGGGCTTTTTCTTCGAATTAGGGCTGTCGGGTTTCACTTATTTGGGGAGGAGAAGGAGAAGCTCAATTGCTCACCAGAGAAGAAGGGCAGGCGCGGTGGTAGAGCGGCGTCGGAGTGGGGACGAAGCTCGCCTTCCGGCGAGCTGTGGCTCCGGAAAGGAGCAGCGCGCTGCTGTGCAGCGGCGATTTACGATCGCAAGAAGGGAGAGAGCGACAGAGAGCAGCGACTGGAATCGGGTTTGGGGGAGAATCGGGTTCGACACTGAGGTAAGAAGTCTCCTTCCTTTCATTTTCGTTTCTTAGATTTATTTATGGATTTGGGGGAGAATCGGGTTTCACTTATTTGGGGAGGAGAAGCTCAATTGCTCACCGGAGAAGAAGGGGAGGCGCGGTGGTAGAGCGGCGTCGGAGTGGGGACGAAGCTCGCCTTCCGGCGAGCTGTGGCTCCGGAAAGGAGCAGCGCGCAGAGGTTGCTTGGTGGTGATGGTGACTGGTGGTGGTGGTTGCTTGGTGGTGGAGATGACAGTGGCCATATCTACAATTTGTAGTCTGTGACCATTGATAGATTGTTGTTACTCTTTGCTTAAGAAATCATTAAAAGTTGGACTTAAAGTATGAAATGAACTTTGAATGACGGTCTGTATTTTTGTTTTGAAGCCTATAGTTATTCTGTACTATATTGGTTGTGTTATTTACTGTTAATTCTTTATGGCTATGGCAGATGTCAAGCCCATCAAACAAGTGAGTTCGATATTATTTTTGGAGAGGAGGTCAGCAAATTGGTTGGTATTCTGCAGTCTCTGGATCAGAAGAGTGGCAGTTTCCGCAGGCAATGGCATTCCCCGCCTCTGGGATTCAAAGCACAAGGATTGTTTCAATCACTTCGGACAAAGAAATTATCACTGGTGAGAACAAATACATTTTACCTGGTTTGTTTTAGAGTTTTCACTTCAACTATTTTGAAATTGGTGCAGTGATTGTTGTAAAGAAATTATCAATGTTTAGAATAAATCTACATAGTTTGGTTTTAAAGCTTTTGCTTCTCTCCAACTAATATAAAATTTGTGTCGTAGTTCATGTTTCTTTGTATTAGATATTTGGGCATCTCTATCTCATGAGTATGCCCCGTGTTTGGAGTTAAAAATATTGAGCTATGAATTTGAAATCCATTATTAAGAATATGTTTTGTACATTTGGTTGATTTTGGATACCTGTCAAACTGATGTAGATTATCTAGAATCTATACTTTGTCCAATCGTCTGATGAAATGATTACGTACCAGCTACCAGTGGTGGAGTCAGTTGAAATCAGTAGTCCCTTGTGTATGACTTTTAGGATGGTATTTCAGTAATTGGGACACTCCTGTACCTACAGTTCATGGAAATTTTTTTTGAAGTTGCATATGGGCGCAATGGCATGCTAGAACTTCAGAAACAAACCTGCATATTCAACAAACCTGAAAATTGAGCGTGTAGTGATTTTCTAAATTCACGCTGACAAATGAGAATTGAAAATGGGCGAAAATAATTTAACCCTTGCCATGTGGATGATGATAGCAGGGGAAATATGTTGGATTGTGCTATATGACTGGTATATTCCTTAAGTCAGTTGTCATTCTACTTTCAGAATTTAGGTTAAACCCCCCTCAAATGTTCTTAGTAACTAACCATACATGATTGCACACAACATATGGTTTGCATGATTATATGTCCTTAGTTTGTTATAGTGATTTGTCATATGTATGAAACCTCTAGCAAGGAGTACATCTTTGTGTCTCCCTGTCCCCTGGATGGCTGTTTAAAAATTCTATTTGAACAATTTCTCTTTGGTTTGGGATAAATTTTGTATTGTATTGTATTGTATTGTGCATAGTAATTCATTTTTCATTGATCTACTCTTTTCTCCTTGTTACTTACTGGCTTTGCTTTATCTCTGAAATGATTGGGGTGTTGCAATGTGCATTTTTGTTAACTTGAGAAGAATTGATTATCTATTGTAGGAGGGCACGTGGACAACAGTGTAAGGCTGATTTCAGCTGATGGATCAAAGACATTAGAAATAGCTAGAGGACATTGTGCTCCAGTGACATGCTTGGCTGTATCATCTGATAGCACATATCTTGTGACTGGATCACGGGATACAACAGTATTACTCTGGAGATTACATCGATCATGAATTTTACACACTGTTGGCTCACCAAAGATGTCCAGTAATACAAGCACATCCCATTCTGCTGGAAGTGGTGCAGCAGGCAACAACTTACCAAACAAGAGTAAATGGACTCGAGTTGAGGGTCCCATTCATGTTCTTCGAGGCCATCTAGGTGAAATAACATGCTGTGCTGTGAGTTCCAACCTTGGAATTGTTGCTTCCTGTTCCAACTCTTCAGATGTCTTACTTCATTCAATAAGGCGGGGCCGGTTGATTAGGAGGCTTGTTAGTGTGGAAGCTCATTCTTTGTGCCTCTCATCTGAGGGAATCATAATCTATGGAACAAATATTTACACACCATCTGCACCTTTACACTCAATGGAACTCTAATTACTAAGAAACAACTTCCTCTTTCGTTGACCATTGGTTGCGTAGAGCTCTCTGCTGATGGTCGTAGTGTGGTGATTGGATTGAATCCATCTTTGGAAAATGACGGGGATTCCAATAACATGCATGTGTTGAAGTCAGTGGAATCCAATAGTTCAGATCACGAGTTAACACTGGATGATGGGCTGAGTTTACATTTGCCATCAATTTGCTTCATTGATGTCTATTCTCTGAAGGTGGGGTAACAAAGTCGGTGCAGTTTTTGATCTATTAGAAAAACAATTCGAATACCGCTTCACCATATTTCTTGTTTGAGATTTTAGTATATCATCTGACTCCCAGTTACTTCTACAGGTCTTCCATACAATTGAACTTGCAGAAAGACAAGATATTACTTCAATTGCTTTGAACATGGATAACACAAATCTTTTGGTGTCAACGGCTAATAAACAATTGCTAATAATCACAGATCCTTCTGTAAGTAGTGTTCATTGTCATTTTTCTGTCACTGGTTCTCTTCCATTAACTGTTGCACTGCATACATGCTTTTATGCTGCATGATTTCTGGAGGCCTTATTGAAGCAAGTTAATTTCCTGTTTCTTTAGCTTTTCTCATAAGGAAATCATTGGATTGTGCTGGAATGATTAATCAGTTGCATTTCACGGGGGCTTGGTCAAGGGAAGATTCAAGAAGGGGGCTTGTATGTTATAAAATTAATAATTTTTGTCAGCTCCTAAATTATGTGTCAAATGATTAGACTTATTTTGCTATGAAATGCAACTGATTAAACTTATTTTAAGATCGGAAATTGTACCACAATTTCCTAAAGGAGGGCTGGAAAATTGTACCACAGTTTCCCCCAAATTTTAGGTTTAATGCAGCAACTTGTGCTTGCTGTGTTTATTAATTGCTCGAGGATGTGTAGTTTGTTAATAGGATGACTTTGCTCGGGATTAAAATTGAATTGGGATTTGTAAAGATTCGCCATTCCTTTTTACTTGTATGTGTTAAAACCAAAACGTAAAATCGCCCCTTTTGTGTGTCGTGTATTTTTTCTCCTGTTCCTTAAGTTGCCGGTTACTCATACTCACATTATGGAATTAATTGTTTCTTTCCTTGTGCACAGATGCTGTACGGTGTAACTACCTGATTTTTGTTATGGATTCTTCATCTTTTCTCTGTGAAGACCGTTTGGTTGATTGCTTTGTTGAGCCTTGCCCATCCATACTTGGGAAGATCTAGCGTTTGTTATTGCTTCTGTGTCGGCATTTTAAAGGTTTTTTCCATTACCAACAAACTAGGATCAAGTAATTTGCAGCGTCAATAATGCATTTTGATACTTTTGCACCTGTTCGATTATTTGGAGCAAATTGATGCTCACAATCAGACAAGAGAAATAAGAAGTTAGTTGATGAGTGTAAAAAGTTTCATCTTGCCAATATAAGGCCATCATCCCAGTGGAGGTTTACATGGTAATGCCTTATCTTTATCCATCTTTGGTTGTGTTTTATGTGAGCATTTCGATTATCTGTTTCTATACACTGCAGTTTCAATTTTCTTAGCACAACATGGATACAAATTGAATCTCATAACATGATTTTACACTTCATTTTATTACCACATAACTTTTCTTAAACATATCTCATTTATATTAGTATGGGTGGACTGTAGATATAATTTTTCACTTCTTTGCTTATAAGAATATGTTGATACATATCCGAGCTTGCTTGAATCTTGGTTACAATTTAATTATTTTTTTGCATTGGTTACAATCCCCAGTCTAGCATGTAGTTCTGTGGAACAAATCTGCTATATATTTTTATTATGCTTCCTTTTGACTGTCAACTTTGATTCAGATAAATCTGCGTTCAAGTTGTCCTCTTATCTTAATCAGCTCCATAATTGGCAACAAAAGTATAAGCACTAAAATGTCATTTATGGGGAGTGGTAGATCCTGAATTTTTAGATTGTCAGGTCACTTGTAGAGTTGTGGAACATACAGCCCATCCCATCATGGTAAAAGATGAGTTGGGCTATGAATATATAGTCCCATCTAAAAGCGGGTCTAAACGAACTAGCTGAAACATGAGAGGGGTTGAGCCCAAAAAGGGCGAACTGGCGAAATTTTATGTTTCTCCTTTTAATTAGTCAACCACACTCCAACTTCAGTTACTTTAATAACGATATGAATGTAGCCCTAATTGCCTAACCCTTTATTACCTGGCAGCTTGTCGTATAGCTGCAAAAGATAATTTAATTCCTGTGTCACCAAGTACAAAATAAATATAGTATAGCAGTGACAAGGGTCGAGTCCTCAGGGATTGGAATACCACATTCTCATAATATATACAATATTTAAAAGGGGGATTTTGTATTTTGAGAACAAGAAAAAGATAACAAGAACTAAAAACTAAGTAATTCTACAAACTATGAAAATGATAAGTGAGATCAAGAACATAAATTTAAAACAAAGTATTGGAATTAAAAACCTCTAGTTCAAAGATTGATTTGGAATGGCATTTGGGTAAGATCATCGATGCATAAACATTGTGCTAATTGATAAACCAGTTATAGTTGTCAAGTCCGCTTAGACAACCAACTTTTCCTTACAGTTTAGACAATTAAGGTACGCCCGTTAATTGTCCCTAATCAAACTAACACTTCTAGGTACGCCCGTAGAAGATGTTGTCCAATTGCATTATAATCTAGAAAAGCCCGATTCAAACCAATTACTACCTACGCGGAGTAATTCCCAATTTGATTATACAATTCCCCGGGAAGGAACTAATCAACCTGGCTACCACCTATTCAATTCAAGTACAATTACGGATACCCAAATTGAATTGGCAATCAATTATCAAACTAGACAAATATTTGGGCCCTAAACATTCATCCAATTCAACAATAGTAAACCCTAAGCATAGAAATTGCATAAATACCAAAAGCACAATAGTTTTATAACCAAAATACATCATCTCACAAAACCCCAAAGCCATTCTTCACCAAATCCATAAACTAGAGAAAATTAATGTCTACTCTAATTCCATGGAAGAAAAGGGAGAATAAGAAAGATTACAACCAATTCCAAAGATTAGAGAAGAGAAGAAAGCTTTTGATTGGTCTGTAGCTGCTCCGGTCTGCTTCCTCCTGCCTCTCAATATCCCATGCTTCTCTTTAAAAGTGTGTAAAAAGTGAATTGTGAAAAGTGAAATCTCCGTAATCCCCCCAGCCGTTCCTTGCCTTCTTCCTTCTATTAAAATGAGCTTTCCATCCCTTGAAGTAAGGTCTTGATGGGCTTTTCTAGAAGTAGTGGGCCTGGGCTTTAACTTGGCCCATTTTCTTTTCATCTTCCTTACATTAAACTAGTCATGGTCATGACTAAGGAGGGTGAGTCTTCCTGTCACTTTTTATTCTTTCACCCATTCCTTTGTTCCTCTTTATGCCAATAAGCTTCATTCATGCTGAAAACATCAAACATATTGTATATAAGTAGAATTCATTCCAAAAGTACCAAAATATCATCCAAAATATATACTAATAATATGCATAAATATTACATCATCAAACTCCCCCACACCTGAATCATGCTTGCCCTCAAGCATAGGTCTAAAGATAACCAAATCAAGGCATAATAGTTTATATCAACAAGTCAATTAAAGCACAACTAAATCAATCCAATATCAAACATGCTAAGCCAACAACCTCCCATGGGTAAAGTGTATACACTCCTCTCAATATCAAGTGTGGTTAAACAAATAAGCACTCAAGTGGTAAAGCAAAGTGACAATCCCATAGGCTTGAAAGAAAATCACATCTCCCTTGCTAAGATTTTATCCAACATAAAGAATCAAAGGGTCTTTCAAAAAGGTTATAACGGGGCTATGGTTGGGTTAGGAAAAAGGATATAGAAAGGCTAAAGTGAATGCAAGTACTTCCAAAGACTCATCATAGACAAATCATAACACATTATGGTTGCCATACCAAAACAAAACCAAGAGGTTCAAAAGAACAAAACTTACTTCTATTCTATCCTCCCAAGGTTTTCCAAAATAAACAAACCAAAAGATCATCTATATACAACTTCCAAACAATCCCAAAATTTCCCAAGCAATGAACCAAACAAAAACAAAACTTGCCAACAATTTCTAGCAACTTTCATATATCCCCTTTTGATTTTCTTTTTTTTTTCTTTTTTTTTTCGTGGGCTTCAATAGCTTAATCACGTTTATTAGAGGAATTCAACAATCTGAAAAGTGCAGACGGAACTTCAACTCTATGTTCATAACATTGAGGTCAGAGGAACACGTGTCAAACTATATCCATCCACTGCCCTTGTATATATTTTTTTCTTTTTTTTTATATAAAGGGCTGTTTTTTTTTAATTTTTTTTAGGGGAATATGTATATACAAAGATTCCACAAATCATTCCAACAAAAATCCAACAAAATAGCTTGAGAATCCCAAAAACAAATTTCTAAGCTCTTTTTTTTTTTTCTTGCAACCAACACAAAGATTCAACCATGATGACTTATAAAAGCACTTCAATCACTAGGGTTCAAAAACAATAGATATGACAAAAAGAAAAGGCTTAATAGGCTAAGGGTTAAATAAAAACAAAGAAAATGGATATAAGGCTCAAAGTGGCTAACTAGGGGATAAAAATATAGGTTAAGGCCAAAAAGAAGGCTAAAAGGGTTATCCTAATGCCCTTATCATATTCAAAACATTGGATTCAATCAATGCAAGTTCAACATGCATAATTATTCAAGTTCTAGAATTTCAAAATGATTACCACACATTTCACACAAGAAAGGAATTTCCAAAAGCTTTGAATATGTGTATTTTCTTTTTAAAAGCAACAAGCTTTTTGGAAAGAGGCTCAAATTCTCACATGGGTTTACAAATAGTTGGCTCAACATGTTCAAAAATTAGATATCATCAATCATGCTAGACAACTTATCAATAAAAACCATCATAAACTCAATTTAACTTAAAATAATCACACAAAATAGCTTGGTTTTTCAAAAAAAATACACAGAAAATGGCAAGCAATTCATAGATAGTTCCTCCCCCACACCTAAAATCTACATTGTCCTCAATGTATTAGAAAGATAAAGGAATAGGACTTCCCTGGGGTACAATGGCAGAGGTCGAGTGTTGGGATAGAACTTTGTCTGACTTTTTCTTTTGCACAATTCTTGTAGTTGGGAATTTTGGAACCACTTTTAGATCATGACTTGGTGGAATCGTCTTCGAACTCTCCCATTTAAGAGCTGCACACAGAAAACTAGCCAAGCAAAATATTTCCACAGCAATAGAAAACAACTTTCAATTCCCTTTCTTCAAAATAAAGGTTTACCTAAGTTCTCAATCCTCACAACTTGCACAAGACAGTAAAAACATGCCCTTTTTACAAAAATTTCATAAGCAAATTCCTTTCTAGAATTAAACAATTCCATCACTTACAAATCACAGGAAGCCGACACATATGCACTTTTTACCATGTTCACATGAAAGCAACAGACTATCCATAATCACAATAAACCAGAGCATGCCCTTTTCAGAATTTTTAACCATGGAAATTCTACCGAACACAGATACCACAGAAACAACAATCACCATAGTTCAGTGCTCCCAAAAATTGAAAAGGGTTTACCAATATGGAGGCACATAAGCATCAGCAGCTTCGCTGAACAGAGGCGACACCGGACAGAGGACCACGGCGACCGGAGCAGCAGCGTTGAACAGAGAGGGTGGCGCCGAGCAGAGGAGATGGTTGGGCGGCGCTCGCTGAACAGGGGCGGCGGAGGTGGTGCGACTCGCGAAAAGGAGATGGGACAGAGGCGGAGGCGGTGGCTCGGCTAGGGCTTGAAAGGGGGTCGGCGACGGGCGGCGGTGGTTCGCACAGGACAGGGGCAGCGGCGACGCTCTTCAAGCAGCGGCGGTGGTGGCGGGAGTGGCGCGAGGTGGAGGCTGCGACTCAGGAGCGAACGGAGATGGGACAGAGGCGGAGGCGGCGGCGCGGCTAGGGCTCGAACGCGGAGGAGACGGAGGCGCAGGATCTGACGGACGACGGAGGGGCGGCGGACAGAGGAGATGGTTGGGTGGTGGTGCTCCAGTGGTGGCTGGGCTGAGGCGCGGTGGTCGGAGTTGGTGGTTGAGATTGATGGTGGGATTGAGAAGGCTGGGGCGAACGGGAAAATTGGGGGAGGAGGCAGTAAATGTTGAAAAGAAGTGGAAGTAATTTTAGGTGGAATAAATTAGGGTTTGGGAGAAAGTGTTGGGATTTAACTTCAGGCTGGTTTGTGTAACTTAGTCATGGGCATGAATAAGAAATGTAGGGTACCCAGGAGAATAAACCTCAATTTCATTTTTGACAGAGGGGAGTATAGTAGTGTTAGTCATGGCCATGACTAAAGGGTACAAGGGTCCCTGAAATTTTGGGTCTCCAACACAGGCATCTATCAAAGTCTTAAACATGGGCATGATTAACAAGTATCTTCCTCCCTGAATTCTTCTTGAAATTTTTCTTCAAAATTCAGCAAGTTGTATACTAGTTAATCATGCTCATGACTACCAATGCTCTCCTTCACTGAAAATTCCCCTTTCAAACATCACCACTTGTTTCTTGATTCAAATCTCATCTTCACATCTACAAAATCATTGACAAAATGCCATTAGATATCAAAATTATACCAAAATATATAATGATCAACATGGCAAAATATAAAGTATCAAAATAATTGATTTGCTTGGGTTGCCTCCCAAGAAGCGCTTTGTTTATAGTCCTTTAGCTTGACTCTTCCCAATGCTTCAACCATTCTCATAAGCATCATACTGAAATCCATCAAACTTTTGCAATCCATCATCATTCAATTCCATTCCAAGCCACATATCCGATGGATCTTTCCCATTCAACTTAATTCTTTTGTTAGTTCCAAAATTTGCATTATCCACCCATTCAATCTCTATATAGTCTTGACCATTAAGCTCACAAACTCCCTGCATACAAGGTTGAATAACATCAATAGCATATAAAGCTTTAGAATCATTAGGATGTTCAATAGTATTAGAAAGATTAAAAGAAAGCTCTTCTCCATCAAATTCCAAAGTGAGTGTGCCTTTCTTCACATCAATTTTCACTCCTGCAGTATACATAAAAGGTCTTCCCAACAAAAGAGGAGGTGGATTAAAGCAATGAGCATCATTCATATCCACAACATAGAAATCTACAGGAAATATTGCATCATGAACTTGCACTAACACATCTTCTAACATACCATCCGGATAAGCATTTGATCTATCAGCAAGTTGAATAATAATTCCTGTTTCTTTCAATGGACCTAAATTTAGGGAATTATACATTGATCTTGGCATAACATTTATCGCAGCACCTAAATCTAGCATAGCCTTGCTCACCTCTTTTGTTCCAATTTTGCACGGAATTAAAAACATACCTGGATCACCTGTTTTGGGTGGGATTTTTCTCTTTATAACTGCAGAGACACTCTCACCTGCTATTATATACTCATCTCCCCGTAGCTTCTTTTTGTTGGTGCATAACTCTTTCAAAAACTTTGCATATTTGGGGATTTGGTTGATGGCTTCCAAAAGTGGAATGTTCAATTGAACTTTCTTGAATATTTCAAGCATCTCTTTCTTTTTATCAACCTTTGGAGGCCTCTTTAACCTGTCAGGAAAAGGAGGTGTCTTAGTTTGATATGACGGAACATAATTAGAATTTACCTTGTTAAAAGTTTCAGCCTCCTTTTCAATCTCTTTCTCGATTTGCTCCTCATTTTGCTCCTTTAAAATGGGACGTGGACCTTCAACTTCCTTTCCACTCCTCAAAATCATGGCACTGACATTATTTGGATTTAATTCGAGTTGAGCTGGCCACTTTCCTCTCTCACGGATTTGCTTCACTTCTTCAGTAACTTGATTCATTTGGCCTTGCAATTTTTCAATAATTGCCTTTGTAGCTTGCTGAAATTGCAAAGTTGAAGTAGCCATGGACTTCACCAAATCTTCCAAAGATGGGCTTGATGATTGTTGGTTTTGTTGGTGTGGATTTCCATAGCGAAGATTTGGATGATCTCTCCAACCTGGATTGTAAGTATTGGAGTAGGGATTATACTGTGGACGCCAACTGGAATTGTCAAGTGTATTCACATCCACGGGTATATCTTCTTGCAAGGCTGGGCAGACATCAGTTGGGTGTTCAGGACTTGTACATATCCCACATGCCTTCACTTGCACATTAGGCTTAATACTCCCTGTGGCCATCTTGCGAACAAAACTTGTTAGCTCAGAAAGCTGTTGTTGCATTAATTGCAAAGAAGAATCACCACTTGGCACGTTGATTGGAGTTGCATCTCTTGTGCCAAACTGTTGAGTATTTTCTGCCATTCGATCGATTAGCTCCCATGCTTGTGTTGGTGTCTTGTTCACCAGGGCTCCTCCACTTGCAGCATCAATAATGTTCCTGTCCATCAACAACAACCCATCATAGAAGTATTGAATTAACAATTGGGGTGAGATTTGATGTTGAGGACATTTAATTATAAGCCTGTTAAACCGCTCCCAATATTCATGGAGCGTTTCACCTGATTGTTGCTTGATGCCGCATATTTCCTTCCTCAAATTTGCAGCTCTTGAGGCTGGAAAATACTTCTCCAAGAACTTTCTTTTCATGTTCGTCCAGGTTGTAATGCTACCTGCTGGAAGATAATAGAGCCAATCTTTTGCACTCCCCTTCAATGAGAATGGAAATGCTCTCAATTTGATTTGCTCATCAGTAACTCCAGGGGGTTTCATGCTTGAGCAAACAACATCAAATTCCTGGAGATGCTTATGAGGCTCTTCACCTGCAAGACCATTAAATTCAGGCAACAAATGAATCAATCCAGATTTTAATTCAAAGGGAGTTTCATCATCAATTGTAAGAAATGTAATGCATAAAGGCTGCTGTGTCAAGTCAGGAGCAGCCAACTCCCTTAAAGTGCGGTTATCTTCAGCCATTACAACTTTTTGTTCTTCTAAACTTTGATTCCCTTTTTAATCTCTTAGCCGTCTTCTCAATCTCTGGATAAAATATCAATTTACCTATACGAGAAGAACGAGGCATAAACAAGGGAAATACCAATTACAAACTAAAAAGATAGAAAATATCACAGAATGTAGTAGTTAAACGCCAATCCCCGGCAACGGCGCCAAAATTTGGCAGCTTGTCGTATAGCTGCAAAAGATAATTTAATTCCTGTGTCACCAAGTACAAAATAAATATAGTATAGCAGTGACAAGGGTCGAGTCCTCAGGGATTGGAATACCACATTCTCATAATATATACAATATTTAAAAGGGGGATTTTGTATTTTGAGAACAAGAAAAAGACAACAAGAACTAAAAACTAAGTAATTCTACAAACTATGAAAATGATAAGTGAGATCAAGAACATAAATTTAAAACAAAGTATTGGAATTAAAAACCTCTAGTTCAAAGATTGATTTGGAATGGCATTTGGGTAAGATCATCGATGCATAAACATTGTGCTAATTGATAAACCAGTTATAGTTGTCAAGTCCGCTTAGACAACCAACTTTTCCTTACAGTTTAGACAATTAAGGTACGCCCGTTAATTGTCCCTAATCAAACTAACACTTCTAGGTACGCCTGTAGAAGATGTTGTCCAATTGCATTATAATCTAGAAAAGCCCGATTCAAACCAATTACTACCTACGCGGAGTAATTCCCAATTTGATTATACAATTCCCCGGGAAGGAACTAATCAACCTGGCTACCACCTATTCAATTCAAGTACAATTACGGATACCCAAATTGAATTGGCAATCAATTATCAAACTAGACAAATATTTGGGCCCTAAACATTCATCCAATTCAACAATAGTAAACCCTAAGCATAGAAATTGCATAAATACCAAAAGCACAATAGTTTTATAACCAAAATACATCATCTCACAAAACCCCAAAGCCATTCTTCACCAAATCCCTAAACTAGAGAAAATTAATGTCTACTCTAATTCCATGGAAGAAAAGGGAGAATAAGAAAGATTACAACCAATTCCAAAGATTAGAGAAGAGAAGAAAGCTTTTGATTGGTCTGTAGCTGCTCCGGTCTGCTTCCTCCTGCCTCTCAATATCCCATGCTTCTCTTTAAAAGTGTGTAAAAAGTGAATTGTGAAAAGTGAAATCTCCGTAATCCCCCCAGCCGTTCCTTGCCTTCTTCCTTCTATTAAAATGAGCTTTCCATCCCTTGAAGTAAGGTCTTGATGGGCTTTTCTAGAAGTAGTGGGCCTGGGCTTTAACTTGGCCCATTTTCTTTTCATCTTCCTTACATTAAACTAGTCATGGTCATGACTAAGGAGGGTGAGTCTTCCTGTCACTTTTTATTCTTTCACCCATTCCTTTGTTCCTCTTTATGCCAATAAGCTTCATTCATGCTGAAAACATCAAACATATTGTATATAAGTAGAATTCATTCCAAAAGTACCAAAATATCATCCAAAATATATACTAATAATATGCATAAATATTACATCATCATTACCCTAATCCCTTCAACCCTACTTGGCTATGCCTAATTCAATTCTTCAACATTTCATACTGAATTATTCCTCTATTCATTATCTTGGTCAAATCTTAAACCAAATTACCAATAGAACATTCACCATTTATCAATTGAAATGCATTGACCCTGTATCGCCTCAATGATCGTGTTGATACCTCTAGCTATTAGTACAATTTACTCTAATATAATAATTGTTGTATAATTCATAAGAGTCTTTAGATTCAGAGTAATAGAAAATTTAAATACCAAGTAAAATTACATCCAAATACTTATATTGTTCACGATGAGTTTTCATATTTTAAAATTATTGTACAATAGCATCAATATTAGCATCACAGTATTCCTAAAGCTACAATCTAATTCCTAATTATATAAAAATATTAGCACTATATTTTTTTTGGTGGGTTAAGTGACCCACCTTGACCACAAGTACATCCGCCCATGTTCATGGGCCATGGATTACGTATAGTACTGTAGCTATCTGGTGTTGGATTTTTCTTGATTGATCATGTCTCTACTGCAGGCTGTTATTGAAGATATTGCACTGAAACAGAAAATTTTTTCTGATGTCGAGAGAGTATGCCCTCCTCACTGTATTTTGGCTACAAACACCTCCACTATTGACCTTAATATAATTGGAGAAAAGACCAAATCACAAGATCGGATTATCGGTGCCCATTTTTTCAGGTTAACTTCACAATTTCATTTTGACCTTTTATTTGTTTATTTTTGGCCTTAGACCTGTCAAAACCAAACAATCATCCTTCACCTCTGAACCGATGGAAAGTTAACTCTGTTGTGAATGATTAATATTCTAAGACCATGCATTTTTTTACTTTTTTATTTTTATTTTATTTTATTTTTTAAAGCATCATATTTTTTATATCCAGTACATATCCCCTAAAGTTTCTGTAGAGTGTACTGTCTTTCAGTTGTTATTTTGGAGGATGAGATGTGTGGCAAAGAAACTTCCAGTGCAATAGCCAAATCATAGAATGATATTTTCTGTATTATGAAATTTGTAGATTATTTGCATTGATTTGTTGAGTACATACCAACAAGTAACTGCCATCCTGCATTTGGAAAATGGTTCATATTGGTTAAAAGATGGCATGTTTTGTCTTTTGTAGCATTTGGAAAATGCTTCATATTGTTTAAAATGCTTCATTGCACTCCGTTCATGCAGAATCCTTCAACTGCTTCTGGCCATAAAATAAAATAGCGACCTTACTGAAATCATGTATAACAGTGATATGTTGTTTTTTTTTTGTTTTTTTTTTTATTGTGATTTCCTTACGACAATTGCCTTGGCAACAGTTCATTATATGGCTTGTTTCTAAATGTATGCAAAATCTATCCTGTACAATTTAGAGTGGGACTTGTAATAACCGAGCAGTTACTTCTGTCTAGAAGAAGTTATTATAATTTGCTTAGATTGGGCAGTTGCTAATAATTAAGTGATTGTTGACAGCCCTGCTCATGTGATGCCTCTCTTGGAGATTGTGCGTACGGAGAAGACTACTGCGCAAGTAATTCTTGATTTAATGACTGTTGGGAAGGCTATAAAAAAGGTCCCTGTTGTAGTTGGAAATTGCACTGGCTTCGCCGTTAATCGAGGCTTCTTTCCATACTCTCAAAGTTCACATCTTTTGGCAAACTTGGGGGTGGATGTCTTCAGAATTGATCAGCTTATCACTGACTTTGGCCTTCCTTTGGGTCCATTCCAGTAATTTTTCTTGCCTTGAAGTGTGTTTACATTAATGCTTTCACAGTCTTTCCTGATAAATTTTGGCATTTTCCTTCTGGAATATCTCAACGAGATGCATTTTTCGCGTTTATTTTTTTACTATTAGATATTTAATGTTCAACTCATTGTCTATTCTCAACAGCTTTTGAGTGGGTTCATCGACAATATTTAGGACGGGATATATTGCCCTTAATTGTGCTTCTGGTTCTCCTACAGGCTTCAGGATGTTGCTGGGTATGGAGTAGCTCTTGCGACTACAAAAGTATTTGCTTCGTCATTCCATGACCGAACCTTCAAGTCTCCACTGGTTGAGCTTCTTATAAAGCATGGGAGATATGGTACAGAACTTACTATCTTGGGTAATTTGAAGGGTTTTATATTTTCTTCACATGATAGTTATGACACTACCCTCTTGCAGGTAAAAATAATGGGAAAGGATATTACATCTATAAGAAAGGAAGCAAACCAAGACCTGATCCATCGGTGCTCCCAATAATAGAGGAGTCCAGGAAACTCACCAATATTATGCCCGGTGGAAAGGTGTTTACCAGATTTTAATATTTCAGAAAGCACAATATAGGAGTTTGACATTTAGCTTTTACATATACATTGTGGTTAATATGCTTAAGCGGATCGTACCATGCGCAGCCTATATCAGTTACTGATAAAGAAATTGTTGAGATGATCCTGTTTCCTGTGGTGAATGAGGCATGTCGAGTTTTAGAAGATGGGATTGTTGTTCGTGCATCAGATCTTGATACAGCCTCCATTCTCGGCATGAGATTTCCATCTTTCCGGTTAGTGGTCCGCCATAACCTCCCACACGTTGTAAATAAAATTTAGGACTGGTCATTTATTATTTATTTAATATTCAACTACATTTTCATTGCAAGCTTTAATGCCTGTAATGGTATAAGTCCTAGGAAGATTGAGTACTGTTTAGTCCATGGAAAATAACTCCAAATATCATCTTTTATTGCAGTGGTGGTCTTGTTTTCTGGGCGGACACTGTTGGTGCAAATCATATATATCAAAGCCTTCAGAAGTGGTATGAACAATTCGGGAATTCTTCAAACCATCCAGGTTTTTGGAAGAAAGAGCAACTCGTGGCATTCCATTGGTAAATATTCTTTTAAACCTCAAGGTTATGTCATTCCACTGTTAGTCATTGGCAGTTCCCTCTATCTCTATCATTTTCTATAATTAATGAGGCTGCATTAATAAAGCTAAGTTACACAACATATATTATGGGAAAGTCGATACTGTTATGGGCAGAACCAAATCATAGATAGCCATGAGATAAAAAAGGACATATCCTACATTGTTTAGGATTCAAATTCACCATCGATAGATAGGAGATTTTTGAGGTGCCATTTTGTTGAAGTATTGAGCATATACACGCCGGCATGTTTCTCTATACATATACTTAGTTTTGTATTTGTGCAGAGTGCACCTGCTTCTGCATCTTCTGGGGCAAGGCCACGCCTGTAATGCGTTGGCGGTGGAGTAGAATAAATCCTCCCCACCTTTTGTTATCAGTTTGTGTAATAAATGATAGTTGGAGTCGTTTGCTGCTCAGTTTGAAGCTTTTAAGCAAGATATTGCTGCCTAAAAGGCGTTGTCTCAAAAATTGTTACAAAGAACGAAGTTATGTAAGTATTTATTCTATTTTGCTTGCTATATGAAACTGTTGTTATGGGAATTCAAAGTTTTTGGCTGATTGTGCCATTGATCAACTCAATTTTTTTTGAACAGTTGAAGTCTTCACAATTAGTTAGCTGTGTTGAAATTATCTTTGGATTTAAATTATAGGCTTAGCAGGTTTGAAATTATTGTTATATACCAAACCATTGAAAAGCTTTTATGCTCGTCTTTTTCTTTGTTTTCTGTCGAGAATTATTACAAATATCTTCATTGAGTAATTCAACGTGAAACTGAGCTTCAAGAAAGCATACATTACCATCTGTCCAGTTAGATCTTCTAGAACTGATGCAACAATCAAATTCCCTATATTTGTTTCCTGTTAAGTCTTTTAAACTTGAACCCATAATAAATTTTACATAAACTTACTGCTGATTAATATTTGCTAGAATGAGGGAAGAAAGATTAAAGCAGCCATCTGGTGGCGGAGGCATAACTGAAGGTGCTTCGGAGGTTTTATCTTGGGTGAACAGGAGCAGAAAACTTGAAGAGAAAAGGAATGCTGAAAAGGAGAAAGCCTTGCAACTTTCCAGAATTTTTGAGGTACAGGTTATTGTCTTAAACTTGTTACTCTTACAGTGTGGAGAGTGATAATGTTATTTTTATTTGATGAATACTGCAGAACTATGATGCATATTTCATTTCATTGCTCTTGGCTATGTTCTTACTCAGGTAAGGCCTTACTCTTGGATATGTTCTTACTGATAAATTCTTGCTTTCATGCAGATAGTAGTATATTGTTTGTTATACATAAGCAAGAACTCTAATTGTGTGCTGTGTCATCTTCTAACGTTGTGAACAAGTAATATTGATTCAAGCAAGCAAGTTTTGTAGCAGCTGGGAGGCAGTTGAAAAAACTTATTTGCTTAGGTATATCTTGTCAGTTCATCTTTAAGTGAAATCCAATGAGAACTTGTAGTTCTGTTACAATATTCCTGTATGCTTTATTGTTTGGCCTCAGTTGGTTATTTCATGTATGAAGGATGATACTGGTCATGTCTGTAGTGATAAAGAAAAGTGCAGGAATAAGAATGAAATATATAGATGAGAATCCACGCACACTTACTTATAATTATTTTTTTTTCCCTCCATGGACCATTGTACGTCTTCATTCGCTGTGCATCGCACAGAATCACCACTAGTATATAATATACACATAAGATATTTGGATTACAATGGGGATTTAAATTGGGGAGAAAATATTTAAATTTTTATTTCATTTAGCACCAATTTGCTTAATAAATTCATTTATGTTCAAGAGCGTGATATCATATCAAATAAATTGTGATCAATATAGCTATTTTAATCTTAAGGTCTTCAATTTTTTTTCCTCTTTTGGGGTTAATATAAATAAGTCAGATGTCTAGCTGTGTGGTAATTAAATACATGTCAAATAATTTTTTCACTTCACAACAACTTTAATTTTGTCAAAAAATTTGTTTTATGACGGGGCAGATCCATAGAATTATTTAAATGATATCCAAAAAAATAGTGGAAGCTATATTAAAATAAGATAGTAGTTAGAACACGAAAAATATCGAAGAAATCTTGATTGAAATGAATGATTGTAGTATTACCGTAAAAATTAAATGGTGGTACCAAACATTATCCAGCTAAATGTAATTTTTTTTTAAAAAAAAAAAAGAAAAAATCTAATCAATTTAAATAGTCATGTGCCACTCATATTCCTTGCATAGATACACCCATGTTTTATGGCATTAAGACCATGTTCTCTAAGCCTTAAATAAGATGTTCTGGTATGAATTTTATAAGATCTCGTCTGATCTGATCTGAATTTGTCTGGTCTGATCTGAATTGGTCTGGTCTGATCTGAATTGGTCTGGTTTGATCTTATTTTATCTATATTATTACTCCCTCCATTCCTTTTTAGTTGTCCTTTTCAGCTCAATTTCAATAACCAATATTTGCATTAATTAACTCATAATTTTCATTTTTACCCTTCAACTAGACTCTTTTTTAATAAATGTCAAGAAATAACATTTATATAAAGTGAATGGTAATATAGTAAAAACATAGCATAACTACCTACAAGTGACAACTATTTTGAAATACTTTTTAGTCTTTAAAAAGACAACTAAACAGGAATGGAGGGAGTAGAGTGATTTGATCTGATCTGATCTGATCTCGTCTGAATGGGTCTGGTCTGATCGTAATGTTTCTTATCTGATCTGGTCTGATCTTAACTATAGTGATTTGATCTGATATATTTTTGAGTTTAGGCATTTTGTCATCATATTAACAATTTATTAGATTCTGGGGGTTCACATTTTCATTTTGCAAGTATGGCTCAACAGGCTTCATTTTCCGATCACAATTTGAACAATATTTTGCCTTTTTACATATCCATGATAGCACTCTGGATTTTCATATTTATTTCTAAGAATAGGCTAGCACTTTGGCTTGAATTCATAATTTTTCAGCTTGCTAGCCAAATGAGGATTATCTTCAAGTGATCGTATATAACTTTTTCCAAAATTTTAGTGGATTTTCAATACCCTTTTATATATATATATATAGGCGTAACAACCTTTTTATACTATTTTGGGTATTTCATAATTTATTCATTTAACCAGATACATACATATATATACACACACACACTCTCTTTGGGGTTTTTGATTCATCATTATAAAAATGATTTGATTCATTCCAAAATTTATTTGATTGCGGTTCAATATTGGTCAACAATTTAAATCCCTTTTTTCAAGCCAAGTGTGATATGATATGGTGGGCGCTGGGGATTATGCTCATATTCTTGAGAAGATTATTCAAGGGTTTCATGTTGGATGATGAGGTTATTTAAACAAGCCTGGGAGACTCACGTTGGCCAGACATGTTCTCGCCTCAATTCCGTCATATTGCATGGAACCAGGGTGGTTGCCTGAGTCTATTTGCAATAACATTGACCGTCGCATCTGACAGCTAGTTTGGAAGGACCAGAGGGGGGATGACCTACTCCTCAGGCATGTGGGGGGTTGGGGCTGCGCCAGGTAAGGCATTCTAACATAGCACTCACTGGGAAGATGGCCAATGATTTGTTGAGGGACCGAGTTATATAAATGTTGGGTTCGTGAACTTAAAGCCAAGTATTGCCTCAATGGTTGATTAATGTCGTCTGCGCTCATGTCCAAGACGGGGTCGTTTACATGGCGTAGCATTCGGAAAGCGCCTTGCCTTTCCTGAAAAATTTTGTTTCCTTATTTGGATTGCTTCTAGAGCAACACCGCCTTGTAACCAACTTCGCCATCACCGTCAGCTGGTTTGTTCTCCCTTATACATTGTATGCGGCATTGATATTGAGATTTGTTTTTCTATTATTGGGTTGCCTCGCTCTGGTCCGTGCTCAATATTGACATCCTGGACCTTCGCACCCTTTTAGGGCGAAGTTTATGGCGGGCTTGTGGACGGTTTGGTTGGAAAGAAATCAGAGAGTTTTCCTGGGAAAGGCGACCCCGCACCATCAGCTCCTCCGTCAAGCGAACCACCTGGCAAACTGTCTGAAGGGTTGGCAGAAGTTGGATGCTACGGTGGCTTCCGATGGATCCCTCTTGGCTAGCAG
Source organism: Hygrophila difformis (assembly GCA_030278955.1). Lineage (NCBI taxonomy): Eukaryota > Viridiplantae > Streptophyta > Magnoliopsida > Lamiales > Acanthaceae > Hygrophila > Hygrophila difformis. Next base: position 1,067,817 of record JAOANR010000011.1, read on the forward strand.
ACTGCCCGTCGTGACCATTGTGGTGAATGGAGAGGGGGTGTTTCTGGCTTTCTGGGGGATGTTTGGGTCTTGCAGGCTGAAATTGTGGGAAATCTGCAGGGTCTTATTCTAGCTAGGAGTAGATGAACGATCCTAGTTTTCTTTCTTTCTATTTCAAAAAAAAAAAGAAAAAAAAAAAAAAAAAAAAAAAAAAAAAAAAAAAAAATAGGATTAACTTACAGAACGACTTGAAGAGGAACATAATGAGGTAAACAAATCTCTAAACAATTTAGCACATCCACGTTCTTTTGTAAGGTAGCAAGCGCAAGATGCCGGGTATTAATAAATTTAAATTTTTTAAATGATAATAAACCCAATGCCAAAATTAACTCGTATAACATGCTAATAGAGCATGACGCTATTAATCACTATAATCGATTATCCAAAGTTCCAAACCTCTGGTATAGAGTTCAAAAAAGCCAATTAAGACTAATGTTCCCGAGCCAAACAAGAAGGGGGAACTGAGCCAAGGCAATTAACAGAAGAAGATAGTGGTGCCTGCTCGAATCGAAGCTCCTCGCCTCAGCGAAAAGAATCCTTTTCATCGTCTTTACGAGGAAGATTCCCATGCATAGGCATGTCCACGGCAACATAAAGTAGTATGCATAGTAGCCCCAGAAAATTTTACCCAGCAAGGCTAGAGACAGACCTGTGAAGGGGTATCCGCTGTATGCCACAATGTCAAGTAGAGGAGCCTCAATACCACCAAAGGATAACAATGTCATCTTAATCAGGGAAACCTGAAAGGCCCAGCCAACGACCCCCTTGATAAATAACCAGCTAAGAGCTTCCGGGCTGAATCTGGCAACAGATTGTTGATTGATTATAGCGAAAGGTACAAGATTTAGTACACCAAGTAAAAGAAACTATTGATGAACTTACATTCCACGAAGGCCTAATGACAAGCCAGCAAGAATGACATAGGTTCCAAATGCCATAAATGGTATGTACAAGTCTGGAGCATTGATGTCGTAAATTGGGGGCTTGTATGAGAGCCTGTCACCAACGGGCTCTCTGATTCTTGTCCAATGGCCCTGAAACAGATTGAAACAACTAAATATGATACCTTCATGTATTAAAATTAAATTTAAAAAAAAAAAGAAAAAGAGAAACTATAGAAAACCAAAACCTTACCCTATGCAGAAATGGAAACAAAACAACTCTCAACTTGTTCTTCACGTAATGGTCATTGACTTGGAAATAGTATTGTGGGTCAGAGAAATACCTGCAGATCTGCAATTTCAAAACAAAATGACTTCTCTGGAAAAACAAAATATGGATTATCGACTGCTAATCATCAAATCTCATTTGTTTATTACCAAAAATTTTGTGGCAGGACTTGGTACTTACATTGCTTTGCACATATTCAGAGCTGGAGCCTAGAATTTTCTCCCCATACGCACCTAGTCCATCTCTAATGAGCCCTGAACTTGCACTGTAGAATGAATTGCCAAAAGGATTTGGCTGTGCCATGGGTATCCCAGGCTGAGCTCCAAGATTATCATACATTTCTTGAGAATCACGATATGTCTATCAGAATAATAAAATTCACCGTAAGGGAAGAGAGTCCAGCAAAGAATGGATGGAGAGACACTATAATTCTAGACCAGCCTTGATAAATGAGATTGAGCAAAAATTACAATACAATACAATAACGATTACTCCTTAATTGATATTGCGTGAATAAGAAACGCCTAATTAGGATGCCTCAGACATGATCAATTAACTACAAGTTTACAATTGAACAGGATCAACAAATAATGAATGAAGCTGAGTAGTTTGGAACTCAGGAACAGTTTTACCAAAATCAACTTACAAAAATAAGATCAAGCAATGCACTCACATATAATTGCTCGGGTATGATTTCTTATGCGTAATCAACAACAGACACACAATTGCAATAAAGCTTATCCTAATCAGCTTAAAACTCTATCCATTAACAATCTCATATCCACACATTATTTAATACCCTTCAAAATTTCATAAAGCCACTACATGCTAACAATAAGTTCAAAATCCTTGTTCGGTACGAGAAAGGAGAAACAAAGTATTGCCCCACAGCTTCGTAGACTAGGGGAAAGGTATATATACAGATCAAAAACCTTCCATATTTCATGAAAAATGACGCAAAGTAGACACAAGCACTCGCAGATCGGACCTGACCTAGCACCGAAGGTCCTGTTACGGAAAACAATACCGCGAAAGCTTCAGATTCGAACTCCAAGCGTTTCGAACAAAAAATATTGCAGGCAGAATTAAGAAAAGCCAGTAAAGATACCTAAGGATGATCAAATCAAATCAGTAATGCCTCGCCGGACCGAAAGGAAACTTGGAAACCACGTCGCAATTGGATCTGCAACGAGGGAAACGCGTGCGAACTGTAAAGCGACAATGCGCTAAAGAATTTTGATTTTCCAATAATTAGAAGAAAAAGAAACGGGCCTTAAATGGGGAGAAACCAATTTTTATAGAAGTATAAAAAAAGAACAGGTTAAAATTATTATTATTACAGTATCTTTTTAAAAGCCGAAGTTTTTTTTTTGGAACGTGAGGAAATGAGTGGTGAGAGTTCATGCCATATAAATTATAAAGGAAAATAAAAGGAAGGGATAAGGGCGGTGGGAAAACGAACTTCGAACCCTACAAAGACTTAACCTCTTGAACGAAGTTCTCATCCCCAGCAGTCTCATGAAATTAGATTGGGGATTGGGATTCATTACTAACAATGTGTGTGTTTCTTTACTAGATAAAACAAGCTATAAAAATAAAAAAAATTAAAAAAAATTAAAAAAAAAAGGAAAAGGAAGGAAAAGTACTTAAAAAAAACTAAACAAGCAAGAACAGCGGAACTAAAAAACTAGATATAATATACTTTTGTCGACACATAAATATCAATGTTTAAAAAAAAGAACTAGATATAGGAGAACTAAACATTTCGAACATCTGCTACCATGTCTTGACTCCCATGCACAAAATCTAGCGGGAGCCAGAAAAGGGCAAGGGACATTTTAAAGAAAGAAAGCTAAATCAAATCTCACTAATTATCAAAATACTCTCTCCGTCCCGCGAATTGTGGCTCGTTTCTTTTGGGCACGGTAATTTATGTGGTGGGATATGATGGGTTTAGTGATTAAAGTGATGTGGGTATTTGTGTTTAAAATTTTAATGAATTTTGACTTTCTTTAATATTTAACTTTGACAAAATATTATTGTAATGATTTAATTAGAGAAAAATATTCAAGTGTGGTCTTGTTAGAATCGTCTAGACGTCTAGATTTAGAATATATATTTTATATAATTTTTATTTATACCAATTTTAAAATATGAAGAATTAAAGAAATGCAAGGGACTTTGTGTAGAAAAATAAAAGTGTATTGGGAGTTGTGCAGAATGGTAAAAGTGATTACTTTTAATGGGATTTAGAAACCATTAAGATTCTAATCATATATTTATACTAATTAAATTTATCTAAAAAGGGAAAGTGGCCACAATTCGTGGGACAGCCCAAAAAGGAATACGAGCCACAATTCGTGGGACGGAGGGAGTACAAATTATACTCTAAATTCAGAATCCTTCACATTGAAACTTTAAATCTTTCTTTGACATAAATAAAGAATAATTAAAAAATTACTATTGTTTAGGAACTTTTTAAAGTATTATTTTTTCAAGAATGGAGTAAATCAATATTAATTTTTTGCTTGTTGAGATGTTTCAAAATAATTACTATAAAGGGAACATGGTAGCTGATGGTCTAGCCCGGGTGGGAGCGGATAGTGATCTTTTCTACACCACCTGGCTTTTCCCCCGGATTGCCTAACTCAGCTGCTGGCAGCGGATGCGTTAAGCACTTGGTTTCCTAGGCAGTAATCTTCTTACTGCCTTGCCTAGCCTTTATTTTGCTGTCTTCGTTGCTTTGATGTTTTGTTTTCTTTTTTATTGCTTCTTTTACTAACCCAATCGGGCTGTGTAGCAAAAAAAAATAAAAAAATAATTACTACTAGTATAATATTTGGTAAAATAAAATGGATAAAAATGTTGAGTTTGAGAAATAACGGGTTAAGTGGTTAATGACTTCCAAATGTAGACTTGACCTGACTTCTTTTTTTCTTTTGTAATTTGAATGTGTGCAGCATGTGCCAGTGCCACCAGCCCACCACCCCTTCCCTTCCCTTTCTTACCATAAGTTAGTTTAAAAAAACAAAAACAAATAATTTGTAGACAAAACCCTAAAAAACAACAGAAAAAAAACTTGTCCAGCACATTTGAATTTCTAATGGTACAGTTGATTCTCAACTTTCATAACAGGAAGGTTTCAAGGTTTAAATAGTAGTCAATAAACTACAGATGAGAAGGTGCAAAAAGGAAAAATAGCCATCACATTCCACCCCCGATTATCCTTAAAATCATTTCAGTTTGGATTTCACAGAGCTCTTCAGAGGCTTTGCGACAGGTTGAGTTGGGGAACTTCTGACTGCCTTCTTAATATCGTACTTTACGGATAAGAAGGCACACACAACTGCTATCAACATTGTTGGGTAAACAAATACTGCAGTTGCTGGATCTGTATTACCCGACTTTGCAAGAATCCCTTCCTTCACAAGACCCCATATAATTAGAAGAGTCCCGAACATGCTCATCCTCCCAGGCTTTAAAAGACCGATAAGAGAACCAGCCACACAGAAATAACTTCCGGCAAGAACCTCTAAGCGTTGCAGGTCTACAACTGCGGAAGCCTCTTTTATGTGAGTTAAATTGTACATGCCCAGCAAATTATCCCAGCTTGGGACAGATCTATCATTGAAGAGGCCATTTACCACAGCTCCAGGGTAGAGAAGTCCCTTAACTATAGGAAGGGGGAAGACCTCACTAGAAATCAATTGAGAAGATGTAACTTGAATAGGCGTCGTGCATATACCAGATCTGCATTGAATCCTGAGAGATAAAATAACACGGGAACAAAAAGTTTATGAGTAGAGGTAAAATGATGTAATTATACTTCCTCCATATCTTAATGTTTATTACGGATCCCCACTCTTCACGCAGTCCAATGCGCATTTTAAACCATTAGGCATTAATAACTCAAGTTCAGTACAAGTAAAAATTCTAAAAGTTCGATATTTAAAAACTACATCGACGAGACAAATCTAAAAAGATCCCACTTGGCGATATTTTAACTTGTATAACTATGATAAGTGAAAGCTTGTGTGTGAATAGTAGCACATTAGTAGTATTAAGCAAGGTGACTAATTGCAAGAATTGCGTTAAACACTACAGAGCACCATATATCAAAACAAACAATCTACCCTGACATCCTCCTGGGACTGATGGGGGAAGGTGCTTAAACAGAGCCTTTATCCAGTTTAACAATCTATGGAAAGTTAAGAAATTTTCTCATTCAAATAACAATGGGGAAAGAGAGTGCACAACATTCTCGCAGCCCAATTCCAATGACCGTCACTCATAACACCATATGGTTTATTTAGCAAAGTTCATTATGAATCTTTCCAATGCCCAGGAACAAGTCAATGGGTCATCACCATACGGATGATGAGTAACAAGCATTCTTCATAGGCAAACTTAGGATTTATGATCCCATGTAACATTGGGTCAGAGGATCATGGGGCAAATGGACATATAGCTTTGCCAGCAATCAAAAATTACAAAATGAAACAGCAATATAGACGAAATTTACTGATAATAAATTTTTAGGTTAAAAACTTAAAATAAAACTGATCCCAACTTTAGACAAATATCCAATCAAATGTTGCATCAATCATATTAAGATTCATAAGCTAGACTAATAGAATTGTTAAGAGAAATCGGATCCAAAAACTCAATCCAAATACTTAAATATGGCAAAGATGAAAGATCAAAGTCAAACCAAATCAAATCATTATTGTTTCACCAATTTGAACCTACATCAATAATAAGAAAGGGAAATGAAATGAAAGGGACAAATATATAAATGAATTTTCAATATTGTCTTTAAGAATTACCTAAAAAGGGGCACCTGAAGACTAATGAGCAAGAAATACAGGCGACAAGCATATTTTGAAAGGTTCGACCACTTCCCCTTTGCTTGGATTGCCATTGGAGCTGTGCACCTTGGTTTATGCCACAGGCGACAAAGAAACTGATAGTTGATTTCCCACACAAGGATAGCTTTGTTTTATGCACTTCTAACACATGCCAAAGATAGGTAAAAGCACCCTAATACTTGATGGAAAAAATAGATTTATATAAGAAATCAATATGAACCCACCACCACAACAATATGATACATGTCTATGCTATATAAAAATAAATTCATCAAGTATATGAAAATCTAGGCAAATAAGACTTAAGAGATACAAGTATACAACTGGAGACACAAAGAATGATGATACAAGTTCAAATCTAGTAATAACGACTGCAGCTGAGTGAAGTTTAACTGTTTAAACTCAAATTCTGAAGATGATTCAAAACCTAACTAGAAATTACTAGAAACAGGAACAGCTTACTAACTGAAGTAATACATGAACTGATGAACATGTTCCAGCAATATCCAGATTTGCAGGCAAATTAATCAGCGGTATATACTAAAAAAAAAGTCAAAAGTTCCGACAATTCCTAAAAAATGTTAGGAACTGTGTATAATCCGTAGCAGATCGAGCTCGATCAACCACTAAATCTCCGATTACAGGCCACAATTCCGGTAAAGCACCGATCGGACGATTCAAACAAACAACATTGAAAGCAATAATTAAAATATGCAACAAAAGACACCTTATCGTAGTGCGATGCTGCGATTGCCGAGGATCGGCCGGAGCACCAGTGCAAAGTTTGGGGTGTGCGAGGATTTTGATTTTCTATAGATAAATAAATGGGCTTACAGTTCACTGAACCCCTTTGGAAGGACCGAAACCTTTTGGGCTCCTGTAATCCTCGTCCCAATCATTTAGGTTCAACTTCCATATGGGTAAATTAGTGCTAGCCCTTTTAAAAATTCTCTTTCATCTCAATTTTGTTACATTTTGCACTCTATCTCATGACTTAGAGGGTATTTGGATTGGTGATATAAAGTAGATTATTTGATTATTGCATTTTCAAAACAAAAATAATCAGGTTTGCAGCACCTTTGTTCAGCGGTTAAACTGATTATTTGCATTTTGAAAATGCAATAAGCAGATAATCCATTTTTCTGCAGCTTATCCAAACACCCTCTTAGTTTACCATGCCGTTTGTATGTAATTTACCACAAATACCATGTGGTATTTACCAGGTTAATGAAAATAGAGTTTTTAAGCAAGCCTGGAAGCGACATTTTCAATAATTATCCTCTTGAGAACATTATTTTTCATTTAATTTAAAAAGTTTAAGTATTTAATTGAATTAAATTTATTTCATAACTTGTAAATTGCACTTACATAATTAGTAGTATTTGATTTTCATAATACTATAAAATTTAATTAAGTAAAAATATTTAAAATTACTTAAGTTTGAATGGAAAAATTCATCAGTTTTAATGGAACAACATATCATTTTTCTCATTTTATTTCATTAATAATAATATATTTATAACACAAAAGTATAAATTAAAATTAAAATAAGAATAAAATTAGGAAATAACATACACTCAATATTTAATTACCAAACAAGACCAACCTAATTAATTATTCACACCTTAAACTTTCAAACTCCCAACTTCAGACTTAGACTTAAGTTCTATCAAGTGCAACTTTATTACCTGGATAGTGTGATGAATGAGTGTTATGCTGCTGGTCCGATGATGTATGTGTGTTGGGTGTTAATAAGGTATGTGGTGAATATGTAATGGTGTTTGGGTTGTATAAGGTAGGGGTGATAATGAGTCGAGTCGACCTCGAGTATTGGGTACTCGAGCTTCACTTGACAGCATTTTTGAACTACTCGAGCTCGAATAGCTCGAGTTTTTTTTAATCAATCGAGCCGAATAGTCGAGCTACTCGAGCTGGATTTTTTTTAAAATTTTTTTTCTTTCTCGAGGTCGAGTCGAGTACTCGAACTTATCGAGTATTTTTGCATTTTCCTTTTAAAATTTTAAAAATATAAAAAAAGAAAATGAGTCGAGTACTCGACTCGAGTTCGAGTATCATATACACGGACTCGACTCGACTCGAATTTTTCGAGCATGAGTCGAGTTTTTTTTCGAGCCGAGTCCCGAGTCGAGTCCGAGTATCTCTACTCGTTAATCACCCCCTAGTATAAAAGGTGTCTATGCTGGGTATTTAACAGTGTGTGAGCTTTATAAAAACGCTCAGCACATACAAAACACCTCCCAAACGAAATTTGTAGACCTCTCGATGAGGTTCTAAATTGGTGGTGAGAGCTCATATCACACTAATCACTTATTTATGGTGGGCATTGAGGGGTTGTATCTTCCAAAGCAAAATTCTGCATATACAAATGCTCGAACCCGAGACATCTGCTTAAAATGTCATAACCCCATACAACTCAGACCAACTGCGTTTGGTCACACAAATCACTTATTTGAGTGTTATTAGTATTTTAAATATATATCTCATCTCATTTACCGATAAAATATTATATTTATTTTTCTTCTTTAGTATCCAAAAAAACTCAATATAGTATTAAAAATTAAAATAACATAAATAAAGATTGGGAATGAAATAATTTGGATTGTTATTATGGCCGGCTATAATATAGAACAATAAATATTGGCAATGTTTAAATTATTGAATTCAGCCGCAAGTTTAGATGAACGCATAACCATTAAATTATAAACTTTCCATATTCTTTAATACATTCTCCCAATGTTGAACCCCCAACCCCTTCTACAGTAGTTATTATTTTAGACATTAATAATATGCTTTTTTTAATATTACTTTTTAACTCAAATAAATATTTTTTATAGACATTATCATCAAAAAAATTAATGAAAAAATTAAAATTAAAAATTAATAAATTAATTAATACTCCCTTCTTTTTTTTTTTTAACTCTACCATTTGCATACTATAGTATTTATTAGGTGACTTTTATTCAACTTTTTAGCACGTTACATAAGATAGAACATAGTCATGTGAGATGTTGGATTCGTCTAATCGCATAGTTTTAAAAATTTAAATTTTTATAATTTTTACCTATATATAATTTGAGATATTAATGATTAAAAATATGTATTGGAATAGCCAAATAGGTGAGTAGAGTTTTAGAACATTTTAAGTCAAATAAACAAAATTTACATATGCGTGCTCTCACTCTAGCTAGAAGCCTATATATTACTTCATACGTCTCACTCTTTTTGTTACAAATCATTTTTTGACACTATTCACTATTTAACTTTGATTCAAATTTTTATCATAGCTATGTAAGAAAATATATAGTCAAGTGAGATCTTGTTAGATTCGTCTAATCTTGTAGTTTTAGACAATCAACTTTTTATAACTTTTCGTTGTGCAAAATTTAAGTTATTAATCGTAAAAAATGTGCATGGGCATGCGTGTCGGAAGGGTGTGTAACAATTACACTGATACAGAGAAGTAATTCAAAAGAACTACTACTACTACTACTACTACTACTAATAATAATAATAATAATAATAATAATAATAATAATAATAGTTATTTAACATTTTAACTACCCCATACAAGATTCTCTACACAAAGATAAAAAATATAAGTTTAATTTTGATACTGAAATTATCTTAGTCAAACCCCATCTCCCAACCCAAATCCTCCGAATCAAATTTCATTAATATGCAATAAGAATGCCATTATTTATTCCTAAATCGACTTTCACCTAATTTCAAATATTGGTAAACAAATATCAATAATTGGTGAACAAAACAGGACATAATTACGTTTACCAATAAGATTAAATAATTAAAAATAAAATATGCAGGCACACATCAATAGTTTAAAAAAAGATAAATAAATAAATCAAATTGACAGTTTTTGCCACCAATACAGACGAGAAACGCTCCAACCAATGGCGGACTTTTATATACTGTGAGTGCGAGGGAGAAGCATGTTCCAAACGTGCAATTGCAGTCTGCTCGCTGAGGCAATATCGTAAGGTTGAATACATATGGCTGCGGCCGATTTCGCAGGGTTGGTGGAGGATGTGCGTGCAGCCTACGCCGCCGGGAAGACGACCTCTTTCGAGTGGCGGAAATCGCAGCTGGAAGCCCTCCGTCAATTCACCACTAAACACGAGGCGGAAATACTCCAAGCTCTGCGCTCCGATCTCAATAAATCCGAGGCTGAAGGTTATCTCTTCGAGGTGCGAATAACATGGTTTCGAACGATAATCGCGTCGCCTGTGTATCGATTTGATGATTTTGTAGAGTTCGGTACTGTTTGATGCATGCGTTTTCTGTCTTTTTTTGTGAAGATTGCTTCAGTAATTTCGTCGGTTGATTTTGCGTTGAAGAACTTGCGTCGATGGATGGCTCCTGAAAAGGTTTCTCTGTATTTTGGTTTTCTGAGTTGATCGTTCATGTGGATTGATGATTTATTACTTGAAAAATGGTTTGTTACTTGTAGGTGAAGACGACGATAGCCACTTTTCCTTCATCGGCGATGATAGTGCCGGAGCCGCTCGGGGTCGTGCTGGTTTTATCGACTTGGAATTATCCCTTCTGTAAGTTGACTTTACTAATGACTAATTCATTGGCTTATTTGCCGCCATACTTCTAGGAGTTAGGCTACTTGTGAAATACTCCATCCCTCCCACCCAACATGTACTTTTAACTTTTCGACACCGTTCATTGTTCAACTTTAACTCAATTTTATTGCAAGTATATATTTGAAAAAATAGTGGAGTTGGATCTCTTTACTTAGTTTTAGAATATATATTTCACATAATTTTTTGTTGTATATATTATGAGATATTAACGGTTGAAAACGTGCATTGGATTGTGTGCAAAAGTAAAATAAGACAAGTTAAATGATACGGAATGAGTACTTCATATGTTAACTTATTCTTGTGTTATAACGAGTCTCAAAACCAATACTCCCCTTTCCCAAGTTAGAGTTCTACCGGGCAAGGAACCTACAATTTCTAAATATGGAGTTTTCCCAAGTTCATAACGTTGATGGTTTATTTGACTTGGGATGTGTTGACCAACATTTATTTGAACCCATTCAGTTAAGTCCAATTCGTACCGGCCCAACTTTCTAAGTGGATGCGCAGTCTATATTTGAGCCGAGAAGTTGTCGAGCGGGAAAAGGCACATCACGAGTGGCGGTTCCCAGAAATAATCAACGGCAGTTGAAGTCACGACCTAGTGGGGAGTTACGCAGCCTGACTTGAAAGGTTGGCATGAAGGGTTGAAGACCTTCTATAAATACCGAAGGCAATGCGACATCGCGGACACCTCCAAAACCTTCTCAAAGAAGACGCATTACATTTTTTCTTTAGTTTTCTGCTTTATTTTCCTGCTTTCTGTACTTTTCATTCATTTATAGCTTTCTGTCTTAAATTCTTTACCGCTTTTGTTAATTTCAGCATTGTAATTCAATTCTAGTTCAATTCTGTAATCCTTCAAGTTTATCAAGTTCAATTCCTGTTATTTCTTCCTTCTTCAATATTTTACGGTGAAACAAATTGGCACGCCCAGTGGGACTCGAAGTGGAAACCATATCCGCTTAGAGGTTGTTTATGCGTCTAAGATCTGGACGTTTGGTGAGTGATTTAACGCAGAAATTCGAAGAAATGTCTCTGCAAGAGAAGACACCTGTTAGAACGTCGTCTGAGGATGCAATTGAGACGACGAGTACTGCCCAGCCACAACAGGGGATAATGCAGACCCCCACATTGACGGAACAAATGCGGCTCTCGATGACCGAATCGATGGCCGAGTTCATGCCTCTACTCACGAGGCATCTTATGGACGTTTTGCGGCCTGCTATGGCCGATCAGATTGACCGAGGTTTCAATGCTCTGCGGACTCAACATGAAGCAACTGTTTCTGCAACCACCCTTGTAAACGGCGTTAACACGCTGATGTGTTCAGGGCTGTCAGGCGGCCAAATACGGGCTTGGGGAGCAGCACCCAGTCAGCCACCACTACCTGATGTAGGAGGCTTGCCTAGTCCGTTTGTGAGTCCATACCAGACAGCCTACGCCTATACCCCAGCGGCTCCTATGGTGCCGAACGTTGGGCATACAGTGCCTCCAACACCGATTTATGCGGCACCAGGGTGTTTGATGGCCACCAGTGTATCGCCAGGCTGTACAGCAGCCTCTGGGGCCATTGGTATGCCACCACGACAAGCGGCACCTAATGTGCCGAATGTTCCTGTTGTACCCTACATGACGACACAGCCTTGGGGGCAGGCACCCCAGCCTTGGGGGCAGACACCACCGCAAGGGGGGCAGACGCCATCGCAAGGGGGGCAGACGCCACAACCAGCCGTCGTGGCTCCTCTTACACCCCCAGTGGCGATGCCACCTGCGCAGGCGCCAGTAGTGTCACCCGAGTTGCTCGCAGACATGATGCAGCAACATTTCGGGATTCAACTGAGGCCGATGGAGCGGCCAACATATCGTAAGCCGTACCCTGATTGGGTTGATAGCATGCAACCATACCCACGAGGCTTCAAGATGCTTGAATTCTCCACGTTCTCAGGGGATGAAGGTAAGTCTACCGTGGAGCATGTGGGCAGGTTCACTGCACAGTGTGGGGAGGCAGCATCGAACGACTGGTTGAAGTTGAGGCTCTTTAGCTCATCCCTCACCGGTCCGGCTTTCGCATGGTATGCATCTTTGCGGCCTAATTCTGTCCAGAATTGGGCTGATTTGGAGCGAGCCTTCCATGAAAGATTCTATACACCCCTTTCCCAGGTTAGTCTCGCCGATTTAACTAATGCAAGGCAATATGCCGATGAGACGGCAAGTGCCATCATTAATAGGCTACAGCGGCTTAAGGGCCGGTGTACTATGGCAATCCCCGAGAGGGAAATAGCCAACATATCCAATATGTTGCCTAAACTAAAGGAACATTTAATTGTGCATGATGCAAGTAATCTTGCCCAACTGGCCGAAAGAGCGGCCCGCTTGGAAAAATTCCTGGAGGAACAGGAAGAGAAGCGTCGGCCTACATACAAGACTCATTTTAAGGAAGTGAGACCCAGTAGAGATGAAGATGGACCAAAGATGGTGGCAAATTCCCAGGATAGTGGTCCTAGAAGGCCATTGACGGCGGCCTTGGAGGCCGGGTAAAATAATAATAATAAATTAAAAATTAAAAAATAAAATAATATTGTTAATTTTTTTTTAAAAAAAAATTAAAATACACAAATTATAGCCATGGAAACAATAGGGCAACAAAACCAAAATGACGAGGGTCTCTTAATGGTGGCTGAAGACGTCTTTAATGGCGGCCAAAGCAAGCAAAGTGGCGGCCCGGGCAAAGGCGTAGATGGCGGCCTGACAGAGCAAAGTGGCGGCCGAGACTTTCAACACGGCGGCTTAGGTGAGAAAGTTTCTTGGTGGCGCTGAAGACAAGCAGAGTGGTGGCCCGGGCATTGCAGATGGCGGCTGAAGCTAGTTGAATGGCGGCCTAAGCGATGTTGGTGGCGGTCGAGTAGGCTTCGATGGCGGCTGCTTCTTTACTCATTGTTGGCGGCCGAAGGGTTCTCGGTGGCGGCCGAGAGGCTATGGATGGCGGCCAAGAGGCTACGAATGGCGGTCGGGCAGTCCCTTGTGGCGGCTGGAAGGTTCCTGGCGGCGTTCGCTTCGATGGCGGCTGCTTCTTTACACGTTGTTGGCGGCCGAAGGGTCCTCGGTGGCGGTCGAGAGGCTATGGATGGCGGCCAAGAGGCTACGAATGGCGGCCGGGCAGTCCCTTGCGGCGGCTGGAAGGTTCCTGGCGGCGGTCGAGTAGGCTTCGATGGCGGCTGCTTCTTTACTCGTTGTTGGCGGCCGAAGGGTCCTCGGTGGCGGCCGAGAGGCTATGGATGGCGGCCAAGAGGCTACGAATGGCGGCCGGGCAGTCCCTTGTGGCGGCTGGAAGGTTCCTGGCGGCGTTCGAGTAGGCTTCGATGGCGGCTGCTTCTTTACACGTTGTTGGCGGACGAAGGGTCCTCGGTGGCGGTCGAGAGGCTATGGATGGCGGCCAAGAGGCTACGAATGGCGGCCGGGCAGTCCCTTGTGGCGGCTGGAAGGTTCCTGGCGGCGGTCGAGTAGGCGTCGATGGCAGCTGCTTCTTTACACGTTGTTGGCGGCCGAAGGGTCCTCGGTGGCGGTCGAGAGGCTATGGATGGCGGCCAAGAGGCTACGAATGGTGGCCGGGACCCTGAAGATGGCGGCCAGGAGGGTGAGAATGGCGGCCGAGGCCTCTCAAGTGGCGGCTGGGACTTCTGGTGGCGGCCAAGTGTTGCAAGATGGCGGCTGGGAGATCTTCGAATGCGGCTGAAAGCAAGGCGGTTTAAGGACCAACCTCGGCGGCTGGTGGCGCAAAGGTGGCGGCCAGAGCCTCCCCGATAGCGGCAGAGAGCATGTAGGTGGCGGCTGAGATGATGCCACGACATCCTGGCTCCACGGACGAGCGCACGACGTCCAGAAACAATATGCGGTGGTTAAGCAGTCCCCGGTGGCAGTTGGAAGCTCTCGAACGGCGTCTAATAGCTCTCCGGTGGCAGCTGGACGTTCATGAACGATAGTTGGCGACACCCCGCGATGTCTGACGATGCAAATTGATGGTGAAAAAAAAAATGAAAATGATCAAGTTGTTGTCCTCTAGCGAACTTGATGCCTTCTTAGATCTAAATGGGTCAAACCTATATCGAACGCGCAAATTCGTCTTAGAAAGCCTAATCAGACAAATTGCGCGAGGGGGGCATCTGTTGACCAACATTTATTTGAACCCATTCAGTTAAGTCCAATTCGTACCGGCCCAACTTTCTAAGTGGATGCGCAGTCTATATTTGAGCCGAGAAGTTGTCGAGCGGGAAAAGGCACATCACGAGTGGCGGTTCCCAGAAAT
The DNA here is from genome assembly GCA_030278955.1 of Hygrophila difformis. Taxonomy (NCBI): domain Eukaryota; kingdom Viridiplantae; phylum Streptophyta; class Magnoliopsida; order Lamiales; family Acanthaceae; genus Hygrophila; species Hygrophila difformis. Next base: position 1,082,825 of record JAOANR010000011.1, read on the forward strand.
AATCAACGGCAGTTGAAGTCACGACCTAGTGGGGAGTTACGCAGCCTGACTTGAAAGGTTGGCATGAAGGGTTGAAGACCTTCTATAAATACCGAAGGCAATGCGACATCGCGGACACCTCCAAAACCTTCTCAAAGAAGACGCATTACATTTTTTCTTTAGTTTTCTGCTTTATTTTCCTGCTTTCTGTACTTTTCATTCATTTATAGCTTTCTGTCTTAAATTCTTTACCGCTTTTGTTAATTTCAGCATTGTAATTCAATTCTAGTTCAATTCTGTAATCCTTCAAGTTTATCAAGTTCAATTCCTGTTATTTCTTCCTTCTTCAATATTTTACGGTGAAACAGGATGCAATAGATCAGTAAGCGATCGTAAGTAATCCAAATGAAATTGATTGCACACGTTATATTACATGCAAGCGTTATGTTGTCAATGGGATGCTGGAGATCGCTATAATATTTAAGAATCATTCACAATTAATGGACACCTCAAATACTGAAAAGTTTGAGGCACACTCCATATGATATCTATACATTATTGGGAGTTAGGACTATGCCTCAATTTTACAGCTGAACATCTGATTCTATTCCTCTGCATAGACTTGTCACTAGATCCGGTCATCGGAGCTATTGCAGCGGGCAATGCTGTAGTTCTAAAGCCATCTGAAGTTGCTCCGGCCACATCCTCTCTTCTGTCTAAATATCTTGGAGCTTACATGGACACATCAACTGTGAAAGTCATTGAAGGGGGTTTACCAGAAGCAACAGCGCTGCTTGAACAGAAATGGGATAAAATATTTTACACAGGTCAGAAATGAACGTTGTTTAATTGCTACGTAAGTTCCAAAACAGTTATACTAGAAACAGAGTTTTGATCTTGATCTGAACCACACAGGTAATAGTCAGGTGGGACGCATTATCATGGCTGCAGCTGCGAAGCATCTTACACCCGTGTTGCTGGAGCTTGGTGGAAAATCTCCAGCAGTGGTCGATTCAAATACGAACTTAGAAGTAAATCTCTTCGCAAGAATTCATTGATTTTCATTTTTTTTGCTACCTATGAATCACTATTGGCATCACATCAGCTTGTTCCATGTTTGCCAGGTTACAGCAAGACGAATTATCTCAGGAAAATGGGGATCCAATAATGGACAAACCTGCGTTTCGCCTGATTATGTATTAACTACAAAAGAACATGCTTTGAAATTAGTAAGCATCCTTTCCAATACAATGCTTGTGCTATGTATCCATATTTTAGCAAATATTTATGTTTTGCACGCATTCAGGTCAATGCTCTATCATCTGAGCTAGAGAATTTCTTCGGAAAGGATCCTCTGCAATCCAATGACTTATCAAGCATTATAAATTCGCGCCATTTTGATCGCTTAATTAAGTTGTTGGACGATGAGAAGATTGCTGGCAAGGTAGCTCTTGGAGGTCAACATGATAGAGCCAATTTGTGAGTTTCAAATACTTTGATTCATTATCTATTACCAAGTATCCATATTCGAAAATGGACATCCCCCAGTAAAGTTTTTTTTTCATTTCCATGCTTACAGAAGGATTGCTCCCACCATTATATTAGATGCGCCATTAGATTCTCTGATCATGAACGAAGAAGTTTTCGGCCCTCTACTTCCAATTGTCACGGTAATACTTCATGTGCATTACTAACATATTATTATTCAGTAGTCAGTACTTATCTCATACGACACATTTGTTTCATTAACATGAAGGTCGACAAATTAGAGGACTGTTTTAGAGTGATTAATTCAAAGGAAAAGCCTCTTGCTGCATATCTGTTTACTCACGATGACAAACTCAAGGAGGAGTTTGTAAGAAGGGTCTCAGCAGGAGGAATGGTCATCAACGATATGGGTCTTCATGTAAGTCCTCTTTGTCCTGTTATACTTGAGAAAGAAATCATCTTTTTAATTTGATTGAAGTGGCCACAGTAATAATAATAATAATCATATTACAAACTATTGGTTGCAGCTTGTGGAGCTTGGTTTGCCATTTGGAGGCGTGGGAGAAAGTGGGATGGGAATGTACCATGGGAAGTTCTCCTTCGACGCTTTCAGCCACAAAAAGGCAGTGTTACAGCGTGGGTTGAGCGGTGATTTCCCCGCAAGATATCCACCGTACGACACTAAGAAGCTCAAACTTCTTAAAGCATTGTTGAGTGGCAATATATTCCGTATATTACGTGCTTTGTTTGGTTTGTGAAATTTTCAGTCATTCATGTTTAATACTTCATATATTTGTGGCTTAACTATAGTTGAATGAATCAACTCGGTGTTATTAAATATTTGGATGTTTGGGGAATGGAGACTTGGTCTAGTTGTTGTGTTTCCTGCCTCCGATTTACACCTGACCCTCTATTCATCCCTTTTACCACATTTGTAATTTGTATGGTTTCGACTCATATACACTTTTGCCGAGATATGAGTGTCAATATTTTTTTAAAAAAAAGAAAAGAAAAAAAATTGATGATTATATTATGAGATACTATAATTTGTTTAATAATAAGTAAAAGGCTTGTTAATTTTATTACTTCACAGTTGTATCAAGACTATAGTACATCTTATGACATTTAAATTTAATACTTCATCCGTTCTTTTATAAGTAACACATTGGAGGTTTTGTCACTGTTCATTGAGTAACTTTGATTCGAGTTTTTAATACAATTATATAAGATAAAATATAGTTAAGTGTGCTCCTGTTAGATTCGTCTAATTGCATAGATTTAGAATAGATTTTCATAATTTTTACTTGTATGCAATTTGAGTTATTGAGGATTGAAAACGTGTATTGGACTATGTGAAATGTGAGTATGTGGCATTTACAAAAGAACCGAGGAAGTAGTAAATTTATTTATCCTTTATAATCCTATTATATTTCACATACAATTAATATAATTTAAAATTTTATTTTATTTTATTTTAAGTAATTACCATGAATATTACTATATAAAATACATTCATTTTGAAGTGTAAGTATAAATATAAATTCAAACGAGTCTATCCATACCAATTTTCAAGCACCTTTTAGGGCCCGTTTGGATTGGCTTTTGAAAAAAGCAGAAGCCAAAAGCAGAAGTAGAAGTGAAAGCCAAAAGCAGAAGCATGTAATTTTTGTGTTTGGATGGAATGTTTGAAAAGCAGCTTTTTTTCAAAAGTGTGTTTGGATGTGTAAAAGTGAAAAGCGCTTTTTAAATGTATAAATTACCAAAAAGGACATGCTACTTAATATGATAATAAGATATATTTATAGTGTAATTTATATTAAGTAATGAGGGTATTTAAGTCTTTGCACAATTTACGAAGTGCTTTTGGCTTCTGCTTTTCGGAGAAGCACCCCCTGGGCTGCTTCTCCCAGAAGCACTTTGCAGCTTTTCGAGGTGCTTCTGCTTTTTTAAAAAAGCCAAACCAAACGTTTCTTTTTCCCCAAAAGTGCTTTTGGCAGAAGCAAAAGCCAAAAGCACCTGTGTAGAAGCCAATCCAAACACCCTCTAAGCCTAAGGAGAGAAAAAGCGTTCTATTTCACTCCTTCGGACAAGATAAATGACTGTGCACCGGAATACAAAGTCAAAAATCATAAATTAAATTATTTAAAATATCTTACAGACATTACATTTTTCCATTAATATTTGCCGTGTCTTACCCATTTTTGTTAATGATAGTTTTTGAGGAGCTATCCATTTTTGTTAATGATGATTCAAAATCACAGTTAACACTATTAACTACTCGTAAATCTCACACCCTAAATAGTAAAAACACAACAAACTCATTGCCCACTTTGTTAATCATTGAAAATCACATACAATTAATACTCCACGAGACCACTACTAACTACTACTACTACTCGTAATAATACTGTAATTAGCAAAAACTTAACAAACTAATTTCTAATTACGCGTCATCGGCGTAAAAGTCAATTCCAAAATCCAAGCCAAGGAGTGGCGTCACAGTCGTCACCCACACGGGCCGCGGTAGAATTTTCCAACGCATTTCGTCGAACACCTTGGGGGGAAATTACTCAGAAACAGTGTGCTTAACTACTTTCGATCTGGTTTTCGCCGTTCCTAGTTCTTTTCAGACGAAGTCGAAAGGCTAACACCCCTTTTGGTCCCTTTTCGCTTTTCTATAAAAGCCAGGGCCCCCTTTTGGTGATGGAGACTACTTCATCGGTGGTCATCTCCGTCCCTTTTATGATGCATCCGAAGATGGCCATCAAACAATTGACTCTGCTCCTTTTGTCCTGGGTTGCTTCTGCTGCGTATCAGCCCAATTCCGCCGGGAAGGGCTTTGGGTCCTCCGTGATTTTGCCCCTCTCCGGGAATGTTTATCCCAAAGGGTGCGTGCTTTGAATTTTTTTTCTTTTATTATTTTCTTTGAATTCTTGAATTCTTGTTTTATGTTTATTTTATATTTTATCCCCTTGTTTGTTGATTTGCATTGATCTTGGCTGCTTGTTGAAGTTCAGCTGTGTTTTCTTGAATTTTATTGTCTATTGTTGTTGGGGAATTGGTGATTGATGATCTTGTATTGTTGGCAGGTTTTGTTGATTTTTGGTCTTTGGTTAACCATCCATTGTAGAATTTGGCATCAGAAACCCTGATGTTTTGGCAATTTAGGACTCTCCTTTTTTGGCCATACACGTGAATTTGGTTTCCTCTTTATTTGTTTAACTTCTGAATTTTGTTTTTCGTGTTTTCTTGTTTGTTGGGTTAGAAAATGTAAAATATGAGAAACTAGTTTCCTCTTTAGTTGTTGAACTTTTGAATTTTCTTTTTCCTGGTTTCATGGCTGTTGGGTTAAAAATATTAAAGTTCTAACAGTTGATTCTATATACTGATTTTTGAAGAAATTTTATTGATAGTATCGAAGAGCATTATGAAGTGCTTCTTCAAACCCATTTGTTATCTTGAATTCTAGTACTTGTCACCATTGTTTAGCAAATGCAGCTGTTTTGAATATGTTCTGTGTAGTTTCCATCATTCTATTGTATCTATGCTCTAAAGTCGAATGTCTCAATCCACCCTTTGTGTAGGTACTATTATGCGACCATTTACATTGGCCAACCTCCCAAACCCTACTTTCTTGATGTAGACACTGGGAGTGAGCTTACTTGGCTTCAATGTGATGCACCTTGTCAAAAGTGCACGCCGGTATGCCCCTTTCTTTCTCTATCATATTCCAGCAGTCTGATGCTGAGGGGTAAGCTGATCTTGTCATTGTGATGTTATTCAGGCGCCTCACAGTCTTTATAAACCCCCCAAAGACCTTATCAAGTGTATTGACCCTATATGTGCCTCCCTTCATGAGGGGACTGGCCACCAATGTCCAAAGCCAAATGATCAATGTGATTATGAGGTTGGTTATGCTGACCATGGTTCGTCTTTGGGTGTGCTGGTCAGGGACTTGGTTCCTTTTAAATTTACGAATGGCAGTATCTTCGCTCCACGACTGGCATTCGGGTAAGGGGCTCTCACCGATCACTTTGATTTATGATCTTCATGATTTGAGAACTTTTACACTGTATTAGTTTGGCATTGCCTGTTGAGTAACCATATCAACTTCTCCATATGTTTCAGATGCGGATACAACCAAGAACCTGCAGGTTCAGGTCATCTTCCGTTCACCGATGGAGTCCTTGGCCTTGGCAGTGGGAAATCAAGCATTTTAGCTCAGATGCGCAGCTTGGGCCTGACTCGAAATGTCCTGGGCCACTGTTTAAGTGGACAAGGCGGCGGGTTCCTCTTCTTTGGTGACGATATAATCCCAAAATCAGGGATAACTTGGATATCCCTTTCCGGCACATCGTAAGTGGAAATTCAATCATCTTACTTACAGGTTTCAATACATCAAATGCTTACTGTGTGCTACTTCTTGTTCAGAAATCACTACAATTTGGGAAATGCGGATCTCCAAGTCAGTAGTCAAGCTGCAATTGTCAAGGGCATGCCGATTATTTTTGACAGTGGAAGTACTTACACCTACTTTGGCTCCAAAGCATACAATGCCCTAGTTTCTACGGTGAGTTCTGAAGTGATGATTACCTACAGGATCCTTTTATCTCTGTTTTATAAGAGCCAACTAGAACTCGCAAATTTTCAGGTAAAAGGAATGGTGAATAAGCAACTAAAGGATGCAGTCGAGGATAAGAGCCTCCCTATTTGTTGGAAAGGTCCAAAACCTTTCAAATCCATTCGAGATGCTGCTGGCTACTTCAAGCCTCTCGTATTGACCTTTACAAGTGCCAAAAATGCCCAATTTCCTCTGCGCCCGGAATCATATCTCATTGTCTCGGTAACACTTTCCACCATCTTGTTTTATAACAAAAGGCCCAATTGTATTCTCGAAAACACATTCAACTTATTATCCGGTATTCATGTTTCAGGAACATGGCAATGTCTGCTTAGGCATCCTGAATGGCGACGAGGTTGGATTACACAACATGAACTTGATCGGAGGTAGGAATTGTCGATAATGTCTACTCCCCCTGATTCATGTGCCGTGATAAGAAATTTAAATTGTTTCAAATGAATTGTCATTTACTCATTTCAAGGTTGCACTATTATCCTTTATCTATATCTATTTCCAATTTTCATCCTGACATTTATTTTGAGTTTGAGTGAGTATATGTTGTAACTAGCAATCCAACTGAGTGACATATATATTACATATAAACGTGCAGACGTTTCTCTCCAAGATAAACTGGTGGTCTACGACAACGAGAAGCAGCAAGTTGGATGGGCGCTGGCGAGCTGCAACAGGCTTCCAAAGTCCTGACAAAAACTACACATATAGTAGTAGTATCATATTTGTTTGCTTTCAGCATTGCTAGGCTGGGGGCATTCTCACCAGAATTTTTTCTTTATTAACAGCATTGATCGGGATAGTGGAAACGGTATGTATCTCCCATTTGCTGCCAGCGAAGGGATATTGGATCAGCTTTGCCCCGACAGTTTAGATTTCTGAAGGAAAAAGCGAAGCAAGGAATAAAAGTCGAAAATCTGATTTCTTCCTAGCTGATATGTATATGAGTAGATATGTGCTGTTCCATTAGGTATATACTATACTAAACTATACATATAGAAATCTTGGTCTGTTGATAACTCTGAACTTCTGCGTGCAAAGCGATCAATATACAGAGTTATATGGTATGATCACTGCCTGGCATATTGCATATACTGATATTTGTTGAGAAAGATTTAGAATGGTGTTGCTGATCTGTGTCTGATCTTGCACGGACATGGCAATGGCATGAAGTTCATTTTAAGGTACTAACAAGGAACTTAATTGAAGGACTGGGAAGGATTTATATGAATTCTTTAAAAAAAGAAAATCAATGGAAGATAGGTTATGATTAAATGCGATGGTACAAGTTATGAAGTGTTAAAAAAATGTACTCCCTCTACAGTCTATCCTACTTTAGTAAGTGGTCTGTTTTGACTTTTTCGCACCGATTCTTTATTTAATTTTGACTCAATGTTATTGCAAATATGTATTTAAAAATAATAGTCGAGTTTGGTCTTGTTAGAATTGATTGAAAATGTGCATTGAATTTTGTGCAGAAATAAAACAATATAGAAAATATTAATTTAAAAATGAAATGAATGGAATTTATCCTAAATCAATAGGGCAAACTAACATGTCTCTATTCCCCCTATCCCTCTCTCAGTCAGCCAAAATAATAATAATAATAATAATAATAATAATAATAATAATAATAATAATAATAATAAATAATAATAATAATAATAATAAAAATAAATAAAACCTTGTTGCCTCTATTAAAATCGGTTTTTTCTAATATTTTCTTCTTTTACTCATATAGTCATACAATTCCGTTAGGGTGCGACTAAGCATTTTGACTTGATGTACTGCGGTACATCGCAGCCATTGATTTAATTTATAAATTGATGGTTGAGATTAACTTAAAGGTTAAAATAGTAAATTTGCTACATTTAGTTTGTGAACGCTAATCCTTCCATTCTTCTTCCGTTCTTCTTCTCTTCTTCTTTGCATTTCAAGGATTGATCTCATACTACCCTCCAATTTGCTTAATTATGTTGCTATACATAGATATACGTCGCTGAAATATTTTTAAATAAAGTCATTGAATTGTTCATGAAAACGTACCCGAAATATTCTAGTTGAGTCGCTGAATTGTTCTTCATAGCATCGCTGAATTGTTCTTCATGGCATCGCTGAATTCTTCTTGACAGCCTCGCTGAATTCTTCTTGACAGCCTCGCTGAATTCTTCTTTGTAGCGTCGCTGAATTCTTCTGTGTAATGTGGCTGAATGCTGAACTCTTCTAGGATAGTGTCGCTTAAATATTTTTTATAGCATCACTAAATTGTTTTTTTGTAGCATGATTGAAATTATCTATTAATATATTTGTTACCATTCGTTGATGATTATTTGAAAATATTAGATTAGATATGATATTATTTACCAAATATTAGATATGATAACATACTAAATATAGGTTTACCAAATATTAGATATGATATTATTTACCAAATATTAGATATGATAACAGAAATGTTTTTGGTAGCATCGCTGAATCATTCTTGGTAGCGTCGCTGAATTCTGCTTGGTACCATCGCTGAATTACTCTACTTGATCTCGCTGAAATATATTTGATAGCATCCCTTCATTATTTTTGATAGCATCACAGAATTGTTTTTGGTAGCATCGCTGAATTATTCTAGGTTGCGTCGCTGAATTATTCTTGGTATCATCGCTGAATTATGCTAGATTCGGTCGCTGAAATATATTTGATAGCATCCCTTCATTATTTTTGGTAGCATCACATAAAGTATCGCTGAATCATTCTAGGTTGCGTCGCTGAATTATTCTTGGTACCATCGCTGAATTATGCTAGATACTGTCGCTGAATTCCTCTACTTGTGGTCCCTGAAATATATTTTATAGCATCACTTAATTGTTTTTGGTAAGATCGCTGAAATGATCTATTAATAAATTTGATACGTATCTTTGATTATAAAATGATATTATTTGAAATATTAGATATGGATTACCAAATATTTAATATGATTTACCAAATAATAAATATGATAACATACTAAATATAGAGTTACCAAATATTAGATATGATAACATGCCTAAATACTTGTCATATCGCTGCAATGCATTGTTTTTAAAATGAACTATTATTGTGTTATGACAATTATACCCTTTTTCATTTACAACCCTTGGATTTTAAATGGACGCTTCAGATCGCTGCCTTGATGTGCTGTGGGATTTGTTGATTGCACCCTAACTGGACCCATAGTCATATCCAGGGGCGGACACACCCATAGGCCTGTTGGATCCTGGCCACACCTCAAATTAAAAGGAAATATATATATATATATATATATATATATATATATTAGTATTAATTTTAATTTTAAATTATTGAATTAGAACACTTCTATTCTATTGTTCTAATCAAAAATCAGTATTTTATTATTTTAATTTGATATATGAATTGTGATTCTATTAAGGTATTTTTGAATTAACTTGAATATTTTTTTCCGAGACTTTCGATTTATTGAAGTAAGAAATGAATAACCGATTCACTTAAACAACTTCAAAATACTACTTTGTTATCTTGATCATATATAGCCCAATTCTCCAAGTTTGATAGAGACGATTACTTCGTCTTTATGAACTCTATCTAACTTATTTTTCATTAATTGATAGAGGTTGTGATGTGCAGTTTTATTATGCGATTTTACTAATTATTTACAAATTAATTGAATTAGCATTGATTACCAGTTGCCACAACTGTAGTTGAAATTGTATTATCGATAATGAATTTTATGAAAATAAATTTGAGGAATAAATTGGGAGAGGATCTGATGAAAGATATTATATTGACATATTTTCACCTCTATAAATAACAAATCTATATTACAGCGACAATATCAATTAAATAGATTTTTATACAACAAAATGATAAGAAATAATTTATATATTGGGAGTATTATTCTTCTTGTGTATTTTATACTCTTTTATGAAAAAAAAATTATATATAATTATTTTGCATACTTAATATTTAAAAAAAAGAGAGAGATTTCGGCCCTACCAGCCGAAAATTCATGGGTCCGCCACTGGTCGTGTCATTATGGTCTATTCATATACAAAGTTCAACTATTTAAAATTGTTAAGATATTACTTCATCTGTTTCATTAATTTTGTTCCAAAACTTTTGGAAACACAGTTCAATGTGTTTATTTAATCGTTAATATCTTAAAATGTACAGAAATAAAAATTATATAAAATATACTTCCTCTGTTTTTTTTTTGTTTGCTACGGACCCACCCACCACGCAGTCCATTACACATTCTAAATCATGTCCATTACATATTTTAAATCATTAATAATTTACATTCGGTATAAGTAAAAAAATTAAAAGTTTAATTAAAAACTATAAGACGAGACGAATCTAATAAGATCTCACTTGACTATATTTTAACTTGTATAACTATGATAAAACTTCAAGTGAAAGTGATTGTGTGAATAGTGTCATATTCCCCAATGTAGCTATCTTTAAAAAACAGAGAAAATATATTCTAAAACTACTCGAAAACATGAATTTAACGAGATCACACTTGACTATAATTTTATGTTATTGTAACAACAATTTAAGTTAAATATTCATCATGAATCATGTAAAAAGTTTAAATAGGACGTTATTAGTGGACAGATTGGAGTATATTAGTACTCCAAAGAGAAGATAAAGAAGAAGAAAAAGAAAGGTCTGAAGGCATAGATATTACACCGATAGGAGGCAAAATTGGCGCCAAATATTCCTGCGTCAGCTCTGGGTCTCTACGGTTCTCTAATCTCCATTTCATCCGATTCTTAAATTAGACTATTATTCATACGATTTCTAACTAAGTAAAATAAACGGAACGCTTTTACCACACTGTACAAAACCGGAGCAAAACTCACCGCAGTGAAGTTCACTCACAATATAGCGAATTGAATAATAGGCACGCACTGGACCGTGTCCAGTGGCCACCGCAATATTTGTAGACGCCTGAAGAAGACAGCGAGCAGTTCAGGCCGACGACTGGTTGTTTGTTGACGAGGAATGGCGGAGGAGATCACTGTGATGGATATCGATGAGGAGAACGATTACGGCGGCCATTCCCTGAAACCAGACAACAAGGGCAAAAACGTTGTTGTTTCGGCTGCTCCGCCGGACGCCAAAGCTACCCCTTGGGTTGAGAAGTACCGCCCTCAATCTCTTGACGACGTCGCTGCTCACCGTGATGTTGTGGAAACCAGTAATTTTCTTCTCTCTTTACACCTGATTAAACTATTCGTTTTTGGTCGCATTTCTTCGAACATTGTGGTGAGCATAGTAGTCGTTAGTGCGGATAGAAGGATTTTCATAGTTTAACGTGTTGATTCTGTTGAATTTATGTGCGTGTTCTTAGAATTTGATTTTTATGTAGGGGTTCTATGATTCTTGTGCTATTTATTGCTAGGGTTAAGCAAATTTCATGCTTAATAATGCATTTTAGATCCTTTGTGCTTGTGTTTGTATAAAAGGCCATTGGGCCAAAGGTTATCACTATTGGTAGATCTTATAATCTACCCAAGTGCCTTTATTTGATTTCCATGTTGATTTGGAGTTTTTGTACCACAGTCGATAGATTAGCAAGTGGAAACAGGTTGCCCCATTTGCTACTATATGGTCCCCCTGGAACAGGGAAGACATCCACTGTTTTGGCCATGGCTCGGAAGCTTTATGGGAACCAGCTGCAAAACATGGTTCTGGAGTTGAATGCATCTGATGATCGTGGTATTGATGTGGTGAGGCAGCAGGTTCAGGACTTTGCAAGCACTCAGAGCATCAGTTTTGGGTATTTTCCGATTGACACATTTTTGCTATTTATGAATGTCTTCTGCATGTAACTTGTAAAGATGGATGGAAGCCTAGTACCCTGTTAGTTTTTTTTTAGATTGCTGGGTTACCGGGAGGCTGATGTCATGAAAAAGGTTACCATTATACCCGCATTTGCAATTAGTTGGGAACATGAACCTAGCTTTCACAAAAATGCTACTGAAGTGCTTTTGGATTAGAATTATGCTTTGTGTGTCCAGTTACAATTAATGCTTAGCCTGTACTTTGTGTTGACATGTGTATGTGCTACATGATGCATGTGCTGATTCTGAACATTAAGCTTGCTTGTTTAATTGAACATTTGGTTGAGAATTATGGAAACGAAATACCAGCTATTTAGTCTATGGTGAAGATTTTTATTTCATTTTAGTTTATTGTTTTTGGATATTCTTTCTCTTGCTGCAACGACAATGAATGTCTTGTTTTTCCTTTTATTTTATTTTATTTATTTTGCTGGAATCCCCCACAGCTAAAATATTGAGTGGGTTAACTTTCTTTAGATTCGGTCATATGTTTTTCTGTTTTGCAGTGCTAAAGCTGCTGTAAAATTAGTTCTATTGGATGAGGCAGATGCCATGACTAAAGAGGCACAATTTGCCCTCCGCAGAGGCATGCTTCTTCTATTTTATTATGGTTTTGCAATTTGTTTTTTGTGTCCAACTTAGCCTACATACTTACCTGTGTTCATTTTCTTACAGTGATTGAAAAATACACAAGAAGCACCCGATTTGCTTTGATCTGCAACAATGTCAACAAGATAATTCCAGCTTTACAGTCAAGATGTACACGATTCCGCTTTGCTCCTCTTGATGCTGTTCATGTCACCCAGAGGCTTAAACATGTAATTAGCAGTGAAGGGTAAGTCTTGTTTTGTTGTTCAATTTATTTTCTAAGATTTTGCCAGAAATCCAGAGTCACTGCAAGGGAACCATTACTTTAAAAAGCAATATCTGATTAATGTTACTGGTCTAAAATTCCACTATCCAGGCTTGATGTCCACGAAAATGGTTTGAAGGCTCTTGTGCGGCTTGCTAATGGTGACATGAGAAAAGCCTTGAATATTTTACAGGTTAATATGTTTCTCACCCTATCCTTTATCTGCTAAGTATTTTTATTTTGTGTTCTGATGAAGTCAAAATAGAAGTGCCTTAAGATGTATTAATGGCCTTAATTCTTATTCTTGTATACACTTTCCATGTAACAATTTGTTAACAAAATAACAAATTGCATAAATTGATGGTGGCGGGATCTCATTTTCTGCTTGGGGCTTATGCTTGGCATTTAGTTTTTTGGCAAACCTGTAACTGTCCTGTTTTCTTTCTTCTTGTTGGGCCTCTTGCTAAGAGATTTTTATTCTTTATGGTTGTTTGCAGTCAACACACATGGCTTCTCCTCAGATAACAGAAGAGGCTGTGTACTTGTGCACGGGAAACCCTATGCCGAAGGACATCGAGCAGATTTCCCACTGGCTCTTAAATGAGTCATTTCTCACTAGCTACAAAAGTATCAAATTTGAATTTTTAAAATTTATGCTGCTGTTGGGTTCTGCCATTCATCTATTTATTCTCACAGAATCAATAATGAGCAGGAATCTCTGAAATCAAGAACAGAAAAGGGCTGGCTCTGGTCGATATTCTGAGAGAAGTAACAATGTATGCACACATGTTTTCCATTGGCTCATCTGAAAAAAAATGATCAAAATTAAAAATGAAAAAATCCCAGACTTATTAACCCCTTGCTGTTTTCTTAACAGGTTTGTTTTTAGGATCAAGATGCCTCCTGAAGTTCGTGTTCACCTCATTAATGAAATGGCTGATATTGAGTATTTGCACCTTTTCTTTTTCCTTTTCTTGTTTCCAATTTCTTCCCAATTCACAATCTAGTCATCTCCATTTCTAATATTTTGCTTTAATTTTGTATTGCTATGTGTTCTTTCACAGATATCGCCTGAGTTTAGCATGCAATGACAAATTACAGCTGGGGGCACTAATCTCTGCTTTCACACAAACTAGAGCTTCACTAGTTGCTGCTGCTACAAAGTAAATGTACTTGAAGTGTCATGATAAACTCCAGTGTCACAATTTGCTGTAAGCTTGCAATGTTCTCGTGAAGGGTTATTCTCAGTTTTGTAACATATTGCTGGACGACTGTTCTTTGTTCAATTTCTTTTTTGTTCTCAAGGGATGCCCGTGGACATTAGAAATTTTTTGGATGTTCTTAACATGATATTTACAAGCTCACTAGCTCAGGCACCAACACTTAAGTATTGTAGCTCAATTTTTTTACTCGATCTTACCCCTAATTTACACTTGAATGAAAAGAGCACAAGCTTTCACTTCAGCCTACTTGCAATTTACATTTGAAAGAGAGTGCAGCCCTTGTTTTGTAGACTATTTTCCCCACAAGTTCCTGTACATGGCTGCATAAATAAACATAAGACCACTGGAAGACTTGGGGGAAGCCAATTTCTGACATATCCCAAGATGCATCACCAAACTACTTATTGACACTTGCAGTTTGGATGGCATAACAAGCAGTAAACTACAAAAATTGGACGCCCCCCCTCCGTCCAGCACCAATTCACATTGTAATAAGAGAGCATGCCCGATGTGCTTCATGGATTGCTTCTTGGTCTTTACACTGTTTTTGAGCCTTGACCTTAGGAGTGAGTTATTATTGCGCCATTTTTGTAAGCTCTCACTCGGATGTCCTGCTGGACCACTCTATCTCAAGTTCAAGCGTACGGGAAGCGCCTGATTTGGTGGTGTGTTGGCTGAGGTTGAAGACCCCGGTGTATGTACCTTCGGTGACAATTCTGCCTATTTGAATTGTGATTCTCCCAAGAGTGGTCTGAAGAAGTGACAATTTTGTACCGAAATGTGAGGCGGTATCGCAAGATGTTAGAAAGAGGATGGTGTTAGGAAAGACTGATATATATTAGATTAACAAAACAAGGAGAAGATGAACGTTCTTAACTAATTGTAAATGGAGGTGAATGACTGGATGGTGATTACCTTTCCAAAAGTGCTTCTGCTTCTGCACACAATGTACAGCTTTTGGCCCTTTGGTGGTACGTCAAATGCCCATGTGAAGGATTCTTTCCATTCTGGGGAGGTGCTATGGCTCACAACCTTGCCAAAAAACATAAAACCATTTTAAGATAACACGCATCATTATAGCACCAGAAATGAAATGTTGGACCTTGTATAATCGGAATTCGACTCATTCAATACCTTCGTTCTCCTAGGAGGGCCATTTCCTATTGTCAGTCGGCAAAAAGGATTGGTTCCACCCATGAGCTGCCTCAAGTTACTTGCTCGTACAATGGTGACTGTTAAACAACCAGGCAAGCAATTCAGTAAGCCCTTTATTCTTTCTTGGAAATTCTGAGGGCATGTTTTCAACAGCATTTGTAGGGTAGGGACGGCTTCAGCTGCAATCATGGATTGGGACTTTGACACATCAACTGGCATCGATGTCCACGAATGTTTCAACACACACAAGGTATTCAACACTGAATCCTGTGCAGCTTCGCTCCCAGATTTCAGAGCTGCAACCAAATGGGGAATGGACAGTGTCGTTGCTTCAGAAACAAGGAGCTTGGGAAAATTGGTAAAAATAACTTGTATGGTTTTCAACACCTCTTCATTCACACTGGATGTCGCCAACAGTTCTCTCTCTAGAGCAGCTGCACAATGACACTGGACGATAAGAAACTCCTTTAAGGATATAAAAATGAATATTGCAAAAAGTAAAGGAAAGAAACATGTGGGTTTTTTCTTCATCTACAAACTGTAGTAAGAATTATTCACCCAGTAACAACAGCGAACAAACGACGTTTGATACATCCTTGATTTGTTTCTTATAAGATTTCATTCTGCTTCGAATGTGTAGGCTTATATTAGAATTCTCATCTTCTCCGAACATAAGTGAATGCCTGAATTATCTAATTGCACAAAATTTAGATAGTAAATAACAAACATAAGGTCATATCAACATAAAATTACCTGTCAATGATCTGATTAGTTCATTCGACACATATTCTTGAAGGGTGTGGCTTGAAAGTAAAAGTTTGGTCAGAAGTGCTGATTGTGCAACTACTTCTGAATTTGGCGACAGGAACAGTTCTTGAATCACCAATATCCCACCTGCTTCAGCAACGGCTCTCCTATTGATTCTGCTGCGCGTGACAAAGTTTTGCAATGCACAAACCGCAACCATTTGCATTTCCTCTGTAGGCTGATCCTCAAGGAGGTTTACAAGTGCTTGGCAGGCAAAAACAGAATCGGCAGCTCTGGCAAGGCCCTCATGCTGTGAGAGATCGCCAAGTGCAAGTGCTGCAAGAAACCTACCAGTTTGGGATTTTGTTTGTGGATCTAGCAAATAGTGAGCTAGAGGTGCAATTGCATATTTAGAAGCTTTCATTTCCCGTACTCGTCTGTTATTGAATAAAGCTTCCAAAAGTCTACCTGATGCCTCTTCACAACAGTGAGACCTCATTAAATCTAACAAAGCATCTATAGCCCCAGCTTCAGCCATCAGTTCAGCACTTGAAGCCTCAGCCTTTTCTTGAACAATGAGAGCATTAAGCGCAACTCTAATAGTGTCTTCCAAAGATGAGTGCAACATTTTAACAAGAGCAACAGCAGGAACATTTAAATAGTATTCATCATCAGATTGCAGAATATTTGAGAGAACTACAGCAGCAGATTCCCATAAAGCCTCTGGTGGTAAAGGGTCTTCTTGAATAATCACCTTGGACAGCTCAAAGATACCACCAGCATCAGAAACTGCTGTTGGCCAACTCAATGATATGTTCTCCAAGGCCTTTATGGCAGTTAACTGTAAACTCAATATGCCAATTCCGGCTAGCTGAACAAGCGGAACTACTGCACCCTTGGAGGTTATGTCTTGTTTATAATGTTCTAGCGAAAGCAGATGAGACAACAATTCTGTACCAAGCTGCTGGATAGCTTGTGATGAGGAATCCAGAAATGAGAGTAGAGGTTCAATAACTTCACTGGCAGAAAGTTTCAGAGCTGAAAGACTTTGAGGCTTCTCCAGAATGTTAACAAGTGCTTGCAGGGCACTGTGCTGCCCCCACAATCCAAAATCTGTCTTGAGCAGTATGGTAAACAAAGGTTCTACTATTTTTACAGCAGATGGGCTTTTTGAAATGGCACTGCTGTTTGTCAAGATACGGAAGAGTTCAGCAATCATGGCACACAAAGAATTGGGGGCTGTAGGGAGTATCTCAAGACAATTCTCGATAATTCCAGCATCAACCATATCCAACTTGCGTGGAGTTCTATCTTTCCCCAATTTAATAAGTGCACATATACTCGCTTCAAGAACCCGGATATTAGATCCACAAACCAGCCCAACAAGGATACTGACAAAATCATAAGCAGATGTAATTTCCAATTGTTCGTTATCTAATAGTCTCTCAAAAGCACAAACAGCAGATTCCACGGCAGTCCCATTACTAGACTGCATCAACAGTATCAAGGGCTCTATGCATTCAGAAGCAATTTGCATTTCTCTTACTTTTGGATTTTGAAAAAGACTACAGCACAACTCCGCAGCATTTCCCTTCAGCTGCACATCAGCAGAAGATGACAGGATTCTACAAAGATTGTGAAATAGATTACCTTCAACTTCAACAAGCATAGCTGCCTTTGCTTTATTATCTGAAGTGAGCTTAAGCAGTGCACTTAAAGCAGCCTCTTGTTCATGTTCAACAGTAGTATCGAGCATATCAACCAAAGGCTGAATTGCTTGTGTAGATGATTCAGAATCCCTGATATAATCAGTATCAAAGAGCTCAGCCAAGGCCCTTGCAGCACTTAACCTTGCACTTCTGGATCCCAAATGGAGGATAGCAATGAGTTGATTCATGCAACTGATTGCTGAATCATAATGATGGAGATCGTGATTGCTAAACAATATTCTTAGTAATTCGGATATGGTTGCCTCTGTCAAGTCTGAAGGGCTCAATGACAGATATTTATCCAGTGTATCCAGGGCTCCAGCTTCAGCCATGATTAGTTTATTAGTATCGTTTCCATCAGCAATCAGAGTCAAGAGCCGTACAGCAAGTGGGGGAGCTCCAGGTCGTTCAGGGTTGGGCCTTAACAAATCAACAAGAAAAGGAATTGCCTTCTGAGCAGTAGAACTGAGTTTGACATCATCAATTTGGAATGAACTCTCAAGAACCACAACTTCAGGATTCATTACCAAGGAAAACTCCTTAGATAAGGCTATCAAATCTGCCATATCTGATTCCAAATATCCAATCAGGGTTGATAACCCCGCTACTGCACCTGAGTTAACTATAGCAAGATGTATTTCCTTTTTTCCATGGGAAACAAGACTCGCCATTGCCTGAGCAGCAAAATATCTGACTATCATTTCATCAGCCTTCAGAAGGACAGAAAGTAAGGGCACAATATCCAGTGTTATAGGAGAGGAGGCAACATCTATATCCTGGAAGAGTAAAGCTGCAAGAGCTGTGCTGATCCAGACTCCTTCTGTGTCCTCAAATGCAGCCTGAAAAGAAGTGTCCACTTTTAAAAATTTTAATCATACAAATATACCATACACGAACTCAGAGAGAATCACAGGGACGTATTTTTTTGTACACAGCTTCTACAAGCCAATTCCAAAAATCCATTACTAACAATTCAAATAGAAGAGGATACAAATCTACAGTAGGCAGGAAGGTAGATGGAAATAAGAAATGTAAAAAGAAGTGAGGAGAAAACTGGAATTACAATATCCAACATAATGTAGTAGAAGCAAGCTAATAATCTACCTGATCATTGTTAACATGCCTTGCAAGCTTGTCAGATACGGCTTCCAGTACCCCAACTTCCATCATGGTGAATTTATTTTTTGGATGAATCGAAGAAATGATGCATAGCAACCATAAGGCAACAGTACATCCAAGGACAGTAGCAGGATCAGGTACAACAAAACCATCCCCATCCTGCAAAGCTTTTCCATCTCTAAAATTTCTAGGGATTCTAAATTTGATTTCAAGAGTAGAAGTTTGCTCAATCATATTAACTAATGTTCGGATAAGAGGTTTTGTGTATCCAGAATCCTCAAGTGCATCCATTGATTGAATTTGACTTTCCTTGGCAGCACAAACTAATAGCGCTGTTCCTCCAATTCTCACTTCCTGACTGCTAGATCTAATTATTCTACTAGCCACTACACCAATTGACCTAGGATTGGAAACCAACAAGCCACCTAGCACCACTGGTTGATCACCAGTAAGTCTAGACAGAATCTCTATTACTTTATCCTGCACTGAAATGGGTCCCCTACATAGGCAGTGTACAAGTGTTTGTAAGCTTGAAAAAACATCAGTCAGGGCATACCATGGTGAATACGTGGATTTCCTGTCCTGCTTTGCCTTGGATAATAGTGCCACGACCTCTAAAGCATCAGCAGCGTCATTGTTGTTCATATCCATTTTCTTTAAGGATTCAACAACTGTACGAACAACAGATTGACGCTGGGTGTTCCCAGTAAGGACATCACCTACTGGAAAATGCTTCAATAATTGGTAAAGTGCTCGTGAAGCACTCTTCTTACCCTCCAATGATCCTTCTCCTAAAATTCTTGTTATAGCAGAAACAACATCCTCAGCAAGTGCTTCTGAAGCTAATTGAGGATTAAAGAGTAAATTAGCCAATGCAGCCATTGCAGTTTCTGCAGATTCAATGGATGATGTGCTTGCTAACTTGATCAAAGGCTGGACATCTCTTTCAGCAATATAAGGAGATAAAGCACCCAATGTGCGAGCTGAGTGAGTTGCAATGCCTTCGGTTTTGCTATTTAAAAGTTTCATACACGAATTGATAACTTCATCTGTTGCCAAACTATCACATATATCTTGCCGATTGCTAAATAAATCAGCCAAAACTGCAGCTGAATGCCCTTGGGCATCTTCATCTGATGAATCGAGAACCTGGACAAGTGACCTCAGGGCTGCATTTGCAGTAGTACCCTTCTGTACAAGTTCACTATGAGATGCCAAGGAAAGTGCATGGCCCAAAACTTTAATGACATAGGACTTGGATCCTTCTGAATCACCAACGAGCATAGCTAACAATTGGTTGAGGGTTGCTGAATCACCAGTCCTGATAAGCTTTACTAGTGCATTGGCAGAAGCTTCTTGCCCTTCTGGCCCACCATTTCTTAGAAGCCATAGAAGTGCTGGGATGGCTCCAGATCTTTCAACACAGTCACGGATTTCTTCACTATGACAGCCCAAGTTCAACAAAATATAAGCTGCACTCTGCTTTGCTTTCTGGGATCCTACTTCGATTAATTGGACAAGTGGAGGAATTCCACCAGCTGCAGTGATTGCCCATCTGCTGTCATCCACTTGTTCGGTCAGAATTGCAAGCATCTCAGCCGCATACTCTTGGTGTTGTTCACTGGATAGCCCCAGAAATGTGATCAGTATCTGAATTCCTTCTCTCTTTCCCAAGGCCTCCCAAACACTTAATTCTTCAGTGCATAAGTGTATTAGAGATAATATCAGGAATTCTAGTGAATCTCCAGTAGCCATTGTTACGAGCGCAACAAGAACCTTTTTAGCTTGGGATTGATTGATTGCATCTGACAGATAAGTGTTTCCATATAGGCTGGCCATGGCCTCAAGAAGGCGGTCCTGTACCAGCTTATTATCCCTAGGTTTTAAGAGCATAATCAAAATATTTTCAATCTTCATTGATGGAAATCTTTCTCCAGCACTCTGCTTATAGACCATTAAAGTATAAGCTAGTGCCCCAATTATATCTGCAACTGGAGCAGCTAACCTAGGTGACTGGGCAAGTTCTCCAAGATAGAGTATAAGTGCAGACATTCCACCATGTATATTTGCTAAAACTTGTGTAGAATGTTGCTGAAGAGCCTGTCCCCCTTCTCCTTGCATCCCTTCCTTGGATGGGGCAACTACGGTCCCAATGAGCACTGGTATGCCCTGGGAATCTACAATAGTTTGCCTAGCTGCAGCTGATTTTAAAGAAAGAGCTTCTAATGCTTCAGCTGCACTGGCTCTCACTAAGATATCTGACTGTTGTTCTAAGAGACCAAGCAAAGCTTCAATTGCTCCAGCATTAATTATCTTTGATGAGCTCTCTGCAAAAGTCAATACCAACTGTGCTAGGAGAGACGCAGCATTCGATTGAGTAGTAGAATTTCCACAGGTTAGAAGACCAACAATGACATCCACCCCACCGGCTTCAAGAGCTGTCCGCCAATATCCATCCCTATCGCCACAAAGATTTCTTAATGCCCCTGTAATAAATCCTTCAACCACTTTGTCCTGCCCTCTTCTCACATATAATTGCTCCCACAAGGCTGGCACCACACCTTCTGTAACAAATATTTTCATTCCTGTGTAATCATCTGAAAGTCCATTGGATGACAATTCACATATTGCCTCTGCAGCTGCCTTCCTTGATTCAATTGCATCAGACTTCAAAAGTGATAGTAATGGCGGGATGCACCCACCTAAAAGTACCTTTACCCTCAAATCCTTGTCTTTACATAGGACTCTTAGTATTTCGGCAACATTCACTTTTGCCAGTTGAGTACCATTTCTAAGAATGGATACAAATAATGGCATTGCTTGGCCATGGGAAACAATAAAGCCCCTTGCTTCCTTCCTTCCTTTAGCTATACCTAACAAAGCGGCTGTCGTGAGTTCTCTTTCTTGTGGTGTAGACGCCTTGGAATGAAGCTGCTCCACCAACTTAGCAACTCTTGTTAATGTCTTCTCCACATCATCTGTTGCAGCATTTCCATTTGATTCCCTGAAGATAGATAAGATTAGATTCCATCAGAGAAGATGACCAAAATGAATATGCTAGATACAAGGGGTCATGACTATAATCTAGTGCAATCACTGCAACGGAAAGACCTGCTTCTTGGTTACAATTCAATACAACCTACTTTTGGACAATACAGTCAACATCCTTATCATGCTGATTCTAGTCATTTTTTACTGTGAGGTTATTTAATACCTTCCTTACAGAATAATAAAATAAAATCAAGAAACTGAAAGTTTGCAAAGTGAAGATAAGAAACTGTTTCACGGCTAACAGTTTGTTCAGCTTAATTACCAGTCCATGAGCCTTGGCATATATTACATTTCTCTTGGAGAAACCAACACATCATTTGATAGAAGTTACTCAAATGAGCTATTGCGTGAACTTACCTTTTTCTCAGAGTTAGATTGGCAGCCTTTTGGAATAGCCTCGACATCTGCGAGATGGCCCCTTCTTTACAACAATACTCCTAATGTCCTGCATTTCACAGCTAAGTAAATATGTCTAGGCACATGCATGAAAATACTGCAAAATTACAAACAAAAGCGCTTCACACCACCTACATTACATTACATTCGTTTCCCATTCTAAGTATTAACCCTAAAATCATCAATCACACCCTACAATTTCAAAATTCGGATGTACACATTGCAATAATTTCCTCTGTACAATTACTCCAGACTCATTTCACACAAGCTACCAGCTACATCCTACGAAACACAGTCATACTAAGATCAATTTATGCTAATTTACCTTAGCCCCAAAGTTGGTAAACTGCAGGCAGATTTAACCCCCCTTGAGGTCTCCAGATTCAGCGTCTCTCACTCCCCAAAATTTCACTGCCCCAATTTCCTACAAAATATTTCATGCACACCTCATCATTATGCACAAAACTGCTGTACAGCAACAAACGCCAAAACTGCAATCAAGGAGACGCCAAAAGCACCCCTACACACAGAACAACAACTTCCGGTTTCAGTCCCAAATCACCATTGCCCAAGCGCAAAACATACGCACATGGACACCCGAACACATTTTCCTTATTGCAATAATGTAAAACTGGGGATTAATTATACGACCTATG
Source organism: Hygrophila difformis (assembly GCA_030278955.1). NCBI lineage: Eukaryota > Viridiplantae > Streptophyta > Magnoliopsida > Lamiales > Acanthaceae > Hygrophila > Hygrophila difformis. The sequence continues at coordinate 1,105,692 of JAOANR010000011.1, forward strand.
ATAACAGCATTATTCAAAACAACGACAGGGAGATCGGATCAGGTCAATAATATTATATTGTTATATAAATTTCAGCCACAATCGTCAAATAAACTGAAACAATTTGACCTAATTTCACCAGTCAAGGGCGCAGAACATAATTAAATACACAAATTGCAGGGAATTTACCTCGAGATGTTCACTGTGCCGACGAAAAATCATTAATGGCGGTAGAATTACGGAGATGATGGTGAGAGGGAACAGAGAGCGTTTACCCTTTTTTCAATTCTTTTCCTTTTCTTTTCATCTCTCTCTCTCTCATGTTCGTTTCAAAATTTTCCTGGTGCTTTCCAGGAACTCCTTGGAGCAATGCACCGGATCAATCTGAGCCGTTCGCACGAGATGAACGGCGCAGATCGATTCCCATTATTTATGTTATCATCATCATATAGCTAAAAGGAAAAAGGTAGTGAAAAAAGATTTCGTTTACATGATTAAATAGTAGTTATGATAATGATAATAATGTGATTTAGAAGTGTCAGATGTAGGGTTGTAAACTAATCAAATATTTTTGGTTCGATTCGCGATTCGATTCAAAATTATTCGAAATTTTGAGATTCGAATATTGATTAATATTCGATTCGATTCGATATTCGTTTTTATATTAAATTTTCTATAAATATATAAATTAATTATACTAAATAATTTAAATTTTTTATTTTAATGATTATATTTACTAATTAATATAAATATATTTATATATTATATTAAAATATTAAATTTAATCTATTAAACGGACTAAATATTTAAGTTCAATAATTAAAATTAATTTTATTATGTATAAAATTACCTTATAAAATAATTCGATTCGATTCGATAATATTCGATAAGATTTATATATTATATTAAAATATTAAATTTAATCTATTAAACGGACTAAATATTTAAGTTCAATAATTAAAATTAATTTTATTATGTATAAAATTATCTTATAAAATAATTCGATTCGATTCGATAATATTCGATAAGCTTATCAAATCTTCGATTCGATTTGATTACAACCCTGGTCAGATGTGAAGAGCTAATGGATTTATTTACTTTGGACACTGATAGTGTTGGAAAAATGGCCGTTAATTAATAATTATTGGCGGCATCAGAGGAAAATTACAAATGTGTGCAGTGTGTGATGTGTATGAAATGACCAGAATGCCCTCAGTATTGCGCATGTGAGCTGGTCGTTTTGTTGGTAATAAAAAGACAAATTTGTACTGCACTTGGACATGGGCATGCGACAAATTGGAGTGGCTGCTTTGTGGACTGTAGTGATTAATTTGTTATGTAAATACATAAAATAAATGAAGAGGTTACTAAAGGTGAATATGTTTTTAACGTAAATTGGAGTGGCTGCTTTGTGTACTCATTTCATCTCTTCCTCCGTCTTCTTTTCTTTTTGTTTCATTCTTTTATATTTTCGTCTGGTATTTGTATATCTCCGATTATTGAATTGGCTTATCAAAAAAAATATGTTTTTTTATTTTTGGGTATTTTCTAAAGATATTCGTACTAATACAAAATTAGATTGATATTTTACAAGATTATTTTCGTATACAGTCGATGTGGAACTTGGGTATTCCAACATATATTTCACACCATTGTTGCTTTATTTTGATCGCATAGTATCCAATAATGAATATAGTGGTTTTTCTATATCATATATCTATATTACAATTACGATAAACATAAAAAATAGGTCATTCACTTAAAAAGAATGGAAATTACATTATTTTTTTATTGAGCCATTGAAGGCCTGAGAAAGGGTGGTGGGAGCCCATGTCACACAATTACAAATGGATAGGAGGCCGGTGGGAATCGAACATCCAACATTCCGTTGTAAGTCAAGAAACTTAACTACTTGGGCTAAGTCAATTTATTTATAAAATGAGTCAAAATATCAAATGATTGGGGGTTAATCATTATAGCTTTTTTCAAGTACTTCCTCAATTTTTTATAACATCTTCATTTTTACACTGCACGTAATCCAACACACAGTTTTTAATCATTAATAACTCAAATTATATACAAGTAAAATTATAAAAATTTCATATTCTAAGGGCAACCACATCCCTACTCCAAGTAATAACTCACTTTTATCATTCTCCCACTACCAAATCAGCTTTTTCACTATTTCCAACACCTCTTTAATTAATTTCAATTAATTCTCGCATTCCTCTACCAATTAATAATTCATTTTATGGATCCCACAATCAAATAATTTAATACTAATATTTAAATTTTACACTAATTTAAATATCATATTATTTTAATTATATAAATTTTTTTCAATAAATAAAAATAATAAATATTTACATTTGTAAATATTTTTATTGTTTAATTTTACTATATTAAATAAAATCGTAACTAGAAAGTTCAACTAGTATATAAATGACTTAATTTATATTTTCTAAAATATTGCTCCTATTAGATAACTTTTTTGGGTATAAATATTTATAAATAATTATTTAAAAAAAACTGTAAAGAAAAAATATGTGAATAAATATAAGAAAAATATGTTTGGAAGTGGGACCCATAAATCATTACACTTTACCCCAAATGAACTCAATTCATATTCAATTCATACAATGAATTGCAAATATGGGACCAACACTGTATTAATTCCCACACTGCAGTTTAATTCAATTCAAAACTGACATTTGGGAAATTAATTCGAGCGGAGTGGATATTCTAAAACTACATGATTATGATTAGACGAATTTAATCGTATCTCACTTAACTATATTTTATCTTATATAATTATTCTAAAATATTGAATAAAAATTACTTGATAAATAGTATCAACTATGTAAAAAGTAGAGTTAAAAAAGAAAAGAGGGAGTGTAATCTAAAAATACCAATATGTTTGGGTTGGGGATTTGGGAATGGGTTGGAATTGCAATTCTCCCCTCACTCTCTATCATTCTTCTTTTTTCTCTCTTTATCTATCATTCTTCTTTTTTATCTCTTTATAATTTACTATGTGTTATAGCCAATAGTTTCACAAAAAAGGAAAAGAAACAAAAAAATGGATGTGGCCCATTAATACTTGTCTGCCATTTGCCAATTCTTATTCGGGGTGGACCTGGGGAAGGCCCATTTAAAGGTTCTTTCTCAAATGGGCTTTAAGCCTTTAACATAAAATGGATATATAAAAGGGGTCCTTACACATAGGGACCCTTCACAAACTCAAATAAGAGTCAAAGACCTATTCCCAAACATATTACAAATAGGGACCCCATTTAAATTAAAATTAACCCAAATCAATTTAACTAATCAAATCAATGTGGGAAAATACTTAAATACCCTTTGAGAAAAATACATACACCCCTCAAAACACAAACCCTACCCCAACGTTCATTCGATCGCGATCTTCCTCTCCATTCTTCCCGCGACTGGCATTGTAGAAGGTGGACGGCAGCGAACGGTGGAGCACGGCGGCGTACAGTGGACGGCAAGCAGTCGGCATTGTTGAGGTGGAAAAATCCAAACTAGGTGAAAATTACAGTGAGATTCAAAATTACATAATGCAGAAGTGAGAGTATGGTGGACGGACGGTTCCTGGAACGTACACATGACCGTCCGGGTTATAGAAGTGCAATGGACGGTCCTGGAAATTCCAATACAGACCGTCCTTTGACCGTCCATTGCATTTTGCGAAAACAGAGCATGAGAGACGGCTGGTGAAATGACTGTCCTCCCAATCCGTGTGAAAAAAAAAGTGTTCTTTTCTGTGGTAAGATTGAGATGTTACTATGGTAAACCTGGTAACATATACTTGGTAAATCATCTACACAGTGTGGTAAAAGCACTACACTACATGTGGTAAATCATCTACACTATGTGTGGTAAATCATCCACACTGCATGGTTTAGGGCTTAGAAGATATCTAGGGTTTAGTGTTTAGGGTTGAGGTTTTTAAGGTTTAGGGAGTATGTGTTTATAAGAATTGTAGGGTTTAGGATTATAAATAATTATGTGGTAAGTACCAGAACATAATTGTGGTAAGTACCAGAACATTATTGTGGTAATATTATCCTATATTTATGGTAAACCAAAAGAACGAGTGTGGTAACCACTTCGTTCGAGGGTTTCGGGTTCACAACCGAAGTCACTATTATCTAAATGAATTATGTATTGTCATATTAACTCAATTCATAAATATTATGACTAAAAGAATGAAGGCCACCAATCCAAATATATGTATATACTTGAAAGAAGTATTTAGCTTCATATCTCATATTCCCTTCATTAGGAGAATCATCCAACGTGTCATAATAAAGTTCGAAATGGGTAATAAACTATCAAACTTCATCCAATTGTATCATACAATCGTAATGACGAATGCAAATCGTAAATTATAAGTACTTCCTTAGTACTTATAGGTGTACGTCACTTCGAACTTGTTCTTATTTACAAATATTGTCATATGTTTCACTAAATTCTCTGGTTGGGATTCAACGTTTGTAGCGATCATGTTCTTTCCAAGGTTTATCCCCTCGTGATAAGCTCATAAGCTCTTGTCTGAATTTTGCACGTGGTTTTATTGATATTAGTAGACCGTAATGCAAAAAGTATATATTCTAAGTACATAGTAACCAAACTTCATCAATATGGTAAACACGCACATTTAGCGATGGTAAGGATTTCCGCCGAATGTGGTAATACATAACGAATGTGTTTGGTAAATATATTAATCGAAATGTTGGATTTTGGCGGACAATCAAATGGACAGTTCCCTGGGAGAATCCACTAGCCGTCCAATATCTTTATTTTCAAAATATTATTTTCTACTTTTTTTAAAAATTTATTTTATTAAATTATAATTAATTTTAATTATATATTATTTTATTTGTATGAAATATAATATAATGCGTAGTATTTGACATAGTAAAGAATTGTAAATTTATTTTATTAAATTATAATTAATTTTAATAATAAATGTATTCATTTACCACATTTTTACTTAAGGTTTACCATACAAAAGATTAGATTTTACTAGCTCTACCAGTATGGTTTATCATGATCTACAAATACGGTTTACCACAAAAATACCCTGACTCTTACCAGGTACTTCAAATATAGCTTACCACGTACTCTAAAGATAACTTACCATACACGCACAAATGGTTTACCAACACATGCATTGTGGATTACAACATTGGTCATTTATTCTTTACCATGTTTAGTGCATGATTTTACCATGGATCATACAATAAGAATGCATAGCTTACGCCTAATAGGACGGTTACCAGAGATCGTTTGCAAACCTTCCGAATGTCTCTGGCCTATGTTGTGATTAAAGAACGGTCCGGAGAGGGATTCCGAACCGTCCAAATGATCGTCCGCTTTGCATTATTTGTACGAGGACGTTCCTGGTAGTTTATAGACAGTCACTCTCGACCGTCCGGTAGGCAGCTGATCACTGAATATTGCAGACTGGCAGGGACGGTCATGGGACGATTTAAGGACCGTCCGACCCACCGTTCTCAATTCCTTTGTTAACGAGTATCATTTGTTACTGTACCGTGGTAAAATGTATTCATATATATGGTAAATTATCATGGCATGATGTGGTAAAACGTATACATATGTGTGGTAAAATGTATTTATATATATAGTAAATTGTCATGCCATGATGGAGTAAAATGTATTCATATGTATGGTAAAATGTTCAAGCATATGTGGTAAATTGTCACTCTATGATGTGGTAAGGGACCGTCCCTGTACAAAGATGACAAGAACATTAAAGCACGATCGAACGGACGGTTAAAGGACCGTCCATGAACCGTATTGTATGTGCTTTATCACGAATACTTATGGTCTTTACCACAAATATGGTAAGTATTTTACCACGATATTGTATGTGCTTTACCACACTCTCCTTATGTATTTTACCACAAACATAACTTTATCAGGTTATTGGTAAAGATTTACCCCATTATTAATATGTATTTTACCTCGCTATCTTTATGTGCTTTACCACAAGTACTAAATGATGTTTGCCACATTATTGGTATGTGCTTTACCATTTATCCTATATGGTGTTTACCAAGATATTTATTTGTATGTACTTTACCACAAATATCATATTGTGTATACGGTTATTAAGACAGTTTATTTTTACTGTCCCTCAGCCGTCCGTGTGACCGTCATTTGATGAAATACTAGCTTTCACCAAAACCTCTTACCAATTTATACTATTACACTTCACTAGGATTAACATTACACTTTGCTAGCTTTCTTAAATACTTCTTACCAGTATATAACATCAAATTTTCAGCAAACCAAACCAACATAAACAACCAAATACCCATAGAGATCAACATTCACATCCACCAACATCCAAATTTAAATTTCATAATTTCATACCATAGCTACACAAACACCAAATCATCCACAGCCCAGAATCCATATGTGTCCAAAAATATCTAAATGTACTACACAAATAGTTCCACTTCCATACACAAGCAATTCAATACATTGAAGGTAACAACAAGCCATTCTCATCGATTATAAGCGCGTATGCATAATATGCTTTCAAAAACTACATTGACTTGGTTTTGGCTTCATTCCAAAAGTCTGGGCTCTCTCGTGCATTGGCCTTGCTCCATAGACATGCGTGCACACCACAATCCATTGAACCTGCACTTTGTTCCCTATTTCGCCGAGCATCGGGGAGCTTGGATATGCTTTTCCTTCATCACACCTATCAGCAAACAAAACAAAACTACGTCAATATAAACTCTTAAAAATCCTAAACACCTAAAACACAATTTCCTCACCATTCCATTGTCAATATCTACATATTACAAGTCAAAATTATTAAAATTCCACGTCCAAACATCTCTATCAATATAATTCATCACGTAGCACAACATTGCACATATAAATTGGGTGTTCTCAAAAGTCTATACTAATGTAACATTTAATCGAACACCTTAAATGCACAAATTATTCACCCCTTGAAGCATCAAAATCACCTTAATAAATAAATCCCAAATCATAAACAAAACAAACAAGTCCCACATATATAATTTCAACTAACAATTTCTACATTCCCATAAATCAATCTACTCCCAAAAAATATAAATAAGACTAATATTCTAAAACTAAAAATGAGAAATGAGAGAAAAGATACATGTCGGCCGTTGTTGCTCTTGAGCCACATCTTCCAAAACTTTGGGTTTTCTTTTGGGTGCCATTGTTGCTAGAAATAGAGTATGAGGGAGGGGTGAAATACCAAAAAAAATTAAGGCTTCACTTCAACCATCTTATCCTCACTTTGGATTTTTCTTCTAGGGCTTGTAATAGTTCAGTTCTTCTTCTAGGGCTTAGGTTCTTCACCTCGGTTCTTCAATTCGTTCTCCTTGCCGGGCGGTGTTCTTCTTCACTTCAGTTTTTTAATTCGTTCACTTCGGTTGTGTAAGGGCCTCATCCGCTTCGTTCTTCCTACTCTCCTCTCTCGCTTTGCCTATTGAACTAATGACACATTATTATTTCTTAATGGGATTAGGGAAGTTATGGGGTGGTTTTTGTAAGTCAAAACATAAAAGGGTCCCTCCTCCTAAGTTTGTTAGAAGGGGTCTTTTAAAAATACAAACATAATTCAATAGGTCCCTATCTCTAATTTGCCCTATATAAAAATGGATCTTCTTATGATTAGTTCCTCTGTGAAAATGTGAGTTCCAAATTGAAGCCCGCCTAAATTCGGCCAAGTGCGCCCACGTGTCCTCCTCTTACAACGTTCACAGTAGAGCAACAAATGGACCGCAGTGCAGAGCAGAGCAACACGTTTAAGAACACAGTGCAAGTGACAAATGACCATTGCCAAAGCCCAACCCCTTTTTGGGACACCTGCCAACAACTTTTCCTCTGATTAACATATACAGTATGTGCATTATCAGTAATCACACCAATGCTTTTCAACAGCATCTTAAATGAGTCATTGGATTCAGACCCCCATTTTGCAAATACAGGCAAAAAAGTGTACACAATGTGAGCTACTCCTTGAAAAGCAAGAACAATCCCTTCTACAAATACACATTTTAATCTCGAAACAAATCGGATTTACACAGCACTAACAAGTACTACTAACATGTGTCTTCTTTTTTTTTTTTTTTTACCCCCCTTCCTTTTTTCCTACATCTTTGCCAGATTAAGAGCAAATATCTAGAATAATATTACCAACATTACTACCTTTTAAACCACCACGAATAACAAATATGCTAATAATTACTAATGGTAATTTCACTAGAGTACACTTTTTTTCACCATTTGTGATGGTGGCGGCACGTGCACACTCATCGACCTGAGTCTCCTGTGTCACGTGAGACACAATTCTGCCTTCCACCGGCAATCTGTGTATCGATTTTGATTTAGTTATGTCTTCACCAAAAGCTCGATCTTGATTGATTTTCGCCATTTCCACCATTAGGGTTGCGATTCAAAATGGCTTCGACAAGTACTCCATCACATCCGGCATCGTCTCCAAGGAATAGTTCCCGTGGAACAAGCTGCCGGCGCCGGCATCAAGGTACCCGAAAGGGAATTCCAGGGCCGATTTCTCCCAATAGGTCAGCTTCGGCGCCGCGCTTTCCACCTCCGGCGACAGAACGTGCTCGGAGCAGCTTGAGTCGGTGTTCAGCCGCGGGATGGAATCCGAGGCGTCCAGGTACACAAAGTCGTCGTACACCATCGGCGCTGCCTCCGGCACCGCCGTGAGGATCACCGGCTTCGTATCTTCCTCGGTCGTCACTGCGCTCAACATCTTCGCCGGGCTGCCGACGTTCAACGGCGGCTGCCGCTCGATTGCGCCCTTTTTGTTGTATATGCGGCAGAGCACCCAATCATCCAGCTGCAAAACAACAGATCGAATCCCAGCCGTCAAATAAACATACAGCAAAATATTCCTGGCCACGAATTATTTTTTTTTTTCAGCCAATAGATAAGAATGAATCAATTTCTCCAATTCAATCAAAATTTGTTTTGCAGAAAATGTATCAGGATTGACCCGCGGAACCTACCCGAAGGCTGTTGTTCTTCTTCCTGGCGGAACGGTCGACGTCGGCGAGGCGATACTCGTGCATAATCCAGTTCGTCTTCTCGCCTCTCGGAGCCTTGCCGGAGTAAAACACCAGAGCCTTCTTAATCCCGACAGGTTTCGGATTTCCGATTGGCTTATCAGCGCCGGTCGCCTTCCAGTAACCGCTTCCGGCGGCTCGGTTAGGCCGTGAACCGTTCGGATACTTCCGGTCCCTAGGCGAAAAGAAGTACCACTCTTTCTCGCCGTACAAAGACAAACCTAAAATCAATCAATCAAACGAGCAATCAATTAACTCACTGATAAACCGAGTCCGGCAAACGCTAAGTTCAAATCGCAATTCGAGTCGGATTAACCCACACACACACACACACACACACACACACCTGGCAGTTCCCACGGATCGTACTTGTACAGGTCAATCTCGGCGATAATCGGAACGGCAATGGTTTGCGACGCGCATTTCCGGCACAAATAATGCATAACGAGCTCCTCATCGGTCGGGTGGAACCGGAATCCAGGGGGCAGCTGCAAATCAACGGCGGCCATGGCTGTTCACTTGAAGGAATTTTACCTTTTTCAACAGGGGGGAATGATGAAAGTTGAAAATTGGGGGGAGAAATGGGAAAGGGGGAGGAAAGAGAGGGGTTTTGTGAAAACTGAAACTTAGAGCGCAAGGGAATGGAGGGAATATATAGGGAGGGGAGGAGGGACACGTGTGAGGGAGGGCGGCGGAGTTCTAGAACACACGTGAGGGATAGGGTATTGGGGCGGACACGTGGCGGAAGGAAAACCCGGACGCTTTCGTCACTGCACACATCATCATTTTTGGACGTACTCGGACGTGGCCGTTGGTTTAGTCAAGTGTGAATGACACGTAGGATAGTAATGAAAACCATGGCATTGGGGGATCAGGTTCATGTCCTGAGCTCCGCATTTCGTGAGTGTGTTTGTCATGTACTAGAATTTTGACCCGCGCTTCGCGGGCGATATTTTTTTTCTTTTTTTTTTTAAATAAAATCAAGTATTTGTGGTACCAACAGTAGTTGGCTTTAGTGGATGAGGGTTCTAGTCACTTAAGCAAGGTCTCAGGTTTGAGCCTTGTGTATGCAAAAAATTATTTTGGGAGTGGGACCCTTAATTGCTATTGCAGATTCTCGAGGGATTAGTCATAGGTCCAATGTGGCCTGGGATACCCAGTTTCACCAAAAAGTATTTGTGGTTTTATTATTATGTGTGCATAAAGTTTGCTTATTTTAAATTCATAACATGGTCATAGGAAAACCATAAGAATCTGTATCAATTTGATCATAAAACATGCGACAAAATAAATAATCAGTTCATTACCTCGAGATAATCAACCTCAATTTCTATATATATATCTTGATCCACCAATTTCAATAAACCTGACTATTCTAAACCATAATTACGAATCTCCGCAATTTCAATAAGATAATAGGAGGGATGGACTCAATTAATTATATTATACAAACCATTATTTAGAAGACCTAGAAAATATTAGAAAACAAGTTCTTAATTGGTAAGAAATCGAAAAATCTCAATCATTTTAGCTATAACTACAACCTATATACACTGTTGGTAATCATCAGGTTATTCCCATTATATAATTGTTCATCATTCTATACAATCGGTTTCATGACGTTAAATTTTCTATGAGATCATTTTCTCACGCAAAATTTTTTTTTTTCAAGTTCCCACATTTATATACATCCACTAACCAAAAAAATTGGCAATAAATATGATCAAAAGAAATGGAAGAAAAAAGCAAACAACTAACTTGTATTCAAAGACAACCAATACCAACTAATTGTAAAACTAAATCTCATAACTCATAGCCCACACAACATGAATAGACAAAATATACAATACAATATGAAGAAAAATATTATTATGTTACTAAAGGAAAAATTATTGGGCATCATAAAAAAATAACAATCACCTGAAATTGGTACAATCACACTGAATGTGGTATGAGCAATCAAATTCAAATAGGAACATAAACGATAGGAGATAATTAATTTCATACTATCATTATATAAATATTGTAGTATAAAAACTATTTATGTGGAGGTGATTATGTATGAAATTAGTATATAGTCATATTGACATTTAATAAGAACATGTATGGCATTTGATTTATTTATGTACTTATATATTGTAACTGTCCCGTATATGAATCAATTTCACAATGATTCTCCAATCATATTTGTTGTTATTGAATGAATTCAAACAATCATACTTCATTACATTCATCATTTATCTTAACATCAAGATGATTTAACTGTGGTGAATGAATCAAAAAATGCGTGATTGATAATTGAATATAAAATTAGTGGAGAACAATAAGTTACTACAATTAAAAAAAAAAGTATCCACTTTTAATACTTACAATTTCAAGCAGTTTTTCAACTATCATAGAATGATTGTCTTCCTATTTTTCTTAATAATAATATATAAGCGAATACATTTTTGGTACATCATTAAAAGTATTATGCATGTTTTCAATGTTATGCACGTTTCGATACACAGAAGGGCTATGTTCTATAGTTATATAATTAACACTTCAGGTTTTCATATTTCTCTTGGCAATATATCAACAAATGACATCGTAAAATCGATTAATAAAATTTTTGACCTTTTTGAGAAACTAAAAAAATGTAAAATTCTGGATTATGTTCATAAGAAAAAAATAATTTTTCAATAATTATTTTTTCTTTATATTATTTTCTTTTTTAAAAATTATTTTATGATAAAAAAATATATTTAAAAGTTAAACCTTATACAAAAAATCAGGATTGAATTTTGATTAAATCTTTATAACGGATTTTAATTTCTTATTAACTATATATATTTGGATAAATTACTTAAATGATTATTATTAATTTTTTTATTTTATTATTTTTTGGTAAATATTGACACCCATGTCTGTCGTCAAAGGTGTGTTCAAACCCAAACTACACATTTTTGATTTTATTATATTGATTAGGTAAATATTTTAGACTTGAATTCTAATATAAATAATATAATATATATTTGGAAAAAAATTATTTATTGAATTAAAGAATTTAGAATATATTGGTTTAACTAAATTTGTCATAAATATCAAATATATTATAATTTATTTTTAATTTATATATATATTTTTAAAATATATGGAAAGATTTTCTCAAGATTTTCTTATCCTAACAAATAGATTTAAATATAGAATATTTAAAAGATTGATCACGTGGCATGTAGGATGATTCAACGATGACGTGTAATTATTTTGGATGACTGTACGTTTCTGGATGATTAATCAGCATTTATGTGGAAACCTAAGGCATAATTACCGTATAACCCTTATAATTAAGAAAGAATCAAGTAAATTTAATAAGGGCAATACAGTCTGCACATGCCAAAAGTATTCAGGATTTATTATATAGATACATCGTGCTATTGACTTTGATTCCCACATGGTAGTGTATTCTCTAATTTTCTTTCCCTTTTATATTGTTAATAATTAGTCTTAATTCAGGGATGTTACAATTTATTGCTTCCGATAATCGTGGACTTTATTTGTGGATAAAATAATTCATACACGTATTTTGGAAAAGTGATATTGTCCGAATTTTTATTCAGATTTTGTGTATTATTTATTTAATTAAGCAGATTGTGTGAGGTTCTGTAATGGTATCAGTTATGCTATTATCCTGCTGCTACCGTGTTCTGTAATGGTATCAGTTATGCTATTATCAGGTTGCCACCGTATTCTGTAATGTATCAGTTATGGTCTTATCCCGCTGCCACCGTGTTCTGTAATGGTATCAGTTATGTTATTATTCTGCTGCCACCGTATTCTGTAATGTATCAGTTATGCTCTTATCCCGTCGAATGGCCTGCTTTTTTTTTCCGGTATCAAAATTGCATCACCAAAATATCCGTAACTGATACATTATGCTTTTGGAAATTACTAAACATTCACTTAATTGTGTCCACTAATTGGGAATAATCGTCCATTAATTGGGGACAAACAGATTCTCTTCCCATTTGCATTAAATGACTTTGTTTGGAAACGTTGCACACCATGATGCCGCGTCTATGCTGGAACACATCAGGAAATGCATATTAATTTGTGTCTGCATAGTAACCTAATTGGGCATTGGGAACTATCTAGTGCCATCGAAGGCTTTTATGCCACTTCTCTTCGTTATTAAAACATGGGATTAATTCTTTCGAGTATCTGTATAGATTATAATGTAATTTTTAAGTAATTTTTTATATACACGAGGTTGAATATCGGAAACTTCATTTAAATAATTAGAGCACTAATTTAGTTTAATGATTGATAGTTTATTTTACAATAAAATTAGATATATACTCTGTATATTTTTTCTGCAGCACGTTAATTTTTTTTGAAGAGTCGAAGCTAAAGGAGGAATAGGGCGCCGGGTGGCGAATAGAATTATAAAAGAATTGTGATGATTCATTCAAACAAATATATATGTTTGTCTGTTTAGTGATGATTATTAAACAAATAAGTGTAATATTATGCTAACCAACTAATTTATAGCCAATAATAGTGATTGATAGGGCATTAACAACAATTAATTGAGTTCATTTCTATTATAATGAATTTTCGGTTGATATAACTAAAATTTTACTACTATTAAATAAATTAAATATACTAAAATATGCTAATTAGGTTCACGTAACAACAAAATGAATACATAGTTTGACAAATAGGTGTATTTGATAAATTATTATGTTAGCTCCATAATAGCAGTAGTAATGACGAATGAAATACAAAAGGCGTTTCTAATTAGTAAATAATTAGTGGTACTATATAAATAAGCCGACATGGAGGAAAAAAAGGGACAAATCTAGGTTTAAAGGAGGATTGGGAAAAAGTGGAGGAAGTAACTGGGCAGTTTCTTACAGATAAAATTTGGTCCAGATGAAATGCACTCAACACTGAAAGACGAAAGAATTGTCTGAATCAGTGTCCAGTTGGATTGTAGACTGGTGTCGGAAAATGACAAATTAGCCACGCCAGAAACGCCTCATGTTTTCTTTTTTCTTTGTCAGTTAATTTCGATACGTAGTTAGCAGTCCGGTTACGGTATAATCTTTTCAAGAGCCTTTAGGTGCAGACATTATAAAAAATGCATCTCGCATCACATAACACTTCTCTGAACATCACATTTTTGACATCACACAACACATGTCTCCCAACACACAAAATACACCATTTCATACATCACACAACACAACTCCCACATCACACGTATGGTGGCTGATACACTAACATCTTTCCGTAGTTAGGATTTATAACGTACTTCCAAATTAAAAATTCTTTTTTTATAATAATAATAATAATAATAATAATAATAATAATAATAATAATAATAATAACAACAACGCAGAACTTTGTGCTGATTATTCAATAATAAATTTTATATGTATAAGAAGACTTATCATAATGATCAAGTCCTCCGATTCTCAGCCTATATGTTGGGGGTTAGATTCTCCACCTGGCTCTTATTTCTCTCCTTTATTCTCTTTGTAATTTGTGTGGCTTGAGCTCCCACACACGTTTACCGATACATGAGTGTCGATGTTTACCAAAAAAAATGGTGGAGGTCTGTTTTAGTGGTAAAAAAATTTCATTTTTTTATCATTTATTATCTTTTTGTTTATTACTCTTTGTAATTTATATAATATAGATTTCTACCAACTCTTTAAATAAAAATATCTTTTTTTTTAACTTTTGTATAAACAGAAAGATATTAATTTAATTTTCTTGTTAATATACAACATTTTTTGACTTGGAAATTATAATTGTAATATTTAAGAAAATTGAATAGTGACAAAATAATAGTAGGAGTAAGTAGTATACACTGTTAAAGTGAAAAATGGAAATCCGGGAGGGAAATGTAAAGTGTGGGGTAGTAAAACCGGAAAAGGAGATATAAAGTATATATGTTTTTCTTTTTTAACTTCATTGTACTATTAAAGAATGACTAGGGGTTGGGGACTTACCATAGCGGTCAAGTTCGAATCCCCACCAGGCCCGTTATCCTTCCCCTTTTATCCCTCCTTTATAATTTGTGTGGTTTGAGTTCTCGTACATCTTTGCCGACACATGAGTGTCACGTTTATCAAAAAAAGAATGACAAGAATACTTTTTTTTAAGGAGCCATTAAAGGTTTGGAAAAAGGGTGATGGGAGCTCATGCCACACAAATTACAAAGAAAATTAAAAGGAGAGATAAGGGGGCCAGTGGAGAATCGAACATCCAACTTTCCATTCGAAGTCAAGGAACTTAACCACTTAGACTAAGTCGTCATCCCAAATAAAATTTATTAAGTGTATATTTACGTTGCACATTTTTTTTTTTTTTTTATGAGACACAAGCTAGCTAAGAACTAACAAATTTAATAATTATAAATTTAGGTAGGAACTAACGATGAAGACTATACACTATTGTAATAGCCGTCAGCTGAATTTCAGGCAGGTTTATTCTAAATTTCGTGGGCCGTACATTTTGTCTATGTCCCATAAGAAAATTACAAAAACAATTTTTTAAAAAAAAATGAAAAAGAAAAAGGAATTAAAGACAAATGCAAGGAATAGTGTGTACAAAGAATAATACAGTAATACTACTAACATGTTGTACTCCGTTTTTGAATAAATGAAAATTAGGTACTATTCACACACGCACTTTGACTTAAAGTTTTATCATAGTTTTACTAGTTAAAATATAGTCAAGTGAGATCTTGTTAGATTCGTCTCGTTGAGTAGTTTTTAAATATCGCACTCTTAGCATTTTTATTAGTACCGAACTTGAGTTATTGATGATTTAACATGTGCATTGGACTGCGTGCACTGTGGGTCCGTTTTAATTTTTTGAAAACAGAGGGAGTAGTTATTTTTTGTAGGAACGGAAGTCAAAGGGTGATGGAAATCCATGTCATATAAATTATAAAAAGATGAAAGGAGAGTGATTGAAGGGCGGATGGATAAGGTTAGAAAGCATGAATTTGGCCGCTTCCGGCATTTGCATTTTTCAAAATGGGGCATCCGAAGACTGTCCACTGTATGGTGAATAACTGAATATCCCAGGAGGGAAGGGGGAAAAAGGGAAGGGATAGGAGGCCGGATGAGAATCGAACTTCCAACCTATGGTTGGAAGAGATAACACTATGATCAAATCTCGTTCCCTAGTAACTAATAAATTATTTTTTTTTTAAATGCTAAATTTTAAAAGTTTAATATTTTCGTTAAACCCGATTCACAATAATTCATAGAAGTATAAACAACCTCTAATTCATAGTAGTAGTTACTAACTCATTGACATAAACTAAGTACCTCCAACTTACAAATTCAATAACTAACAACCTTTTTAGTTGTATAAATACTTATATGCCAAGTTGTTCTAGTTGTATCAATATTTGTGTTTTCTTTATTTATTATTCTTATGTTGTGTTGTAATTCTAGGAGCTTCTATATGTGAGAAGAAATTGTAATTTATACATCTTTATCAAATTTTACAAAATTGGAATATTCTAGTGTTTGTCCAAAATGTTTTTTGTCCAGGCTAAATACAACTTGCGGCAGCCCTTAATTGTCTGGAACAATAATGTGATGCTTGGACTAACCTGATTTTCACTATTCTGTTCAAAGATGCATTGATTACGACCCTTATCAAAACCTTGTATTTATTTTATTCTGTGCTAACAATTTCCCAACTAATAATCAAGACTAAAACCAAATAAAAGGCCATGAACACAAATATGATAAAATACAAATGCAATATTGCACCCCAAATTGTTCTAAATGTTAGCTTATTTATGGATTACACCCTCTAAAAAGTATATGAGTTAGTTGGTAAGTTGGTTTTTTTTTTTTTTACATTTAATTTAATTAATTAATTTTAAATCTTTAATTCAATAATGTATTTTTTATTTATTGGTCCGATTCTCCACCCACCCCTATCCCTCCATATTGTGTCTTTGTAATTTTTTTTTATGAACTCAACCCACTCTTTTCCTAGGTTGTATATGTTGTTCAGAAAAAAAAAAAAAATTAATGTGTGTGGAAAAGTATCCCAACTCAAACAAAGCCATGCTTTCAACAACCAAATGAAAAAGATAATTATACAAATCAGTATGTAGGTTGACATTAGCAATGCAGTTGATTAATGTTATGTTTGATAAATAATTATAGTTTAGAGTTCGGAGTTTGGAATTAGTGGTGAAAAATAATTTTAAATTGAGATAGTTTTGAATAATGATGTTTGGTGATAGAGTTAAAAATTAGAATTTAGAGTTTGGTATTTGAAAAGCTAAACGTTTGGGGAATGGAGCTTTCAGCATTTAGCTTGAGTTTTAAGCTATTTGGATGTGAAATTTGGCGGTTACTGAAAATAATGCTTACTATATATAGAATTTTAAGCTATTTTAAGAATATATTTTAAAAGCTAGACGCTATAAATTTTTGCCAAACACAATCTAAAACTTTGTTTGGTTCAGTTATACTCACTTATAAATATTTATTGTATTGGGAAACCCCTCAGAGCTTTAAATTACATTTACAAGAAAGAGTTATTCACACATTTATAAAGTATGTTTCGTTATCCTCTCTAATTGATAAAATGCAAAAGCAATGCAAAATGTTTAGTTATATTTCTTTTGGTAAAACCAAAAGCATTGCAAAATGATAAAATGCTATTTTTAATATAAATAAAATCTCACAAATCACAATGCTTGAGTTTTGATTTCTTAAAAAATTCATTCAAACATATATCTCTTGTAATTTCAATATAAAGCCGGCTAATTATCACATGAACCTACTATATAGCTCAAAATTTGATGGAAAACACAATATTTTAAGGGTTAGGAAACCAATAATTCGAGTATGCACAAAACACGTTGGTATGTTGTGAATTGTTTTATTATTATGTACTCCCTCGGTTTTTCTAATTCTTGCTCCATCAATTCTTTTGCTACGAGTTACTCTAATTTAAAATTTTAATGTAGTTATACTTCCTCCGTTTTTATATAATTGTAACATTTGCATAGTTGTTACTATTCACTGAGTAACTTTGAGTCAAATTTTTAACACAGTTATACAAGATAAAACATAGTCAAGTGGGATCTTGTTAGATTCATCTAATCGTGTAGTTTTAGAATATCAAATGTTTATAATTTTTACTCTTACACAATTTGAGATATTAAGCGTTAAAAATGTGCATTGGATAACGTGATACGCATGAATGTTAAAATTTTTTAAAAACGGAGGGAGTATAAAATAAAATATAATTAAATGTAATATTTTGTACCGAATTTAATTTATTACTTCCCCATCCAGCCAACATGTCCTATTTGATTTTTTTTGGCACTGTTCATTCAAAATATTGACTTAATTTTATTGTATAAATATATTTAGAAAAAAATAGTCGAGTTGGGTCTTGTTAGAATCGTATGATCATGTAGTTTTAGAATACTTATTTTACATAATTTTTTATTGTACATATTTTGAAATATTAATGATTGAAAACGTGCATTGAATTATGTACATAAGTCAAACAAAATAAATTAAATGGGATAGATGAAGTAATAATTTAAAATACTTCATCTGTTTCCATGAATCTGTGATATTTACTCTGCATACACAATCCAATGCATAATTTTAATAATTAATAATTCATATTGTATATGAATAAAAATTAAAAAAAAAATTAACATTCTAAAATGAAACAATTATTGGGATAAATTGATAGGACGAATAAAAAACGAGAGAGAGTAGTGAAGTAGTATAAATGATTTATGCAATTTTTTGACAGGAAGAAGAGACAAAAGACACATGAGAGGGAGATGTCAGGCGCGGCCGACGGCCGACATAATCAACCCGCTGATTCTGCAAAATCTCATCTCCCCAAACACTTCTGTCACATGTTTTTTTTTTTTTTTTAGAATAAGATATTAGGAAAATATAAATAAACAAAAAAAAAAAGAAAAAAAGAAAAAGAAAGGAAGGAAATGGGGCGGCGATTATTTAGAGCAACATTTCCTTCTTAATATACGGATTAGAAAATACTTCCTCCAGTTTAAAAAAAGGTTAATGTTTGCATAGTAAATAATAAATACTATTCATTAAGTAACTTTAATTCGATTTTTTAATACAGTTACATAAGATAAAACATAGTCAAGTGAGATCTTGTTATATTCGTACAATCACGCACTTTTATAATATTAAAGTTTTATAATTTTTTATTTTATAAAATTTAAGATATTATTCTTTAAAAATATATATTAAATTGCATGGAAACAAGAAATTACCGAGAAAATAGGTGATAAAAACTTATATCACAGAAATAATAAAAAGAGAAATATAATGAACAGGAAACGAATAAAAAATCGAACCCCACCAGATCAAATTCTCAATCCCACCTCTCAATTGTGTTGGGATGAAGATGGAGTCAAATTTTCAAATAAGATGTGTAATACGTACTATTATATTATTACAAATAGTTTAAATTATTTTAAATTTTTCAAAGATTACAAATTGAAGGAAGTAGAAGTATTCTTTTAGTTTATATAATTTTTTAAAAATATTGTTATCCACCATTAGTAATTACTAAAAAAGAGTAGAAATGAAAGTTTGTGAAATTTAATTTATGGAGTGAAGGAAGTAGTGAATTGATGAATGGGAATTCTTGGTGACTCTGAAATGTGGATAGATACAGACCAATCTATATATTGGGAAATTCCTTGGACTTCCGTGCGTTTGGATAATCCCAAAAAATCACTCCCAGCTGGAAATTATTAATTAAATAATTTAAAAAAAAAAAGAAACACAAAGTCTCATGTAACAAATGGACTCAATAGAATGGGCGATCAGACCTTGCTTGAATGGACTTTTATACTTACTACCTCTCACTAAGATTGGTATGTTTGACCTTTTAGCACAATTTATTATTTAAATTTGATTCAAAATTTTATCATAATTATATAATGAAAAATATAATCAATTAAGATCTTATTAGATACTACATCCGTTCTCAAATAAATGAGTCATTTGCATAGTAGTAAATATTCATTTAGTGACTTTGATCAAATTTTTCACATAGTTCTATAAGATAAAATATAGTCAAGTGAGATCTTGTTAGATTCGTCTAATCACGTAGTTTTAAAATATTAAATTTTTATAATTTTTACTTATATATAATTTGAGTTATAAATATTTAAAAATGTGTCTTGGACTGCGTGAAATGCAGAAGTGGAGCACTTATTTGAGAACAGAGGAAGTACGTCTAATATTATACTCCCTCCGTTCCTTTATAGATATCTTTTTAGAGATTGAAAAGTGTTCCACAATCATTGTTATTTTTAGGTAGCAATAGATAGTTATGCTATATTTTTACTATATTGCCCTTCACTTTACATAAATGCTATTTGTTGATAGTATTTATTAAGAATGAGTTTAATTGAAGGGTAAAAATATAAATTTAGGAGTTAATTAATGCAGACTTTGGTTATTGAGATTGAGCTGAAAGAAACAACTATTTAGAAACGGAGGGAGTAGTTTAAGAATATTAATTTTTTTATAATTTTTTTATTGTACACAATCTAAGTATTAACCATTAAAAATTTATATCGATATACGTGTCAGGTGGGTCCGTAATAATTATAATGAGAGGGAGTTAGTATACATAATCTAATTTAATTTTAATATAAAATTAAAGACAACAAAATCATAACCAAAAGTAAAAGCTCGTTTCCTTGTATATTTTAGGGTTACAAAATTTTTATTTAAATTTAAAAGGAAGATAAGAAAAAGAACAAAAGGAAATTTAAATATATATATATACCCCTCCGTTTTTAAATAGTTGTCTCTTTCAGCTCAATTTCAATAATCAAGATTTGTATTAATTAATTCATAAATTTATATTTTTACTCTTCAACTAAACTTATTTTTAATAAATATTATTTATGGAAAGTGAAGGACAATATAGTAAAAATATAACATAACTATCTATAACTATATAAAAAATGACAATTAAAAAAAAACGGAATGGAGTATATTTTTTCATATTGAAAACACAAAAAGTCGTGCATGTAATAAAAGCAAAAGAAAACCAGCCTAAAAACTAATATATTTTAACTTTTTTTTTTTTTTTTTCTTGGGGTAAGTACTCCATATGACTACACTATACCATTAAGTATAAATTAAAATTAAAATCAAATAAAGACATCCTACGAATAATCCAATGACCCCAAAGAGAAAGCACAAAAAATTTAGTGTTTGGAAATCTGTTGAATTAATTAATGTAGTGAAGATCGATGAATGCAAAATTTTTGCACAAAATCCATAAAATATCAATTGGCAATATGGCACCATTCTTCGCTCTTATCTTTTAACCTACTTTGTCCTCATCCTCAATTGGCATTTAAAGCTAATACATAAATTATTTTTGAGTTCATTATTTAAATAAAAAAAAAAAAGAAGGAATCTTTGAGTTCACACTAAAATTTATACTCTATAGTGACACTTTAACATCAATCCTCAATTTTTGAGAAAAAATCAACATCATATTTATAGGCCATATAAATGCACCCAAGTGACTTTTCCATAAGAATCATTTCAATGCTAGGTAGTAAACTTTGGGATTAAAATCAAACTTTTTTTTTAAAAAAAAAACATAAATAAAATTATAGTGTTTCTTTCGATTGGGATTTGATTTTAATTGTCTCATAAAATTCAGCATTTATGATTTACAAGTAGTCAAGTATAATTAGTTAAGGGTTTGAATGTATTTTCTATTTATTCATATTCCTACAATCCCATTTTGGTAGAGGCTAGGGGCAGACGTGATGAGTGGGTAAATATGATTTGAAAATTAGATTTTATGATGGTTAAAAATATTACTACAAAATTATGTCCCCCTATCACATTCATAAACATAAAAAAAATTCATCTGGAGCATCACATACCCACTTTGCCATCATGGAAATACTTTTTCCATTAAGATCTACACGTACATAAATTCTGCACACTACGGTTACGATATTCCTATCCTATACAATTTAAAAAAACATAAATCAACACAACTATTATATCCTACAGATAGAATTAGAGCAGCAGCTGGTTTTGCACACATTCAACTAGTTTTGTAACATTTATCAGCAAATTACATTAGTTAATTGCCACTAATTTATATTTGTCATTTGTAATTAATGCATATGTTATTTATTTTTGTTAAGTTTGTTATGATAGGACATTTTATACTTTGAATAGATGTTCGAGATTTTTTG
This sequence comes from Hygrophila difformis, assembly GCA_030278955.1. Lineage (NCBI taxonomy): Eukaryota > Viridiplantae > Streptophyta > Magnoliopsida > Lamiales > Acanthaceae > Hygrophila > Hygrophila difformis. The sequence goes on from JAOANR010000011.1 coordinate 1,128,081, forward strand.
CTTAGAATTTATCTGATTATTTGGCAAATTTTGTGAGAAATGCATATTGATTTATGTATTAATATTGATTAAAAGTAATGAATTAAAATATGCCCTTTTATATGTAGTTTCTCCTTTTTTCCCCTATTGGCCTAAGGCCATTAAACAAAATGGATACTACGTACTTATTAATACTTTAAATATATTTCTATATAACATGTTTCGATTTAAAAATAATAATTATTCAAGTATATCTAAGTAACGTAATTTGTGTGGTTAAGTCCCTAAACTTCCAACGGAAGGTTGGAGGTTCGATCCTCACCGGCCCCCTATCACTCCCTTTTATTCTCCTTTGTAATTTGTGTGGCATGGGTTCCCACCACCCCTTTCCCAGGCCTTCAGTGGCTCTCAAAAAAAAAAAAAAAAAAAGGTTAACGTAAAACAAGAGGTGCGTTGAAGCGGTTGAAGCTCTTTGCCCAAAAAAGTAGTAATGTGGAAGTAATTTGGATTATGAGCTAGGCGTGACATCAAAAAAAATTGGAGTATATAATTAGGTGTTTGACAATTATTTAGTCTTGAAATTAGACGTCAGCCAGCCCATGAATTTTTTTTTTTGCGGTACAGCCAAGTCTAGGCTAGAGGAGTAAAAGAAAAACGAAACAGATCAAAGCCTTGGGAACCAAGTTCCCACGGCATCGGCTGCCAATAGGGGAACAACGGAATCCGGCGGATACGCCCAAGTCGTGAAAAAATGTTCCGCATCCGCTCCAATACGAGCTAAGCAATCCGCCACAGCATTGCCTTCCCGAAGGCGATGCTCAAACCTGCAATACCGAAAGCTCCTTCTCACATCCTCAATATGATACAAGTGCGGGGCAAGCCAATGACTTGGTCTTGGAGCAGACTTCAGTAAAGAAATAGCTGCCATTGAGTCAGTGCAACACACTACTTCCTGGATCCCTTTCTGGCGAGCTAAGAGCATGCCATGCAAAATCCCAAAGATTTCAGCCATAAGCACCGAGGAATGACCAAGATACCCGGAGATTCCCCCCAACCAACCTCCAGAATTATCCCGAACCACAACGCCAAAACCAGCTCTTCCCCGAGTAGCCAAATAAGAACCATCAGCATGAATAAATGTCCCAGCCCAACTGCCCATATTCCAGCATACGAGCCGAGCATGCAACCTATCTAGCCTTGGGCCCGGGAGCGCCATATCCAAACGCTCTGTGAGGTGATTAACAGCCCGGACATGTGCCTGCTGAGAAGACACTGTCCCTTGGAAAATCCTACTGTTCCTCTCCTTCCAAACCAACCAAATGCCCCCGATAAATATACTGCCATAGTAAGAGTACATACCTCGGAGCCAAGAGCGCACATTATCACGGGTTAATGTTCGTAAGTCATTTGGCACATCGACCCCAAGAGACTGCCATACCAGGGAAGCCCAGCGACAGTAGAACAAAGCATGGGGCCAATCCTCACTATCCTCACCACATACTGTACATAACGGGGACGCAGCCAAGTGACGATGATGGCGCAACTGATTACAGGGAAGTGCAGACCATGAGAGAAGCCAAAGGAAGAGACCAATCCTTTCCGGGAAGGAGGATTTCCACATCCAGGACCAGTCTACTCCCTCAGAACTATCCTCAATCAGGAATAGATAACCAGAGCGAGTGGAGTAACACCCATCAGAAGATAGCCGCCATCTCCATCCACTGGTACAAGCTGGATGTAACACAGGAGGCGGATCACGTAATATATCATCCCGAAGTAGAGGAGCAAGGATAGTATATAGCCTGGACAGATCCCACTGGAAGTTTGCCACTATATCCCTGACCTGTAAATCCAACTCACAAGTCTCAACAAAGGAGACTTGAGGCCCCAACGTACCAGACCGATGCCACGAAGCAAACCACAATGAGACCCGGCCGTCCCCTACCTGAAATGAGTAACCAGATCTGAGCAAGGAAAAAGCTTTCCGAATGCTTCGCCAAATAAAGGAACCAGCTCTCGGGAGAGAATCCTGGAAAATGCCCCCAGCACAGTATTTATGTTTGATCTCCTGAACCCACAGCTTCGGGCTATTCATGACAAGATCATCTACCAATTTCCCAAGTAAGGCGACATTCATATTTCGTGCCTTGCGAAATCCCAACCCTCCACGCGCACGAGGAAGAGCCATCCTATCCCAACTGATGAGATGAATCCCCTTATTCTGGCGGTCCTTCCACACAAATTTACATACACGTCTATCAATCCGATCACACACAGACGCAGGCAGCCAACCAATCTGCATACAATAGGTAGGAATCGCCGCCAAAACATGCCGTGCAAGCGTAACACGTCCTGCTTTATTTAAAAGTTGAAGAGCCCAACTAGACATCCTCGCATCAATTTTTTCCAACAGGAAATCATACTCAGCCGCCTTAACCCTCCCCTGATGAATTGGAAACCCCAAATATTTCCCAACCCGATCCTTGAAAGGAATATGAAGAGATTGAGTAATCCAAGCTTTCTCCACACTAGTACACCCAACAGAAGCAAAAGCCTGGGACTTATCGGAGTTGATCTTGAGGCCCGACCAATTAGCAAAATTAGAGAGAGTTTCCGCCATACATAATATGCTCTGCTCATCCCCCAAGGTGGCCAGTATCAAGTCATCAGCAAAGAGCAAGTGGGAAATGCCTCGCCGTCCAGCTGTGAACACAACCGGAAGCCACAGCCCATCCTCCACCTTCTGGTTGATTGTGACCGACAACCGTTCCATAACGATATTGAAGAGATAAGGGGAAAGGGGGTCCCCTTGACGAAGCCCACGTTGAGGTATGATTTCCTCAAGGACCTCACCATTCCAAAGAATGGAGAAAGCCGGAGATGTCACACAAGTCATAATAATCCGGACGAGGTTAGGTGATAGCTCCATCTGATACAAACACTCCTGAAGGAAAGGCCATCGAACACTATCATAAGCCTTCTCAATATCAATCTTCACCAATATTGCCCGAGTTCTACAAGAAGCCCGAGATAAAGAATCCACCAACTCCTGCAACAGGATAGCGTTATCCACAGTTCCCCGACCCGGTAAGAAAGCCGACTGGAGGGGCGAAATATACGTTGCCAACAGTGGACGAAGCCTATTGACGATAACTTTAGAAACGAACTTGTAAGCCACGTTGCACAGCGTGATGGGCCGAAATTGGCGTATGCTGTTCGGGACCGCCACTTTCGGTATTAAGCATATAAACGCTTTACATATCTCAGGGGCAAGGTACCCAGAAGACAGAGAAACTCGTACCATGGCTATAACATCACCACCAACAATCTCCCAAAATTGCTTATAAAAGGCTGCAGGAAAGCCATCAGGCCCGGGGGAAGACCACGCGTTGAGCTGATGGAGTGCCCGCTCAACCTCCTCATCCGTCACCAGCTCATCACACGGGGAAAAATTTAATGCAGCAATGGACCTCAAGGGTGGCAAGGGCGTACAATCTGGATCAACCTCCCTATCGGAAAATAAGTGAGTATAGAACTGACGCACCTCCCTTTTAAGTGAATCTGGAGTATCACACCAGACGCCAGACTCAAGCATAAGCCGCGACACCTTATTCCGATGATGGCGAAACTTAGCTTGGGCATGGAAGTAAGAGGTGTTACGATCTCCCAACCGAATCCAAGAGTCCCGAGCCCTTTGGAACCACATCAATTCCTCCAATTCAAGAACCTTCTGCAATTCCGCCTGAAGTCGTCTTTCAAGAAGAATCAGGCGACTAGAATCGAGCCAAGAAAGTACCCGATCCAACCCTCTCAATCGGCGCATTAATTTTTTTTTTTTGTTTCGTAGCTTGCGAACCTCATCACCATATTGAATAATAGAGAGGTTCCGGAGGGCGTCAAGTTTCCCCGAGATTCCTGTAGAAACAGGACTCCAAGCTGTCTAAACACACTGAGCATACTCAGGGCGTCTTCCCCAAACACCTTCCCACCGAAAAGGCCGATGGAGAGACTGAATAGGGCGAGAACCACACAAAATCAGCAAGGGCGCGTGGTCAGACCCAACCCTCGGCAGTGTCTGCACATTCCCATTCGGAAATAAGTCTAGCCATTGAAGATTCGAGAGCACCCGGTCCAGACGCTTCTTAATAAAGGTAGTTGGACTCGCCGGCCGAAACCAAGTGAAAAGAGATCCCTCAGTACGGACATGATATAATCCACACTCCCTAATGCACTCCCCAAACTCATCAGCTCGAGCTTGTAGAAAAACCCCTCCCAGAACCTCGGAAGGGAACAAAATCTCGTTCCAATCACCCGCTAAACACCAGGCACCAACCACCCGATCCGCTAATCCAATTAAATATTCCCAAACACATCTGCGACTCTGAAAGCTAGGGGCAGCATAGACAGCCGAGAAAGTCCAACCAACATTACCTTGAGTAATTTCTAGAGTAATCACACGGTCCTGAGTATCAATGACTCTATAAGACGCCACAGAGCCCGAGCGAGCAAGCACCCAAATACCACCCGCTCTACCAATAGCTTCTTGCAAAAAAACAGGATAATAACCCAGACGAAACATAAAATTGCGAACCCTGTCATATGGTCCTTGAGGCTCAAACAAGCAAACCAACGAGGGCATATGACAGCGTACGCAATCAGATAGAACACGTTGAGATTGTCTACTCATAAAACCTCGAACATTCCAAGAAATAATACTGAAATTATCAAATCCCGACATAAAAACCAGAAGAAAGAAAATCGACCACAGCAGCCAATCAACACTCCCTATCTCCCGGTTCAATCCCATGAATTAATTCCACTAATCTTAGGATAATCGGGAATATAATAAATTAATAGTATTAATTAGTGTGGATACTTAGGGTGTAGTATAATTTAGGGCGTAAATAATTGCCATGGATCGATTAAGCACTAATTTATAAGATGAGAATGGAGAATGAAAATAAGAGATCGTGAGGCTACCACTTTGGATATCCCAACCCGAGAACCGATTGTGTTCGATAACACTGTCGTTTCCCCTAATCGTAAATCCGGATGGTGTTCGATACGATCAAGCTCACCTCTTGCTTGAAAGGAATGATCCAAAGATGGATGATTCAAGGATGACCTTCGAATGCTCTTGGATATCACACTCCAAAGAGAAACACTCAACAAGTTGTATATTCATTCAAAGGTGAGCCAAAGTGTTTTGGAAGGCCATATATATAGGCAACCCAAGTACAAAGGGGCATCAACAACCCTAGCCAGAAAATCAATAATACGAAAGATAAAAGAAAACCCTAAAATCCCATACAAGGGAGGCGGTCTAAAAAAAATACTGATGCGGTTTAAGGGCATCGATGCGGTTTACAAGGTAAGAGACCGCATCGATGCGAAATGGAAAAACAAAGCAGTAACTAAGGTGAGGCGGTCTCTGGCAGTCGAGGCGGTCTATTCGATGCGGTTGCAAACCGCATCGGATCAACCGCATGCAATGGAAATTGGATTAAGGCAGCAACAGGAGGCGATGCGGTCTGAAGAGGTCGAGGCGGTCTTGTCGATGCGGTTTAAACCGCATCGAGTACTTCGCATGCATTGGAAAGGGAGTCGATGCGGTCTTGAGGTGATGCGACCTGTTCGATGCGGTCTATTGGAGACCGCCTTGGGTAAACCGCATCGAGTGGGCAGCCTGGGGCACGTCCGAGGTGATGCGGTCTAGTCGATGCGGTCTAGACCGCATCATTTCTTGCGGAGACAACGTCAAGGTCAAAAAGTTAGAATTTTGCCATTCTGCTTCTGGTTCCTTTATGGGGTGGCCTTCCTCTTCATTTAAGCTCAAAATGGTCTTAGTCCCTTCTGAAAAATGTTGACTCGACTTTTGCTCCCATTCCTCTGCTTCCTCAGACAGCATCTGGGATACTGCTTTGATGAATTTCTTGGCTCGTTGTCTGGAACATGGGCCTTCGGGTATGATCAGTGTTGTCGTTTTGGCTCCCATGCCAATAATACTCCGTATTGAGTTGTCATATTGAGCACAATTAGCAGAAAGTGATAGTATATTTTAAGGTTCTTTATATATATATATAAATATAAATACTCCATATTAATTAATATATATGTTATTTGAGTTTTTGTGATGTTTTTAGATAATTATTACAAATAATTTTATAAATTAGTGCATTTTATATATGCAGATTTAGTGGGGTGTTCAATCAAGACTCTATAGGAGTTTGGATTTTTTAAAAATGGGGTATATTCAATCTAGGTTTTAAAAAGTTTATAAAAATTTTGAGGTATTCAGTACATACTTTTAAAAAATCTTTAAAAATCTAGAGGTATTCAATACAGATTTTTGAAAGTCTTTAAAAATCTAAAGGTATTTCATGGATTCAATTCTTTATAGATTTTAATGGATTCTCTTAAAAAATAGGAGTATAACTAAACAAAATCTCTAAAATCAGCCTGATTCTTCATGGGTTCTATAATTAGTCAACTCTATGTGGAGTCTATGGACTTTTTATAATCCACTGACTTTTGAAAGTATATAAAAATCTAACTCTCAATCGAATACAACCCATTTAACCTCCAATACTGTGATTCTATATTGTCCTACTTAAGACCACTTCTGAATTTACTTTTGATTTACTTCAAATTAATTAAAGTAATTACTACATAATGTCTGAACCACAACAGTTTTTGTGATTTTAATTGTCAATAATTAAGCTTTTTAATCATCACGTTTTTGGAGTTTCTAGCCGCCAACCTTCAATCATGCACCACCTAATCGAACACTAATTAACTGTTAATTTTATATGACGACATCTACATTTAATTAATTTAATAATTCACTACATAAGATGACAAGTGATGTTCACAGTTTTTCTAATTTAATTATTTGTTGGGTTATCTCCAAAAAACCACCTAACCTCAGATGATTTTTCAGGTTTTCCTAATTGACTTTAAAATATGTAATTAAATAAAATTCCTTCAAATATTTTACTGGAGTATTATTGTTATTCACTTCAATTCAAACCTATAGAAAATTGACCAAGTGGGTGGGTTCAATTTATATAGCTTATATTAGAAACACAAATTCTTAAAAAGAATTTGTCTAAGGCCCCGTTTGGAATAAGCGGTCCAAACACTAAAAGCTCATTTCCAACTCTATGAGATTCATATTTGTTTGTTTTCCCGAAAATATAAGATTTGGAATTGCTGATTTTCTTCATAAATTGTGGTTTTGGGGACTCTAACATCTGAAGCCAAACTTTAATCTCTAAAACCAAACTCTAAACTCTAAACTCTATTTATTTACCAAATGAAGCCTAAATGATTTTATTTTTTATTTTTATTTAATATAGCTTATAAGATAAACAAAAGCTTGTCTGGAATGTACAACATGTGTAACATATATCCTTTTACATAGATAAGATATTTATTTGTTTTATTTTGGCATGCACATACCACACTGCATATTTTAATTTCACAAAACACATATCATGATATCACAATCTTATTTAATAAATTAATTAGGGAAAACAATATATATATATTTTTTATTTTTGGACATTAGCGGGTTGTAATAATTCTTAAAAGAGTTATGGGTTTGGACAGGTTTCCATTTTCCAACACTTGACGCTATAACATTGGACTTATGCTCCAAAATTCCAACCTATGAATGATGTGAATTGCTTAAAAATGATCGATCTTGTCTCAAACACAAAACCCATTTTCTCATTGGAAGACTTCGATTTCATGAACTATTATAAATATATATACATCATCTCTAGAGTGCACTCAAAAGAAATCATGAAAAATAAAAAGAAAAAAATCACACCAAAAAGCATTAAAACGGTCAACACACACAAATCGAACTATTTTAGACTACTAAATGATATTCTGTCCATTTGGAATTTGGGTTGCCCGTGCAATAAATATTAGTAATATAAATTATTTGGTTCATTTGTCAACAAATTAGCTCAATTTCAGTTATAAACTAGTGTGAAAATTTTGTGACTATATAAAATAATGAAATGATGATATAGTAATATGAAAAACACATTGCGGGCGCCGAAAGTTGTAGTAATCCACTTGCGCTACGGGAACGCCTTTTGGATGCCACTTAGGCCCCGTTTGGAATAAGCGGTCCAAACGCTAAAAGCCCATTCCCAACTCTAAGAGATTCATATCTGTTTGTTTTCCCGGAAATATAAGATTTGGAATCGCTGATTTTCTCCACAAATCATGGTTTTGGAAACTCTAATCTCTGAAGCCAAACTCTAATATCTGAAACCAAACTCTAAACTCTAAAGTCTACTTATTTACCAAACGAAGCCTTATTTGTTTGGAAAATTTGAGTTTTGGATAAGATTTTATTTTTAATTTTATTATTATTATTATTATTTTTTTAAGTTACGAATGTATGGAGTGGGGGAAGTATTAAGTGGTTAGTAATATGAACAAAGAAAAAACTTTAATAAAAGTTAAATAAATGTAATAATAATTTCTTTGCTAGCCTTTAGGCTGATTCACAAAAAATAAATAAATGTAATAATAATATATTAAAATATATCCATATCTTAAGAAAAAAGAAACGACCTAATTACAATAATGACACAAAATAAAAATTTTGCAAATTAATTAGAGCCATTGAAATAAAAGAGTTAGAAAATTATTGAGGGAGAGAAAAATGTGGCCATTTTGGACGTATGCTTTGACATTTTTTCTTTTGTTTTGTAATATTTTATATATAAAAGACAAACTCTTCAACACACAATAATTGTTTTTATTTTTTTTCCTCTTCTACTTCGTATAAACTAAATAATAGTAGTGTATGTAGTTTTTTTTTGCTCGAAATTAGTGTATGTAGTTAATAATAACTCAATTTTACCTCAATTAAAATTTTAAATGATTATACTATGACAAAACTTTAGCTCCTATTATTATAACTTAATAGTATTATCTTTTCCATTATAACCATGAACTTACTACTGTTATCTTTTCTCCTGTATACACCTACTATACTTTCAACACAAAATACAGTAATAGAAAATACACCCAAATAAGTAAGACATTAATAGAACATAACTCAGGCTTATATCAATCTATATCAGCAATTAAAAATTGTGACATATCTGTCTCAGCATTATTTGTGGCTATGAATTTCTATTACCAAACCACTTGCAAGTTGCAACCCATTTTAGGCTTAGGACAAGCAACAGATAGACAGGGACGTGCTTTTTGGGAATATCCTGGTGAATAAACTCCAAACCTTTCTTTGCATTACAGATCTTAAAAAGGGGGCAAAATCCCATAATTTGGTGTACTATTTCCACCACTCACTATTAAACTGGGGTTTTTCTTATGGGTAAGATTACTAGGTTGTAAGGATTAGTTCCTGAAACTTCGACATCGACTTTAAGGGCATTTTCCATTCCCTTCCAACTTTTTGTGGGCTGGCGAGTTGGACTCAAAATTCCCATATATAGTTGATTGATAGTGTGGTACAGAATCAAGAATCATATATACTCTTGAGTGTATCTTTTATAGTTTCGAGTTGGTGCTTATTTGGACAGGTTTCTATGTTTTGGAAGAACGAATTTCAGTCAACTTAGTTGTTAGAAGAAATGCATGCATACCCTCAATTGAACTAAAATCCTTTAAGCCGAATTGATTCAATGCGCTCGAATCCCGCTCGAATACAATTTGATTTTCTGAGTGAAGTTCGAAAAACCAATTTTTATAACCGACTCGAATGACAAAAATTAGAGAATTCAAGTAAACTACGAATCGCATTCGAGTGGGGTTCAAATAGAAACGAATGGACAGAAGCCGGTTCGAAATACTTTAATCGTTTCACTCGAATCAATTCTAGTGTGGCTCGAACTGTGTGAGCTTCTATTTTACAAATTCTGCACTTTTTGTGCACGTCTTCTCATACTCCTATCCTCTCTAGGCATTCCATCACTAGGTGACATCTCCACAGTGCATTACGGCCCTTAGCTCCATACCTGCAACACTTTTGTGTCTTACGTCCACAATTTCCTTTGCTGTTAATTACATTTATTTGTCCCTATCAAGTTCTAAACTCAATCATGTGCTAAAATTGCTTCTTTTTGTGATTCCCTCTAGGCTGTACAAATACCTGAACTTATTCGTTTAAAGGTCTTCACAAAACCCACATTTTCCTCACGTAAACAAGTTGATTTTTTGAGCGGTTCATCTCAATTTAAAAGCCTTGATTGCGACTGATCGTTGTTCACACATCATGAGCATGAACTATTATGGATATCATTATGTCCCGAATCAAGAATTCGGCCAACAATGATGATCAAATCAAACATTTCTTTCAAGATAATTACTCTGAATTTCATTGTAACATCATAAAATTATAAAACACAACTTCCCTACACTGAAAGAGGATACAGAGACGCACCTAGTAATAGGAATACAGAGAAGCCCATTCTGGTGCTGAAAGTTAATCCATCCTTCCCTTGAGGACCCTCTCCGTAACTTCAGTTGCTGTGCTGTAAGATTAATGCAAAAAATCATATAGAGAACTGTTGGAACTAAATGCATACAATGTTGGAACTAAATGAACAGGGCGTTCATTGCAGACAATGTTGGAACTCTATGCATACGTTTTACTCGCCACCAGATAGGAGTGTGGTGATATTTCAGATTTTGTTTATAATAATGATATTCAATGGAAAAACCAGGTCAGGGGGATAGAAATATCACTTACACAAGATAAACATGCCCTCCCCAGCCACTGTAACAGTCACGGTCTACTGATGATATCAGCGCTTGTGAGATGGTTTCGAACAGTTCCTCAGGTTCCTGTATAAATGGCACAAAAAAGTTATCAATTTTCTGCAGTTTTCTGCACAACCAGACAGAGACTATATCACCAATGTGAATTCTGTCAACTGTCAATACAGCCCAATCAAAATGATAGTGTAAGTGAAGGATGCTTAATTTCCATGTTTGGAAATTAATCCACTATAACCAAAATAACAAAAAAAAAACAAATGAGAATAGAATTGCTTTTCATTCGTATATCACTAAAAATCATATACTTATTAATTTTCCGCTCCAAATTTTCTCTATTAGATAAAAGCAACCATTTCACACAATGGGCAGCAACAGCTGGCGTAGTGGAACATACAAATATGCAAATAAATGAATAATGAATTCAAGTTCAGAAAACCTGAAGTTCCCACTTAAACTGGATACAAGAAATGTAGAGCATAGCGACAAACCATATCAGGCTTGAACATTGATTCGCATGCACCGTAGAGGGATTCAGAGGCTGTGCCAGCAACAACAAAATCTTTGGCAAGCTCCCTGAAGTTGCACACAAAAGAAACATGCATAAGCATCATTCCTTGGGATCATGCTAACAAAAACAAACATCAAATTTGACAGCAGTACATAATAGAAGAATTGGAGAAAATCACCAATATCCACTTACCACAAAATATAGATAGAATACATAAAGGGATGAATGTAAAAACTAGAAAATAATGTGTAATGAAATGCATAATGAACACATTTCAGAAAACTTAATAAAGATATAGAAGCTTCATATCGGATGTTACATACTTGGAAAACTTCTGTTTTTGCTTCATATTTAATATTTAATTTGTGGTTTCCACATAGAGAATGAAAATTAAGCAATTTTTTTTCATAAAATGCCTAATTACCTCTAACCAGATTTCATTTTAAAAGCAAAATTTCCATCTAACCATATTTAATCTGGTGGTTTCCCCATCGTCTGACATGAAGATTACACATCTAACTAATAAAATACTATGCAATATAAGGAGATTGAAGTACTTTGCCCCAATAGAATCCATGGTGCAAATGAATGGCTTGTCATCATCGCCCAATCCAGCAATAACAGGTTGGCAAAAGTATGGACCAAACCTAAACCAAAAAAGAAAGAAATGTATAAATCCATCTCAATTGCATCATCTAAGAGGCTTTACAACAACACATTTTTCACTCTGAAAACCACAATAAGAAACTATCAAGGATTCAACCACAATACATATACTGTTCATGGAACCCCTAAAATAAGATGAAAACAATAACTAAGGCTCCGAGGCTGCTTCTCATACATTTGCTGATTTGCCCTAAACTAAATTATCACAAGTCTTAACTCTACCCTATGTGCACAGCGGATTGATATCACTAACCTTTTCTCATAGAGAACGGCAGATACAAGGCTGGCAAAAGTTTCAGGCTTCATATCCCTCTCTTCACGTAGATGATACAACTTGTGCCGGAAAACAAGCCTTTGATACCTTCAGATGGATCAAACCAAAACACAAAGTCAATTGACTCTGCAGAACTATGAAATGATTCAAGCATACCCATCAATCATGGATGGAAATTTTGATAATCTAGTCAATGCATCAATATGCAATGGAATTTAAACGCAAAATCCTATACCGTACTTAAAAACGAAAACACAACAATGACAATCCATCTAATAGAATTCCGACTCCTAAACCATGTCACTTCCCAAAACAACATCACAGCACATAAAATGTTCGAATTGGAAACCTACAGAGTTTGTGCATCGGTGGCAAGGCCACCGATACCGATGAAGAGCTTATCATGGATTCTGAAAATCTTCTGAAAATCAGTGGCGATGGTCTGCAGCTGAACCCCAAGTCGCCGATCACTGGCAATCGCAAAGCAATTCTTCCCCACCATGGCTACAATGGCACTTCCATTATACTCGAAGATCTGCCAAAAAAACATTACTTCTTGCATATCAATTGATTTCGCTTACAATAAAAAAAAAAAAAATCAACAAACAAAACAAGGGGAAATATATGATTTAACAATACGAATACAGAAACAGGAACTGCACAGGAATTATCCCACTCACCGACATTGAGACGAACAGCAATTCGAAGCAGAACGCGGGCAAACTCAGAAGGCGTTGAGGGAAGAAAGACGGGGGAGGTGAGTTGATTTAGCTTTTCTGGGCGGTGATGCCTTGGGGAAGGGACAATTCGAATTTCGAAATGTAAAAAGTGTGCCGGGTTTGGGCCTGATGATCCTAATTGAGAGATTGTTGAATTTGGATTTGTCAATACTGGCCCATTCTCAAAGCCCAATGTGGGAAGTAAAGAGTTAGGCTATTGAAAGCCCAAAATAAGTAAATTTGAATGAACTTATTTTTGCTGATTTTGGCCTTTTTCATTAAAAAATTGTTTTTCAAATGAATTTACTTTTAAAAATAGCGTAACCATATGCATGAGCCAAAAATATACTTTATCATTTGTTTATATAGAAAATAGAATTAAAATAATATTAATTATTTTATTTTTTTTCGAATCTGGTCTAATTTAGTTATTTGGATTTAATTATGATTTGATAATAGGGGTATGAATAAACTAGGCTTATTCGTACGACCCGATTTATTTTAGGCATGGTCTGGCCTAGCCTTTTTGATTGGGCTCATAATTTTTAAAGCCTGTTTAGGTAAATAGGCATCGGTTAGGCTTTATAAAAAACCTATTAAGTCTACTAGACTAAGAGTCCATGCCACATAAATTATAACGAAATAATATAAAGAGAGAGATAGGGGATTGAATGGAGAATCGAATCCAGAATTTTAGGAATAATATATGGACTTGTTCACTTGGTTTTATATAGTACTTCATGATTTTAATAAAAATAACAAATAAATTTAGGGAAATAAATTTTATACACAAGACCTACGTATCTAGTTTGGCCCAATGTTTGGCCCAATTGCTTAGGAAGTAAGGCAGACGCATTAAATGGTGTAAACGGCTATAATACAGCTGGCAAAAAGCAGTAGAAGAGGTTGATCCCTCATTCCCTCAATAAACCAACGATCAATTTTCAAAAATTCCTCCCAAGTTTTTCCATTCTTTCTCTTTCTCTCTCTCCCCTTCAATTCTGTCTGAATTCTTCATTCCCAGCTGCAGAAACCCTTTTCTTTTCATTTGTTTGGGGAGAAGGGCTTAATTCTTTTAGAGTATTCAAGTTTACAGAGAAGGGCCGAAGGAAAGGATTTCTGTTGGATTTTTGGAAAGGTGTTCTTGGGCGAAGATTTCTGTTGCGGGTAGAAAGGATTTCTCTTCCTACGAGCGTGTGTGCCCTCGAGATGTTTTTGATTTTAAGTTTATTTCAGTTCCTTTGGTAGGTCTTATCCGTATATTTTACATTTGTGATTGCACATTTTATTCCGAAGTTTTACTCAAGATGCTTTTCGTTTTATATTTATTCCAATTCTTGTGGTTGGTCTGATTGATACATTTTGAATTTTTCTTAGAAGTCGAGGAAATTGGAGTTTTCTTGCACAAGAAAAGCTCACAAATCAAATATTTTTGAAAGAAACTGAGGAATGGGGGTGTATGAGATCTTGATCCAAGAAATTTGTGGTTCTTCATCCAAGAAACCGCCGGGAGGGCGAGGTGTCTTAAGTTCTTTGAACAAGGGGATTTATGGAAATCAAAGGAGACCACGATCTTCCTTCTTATGCTAATGTGTTAAAGCCATCATGTAAGAGTGGGGTTACAGGGAATCAAATTAGTTTTTTTAGGAAATCAAAGAAAAGGGATTGGGGAGATCATGGAACTTTACAGGATGAAAAAAGAAAAAGAAAAAGGAAGATGAAACCGTTGAGTTGCGGTTCCGGCAATCAGGCGTTTGCAAATTATTCCTTTAAATCTGGTATAAAGACATCATACCATGGTTGTATCAATTTATATTGCTTCTAATATTTGATTCTCTTTATTGCACTTTTTTTATGTTAAAATTTTGAGACCTCCTAACTCAACCTCTATATGTTTTGCATCCTCTCATTCTCTTTCATGGTGAAGCTAAGAACGCTGTTATGATTGGAAAGGTATAGGAAAAAAAAGCAATCATTCATCAACTCCCGAAGGCTTCAAGAGAATAGCAAGAATTGCCTCATAATATAAAACATTTAGAACAGTGGATTGTATTGTTGTTGTTATTATTTTTAACATACTGTATATACTACTATTCATATTTATATTTTCTGGAAAAGGTCTGTCATAATTCTACTATTTGTAGTTAATGGAATGCATTTTTTTTTAGGCTATGGCCTGGTGTTGATCAATTGGTGAAGAATCTGAAGGAGAAGAACAAGTTTGTTTATCTTCCAGAGGGTTTTGACAAATTATAAATGTAAGATATCTGAAAGCACTATTGTTTTTTCAATTCATGTTTAGGGAGTTAGATTATGCATTAAGAAAATTTTCATATGGGTTTAAGTCAGCGAGAAACAGAGCAACATGTGAAATGGAAATCAAATTTTATATGTTGCATAGCTTCTTGACCATATGGACTTTTTTTTTGGGTTTATCCAAATCTAATTATATGGAGAAAGAAAGGCATTAATTGAATCACTTTTTCTTGAGCACCTACTCCAAAATATGAGTTATGCTATGTCTGATTACCTGTTCAAGTGTATACATATAACTTTATAGATAAAAAAAACTTTAATTAGTTATAGTTTTGTTTATTCCAGTGTTTTGAATTATTGTGGGGTTCTGGAAAGTAAGTATTAATCATGTTTATAATATTATCAACACATTAAGCACGTTTGATCATAATCTTTATATGGATTGTATGGCTATTAAATTCATCACTATGTTATGCAGGGCTCTTGCTTGAAAGTAAGTATGTCAGTTGAAACCTTCACCACTGGATTGATTTTGGTGTTTGGTTAAAAACAACAAGGAAAACATGTTAAGGTAAACTTTGAGTTCGAAGGTTTGTGCTTTGCGATTGGATGCACGGAACGGTTTGTATTCCCCTTTTGCTTCATGTTTTTGTATTTAGGAATGATGATATAAGAATTAGGATATATGGGACATGAATTAGGATTTTTAGGAATTAGGAAATTAGGATTTAGGAATTAAAAGATATATATATATATATATATATATATATATATATAGATCAATTAGGAATTAGGGATTAAGGATTAGGAATTATGTATTTATTTATGGATTATGAATTTGGTATTTGGCATAGGAATTAGGATTATGAACTAGGATCTAGGATTTAAGAACTCGGAAATAGGATTTAGGGATTAGGATTTTAGGATTTTAGGAATTAGGATCAAGGATTTATGATTTTAGGATTCAGGGTTTAGACTTTAGAGATTAGGAATTTAGAATTTAGGGATTATGAATTTAGTATTTAGGATAGGAATTATGATTTAGGATCTAGGAGGCGGGAACTAGGATTTAGAATTTAGGATTTGGGGTTTAGAGATTAGGAATTTGGAATTTAGAGATTAGGAATTTGGAATTTAGAGATTATGAATTTAGTATTTAGAATAAGAATTTGGAATTTGGGGATTATCAATTTAGTATTTAAGATAGGAATTAGGGTTTATGAACTAGGACTTAGGATTCAGGGTTTAGAGATTATGAATTTAGAATTTAGGGATTATGAGGTAGTATTTAGGATAGTAATTAGAATTTAGGAACTAGGATCTAAGATTTCGGATTCATGGTTAAGAGATTAGTGACTAGGAATTTATAATTTAGAATTAGGATGGGTATTAGGATCTAGTATTTAGGAATTAGGGACTAGGATTTAGGGATTTAGGATATCTAGGACAGGAATTAGGATTTTTAGGTATTAGGATATAGGATTTAATATTTTAGTAATTAAGGAATTAGGATTTAGGAATTAAAAGATATAAATCAATTAGGAATTAGGGATTAAGGATTAGGAATTATGAATTTCGGATTTAAGATTTGGTAATTAGTAATATGAATTAGGAGATGGAATGGCATAGTTACAATAATCTTTTTCTGTATGTTTGATATTTTTGCTTCCTTTTGACCAGCATTGCTTATAGCTTTTTTTTTTTTTTGTTGGTATGGTACAATGCTGATGTATGTAGATAGTCGATATCCTACTTATGATATGGAGCCTCAATTCCTTGTGTTTATTGGTGGGTACTTGTGTGAATTCCATGTGTTAATTCTTTATTCATACAAGTGGCTTGTATATGGGTCTGTTCTGCACGCAGCTTTTGGGAGCTTTTGGGAGCTTTTGGTAGCTTTAGCTTTTATTTTAAAACAAAAGATCCGTTCTGCACACTAGCTTTTAGGAGCTTATGGGAGCTTTTGGAAGCTTCTTTTTAGAAGCTACTTGTAGTAGCTTTAAAAAATAAGCTCCTAGCTTATTGTTGAGCAATTATAATTTTATCCCAATAACTAACTAACTACCCAATAGTCTACATTAATGTTTGTCCTTTTATGTCATTTCATACATTTTTTGACAGCTACAGCTAGTTGTACAGAACACTTAAATAAAACTGACAGCTACAGCTCCCACAGCTCCCTACAGCTCCAGCTCGCAGCTACAGCTTTGCGTGCAGAACAGACCCTATGTCTCTAATACTGAATTTCATGTGTTTTTTTGGGAGAGCCATTGAAGGCCTGGGAAAGGGGTGGTGGGAGCCCATGCCACACAAATTACAAAGGGGAATAAAAGGGAGGGATAGGGGGCCGGTGGGGATCGAACCTCCAACCTTCCGTTGGAGCCTTAATTCCTTGTGTTTATATAATAATGCCTGATTATTCTCTAAATATTATTTGAACTAGTAGTATGTGGGTGTTGAAACGCTCATTTTGAACATGCACAAGAGCTGATTTCCATCTTAAAAACTAAAAACCTTGTAGATTTTATTATCCATTTGTTCACATTAGATTTGTGTATTGTCTAAATTAGTGCCATATAAGAGCTGAATCTCCAATGCAGCAGGACAGGAGGAGGAAGAAGTTGGAACAGGAGAATTATTTTCTCAGATGGAATGAAAACATCCCATCTCAGACCTAGAGTTTGCAACATTTTTTTGTCTCAACTTGAAAGTTTTGCTATTTGATTTCTCACATATCAGGATTAAAAATTTCCTTCACTGTGATGGAAGAATGGAGCGGAGCCAATTTGATTCATGATATTCTCTACATTTATTGGTAAGTTCTTCCAAGTAAGTAGATGATTACTGCTGTTATGGACTTGTGCTCTCCACTGAACAGATGGAGTATGGAGCTGTGGGTAATACAAAATAATGGGACTCAAACATTATCTATAGGTTAAGTATGGAGCTAATTGTTCCACTTATTTGTTTTTTTTTTTAATGCTCCACCTATTATTATTTTTCAATTTTGTTTTTGTGTCGGTCAGTATAGATCTATGTACTATTTCTATTTAGAATTTAGAAATATATATTTTTTTCTAGAAATTAGAAATAGATAGAATTTATAAATATATAGATATAGATTTTACATTAGAAATTAGAAAGTATAATAAATATATACTATTCTACTACAGTATATATAGAATTCCAGAATTAGAAATAGTTAGAATTTAGAAATTAGAAACTAGAAATAGATTGACATTAGTAATGTTGTTAGAATTTAGGAATAGATAGAATTTAGATTAGAAATTAGAAATAGGTAGAATTCTAGAAATTATATACTACTACTACTACCCCCACCCGGTTGGGCGGGGATGATATCTAATAAAGATAGAATATGTTTTATAATTTGCATATAAACATAATAAAATATTGAAATGTAATGCTGGTATGTTGAAAAATATGAAATAAAACGCATCCAAATGTGTTTGAATTTCTATGAAATAAGTGTTATTCATCAAACATTTGGCATAACAATTCTTTATATAATTAATTAACAAACAATTAAACAGGAAATATTAATTGCTCAAATTTGGATAATTAATCCCAATATATTAAATAATATTGCATTATTTAAATTTAAATGTATATAATCAATCAATAATAAATATTAATTGCTAAAATATACTAAAAATTTACTATTAAACAATGTAAATATTTTTTTCTCGATCGACTTTCACGTTATTTTTAATTAAATTAGAAAAATTGTATATACATATATTTAATTAGTTTTAATAAAAAAACAATCAATTCGCATTATTCTATTTTTTTATTCTTTATTGAAAATAGAGTAATACATATATTTATTCTTTATTGAAAATTATACTCTTTATTGAAAAATTGTATATACATATATTTAATTAGTTTTAATAAAAAAAAATAAGGGGTTTTTAGAGATATATACCTTCCAACAATAGAAACTTTAAATTTAGTACCTAAAAGTTTCATTCTTTAGGTTAGACCCACGAATGTTTTCAAAACTTTGAGTTGGGTACCTTGCATTTATATTTTA
Organism: Hygrophila difformis; assembly: GCA_030278955.1. Lineage (NCBI taxonomy): Eukaryota > Viridiplantae > Streptophyta > Magnoliopsida > Lamiales > Acanthaceae > Hygrophila > Hygrophila difformis. The sequence goes on from JAOANR010000011.1 coordinate 1,147,304, forward strand.
TTTTTATTTGCTTGTTTTTATTTTATATATTATATATTATATTATTATTATTATTTATTTATTATTATTATTATTATTATTATTTATTTATTTATTTCGATTCATCGTTTGTAGTGGTGCTCGCACTGTCTTACGTACTGCCCTGCCCTTCGTCATAGCTATCATGAGTCCTTCCCGGGCTACAGGTTCTTATCTCCTTGGTTCTCTATTTAGTGGTATGGCCAAGGTCTCTGACATGTTGGCTGAGGGGCGAGATCCTACTACTACGACTTCCGGACCGTTCTGGTTTCTACAGCTATGGATTCAGCTGTATTTTCCTCAGCTGTTTTCCGGTGTCTTTCGTCCCGGTCCGAAGGATGTTTCAGAGGGTTTTCCGTTAGGCAGGTGGTTGGCCGCTGAGTCTGTGAGGATTAGTCAGAGGGGCCTTTTGAGACGGGATAGTCTGGAGATTATCCGCTGGTTCTATCATCATCGGCCGATTTATCACGACCTGTATGTGTATGCACCCATTGGATGGTTGCTTTCTGTTCTTGTATGCAAGCCGGATAATCCAGGCCGTATCCATGGGGAGGCTACTTGGAACATCAGCATGAAGCCCCACATGCTTTTGAGTGGGGTGCGAAGGAATGATCCTTCTAATCGATTCACAGCTGAGCCGTATTGTCCCCATTTGCTTGCTCGTCAGTTTGGCTGCCATCTTGGACTTCCTCGCAGAGTGAGGTGGTCGGTTCGTCTCAGTCGACGTGAGAGCCTGACAGAGGCGGGTATTAGGGCTGTGGTGGCTTTTTCATCTCGTTTGACGTATTCCAGCTATTTGTCTTTTACTCCGACGGGGTCACTTGCTGCCGGTTTTGTGGCGTGGTGGACGCCATATATCACCTCCATGTTGCCGTCACATGATGTGATTACATCTCGTTTCGGTAGTCCGCAGCGTGGTTTGGCTTCTTCGCAGCGTTCCCGTACTCGTGGTGCCGTGTCGGCTCGCACTTCCATATCTCGCGGCGTTACCCGAAAGGCTAAGTCTGTTGCCACTTCTTCGTCTCGTAAGCGCCGAAGAGGTATGTCGAATCCTTACCTTGTCAACATGATTCTTTCTACATTGCCTCAGTCTTTTAATGTTGTTTTCCTTGTCTGCAGTTGACGATGAATCAAGTGATGAGGATATTCCAGTTGACGATGAGGAAGGGTCCAGTTCTGACGAGGAAGGGTCGGGCTCCGGTGATGACGAGTCTTGCCCTGATGAGGATGATGAGCAGGGCTCGGCGGGTGATGCTGGCGACAGTGATGATGATGACCAAGTAGAGGACGAGCCTATAGATTCTAGTCGTGCGGAGATTGTGGATGACGAGGATGACGCCGATCATGGTCAGGCATTTGATCCTATTACGGATATTTCTTTGGCCGCCGACTCTCGACATTCGTACTCTCTTGGTAGATTGCCCCCACTTGGTAGACCTTCCGGCGATCCTTCCGGCGATCCTTCCGAGTCTACGGAAGTGTTGTCAGCTCGTGCTGATTATATCATCATCCATGGTGATGATCCCAGGCACCAGACGATAGACGCCGCGACGACCGGCGTTGCAGATTCCTCGCCTACTACCACTGCCGTCCAGGTATGCTATGCCACTGTTAGACTCTTTATTTGTATCGCTCTTAGTATTGTAATGACATCGTGCTTGACTACTCAGGTGGACCCACGCTCCTCTCGGTCCGATGACCATTCTCCCGCGATTGGCTCAGCTGACCATGAGTTGGTCCCACAGGTATTTCTTGGTTGTGGCCTCTTTCTTTTCCTGTTACTTTGTTTAAGTAAAGTGTTCTAAGGGTAGTTGTCTTTCAGATCCCTGCGGATCATATGGATGACCATTCCTCTTTACAGACCGCGGGTGGTGTTCCCTCGACTAGTCAGACTGGTCCCTCGGCGACCCCTCAGGTATTCCTAGATTGCACCCTCATTCTTTCTTTTTCCTTCCCGAGGGCATGTTCTAAGAACTTTTTTGCTTTAGATTTTCATGGATCAGACAGATCACTCTATGATTGATGCTTTGGCTATTTCGGCTGATTTGGTCACGCCGCCTCCTCAGGTATGCTTCATTTCGTCTTTCGTGACTGTAAGATTGCTTTGGCATATACTCATGTAAAGCTGTACTCATGTATGGTTTCCACATCGTGTCTCACTGGACGTGCCAATTTGTTAACCAAGAATTTCTTTGAGGGAGAAACCTCTTTTTTGATTGATGAGTATCGAAAGGATTACAAGAATTGCAGAAAGGAATTACACGAAAATAAGAAAGCTGTAAAGGAATTAAAGATTGCAGAATGGAAGAACACGAAAGAAACTTGCAGGAATAAAAATGCAGGAAGTAAAAATAGATAAAACAATTCCTCAAGGGGTGTGTGGATGTCTCTCCTTTCATGCCTCTTCCTCCTTTTATAGAGAGTGGGACTAACACCCTCCCCAGGCTGCAATAATGAGACGCGTGATGGCGCCGTCCTGCGTTCTGCATTAATCGCCGTCCTGCATTAATGAGACGTGATCTTCCCTTGACTTCTGTGACACCTACGGCGCTCGTGCAGGAGGATGGCGGCTTGAGGATTGACAGCTTGGGAGAGGGTTGATGGTTCTCATCACTTCCCTGTCGCCCAGCTTCCCCCTGGTCATTATCCGGATAAATCTTGAATTGGACCGAGCCTTGAAAAATAGATTGGGCCTTTGAAAGTGTGTCCCTTTTTCGGATATATTTTCATGGACTGGGCCGGACAATCTGGACATCGGATATGGGCCTTAATATTTTGTTTTGGGTTAACAGATGTCCCCCTCGCGCATTTTGTCTGATTAGCATTTTAAGACAAACTTGCGCGCTTTAATCTTTTAGGGTTTGGAGCCCATTGAGGCCCATTAGGGATAAAACCCTAGTACTGTAAAAACCCATTCTTCATCTCTTGAAAAGTTTCCAACACTTCCCCAAATTCTCTCCTCTTCCTCCTCTTCTTGCTTTTTCTTGCTCCTGCCGCCGCCGCCGTCAAGATTCCGGCCGCCGCCGCCATCTGGAATCTGGCCACCGCCGTTGGTTTCTCAGTCACGCCTCCAGCCGCCGCTGTGCTCGAGACCGCCATTCCCTGAGAGGCCGCCGCCGCCATCCTTCGCCTGGAGGGCCGCCGCCACTGTCCCTCGGTCGCCATCCATCAGCCCTTGGCCGCCACCATCCATCAAATTTTGGTGAAGAGACCGCCACTGCTTCTTCCGTGACCGCCAGCCTTGGTGAGGAGACCGCCATCTTGGAGGAGGCCGCCGCCGCCATCCAACTCACCGTGACCGCCAGCCTTGGTGAGGAGGCCGCCACTCAAGAAGCTGCATCGTCCGGAGACCGTCGCCATCCAACTCGCCGTGACCGCCGCCCTGAAGGTTGCCGCTGCGAGACCGCCATCGCCTTGGGCTTGGCCGCCACCATCATCGTCCTTGCGCAGTCGGAGACCGCCCCACGGAGGCCGCCACCCATGCACGGAGGCCGCCATCATCATCCGTGTTAGCCTCCACCATCCGCCGCGTTGGCCGCCACCATCATCCTGTGTTGGCCGCCACCTCGCCGCGTTGGCCGCCACCATCATCCCGCGTTGGCCGCCACCTTCGCCGCGTTGGCCGCCACTGCCCAGTTCGAACCTTGGGAACTAACGTTTGATGGATCTTGTGCAAGCAGCAGTTCAGGAGCCGGTATTACGATTACTAGTCCTCGTGGAGAACATTGGAAGCTTGCTAGAGAGTTAGAGCCTGGCACCACCAACAATCAAGCGGAGTACGAAGCTTTAATATTTGGCCTCGAGACAGCATTGCTGAAGGGTGCGAAATCCATTACAATTTTTGGAGATTCCCAAGTCATCCTGAACAGTTAATAGGAGAATATGAATGCAAGAGTCCTAGATTGATTAAGTGTTATGAGATAGCAATAGAGCTGCTGGGCAAGTTTTCGGACGCCACCATCACTCACGTGCCTAGGAGCCAAAATCAAGAGGCTAACGAGGTCGCTCAACATTGCCTAAGAATTATTCATGTGCATAGGACCCGAAGACGCAAAGTTGGTGATTAGAGAAGTCCATGAGGGAATTTGCGGCTCTCATCAGGCAGGGCCTAGCATGAGGTGGAGTATCCACCGCCATGGATATTTTTGGCCGACTATCATGGAGGACTGCATCATCTACGCTCGAGGGTACGAGGCTTGCCAAAAACATGGGCCGATTCAAAGAGTACCAGCGGAAGAGTTACACACAGTCATCAAGCCTTGGCCATTTCGTGGCTGGGGGATGGACATCATCGGGAAAATTCATCCACAATCATCTAAGAATCACGCATTCATACTAGTGGCCACTGACTACTTCACCAAATGGGTAGAAGCGTGGCCAATGAGGAAGATTGACCAAAACGATGTAATTAAGTTCATGACTGAGCTCATACATCGATTTGGAATCCCCCAAACAATCACCGCTGACCAAGGTACTGTGTTCACTGGTAAGAAGTTTTTAGCTTTTGCTAAACAGTTCGGGATTCGCATATATCATTCCACTCCATATTACCCCCAAGCAAACGGTCAAGCTGAGGCCACCAATAAGATCTTGATAGATTTGATCAAGAAGGCAGTAGGTGAGAAACCAAGGAAATGACATGAGGCTTTGTCAGAGGTCCTATGGGCTTACAAAAACTCTAAATCTGCAGCCACTGGCTTCACACCATACTACCTGACATATGTCATGACGCCGTTCTGCCTTTAGAGATCACAGTCCCTTCTCTAAGAGTGGCCCAGCAGCATCACTTAGACTTAACTAAGTATGAAGAGACCATGTTGCAAGAGTTGAAGACAGCAGATGGAGGCAAGCTTACGGCTCTGGAAAGCATCCGCCGCCAAAAGAGGAGGATGGCGAGATATTATGACAAGAGGGTTCGAGCCAAAACCTTTAGCGAGGGGGACCTAGTATGGAAGGTGATACTACCCTCGGGGGTGCGCGATAGTGAAACAGGCAAATGGTCTCCAAATTGGGAAGGACCATTCATTGTCACACAGAGACTACTTAATGGTGCATATAAGCTGATGGACATCGATGGCCAAGAACACAAACAGAGTATAAATGCAAAATATCTCAAAGTGTTCTATCCATCAGTCTGGGAATCTGAGTAAATAACATAAGTACATCAAAAGTGGCCCAACTATAAGCTCGGTTAGAAAATATCAATGGTATCCTAAAAACAAGAGTTACCCATCACAAGGCCAATGGGCGGACCCAAAAGCGTATTGAAAAGTAAAGCAGTGCTAGAAACTAAGGGGGAGGCTGCGTCCCATCACCCAATATGCGCCGACGCATGAGGGCCCACCGATCACGAGTACGCCCGAAAATATCTGTCAAGCGGTGAAGTGCAGCAGCCGAAGCACGAGCACGAACGGATAACTGAAGCCGACGTGCCCGAACTCCCGATAACCCAGCCGATAAATCACGCTCATCTGCAACTAAACGACCATTGGTAGTCTCCAACTCAGCAGCTCGGGAGGAAATGTCAGCTAAGGCAGGCTCCAAGGTAGCAAGCTCCTCCTTTGTCTCCTGGATGGTGCGCCTCCTCTCCAGAATGATACACTCTGCCTCCTCAATATCGCTCTCTGCCCGCGTAACAACATCCTTAAGATGGGATCTGCGATCCTCTCTAACTCCACGATCAGCAGACAACTGCTCGCGTTGAGGGTGGATGACCTCTATCTGAGAACAAACATCACGGTATCATGCCTCGAGATCATCAAACAGTGTCAGATCATGGGCAGATTGATCCGCAGAGCTACTAAAAGCAGGATAGGCGATAGACAAATCAGAGATGAGCTCTGAAAAGTCAAGGAAGTCAACATCCTCAGAGAATGCGGGAACTGCGGTAACATCATCCAGTAGGCTATCCAGACTAGAAACCACCTCGGTAGAAAGTAGATCGGTGTGGGTGGATAAAAGACGGTCAAATGCCTCACATGACGAAATAACGGCTCCATCAATGGGGGCAGATGCCCAAGGGCCTGATAAAGAGGTCACTGGAACTGAGAAAGGAGCCATGGGTACCTGAGTACAGCTTTACATGAGTATATGCCAAAGCAATCTTACAGTCACGAAAGACGAAATGAAGCATACCTGAGGAGGTGGCGTGACCAAATCAACCGAAGTAGCCAAAGCATCAATCATAGAGTGATCTGTCTGATCCATGGAAATCTAAAGCAAAAAAGTTCTTAGAACATGCCCTCGGGAAGGAAAAAGAAAGAATGAGGGTGCAATCTAGGAATACCTGAGAGGTCACCGAGGGACCAGTCTGACTAATCGATGGAACACCACCCGCGGTCTGTAAAGAGGAATGGTCATCTATATGATCCGCAGGGATCTGAAAGACAACTACCCTTAGAACACTTTACTTAAACAAAGTAACAGGAAAAGAAAGAGGCCACAACCAAGAAATACCTGTGGGACCAACTCATGGTCAGCTGAGCCAATCGCGGGAGAATGGTCATCGGACCGAGAGGAGCGTGGGTCCCACTGAGTAGTCAAGCACGATGTCATTACAATACTAAGAGTGATACAAATAAAGAGTCTAACAGTGGCAAAGCATACCTGGACGGCAGTGGTAGTAGGCGAGGAATCTGCAGCGCTGGTCGTCACGGCGTCTATCGTCTGGTGCCTGGGATCATCACCATGGATGATGATATAGTCAGCACGAGCTGACAACACTTCCATAGAGTCGGAAGGATCGCCGGAAGGTCTACCAAGAGGGGGCAATCTACCAAGAGAGTACGAATATCGAGAGTCGGCGGCCAAAGAAATATCTGTAATAGGATCAAATGCCTGACCATGATCGGCGTCATCCTCGTCATCCACAATCTCCGCACGACTATCATCATGATGAGAATCTATAGGCTCGTCCTCTACTTGGTCATCATCAGCACTGTCGCCAGCATCACCCGCGGAGCCCTGCTCATCATCCTCATCAGGGCAAGACTCGTCATCACCGGAGCCCGACCCTTCCTCGTCAGAACTGGACCCTTCATCATCATTGACTGGAATATCCTCATCACTTGATTCATCGTCAACTGCAGACAAGGAAATAACATTAAAAGACTGAGGCATTGTATAAAGAATCATATTGACATGGTAGGGATTCGACATACCTCTTCGGCGCTTACGAGACGAAGAAGTGGCAAAAGACTTAGCCTTTCGGGTAACGCCGCGAGATATGGAAGTGTGAGCCGACACGACACCACGAGTACGGGAACACTGCGGACAACCGAAACGAGATGTAATCACATCATGTGACGGCAAAATGGAGGTGATATATGGGGTCCACCACGCCATAAAACCGGCAGCAAGTGACCCCGTCGGAGTAAAAGGCAAGTAGCTGGAATATGTCAAACGGGATGAAAAAGCCACCACAGCCCTAATACCTGCCTCTGTCAGGCTCTCACGTCGAGCGAGACGAACTGGCCACCTCACTCTGCGAGGAAGTCCAAGATGGCAGCCGAACTGACGAGCAAGCAATTGGGGACAATACGGCTCAGCTGTGAATCGATTAGAAGGATCATTCGTTCGCACCCCACTCAAAAGCATGTGGGGCTTCATGCTGATGTTCCAAGTAGCCTTCCCATGGATACGGCCTGGATTATCCGGCTTGCATACAAGAACAGAAAGCAACCATCCAATGGGTGCATACACATACAGGTCGTGATAAGTCGGCCGATGATGATAGAACCAGCGGATAATCTCCAGACTATCCCGTCTCAGAAGGCCCCTCTGACTAATCCTCACAGACTCAGCGGTCAACCACCTGCCTAATGGAAAACCCTCCGAAACATCCCTCGGACCGGGACGAAAGACACCGGAAAACAGCTGAGGAAAATACAACTGAATCCATAGCTGTAGGAACCAGAACGGTCCGGAAGCCTTAGTAGTAGGATCTCGCCCCTCAGCCAACATGTCAGAGACCTTGGCCATACCACTAAATAGGGAACCAAGGAGATAAGAACCTGTAGCCCGGGAAGAAGGACTCATGATAACTAAGACGAAGGGCAGGGCAGTGCGTAAGATAGCAGGAAGAAGGACTCATGATAGCCCAAGATCAATCAAAATACAACTGAACCCGGAGGTTGCCTTCTGGGTCTGGCCGCCGCCACCGCTGCCCAAGATCAATCAAAATACAACGTACGTTGCCTTCTTGGTCAGGTCGCCGCCACCGCTGCTCCCGGAGGCCGCCGCCGCTGCTGCTCCTGGAGGCCGCCACCTCTCGCCTTAGGAGGCCGCCACCATTGCCCGAGAGGCCGCCGTGATCATCGTCTTGACCGCCACCTTCGCTCTAGAAGGCCGCCATCCCGAAGGCCGCCACCAAGATCCGGAGGCCGCCACCACCGAGAGTCCGCCGTCCATCCGAAGGCCGCCACTTCGCCGGAAGACGGCCAACCCTGTTTTTGGAGGAAGCCGTCACCATCGTTCGCTTTGGCCACCATCTTTGCATCGGAAGACGGCCAGCCCTGTCTTACGCACTGCCCTACCCTTCGTCCTAGCTATCATGAGTCCTTCTTCCCGGGCTACAGGTTCTTATCTCCTTGGTTCCCTATTTAGTGGTATGGCCAAGGTCTCTGACATGTTGGCTGAGGGGCGAGATCCTACTACTAAGGCTTCCGGACCGTTCTGGTTCCTACAGCTATGGATTCAGTTGTATTTTCCTCAGCTGTTTTCCGGTGTCTTTCGTCCCGGTCCGAGGGATGTTTCGGAGGGTTTTCCGTTAGGCAGGTGGTTGGCCGCTGAGTCTGTGAGGATTAGTCAGAGGGGCCTTTTGAGACGGGATAGTCTGGAGATTATCCGCTGGTTCTATCATCATCGGCCGACTTATCACGACCTGTATGTGTATGCACCCATTGGATGGTTGCTTTCTGTTCTTGTATGCAAGCCGGATAATCCAGACCGTATCCATGGGGAGGCTACTTGGAACATCAGCATGAAGCCCCACATGCTTTTGAGTGGGGTGCGAAGGAATGATCCTTCTAATCGATTCACAGCTGAGCCGTATTGTCCCCAGTTGCTTGCTCGTCAGTTCGGCTGCCATCTTGGACTTCCTCGCAGAGTGAGGTGGCCGTTTCGTCTCGCTCGACGTGAGAGCCTGACAGAGGCGGGTATTAGGGCTGTGGTGGCTTTTTCATCCCGTTTGACGTATTCCAGCTACTTGCCTTTTACTCCGACGGGGTCACTTGCTGCCGGTTTTATGGCGTGGTGGACGCCATATATCACCTCCATTTTGCCGTCACATGATGTGATTACATCTCGTTTCGGTGGTCCGCAGCGTTCCCGTACTCGTGGTGCCGTGTCGGCTCACACTTCCATATCTCGCGGCGTTACCCGAAAGGCTAAGTCTGTTGCCACTTCATCGTCTCGTAAGCGCCGAAGAGGTATGCCGAATCCCTACCATGTCAATATGATTCTTTATACATTGCCTCAGTTTTTTAATGTTATCCCTACCTTGTCTGCAGTTGACGATGAGGATATTCCAGTCGACGATGAGGAAGGGTCCAGTTCTGACGAGGAAGGGTCGGGCTCCGTTGATGACGAGTCTTGCCCTGATGAGGATGATGAGCAGGGCTCCGCGGGTGATGCTGGCGACAGTGCTGATGATGACCAAGTAGAGGACGAGCCTATAGATTCTCATCATGATGATAGTCGTGCGGAGATTGTGGATGACGAGGATGACGCCGATCATGGTCAGACATTTGATCCTATTACAGATATTTCTTTGGCCGCCGACTCTCGATATTCATACTCTCTTGGTAGACCTTCCGACGATCCTTCCGAGTCTATGGAAGTGTTGTCAGCTCGTGCTGACTATATCATCATCCATGGTGATGATCCCAGGCACCAGACGATAGACGCCGTGACGACCGGCGCTGCAGATTCCTCGCCTACTACCACTGCCGCCCAGGTATGCTATGCCACTGTTAGACTCTTTATTTGTATCGCTCTTAGTATTGTAATGACATCGTGCTTGACTACTCAGGTGGACCCACGCTCCTCTCGGTCCGATGACCATTCTCCCGCGATTGGCTCAGCTGACCATGAGTTGGTCCCACAGGTATTTCTTGGTTGTGGTTTCTTTCTTTTCCTGTTACTTTGTTTAAGTAAAGTGTTCTAAGGGTAGTTGTCTTTCAGATCCTTGCGGGTCATATGGATGACCATTCCTCTTTACAGACCGCGGGTGGTGTTCCCTCGACTAGTCAGACTAGTCCCTCGGCGACCCCTCGGGTATTCCTAGACTGCACCCTCATTCTTTCTTTTTCCTTCCCGAGGGCATGTTCTAAGAACTTTTTTGCTTTAGGTTTCCATGGATCAGACAGATCACTCTATGATTGATGCTTTGGCTACTTCGGCTGATTTGGTCACGCCGCCTCCTCAGGTATGCTTCATTTCGTCTTTCGTGACTGTAAGATTGCTTTGGCATATACTCATGTAAAGCTGTACTCAGGTACCCACGGCTCCTTTCTCAGTTCCAGTGACCTCTTTATCAGGCCCTTGGGCATCTGCCCTTATTGATGGAGCCGTTATTTCTTCATGTGAGGCATTTGACCGCCTTTTGTCCACCCACACCGATCTACTTTCTACCGAGGTGGTTTCTAGTCTGGATCGCCTACTGGATGATGTTACCGCAGTTCTCGCATTCACTGAGGATGTTGACTTCCTTGACTTTTCAGAGCTCATATATGATTTGTCTATCGCCTATCCTGCTTTTAGTAGCTCTGCGGATCAGTCTGCCCATGATCTGACATTGCTTGATGATCTCGAGGCACGATACCGTGATGTTTGTTCTCAGATAGAGGTCATCCACCCTCAGCGCGAGCAGTTGTCTGCTGACCGTGGAGTTAGAGAGGATCGCAGATCCCATCTTAAGGATGTTGTTACGCGGGCAGAGCGCAATATTGAGGAGGCAGAGCGTATCATTCTGGAGAGGAGGCGCACCATCCAGGAGGCAAAGGAGGAGCTTGCTACCTTGGAGCCTGCCTTAGCTTACATTTCCTCCCGAGCTGCTGAGTTGGAGACTACCTATGGTCGTTTAGTCGCAGATGAGCGTGATTTATCGGCTGAGTTATCGGGAGTTCGGGCCCGTCGGCTTCGGTTATCCGTTCGTGCTCGTGCTTCGGCTGCTGCACTTCACCGCTTGACGGATATTTTCGGTCGTACTCGTGATCGGTGGGCCCTCATGCGTCGGCGCATATTGGGTGATGGGACGCAGCCTCCCCCTTAGTTTCTAGCACTGCTTTACTTTTCAGTACGCTTTTACGTCAGCCCATCGACCTTGTGATGGGTAACTCTTGTTTTTAGGATACTATTGCTATTTTCTGGCCGAGCTTGTGGTTGACCACTTTTGATGTACTTATGTTATTTACTCAGATTCCCAAACTGATGGATAGAAAACTTTGAGATATTTTGCATTTATACTCTGTTTGTGTTCTTGGCAATCGATGTCCATCAGCTTATATGCACCATTAAGTAGTCTCTGTGTGATAATGAATGGTCCTTCCCAATTTGGAGACCATTTACCTGTTTCACTATCGCGCACCCCCGAGGGTAGTATCACCTTCCATACTAGGTCCCCATCGCTAAAGGTTTTGGCTGGAACCCTCTTGTCATAATATCTCGCCATCCTCATCTTTTGGCGGCGAATGCTTTCCAGAGCCGTAAGCTTGTCGCCATCTGCTGTCTCCAACTCTTGCAACATGGCCTCTTCATACTTAGTTAAGTCTAAGTGATGCTGCTGGGCCACTTTTAGAGAAGGGACTGTGATCTCTAAAGGCAGAACGACGTCATGACCATATGTCAGGTAGTATGGTGTGAAGCCAGTGGCTGCAGATTTAGAGTTTCTGTAAGCCCATAGGACCTCTGACAAAGCCTCATGCCATTTCCTTGGTTTCTCACCTACTGCCTTCTTGATCATACCTATCAAGATCTTATTGGTGGCCTCAGCTTGACCGTTTGCTTGGGGGTAATATGGAGTGGAATGATATATGCGAATCCCGAACTGTTTAGCAAAAGCTAAAAACTTCTCACCAGTGAACACAGTACCTTGGTCAGCGGTGATTGTTTGGGGGATTCCAAATCGATGTATGAGCTCAGTTACGAACTTAATTACATCGTTTTGGTCAATCTTCCTCATTGGCCACGCTTCTACCCATTTGGTGAAGTAGTCAGTGGCCACTAGTATGAATGCGTGATTCTTAGATGATGGTGGATGAATTTTCCCGATGATGTCCAATCCCCTGCCACGAAATGACCAAAGCTTGATGACTGTGTGTAACTCTTCCACCGGTACTCTTTGAATCGGCCCATTTTTTTGGCAAGCCTCGCACCCTCGAGCGTAGATGATGCAGTCCTCCATGATAGTCGGCCAAAAATATCCATGGCCGTGGATACTCCACCTCATGCTAGGCCCTGCCCGATGAGAGCCGAAATTCCCTCATGGACTTCTCCCATCACCAACTTTGCGTCTTCGGGTCCTATGCACTTGAGTAGTAATCCATCGACCGCCCTTCGGAATAATTCGCCATCAACTAGTGTATACCGTAAAGCTTTAACCTTTAGAGAACTATCTCCTCCAGATGATGGGTTTCAAGATATCGTTTGATCTCGGTCCTCCAATCATCATTCGGACTTTGAGGTTGGATTTCTTGTTGGTCCTCAGGCTCACTTGTGATGGTAGCAATGCCTAGTGCCCCCTAGAGCGACCAAGCCAACCCGAAGCAAGTTGAGCGGCCTCGTTAGCCTCTTGATTTTGGCTCCTAGGCACATGTGTGATGGTGGCGTCCGAAAACTTGCCCAGTAGCTTTAGTTCTATCTCATAACACTTAATCAATCTAGGACTCTTGCACTCATATTCTCCTGTTAATTGTTTCAGGATGACTTGGGAATCTCCAAAAATTGTAATGGATTTCGCACCCTTCAGCAATGCTGTCTCGAGGCCAAATATTAGAGCTTCGTACTCCGCCTGATTGTTGGTGGTGCCAGGCTCTAACTCTCTAGCAAGCTTCCAATGTTCTCCACGAGGACTAGTAATCGTAATACCGGCTCCTGAACCGCTGCTTGCACAAGATCCATCAAAAGTTAGTTCCCAAGGTTCGAACCCTATAAAGGACGCTTCTTTGGGATCCTCTGGCAATATCAACGAAGGATATTGAGCTAAAAAATCAGCCAAGGCTTGTCCCTTGACTGCCTTTTGGGGAATATGTACCAGGGTAAAGGGACTAATCTTCATAGTCCACTTAGCTTGTCGGCCTTTCAATGCCGGCTTATGCAAGAGTGTCCTTACCAAGTCAAAGGGAGCTACTACATGAACTGTTCTTGGCAGCATGTAGTGTTCCAACTTGTTGCAGGAGTATACTAGGGCGTAGCATAATTTTTCTAATGCGGTATATCTCACTTCTGGCCCTTGCAGAGTCTTGCTAAGGTAATAGATAGCCCTCTCCTTGCCGTCTTCATCATCCTGTGCAAGCAGGCAATCGAGAGATTCTTCGGCGGCGGATACGTATAGTTTCAAAGGTACTCCAAGCCTTGGCGGTACTAATACTGGAGGGTTGACCAACGCTCTTTTTATTTCTTCAAAGGCTGCCTGATGCTCAGACATCCACATGAATTTCTCGTTCTTTCTTCCTTTATGTAAGGTAGTGAACGCTTTCATCTTTCCTGCGGCATTGGCAATGAACCTCCTTAAGAAATTGATTTTACCAATTAGTGATTGCAGCTCTTTGAGATTGGATGGTGCACGGGCTTCCAATATGGCCTTAGCTTTATTTTGGTCTACCTCAATGCCCCTCTCATGCACCAGGAAACCTAAGAAGTTCCCTGCCGCCACTCCGAAGGCACACTTAGCTGGATTAATTTTCAACTCATGTTGCCTCATTCGGATGAAGGCACCTTCAAGGTGATCCAAGTGTTGATCAAATTCGCATGATTTCACAACTATGTCATCTATGTAAACTTCAAGTGTATGGCCAATTAAATCATGAAAAATCATGTTCATGGCCCTTTGGTATGTTGCCCCAGCATTTTTCAATCCGAAAGGCATGACTACCCATTCAAAGATGCCGACTGGCCCTGGGCAACGAAAGGCTGTTTTATGTACATCGTTTTCAGAAATGAAGATTTGATTGTATCCAGAATAACCATCCATTAAAGATAAAAACTTGTGGCCAGCGGCGGCATCAACGAGCATATCGGCCATAGGCATCACATATTCATCCTTGGGTGTTGCTAAGTTTAAATTCCTAAAGTCTATACAGACTCTTAATTGACCGTTCTTCTTTATAACAGGTACAATATTTGCAAGCCATTCCACATAACGACAAGTTCTAATGTAACCCGCTCTAAGAAGTTTCTCAATTTCGGCCTTTATTTTTGGGATGGTGTCTGGGTCGAACCGTCTTGGCGGCTGCTTATGAGGTCTGAATTCTGGGTGAGTTGGCAACTTATGTTCCACTAGATCTCTTGATAGTCCTGGCATGTCTGTGTACTGCCATGCAAAGCAATCCTTATATTTATGAATCAGCTCCACCAGTTGGTGCCGCTTTTCATCTGGTAATGACGCACTTATCTTGGTCAACTTTGGCTCTGCCTCTGTCCCGAGGTTGATGTTTACAAGTGGTTCATTGGCTTCCGGACTAGGCAACGTCCGCTTTACAGGAGATGGCCACTCAGATGGCCGAATGTCAGTTGGGTTTTTGGACTTGATTTCGGCACCCATCATTATTTCAGTGCTGGCGAGCCACTGCAACAAGTCTTTATAAATGTCGTAGCTGCTCGTCATGCAGAGCATGATGCTTCATGTCGGCTATCTGCAGGACGTAACTTGAAGCCACTTGTTGTGAAGTCAATGGATTCCAGATCCATGTCCATACCAATTAAAGCTGATGCAGGTTGGATGTCTTCTAAGTAGAAGATCGCCTCATCATTGGCGTCCTGTCCTGCAAAGGGTTGAGGATCCGCCTCTACCAATTCTATCTGGTCACCATCCCAAATGAGTAACTGTTGGTGCAAAGTAGAGGGAACACATTGTGCCATGTGGATCCAGTCACGTCCTAATAACATCGAGTAACAAGTCTTTGATTTCACCAGAAAGAAGGCCACTTTGATGGTCTTGGAATCGATAGTGACATTTTCCGTTATGAATCAGATCTTTCTCACTCTTCCCAATCTTCCTCAGAGTCGACATAGGCATTACATTTGGCGCTGCCCCGTTGTCAATGAATACCTTGCATACAGGACGTCCATCAATGTGAGCCTTGACATACAAGGGTTTCAGTTGCCTTGTCTGGGCCCCCTGGGGTTTGGCAAACTGTGCCGAAGCTAAATTTGAAGCATCATGCTGGCCATCAAGTTCTTGTGTAGGAGGTACATCCCGGGCTGGATGAGACAATTCTGCTATCATTTCATCCATTTTTTCTATGAGCCTAGCGAATGATGGCTCTTCATCATCCCAAATCTCAGATTCGGCATCGCTTATATCTTCATCAGGCGCTAACCCAATGACCCGCATGGGTACGGAGGGGTCCCCCGACCCTTCTTCCTGCTCTTTCTTATGATCTGCATCCCCAAGCTCTTTATCCAATTTTTTCCAGAATTCCGTACTATCAAAATCATCCTCAAGATCCATGCCCTCTAAATCACCATCATACTCTTCATTAATGTTGAGGTCAGCATCATCCCATACACCATCTTCATACCCCTCATCAATGTCAATATTCATATCATCCAGCGTGTCATCTTCCTCAGTCATGATACCTAAGGCACCAATCCCCACCTTAGGTTCATTGAGATTGGCTTCCACAGCCACTCCCACTTCTGTAGACGTAGTGGCCCCAAAAGTCACCTGTTGTGCTTCATTGGCTAATTTTGTTTCGGATGGGACTTCTGGATTCTTTTGGAATTCCAACGCCTCGCAGTAAGTTGTGAATCCTTTGAAACTATGTGGTTCACTCCCGAGTTCATCGGCCTCCTGGGCCGCTAAATATGTCATGTACTTCATAAGCACACTAGCCATGGCCATGTTTGAAGGAGTCAGATCCATGTTGTCTAATTTCTCAATGAACTTTTCTCCCACAGACTTAATCTTACTTTCTTGATTACCAGACTCGGTAGCTATAACTTTACCTTTGTCTTTAGAAACTGATGGTTGAGTCTGAAGAAGATCAGCTTTGGTTACCCTAGGCCTTGGTGAAGGTATCTGAGGCTTTCGTTCTACCCACTGCAATCTCTCTCGTACTGCGAGGCGTTGGAATCCCAAAAGAAGCCAGAAGTTCCATCCGAAACAAAATTAGCCAATGAAGCACAACAGGTGACTTTTGGGGCCACTACTTCTACAGAAGTGGGAGTGGCTGTGGAAGCCAATCTCAATGAACCTAAGGTGGGGATTGGTGCCTTAGGTATCATGACTGAGGAAGATGGTACGCTGGATGATATGAATCTTGACATTGATGAGGGGTATGAAGATGGTGTATGGGATGATGCTTACCTCAACATTAATGAAGAGTACGATGATGATTTAGAGGGCATGGATCTTGAGGATGATTTTGATTGTACGGAATTCTGGAAAAATTTGGATAAAGAGCTTGGGGATTCAGATCATAAGAAAGAGCAGGAAGAAGAGTCGGCGGACCCCTCCGTACCCATGCAGGTCATTGGGTTAGCGCCTGATGAAGATATAAGTGATGCCGAATCTGAGATTTGGGATGATGAAGAGCCATCATTCGCTAGGCTCATAGAAAAAAATGGATGAAATGATAGCAGAATTGTCTCATCCAGCCCGGGATGTACCTCCTACACAAGAACTTGACGGCCAGCATGATACTTCAAATTTAGCTTCGGCACAGTTTGCCAAACCCGAGGTGGCCCAGACAAGGCAACAAGAAAATGATAGCAATTGTACTATCAGTCGATTCCTGGTATACATATATTTATTCTTTATTGAAAAATTGTATATACATATATTTAATTAGTTTTAATAAAAAAACAAGGGGTTTTTAGAGATATATACCTTTCAACAATAGGAACTTTAAGTTTAGTACCTAAAAGTTTCATTCTTTAGGTTAGACCCACGAATGTTTTCAAGACTTTGAGTTGGGTACCTTGCATTTATATTTTATTTTTATTTGCTTGTTTTTATTTTATATATTATATTATTATTATTATTTATTTTTATTATTATTTATTTATTATTTATTATTTATTTATTTATTTATTTTATCCAATATAATTAACCTGCCACTATTTTCTTTCCCAATCTAATCCTTTTTCATATTTTTGTAATTTGTTGATTTTATCATTTATTCAAAAACTTAAATCTAATTCTTCTATTAAAAGATTTTTCCTGTTTAAGAGTTGTAAGCATTTTATTTTTGCTTCGATTTGGATTTTGACATTTTTTTTAATGCGGTATCCTTCAATCGCAGTTTTCTCCCATTTACTGTAGTTTCTTATTGTTTTATAAGTCATATTTAATGTTAATTTCTGATATGGTTAATGAATTCTGTTTTAGAAGTGTTCAACTCCTCTATTTTTATTTTAAGGTCAGATGATTGGTAACTAATCACTCTTCATATCTGTGTATTGAATTACGAATGATATTTATTTCTTCTTCATGGTTTAACCCATATATGAGTTCTTGTACTTCTTCTTCTTCGTCTTCTTTATATTCTTTTAATCTTATAATTGAATCTTTAAGGTTTTTTATTTCTTTTTCTGTTTTCCACATGGTTTCTCCAAGTTTTCCACATTCTGGACAAATATCAAAAAGTATTTGTGCTTCCATTAGTTATTTCTTGCTATATGTTCTTCTTGTAATTTTTTCCATATTTTTTCTTGAAGTTCACACGCTATAAAATGGTTTTCACATTTTTCTGTATGGTTATCCCGTAATTTCTCAAAACAATATAAATCTTAGTATGCTTTTGATAACTGTTTTCTAGAATTTCTATTTCGTTTTTTAGAAATTCAACTTCTTTTGTTACTTTCCATTTTATAATATTTTCAAACAATCTTTGTTTCCTGCAAATCATGTCTATTTGATTTCGTTTATTCATCAGTCTGATAAGCCAATTTTCACATTCTTGGGTGTGTTTTTGGGTAAGGTACAATAACAAACCTTGTTTCTATGTTTCTAAAAGATTCTGTTTTAAACAAATCTGTTTTAGGGTTTTCAGCAGTTTTAGTCATATTCTCCATTTGTTTTGAAAAGAGCTATTATTTATTTTAAAAAAGTTTTAAAACACTGGTTTTTGTGTGCGAAGAACTTATATGTCGTGATGTACTAGGTACTTGCCATCTCCTATTATTCTCTTGGTCGTGTTAAATTTCTGATTATGTGTTATGGGTCCGATTGTCCTTTGTTATGGAAATATTATCATAAACATTAAGTCTGCAATCCTCTTATTACTTTTACTGATGAAACATTTTTCTGAGCCTGTTTCAGGTTTCAAATTCAAATTAGCATTATCCAGACCTAGATCTGAAATGTAAGCAGGGGGTCTAAGGGGCAAATCAAAAGGGACAACAGTAACAAACCATCATTATGTTTAACAAACATCCCTGAATTGTAGTTCCCCTAACGAGTCTTTCTTACAGCTTTTATGGCATAAAGCCTTTTAAATTTTTATCTTACTCCCCTTAATGGCATATCTCATCAATTAAGTTTTAAAAGATTACATATTTATGTTTATAATATTATCATCCATATATAGAACAATGCCATAACATAAATCATAAACTAACCCATACCCTCTGAGAGAGAGAGGCTTTCCCGTTCAGACGGGCCCCTGTATTTCAGAAAGTAAAGAAAAGAGGAAGCAATCCACACCGGGTCTTTCTTTACAAACTGAAATTTTATTACTGAAAGGGTTGGGAATACAAGAGAACTAGAAAGAGAAAGAGCTTTCGAGAGTAGCAAGAGTGCAGTCTCAAAAACCTTAAGAGAGAGAGAGAGAAAGAGCAAAGTGAGTGTGTGTTCTACAAGTGAAGGTCATCCCTTTATTTATAGGAGGAAATGTTATCTAAGCAATCCACAACACCCAATAAAAACGTGCCAAGTGGCAAAGCTATCCGATAAGGTTCGGATGAAAATAATTCAAACAAGTAGTACAATAATGAAATAAAGAGGGGCCTAGTGCCCACATCACACGGTTTTTCAAGAGTAACATGGCTCTTGTCTGCTTTTTGGTTTTATCCGCCTTGGATTCCTTCCTTCACATGGTTGGTAATGTTTTTGGCTCCACTAGCATTATTGTTTTCTTCTTGACTTTTTCTTTTCCGGATTCTTTTCTTCACATGCTGGTATTTATTGTGAATTCCAGCTCATTTCTGCGTGGCTTTATTAGTATTCTTCATCATTGTGGGGGCCGCCACTTTCTTTTTTCTGATTTTTTATAATTTTATTGGCCTGGTATTTTGCTTCATTTTTTCTTAGTGCTACCAGTGCACCATATCTTCCATTTTTCTTGGCTACCATTGCTTCAGCAAAAGTAGGTCTTAGTTCCATTTCAAGCTTATGGAGAATTTCTTCTTTACTGAGGTTTTCAAATTTTCCAGTCTGTACTGGACTCATAGTTTTTGGCAAACTACCAGCCATAATCGCGATTAATGTGCTTTTACCATCTACCGGAATAGATGGGCTTAGTTCATCATTTTGGTCCTTAAAGACCTCAGGGTTAGAACCTCCCTAGTTTGGTTCAGTATTATCTGAACTTATGCTTTTTAGTAAAGCATCAGCTATCAACGGACTTGACTCGTCTTTACCGTCTGCCGTTTGAGACGGATTAGATTCAAACTTTTGATCCTTAAAGACCTCAGGAGTTGAATTTTCCTGGTTTTGCTGCATCCAGGCTTTTGCTAATTCTACTGCAGTCATAGAACTGGTGGGTTTGGATTTTGGACCATAAACTGGTTTTTCTTCTGGCTTTGGTGTTTTCAGTGTAAGGGACACGATTTTTGAGGTCAATTTCTCGTTTGGGTTTTGAAGGATCTCAAGTTTCTTGGTGAGGTTCTCAATCTGGGCCTCTGCTTCAAGGGTTTTCATTTTTTGGTTTTCAAAATTCTGTAACCATTCAGCCTTTTGGGCTTCATATTTACAGACTTCTTTTGGCCATTTTTTCACAATGGTCACAAAACACAATGTGGGTTTTAGAAGAATGTCCAATTGAATATTGGACTGGGCCTGTAGGGTTTTGGGTTTTTGGTCTCAAATCATCAACAATATTTTTCAAACTTGGGCTTACAAAGAAATCTGGGCCCATTGTGGTTTTTGCAAATTGAAGTGCAGACATTATATCATAAAATCCCTTATGAAGAGGTTTTTCATTATCTTCATTAAGGGGTAAAATATCATTTTTATCATAAATTCCTTTTTTATAGCCTTCAAAGACTACTTAATATAAAAATGGTTTTATGTTATTGAATTTCTGGAAATACATGCTTAGAGCAGAGAGACAAGTAACAATATACCTGCTGTTGTTTTTGTCAAAGGATGCTCTCCAAATGTTATCACAAAGGCAGATCTGTTCCTCTGTGTAGTTTAACCCTGTGATAGGCCTGTACTTCATGTTATCAAATAAAATTCCTTCTACATTATTACCAGTTTCTGCTCTTCTGCCAAAGCAGATTTTCACTCCTTTTTCTGGGAGTTTATCTTTTTTCTTTCCTTCTGGGAGGCCGGTTTTAGAAGGGATTGTGTAATATCCCTCTGGGGTTTTTACCATCCCTGTGGTTTTTACTCCGTTTTCATTGCTGGTTTTCAGAGAGTTTTTCTGGGAGTTTTCTGTCATTCCTCTAAAAATATTATTTAAATCTCAATATTCCAGTTTTCTCTATAAAATTGATCCCATTTTAATTTATATTTTTCTTCATCATTTTCATCATAATCATTAGTTGACTCGTTTTTAAATTCAGTATCATATAATGGTTTTTCTCTTTCTTTAATCAGAATTCTAGATAATATATCAGCAATTTTGTTATTTTCACCTTTAATATGTTCAAATTTTATTTTATAGCCTTTCTGACTAATAACATCTGTAAAATTCAACCACATTCTCCTGGACATTGATCTTTTTTCTTGGAGCTGGCTATAAAATTTTACAATGGCCTCACAATCAGTTCTTACTGTAAATCCTGGTTTTCCTGTTAGAAACAGTTCAAATTTATCAAGTGCATATTTTATTGCCAACAGTTCTGCATCAATTGAGGAAAGGTTACCATTTTCTCTATATTTTCCTGATGCATATTGGCAAATTTCTTCCTTACTTTTAGGTGAGTAGACATCCTTTTTTCGCAAAAGGATAGCTCCCCATCCTTTATGTGATCCATCAGTTTGCACAATAAGATAATCACTATCTTCTGGCAAAACCAATTCTGGAAGTGTTTTTAATGTTTCTTTAATTTTTTGTACATTATTATATCTTCTTGGTTAAAATATCTTTGACCGTTTTTTCCCAGTTTATTATATAATGATCCTGTTAATGAGGATAAGTTTTTAATGTATGGTCTAGCATAATTAACCAATCCCAAAAATTGTTGTAATAGTTTTGTATCTTCCATTTTATCATGAAATTCAATGGCCTTTTTAGCAATATGATCTTGGAGTTTTATTTTTCCTTTTCCAATTTCTGCCCCAAGGAATGCTATTTTAGTTTTATTGATTTCCATCTTTTTCTTTGATATGATTATTCCATGTTTTTTAAATAGCCTAAACACTGTGTCGAGATGACTCATATGTTCAGTACTATTTTTTGAAAATACTAGAATATCATCAATGTATACCAGAACAAATTTTTGGTATGGTTTAAAAATTTTATCCATTTTTTGTTGACATATAGCTGGTGCATTTTTAGTCCAAATGGCATTACTAACCATTCAAATAAACCTTCTGGACATGTGAATGCAGTCCATTCGAATGTTGTAAATTTTTAAAGAAAATAACACTACAAGAAAATTCCGGAACACCGACCGCATCTAACATCCCGAGTAATTAATTTAGAATTTATTAAATTAATTCCTCTTAAGTTAATTTAAATTCCTAACCATTAATCAAATGTTAGGAAGTGTTGGGCTTGAATTATTTTAGTAAGTTGGAGAATAATAATGATAGAGGAAGCAAAACATTTAATATTAAGAAGAGGAGTCCAATTGGTAGTAGAAAGTGAGCCCACTGATCAAGGCCCAAGCCCACGGGGCCGACCCGGACCCGGCCCAACATCCCATGACCCGACCCGGAGGACCATGACCCATATTAATTTCCCCAAATCAGCCATATTGACTCATTTCTACTCTTCAACTCATTCTCCCATTTCAAGAGAGTGTATTCCCGCAAGAGAGAAAGAGGGAGATTTTGGAGGTCATTTTTGAGGAATTTTTGTAAAAATTGCTTGGAATTTCATGGGTTTTTCAGTATATAACCAATGGGTAAGTGAATTCTTGTGTTACTTCATTAATTTGATGGGTTTTGGGGCTATTTTAAGGGTTGGATAAATGGGTGACGAAAATTGGGGTTGATAAGGAGTGTTCATAGAAATTGGCTTGGGTATGAGTTCAATAATTGATCCTTGCATGTTGGTAAGATAACATTTGTAGCTTCTTGCTTGCAAGAAATCTGAAAATTGATGATGAAGTGAGTAAATTGAGGAAGGAGGATGAGGATTTGAAGGAAGGATCAAGTTTGACTTATTTTTCATGGATGTAGATGCAATTGAAGCTTGGAAAGTGAAGAATTTCTATCTATTGGGGATGTTTAGCTCATGCATGTTCTAAAGGTATGAAGCTTTATCTCTCATTTGTTGTATTTGAGATTTCTAACTTCAAAGTGAGGAGTTGAATGAAGAATATGAAATTGGGGAAAGATAGTGATTTTAAGTTCAATTGGTGAATGTAGGAATTCATTGGTTGGATTGAGCTTGGGATTGAAGAAATTGGAGTTGCGAGATCAATAATCAAAGGCAAGGGATAAGATAATGCTTGAGTTGTACAATGGTAGGAAGATGGGAAAACCAATTTCGTTTCCGGGCAGTCAGCCCTGGCGTATTTTGACGCCAGGGAGCCATTCTTGGCGTCGCTAGACTAGGCGACGCCAAGCAGGGGAGTTTTTCCCTCCTTCAGTCCTGGCGTCAATTGACGCCAGGAGGCCCATCTTGGCGTCGGCAGCATTGCCGACGCCAGCTGTTGAATTTCCCATTTTTCCAGGGTTGGCGTTTACTTACGCTAGACATCCTGTTTTGGCGTAGTTAGCCTTGCCTACGCCAGAAATGCAATTTTTATGTTTTTGTGACTTTGTACTATTATCTCTTTCTCGATATATGTTAAATGATGATGGAGCATGTTGGAACTTATGAGATGAGAACCTAGACAAATTCATAGTTTCGCATTAAGCTATTATGCCTTAAAATTGGAATTATGTTGTTATTTGCCATTATGTGTGGTTTGGCAACCCTCGTATTATATGGATGAACACAGAATGTTTTGTTCATGGCGGGTGTTGACTGGATCGAGTAGGTTGCCCGAGTTATGTAGCGATTGCCGTTATGCAAGTCTTGGCAAACCTCAGTCATATGTATACAGATGCCTTGAGATTTATTCTTTGTTTGGTGCTAAAATTAATTACGTGATTTGTTGGGAATTACTCCTTGTGCTTGACTTGGGATTTACTCCCTTGACTGGATTTGACCTATAGGATATTCAGCTGATATCCCGGATCTACGTGTTGTGCGTGTGGCACGTTGCGGCAATTGGGGAGTGAACCCTTTGCCATGCGGTAATTGGGGAGTGAACCCTTTGCCATGCGGTAGTTGGGAAGTGAACCCTCTGCCATGACCCGCTAGACACCGCTCTGGTCAGTGACGACTATCCGGCTCCCTCACCCGTGTTATTGGCCCTGCGTAGGCTGTTCGTCCGCGGCGGGGGGCGACGTTGACGGGCAGTTCATTGTGATGGGAGAGGGTGGTGTCCTCTCGCCAATGATGACTGTCGACCATGGTTATTAGGAAACGCGTTAGACATGATTATCTGCTGCATTTTGGATAGATAGACACATAGGTGATATCATTCATTTCATCATGTCATAACATTTATTTGATTGCAGTGGTTGAAGCATCAGTATGGGACGGTGTGATGGTTTGCATTCTTTTACTTATTTATTTAATAACTTTGTTAATGTTTGACAGTAGTATGTGGTTGATGTATCCCCATCCCCCATTATTCTTTCCCTTGCTCAGTACCCGTGCTGACCCCTGCTGTTTTTCTTTTATAGATACTCCGAGAATGGCGCAGTGCATTGGGCATATTGAAGGGTTGGGGATGAGCGAATGTAAATTAGTTCATTAAAATGGTCATTACATATATAATTAGTTATAATATTATATTGAACCGTATATGATCATTATGCTATCTTAAGATTTTGGAAATACTTCCTCCGTTCTCAAATATTGTTGACATTTGGAAAAAAGTTACTATTCATACACAGACTTCTACTTAAAGTTTTATCATAGTTATACAAGTTAAAATATAGTCAAGTGAGATCTTGTTAGATTCGTCTCGTCATGTAGTTTTTAAATATTGAACTTCTAGAATTTTTATTTGTACCGAACTTGAGTTATTAATGGTTTAAAATGTACATTGGACTGCGTGAAAAGTTGGTTTGTAATAAACATTTGAAAATGGAGGAAGTATTTAGAAAGGGCCGGTGAGTCGTACTTGAGTTAGAGCTTTGATCTGATTATCGTTTATTTACTGTAAACGAAATATGGAAATGGTAACAGGGCGGTGACCCGGATATGCTGATTTGTTTTTGCGACTCATTATATGTGTGTTGTTGGATTTTCTGATTCTACATGTACTCAGCTTCGTGTTACAGACCCTAAGTTGACTGGCCAACAGCTTAGGTGTTGTAGCACGGCAATGACGTCACGAAAATTTTTGGTTTAAAATTTTCGGGATGTTACACCGCATTTACCGACCGACATTTTGCGGTCGGTATTACCTACCGCAAGCCGTGGTCGGAAATTCATAGCCGTTATTGTGTAAGGGGGTTTTTTGCCGACCGTTTTACCGACCGCAACGAAAGTGGTCGGTATTACCAACCACATTACTGACCGAAATTGTAATTTTTTTTCCAAATTTTTTAATTTTTTATTGTTTTTTATAAAAGAAATATAATTTAGTGACCGACTTACCGACCGAAAATTCCGTCGCTACAGTTACCGACCGAATTCCATCGCTAAAGTTACCGACCGATTTACCGATCGAAATTTGGGGTCGTTAAGTTTTTTCCCAATTATTTTATTTTTAAATTTTCTTTATTATTTATTTTCATGAATATTTCTTAATTTACTTTAATTTTTGATTTTTTTATCAATATAAATTATTTTATTTTTGTAAATTTATTTTATGATTATATAATTTAATTTTTTATTATTTTTATTAGTTTTATTTAAATATTTAATTTAATAAATATTTATTTCATTTTTATTTTATTGTTTATACTTATATAATATGGGGTTTTTCAAGAAGTATTGGAAATATGCTTAAGGGAGAAGTGATGGAGATTTTTAAAGGCTTCGAAACTGAAGGGAAATTGCCTAGAGAGCTTGGGGGGTCTTTTATCACACTCATCCCAAAGGTGGAAAACCCGAGGGATTTTGGGGATTTTCGTTCGATATCTTTAGTGGGGAGTATCTTTAAGATGATCACAAAGGTAATGGCTAGACGACTTCAGGAGACCTTGGACAAAATTGTTGGCTCTTTTCAAATGGCTTTCATCAAAGGTCGGCAGATTCTAGACGGAGTTCTAATTGCTTCAGAGGTGATTCACACCACGAGAATTTCTGGGCATAGGGGCTTTGTCATCAAACTGGATTTTGCCAAGGCGTATGATAATGTGTCGTGGGACGCATTGTACAGGGTATTAGAGGGAGACAAATGGGTAAATTGGACTAAGGAGTGTGTTTCTTCTGCTACTGTTGCTGTGTTAATAAATGGCTCACCAACAAATTTCTTTAGAATGGAGAAAGGGTTAAGACAAGGAGTTCCGCTATCGCCATACCTTTTTGTGTTAATTGCGGAGGTGCTGAACAGGCTGATATGTAGGGCGGTAGAGGAAGGGGATTTCAAAGGGCTGCCATCGGGTAGTGGAGGGCCGGTGGTGTCACATCTCCAATACGCGGACGACGATTCTTTTTTGTTAAGGAGATATTCAATAGGTCATTCTAATTAAACGAATTTTAATGTGTCTTACTTTATCGACTGGGCTTCGGATCAATTATGGGAAAAGTAGCTTGATAGGTATCAATTGTTCCCAAGAGTTGGTTTGTGAAGCGGCGGACATATTCGGATGTGAGGTGGATGGGTGGCCATTGAAGTATCTGGGGATTCCAATTGGAGGGAGGATAAATGGGATTTCGCTATGGAAACCAGTCCTGGATCGTGTGGAGAAAAGATTGGAGGGTTGGATGGGCAAGATGCTCTCACAAGCCGGGATAGTGTGTGTAATTAAATCAGTGTTAAGTAGCCTCCCGGTCTATTTTTTTATCCATTTTCAGGATTCCTAAAGCTGTGACGGCTCGGCTAGAAAGATTACAAAGAAAGTTTTTTTGGAATGAGAAAATTGGAGAGAGGAAGATTCATACTGTAGGATGGGAGGTTATTTGCAGACATAAAGAAGAGGGGGGATTGCATATTTGGGAGATTGAGAGATTAAATTCGGCTCTACTTCTAAAATGGAAATGGAGATTTGGGAAGGAAACGGCGTTATGGAGGAATATAATTGATGCAAAATTTTACAATAACAGGTCGCCTCTGGTGCCAGGACCTAAACCCGGAAGTTCCTTGTGGGAAGTATCTGCCACGCTTGGGCGAACCCGGCGATTGGGGGTGGGGGGGGTGGGGTAGGGACTGTTTTAAGATCCTAGTAGGAAATGGGCAAAGAACGCGGTTTTGGCAGGATTTGTGGGTGGATGCAGGGCGGCCTTTGAGAGATATGTTCCCTAGAATATTTGCTTTGGCCATAAATAAAGAAGGGAAGATTGATGAGTTTGGCAATTGGGTGGGCTTTGAATGGAAATGGAACATACAGTTAAGGAGATCGCTATTTGATTGGGAGATCGAAGTTTGGAATGAACTTCTTTCAACCATCAACACGCATCCGTTGAGTAGGATGGTTGAGGACAAAGTTTGCTGGTTGAAAGATAGCAGTGGACAATTCACTATTAAAAGCTGCTGGAATCGTAGTAATGAAGTAGCAGTAATAGAGAGGCGATGGATTTGGGATTGCTTATGGAAAATTAAATGTCCGACAAAGCCGAAGTTATTGGTTTGGAAGATTGTTCATAATGTTGTGCCTGTCCGCGAACTTTTCATTAATCGGAACTGTGTGCAGGTTGATGAAGCAAGTTGTCCCCTTTGTCAATTGGCGATTGAGTCGTCTGACCACTTATTTTGCCAGTGCAAAGTTGCTAGTGAAATTTGGTACCAAGCAGTGGCTTGGTTCGAGGTAGAATGGGCGATTCCAGGCAATGTGGGCGTTTTGGTGGATCTGTGGTTGGGGTCCAAACTGAAACGGGGCTTCATGGACTCATGGTTGGTGACGGGTGTTGCAATTTTTTGGTCTATTTGGAAATAAGGAATGGAGTAATCTTCAAGGGGCAACAGGTTGATCTAATTAGCTTGAAAGACGAAATTAGGTGGAGAATTGGATCATGGAGGAAGATGATGGACGCTGTAATTGATGTTAGTCTGGGTAGGGTTGAATTTTACAACAACTCTTTGGCAGCCGCCCCCTAGATGTATTAGAGCTATCCGGATGGGATTGGTTTGGGAGCGCCCAGGGGTGGGACGGTGGAAGCATCTTTGGGCAACCCCGGTCCAGCGGGAATTGGTGGTGTCATTAGGAATAATGAAGGGACGGTGTTATTTGTTTTATCAGAATCCATAGGGTGTACTGATTCTAATATAGAGGAATTTACTGCGGTTAGTCGTGTTTGTCAGACGATGATCCGCGATCAGGGCTTCCCTCTCCCTAGATTGATCTTTGAAAGCGATTCGATGAATGTCATAAGATGGCTTCAGAACCCAGCAAAAGTTCCTTGGAGATTTCATAATTTATTGGGGCCGATTATGGTCATTCTCAAGCTCGCAGGAGATGTAAGGGTGCAACATATCCTACGGGAACGTAACTCCATGGTAGATTTATGGGCTAAGAAAGGCGCTGCAAATGAAGAAATGAAGGAAGAATGGCTTTGACTGAGAGCTGTGGTACTCAGGTATTTAGCATAGAGGCGCAATACAACACAATTCTGGAAAGGCCAAGCTGTTGTTGCTGCTTTATGGCGTTGATTGCTGCTGTAGTATGTCGCGGCACCATGTTTGGCAAATGTTGGCATTAGAGTTGTGTGGTGATCATTGAAATTAGTTAACTTATTTTTGCTACTGAAACATTACACATTCTGTCTCTGTGGAGTTTGGCTCCTCAATGGCTTTGCTGTATTCCAACACTTGGGATTTGAGTGGAATAAAAGTGTCTTTTCCTCAAAAAAAAAAAAGATTTACATATAAAAACATGAAATGTAGGATACACAGATGGCACACGCGCGAGGAAAGGTCTCCCTCACATGGTTTCGAGCCCTCTCTTCAACATATTGCAAAACATATTTGAGAAGGCTTTAATATATGACACATGGAAGGATGTAATTGGTGGGTTAGAGAACTAGCCAAGCTGGTTAAGGTGGAGGCTGGGGAAGCTGAGGTCATGGGATCGAGCCATCCTGAGCACAATTTTTCTTATATGTGGTGTGTTTTGAGCGACCGCAAGCGACCAACTTTTCGGTCGGTAATGCGGCCGGGAACATCTCTACGGACCCTTCGGGACCAGACATTACCAACCGCATATGCGGTCGGTAATTCGGTCGTTAATCCCTACCAACCCCATTTCGGTCGGTAAAACGGTCGGTAAATGTCCCGACTGCATGGGCTGGTGGTCGGCGCCCGAATTCGGACCAACAAATTGCCGACCGACTTTTGCGGTCGGTAAAGCCCGAAACGACCCGTATTCTTGGCTTACCAACCGCAAATTTCGATCGTTAATCAGCTTTTTTCTTGTAGTGTAATACTTCCTCCATTTTTAAATAATAGCCCCATATGCATTTTTTACACTATTCACACACACACTTTAATTTAAAGTTTTATCATAGCTATATAAGTTAAAATATAGCCAAGTAGGATCTTGTTAGATTCATTTCGTTGTGTAGTTTTTAAATATCGAACTTTTAGAATTTTTACTTATCGAACTTGAGATATTAATGATTTAAAATATGCATTGGACTGCGTGCATAGTGGGTCCGTGAGAAATAAAAGAAAACAGAAGAAGTAGTACTACTTCGCATTAGATAAAATTTAATGCGGCGGCGTCCAGGTTCTAACAATGTTTAATATATTAATTCTCTCGATTATTTCATTTAAATAATTTTTATCCTACATATTTATTTAAATATAACCAGGTCCTTGCGCATTAGAAAATATCTTAAAATATTTACTATTTTTTATCCTACATATTTATTATTTAAATAAATTCTCGTCTGATGGTGCAACTGTTCGTATGGTGAAATGGCACATGGGCCGTGGCTTTGATACAATCCTTCACGTTGATGCGGGGCTGGGATTTGTGGTGCGCTCGGAGGATGGGGTGGCTAGGCCGAGCCTGCGGGTTTCTGGGTATTTCCACCAATTCTTTCGCTGAGATCTCGGCTTTGACAGCAGGGATGTTGAAGACTTGGGTGTTCAGCGGGTTTGTTGTTACTCAGATTCTATGACAACAATTCAACTCTTACATGAGTCGGTTGGCTCCTTTCATCCCTTCGCACCACTGATTTTGAAGGTTAAAGATTCGAAGGCCTTGTTTCAGGAAGGTGTTATCCTGCATGTCCTTCGGGAAGGGAACAAGGTCGCGGATCGTCTGGCTAAACATGGAGCTTCCATTGAAGACTTTTACACCACTTGAGCTTTCCCGCCCAACTTCCTACTTGGAGACTTGGCCGCGGATGCTTCCGGCGTGTAGTTCCCAAGGAGTTGGTTCGGGTGTTTATGGTTTTTTCTTTGTTTTTGGTAGCTTAGCTGTTTGTTTTTCTTTGTTTTTTCTCCTTTGTTTTCTGGCTCCGGCTATGCAAAAAAAAAAAAAAAAACAAAAAAAAAAAAAACAAACAAACAAACGTGATCGCATAGATAGAGAGGCTAGTTAATACTAGATGTAATCAATGTTAATTTTAATTTTTTACTAAAAACAAATTTACCGTCCAACGAACTAGGGGAAAGACTTATAATCCATTTCTAAGGTTGGTTAAATATACAACAAACATCTTCCCACTCATACAAAATCACATAATAATCGTGCCGAAAACAAAATTCTAGATCATAAAAATATTGCAAATTACTTACTACACAAAATCATCACATGTATATCAACATTATATATATAGAGCTAAGAGCTCCTTTAATTTCTATCGGCAAGATCCGCAAGATCATCTCTATACGGCACGGCAGCTGCAGGGGGCAACTCCACCCCGCTCTCCAACTCCATTATTATTCGAGCCGGGTCGGACTTGGCGGGCGGGATGAAGGTTACAACCCTGTCCTTTCTGAACATGAGATAGATCACCGATGCTACATAGACAGCCATCAGAGGGAACACCAAAAGCCCGACGAACACATTGCCCACCCTCGGCAGATTGTTGTGTAGAAGCCAACCGACGAATCCTGTGCTCAGGTAGTATAAGTTGATCCCTATGATCCCCAGCCCCAGTATCCACGATATCACGATAATCTGCACATCATGATTATTCCCACATCGTATGTATTATGTATACTTGATGATTGTTGTCTTCTACATCTCTGCTTCATTGGAGTAACTTTCAAAAAACAGAAATACTACTACTACTACTGCTTACATATATGGAGTTCTTGTAGGGTCCCATTTTGGTGGAACTGCTGCTGAATTTCAAAAGGGGGATTAGGGCAAATGGGAGCTCAAATGACAGTATCATCTGCACATATATATATAGGCAATGTTTTAAGAGTCATTACACTGCAATCACAGGGGTTCAGACAAAAACTTCTTGTTAGAAAGAAGATGGAGCTAGAGCTTCATCCTAAAATCAATTGGTGATAGGTAGAGTGGCCCATGTCCATATAAACAGGGGGATAACCCAACATATAACAGATGTGGGACTTTAACACCCCCTCCTCGAGATGATATTCATCTCGGGAACAACGAGATACTCAAATGAGTACCAATGGCTCTGATACCATGATAGACCTAGAGTTTCAACTTAAAACCAATTGGTGATAGGTAAAGTGGTCCATGTCCATATAAACAGGGGGATAACCCAATATATTTTAACACTTGTATTGACACATTATCTTTTCATTAAAGATTAAAACAACTATGCTCAATGTATAAACAACTGTACAAACCGATGCAATGATGATTAGTCGACCGGCGCCAGCAGATCCTCCAATTATTGAGACAACCAAACTCGGAGTTATGGCAATGCACCTTGACACCAAATTCCTCAGCCATTTTCTCATCTTAAGATCCAAGAAACCCTACATACATAAGATGAAACCATCATGAAACATGTTCCATAAATTAGCATCTAAGGACAATTGTTTGAATAAAATGTAGTGTAATGATGTGAACCTGCATTATGTACTGTCCAGCATAAGTGCCGGTAATGGTTGAGCTTTGTCCTGAGGCCAATAGTGCAATGGCATAAACTGTTGAACTTGATTTCCCCAATACATTCTGAAATAATATTCACATATATATGAAGTATAAATTAATCATCAATTCATCCGATCCGATCCTGCATCCATATATTATAATTAAGGATATGATTGCAATGAATTTTGTAACCTTGAGGAGGAAAGAAGCAGAATTGAGGGTTAAATCGTTACAACGTTCTGCATTCTCCGAGGAGATATTACGGTCAGAACAAACACTTCCCGACACAGAAACTACCGCAACATTGATCAAAAACGCTACAAATAGCGCGAATCCACTCTCGTACAAAAAGTATCTGCAAGCATCCTGTTTTATGTACAAGTAAATTATGTCAAAAGAAAAAAATAAAAAATAAAATGTGTACTACAAAACATACAATTGTAATAATTAAAAACTTAATCATCGTCCTGGTTTGTCCTATAAGTACAAACATTAATTTCAATTCAACTTACATTAACGCCACGAACTGAATTTGGCACTTTCCTGGAAAGGACCAAGGCAGAATGAAGGAAAAGATTATGCCTGCATCATAAAAATTAAATCATCCAATAAATTAAAAATTCAACTCGAGATTTAAAATTTAAAATAAAAATAAAAGGAAGAGATATATCGATAAAACGAAGCAATGTAGTACTATGTCCGTTCTCAAATAAGTGATCCATTTGCATAGTAGTCATTATTCATCATTGAGTAACTTTGATTAATTTTTTAACATTGTTATATAAGAAAAAACATAGTCAAATGTGATCTTGTTAGATTCGTCTAATCAAGTAGTTTTAGAATATCAATTTTTTATAATTTTTTATTTATGTACAATTTGAGTTAGTAACCTTTAAAAATGTGTCTTGGACGACGTGAAATGCAGGAATAGTGCATTTAAAAGAGAACGGGAAGTAGGAATTAATTACATACGGCATAACAAGGGCGCCGAGGAGTGCGATGGCATCGCCGGTGGCGCCTTTCCCGGTAAGCTTAGGAATGAACATTCCCTTAAGAACTTTATCCGCCGGAGGCTTCACATAGCTTAATTCCCCAAAGAAACACGCCGCCATCACGAATACTAGTATTGCTATCAACAACTCCAACTTTCTTACCTGTTCCAGAAAACAAATACTATTATTTAAATTATTATATCTTTAAAACGGATAATTATAGCATCATCAACTAACATTCGGTTACTATGTTTTCTTTATGGATTTATATACACTTTGTAGTGTCATAAGGGAGAAAGGACACGAGAAAAAGAAGAAGAAAAAAGGAAGACCCAAAAAAAAGAAAATTTTAAAGCTTGACAAGTTGTTAAATATTTTTTTTTCCCGAAGAGCCGAAGCCAGGAAACAAACAAGTTGTTAAATATTGATATTACAATGAAATTCTCTATTGATGAATTTTTTAAGATTATAAGTATTACTTCCTCCGTTTTTTTTTTTTTGTTTGCTACGTTAGCAATCTTTAAAAAACTATATAATAGTTCCTATTTTCAAATAATTAATGTTGCTAGTTGCTAGTACTTGCCAGTTGCCAGTACCTTTTGATCTCATTCATAGAAGTCGTATATGAAAAATAAACAGATAAAAATAGGGTTAGGTAATAGTACTTTTAGTACTATATTGTAAGGCCCTCTCCAATGGAGAGGTATTTGTTGATGTGGCCAACATAAATACCTCCATATGAGGTATTTGACCAATGGGGGAGGGGGCATGAGGAGAGAGGGGTAGCTAATTTGCTACCCCTTTAGGCACAAGTTTTTATGCAAAAAAAAGCTATTGAAAACTTTATTTTATTGTTGGGTATTATTGTTGGGGTAGAGTTTTATTATTGTATATTAGTTAAATACCTACTTTTGGGGGTATTATTGTTGGGATGAGAGTTTTATTTAAAGGTAGAGGTATTTAGTTTTTGATGTGGCACTGATGTGGCACCTAAATACCCGGAATGAGATAGTTACCACTGGAGAAGGCCTAATAATTATTCAAAACAGGAGTAGTAATAAAAATAATTTTCATTGTCGTCACACTATATTATATTTTCCCCTTGTAGTTGGTTGTCATATCTAGCCATCATTTTTTTGTCAATAATAAGAAGAAGTTTGCCCTAATTTTTTGGCAGCTTGGAACCCATATGATGATGAACTCTGTCGATTCATCTGGTGTTGGACTCCGGGAGCTCACATAAAAACAGAGATGGTCTCATGTCCTGACATGGACATTTAACTTGCCACATGTTTTATAATGAAAGCCCTCATACTTCAAACGTCATATTAGGTAAGAAAGCCAATAGACTTTAGGTTAGTGGATTAATAAAACAACAATTTTATTGCGGAGTCGTATCTTCTCTTTAAATGGATATCATCATCATATGATACTTCCTCCGATTTCAATTATTTGCAACATTGCAAATGTTGCTACTATTCATTTGATTGCTTTGATTTTAATTTTATAGCAGTTATACAAGTTAAAAAATAGTTAAGTGTGATCTTGTTAGATTCGTCTTGTCGTGTAGTTTTTAAATATCGAACTTTTAGAATTTTTATTTGCACACATTCGAAAATGACTATTTATTCATATTACTGGAATACTAGATTATATCATCTCGACTTTTATATAATTAATTGCAAACCTAAGCTTATAAGAAACCTTCAATTTCACCTCTCATCTAATTGTCTTCATATTTAAATTGGAAATGAGATTATTTAATTTAATTTGTTTGGCTGATTTCAGAAGAATCCCCAACCTAGGGTAAACTCCCGAGATGTTTTAGATATATAAATTATGTAATTGGATATAAAAATTACTCCTACTAATTTGTTTTAGATAAAATAAAATTCCTCTATATACACGACATAAGCTATATATATATATATATATTTTCTTTAATCCAAAAACTAATAAATAATCTAATTTTTATTTTATGTGTAAATAGACTTACCCCATATCTCTGGAGTCCCAAAAAGATCAATGTGCTGAAGCCTGTGCAGAGGACCCCAACCCACACAGGGACATTGAACAGTATATTTAGAGCAAATGCTGTCCCTATCACTGCATTAAAACCCACACGTTCAATTCAGTACTAGCAGTAGTATTTAATTCTTTTTTATTTTTCATTACTAGTATTTTACATTTTTTACAGAGACTTTCCGACATGAAATTAATTTCAGACAAAAGATCGATACAGACCTTCTGGAATGTCCGCCGCGATGACCGCCGCCTCCGCCAGCACCCACAGACAGTACTTCACGAAGAGTGGGTACTCCGCCTTGCACACCTCCGCCAAATGCTTCCCTGATGCCAATAATAAAACCCTAATTACTTCATTATCCATCACATTTAATTAATACTAATAATTTAACTTAATTATTTAGCTTAATTTTCTGCATTAAATGCGAGCTGTCTGCTTACCGGTGGTGACTCCCAGGTTGGCTGCCAGCGACTGAATTATCAGTGCGAATACCAATCCGATCAGTATCACCCACAGCAGCTGCACATCATTTCATCATATAAGCTCTTGGTAATAATCTTACAACAACTTTTAAAAAAAAAATTCAATAATTTAATCATGGCGACTCACTTCGTATCCATGGTTGGCTCCAGCTTGCAGATCGGTTTCCACTGCAAATTAGTGGGGGAAAAAAAAAGATCAAAGTTGATCAAAACCCTAATTTTTAAAATTCGAAAATGAACGGCCTACACAGTCTAGAAAAGGGGTGATGAAAAGGGGTGATGGGAGGTGTATTTGACGTACGATTTCCGGGGTCGAGGTAAGCCAATGATACGAGAAAACCAGGGCCAACATAACCCAGGAAGGTTTTCCATCCAGGTTTCTGTTCGAATCCGACAAAATTAGTAAATTAAAACCCAACATGTAAAGTCTCTACTTGTGAGGGAACAAAATTTAATTCAAAACAGTGGTCATAATAATTAATGAAATGATTATATGGTGTGTGGACCTGTACTCCAGGCTCATCACCGACTTCACTAGGGCCGCCGGAGAGTGGCGGTGTCTCCGTCACGGCAACCACCTGGTGGACATCACCTCCGGCGGCGGCGCCACGTCGCTGCTGCTGTTGCTGCAAGCTCTCCATGCGTGATAAAATTTTTGATCAGGGCAATGTGTGTGTGTGGATGTCACATGCCTAGATGTGCGCTTATTTATATGGCCAAAATTACTGTACATACATGTGTGTGTCTATAAACATAAATATAACTATTTCCGTATTCAAATATTTTTTACATTTGGTACTGTGTGTTATTATTCGTATACATACTTTCACTTAAATTTTATCATAGTTATACTAGTTAAAATATAGCCAAATTGGATCTTGTTAGATTCATCTCGTCGTGTAGTTTTTAGATATCGAACTTTTAGAATTTTTATTTGTATCGAACATAAGTTATTAATAATTTAAAATGTATATAGGACTGCGTGAAAAATGGGTCCGTAAAAGACATTTGAATATGAGGGAAGTATATATATTTAATTTGAAATTAAAATGTTGCTTCGATTTCTTGTCTGTATGTGTATGTATTATTTAATTTAAAAATGTTACTCTAATTATTTTAGGTGAAAAGTGAAGGAGTGCTAACAAAGTTCTCAAGTTTTTTAAATCAACTCTACTATAATGAATTTGAATTTTAAAATGTTGGTTAACTTGCTGCTGTTGGATTTATACATTTATAAATATGCAGTTTGGTGAATTAATGTTAGATTTATATAGGAGAATTCTAACATAAGGTATTTTAAAGTAGTTAATTTTTTTTAAATCTGTTAAATGATGATAGGTTTCAATGCCTATCCTATCCATTCATTTTTTCTTTTTAAAAAGGTATATATATCTCATCAAAGTTTACCAGATTGTGACAAAATAATATTCCAAACTAAATCTGACTTCTTTCAACGATAATAAATAGTGCTGCCATAGTAATAAATTACGTTTGATGTCGTGTCTGAAAAAAGAATAAGGAATTAAGAATACGGACTTCTAATCTAATTTCCTGACACAGTCAACATTTGGTAATCAATCATTCAAACTCGGGTACAACATTGTTGGTATGAATTCATACTACCTGTATCTTTTTACGGTTTGATTTTTACTACCGTTCATTGTATTACTTCAACTTAAATTTTTATAATAATTATATAAATTAATTAAAATGCAGTCAAGTGAGATCTTGTTATATTCATTTCATCTTATAAGTTTTTAAATATCGAACTTTTAGAATTTTCTAATTTGCTGACACACATTCAACATTTGGTAATCAATCATTCAAACTCGGGTACAACATTGTTGGTATGAATTCATACTGCCCCGTATCTTTTAATACCCTTCATTGCATTACTTTAACTTAAACTTTATAATAATTATACAAATTAAAATACAGTCAACTGAGATCTTGTTATATTCATCTCATTTTGTAAGTTTTTAAATATCAAACTTTTAGAATTTTTATTTATACCGAACTTGAGTTATTAATGATTTAAATTACATTGAACTGCATGAAAAGTGGGTTCGTAAAAAATATTTTGATACGAAGGTAGTATAAAATAGAGGCAAATTAATTGGTGGCAAAAATTGAAGACTGAAGTACTGCTGGAGGTGCATTCGTGCAGTTTAGCAGGGTTGAATACTAGTTCTTCGTGTAAATTTTGACCATTATTTTATCTGTGTTATATTTTCAATAAATTTAGACTAAATTAGAATAGCATGTATAAATAGTTTTGCAAATATAGTGAAATAAAAATGTTGTCCCTAGCTAATTAATACTATGTGCTATTTGAGATAATTCTTATCTTATTAATATATATGTACTCTTTGGTACCTTGGGATGATCATATATGAATTTATAAATACAATAATTTTATTATTTAATTTAGTTATTGAATTCAGTTATTAATTTTTGGTATCTAATAAATTTTAATTTTGAATTTGAATACTAATTTTTTCGAATTTTGGGGTTTGGTCTAGCTAATAACGATTTGCTTTAAAATCCCATGGAATGGGAAAAAAAGAAAGAAAGAAAGAAAGAAGAGTATGCAACAGGGATGAGGACCTAGCCCAAGCGGTTAAGTCTCTTGACTTCCAACGGAAGGTTGGAGGTTCGATTCCCACCGGCCCCCTATCCCTCCCTTTAATTCCCCTTTGTAATTGTGTGGCATGGGCTCCCACCACCCCTTTCCAGGCCTTCAATGGCTCCTCCAAAAAAAAAAAAGAAAGAAAGAAGAGTATGCAACTATATTGCACCTTATAAACTTGGAACTGGAAATATTTTATTTTAATTTAATTTGGGCCATCTACTAAGTACATATTTGAAGGGAAATTCTGATGAATGTAATTAAGCCCCGCATAACTTAGTACTACATTTTCTCTGTTTTTTAAATATTGCGACAAACCAAATTATATTACAGTTCATTAGATTGCTTTGATTTCTAATTTTTTTTATATTTATACAAGTTAAAATATAGTTAAGTAGATCTTGTTAGATTCGTTTCGTCTTGTAGTTTTTAAATATTGAACTTTTAAAATTTTTTTACTTGTATCGAACTTGAATTATTAATAATTTAAAATATGTATTGAACTGATGCACTCTGGGTCTATAGTAAAGAAAAAAAAAAAGTAATAATGAATAGTTCGACACATTTTTTAAAAAAAAAAAATTTGATAATAGTACAATATGTAATCTAATTGATTATTAAATCAGAAGACATTGACAGGAATTAGTACATAGTACAATTGTCATCCCATCTTGCAATCCTGTCTAAAAGCCACCGCTCAATTATTTATTGTCTATAAACAACCTCCAAACTCCAATTCATTTTATTTGATATTTTATATATAGTTCGTATTGTTTATATAAGAAAAATAAAAAATAATGTAACTTTAAAATATTATTTTTTTATAAATTTTTATTTATATATATAATTTGGATGATTATTTTTTTTTGAAAAGTGACACTCATGTGTCGGCAAAGGTGTGTGGAAGGTCAAACCACACAAATTACAAAGGGGGATAAATAGGAGGGATAGGAGGCCGGGTGGGGATCGAACCCCTCAACCTATGATTGAGAAACGGGGGACTTGACCGCTAAGGTAAGTCCCCAACCCAGAATGAATGATTAATAGGTGAAAGTAGACTTTAATTGCATAAAATATTGAAAAGTATCAAATGTTTGCGGATAGGAACCAAACGCAGTTTGCCTGAATGGTATGAGGCTCTAACAGTTTAAGCAAATGTTACGGGTTTGAACCTTTGTGTGTGCAGAAGCCTTTATGTATGTTGAATTCTGTTTTGGGAGAGATAACCCTTCAATACCCACCAGATCTTCGAGGGATTAATTAGTCTTATGCTTAATATGGCTCGAAGATACCCGGTACAGATTAATATATATATATATATATATATATATATATTTGTGGATGGATGAGGTATTTTCCTGTTTAGATAATTCATGCCCGAAACAAATATAAATAAACTGGGTCAGGTTAGATTTATCTGCTCGTATATTTTTAGAATATATTGTTTTATATAATTTTTTACTTGTGTAATTTTATAATTTAAAACAATAACCATTACAAAAACCTGAAACATAAATACTAGGACATATAAGTAGGGGTGAAAGTGGGGCGGATATTATCCGCCCGATCCGACGCTGTATTCGACTATATTCGAATCCGAATTCGAATTTTTATATCCGGCGGATACGGGACAGGATATGGGATTGTAAATATCCGCCCGTATTCGAAAAATCCGAATATAATACGGATATTATCCGTATTTTCTATCCGAATATCCGAAAATTTATACTATATATTTTTATATGTATAATATAATATATTATATTAACTATAAAATAAATAAGTAATACTATATGTATAAATATAATCAAAAGCTTGAAAGTCATATGTAATTTATTAAATCAAATCATATCAATCAACTCAACTACATCATTAGGTTATTTGCATCGAAACTGTAGTATGTAACATCTTGTAGTGATATTATTTAGATGTTTTGAACGAAA
Organism: Hygrophila difformis; assembly: GCA_030278955.1. Taxonomy (NCBI): domain Eukaryota; kingdom Viridiplantae; phylum Streptophyta; class Magnoliopsida; order Lamiales; family Acanthaceae; genus Hygrophila; species Hygrophila difformis. The sequence continues at coordinate 1,187,150 of JAOANR010000011.1, forward strand.
TAACAAACGATCTTGGAAAATTTAAAAATTTAGTTTAGCTTACATAGTAGTAGTATATTCCGATTTCACTTAAAAAATTATAAAAAAATTTAATTTTAGTAATTATAAGATTATCCGAGTTAAAATCCGAATCCCTCTCGTATCCGTTTCCCAAAATATTCAAATTCGTATTTGTATCCGGCCTATTCGTATCCGATTCCATATTCGACAAAAAAATATGGGATAGGATACGGGATGAGTACTATCCGCCCGTATCCGTCCCGTTTTCACCCCTACATATAAGTAATATTCCAAAGGGATATTGAAACTGGATCCGATGGTCAAATATTAAACTTTTATCTTGATTTTAATTCTCCACCTTGCCCTTATCTCAATACTATTATGCAGATACGGTATTATTGAACTTTGTGCAAAAAGAAACCGTTTTTTTTAATGGGATGCATGTATGGCTAATGGCGCAATTAAGATTCTAATTATGTTTGTATTGTTTTAATATGCGTAAAATGAGAAGTGACAGTTTTATTGGGACAATTCAAACAAATATAGACAAAACTAATGAGACAATGTCAAATTTACATTTAAAAAAAAAAAAAAAAAAAAAGTACAGTGAATGAAAGGGCGAGGAGTTGGGTAAGTTAAGTGCCCAATCCATGGGAAGTTTCGTCTTGACCACTGACCAGGGAGGAGCGCTTTCAAGGCTGAATTGAGTTTATTCAGCCTGGGCTGAATGTGCTAAGTTATAGTGCATTGTGTGATAAGTTATTTATTTGGAGTAATTTCCCAAAAATGAGGGCGTTCTATTTTTGTGATTATATGCTTCTATGTATTTTTTTTAGGAAAAGAGATTTCTCATTAAAAAAACCAAACATGAGTTCGCAACATCAAATGACTCCTCGGCAGATTCTAACTAAAAACAGAAACTTCCAGTCCGAATCACTACCACCCTGCAAACATACTAACTACAAAAACCCTTAAGACGAGACCATCCCAACTTGAGCCACAGATCCTCTGGAGTAATTTCCCAAAAATGAGGGCGTTCTATTTTTGCGATTATATGCTTCTATGTATATGTGGCTATTAATTTTGGAAATAATCATACATACCATTAATCAGAAAATTTACTTTCCAAATCGTGTGAAATTATAATTACAGAAAACCATGGTTCCATTATCACCTTCACCTTGCCCCCTTGTTTTTGATGCATTGATTTTGAATAATTTTGCATGGGAAATGTGACCTTGAAGCAAACTTTGGGTTTGTCTTCTGGCATCATCAATGGAGAGTTTTCACTGATATAGTTCCTTTTGGGAGGGAGTGATTACACTACATCTTCGACGAGGTTGGTTTGGCTTGTTGTGATCGATGTTGGAAGGATTTGACTGTGCTTTGGGGAGACTTTTACAGAGACTTGGTATGGATAAGCAATGTTGGACGGAAGGTTTTTTGACTGGCTAGTGCTCCTGACCTTCCTGTTACAAATTAATTCGGTAGAAGAAGGGGAATGTAAGGCTTGATGGGGTCCGGTTCTCTACAATATGCTGTCATGGTTCTGCTGCTTCAGCTTTCCATCTTTGTTTACATAGCGTTTTCTCCTTATCGCTATCAAGTCTACAATTTGTGTAATTCTATGGTGCGGCTTATGGTGTGTAACGTTGGAGCCTGTTTTTGTCATTGATGTTATAATAAACCTTTTTCCTCAAAAAAAAAAAAAATTACAGAAAACCCTATATATGTGTTTATATGATTCGTTACATATGCTAAAAGTTAATAATTGATGTGCTGGTATGATTCGTTGCATATATGCTAAATGTAATCGAATGATGTGCTATGTAAATGTAGATATTGAGCATTTTAAAGTAGAACAACGCAATGATTTCATTCTTCCACAATCATTGCCAAAATCCTAAATATTTCATGTAATTATGCGTCATTACCCAAAATCTAGCAAATTTCCTACACAGGTTCACAAATGCCATCATTACCAGAATATTTTTTAAAAAAAACTTACCTTAATTATCATATCTTATACCACATATGGTAATAAAAAACATATTAAAAAAATTAGCACATTCATAACATAAACTTATCATTTCAACTTAGACTAAACCACCCTTATTACCCCCGTTTTATTTGTCACAATATTTTTGTCTAATTTGGAATTAATGAAAGCAGGGTTTGAATTTGACTGAATTTGGATTCTTTTACCTATTTTTTTTTTTCTTTGTAAGATTTTTTTTTGCGGAATTCATTTTTCTTTGTAAGATTTCAATGTGAATATATAAAATCATGTAATTTGTTAATTTATCAAATGATTTCAAATAAGGAATGGTTCTTTTTTCTTTTAAGAAGACAGAAGAATAACAATAAAAGATTGAAGCCCTTAGCCCTACATAATAAATGGAAGACAGTGAAATGATGCGTGACTAATTAATAATCTTACGTTTTTTTTTTAAAAAAAAAGAAATAGATAAATAAAAGTCAATCTCAACCGTAACATTTATAATTATACTCCCTCTGTTCCTTTTTAGTTGTCTCTTTCAGCTCAATTTCAATAACCAAGGTTTGTATTAATTAACTCGTGAATTTACATTTTTACCCTTTAACTAAACTCATTCTTAATAAATGTCAACAAATAGCATTTATGTAAAGTGAATGGCAATATAGTAAAAACACAGCATACCTATAATTACCTAAAAATGACAACTATTTTGGAACACTTTTTACTCTCTAAAAAGACAACTAAAAAGGAACAGAGGGAGTAATATAGAAGCATATTAATAATAAATAATAGTCCATAAAATATATATTTTTTAAAAAATAATAATAGTTCATGAAATATCATGATTTTATATTATAAATATGATACATATCATAAGACAAGAAGACCAGGAAGTCAAACGAATTTTTTTTTTTTTTTTGGGTAAACAATGACGCATATGTGTCGGCAAATGTGTGTGGGAACCTAAGCCACACAAATTACAAAGGGAAATAAAAGGGAGGAATAGGAGGACGGGTGAGAATCGAACCCCAATTTATAGTTGAAAAATAGGGAACATGACCACTTGAGTCAAGTCTCATTCCCGATCAAAGGAAATTATTGATAATTAATCATTGTGGTTATAATTTGTTTGGACATTTTAATTCAAGTTGTGAAATGCATACTCTGGCTTATGTTGTAGTTTGTCCTCCTATACATGTTTATGCAAGTTGTGTAATAATGCATATATAGTACTTACGAAGTAGTACTACATTAGTTTTTCAATAACGACTTCATTTATACTTTTAGTATAATTCGAGATGTATTTTCAAGTATTAATAACTTAAACTATATAAATAAAAAAAAATTATAAAAATTTGATAGTATAAAAATACATGATTAAATGAATTCAACAAGATCTCACATAACTATATTTTTTCTTGTATATTGTGTTGAAAAATTTCATCAAAATTACTTAATGAGCAATAACAATTATGCAAAGAGAGTGCGCAGTTAAAAAGAACAGTTTATACATAAAAACCGCTTGTAATTGTCTAGCATTATTATGATTTACTCCCCCGTCCCATTATTTATGTCTCGGTTTTTTTTTTTTTCTGTCCCAACACATTTGTCTCATTTTCATTTCAGAAAAATAACTAAATACTAATCACCAATTCCACTCTAATCACCTCACATTAATAAACAAATATATTAAAATTTTAAACTCGCTTCTATTAATAAATTCAAACACACAATCACCACATCATATATAAGTAGATCAATTAAAAATTCAAACTCATTATAATCACCACATAAATTCTCAATTTACCCTTACTTTAAATACTAACCTATCTCTACATTAAAAATTAACTATTCCGGCTTAAAATCATGCCCAAAATATTTGAGTCACTTTTAATGGGACGGAGTAAGGACGGCTTGTGCTTGTCTAGCATTATTATGATGTACGAACTTATGTAGTAATAATCTGCGAATCTTTTTGGAAGAGTCGAAGCCAGGAATAATAATCTGCGAATTTGAATTATGTTTACGTATTACTTTTGGCTACTTTCCTCTACTTTGTAACTTCATTTTCGAAATCTTTTTAAATAAATAAGACGGAGATTGAAGACCCAAAAATTCAACGGCAGGGGACCGCCGGCTATATCTCCCAACTAATTTTCCTAATTTATTTCTCCCATTTTTTTTTTTTTTTTGGGGGGTTGGTAACATTTTTCCTTCTACAATAATTCATCCACATCAATTTCATAGTACATTTCTAAATGTCGCCACTCCGATCCATTTATTTTTTAAGATTATAATTTGTTAAAATATATTTTAACAAATTTAACATTGTATGAAATGTTATATTAGTATAGATGGTATATTATATAAATTTGAAATTCTAAATTTAGTGAATGATTACGTAATAACTATAAACATACACACATTAAATTAATAAAAACATTTCACTGAGAAAAAAATAATAAAAACACGGAATGGGGTTGGCCATGTTGAGTCAGGGTTTTGAAAGGAATTCACGAAGGAGTTCGCAACCGATGAGTGAACACGTTTGAAGAACATACACAGCACCAGTCTACATGTGTGAACGGAAGAACTTTCCTTAGAGACTGGATTTGGCCCCAACGGATCTTTCCTAATCAGGAGGATATATATTAATGTTTGATTGCAGGAATCCCTCCTGAATTAGGGAAAGATCAATCAGCCAGGATTTGGGGTAATCACAACGGCTCTTTCCCCATTTAGCACCAGACCGTTTGAATTGACAGAGCTCACAGGATAAAAAGAGTTTTGGAGGCCTGATTCAAATCACTTCTCACAACCCTCATTCTGAAATTATTCTGAAACTCTCTAGAGCTCTCGGAAACTATTGTTGAGAAGGATTCTCGATCTCCAGCCTTGTGTGCACAAGAAACCCATCTACTGCTGGAAGATCGACCAAGCCTTGAGCACTCCTATCGATTGCTATTTGTTCTCTGTTCAGTTCCTGAATCTGAGATACATCAAAGGAGAGTGCTTGAGGCGAAACAGAAGGAAGCGCAACAACACATTCATTCATACGACAAAGGAGGTCTGCTTCACAGGCTACTTCAAGGGAAACTCAGAGTGGTTGCTTTGGGGAGTTGAAATAGGCGGGGAGCCTATACCAGATCCGGGGAAGGAGCTGGTCATCACAACTATCTGCTTGAAGTTTGGAGTGAAGGCAGTCAAAGTTATTTCATCTATTGTGTGTGGTTGTAAACCATCGTTGATAACACATAGTGAAATAATCTCCTGGATTGGTATCCCCCAGACGTAGGCCGAAGGCCGAACTGGGTCAACAACTCTTGTGTTGTTTATTTACTTTGTGCTTGTTTTATTCCGCTGTGCATTTTATTACACTTGATATCATAATCTGTTTGTTCATTGGTTGTGTTCAGACACCATCAGTGAACCACTGCACAAAGTTTTCTATCTTGCTGGATCCGTGGACCTAACAAGTGGTATCAGAGCCACACTCTTTCGAGAGAGATCCAAACAGCAAGATGAGTCAAGGATCGACATTCAACCAGCCCCCACTGCTCGACGGAACAAACTTTTCCTTCTGGAAAAATAAGATGCGCTCTTTCTTGATGTCAATCGATGATAGGGCTTGGGATGCTGTGCTCACAAAGTATGAACCCCCTTCAGTGACTGTTGATGGTGTTACCATACCTAAAGACAAAAAGAAGTGGACTGCAGGCGAGAGGGTCTACACAAACATGAACTCCAAAGCACTACATGCGATCTTCAGTGCAGTGACCGAGGATCAATACAGCCTGATCTGTACATGTACCACAGCCTTTGAAGCATGGGAGATACTGGTAAACTCTCATGAAGGTTCGGCTCCTGTTAGAACTTCTAAAATTATTTCTATTCAAGCACAGTTTCATAAACTTGTCATGGATGAACATGAGTCTATCAATAGTTATTTTAGTAGAATTCGTACTTTAACCAACCAAGCACAACAGCTTGGTAAGACCTACTCCTCTCAGGAGATAGTTACTAAGATTGTAGGTACACTTCCAGAAAGATTCAATCCAAAGATTGCTGCTCTGGAACTACAAAAGGATTATGCCACTATTTCTGTTGACGAGCTTATGGGGATCTTACAGTCTTGGGAGATGGATCATTGTAAGATGGATCATTGTAAGAAGTTCCCTGGCAAATGTGTTGCCTTCAAGTTGGAATCCAGATCCAAAATCGAACTCTCTGGAGATGATTCGAGTTTAGTTGATGATGATGATGATGATGATGAGGACTTGTTCAAGCTCTCAAAACTCATTGCCAGGATCCTCAGGGATAAGAGGTTCAAAAAATATGGGAAGAAGAATGGAGAAAGCTCTTCATTGGAAAGACCAGAAAGAAGAAGGAGTGACAGAAGTGAAAAGAAGCAATCCAAAGAATCTTTTGATTCCAGAGGACCCAAATGCTTGGAGTGCGAAGGCTATGGTCACATAAGAGCTGATTGTGGAAATCTTAAAAATAAATCTAAAGGCTTTAAGAAGACCTACTGTGCCACATTCAGTGATGAAGAAAGTTCAAGCTCCAGTGAGAGGGATGATGAAACAAGAGTTGCATTTGTTGGCTCTTGGGACTCAGATTCTGATTCAGCCTCTGAATCAAACGAATCTGGTAACCTTCCTATTTGTGCTACTCATGTGGATTATCCTAATGGTTCTTCCAAATTTGACAGGAAAGGAGATGAGAGTTTCGAAGCACTCAGTGATCTATATATTGAGTTACATGATAAGGAAGAAGAATTCAGGAGATTGCAAAGTGAATTTGAGGATCTTAAAGTGAAATATTTTGCTCAAAAGGAAGAGTTAACAGATGCCTGCAATGAAACAGATAAGCTGAGCAATCTTGTAAACATCTTGGAGCCAAGTTCAGTAGAGTTGTCCAAACAAAATGATGAACTTGTTAAACAGGTTCATGAACTCACAATTGTTAATGAAGGACTTACTGATCAGGTCACTGTCCTGTCCAATCAAAAGATTGAACTTGAGGAACAGGTGACCACACTCACTGAACAGGTTCAAGTGTTGAAAGCTAAAGTGTCCAGCTCAGAAGAATTGGCCAGCAAGTTCAACAAAGGAAAAGATGTTCTTGAGGAAATCATTTCATCTACTAGAGCTCACGGTGACAGACGTGGAATTGGTTATACAAAGGAATGTGCCAGCTCAAATGAAAGACTTTTTGTTAAGGAAGGAACCATTTCTAAGGAGATTCCAATGAGAAGCACAAAGAAGATCATTGATCAAGTCAAAGGATCAAAGAGAATAATCAGACAACGTATTCCACCTCCTATACCCTTGGAATGTGAGTATTGTCACAACTATGGACACAAAGTTGGAGCATGTCACACCTTAGCCAGAGATGCCCTTTCTGGAAGACCAGTCATTTGGCCTAATGAGAATTTAAAGAGGAGTATTCCAAGAAGAGAATGGCGTGTCAAAGGAACCTTGGTCAGTCTTATTGCTTCATCAACCAAGCAAGGAAATAAGATGATTGACTACAAAGAACTTGGTCGTCTACAAAGTTTCACGTCAAGGATTAAAGCAAGCAAGGTTGAATCATTAAGAAGAGACCTTGGGGTTTGCAACAGTGACTGAATGAAGCTGATCGGATCCCCCCATTGTGTAACTGTTCAAATTCCTAACCCAAAACTTGTTCAATATGTTTATTTACTAATGATTTAGGGTGCAGGAATTATAATTGATAGGGGGAGATCAAAAGAGGCTTACTGGACCTGTTCATTAAGTCAGAATGATTTTTGCCAGTAAAAGTGATCCAGAGGGGGAGAGATCAAATTCAACGCGCTGAACTGAACACCTCTGGAGATTGCTCTGTGTTGACAATCAATTCAACGCACTGAACTGAACACCTCTGGAGATTGGTAACATCTTTCTAACTCTAATCTCGTTTTCGATATATGGCTTATGAACTGCTAACGTTTAGTTGCTGGTGTTTGCGAACTGTTTGCTGGATATTTTCCCCGTGTGATTTGAATGTACAAGCTCTGTGTTGACATTGTCATATTTTGTAAAGAGCTTATTCTTTTTGGGAAATGTAAATGGTGGTTGGGTTGTTGGGTTTGCTGTATGTTCTTAGCGAGCATTTGTAATAGTTCATCATCGGTTGGATTTGTGGTACTGGCTCACTTCCTGTCAAAAAGGGGGAGATTGTTGAGTCAGGGTTTTGAAAGGAATTCACGAAGGAGTTCGCAACCGATGAGTGAACACGTTTGAAGAACATACACAGCACCAGTCTACATGTGTGAACGGAAGAACTTTCCTTAGAGACTGGATTTGGCCCCAACGGATCTTTTACTAATCAGGAGGATATATATTAATGTTTGATTGCAGGAATCCCTCCTGAATTAGGGAAAGATCAATCAGCCAGGATTTGGGGTAATCACAACGGCTCTTTCCCCATTTAGCACCAGACCGTTTGAATTGACAGAGCTCACAGGATAAAAAGAGTTTTGGAGGCCTGATTCAAATCACTTCTCACAACCCTCATTCTGAAATTATTCTGAAACTCTCTAGAGCTCTCGGAAACTATTGTTGAGAAGGATTCTCGATCTCCAGCCTTGTGTGCACAAGAAACCCATCTACTGCTGGAAGATCGACCAAGCCTTGAGCACTCCTATCGATTGCTATTTGTTCTCTGTTCAGTTCCTGAATCTGAGATACATCAAAGGAGAGTGCTTGAGGCGAAACAGAAGGAAGCGCAACAACACATTCATTCATACGACAAAGGAGGTCTGCTTCACAGGCTACTTCAAGGGAAACTCAGAGTGGTTGCTTTGGGGAGTTGAAATAGGCGGGGAGCCTATACCAGATCCGGGGAAGGAGCTGGTCATCACAACTATCTGCTTGAAGTTTGGAGTGAAGGCAGTCAAAGTTATTTCATCTATTGTGTGTGGTTGTAAACCATCGTTGATAACACATAGTGAAATAATCTCCTGGATTGGTATCCCCCAGACGTAGGCCGAAGGCCGAACTGGGTCAACAACTCTTGTGTTGTTTATTTACTTTGTGCTTGTTTTATTCCGCTGTGCATTTTATTACACTTGATATCATAATCTGTTTGTTCATTGGTTGTGTTCAGACACCATCAGTGAACCACTGCACAAAGTTTTCTATCTTGCTGGATCCGTGGACCTAACAGGCCAAGTCCTCCGACTTCCAACCTTCAGGTTGGAAGTTTGATTTCCCACCCGATATCTTATTCATTCCTTTTGTCTCTTTGTAATTTGTGTGATATGAGTTTCCACCACTCATTTTCTAATCTGTATAGGATTTTCAATCACAAAATAAAAATTTAATTAAAATACGGTAACTCACTATTTTTATTTTTATTTTTATAAAGTTTAGTCGATAATCAACTACCACATATTAATTGGACTGATTTTTTAGATTAAAATTCTTTTATTCCCTTTTATCACCAAATTATTTCTTTTAAGTTAAATGTTTTTTTTAGCGGAGAGTATTTACCCTCGCGGTCACCAAATTATTTGATGTTCCACAATTTATTCCCTGAATTCACTAGTAATTTGCTCACCCCCAAACATCCAAAATTCCCAAACATTACATACATAATACTCTTTGGATTTCTCTAGGTCCATTGTGCCGGCTGGGATTCTATTAATTGCCCAATTAATTTTCTCTTTGGATTTTTGTATTGAAAGAATAATAATAATATAAATATGACAACCAATTGGTATCCATGCATTAATTAGGACCGGACCCTCTCATGAATCATGATCCTACATTATGTGAGATATGCAATTATTGGATTGTCCCACGAGTAAAATGCTACTTCTACTACTATAGAGAAATGTAAGTTCCATTATTCAACTAATAAAAAAATATATTAATAGTTTATCCTCAATCTTTTTTCTTTCTTTTTTTTCTTTTTACAACAAAACAAGAACATCGCCCTTCTGAGATTAAAGACCGACAGCATTAACCACATTCAATAAGTGATACACATTATTAAATATTAACTGCCTGTGTGTTGCGCAGTAGCCATAAGTAATAAGGGCTAAAATTCTTAAAATCAGTATTAATTATATATGGAGAGCGAAGAGTAAGGCAGAAGCAAATAACAATTTTACAACATATGAATACCACAGAATGTATCACTAAAAGCACATAATTCCAAATTTGACAATTCCACGACCTCGTCCTCAGTCCTCAAAACCCCCTAACCCCCCCCCCCCCCCCCCCCCACCCACCCCCCACCCAAAAAAAAAAAAAAGAAAAAAACCCAAAAGTGCATGTCCTTAATGTGAACATTAAGTCTCATTCTCTAGTACTTATTTACACAGGATGTATTACTATTTTTTTATTAGAATCATATCAGACCAGATAAGATAAGAAAGATTCAGATCGGACCAGATCAGAAATATTCAGACCAGACCAGATCAGATCATTATAATAAAATCTATATATGATAAGATCATATTAGACCAGATCATATCAGACCCGGCCAGACCAGATCAGATAAATTCAAATCAGAGCAGACCAAATCTTATACTTCCTCCGTTTTTAAAAAATTGTAACGGACCCACAGTGCACGCAGTCCAATACACATTTTAAACCATTAATAACTCAAGTTCGGTACAAGTAAAAATTCTAAAAGTTTCATATTAAAAAACTACACGACAAGACGAATCTAACAAGATCCCACTTGACTATGTTTTAACTTGTATATCTATAAAAAAACTTTAAGTCAAAGCGCTTGTGTGAATAGTACAAAATTTACAAATGTTACAATCTTTAAAGAACGGATGAGTAAAATTTAGATCAAAATAATTTATTTAAGGCCTTAGAGCCTAATATTCTTAGTAATTTAATGTCTGTTCACAAAAATAGAAAATTAAGACGTGGGCCAGATGGGGAACAAGATAGAAAGATCTGAGGAGAGGGGGGGACAATAATCTTAAAGGCGTGGGCCAGTAAGTTCTCTGCTACCCTTTAAATGGCATCTCACTCTTAAACTTATGCCTGCTATAACTCCATGCCCAATCCACACATGACACACCACAAAAATACTAACTCAATTCGCAGTTCAATTTGTGTCTTTTTTTTTTATCATTAATAATAATAATAATAATAATAATAATAATAATAATAATAATAATAATATCCCACCTTTCGGGACCGAGGATTAATGCATTTGCATTATTGCAAATGCCAACGTCAATGATGTGTCATATCCAAGAAGTGACGCATCCTAGCCGAGTGATGCATATGACTGTATAGGTGAGTCAGGGCCAAGAAGTGATGCATCTCATCAAGTGATATCTAGCTACGACCTTATAAGTGATGTACCATAATATGTCATGCCTAAGTGATTTCTACGATCTTATAAGTGCTGCATCCCCACCGAGTGATGTAAGCCTAGTCAATGCCATCACTTTGGAGTATCCATATGTCATTTCGCAGGTGGAGCTGATTGCAATGTCAACACCGTAACTTACTTGCATGCCCACACACTACATAATACATGCCATGCATTGCATTTGGTCCGACGGATTTTCATCCGATCATACCTTAAATCATCCCCTATTATTATTTCATTATTATATATTAACTTTTTTATGAGTTATATTAACTTTAAATTGTTCATCCATTCAATTAGATTTTAAATTTCAAGTATAATGGATTTCAAATATTCAATTACGAATTATCTTTTTTCTCCAAACAATGAAGTTAAAATGCATACCCTTTGAATTTCATAAAATTTCAAAAGAATTCATTTCAAATCTCTCATAAAAATTGAAATTTAAAGGCTTTTTATATTTATAAATATGTATTTATTTTTATATAAAAAATTTTGGTACAATTTTTATATAATTTTGTATAATGTAGAATAACCATAAAATTATACTCCCTCCGTCCCATATAAGACGTCATGTTTGACTTTTTGACACTGGTCATTGTTCAACTTTGACTCAATATTATTGTAACTATATATTTGAAGAAAATAGTCGAGTTCGGTCTTGTTAGATTCGTCTAATTGTATAGTTTTAGAATATATATTTTACATAATTTTTGCTTGTATATATTTTGAGATATTAACGATTAAAAATGTGCATTGGATTGTGTGCAGAAGTCAAATAGGACATCTTAGCTGGGACAGAGGGAGTATTTATTTATTTATTTATTTATGGCTATTGTCAAACCTTTACAAACCACAAGACAATGCATTTTTCCTAAGGGATTTATGTTGGAAGATCATATCACATCACATAATTAGAAAAATGATGGAGGGATAAGAGTCGTAGAGGTATTTGAATTTCCAAATATGAGATTAGATGCTAAGTATGATTTAATATAAGCATGATTCAATATTAGCCACTTGATTGAGTCACTAGATTGAGTCTGATCCCCAAATATAAGCATGATTTAATATTTTATATATTTAATTATTTATTATTATTATTATTATTATTATTATTATTATTATTATTTTTAAATGAAGTATAAGTAACAAAATTTAAAAAGACGCGAATGCATTATTGTTTTCGGGAGTAAGGTGGGCAAGCAAATGCATTACTAATTACACACATTTGCCCCAATCAATGAGGAGAAGTCTATTGTTTTTTTGTTTTTTTTTTTTTTTGGTGAAGCCAAAGCCGGAGTTAAGAGAGCCTATGTCATAAAAATTACAAAAAGATAGAAGAGATGAATAGGGGTTTCGGTGGGAATCAAACCCCTAATGATAAGATTGGAAAGCAGAGACTTGTCAACTCAGAAAAATCCTCATCCCAGAAGTCTAGTACTCTCTTCGTCCTTACAAAATTCTAACAAATCTGCATTTCACGTAATTCAATAAATATTTTTAACAAGTATTATCTCAAATCGTATAAAATTAAAAATTATAAAAATTTAATATTATAAAGCTACATGATTAGATAAATTTAATAATATTTACTTGATTATGTATTATCTTATATAACTATATTAAAAATCAAATTATAATTATTAAATAAATAAACGAGCCCTTCCCGCGTGCCACAAATGAATATCAACTATACAAATATTAGCATTAATAAAAAATGAATGAAGTATTTATTAGAACTAATAATGAATAATGTTCCATGTTTAATTTATTTAAACCTTTTCATCTTGTGGGACATAATAATAAAATAAACAGCGGAAGAATAAAATCGGTTCCGGTCCTCCATTTCCCCAAAAAAGAAAATAAAAAATAAAAAGAAAAAATAGCGAAAAGGACCAAGAAATGGAAGCTGAGGGACACGTCCCCACAAAAATTATGCAACTAGCTGACCTCTCATACGCCATGTTTTATTGACCAGCCAAACCAAAAATGACAAATGGAGGATTGGAAAAATTAAATACATGAGTATTTTTCTAAATTCATTTCCCCTAATCCACTTATCTTTTGTCATCTTTAATTTGTTTCTTCTCAAGTTTTTTTCTCCCTTCTTTAAAAAAACAAAAATAGAAAAAGAGAAAAAAAAAAAAAAAAAAAAGAATTCCTCACCCTTTTATGTGTTACATCAATTCTTTTACCGAACGTTGTACTTTTTTTTGGTAAATAGTGACACTCATGTGTCGGCAAAAGTGTGTAGGAGCCCAAACCACACAAATTACAAATGGAATAAAGGAAAGGAGTAGAGGGGCAGGTGGGAATTGAACCCTCAATCTATGGTTGAGAAAAGGGACTTGACCGCTAGGGTAAGTCACCAACCCCTTTACCGAACGTTGTAATTGTGTGAGAGTGGTTATTATATTTGAAAAAACTTAAAATGTAATTGGTTTGATTAAGAGTTTTTTGTCATTTAATATTTTTTAATGCTATTTGTAGCCATCAATTCCCAAATCTTAAAAGATTTACTCCATGCGTCCCATTTGTATTGTCTCATTTCTTTTGGGCACGGTATTTTAGGTAGAATGAGTTATTGTGTTAAAGTGGAGTAAATAGTTAATGTGATGTTTGTTTGAATGAATAAAAAAATTTTAAAGAAGAAAATGTGACAATTGCAGTGAGATGGATCAAAATAGAAAATGAGACATTTGAAATGTTACGGAGAGAGTAGTTTGTAACATTAATTAGATGAGAATATGCATCAATTTTTGGGAATGGGAATCAGAGTATGAATAATTTTGGTAAGTGGACAATTTTTTGGGATGAATTGTAAACTAATGAAGGAAAAGATTAGATAATAATGTTGGGTTGAGTAATTTATTGGTAGGAATTTAGTATATTAAGTTTTTATTATTATAAATTTGTATATATTATAAGATGTGTGGTTGAATTATTATTATTATTATTATTATTATTATTATTATTATTATTATTATTATTATTATTGAGATGGATAGAAAGTATGAATTAGCAAATCACTCATATGTTCAGTATATGAGTTAAGATGAACTTTTATGTCAGAAAGAATTAAGTGCTAAAATCCAAATTTGAGTATAATTGATGGCATTAAATTATAAAAAATACATGATTGAATTGTGATTGAAAATCAATGGAGTATTTAAAAACAATTGTAAGCTTTTTAGAAAAAAATAAAATAAGAAAAACACATAAAGCATTATTAAACTTCTTAGAATTAAATACCATCTTAATTATTTTAATACATCCCGAAAGATGTAAAGACGTATGTATATAAAATACCTCGTATGTAAGATCATAAATATAAATAAATAAATAATCTGTTTATATAATAGCTTATCACAATAAGATGCTGTCATCTTATCACATGTAAATATTGTAATCACCATAGATTAAACTTTAAAAAGAAATTTACCTGGCATTTTGTATGTCGTCGTTCGTCTCCTCATATCATTTATTTATTTATAGTAGTGATGAAACCTCGAATAAAATTCGCAATTATGCATGGAGTGGTGTCTTCATTTAATTGGGCTACTCAATTTATTTTCATTTTTATGAATTTTTCTCTTGGCTTAGTATTTTATTATTTTTTTTCCCTTTTTTCTTTTTTCTTTCCTTATACTTCCTCCGTTCTTGAATATTTTTTACGGACTCACTTTTCACGCAGTTCAATGCACATTTAAACCATTAATAACTCAAGTTCGGTACAAGTAAAAATTCTAAAAGTTTGATATTTAAAAACTACACGACCAGACGAATCTAACAAGATGCCACTTGATTATATTTTAACTTGTATAACTATGATAAAACTTTAAATGAAATTCTGTGTGTGAATAGTAGTCCATTATCAAAACATCAAAAACATTCGAGAACGGTATTTGCCCACACATATTTCATTGGGCTTGCAAGTAATTTCGTTTGCGTGACCCAATAAAGAGTTATGCGAGCCCTTTTCTACAATTTCATTCTTGGTATCTTTCGGCCCAGATTTGACAAGAAATGGGTGGAAAACTTGTGGGTTTGGATAAGTTGTTCAATGTATGACATCAATATACTGGCATGACGGGGATTGGGGACTTACTCTAGTGGTCAAGTCCCCTTCTCCCAACCATAGGTTGGGGGTTCGATCCACACCCGGCTCCCATACCCTCCCCTTTATCCCCCTTTATAATTTGTGTGGTTTGAGCTCCCACACACCTTTGCCGACACATGAGTGTCACTGTTTACCAAAAAAAAATATACTGGCATGATGATCGGGTGTGTGGACTGGGATATTTAATAGTATTTGGTTGTATAAAAATACTCAACACATATAAAATACATATTCGGCACATACAAAATACTATCGGTAATTTTTTTGATTCAATATTTGCTGATTCAGCTCTCAAACTAAATTCAAAACTTAATTATTATTTTTTCTGGTAATAAATGGCATAATAGTCTTTCTATCATATTTATAAATACTACCGGTGTTTTTTGAATGTCAAACGTTTGGTTTTTCGACGCTATTCAATATTCAACTTTAATTAATGTTTATATAATAGTTATAAATGAAAAAACATACTCAAGTGATATATTGTTAGAATCTTCACATCTTTTAATTTTAGAATATCAAATTTTTATAGTTTTTTTTGTACACAACGTGAGTTGTTAATTGCTAAAAATGTGCATTGAATTGTGAGCGCATAATAAATACTACAAATTTATAAAAACAGAGTATATGAAAGGTTAAAATAGTACAATAGCATGTAGTAACTTTTTTTCTTTTCCCTTCTTTTTTTAACTCCCTAACAAGTAACTACTTCATTAAAGTACTACTGCACAAAGTGATTTTTTTTTTTGGTATTTTCATGGTATCCGGCAAGTCTTTATTGGACTCAAGATTAATTCATCTAAGATCGGGTGAGCATTGAAATATTGTCACTCCCACAGAAAAATTCTGCATACACAAATGTTCGAACTCGAAACATTTGCTTGAGCTCTCAGAGCCCGGCCAAGTGCATTTGATTATTAAGCCATTAATTTCATTTCTTTATTTATTAATTTATTTTTTTACACCCAAACCATATTTAAATTCTACATCATCTTTCTTATCATTTACTTTCGTTTTTTTTTCTTTTGTTTTCCTTTTTCTTTTTTTTTTTTTTATTTTTCCTTGTCTATATTTTCGTTTTTTCTCCTTTGTATTCCTAACATCTAAACTTCTCCTTAATCTGAACTTGAACCAGCACAATTCCTACCAAAAACATACTCCCTCCGTTTTTTTTTGTTAGCTACTGTTGACTAATGGGTACTGTTCACTTATATACTTTGACTTAAAGTTTTCTCATGGTTATACAAGTTAAAATATAGCCAAGTATGATCTTGTTAGATTCGTCTCGTCTTGTAGATTTTAAATATCGAAATTTTAGAATTTTTACATGTACCAAATTTGAATTATTAATGGTTTAAAATGTGCATTGGACTGCGTGCTGAGTGGGTCCGTAGCTATCTTTAAAAAACGGAGGAAGTAGTATATAAAAACCAAATAAATATAAGAACATAAGTTCACAATTCCTAGCTAAAAAAGTTCAAAATAAACATGTTTTTGCATCCATGTTATAATAATAATAATAATAATAATAATAATAATAATAATAATAATAATAATAATAATAATAATAATAATAATAATAATAATAATATGTTGTAAAAACTAAACAAAATAAACTTATTATATTGTCACGTTGTAATTTGTCTCGACAGCTTGGGCAAAGTGACAATTCCGCCTTCCCAATGCAACCTTCAAATTCGAATTTAAATCAACCCCAATCTAAACTCACCGGTTGGTCACCATAACCGCCATTAACATGACAATAATCCAGTTTCTCATTGGTCTGTGACGAAATTGTTTGCACCCATATACTATTTGCATACCAATTTAAACGGTCAGCTCAAGTGGGGCCTACTCGCTTCCGCTCCTACTGAGTACTGAGTACACATGCCCTAATCGGACGGTCCAGATCATCCCATTAGTTGTATTCAAATTTCTCTCAGTTGCCCGCTCATACGTATGCGTGGAGTACAAATCATTCCATTATACCCTTAGTTGAAAATTTCTCCATTTTCAATTAGAAGTTTCGCCACCGGTTAGTTAGTATTAATGGCGAGCGCTGCAGGGGCAAGGAGATCGACGGCGTCGTCATTGGCGAAGCGCCATGCACCTGAATCGGAGCGAAATGGTAAGGCCTCGCTGTCGTCTTCGTCGTCGGCAGCGGCGGTGGCCGCGAAGAAACGTCAGGCGCTTGTTGATATAACGAATCAGAGGAATGTATCGGGGTTTTCGAAGCAGAATCGCTTTGCAGCGCCTGAACCATCGAAAAATGTACGTATAACGGTTTGTGTGTTACTCAATGCGGAAAAATCGGGGTTCTTTTTTGGTTAGTGTATTGGCGTACGTGATGATTAATGCGTTTGGAATGTAGAATTGCCCGTTAGTCTCTTTGGAAAGTGGAGAGTGTTTGTAACTAAATTAGTTAGGCATCAGTATGATGGACTGATGATTTCCTGATGCTGTTTGCTTTCCCTTTTCATGAGTTCTTGTTTTTAATTACTAGAAGTATTATTTTTTTATATTAAATTTTGAGCTCAATCTAGTAGGAGTATTTGCTTATTGTCTAATGAAATACTGTGTTTTATGAATTCATTATCTGGAAACTGAATTAACTTTCATTTTTCTAGTGCTCTGTTCCCACAAAGTATAAATGGTCTTGATGCTTTTGCTTTCTTGGTTGTTTAAAAAGTTGGAAATTTCTAGCCGCTTTAAATTTATTGGCACCTGAATAATTGACTGTTTTCAAATTGATTTTTTTTTTTTAGTATCTTTAAGTAAAGGTATTTTAACAAAGAGGAACGCTAAAGAAAATGTTCCAAGAATTCTCTATTCCAATATGTGAATGCAAGCAATGTTTTGATTAGAAAAATGTAAACGACCTGATGCTATATAAACTTTTTCTGATGTTGAATTCTGTTATCACTGATGAGCCATCCTCAAATGCATTCCTAAGACTTTCCATAAGAATTGTGGTGTACTAATATCTGTCGAATTTTGTGCCACTAAGTTGTTTCTATTTGGATTTTCCAGGCACAATGCACGGCCAAGTTTGTGAGCAGCAAAAAGGGACATTTCGTTTCCACAAAAGATGGCTTCTTCAGTGCTACTCTGGCACCAACATCCTCCATAAAACAGAACATTGTTCCAACCATTAAACCTTCAAATTTTAAAAGTGACTTGCTGCTCCCAAAGACTGGTACTGCACCCGCTTCTGTGAGCAGAGTTTACTCTCCTCCTATGCAGGATTCATCGTCTGTCTCCATTGGTGAATCCATGTCCACCTGTGATTCCTTGAACAGTCCCCAAGTAGAATACATTGATAACAATGAGGTAGCAGCAGTCGAATACATTGCGCGAAAAGCATGTGACATGCTTCGCATTTCAGAATCTGAAGAAAATGCAGGTTTACTATGTCAATGTTCGACAATTTTCTTTCTTTTTTTTTAAAGAAAAAATTAATTTTGGCTTCTTGACCACATACTTGCATTACTATATCGGTGCCAATTGTAAGTTGTATATTTGCCTCTTGCAAAGGTTGTAAAGTCTCCCGTTTGCCTCCAGATATGTTTGGAGTCATTAAGTGCAAGCAAGATGCTCATGCTGTGAAAAAATTAGATGGCATCGTTGTAGATGTTGATGGGGATTTAGATGACCCACAATTATGTGCAACCATTGCTGCTGATATCTATAAGCATTTGAGAGCAGACGAGGTTCTTTTTTCAATTTTTGCATTATAACAGTTCGCTCTTTCCCTTGCCTTTTTTTTTTACATGTCATGGATCATTATGATTACAGTCGATATTTTTCCATGGTAAATTCCAGATGAAGAAAAGGCCGGCTACTGACTTTATGGAAAGAGTTCAGAAGGATATCAATGTAAGCATGCGAGCAATCCTCATTGACTGGCTTGTTGAGGTATGCTTTCTTACAATAGTAAGATCGAATTTATATTACGATATTAATGTGATTATAATGTGTCAAGCGGGTTATCAACAGTTTAATATAAATATTAGATCTCTTTGAATCAAGTAATAAATAATACATCACTCAAGTAAACCAATGGGTTTATGGGTTACCAAGTGTAGCTTTTATTTGTTTTTCTCAATTTATTCATCTTCTGAAGTAGTAATCGTTCTTTTAACACTGCAGGTAGCCGAGGAATATAGGCTCGTTCCTGAAACATTGTATCTGGCAGTGAACTATATAGATCGCTATCTTTCTGAAAATGCCATGGATAGGCATCGGCTGCAATTGCTTGGTGTGGCTTGCATGATGATTGCATCGTAAGAGCTGTAATTCTAGTCTTTCTTGTATATATTCATTGTGCATTTTCTCTTACTACCCTCACTCACTGATTCGATAATTTTTTAGGGATATTCACTATTATGTGCACTTCGCAGGAAATATGAAGAGATTTGTGCACCTCAGGTGGAAGAATTCTGTTACATTACAGATAACACCTATGTTAGGGAAGAGGTGGTCATTCACTTCTTCATTCTATTTCTATACTTTTGCATCACTAATAAACCATTGCTGCTTTTAAGTTCTTGGGATATCCGGCTAAGTTTTAAGTTTTACAGGTTTTGCAAATGGAATCTTCAGTTTTGAATCGCCTGAAATTCGAAATGAGTGCAGTCACAACTAAATGTTTTCTAAGGTGACCTTTTGATTTGTTCTGCTATCTGTTTTGGCTACACTAAATGTTAGGCTGTATTGTTTTCTCATTGTTGAATATCTTTTGCCAGGAGGTTTGTTCGCGCCGCACAAAGCACTAATCAGGTATCATCTCAAATTGCAGCTTCTGTCCTCGGCAACCTTTCTGAAGTATCTGTATTCTGCAACCCCTTTACAGGCTCCATTACTACAGTTGGAATGCTTGTCCAACTACATTGCAGAGCTCTCACTTGTTGAGTATAGCATGCTGTGTTTTGCCCCATCATTAGTCGCAGCTTCTTCAGTTTTCTTGGCCTTATTCATTCTCATCCCTTCCAAGTTCCCTTGGGTAGGTATCTTTCAAGTAGAGATTGATTTTCTCAAACATGGTTCTGCAATTTCGTATAATAATTTGCTCGTTGTCTCATCAATGCAGAATCCCACCCTTCGGCACTACACCCTTTCACCGACCGTGTGATTTGCACGACTGTGTAATGGCATTGCACAAGCTGTGCTGCAACAGCCATAAGTCTACTCTGCCTGCAATTCGGGAGAAATATAGCCAACATAAGGTGTGCACAGACAGTCTCTATTAGGAACAAACTTAATTTGTGCCCCGACTAGTTTGGAATGACACTGATTTTGCTCTTTCTTGATTGCATCAGTACAAATTTGTGGCAAAGAAATCATGCCCTCCATCAATACCCCGAGACTATTTCCAAGGCATACTATTAAGGAGTTAGCCCAACAATCTTGTAGTTCTTCAATTGATCAGTTGAAGGCACATGCTTTGATCCGGTACGGTGATTCAGGCGCTGAAACGAGTATTGATCGATCATTCTAGTCCAAAAGGCAAACACACACTCAAAGGATTAGGATTTAGGATAGTCCTCTTCCCTTGATGTACAAAGCCTTGGTCATAAATCATAATCACACACCAGTCATTGCAGAGTAAAAAGAAACAAATTTGAAAAAAAGATATGAAATCAAGCTGATCTGTAGCATACTAGCTAGCACAATAGAAGTATTGATCTAAAGACAAAATTACAGTGGCCAAAGGCGATTATTTGCACAAACAAACCAAGTACAATAAGCATAACCCCTCAAGGATTCCCATCACTTATATCAAGCCAATAACAATCCTCAAAATTACATTTTGGCCCGAGCCTCAGGCCACAAAACATCACCAGGGACAGTGTATTTGGGGCTCCAAGTTGGCGTCCCATCCTCATACGAATTATGGGTCATTCTCTGGATCCACGATCCATCGATGTCACCACAAAGATCTCCCCATAAGGCTGGTAATGATGCGGGTTCGATATGGGCTCCGCCGACACCCACCGCAGTCCGACCTCAGAACAATGTACTTCCCATCGGGCTGAACGATGGGTGGTTTGTCCGCCCTCCAATCCCACTCTGCATCACCTTCCGAAGCCTGGTCCCATTCGGGCGGATCACGAACAACTCAAACCCACCCGAACCCGGATCCTCCCTATCGGATGCAAATGCAATCCATTCCCCATCCGGACTCCAATTACACATGGTATCCGTCCACGGGCCCTCCGTCAACCGGTGCAATGCGCCCGCTTCCCCTTCCAAAGCATCCATTATGTAAAGGTTCTTGTAACCCGTCCGACCCGACCTGAACACGTCCCATTTCCCATCCGGCGAGGCCGATGGAAATGCATTGTTTCCACCTCCTTGGGTAGCTCGGATTCTCTTCATCCACATTGATTGATATAATATCAACTTCGGTGCTCACACTAGCAAAATCGGGCCCTGCACTCGTGTACACTACACCTTCCCTTTTCCAATCCCACGCCGTGGCAAAGGCATTCCCATTGAACACTTCCCGAATACCCGACCCGTTGCTATTCGTTACGAATAATCCGGAAAACCCGACATACGCGATCCGATCACCGTTGGGTGAGTACGAAGGGAAGGATCCATCTATTCGGAACAACGATATTTCCGGCAATGGGCTTCGAACGCTCTCTAGGATCAAATCGTTGGTCTCCCCATCACCACCAATGGCCCCTCGACATTTATGGTACCCGACCCTGAGGGAATCGGGTGATATAAACGGGTTGAGATGATGGGCCTTAGGGTTTATGGGTCGGGTCAGCCTGACCAGCTTCTCGGCAACAATATCATATAGTTCAATGTGTCTGTAATCGGATCCGGGTCGTCTTGTTGCCACCGCGATAAAGCTCTTGTTCGCCGCCGAAGCCGCCGGCGTGAACGCGTTCAGGCCCGACGGCGTGAGTGAATGAGTTGCCACCGAATCGGAACCGATTTTGGAACCAAAAGTTGCCCGGAAAACACTCCACCAACCATCCTCGAATCTCCGGTGGAAGAACAGAGTTGAATCGTCCGCCCAACTCGGCCACCCGCCGTGCTCGATGACTTTGACTCGTTTCGACCCGTCCCGAGTCTGGAAGAAGTAAATGTCCGTCCTGAGTTCCTCCCACATCGCCATCCCATTCCCATCCCTTTGGTCCGTACGAGGCCACTGCTGTCCACTCCCCCGAAGGCAACACGGCGGGGCTGAAATCCGCCGCTCCTTTCGGCGACAGCCTCCGAGTTGACCCGGTAACCAGGTGAGTCGAGTAAACACTGGCCCAACTCGCCCGCGGCTTCCCCGGATTCTCGTGAGTCGAAACGTAAATCAATCTGTCCCCGACTAAACTCGTCTTGTCCTTCATGGAAACCCGGCCGCCTTTAGAAGATCATCGCCGACTAACCGAACCTGAATCCGGTTCGGATTCCGGTTGGAAGCTTCTAAGACAGACCTCGATCCCGGACGGAAACCAGTCTGTTGATATCCCACATCAGTTAAAATGTGGTCCTCCTACTACCTTATATGGTCGGAAGCAACTCCACTTATCACCAAATGGTTTTATGGTTTTAGGTGTGAGCCTCACATTCATGAATTTCTATATGGTATCAAAGCTATGGTTGCCCGGATTGGGTATATTTGATCCTCTCGAGGGGAGGGTGTTGATATCCTACATCGGTTAAAATGTGGTCCTCTCGAGGGGAGGGTGAGACGGATTTCGTCGTTCCGGCCATGATTAATTGGGAGGGCGTAGATGTCAAAAGCGTATCTTGTCCTTCCAAGCGTGGTGAATGCTATTGTGGTGCCTCCTCCGCCTACGGCGGCAATTAGGAAACTGAAGATGATGATGATGAAGCAAGAAAGATTAAGATGATGATGATCAATTTTCATTTCTGTTGATGATCAAGATCGAAACTTTAGGCGGTTTCCAGAGTGAAGTGAAGTTTGTGGCGTGTGGCAGACGTGGAAGATGATATACACCATATCATTGATTTTTTTCGAATCACTATCTATATATAAAAAAAAAAAAAAAAAAAAAGCTTAGTTTTATTTTAAAATAATAAAAGCTACTGTATAAAATGGTAACAACATAGTACTACCACAAACATAAAGGGCAATGACAGTTTGAATGGTCGAGTTTCAAAGAGTGCACGTTGGAGATGCTACCATGAAATCTAGCGAGCGCATTTAACTGATTTTTTTTTTTTTTTTGTCTTTTTCATTCTAGGATTTCAAGCTTTCCTTACATACCTAATTAGTGTATAAAAAATGGTTTTGTAACTTTATACTTTCACTAATTTTTTTTTTTTTAAAAGTCACTGGCCATTTTTGGTCAAATTAAAAGTTACACTATTTATTTGAATAAAAAAAAAATATTTTGGCTAAACTTATATAATATCAGAACCAATTAAATTATTCAAATATTTTATGAGCTAAATTATTTGAAACAATAAAGTCACATGGGCTCATTCCTTATTTTATTGCTCTTGGGCTACTTATATTTGGAAAGATGTGAATATTCAGCCCCTCAAGATTGTGATGAGATGCCAAGAGATTGTATAAGAGGGCTTCTTCACGGTATGGTCATCAGGTTTGGATCTCTTTTTCTTGCGCAAAGGTCTATTTCCGTGGCGGATCTAGAAAATTTTTTAAGTGGTGTCCCAAAAATAATGGAAGCTATATTTAATTAGGGATGGTATTTACAACATAAAAATACAGAGGAAAACTTGGTTGAATTGAATAATTGTGGTGTCACCGTAAAAATTAAGTGGTGTCCCCAAGCCTAATTTAGTTAAATGTATAAAAAATTCCATCTTAAAATAACAATTTTATCAATTTAAGTGGTGTCATGTGCCACCACTTGTTATAGTGTAGATCCGCCCCTGGTCTATTTGGCAGCTCAAACGAGAGGTTGGAATTCTTTATAATGCCTTGGAGAAAGCTGATAGTCAATCTGCAAGTCATGGGGGTGCTGTTCGTTTGGTCTCTTGGCACATGAGGAGGGGATTTGATATTGTTTTGCATGTTGATGGGAGTTCAATGGGGAACCCGGGACGTGCTGGATTTGGGTTTGTGGTTCGGACCGAAGACGGGCAATGGAAGGGGGGTGCTGCGGCTTCCTTGGGCAGGCATTGAATATCTATGCGGAGATGGCAGCCTTGGTTGCTGGGCTTTCCTTCGTTCGGGACATGGGAGTGACAAGAGTATGTTATTATTCCGATTCAAAGGCGGCTATTCAACTTCTGGAAGAGCCACATGACACCTTTCATCCCCTGTCTGCCCTCATTCATCAGGCTGTGGATGTGAAAGCTTCGTTTCAAGAATGTGTCGTTCTTCATGTTTTGCGTGAGGGTAATAAGGTTGATGATCATTTGGCTAAGCATGGTGCGTCTATTGAAGACTTTTTCACCACTTGGGCCTTTCCTCCGGACTATATTATTGGGGACATGGCGGCGGATGCGTCCGGTGTGTGGTTCCCTAGGTTTTAGTCCCTAGTCCTGCATTTCGTTAATTTAGTTGTAGTTTTTTTTTCTTTTACTGTTTCTGTTTTTGTTGTTTTTCCCCGGCTTCGGCTTCGCCAAAAAAAATACTGCGTTCTAAGTTTTACCCAACACTTAATTAAGGAGTTCTTTGAGGCCATGAAAAATCTTCAGAAGTCCAGTTTGAAGGAATAATAATTATATATCTATAATTTATTTATTTGAGGAATGATGGCCCAATTAATGTTGATTGAGGTTTGGAAGAAGCCCAATTTTCAGGGCCTAAAACGTTTTGGGCTGCAAATTTTTGGTTCTAATAGCCTAGTCTTTAAGTGAACTAAATTATGAGGCCCAAAATTGAGCCCAATGTTTAGTTAAAGCCCAAAACAACAAGCGGCGCCGATGGCCGCGTATTTGTATGGTACTATGGATTGGTGATAGACTGATAGCAACACTTACCCATAAGGCATAACTCATGACTCATGAGTCATGCAAACGTCAATTTCTCCCCTCATGAATTTAGTCAAATAATTAAATATTTTTAAATGTGATGAAGTACGGAATTATTTAAAGGTAGAGAAAAAAAAAATAAAAAATCAGCGTTATAGTATGTATATAGTGAAAATAAAAAGGAAGTAAAAGGAGGGAAAGTCTTTTTTTTTTAAAAAAAAAATAGAAAGTAAAATAAATTACTACAATCACACAACCTATTTCAAAATTACTAAGAAAAACTGAACACAGTCGGCCTTAAGCGGTATGAGACTCTGACAGCTTAAACAAATGTCTTCGGTTCGCATATTTGAGTATGCAGAATTTTGTATTAAGAAAGATAACCCTTCAATACTAAATAAATCAAATGATTAGTATTGGAGCCCAATATAATACTACCTACGTCTCATTGAAAACGTTACGTTGGGCCTAGACATGTTTGTCAATGCATATTTTTAATGATCAATAACATAAATTGTGTACAAATAAAAATTATAAAAAATTGATATTATAAAACTACAAGATTAGACGAACCTAACAAGATCTCACTTGGCTATGTTTTTTCTTGCATAACTATGATAAAAATTTGAATTAAAGTTCAATAATGAACAGTACCCAAAAGCCCAACGTAGCATTTTTTTATCATGACGGACCCAAAAAAAAAAAAAAAAAAAAAAAAGAGAGAAGGAAAGTGAAGGGGGTGCGGTGTAGTGCACAATCATCACTGTAGTAGTGCTCCCAAATTAGGTAACACCTTTCCGTTCTTCCTTCAGTCTTCTTCACACTCCCGGTGTCCTCCAATGTTGACTTCTTCTGCCTGCCGTTGATTCTATCCTACTACATTTCATATCAACGGTGTACGTTTTTTTTTGCAATTATCAGGCAATTTTGTATGGGTAAAGAATCCGATGTTGAATTAAACAATAATTATGAGCACAAGCAAAGGAGACCACCGTTGAATTTTGTTTTCAGAAATTCTTTGTTAACCATTGAGTTTCATCGTATTATTTATTTACTTCTGTAATAATGAATAGGTAATATATATATATATATATATAATTAATTGTTAAAATGTAAAAATTGTATTGTTTGAATAAAAAATGTAAAGCTAATTGTTTAGGTTTAGAATAAAAGTTGGGTGAGAGCCACTAGATAGTTCTATTTAGCCGCTAATTTGAACTCTTTTAACAAGCGAATAAATAATGTTTAAGATGTAATTAACGCCTAAACCCCCAAATACCTAATTGTATTTAATTAATAATTAATTAGCATACTAATAAAATATTTTCCTAATTTCTGTGTGTTTTGGAAATTGTACTTCAACTGGTTTTAGTATATGATAGCAACACCCTTAGCCTAATTTCAGTTTCTCAAAATTTAATACATATATAGACAAAGAGGACACCAAATTCAGTTCAATTTTATTAAAATATGGCAACGTATCCAAATGGGACATTACTTTAAAACTAAAAAAAATTATAAAAACTCTTGTCATTATTCTGCAATAATTTGTGATTAATAAAAAAGTCAATTGTTCAGTCCACATCCATGAAAATAAAAATATTCAACCTTCTTACATCAGCATAAATTCACTTTTTGCCGCGTATTAGTCAACTGTCGTGTCCTCGAAAGTCTTTCTTCCTGTAATTTTATGGAATTTTCTTTTAACAAAATAATTAAATATAATTTCATTTTTGTCAAGTCAAGCAATAATTCTACACCAAGACAGTGTTGTCATTTGTTTTTCCTCAAATGTTATGATGATATAATGACAATCATGTCTTATTAGTATAATTAAATTCTAAGAAATCCAATAAATCCCGTGATTCACTAGAATTACATATTTAATTTTTGATGCGATTCAATTATTGATGCCATATTTTAAGTTTTAATTTTTTGGATTATCGTATAGTTTAATTTAAGCCTTTGGTTATGACCCATTTAAGTTATGTATATCTATTAGTGGAGTGTAATAATACATAAGATAGGGAGCGGTTAGGGTGCATATTTTGCACCAAGAGAATATGTTGAGAAATACTTCATACTATTTCCGTTCCTTTTTAAATGCACGTTTTGACTTTTGTCACTGTTCATTAAGCAACTTTAACTCGACTTTTTAATACAATTACATAAGATAAAATATAGTCAACTGAAATATTGTTGGATTCGTCTAATCGCATAGATTTAAAATATTAAATTTTCATAATTTTTACTTGTATGGAATTTGAGTTATTACCGATTAAAAATATTTATTGAATTACGTAAAATGTGGGTCCGTGACACTTATTTAGAAATGGAGGTAGTATTTTTTATGATGGTAGAGGTAAGAAAGTGATGTATTGTGTAGATTTGGTGATATTTATGATGGTGATGACAGTGTATGGTCTTACGACGATACTTTCAATACATCACATGATCTCACTCTCGCATCACATAATTCCACTCTCCCACTCTATATATAGAATTTTATAATTATGCACCATAACCGAATTTCATAAGATATACTATATGATATTCAATGTGTTTATTGCCCACCAGAAAATAAGGACAAGTGAACAATATGTACTTTCTCGTGCGCTTTACTCTTGCAATTTGTGTCGTCGACTTGTTTCCTTACATTTTTTGCCATAAAGTCAACAAATGAATGCACAAAATAATATTATATTGCAATAATAATTTATGTGTACTATTATATATATATATATATATTAATTTATGACAAAAATAATTTTATAGTTCATGCGCATTTAATTTTTATTACAAATTAATATTGTACTTCTAGATGCAAATATTTTATTTGTCATATAAAAAAATACAGTATATAATATATATATATGGATCTGCCATTCAAATATAATAATAATAATAATAATAATAATAATAATAATAATAATAATAATAATAATAATAATAATAATAATACCAACAGCAGTTGGCTTGAGTGGATGGGGCTCTAGTCGCTTAAGCAAGGTCTCGGGTTCGAGCCTTGTGTATGCAGAGAATTGCTTTGGGAGAGGCGCCCTTAATTGCCCTTGCAGATGCTCGAGGGATTAGTCTTGGGTCCAATGTGGCCTGAGGATACCCTGATATTCACCTAAAAACAATAATAATAATAATAATAATAATAATAATAATAATAATAATAATAATAATAATAATAATAATAATAATAATAATAATAATAATTGTGAAGCCTCTACGTCGGCATCAAAGAAACGAAGATATAAAGGGACAGGACACACTAATTTCAATAATTCATTTTTTATAGTCCAAAAGTTTCTTCATATAAGTCTTTTCATTGAAGGTCTTTTTTTCTTTTAATTAATAATTATTGCATAATAGTGAGGAAAAATTTAAAAGAATAAGTGATGATTCACACTAGCCAATTCAATGATTATCATACTGCTGCCTCAAAATATGGTTGTACCAAAGAATTATAAATTGAAGAACCCGATATATATTTTGTATGGTTTTCAATATATTAATTACTTTTTTTGTTTTGATAAACGAGACGCAACAAAGGAACCAAAGAAAAATTTACATAAAGGGGAAGGAGAAGATGAAACTAAAATCTAGGAAAGCAAACGCCCGCCACGTCAGCTGACAGAAGAGGAGAGATATCATCCGGAGGAAACGCTCATGTCGTAAAGAACTGCAAAGAGTGTGAACCTTTTTTAGCCAAGCAATCAGCAACAACATTACCTTCACGCAAAATATGAAGCCACTGAATATCCGGTTGGGTATCCAAAAGGTCCGAGATCTTCAAAATGAGAGGCCTAAGCCAATGTCCCGAAGAAGTGCCACGTCGCACCAACCTTAAAGCCTCAAGAGAGTCCGAGAAGCAGCAAGCATCATTCACTCCCAAGGAAATAAGGCGTTCAGTACCATACAAAATCCCATTGAGTTCCGTGACGAGGTTAGTAGCAGAGCCAGTTGAGCCAGAAAAGCCCCTAATCCATTGGCCACTAGCATTCCGGATAAAACCACCAAAACCTGCTTAAGTATATTAATTACTTAAAAAGTTACGTTTAATTCGTCGAATTTGTCCTAGTAATTTGACCAATGATTTTATTTAATAATAATAGATTAATTCATGTACTCCCTCCCTCCCTCCCTTATATACTCCCTCTTTTTTTTATCATTTGGGATATTCTAGGGCTGGGAAAAAATACGGAATATACCGCATACCGCATATAACATACCGAAAAAATATCGAGAATACTAAAATTTCCGGTATACTGTAATTTCCGTACCGTAAGATTTCGGTACGGTAACGGTATAAATCTTTAATACCGCGTATACCGTTACCGAACCGAACATCGGTATATACTGCGGTATCGGTATGTCGGTATATATCGCGATACCGGTATGCTGGTATGTAGCGAAGGTGTCTCTCCTAAAAATAAACTAGGTCAATATCAGCGTTTGAGATTGAAGATTGAGAGCTCATTTGAATGGATTTTTAGAAAATATTTTTACTTTCTGTTTAAAATAAAGGATAGTACTTTAAAATAAATTGTTAAAAAACATTAATGGTATTGTCCAAAGCAAAAAAAAAAAAAAAAACATTGATATATATCCATCGATAATTAATTTAAATAAATAAATATGATATTTTATTTTGAAGTAGAAATGAAAAATAGATTACAAAAAACCATCTAAACAACCACTGATGAGACTTGAAAAGATTTTGGAGATAAGGATTAAAAGAAATTGAGAAAACCTTCTTTTCTTTTTCCCCGAAGTATAGAAGTCTAATGTTTTGTGGATTGAATTTTGATGATAACATGAGATTATATTTTTGGAGAATTTGTTAAAGAAAAAAAAGAATATGTATATATATATATATATATATATATATTGTTGAAAATGATTTGCATGCACACAAGAGTTAGATGTTTTTGGAGTGATGAAGCTTCATATACACAGATAATTAAACAATAAATTAGTGTTAGCATGCATGAATATGGTTTCCTTGTTAGTTTTTTTTTTTTTTTTTTTTTAAGGAGCCGAAGCCAGATATAAAGTTATGTTCTTAGTTGAGCAATATATGTATATACTTACCTCCGTCTCTTTAGAAATACAACATTTGCTCCAAGCATGCATAAAACACATTTTCAATAATTAATAAATTAAATTATGTATAATTAAAAAATTGTAAAAATTTAATATTTTAAAACTATAAGTTTAGACGAATCTAACAATATCTCATTTGATTATAATTTTTTTTCCATAACTATGATAAAAATTTGAGATAAAGTTAAAATATGAACAATATTAAAAATACCAATGGTGTGATTGCAAAAAGGCGGAGAGAGTTTTTTTTTTTTTTTTTGAGCCGAAGCCAGCGAACACAAAAGCCGAGAGAGTATTGAATATGGGGATGAAAACTATGATGTTGCAATAATATCAACACTACTTTAATTTGTAGTAGTAGTTTGCAATCAACACTATATATATGCATATAATAATAGTATCCTATTGTATGTGCTTTTATCAACTTTCTTTATATTTTTTGAAAATTTCAGAGCTAGCCACCCATGACTATTTTAACGGTCGCTTGAAATGATTGATTTTGGAAACTGATTAGTAGCATGTGTGTGCATGTAATTCAAAGTTAAGTACTAGTATGTTTGGTGGAATCAAAACTGAATTTTTGGCTAAAGTGGTAATCAAATCAAATTAATAATTCCAACAGCGAGACAGCCGGTGATTATTATTATTATTATTATTATTATTATTATTATTATTATTATTATTATTATTATTATTATGGCCCTGTTTGGCAAAACAGCTAAACGAAATTAGCTTATTCTAGGCTATTTGAATTGAATTAGCTTATTTAAATAGACAAAATAACTTAAAACAGTGTTCAATCAGCTCTTTTTGAAACCGCTGTAAATAGCAGTATTTTGGATTTTAGCTTATTCTAGGCAAAAAGGTTAGTCTCGAAATTATCAAACAGCTAATTTTAACTAGTTATTACTCACAGAATCAATTAACAGCTAACAGCTAATTCTCATGGCCTATTATTTTAGGGTTATAAAAAGAATGGTACGAGCCCATGTGTACACAACTTATAAACCCTATTATTTTAGCGGAACAATTTATAAAGGTTATAAAAAGAATGGTACGAGCCCATGTGTACACAGCAATATATGTGGGCAATAACATCAATAGCAAGAAGAAATGAAGAAGTAAAGAATATGTGGACAGCAGGAAAAGAAGGTATGGGCAATAACATCAATAGCAATATCTAATGTAGTTGACTCTATCTTTGTCAGGTTATTGCAAATTTGTGGTCTGATGTTCATCTTCGCATTTATTGCGCATTTAATGGTAATAAAAGGGTCGATCTTCGTAGCTCGCCCCCCATATCTATTTTTGAGAATGACTCATTCTCGGTCACTTAAAACTTATACTCCCTCCGTTCCAAAATAGTAGTCTTTTTAGAGATGAAAAAGTGTTCCATAATAGTTGTCATTTTGGGTATTTCAATGTAAGTTTTCCAATATTACCCCTTTATTCCCCCAATAATATTCATTCTCTCTCCACCCAAATACATTTCTTGGTAAGTGATAGGGGTAGAAATGGAAGATTGTGTGGTAATAATTATGTTTCTTGGTTTGTGTAATATTTGCTAGAAAGACAACTAAAAAAGAACGGAGGGAGTATTAAGTAGCTACCGATGGCAGTTGATTTGAGTGGATGGGACTCTTGTCATTTAAGCAAGCTTTCAGATTCGAGCATTGTGTATGCAAAAAATTATTTTGGGAGGGGCATCGTTAATTGCTTTTACAGTTTCTCGAGGAATTAGTGTATACAATGTATGTGACCGGGGATACCCAGTTTCACACCAAAAAAAAAAATAAATATTTTTTGGATAAACTAATTACGGTACAACTAACAAGTAACAACTGATTTATGGTAATAATAGTATATAAAATAATGAGAATTAATCTTCTATTTCCTTTTTCAAAAAAGATTGTTATAGAATTAAACTTCATTTTTTTTCAAAAAATCACAATTCAATGTATATTTTTAATAATTAATAATTCAACCGAAAAATAAGGGTTCAGTTAGGGTGCGATCAACAAATCCCACAGCACATCAAGGCAGCGATCTGAATCGTCCGTTTAAAATCCAAGGGTTGTAAATGAAAAAGGGTATAATTGTCATAACACAATAATAGTTCATTTTAAAAACAATGCATTTCAGCGATACGACAAGTATTTTAGACATGTTATCATATCTAATATTTGGTAACTCTATATTTAGTATGTTATCATATTTATTATTTGGTAAATCATATCAAATATTTGGTAATCCATATCTAATATTTCAAATAATATCTTTTTATGATCAAAGATACTATCAAATTTATTAATAGATCATTTCAACGATCTTACCAAAAACAATTAAGTGATGCTATAAAATATATTTCAGGGACCACAAGTAGAATTCAGCGACCGTACCTAGCATAATTCAGCGACAGGACCAAGAATAATTCAGCGACAGTACCAAGAATAATTCAGCGACGCAACCTAGAATGATTCACCGATGCTACCAAAAACAATTATGTGATGCTACCAAAAATAATGAAGGGATGCTATCAAATATATTTCAGCGACCGTATCTAGCATAATTCAGCCAAAAACAATTATGTGATGCTACCAAAAATAATGAAGGGATGCTATCAAATATATTTCAGCGACCGTATCTAGCATAATTCAGCGATGGTACCAAGAATAATTCAGCGACGCAACCTATAATGATTCAGCGATGCTACCAAAAACAATTATGTGATGCTATCAAAAATAATGAAGGGATGCTATCAAATATATTTCAGCGAGATCAAGTAGAGGAATTCAGCGATGGTACCAAGCAGAATTCAGCGACGCTACCAAGAATGATTCAGCGATGCTACCAAAAACAATTCTGTTATCATATCCAATATTTGGTAAATAATATCATATCTAATATTTGGTAAATAATATCATATCTAATCTAATATTTTCAAATAATCATCAACGAATGGTAACAAATATATTAATAGATAATTTCAATCATGCTACAAAAAACAATTTAGTGATGCTATAAAAAATATTTAAGCGACACTATCCTAGAAGAGTTCAGCATTCAGCCACATTACACAGAAGAATTCAGCGACGCTACAAAGAAGAATTCAGCGAGGCCGTCAAGAAGAATTTAGCGATGCTATGAAGAATAATTCAGCGATGCTATGAAGAATAATTCAGCGACTCAACTAGAATATTTCGGGTACGTTTTCATGAACAATTCAATGACTTTATTTAAAAATATTTCAGCGACGTATATCTATGTATAGCAGCATAATTAAGCAAATTGGAGGGTAATATGATATCAATCCTTGAAATGCAAAGAAGAAGAGAAGAAGAACGGAAAAATAAGAAGAACGGAAGAAGAATGGAAGAATCAGCAATTGTCTGTTCACAAACTTAATGTAGCAAATTTACTATTTTAACCTTTAAGTTAATCTCAACCATCAATTTATAAATTAAATCAATGGCTGCGATGTACCGCAGTACATCAAGTCAAAATGCTTAGTCGCACCCTAACGGAATTGGAAAAATAATTAATAACTGGCATTAAGTACATATATAAATAATGAAATTTGATTTTTTTTTGTTAATAAAATTTTATATTTTAAAACCTTAAGACGAGACGAATTTAACAAGATCTTACTTGACTATATTTTCTTTTTTTATAACTACTGTATAAAACGTGAGTTAAATTTGAATAATGAATAGTGTCGTAAAATTGTTTGTATCGTATTAAAAAAAAAACGGAGGAAATATTTCATTTATCCTAACATATTATTTGTATGCAGAATTCTGCTTTGGGAGAGGCAACCCTTCAATGCTCACCCGATTCTCGAGGGATTAGTCTTGGGTCCAATGAGGCCTGGGGATACCCTGGTATTCACCTAAAAACATATTATTTTCATTTCATTTGAATATTTTGAAATTTGTTCGCTTTTTGAAATTTGTGGGCATTTTGTTTTTCTTCCGAAGAGCTCCAATCTTAGTTTCGGCAAGTTAAAAGGGATATTTTTGTTTTTCTTTTTTTAATTTTGTAATTAAAGTGGTAATCAATGGCAATGAGGTCCAAGTATAGTTTATAACGGAGTAGGTTCCAATCCTGAATCAGGTCTATTCTGAAATGCTATATTTTATATATTTCATGCTGGAGCTTATTAATAGATTGGATAAAATTTAATTGATACACATTCTATTAATAAGTTGATCTTAACTATCTAATTAATTATTTATATGTAATTAATACATTGATGTAATTTTTGTGACAACCCATTAATTTCAATAAGTGTCCCGAATTAAGTGAGTGTTATTTTTAGAAATCATTATTGAAAAAAAAATATATAATTGTTCTATTGTAGTTTTTTTTTACTAAATGCTATAAGGATTATTTTTTTTTGGACTCAAAAGCAAAACTCATTTCCCCTAATTTAGGATTTTTAGCTCTCATGGCATTTTAATACATTACATATTATTATTTTAAAATTAGAACGAACGGGTCGTTTTTAATGGTATAATTTGTATGTTAATTCTATATATGTACAGATGCTGGATTGTTAGTTATAAGTGTTGAATTTCCACTCAAATGTGCTGAAATAATGTTACCCACATTAACTAATTGAGATTGAAAATATAAATTCAACAGTTTTGAGTGAAGATTCATCACAAAACTCTCAATTTACAGCAAATTCATCATATTTTGTATTGCCAAAGTTGAATTTGGGAATGTTGGCGGCTGTAAATGCGTACTCAAGAAGCGGTTGGACATCACCTCTGAAATATAAGGATCATAAGTCCTAAATTTGTTTTGGCATGTTATAATTGTACATAAATAATTCATTTTGGCATGTTATAATGATACATAAATGCAGGAAATAATTGTCTAATTAGTGAATTTAATTTCCAAAACTACTTGGACAGCTTTTATAGTATGATATCTCTAGAAAATTTTCAACAACATGTTTTCTCCAATTTTCAGCATTTCAGATCTGTTCTGAATATCCAATTCAGGATAGTAACTATATTGGTTTATAACTTCTTCGCCCCAAAAAAAAAAAGTACAGTTTATAATTACTGACTTTTGCCATTATTAAATTAAGTATTTTAGTTTCTTAAAACAGATAATGGTACCTGTTACCCTGTCAGAAAATGCCAGAAACTTTTCTACCCGCCGCCTTACGGAAGTTAGTTTTTTACCCAAAAAGACCAAAAACCCTTGGCCCGGATACTTGGCCCGGACCGGGCCAAATATAATTGCACGGGCCAAAGCTTTAATTAATAAAATACTTAGAGTGATAGCTTGGCCCGGACATATGCACTTGGCCCGGACATATACACTTGGCCCGGACATATTTATACACCTGCCAAGTTAGGTTTTAGGGTTTCCAAGCCAAAGGGTTTAGGGTTTTTTCAGATTTTTTAATTCTTTCTTTAGCTCAAAAGTTTTGAATTCTTCTAACAACTAATTTATTATTATTAATATATTATTATTATTATTATTATTATATAATTTTTATTATAAATAGTTATTTGTATAATATTTCCTCTTTTTTTCTTTTCCCAAAATTTTCTTCTTTTCCTTTTCTTCTATTTTTTTCCTTTTTCTTTCTTTTTTTTTTCTTGTTTTCTTTTGTTCTTTTTTTTTTGCTTTTTTTATAATTTTTTCTCTTTTTTTCTTTTTTTCTTTTGTTTTTCTTTTTTTTCCTTTTCTTTCTCTTTTTTCTTATTTTTTTCTTTCTTTTTTCCTTGTTTTTTTTCCTTTTCTTCCTTTTTTTTTCCTTGTTTTTTTTCTTTTCTTTATTTTATTTTTTCTTCTCATTCCTTTCCTATTTTTTTTCTTTTTTCTTTCTTTTGTTTTCTCTTTCTTTTTTTCCTTGTTTTCTTTTATTTTTTATTTGGTAGTGAATATTATTGACTTGAAAATTGATTCATATGATCGAATAAATTATATTATAAAATTATAATACTAATACTAATAATTATAATGAATAAACACATATCATTTCACTTCTTCGACGACATCATTCTTGTGTTTAAATGAAGTATTGTATTGCATCAAGTGAAGCCCCGTCATTGAGATATTTTGGAGATCAAGCATATATCAGAAGGCTTCTTCACAGCTTTTCTTGCGAAGAGGTTTATATCTAAAATGCAATATAATGAAAGCTTAGCATCCGAATCCTCCCATTCCCTTATAAATTGACGAAAAAAACTTAAATAAGCTATATTTAAAGAACCGGTTAAAGTTAATAATAATAATAATAATAATAATAATAATAATAATAATAATAATAATAATAATAATAATATAATGGTGATGCATAATGAACTTACATTGTTGCAGATACCCATTACGGAAATGATCACATCAAGGAAGCACATTGGCACAAGGTTTTCAGTGGTGCTTACAACTCTATGTTGTCCATACACATTCCGAACATTGCTTATAGGTTCATCTTTCTCGTACAAGTGATATTTGCCGAACACGCATCCTCCGATTATTGTTGAAAATTGATCCAACAACCTTTTCGTAACTGTCCACTTTCCAAATCCCTTAGAATCGAAATTTAACGGAAGCGGTTGATCACCGTGAGGTGATATTTTTCGATTTCTCCCATTCCCCATCAGTGAGAATATACGTTAATAAACTAGTAACTGCAGTTAAACACCAGAAAAATTAGTCTCGATTTTAATAATAACTTAAACAATTACACCACACAACTACTGTATAAATTAAATACTATTGAATGGTGTAATCCACAAAATTACTTGTCTAATTTTGTAACTTTATTAATTTACGCATAATCTATTGAACTGTTACGAAATTTGGAAAAAAAAAAGAGATTATTAAAAAGAAAAGAAGTATAAAGAGATAATTAAAAAGAGAATTGTTGTGTACTAGGTCTGTATATCATTACTCAAAACAAGCATCGAGGATAGCACATTGGCAAATGTCCCATTGGTTGTTACAACTTTTTCTTGCTCCTGCACATTCCAAACATTGCTTATAGATTCCTCTTTACGTGTAGGTGATATTTGCCGAGTGTGCCTCCTTCGAATCATTGTTGGAACTTCATCCAACAACCTCTCTGTAACTACCCATTTTCTCTTTTTTTCTTTTCCTACAATATTTTTTCCTTTTCTTCTATTTTTTCCCTTTTTCTTTTTTTTTTCTTGTTTTCTTTTGTTCTTCTTTTTTTGCTTTTTTTTAAAAAAAAATTTATCTCTTTTTTTTCCCTTATTATTATGAAGATTTTTTCAAGATTTTTTTATATTAATAGATATATTTATTTTCTAAATATAGATATTCATGATGTGTCTGATGATGTGGCATTACTCAGTGATTACTTAGTAACTATCAGGCAAAAAAACTCTGCACAGGCAAAAAAGTATTCAGGATTTATTATATAGATTATATATAGATTAAATAATTAGAAAAATTAAAATACTAATATTAATAATTCAACCGAAAAACAGTTTCCAAAAATATGTTAATTAATAATATAATAATTATAATTATAATCATATCTACATCTATAATTAAAAAATATTTTTTTTTATCAATTTTTGTCTATCTATTATACAGTTAATTAATTTTTTTTAATGATATTAAATTTTATAGTTAAACCTACTAAAAATTATGTTTAAAATTTGATTAATCTTACTATAGTGGATTATACTTTTTTAATTAAATATAAATTTTGATAGACTAACTAAAGTATATTAATTTATTATATTTTTTAGGTAAATATAAATTTTATTAAATATAAATCTTACTATTTTTTTAATTTATTATATTTTTTATGTAATATTTTGGATTCAAACTTTAATATGACTAATAAAATATATATTGGACATAATATATTATATAAAAGAATTTATAATATATACATTTAACATACTAATATTTACTAATGTTCCGCTATAAAACTAAATATTTACTAAACATTAAATATATTACAATTTGTGGGGTTGGGGACTTACCATAGCGGTCAAGTCCCCCGTCTTCCAACCATAGGTTGGGGGTTCGATCCCCACCCGACCCAATATCCCTCCCATTTATCCCCCTTTGTAATTTGTGTGGTTTGGGCTCCCACACACCTTTGCCGACACATGAGTGTCACCGTTTACCAAAAAAAATATATTACAATTTGTTGAGCATTTATATCTTTTAAAATATATAGAAAGATTTTTTTGAAGATTTATTTATAATATAAAGATTTATGGTCTAAATATAGTATTAAAAGTTGATGACATGGCACAAATAGAATTAATCAGCGCTGAGGTGTATCTTCATGATTAATCAGCACTAACGTGGATTAATTAGGTTCGTTGATATAAAAATAAGCATATAATGACTGATTAACCCCTTAAAATTAAGAAGGATAAATTAAAATTAATAAGGGCAATTGAGTCTGCACAGACAAAAAAGTATTCAGGATTTATTATATAGATTAGTTTTTATGGACTAATCTTTATAAAATAAATGCTAATTATAATTACATTTTATTATATGTTAATTTTTTAAATATTGTTTTAGTCCATAATATTGCCCAATTTTTCCTTTTTCCTATTGATTATGATTAAAGTTTGGTAGTTAATATTTTTATTTTATTTATTTTAATTTTCATATTTTCAATTCATTATTATTCTAACCTTTTAAATTGTAGTATTTATACTTCGATACCAAGTTTTTTTTAGAATGTATGCTTTTTTAGCATATTTTTATAATTATAGATTATTTTTTTATCTCGATAACTATATTCATTATTTAAGAAATTGTGATGAAATAAAAATCAGAAAAACAAAATAATCTGAAAAAATATGAAAATAAATAAAAAAAATTCAAATAAAATAAAATAAGAATCTAAATATAATTAATAATAAAATTAATTTCTAAAATTAAAGATAATACAATAAATATAATTTGATTTATCATTCATGGTGTGTTATTTTATTTTATTAAATAGTCTAATATAATTTTATTAGTATTTATATTTTTTTGTATTTAACTTAAAAGGAAAAATTAATTACTAAATACAATGTTTTCACGTTGTTGCGCTAATGCGAAACTTTTCAAACGTTAATACGTGAAATCAGATTCTTTTCAAATTCTTAAGACCAAAATACGATATTTTTAGAATTGATGAGATTGAATTTGATATTTTAAAACGTAGAAAGGTATAATTTTTAAACTAAATAAAGTTTAGATGTATTTTTTGTCAAATAAAATTCAAGGCATAAATCACCAAACTTGATAAGTTTAGGGTTATATTTTGGGATTAGTTCAAATAACAATTAATTAGTACTCTTTATTTATGTCTAATTGTTTATTTTATGCTATTTTTGTGACAAATAAAATGGTAAATGATGTTTGATTGAATTCACATGTTTTGTACCATGTTTGAACATGTAGCATGCTCACCTAATATTAGAGTTTTTTTGGTAAAAATATTGCTACAACCAAACTATTTATTATTATCACAAATCTTTAAATATTGTGTATACTAAAATACTTCTAATATTCTTTTACAGTATAAATTATTTATAAAAAAAATTGTATAACAATTTATTCCGAATTTCACATGTATTTTTATTTTATATTGAAATATATAAGGATTGTTGGATATATATATATATTTCTATTTTTATATTGAAATAGAAGAAGACTACTCCATCCGTTTTCTATAAATTGTAACAATTGGACATTTGATAATATTCACTTACACACTTTGACTTTAAGTTTTATAATAGTTATATAAGTTAAAATATAACCAAGTAAGATCTTGTTAGATTTGGCTCGTCGAATAGTTTTTAAATATTAAAATTTTACAATTTTTACTTGTACCCAACTTGAATTATTAGTAATTTAAACTGTGCACTGGATTGCGTGATTCAGTGGAAGCCTGAGGCAAATTTAATTTATTAGACTTGTGGCCCCCCACTATAGCCCCGTGAATTTTCCCACAGACCCCGCTAAGACATCTAATGCCCCTGACATCTGAAGAAATAACACTGCCCTGCATTTCCCCCCTTCCCCTGCCTCTACTTTTATCTACTTCCCCCAATAAATAACACTAACCAACAGAATCCAATCCGTCCCAATAAAATCGCTCCCGCCGCGCCTGAGTCCACAAAAGATCAGCCGATCCTTGTAAACACACCCAAACGGTAAGCGCTGCCTTATTATAACTAAATGTTTCCTCCTTGGAGTTTATTCCTTTCGCTTTGC
Source organism: Hygrophila difformis (assembly GCA_030278955.1). NCBI lineage: Eukaryota > Viridiplantae > Streptophyta > Magnoliopsida > Lamiales > Acanthaceae > Hygrophila > Hygrophila difformis. The sequence goes on from JAOANR010000011.1 coordinate 1,227,907, forward strand.
TTTGGCTTTTACTTTGCTCTATCATTTCGGCATCTGATTCGGTCATTTTATATCTTCATTCTGATTCTGCTTTTAGTTCTTATCCCCTGTTATGATTCTAAATCCTTTGCCACATCAACGCAAACTTTTCGTTAAAGAAGCTTATATATAGATGCCTTACAACTGTTTGCCAAAATGCTTCTACTACCCAGCGTTTCTGCTAAGTTCCAGATTATGCAAAAAAAAAAAATAGAGTGTGGAAGTATAAAACAATTAACTGAGGGTATATTAGTTCAGAGTAAATTGTTATACAACTATTTTTATAAATAATTTGTACTGTAAAAGAATATAAGGAGTATATTAGTATAAACAATAAGTAAAGATTTACGGTAATCATAAATAGATTGGGATTGTAGCAATATTTTTACCCAAGAAAACTCTAATATTAAGTGATCATGTTGCATGTCCAAACAGGGTATAAAACGTGTTAATTCAATCAAACATCATTTATCATTTTATTTTTCGCAAATAATAGCCTAAAGTAAACAGTTAAACATAAAATATAACTATGAACCTATCAAGTTTGGCCATTTATAATCTTAATTTTTTTTGACAAAAATACACCTAAACTTTATTTATTTAAAATTTCTACCCTTATACTTTTTAAAATATCAAATTACACCTCATCATTGCCTAAATTTAGGCCCGGAATTCCAGCCCAATGGCCTAAATTTAGGCCCGGAATCCTTCTAATGACTCATTTTCCTAAATCAAAATATGGTGGCCCAAAAGTGGAAATGACTCCTTCTGGTGGCATATTTTAGTTATTATCTCTTATTATTATTATTATTATTATTATTATTATTATTATTATTATTATTATTATTATTATTATTATTATTATTATCACTACTACTACTACTACTACTAGCATACCCGCCCGGGTATTGCACGGGAAGTAAAATTTATATATTTTAAAAATTCAAATAGTATATTACATAATATATATGTGAGTGAGGTTGTTGAAATTGTGGAAGAAAAGTTGGATGAGGTGTTGAAAAAAGGGGGTGGGAAAGTGGGGGAAAATTAGACTATATTATTTATATATATAATAATATAATATATAGATATATAGATTAGTAGTAGTACTACTACAATTATTATTATTTTTAGTAAATATATAATTATATATTAATTTTCGGAGCAGTGACATATTTTTGCGAACGTGACATATCTATATATATATAGATAAATAAATAAACATATATTTAATTGGGTATCGGGTAGGGTAATCGAGTAATATATGAAATCCATACGCTACCCGCATCCGATATGATTTATTTCGGTTTCAGGTAATAACCTACCTGTTACCCGATTATTTCTACCATACCGGTGCCCGATACCCGATTACCCGAAGGGTTACCCGACCCTACGGGTAAAGTTGACATCCCTAATAATCAAATGGTATAAAAACTGAAAATGTATAAATAAATAATAAATTCAGGATTAAAATCTAAAATAAATAAAATAAAAAATGGAAAATAATAAAATCTAAAATAGATAAAATAAAGAATGCAAAGTAATATAATTCAAAATATATAAAAATAAAATGTAAAATTTCAAATTTCAAATATTTTTTAAAATGAACATTGTGGGAATTTCATATAAATTGAAAATTACATATATTTTAAAAATTGAAAATATATAATGAATAAATAATTAAATGCAAAAATTAAACTTAGTAAATTAAAAAATATAAAATTATAAACATAAAATAAAAAATGAACAATTTCAATTTCAAAACTTTAAAATATATTTAAGAGTGAATGTTAATATAAATTAAAAATTCCATATATTTCAAACACATAAAATCTATAATGAATAAATATATAAATGCAAAAAATTAATAAATTAAAAAATATAAAAATCTATAAAAATTAGAAATTTAAAATGGAGACACCCGGTTAAATTTATGATGAGTTGTTTACTAATGATTTAATATATATATATATAGATAATCTGTAAATTTAAAAAGAAAAGAAATGGAAATGGGCTTGGCCCGGATATTAAAATTCACGGGCCAAGCGTTAAAATACCCGGGCCAAGCATTAAATACCCGGGCCAAGCACAAAAGAAAAAAAATGAAAATGGGCTTGGCCCGGATAAATTAAGGCGCGGGCCAAGCAAAATGACACGGGCCAAGCAAAAGGCACGGGCCAAGTTATCCCTTTCTACTTGGCCCAGTCCTTCTACACGGGCCAAGCATAATTCTTCCGGGCCAAGCATTAAGTACCCGGGCCAAGCACAAAAAAAAATGGAAATGGGCTTGGCCCGGATAAATTAAGACGCGGGCCAAGCAAAAAGACCCGGGCCAAGCAAAAGGCACGGGCCAAGTTATCCATTTCTACTTGGCCCGGTCCTTCTACAGCTTGGCCCGGGCGGGCCAAGCATAATTCTTCCGGGCCAAGCACCTCTAATCAAAAATAATTTGGATAAGCCTGGATTACACTTGGCCCGGGTATTTCTACTTGGCCCGGGCCGGGCCAAGCATCCGGGCCAAAGGGTTTTCAGTCTTTTCGGGTAAAAAACTAACTTTCGTAAAGCGGCGGGCAGAAAAGTCACTGAAAATTACTGACAGGCCACAGTGATCTTTCACCCTTCTTAAAAAGGGGAAGCAGTTGAAATTTGTGGGCATGCAAAAATGTGAATAAAAATGCATGTGGGCTTATAATCTACTAATTGATCTTGTTTGGGAATTAACTTTTAGCTATTACTTGATTATGTGATTAATAATTAATTACAATTAACTGTTTGACAATTTCGAGATTAACTTTTGCCTAAAATAAGCTAAAATCTAAAATGTTATAATTTGCAACGTTTTTAAAAAGAACTAATTTTTTAGGTAAATACCAGGGTATCCCCAGGCCACATTGGGCCCAAGACTAATTCCTCGAGGATCTGCAAGGGCAATTAAGGGCGCCTCTCCCAAAGCAGTTTTTTGCATACACAAAGCTCGAACCCGAGACCTTGCTTAAGCGACTAGAGCCCCCATCCACTCAAGCCAACTGCTGTTGGTTTTTAAAAAGAGCTAATTGAATACTATTTAAATTTTTTTTATATCTTTTTAAATAAGCTAATTTATCTTAAATTCTCTTATAAAATAGGACCCGTACAAATTTATTTAACAAATCTGTATCATTATTTGCTAGTTGGCAACTGTCCTTTGTGGGGAATTAATGGGAATGGGACGAACGCATTTTGCAACCAAAAAGATACGTACTTCAAAAAAAAAATCTATAAGGAAAAGTAAAACCTGAATGTACTTATTTTCAGTGGTGGATCAAAAATGAAAAACCAAGAGTGTCGATCTTCCTTTGGGGACTTACCCTAGTGGTCAAGTCCCCTACTTCCAACCAATACGTTGGGGGTTCGATCCTTATCCGGCCCCCTATCCCTTCCCTTTGTCCCCTTTGTAATTTGTGTGGCTTGGGCTCCCACACACCTTTGCCGACGCATGAGTGTCAATGTTTACCAAAAAAAAAAACAAAAAAAACCAAGAGCATTCAAACATCTTTTATACAAACAATGGTCTCTAATTTTGAACTTAACACCATTGCAATTTGCTAGTGAAACATTAGTCTAATTATTACATGCAATAATTAGGTACGGAGTATTAATTGTTTTCATTCCTTCCTTAGCTTAGTTTCAATCTTCCAAAATAAATAAATAAGTACTAAATAAAAGTCAATTATTTCAGCCCACTGCCAAGGAAACACCTTTTTGACTGACACTTCCATACTCTCCATATTCTCTGTTCTCAAATAAATGCACACATCCTACATTTCACGTAGTTCAAGATACATTTTTAAATATTTGTAATTCAAATTGTGTATAAGTAAAAATTATAAAAATTTGATATTTTAAAACTATGTGATTAGACGAATCTAACAAGATGTCACATGACTATATTTTTTCTTATATAACTATGTCTAAAAAACTAATTAAAGTTACCCAATGAATAGTTACTACTATGCAAATGGTTCATTTATATGAGAACGGAGGTAGTATATCACTATTACTCCCTTCGTACCACGAAATGTGGCTAGTATTCCTTTTAGGAATGTCCTACAAAATTTGGCCACTTTCTATTTTTAGATAAATTAAATTAATATAAATATAATTAGAATCTTAATAATTTCCAAATTTCATTAAAAATAATTATTTTTAACATTCTGCACAACTCTCAATATACTTTTAGTTTTCTACCCAAAGTTCCTTGCATTTTTTTAATTCTTCGTATTTTAAAATGGGTAAAAATAAAAATTATATAAAATATATATTCTAAAACTAGACGCCTAGACGATTCTAACAAGACCATACTTGATTATTTTTCTCTAATTAAATCATTATAATAGTATTAAGTCAAAGTTAAAAAAATAAACAAAGTCAAAATTCATTAAACTTTTTAAACACAAATACCCACACCACTTTAACCACTAAACCCCACCACCTAAATTAGCGTGTCAAAAAAAAGTAGTCACATTTCGCCGGATGGAAGGAGTACTTATTTCTTTCTAGAATCCATATCTTAATAGAATTTAATTTTTCTCATAAAGCCCATTTTAAAAAAATATATATATATAAAGGAAAATGAAGTAATCATAATACATAATTAAAATTTAAATGAAATACAAGTACAATGTCCCTATCTTTTTCTTGAAATTCTATATATCTGTAAAGAGGCAAAGTTCATAATAATTTCTCCCCTCCCCCATTAAATTAGGATCAAGAGAATTTATTGAAGCATTTGGGCACGAACACTTGTGGTATAATTAGATAATAAAGTTGAGACAGAAACATATGTAAAGGGAAATATAATGGTCCTAAAAGGAATAATGTTTGTTTTTGTTCTAATCAACAATTCTCAAGATAAACTTACCTAAAATAAAAATAAAAAAGAAATAGTATATAATCGAGATAAGAGGGAACTTAATTATTTGAAATTTCCTTTAGAGAAAAAAAAAATGAAGAATATATACTTGTAAATTAATTTCTAAAAGGTATTGTATTCCATCGTCCCAATCATAATAATGACAACCAGTTCAAGTTTGAACAAAATTATTGGTTCATACTTATCATCAAGTTGTTGGAATTCTATTATCCACAACTTCTAAATTAATTTTGATATCGCTTTATTATTATTAGCAACAACTGAAATTCAAGGTATATAATGAAACACTTAATTAGTTATTTTACCACTTTCTCTTTTAAGTATTTATTTTTCTTAATATCCAACTAGGTTAGTATTAAGTGCTGAATAAAATTTTTCAAATATTAATTAGTAGTTGATATTGGAAATATAGATTTAGGGTCCGTTATGCACGTCGAGTTGTAGCTGTAGGGAGCTGTAGCTATCAGTTTTTGTATAAGTGTTCAGTACAAGTAGCTGTAGCTGTCAAAAATTATAATTTGAAGAGAAAAATTAACTAAATTTGGAAAGTAGCTTCCGAAAACTCCAAAAAACTAGTGTACAGAACGGAGCTTTTGTTTTGAAATAAAAACTAAAGCTCCCAAAAGCTGCGTGCACAACAGAGCTTTATCGACGAGCTTTTCATAATATAAAGATGGAAGAAATAATCACACCCCGCTATAGATTCAGCAAAGTAAACGAATCGCGTTACCTCCTAATTCATTTTTATGGAATAAATAATCACACCAGTATTTTTGTAATAAAATCGAACTTTCGTGACTACTAATTGACCACGAATTATATTTTAGGGCAGTACTACTCCGTTCTCATATAAGTGAATCATTTACATAGTAGTAATTATTCATTGGGTAACTTTGATTAATTTTTTAGACATAATTTTATAAGAAAAAACATCGTCATGTGAGATCTTGTTAAATTCGTCTAATCACATAGTTTTATAATATCAAATTTTTATATTTTTTTTACTTATATACAATTTGAGTATAAACATTTAAAAATATATTTTGAACTGCGTGAAATGCAGGAATTGTGCATTTATATGAGAACAAAGGAGAGGAAGTATTACTTATTACTTCCTCCGTTTCTTTTTATTTGACACGGTAGGAGTTTTGTTACTGTTCATTGAGTAACTTTGATTCGAATTTTTAATACAGTTATATAGGACAAAAATAGTTAAGTGAGATCTTGTTAGATTCGTCTAATCGCATAGATTTAGAATATCAAAGTTTCATCATTTTTACTTGTACGCAATTTGAGTTATTGAAGATTAAAAATATATATTGGATTGTGTGAAATGTGGGTCCGTGACAATTAAAAAAGAACGGAGGAAGTATATGTTCTTTTTTTATTTTCTTTTCTTTTTCTTTTTTTTAAAAAAACGTACAGTAGCTTAATTTTCGTGGGACAACATTCTTTTGGACTCTTGAAAGGTCAAAAATGACAAATTTAGTTGATTGGTGGGTTGGTGTAAAGAGAATATAGGTTAATCCTTTTTGATATATATTTGATTGCTTTCTTTTCTATTTTTATTTCTTGGAGAAAGAAAGATCTTACAGATTTTTTCTTTTTTTAATGATTTTGAACTACTTATCTAAGATAATCATTATTACTCTATAATAACTATTAACTTCCTAACTTTCTTACCAAAAAAAAAGAGAGAGAGAGAAAAAGTTCCTACCTTTCTGTTAAATGACTAAACCCATTGTAAGTTGTAGGCAGCACTGAAGTGGGTGTTTTTTTTAATGATCTTTTTTTTTTTTTTTTTTTTTTTTTTCGGGGTGACCTTTTTAAAATTTTAACATGTGATGAAATTAGCAGATTGCAGCACACTTAAAACACGATGAACTACCAAACTAAATAAATGATTACTAAACATGTGGATAAACCTTAATAAACTTTAGGATTAACATCAATATATATTTATATCTATCTAATTCTCTCACACAAGTTATTAAATTAATTCTTTAAATAAAAAGTATCATAAATACCTCATGGCAGGGCATTTTCTATAATTTCCATTTTTATTTACACGCTTGCTTTTAAAATAAAAAATTAAAAAGAAAATGACCCGTGAGTTTTCTTTATTTAGCCAAAATTTTGCTGTCGGGCTCCACTAATTACAGTTGAGTTTTGTCTGGATAAATTAAAGTATTCTATGTTTTACCCTTCACTGAAAAAGTGAAAATCACTATTAGAACCTTTAATTTTAATTAATGAATTAATATTGGTCGTTGGTGCAGTGCAGTGAAGGAGATCCTAAAACATTGTTTTTTTTTTTTTTTTTTTTCCCCACATCATTAGGTGTCACTTGATTCCATGAGAACGAATCTGAACTGCTAAAATGTTGAAGATAATGAATAATTGTGTTTTTTTTTTTTTTTGGCTAGAAGAATAATTTTGTTTTTTGATACATGAATATAATGAATAATTATTGTTAACAATTAGCTGAAATAAATAATGTCAGTTTCTAAGAGTAGTTAGAGAGAGTTTCAACAATCGTTCACTATTATTCAACAATTCCCAGTTTGATGATGATGATAATATTAGTATCGAGCACAAGATCCAAAAATGATATATAATCGCCCATGCCTTTTTAGATTGTTCTACTACATGTTTTGCTATCTACTCTTTATTTTTTGGTGAAGCAAATAAAGTTTTAAGTAGTAACCTCAAGGAGTCAAGGTTCAAAACAATTTTCTGCATTCAATTTTGCATACAGTCATTTAATTTTTTGTATTTCTTTAGCCATAAATTTTCTAATATCAAAATGTTACTATACGTTATTAGTAGTATTTTAGTACTCTATCCCATTTAACTTGTCTGGTTTGACTTCTGTACACAATTCAATGTATTTTTTCAATCGTTGATATCTCAAAATATGTACAATGAAAAATTATGTAAATTATATATTATAAAACTACATAATCATACGATTATAACAAGACCCAACTCAATTATTTTTTCAAATATATACTTACAATAATATTGAATCAAAGCTGAACAATGAACAGTACCAAAAAGTCAAATAGTACATGTTAACAAGATTCTTGTCCAATCTATGACAGGACACGGGTGGTAATAACCAATTTCCTCTTTCAAGGAAAAACCTCTTGCTATCTTTCCTCATGTTCTGGAATTAAAACCAAAAATGTATATTTTTTTTAAAATTTTTTTTTTAAAATGTCTAAAATCTTGATCAGAGAATATGATGCCGTACATATGTCCATCCATCAATAATGCCACCCAAAGTAAAAATTAATTCTCTACATAAATAAATTTTAATAAAATATACTACAATTTTCCCCAAGATAAATCAAGAACCATCAACCCATCACCAGTTTTTGCAGAAATATTCCATCCCCAAAAGAACCAAAAAAATTGTTTGACTAGTCTTCAAATGGTGGCTTGTATCTCACTAATCATCATTATCATACTAAATTCCAACTAAGAAAATAGCACACACTTTATGCAAAGAATTCAATAATGGGTTTCTTGTACGGATTTTTAAGCAAAATATAGGGACAAAACATTCAGAGATTTTCTTCGTTTTCATAAATCCATCCTTCATTTACTAACTTTAAATTTAATAAATTTTAATATAATGTGTTTGTAGGTCAGCCCACAATTAAATTATTACTTCGATTATTTCTTAACATGGCATAATACAACGGAATGAATTAATTATCAGAAAATACTTAAAATAAAGAAAATGTTGCTTTATGAGTCCATGCCAAAATTAAACACTATTGATTTTTCATATACTAATAACTTTCCCTATGGTGAAGCTAATAAAATATATAACCATATTTAAGGTAAAGGATCAATCGACCAAGCCATACATCGTCCATCATGAACATCTATCAATTGGGAACCATATTCTTTTTATTTTTTTATTTTTTGATTAAAATAAACAAATACTAAAAAAGAATGGAGGAGAAGCTAGCCTCCAAAAAATAATTGCTCATTCAAAGGTTCTCAATAAAAGCGACCCATTTAAAATTCCTCACTTAATTCCAAAATCCGCATTTCTGTACTTATATATATTGCTGTCTGGTTCATCACATGGAACCACACACAATACTTACACTCAAAAGAGTTTTTAAGACAAATAGCACATATTGTCCTAGAGAGCTTCATTTGTGGGTTACATTCCTTTGGGGGGAAATTACTTCCGGCCGGTGGTGCCACAATGACAGTAAGACCACATAACTCTTTTCCTGTTAACTTATTTCTTGTAATGATTGATTCCTGTGTTTTGGTGAAACCAAAGAGACCTTTGTCAAGTTTCCCTAATTTTGATTCTTACTTTTGTTTTTGTGTTTAGTTTTGGTTTGATGCCTCATTTTGGGCACTCTTTGTTAACAATGTCTAAGTATGCTTTAAATCTTGGTCATATTACTAGTATTTTGGGTTTTTTTTTTTTCTTTTTTCTAACTAGTTTCAAAGGCAGCTGGACCATTCCTGATAACAATGGTTCTTACCCACTAATGTAATAAAAGACAGGTTCTTGTTATATACCCTAGTTTTTATGTAATAAAGTGAAGTGAGCAAAACACATGGGGTTTCAATATTTTAAGGCAAATTAAAACTAGGACACCCATAGTGACATCCCATCAACTTGTGTGCCATGTTTTGTTTGATGGCTCATTCCACTACACACACACATAATAATACCAAACCATTACTACAATTTTCTTCCCCACCAAAGTCTCCCTAACCTTTCTCCCCTATTATATTTCCTCCTTGTAATAAAAACTCGGTCACCTCCTGTAAAGATTCCGTTACCTGTTGAGACTTGAGAACTGCTTTTTTTGTGTGAATTTTGACACGTGTATGAGGCAAAATGGCAACGTTTTGTAGAGCTATTGGGGACTTTGTGTGATGGAGGGTATAGTAGGATTTTTTTTATTTTTTTTTTGGGTTCAAGCATTTAATTGTATTTTCTTTGTGGTGGGGGTGGGGATGAAATTTAATCGTTGACAAAAATTTTCTTTGTGTGACTCATGTGTGTGCTATTTCACTATTTGATGGCCATTTTCTTTTTCTTATATATACCCTCCTTCCCATGCCTACACATATTCATTCATCTGCAACCCAATTCTCCACCCCCTATATTTATATATAGCATTCCCTCCCACAATTTTAATTTAATTTTTCCAGAAGATATAAATAAATTAGGGTTCTTGAAAAGTGTGTTCTTGAATTCAATTCACACACAGCTTTAATTTAAAGTTTTTAATAACAGAATTCAGAAAGCCCCTCTTCCATTTTGAAGACACCCCTTCTGATATTTTATCCCTTTTCTTTCTTCCTTGTCAAAAATCGAAATTCAAGATGAACACTGAGAACACAGGTGGATCGAAGCAGCAGCAGCAGCAGGTGTTCGATGTCTCCATCAATGTCCCTTCTCAGGTCGGCTCCAAATGCTACGACGACGATGGCCGCCTCAAAAGAACTGGTGAGTAGTGCCGTCCTCCACCACCACCCATGATGTTAGAACTTATTAGAATTTTCTGCCAATGTTGTCTGTGGCCTGAATGTTGATTTGTGTTTTCCTGATAATATATAGGAACTGTGTGGACTGCCAGTGCCCACATCATTACCGCCGTGATTGGGTCCGGTGTGCTGTCCCTGGCTTGGGCTACTGCCCAGCTGGGTTGGGTCGCTGGCCCTACCGTCATGTTCTTGTTCTCATTTGTGACGTACTACACTTCCACCCTTCTTGCAACCTGTTACAGAACAGGCGATACCGACACTGGCAAGAGGAACTACACTTACATGGATGCTGTCAGCTCCAATCTTGGTAAAAAAAAATTCAATCTTTTTTTATGCTTTTGCTACCCATTTGGGAATTGGGGTTTTTTTTTTTTGGTTTAAGGTTGTTTAATTGTTGATTTTGATTGATTTCTCAGGTGGGTTTAAGGTGAAGGTCTGTGGAGCAATTCAGTACATGAACATGTTTGGAGTTGCTGTTGGTTACACAATTGCCGCATCCATAAGCATGATGTGAGTTTGTTGAATTCACTAATTCGGGTTTCATTTGGAACCATTGTTGAAATTTAGGACGCGTTTGTTGAATTTGCTTTTTCTTTTGTTGCGACGACAGGGCTGTGGAGAGGTCGAACTGTTTCCACACGAAAGGCGACAACAGTCCCTGCAGAGTCTCCAGCAATCCTTACATGATTGCTTTCGGCGTCGCCGAAATTGTCCTCTCCCAAATCCCCGATTTCGACCAGATTTGGTGGCTCTCGATCGTCGCCGCAATCATGTCCTTCACTTACTCCTCCATCGGCCTGGGCCTCGGCGTCGGAAAAGTCGCCACCATCGGCAAAATCAGGGGAAGCCTCACCGGAATCAGCATCGGCACCGTCACCCCCGCCGGCCCCGTCACCGAACTCGACAAGATCTGGAGAAGCTTCCAAGCCCTGGGCGCCATCGCCTTCGCCTATTCCTACTCCCTCGTTCTCATCGAAATTCAGGTATATCAATTTTTCGTCGCTAAATCGAACAGTTTTTATGACAAAGATTCAATTTTTTTGTCGCTAAATAAAATACTCTCTCGGTCTCACTATTTTTTTTTTTTTTTTTTGTTACAAATCACTTGTTTACACTATTATTCAAATTTTTATCATAGTTATATAAGAAAAATATAGTCAGGTAGTTTTATAATATCAAACTTTTTATAATTTTTCCTTATACACAATTTAAGTTATTCACCATTAAAAATATGTATCGACATCACTTGCCGTAGATTTTTGTAATTTCTTCTTTGTCGATGTCACTCAATTGTCACCAAAAAAAATAAAAAATGTATCGACATATGTCGGAGCAACAAGTATTAACATCGTCTGAATTCATTCCAAAAAACAGGACACGATAAAGTCCCCGCCGTCCGAGTACAAGACGATGAAGAAAGCCACATTCGTCAGCGTATCCGTGACGACAGTTTTCTACATGCTCTGCGGCTGCTTCGGGTACGCGGCCTTCGGGGACATGTCCCCAGGGAACCTCCTAACCGGGTTCGGGTTCTACAACCCGTACTGGCTCCTCGACATAGCCAACGTGGCAATCGTGATCCACCTCATCGGGGCGTACCAGGTTTTCTGCCAGCCCCTCTTCGCCTTCGTCGAGAAAACGGCCAACAATTGGTATCCGGACAGCAAATTCATCAACCGGGAGATCGCGGTCCCCGTGCCCGGGTTGGGTGCCCTGAAGCTGAACCTCTTCCGGCTCGTCTGGAGGACGATCTTCGTGATCCTGACGACCGTGATATCGATGCTGATGCCGTTCTTCAACGACGTCGTCGGGATCCTCGGGGCGTTCGGGTTCTGGCCGCTGACGGTGTATTTCCCCGTGGAGATGTACATTGTGCAGAAGAGGATTCCCAAGTGGAGTGCGAAATGGACGAGCCTGCAGATTCTGAGCGTGAGCTGTCTGATTATATCTGTGGCGGCTGCTGTCGGATCGTTCGCTGGAGTCGTGTCGGATCTGAGGGTTTACAAGCCGTTCCAGACGAGTTACTGAGGATAGAGTGTCTGAATTGGGGTTGGAAGTGTTTAAAGTGACAGTCTTTTGTTGCAAGGAGGAGTTAACAAAGGAAAGAAAAGGAATTTAGGGTTGTTGTTAATTTGATTTTGTGAAATTTTAATGTTCATAAGTCCCAGGGCCTAAAAGGGTCTGTGGATTTCACTTTATTTGAGTATAAAGTGGTGTTCAGGACTCCGAATTATATAAAGTTCAAATCAAAATGTGCTGTAATTTGCTGTTTTCCTTAATGATCAGAAATTCAATTGAAATCACCAAGTTATGATTTTTATATCACTTCTTTGCAGTATTGCTTCTTACCAGTGACACAAAAAATTGACATAAATAAAGTTCTTACAGAAGAAATGATAAACGTGACATACCAATGAACTTTCAACAATATGTATAAAATTTTTGAATGTTTGCGAAGCTTCCCAATTTAGTAGTAATTGTTTAAAGAAATGTACTCCACTTATTTTTATTTATTTATTTTTTTACTAAACAACCTATACAGGCTAAATTAGTGGTGGGACTGTGGGAGTCCATATCACACAAATTATAAAGGGATAGAGGAGGGATAGGGCCGAGTGAAAATTGAATTCTCAACCTAAAGGTCCTCATCCCCACTCCACTTAGTTAATTAGATACTAGTACTCCCTCCGTCCCACGAATTGTGGCTCGTATTCCTCTTTGGGTTGTCCCACGAATTGTGGCCACTTTCCCTTTTTAGATAAATTTAATTAATATAAATATGATTAGAATCTTAATGGTTTCTAAATCCCATTAAAAGTAATCACTTATACTATTCTGCACAACTCTCAATACACTTTTATTTTTCTACACAAAGTTCCTTCCATTCCTTTAATTCTTCATATTTTAAAATTGGTACAAATAAAAATTATATAAAATATATATCCTAAATCTAGACGTTTAGACGATTCTAACAAGACCACACTTGAATATTTTTCCTAATTAAATCATTACAATAATATTTTGTCAAAGTTAAACAATAAAGAAAGTCAAAATTCATTAAAATTTTAAACACAAATACTCACATCACTTTAACCACTAAACATCACCACATAAATTACCGTGCCCAAAAGAAACGAGCCACAATTCGCGGGACGAAGTGAGTATTATGTTTACTACTACCTCCGTTCCCTTTTAATTGCCACGGACCCACATTTCACGCAATCCAATACACATTTTTAATCGTTAATAACTCAAATTGCATGCCAGTAAAAATTATAAAAATTTGATATTCTAAATCTATACGATTAGACGAATCCAACAAGATCACACTTGACTATATTTTATCTTACATAATTGTATTAAAAAGTCGAATCAAAGTTACTCAATGAACAGTATCAAAACACCATTTGTGGCAATAAATAAGGAACGGAGGAAGTACTAAACTATTGAATTAAATTATTGAGGGGTACACCTAAAGTGAATTACTACCTCCGTCTCAACATTATTGTTACATAGGGTTTTTTTCACTATTCACTGTTTAACTTTGATTCAAATTTTTAATATAGCTATGTAAGAAAAAACATAGTCAAGTGAGATCTTGTTAGATTCGTCCAATCTTGTAGTTTTAGACAATCAACTTTTTATAATTTTTCGTTGTACACAATTTAAGTTATTAATCGTTGAAAATGTGTCTCGGCATACGTGTCGAAAGTCAATGTAACAAAAAGAATGAGACGGAGGAAGTATATTATTCAAGGAAAGACAAAGGAGTGTAATGATGAGTAGCTAGGAAGGTAATAATGTTCAGTTAGGTGGGTATGATTATGAAATGACAAATGCCATTCCCACAAAAATACTACATTCAACCTTTTGGAATGATTCTTGCCATGTGTGTTGGGGATGATATTTGGCATATATTGACCATCCATCACTTTCTTTCAACTATCAAGTACTCTATCAAGATCCAACTCCAATAAGGGTGGTAGGATGCCCTTTGGTTGCCACTTCCCACTACTCACCACAAAAACTGAGGAGGAGGAGGATATGATCATGGGTTTTTGGATGGTGGAGGACAATTGGTGAATTAATACAAACTCAAAAGAATGGAGGAGATTAATTACATACTACATGATAGAAGAAGAATATCATCATATCATTCACACTTAATTGTGGGAGAATCTTGTCATGACCTAACATTTTATTCTTGCCTTTTTTTTATTTTTTTTTATGTTCTATGTTTATCTTTTGGAGGATCGTTGGTTCATTGCATACCATTCTTTGCATTCATTTTTCCTGTTGATTTCTATAGCCATGCATGAATACCATTGCATAGAACTATTTAAGTACACTACTTTATTTGAATAAAGTATGGTGGCTTAAAAGGATTTCATTAATAATAACTTCTTATATATTCGGGGATTTGGTTTGAAAGTTGAATCAGATCCTGTTGAAGTGCTAAATAAGTGCTTTGTGCCTTTGTATGTAGTTGGTGTTTTTATACCACCCAAATACCATTACATACCCAACATGCACACCATCCGCACTCTCAGTACAAAACACCAATTGGGTCAGTACGCCAACACATGTCAGCATGTATACATGCCTTTGGATTTATGACTATTGAAATTTTCAAGTTGCACTGAGGGCATACACAGGACCCTCCACTCACCACTACTAAATTTAATGGTTAACAATATATACTACTACAATGAATTTAGACGATCGACATAACAAATATCCTTAATAAATTTTCTTCCTTATCTATATAAAGGACAAATTTAATTTTAATACTACTATAACTAGCAACCATCGGTACATCTTTTACCATTTATTATGAATAAAATTTTCAACAAAAATTAAAATTTGTAGAACATTTTCTTAACATAGACTCCATGTATTATTTTTAAATACATAGTATAATTTTAGAAAATATTTGATTTAATTTATAGTAAAACCATCCATTCTGTTTTTTAATAAAATAATGAAAATTTTATAAAATTGAGTCATTAAATATTGGACAGTTAAAAAAATTATATCTATAAACAAACAATTAATTCAATATATATACCAAATTTATTATATTTAAATTACTAGAAAATAGTGTTTTTTTTAAAAAAAAAAAAAAAAAGAGCTCACACCATTCTCTTATATGTATATAATACTTTTAAATTTCATCAAATCAAAATAAGAGTAAAACTTAGTAACACAATGAGAAAAATGGCAAAATACGTCTAGAGGATTGGTTAATAAGTTTATGTTGGTATTTGCTACTGTTATTTTATTTGTTTCTTATATTTTGATATGTTAATTTACCTTCACATCTATATATAAGGAGGGAGTAATAATTAATTAATAATGAGGTTTATTAGTAAAGTCATTTGCACAGGAAAAGTTCAGTGGCCCATGCATCATATCGCCCATTAATTAATTAATGTCCAGAACGTGTTTAAAACTCCCACAGGCTTGCTAGTTGCTGCACATAATTATCCACGTGTTATTTTAATTGATGAATGTGCAAACTTTGCCACTAGTTATAGTGTGCCAAATGATAAAAGTGATAGCACTGTAATAAAATGGTTTAAGTGATGTGTAAATTACACCTCATTTTTTCAATGTTGTTTAATTTTGGCAATAGTCCGTCGTAATCCATCCATTCTTGGACTAATAATAAATGGTTAAAAATTTATCCATGGTCCGTCCAACAAGTTGAGATTTTGTTTGGATGCTAAATCAACACCCGCTGAAATGCTGAAGAAGTATTTTGTATGTAGTTTTTTATATGCTGAATAACTATTTTATATGTGTTGAGTACTTTTATGCAACATACATCATTAAATACCCATCACATATCTTATTAAAACTCAACACAGTACTCATAAGCTACTGATTTCTGAGGTCGAATCAACCACAATATCTGCAAATACTACCTCCGTTTTTTTAGGTTTGCACCATTGACAACATGCACGCATGTCAATGCACATTTTCAACGATTAATAATTTAAATTTTATACAATTAAAAATTATAAAAAAAGTTGATATTATAAAACTACAAATTTAGACGAATCTAACAAGATCTCACTTGACTATGGTTTTTCTTCCATAACTATGATAAAAATTTGAAACAAATTTAAACTGTGAACAGTGTCAAAAACGTTGCATACCTACAAAAACGGAAGGAATATAATGCAGCTTCATTAATAATATTACTTCATACTCTGTTGCCGCGTAAAAACCAAAAGTTCCCATGATCTTCTTTTCCTCAATATTCTTCCCATCCAAGAGAACAATAGATCTCACTTCCTTCAGATCAACCTAGTAAAGAACATGATGCAGCGTGTCGCAATCCCATCAAATAATCTGCAACTTTCAAGACTCCATTGGCAGGAATCGGCAATGCGGCCTGGGATTCAAGAATTTCCAGAAGTAACACAGTGATCAGTCCAGAAAAGGATCTCATTTAACACCATTGTCCAGAATTTTCAGGATCCACTAAGATACTAAGCACATGGAATATAGCCACTTGGATCCAAAATGAAGTAAACGTCATTTTGAAAATTTTATCCTTTTGAAGGAGGATTGGTTCAAAATGAAATCAAATGACATGAAAAGAGAAGACTGATCAAATCTAAATGTGGATCTCCTATTTGCTCTGTGAATGAACATGATAATAGTCAATGGAGTTCTAACACCAGTAAAAATATTCTTCCTAGTTCCTACATCCTAACACATGTCCAATACACACTACTACACCATCTCTACTAACCCTATGTCAATTACCAGATATAATTCGCACTTTGCCTCGCACAAAGCCAATATGTACTGATGAGCACCAATAATTATGGAATCAATGTACTACGAAAAACATCAGAGAAAGTTTCCTGACTATTTGCTTCGGCCAGCTTCGTTTCCAAGAGGAGACTTGCGATTTATGTACCGGATGATAGCATCTTCAATCCTATTCAGCACGTATAAGGTAGATATAGTTAATTTCATTGACAACATTTATACAAGATGATTAATATGATTATGCAGGTATGAGAGATGGACGAGAGCAAAACAACACATAACTAATAGCTAAACGGATTGGCAATCAGCTGTAAATAGCTAATCTAAATATGTGAAATTTCCAAAAAAAAAAAAAATTGACTGAAACGAGTAAAACAACTGCTGTTTACTAATATGCGCAGTTCTAGAACTTAAGGATTGAGATAATTTTAAGGCATATTTCACAAAGGGGAAGTTATGCATGATACCGGATTTTGAATGTTTTTTTTAACATATGGAGCACAACACTTACCAAGGTTGATTATAGAACTCTGCACGTCGCTCTTTCTCCATCTCACGGCTAGCATCAGCAGCAGTAAGCTTCAAATCCCTAGCTTGAGATGTAATTAACGCATTAATGAACTCTGCAGGTGATTGGCTAAATCCAAGAAAGAAAGCTCGCCTATGTAAATGTTCTTGTACATTCTTCAACGCAGAAGAAATGGATTCATCACAAGTATCAATGAACTTGTTCTGCTCTAAATTACTGAGGAAAGTAGATTTCTCCTCTACAGATAAGGGAATGTCAACCAGAACATCATAACAAGTATTTCCAGCTGGACAAGCCCCAGAAAGAATTACCCGGTGCTCCAAGTGTATGGGACCAGGTGGGGCAAGATGCGGTGTCAGCTTTTGATTAACCATAGAGAATTTCAATTTATCTTCACCGAAAACCTTTCTTAAAGGTGGGTCACACGTGAAAAAGGATGTGTCACCAGGTATTTGTAATTTTCGGATCTTCACATACTGCCAAAGTGCTGCCATAATCCTTGGGCGTGTTTCCACCTCAATGCCAAGAACTTCTTGCAAAGCTGGAGAGAGCTTGAATTTTTCAGGAATACAATTCATCTCCAGCCTAATAATTGCATTGAACTCCTTGTTGCCCTTCCTCTTCACTTCAAACCCCTCATGAAGCACAGGTGACCGAGAACTTTCCCATAAGATTACATGATTATCTGGATATAGACTCTGATCCAAGTATACTGTAATTTTCTTGAAGAAAGATGAAAACTTCGGATGCAAAGAGCTTGATTTATTCTCCAGTCCTTCCATAACAGGATCCTTTCCATCTTCTAAAATCCTTCCAATTATCCGAAGTGACCATGAAGGGTGTTTGCTATTCTCATTCTCTGAATTCATGGCTACTTGGTTCTCGAAAGTATTAAAAATGTATATCCTCAAAACCTTCCGAACTCGCACAGGGTTCTTCAAAGACTCCATAATATCAGACTTCTTTCTTGCAAGAGCAGCATCAACACGGGACTCAAGTTCAAGTAACTGCGTATAAAGGGAAGATTCGGGAAATATTGCTGCAATTTTATCTGGAATTGCTTTATCATGACGCTTCCGCTTCCCTCTGTGCACAGCAGGAGTCAGTTCCATAGTTTTCATGGGAGAAGCAGTTCCCTGACCAGATGATCCCCCAGAAGGGCGAGAAGGTGGCCTGTTAAGACGTTTTACTGGTCCAGATGTTCCAGACCCTGGTGTGGCCACAGAGGGAGACACAGTGCCAATATTAGCATTACTCTGTGGTGGAGTCCCCATGACTTGTGCTGCAGTTTGTGATTGAGCTGATTGGGACTGGGCAAGTGCCGGAGCTTGAGATTCTGATAACTGAAAGTGTCCTTGGAAATAGGGCCTGACTTGTGTCTGTGCCTGAGACATAAGGGGGGCCTGTGGTTGGCTATTGTTCATGGGCGTTTGCACTGACATTTGTGCCTGAATCCCCCCAGGATTGCCAAAACTATAATTTGCCCTCACCGGATTGTTGTTACTGTTGGCACCAAGGTGGTTCATTGGACCTTCAATCATACAACACTGAAAATAAAATCACAACGCTTCAGTTTCTTATTATTACACAAAATCAACTCTACAACTCGAAATTTCTTCAGTTGTTTCATCATCAATACCCTTCTTCAAGAAAAACTCAGCCACAAGTACAACAAATATCAAGTATACTCACAATGCACCAAAAAACACTTAGAAGCAGGAGCTTTCAATTTTTGTATATAATTGCAGAATCGTTCCTTATTGATAATTTGATATTTCCTCGTATGTTCCAATTTCTTTTTTTAAGCGACAAATCAGGTAACATTGAGCAATAGATTTTTCAACAAAACAGAAGAAAAAAGATCATCTGAACACTTCTGCAGAAAGAAACAACAAGATACCACGTTTCCTCAAAATAATACTACCAACTAAGAAGCTAAAAAATAAATAAATAATGGAAAAGAAAAGATTTGAAAACTCAACATCTGACTAAACCGAGCCACAAAGCCACAACATTACTTAATTACCAGGAAAATCACTGAAACCCACTCCTAAGAACTACAAATTAAAATCAACTTCAACAAACTAAAAGACTGTTAATCTACTAACCGCCAAGCTCACTCAATACAAGCTAAAAGTTAAGTTAAAGATGAAATTTCACAATTCGAAAGTAAATATATGATCTAAGGCCATAAATGAATCAATTGCAATCATAGCCAAAACACATAAGAATGTGTTTACCAAACAATATTTTATTCGAACCCATTAGACTATTTCAAATTTCAAAAATCCCTCCCGGATTTTGCATAGTCCTAAATATAAAAAAGTCCATCAGACTGAGGCGAATTGGCGTCGTTAAAGATGATAGCTCTCAAGAACAAGATGATTTTAATTCCACTTATTCTGCTACACGAAAAAATGTACAAGCTCGATTAAAAAAAAGGAAGAAAGAAAGAAAAAAAAAAAAATTGATTCCAATTACCACATCCGAGTCAAAACTACCAAAATAAACAGCTTAAAAACACACAAAGACGCAGACGCAGACGTCGAGGACGAGAAAACTTACAGAAGCGGTAGCGGTGGTGGCCGGAGACTGGAAATAGGATCGGAGAGAAAAGAGTTAAACGTGTCCCCTATCTAGGGCTTTTTTTGGTGGTACAAACTGCAAAGTACTGTACAAGCTACAAGCCTGGGTTATTGCATTTTAATCCCTGATTTTCTCAATAATCGATACTTACCCATAAGTTTCTCATAATTTACTTCTGAACCCATTTTTAAATTCGATTTTACTATATTATTATGGTAAAATGGAGGTAAATTTTTTAGTGTTCCCTAAAACGCTAAAATTGTTGTGATAATAATATAAATAATATGTGTATGTGAGTTACGTGGAAAAAAGATAAATAGGTCCTTTTTCTTTTCAAAAAATTCAAATCAGTCCTTTTTCTATTTTATTACCAAAACAGTCCTCTACAAATGCTAATTATGTTCAAATCAGTCCTTTTTTCACTAATTATATTCTAATTGCTGACGTGGCAAGGGTTTTAATTTAAACCTGACACGTGTGCATAATATTAGTCCTTTTTCTTTTATCTTTTGCCAATTCAGTCCTAAACTTTTATTTTGTTCTATTTAGTCCTCTACCCCAATCACTCATTTTTATATTAATTGGCCTCAAACCTTTCAAATTATTTCATTTTAGGCCCAGAACCTTAAATTTTTTATTATTACTAATACATTTATCAAATAAATGCCCAACATACTTCCGTAAATAAAATTAAATACCAAACCTCATACATTGGGTTTGACCGCCTTGTTACCGGGTCTTCGAAGTTCCGAATTTTACGGACTCTCTCTAACCACCCGACCGTAACGATGGTTAATTGGTTCTGGTTTCCTTCAGCAACAATCAGCACAATCATACTTTGTGGACAATAAAATTCAGGCTATTTTTTTAATATTTTTCATAATATTAATATTTTTCAATAAAACCAAGGCTTCCTGTATCCATAACCTTCCAAAAATTCAAGTTAAATCATTTACTCAAATATTGCTACATCCTAAGGTAGGACGCAAAGTAAGATTCTGTTGATTGTTACTGAAGGAAACCAAAACCAATGAACAATCGGTTGCGGTCGAGTGGTTATTAGAGAGAGTCCGTAAAATTCCGGTACTTGAAAGACCTGATAACAAAGCAGTCGAACCCAATATATGAGGTTTGGTGTTTAATTTTATTTATGGAAGTATGTTGTGCATTTATTTGATAAATGGATTAGTAATAATAAAAAATTTAAGGTTCTGGGCCTAAAATGAAATAATTTGAAAGGTTTGAGGCCAATTAATATAAAAATGAGTGATTGGGGTAGAGGACTAAATAGAACAAAATAAAAGTTTAGGACTGAATTGGCAAAAGATAAAAGAAAAAGGACTAATATTATGCACACGTGTCAGGTTTAAATTAAAACCCTTGCCACGTCAGCAATTAGAATATAATTAGTGAAAAAAGGACTGATTTGAATATAATTAGCATTTGTAGAGGACTGTTTTGGTAATAAAATAGAAAAAGGACTGATTTGAATTTTTTGAAAAGAAAAAGGACCTATTTATCCTTTTTCCTGTAGTATGTGAGAGCTATGAAAACAATTATGATAGTGGTAGTAATTATAGTGAGATATTAGATGAGGTGATAAAGATAATTTGGTAAGGTGCATATACGAATTTGAAAGTGAGTATAGACACTTGAATCAGTAATTGGACGTGAAGTGATAATCTTATTCATCAATAATCCCTAGTATTTATAGGGGAAACAATGTGAGCACAAAGTAATAGGAATAGTGAGTCATTGCTCCGTGTCATATGCTCAAGGAAGAGACATACAATTTCATGACTTGTGGACGTGCATGCATTCATTCATGTTATTAAATGCATGAATGTAACAAAAATAGTAAAATGTCGGTATGTTTCCAATTAGAGAATTTAATTCGATCTTTATCCCTTAAATTATGAGGCGTTTTTGGACTAAATTCAGTTTTTCTAAATAATTAATTATATTAATTTGCTTTGAAACTATACAAATCATTTTAATTTATCTATTCTTTAATAATTACACTATAAATTTTTTTCAAATAGTAGACATAAACTTTCAAAATCTAATTAAAGTTTAGTTAATCGTTGTTTGCTAAATTTTTAATGCACAAGAAATTTCTTTTTAAGTTTTTAAGCCAATAAGGAGGTAGAGTCATCGCTGTTGGATCAGCATGCCCATCGTTTTAAAAGGATGGATTGAGTTGAACAAATAAGAGGGTGTTTGGAATGGCTTTTGGTAAGGTGTTTTTGGCTTTTGCTTCTGCCAAAAGCACTTTTGGTGGAAAATAAACGTTTGGTTTGGCTTTTCAAAAAAAGCATAAGCACCTCGAAAAGCTGCAAAAGTGCTTTTGGGAGAAGCAGCCCAGGGGGTGCTTCTCCAAAAAGCAGAAGCCAAAAGCACTTCGTAAATTGTGCAAAGACTTAAATACCCTCATTACTTAATATAAATTACACTATAAATATATCCTATTATCATATTAATTAGCATGTCCTTTTTGGTAATTTACACATTTAAAAAGCACTTTTTACTTTTACACATCCAAACACACTTTTGAAAAAAAGCTGCTTTTCAAACATTCCATCCAAACAGAAAAGTTACCTGCTTCTGCTTTTGGCTTTCACTTCTGCTTCTGCTTTTGGCTTCTGCTTTTTTCAAAAGCCAATCCAAACAGGCCCTAATAGATGTTTGTTTGAAACGAGTCCAAACAAGCTAGTCCACCTAATGACCCGTTTGTTTTGATTTTTGAAAAAGAGTATAAGGGCCCGTCTGGATTGACTTTTAAAAAAAGCAGAAGCCAAAAGCAGAAGCAGAAGTGAAAGCCAAAAGCAGAAGCAGGTAACTTTTGTGTTTGGATGGAATGTTTGAAAAGCAGCTTTTTTTCAAAAGTGTGTTTGGATGTGTAAAAGTAAAAAGTGCTTTTTAAATGTGTAAATTACCAAAAAGGACATGCTAATTAATATGATAATAGGATATATTTATAGTGCAATTTATATTAAGTAATGAGGGTATTTAAGTCTTTGCACAATTTACGAAGTGCTTTTGGCTTCTGCTTTTTGGCGAAGAACCCCCTGGGCTGCTTCTCCCAAAAGCACTTTTGCAGCTTTTCGAGGTGCTTCTGCTTTTTTTGAAAAGCCAAACCAAACGTTTATTTTCCACCAAAAGTGCTTTTGGCAGAAGCAAAAGTCAAAAGCACCTTCCCAAAAGTCATTCCAAACACCCTCTAAGGGCCCGTTTGGATTGGCTTTTGAAAAAAGCAGAAGCCAAAAGCAGAAGCAGAAGTGAAAGCCAAAAGCAAAAGCAGGTAACTTTTGTGTTTGGATGAAATGTTTGAAAAGCAGTTTTTTCTTAAAAGTGTGTTTGGATGTGTAAAAGTAAAAAGTGCTTTTGAAATGAAGTAATTACCAAAAAGGACATACTTTTTATATGGGAATAAGATATAGGGGCCGTTTGGAATGGCTTATTTTGAAGTGCTTTTGGCTTTTGCTTCTGCCAAAAGCACTTTTGAAGAAAAAAGAGTGTTTGTTTTGGCTTTTGGGAAAAAGCAAAAGCACCTCGAAAAGCTGCAAAAGTGCTTCAGGGAGAAGCAGCCCAGGGGTGCTTCTCCGAAAAGCAGAAGCCAAAAGCACCTAGGGCCCGTTTGGATTGGCTTTTGAAAAAAGCAGAAGCCAAAAGCAGAAGCAGAAGTGAAAGCCAAAAGCAGAAGCATGTAACTTTTGTGTTTGGATGGAATGTTTGAAAAGCAGCTTTTTTTCAAAAGTGTGTTTGGATGTGTAAAAGTGAAAAACGCTTTTTAAATGTATAAATTACCAAAAAGGACATGCTACTTAATATGATAATAAGATATATTTATAGTGTAATTTATATTAAGTAATGAGGGTATTTAAGTCTTTGCACAATTTACGAAGTGCTTTTGGCTTCTGCTTTTCGGAGAAGCACCCCCTGGGCTGCTTCTCCCAGAAGCACTTTTGCAGCTTTTCGAGGTGCTTCTGCTTTTTTAAAAAAGCCAAACCAAACGTTTCTTTTTCCCCAAAAGTGCTTTTGGCAGAAGCAAAAGCCAAAAGCACCTGTGTAGAAGCCAATCCAAACACCCTCCTAGTAATGTGTGCAGAGTCATAAATGCCCCTATTAATTTATTTTAATTACACTATAAATATATACTATTATATATAAATAACATATCCTTTTTGGTAATTTACACATTTCAAAAGCACTTTTCACTTTTACATATCCAAACACACTTTTGAAAAAAAGCTGCTTTTCAAACATTCCATCCAAACACAAAAGTTACCTGCTTCTGCTTTTGGTTTTCACTTCTGCTTCTGCTTTTGGCTTCTGCTTTTTTTAAAAGCCAATCCAAACGGGCCCATATTTATAGTGTAATTTATATTAAGTAGTAGGGGCATTTAAGACTTTGCACGCATTACTAGGTGCTTTTGGCTTCTGCTTTTCGGAGAAGCAGCCCACCCAGAAGCAACCCCTGAGCTGCTTCTCCCAGAAGCACTTTTGCAGCTTTTCGAGGTGCTTTTGCTTTTTTTAAAAAGCCAAAACAAACACTCTTTTTTCTTCAAAAGTGCTTTTGGCAAAAGCAAAAGCCAAAAGCACTTGGAAAAAAGCCATTCCAAACAGGCTCTAAGTCAGTAGTAAAAGGAGAATGAGATATAATGAGAATTTAAAAGCAAAAACAGCTCAAATAATTGTTTGGATTTATATTATTAAAGTTGTTTTTCAACGAAAACATGTTTTGGATGAAGGGCCCGTTTGGATTGGCTTTTAAAAAAAGCAGAAGCCAAAAGCAGAAGCAGAAGTGAAAGCCAAAAGCAGAAGCAGGTAACTTTTGTGTTTGGATGGAATGTTTGAAAAGCAGCTTTTTTCCAAAAGTGTGTTTGGATATGTAAAAGTGAAAAGTGCTTTTGAAATGTGTAAATTACCAAAAAGGATATGCTATTTATATATAATAGTATATATTTATAGTGTAATTAAAATAAATTAATAGGGACATTTATGACTCTGCACACATTACTAGGTGCTTTTGGCTTCTGCTTTTCAGAGAAGCACCCCCTGAGCTGCTTCTCCCAGAAGCACTTTTGCAGCTTTTCGAGGTGCTTTTGCTTTTTCTAAAAAGCCAAAACAAACACTCTTTTTTCTTTAAAAGTGCTTTTGGCAGAAGCAAAAGCCAAAAGCACTTGGAAAAAAGTCATTCCAAACGGGCTCGAATTGTACGTAGGAGGACTTTTGATATATTAAAATTACTAAAATGAACATAAATATTGTAAGAATATTTACAATATATTTTATTTTTATTTTTAAATGGGGACATTTTTGTATTTTTATTCCAAAATGACTTCTATTTTTTAAAAAGGTAACCCCCTACCTACTTTGAAAAAAAGTTGAATTTTAACTTTTGTAGGGGCTGCGCGATTTGGGAAAGGAATGGGACGGATTTGAAGAACTACAATTCTCTACTTTTCGGACGAAGGAGGGAGTAAAGTTGTACGATTGTTCGGAAGTAGCAGCCACTCTTGAAATTGCGAAAAGGTTGGGGCTGGGCTTTATGGTGGGGAGAAATGAGGCAGCAGAGAGAGTCTGGGAAGAGGTGGTCAAGGAGGTATAAGGAAAGAAGAGCCCGTTTGGATTGGCTTTTAAAAAAAGCAGAAGCCAAAAGCAGAAGCAGAAGTGAAAGCCAAAAGCAGAAGCAGCTAACTTTTGTGTTTGGATGGAATGTTTAAAAAGCAACTTTTTTTCAATAGTGTGTTTGGATGTATAAAAGTGAAAAGTGCTTTTGAAATGTGTAAATTACCAAAAAGGATATGCTATTTATATATGATAGTATATATTTATAGTGTAATATAAATAAATTAATAGGGGCATTTATGACTCTGCACACATTACTAGGTGCTTTTGGCTTCTGCTTTTCGGAGAAGCACCACCTGGGCTGCTTCTCCCAGAAGCACTTTTGCAGCTTTTCGAGGTGCTTTTGCTTTTTCTGAAAAGCCAAAACAAACACCCTTTTTCCTTCAAAAGTGCTTTTGGCAGAAGCAAAAGCCAAAAGCACTTGGAAAAAAGCCAATCCAAACAGTGCTTTTGGCAGAAGCAAAAGCCAAAAGCACTTGGAAAAAAGTCATTCCAAACGGGCTCGAATTGTACGTAGGAGGACTTTTGATATATTAAAATTACTAAAATGAACATAAATATTGTAAGAATATTTACAATATATTTTATTTTTATTTTTAAATGGGGACATTTTTGTATTTTTATTCCAAAATGACTTCTATTTTTTAAAAAGGTAACCCCCTACCTACTTTGAAAAAAAGTTGAATTTTAACTTTTGTAGGGGCTGCGCGATTTGGGAAAGGAATGGGACGGATTTGAAGAACTACAATTCTCTACTTTTCGGACGAAGGAGGGAGTAAAGTTGTACGATTGTTCGGAAGTAGCAGCCACTCTTGAAATTGCGAAAAGGTTGGGGCTGGGCTTTATGGTGGGGAGAAATGAGGCAGCAGAGAGAGTCTGGGAAGAGGTGGTCAAGGAGGTATAAGGAAAGAAGTCTTTTTTTTAGATGTTCAGTGCATATGACATGAAGATAGTATCTTGTAATTTAAGAGGACTAAACGGAGGAGTTAGACGGAGGGCGATGAGTAGGTTGTGTGAAAAATTAAGGCCGGGGGTTGCTTGCTTTCAAGAGACAAAGATGGGAGATATCAAAGGGGGATTAGTGTCCAGATTATGGGGAAATAGGGGATGTGAGTTCGTGTTTCAACCAGCCATTGAAAGTGCGGGGGGTCTGTTAGTCATATGGGATGGCAGTAGAAGTAGGCTTCAAGTAATTGAGAGAGATCATATATACTTGTGGATGAAGGGGAAAGTTTGCGGGCTGGATGGTGTATTAAATATCATAAATATTCATGCGCCAAATGATAGGCGAGAGAGGGCAGATTTCTAGCAGTCCCTAATCCAAAAGTTAGACACGATAAATGGAGATTTATGGTGCTTGTTAGGTGACTTTAATGCGGTTGGGGAGGAATGGAAGAGAATTGGGACAAGTGAGGATTCAGGTTCTATCAGAGAGTTTAGGGACTTTATGGATCAGCTGGGACTAATTGATCTACCTTTGGAAGGAGGCCAGTATACGTGGATTAGGAGGGGGGAGGGCATGTAACAGATTGGATAGATTTTTAGTGTCTCCAGGGTGGTTATGCCTGAATAAACCGATCAGGCAGAAGAGGTGTGACTCTGTGCTATCAGATCACTACCCTATAAGTTTGGAAATGGAGGAGAAGTCGTGGGGGTATAAACCTTTTCGTTTTTACAATTATTGGTTGGAGGATAAACGTTTTAATGACTTGGTGAGGAAGGCTTGGGATGAAGGGGGGCAAAAAGCGGGGTTAGGCTACTGGGTAGGTTAAAAAAATTGAGACAGATGATTAAGAGTTGGGAAGGGTACGGGGCGGGCGAACTTGAGAAGCGGATTCATAGCCTGTTGTGTGAAATTGGTGCTGCCGAGAAGAGTATTCAAAGGAATGATGGGGATACAGATATGAGAGAAAATTGGGAAGAAAATAAGAGGGAATTAAGGCAAGTGCTTTTGGCCGAAGAACAAAGGTGGTGTCAAAAATCTAGAATAAAGTGGATTAAGGAGGGGGACTAAAACACACGCTTTTTTCATGTTATCACAGAGATGAATAAACGAATGAACTTTATTGGGGCAATGAAAGAGGATGAAACAGTGGTGGAAGACCCAAGGGCTATAAAGGAGGCCGTCTTTCAGTTTTTTCAGGATGCATTCTCCAAACATAAGGGGGTAATCTTTGATGTGGGAGGTATCGAATTTGATAAGATTGATCAAAAGGACAGGGACTGGATGTTACGAGAGTTTGTAGTGGAAGAGGTCCGGGAGGCCATATGGAGTTGTGATGGGAATAAAGCCCCAGGTCCAGATGGATTCAATTTGAACTTCTTCAAACGGTACTAGGATTTAGTGAAAGAGGATATGTTGGAGGTATTCAGGAAGTTGGCACTGGATGGTAAACTGCCCAAGGGGATTAGAAAGTCATATATTACACTTATACCTAAGGCGGAGAATGCGATGGATTTTGCTGCTTATAGATCAATCTCATTGATTGGTAATGTATACAAAATAGTGGCAAAGGTTCTTGCAAAAAGGCTTCAGGAGGTGTTGGATAGCTTAATTGGAAAATCACATATGGCTTTTGTAAAAGGGAGACAGATATTGGACGATGTTTTGATAGCAGCGGAATTATTTCATTCGAACCATGTAGCAGAACGCAAGGGATTTGTGGTGAAATTGGACTTCGCCAAAGCATATGATAATGTGTCATGGGAGAGTTTTAGTCCAGGTGATGAGGGCGATGAATTTTGATGTAAGGTGGATCAACTGGATTAAGGAGTGTATCACCATTGCGGAGGCAGCAGTATTGATTAATGGCTCCCCCACAAAATTTTTTAAGATGTTCAAAAGGCTACGGCAAGGCGATCCGTTATCGCCCTACTTATTTGTGATGGTGGCTGAGATCTTCAACAAAATGATGTCTAGGGCTGTGGAAGAGGGCTTGTTAAAGGGACTGAACGCTGGGGGTGGCGGGCCTACTATTACACACCTCCAGTATGCGGATGACATAGTTATATTTTGTGAAGGGGAGTTGAATCGGGTAATTATTGTAAAGAGAATTCTGAGATGTTTAACTCTAGCAACAAGACTAAGTATTAACTATGGAAAAAGTAATATCTTTGGCATCAACTGTTCCATGGAGTCTGTGAGTAAAGCTGCAGCTGTCTTGGGGTGTAGTGTAGGGAGTTGGCCTATGAAGTACTTGGGCATTCCGGTCGGGGGCAGAGCGAATGAAATGGGGATATGGCAAGCAATTCTTGAAAAGATGGAGAAGAGATTGGCGGGGTGGAAAGGTCGGCTTTTGTCCCAAGCGGGTTGATTGTGCTTGGTGAAATCTGTGATGAGCTGTCTACCAACTTATTTCATGTCAATATTTAAAATACCTAAGGGTGTGGCAGATCGATTAGAAAAGTTAAAGAGAAGGTTTTTTTGGAATGAATGGGAAGGTAAACAAAAGATACATTTGGTCAATTGGGAGGCGATTTGTTCACAAAAAGAAGAATGTGGATTGCAGATAAGGGAGTCACAGAAGCTGAACATGGTAATGCTCTTAAAATGGAGGTGGAGATTTGGGATGGAAAGGGCTTTGTGGAAAGATGTAATACATGCTAAGTACTATGGAGGATCAAGAACACTATTACCGGAAGTGAGGGTTGGTAGATCAATGTGGGGACGAATATGCAGTGAGTGGGAGAATTTTGGTAATGCAGGGCAGGGGGATGGGTTTCAAATACAGATTGGTAATGGTATGTTAACTAATTTCTGGAAAGACAAATGGGCAGGGGAATGCAGGGCCCTAAGAGATCTTTTCCCTAGAATATTTGCTCTCGCTTGTAATAAGGAGGGGAAGGTGGCTGAATATGGAAAGTGAAACGGTTTGGTGTGGGTTTGGGATATACAATTGCGAAGATCAATATTCGATTGAGAATTGAATGTATGGAATGCACTGATGACTAAGATACAAGGCCAGCAGCTGAGTCCTTTTGTGGAAGATCGACTGATATGGGAGAAATAAAGTACTGGGAGATTCACAACTAGATCAGCTTGGTTGAAGGCGATAGACTCAGGGATACGTGAAATGGACTCTTTTTGGAGAAATATATGCAATATACGTTGCCCGATGAAGATTAAATTGCTAGCATGGAAGGCAATTCGCGGGGCTCTCCATGTTCGCGAGATATTAGCCAAACGTGGATGTATTCAGGAAACAAATGCTCAGTGTGTATTGTGTGAAAAGGAGATCGAATCCATCGACCATCTATTCTGTAAGTGTGAGTTTGTTATTGATTTATGGTACATGATGATAAAGGACTATGAGATGGTTTGGGTTATGCATGGAAAGGTCGAGCAATTGTTGACAGATTGGTTGGGATGCAAGTTGGTAAACAAATACAAGAAAGGCTGGTGTATGACAAGATTAGCTACTCTTTGGACTATTTGAAAACATCGGAATGGGGCGGTCTTCAATGGGAAACAATTCGATGGTACCCTGGTTGTAGACGAAATTAGATGGAGAACTTCCCTATGGTGGGGTGCGGAGTATAAAGGGTGTAACATAAATCTGGGTTGCCGTGATAATATCTTCCTTAGGGCATTGGATGAAAGTAACACGGTTAAAACCAAGAGGGGAAGTAATGGTTTGGTGTGGGAAAGGCCTAGCAAAGGATGGTGGAAGGCGAATACGGATGGATCCTCCTTAAGAAATCCGGGGCCGGCAGGGGTGGGAGGAGTAATAAGAGACGATGAAGGGAAAATCATATTCATCCTATCGGATAGTATAGGGATCTCAGACGCTACCGTGGCAGAGGTGACAGCGCTTAGTAGAGTGTGTAAGGCTATTATTCGGGATCAAGGCTTTCCTTTGCCGAAATTGGTCTTCGAATGCGACTCGAAGAATGTCATTAGCTGGATCAGAAGCCCAGAAACTTTCCCTTGGAGAATCGCTGGACTATTAGATCCGATTATGGCATTGTTGAAATGTGGGGGGGAGGTTAGGATGCAACACATTTTGAGGGAACGCAATGACATTGCGGACTATTGGGCAAAAGCTGGAGCAAAGGGTGAAGGGGTGGTTGAGTCCTGGTTTTGAAGGTGTTAAGGGAGAAGGGACGATCGTCAGTGGGTGTTCAAGTTTCTGTAGAAGGCATGGGTATGGTATAATTTAAGTACTGTGTCTGTTGTTTTGTTTGCGCTGGTCATTGATGTCTGCTATGCTCCATTCCGTCTGTGTCTGTGTTTCACCTTGGCATTGGTCCACTTGATCATATGTGTGTTCTGTGGTAAAGGATGTCTGTTATGCCTCAATCTGTTTGTGTATGTTTTTTTTGCTGATACTGGTCTAGTAGGATGTCTGTTATGTTCCCAGTGTAAGATAAATAGTACTGTCGGAGGGGGCCTCATTCTGTAAGGCCTACGGGCTGTGATTTTTTTGTTTTGCTCAAGGAATTTAACTCCTCAAAAAAAAACTTTTGTTTCTCATTTTTCTTTTAAAAAAAATCAAAACAAACAGTTAAAAAAATTCAAAAGGATTTTTGGGTGAAGCAAAAGTCAAAAGGAGAAAAATAAACCAAAACAAACAGACTCTAAACCAATTTTCGCCATGAGTTGGGCTGCGGTGCAGGTGGGCCAACCCACGAGTCAAGTCCATATTCTTTCTTTTGTATGGTAATAATATTTGTTGGTTAAGTGTTATTTGAAATCCTATAATATTTATAAAAAAAATTAATGAGTCATTAATGCCCTGAGGAAGGAGTAGTTGGAGCTCATGCCACAAAAATTATAAAGGAGAATGATATAGGACCAGATGGAATTCGAACCCCAACCTATAGGTTGGGAGTCGGGGACTTGACCACTAGGATAAGTTCTCAACCCCTATAATGTTAATTTGATGTTATATAATTTAATAAATTTATATTTTTTGTAAAATATATTAAGAAACTATAAAGTTAACTTTGATGTTAATTAAATTAAGACGACGGCTATCTACACACCACTTTTCTACTAAACACACACCATTTACTTAATACACACCATTCTCAAATTTAAAAAATCATCCAATTACTAATACACACCATAAATATTTACTAGTATACCCTTATAATTATTTATTAAAAATGAACAATATTCACTACCTTACACACGATAACTTTACTAACTCTACTAAATACACACCTCATACAAAATCCAAAAAAAAACCAAACCCTACCCATCGTCTTCCCTCCCTGCCCCCCTCCTTAGTCTCATCTTCTTCAAACTTCAATTTTATACAACGACACCCGCATCCTCACCGGCCGCCGACCAACATGCGTGTCGTCTCACCACGTCTTTGGTATCCGTCGTTGCGCCTCTGTTATCCGTCGTCGCGCCCTCACGATCACCTTGCCTCACTTCTGCTCTCCGTCGCTGCTCCTCGCCAAGCCATTTTCAGGAAATAAAATATGAACATAGTATATGTGTTCAGGAAATATTTTCGAACGAAACTCATATGTCCAGGAAACGAATGCTGAACACGACGTGAACCAAAAATTTTAATATTGTCACAGGTATGTTCAAGAAAATTTTTCGAACCAACAATGTTTTTTCAGGAAAATATTTTAAACATGTGCGCCCCATTCAGGAAAAAAAAAGTTGAATGTAGCATTTGCGTTCAAGATAATTTTTCGAACATAACCAATTTGTTTAAGAAAATTCGACCTGAATAGTTCGCGGAAAATACAAAACAAAATTCATTTTCCTAAGTGCTTACCATGACTTCTGGGGTGACTTCTCGTCCGACATTTTGCATATATCCACTTGTAGAATACTTTAATACGTTTTTCCACTAATTTGGCTTAGATTTGAAAGGTATTTAATGTAAGAAAATTTTTAGAGTTTGAACGGAGAAGAAAACGGAGGAGCGATGGAAGAATGTGAATGTGAGATGAGATTAGGGTTTAAATATGGTGTATATTTAGCATTTTGGTGGTGTGAGTTTAGTAATATGTACATTCAGGGTTTAAATATGGTATGTATTTTGATTTTTTTTTTTTATATAGGGGTATTTTAGGAAGACAAAAATGAGATGGTGTGTGTTTAGCAAAAATGAGGTGTGTAGATAGCCGCAGTCTTAAATTAAATTAATTTTAATATTTATTACTCCCTCCATTTTTTTTTGTTAGATACTGTTGACTAATGAGTACTGTTCACTTATATACTTTGACTTAAAGTTTTCTCATGGTTATACAAGTTAAAATATAGCCAAGTGTGATCTTGTTAGATTCGTCTCGTCTTGTAGATTTTAAATATTGAACTTTTAGAATTTTTACATGTACCGAATTTAAATTATTAATGGTTTAAAATGTGCATTGGACTGCGTGCTGAGTGGGTCCATAGCTATCTTTAAAAAACGGAGGAAGTACATATTATATGGGTCCAGATACTTATAACCCATTTGAAAATGGATTTAAACAGCCTAGATTGCCAACGACACAGATACTAATAACCATTCAAACAATAATAATTATTGTTGGGTCAGTTAAATTATGAATGCATAAACTTGATAATGATTATTTTGAACTGTGAGATTTTGGATTTAATCCCCGAAAAGACACGATATTTTCCAATTATATTATTTGGAGCTAATCCAAAAAATTATACTCTCTCCGTCCCACTCCAAATGTCTTACTTACTATTTTTGGATGTCCCATTACAAATGTCTTCTTTCTATAAATAGAAATAATTTTCCCCTCCAACAACTATGTGGACCCCACTATATACTCACAAACCAACTCTACCTTAATTCACGTGCCCAACAGTAACAGGACACTTGGGGTGGGACGGAGGGAGAGGTTATTTTGGAAAGATTTTATGAAACTTTTCATTTCTTTTTATCACATGGTTATTGGTCATAAATAACTATATTTATTCAAACTTTTTTCCTTTTTTATTTTTTTTTTTTAAAAATTTCTACAAAAATAATTGTAAAAAATAATAATAAATTATTGTGTGCGTGTATATGTATGTACACATTTAATTATGCAAATATAAAGGCGTGCAAGGAAGTTAATTGTTTATCATATTTCATAAATTATTAGTATTAGTAGTACTTTTTTTTTTTCTAATATTAAAATTAAAGCCTTGAAGCATGAGGGGTGATAAAATAATCGTACTTGTTTTTCCTGCGGTATATGATAAGTATAAAATATGTTTGAAGTCATAGTTAGGGTTTAAAAAAAAAAAAAAAAAAAAAAAAAAAAAAAAAACCTTTTCAATAAAATAATGGCGTTGCTCCCTTTCACCGTGTCCTAACAATTTTTCAAGGAAAAAAGGATAAATAGGTCCTTTTTCTTTTCAAAAAATTCAAATCAGTCCTTTTTCTATTTTATTACCAAAACAGTCCTCTACAAATGCTAATTGTGTTCAAATCAGTCCTTTTTTCACTAATTATATTCTAATTGCTGACGTGGCAAGGGTTTTAATTTAAACCTGACACGTGTGCATAATATTAGTCCTTTTTCTTTTATCTTTTGCCAATTCAGTCCTAAACTTTTATTTTGTTCTATTTAGTCCTCTACCCCAATCACTCATTTTTATATTAATTGGCCTCAAACCTTTCAAATTATTTCATTTTAGGCCCAGAACCTTAAATTTTTTATTATTACTAATCCATTTATCAAATAAATGCACAACATACTTCCATAAATAAAATTAAACACCAAACCTCATATATTGGGTTCGACTGCTTTGTTATCGGGTCTTTCAAGTACCGGAATTTTACAGACTCTCTCTAATAACCACTCGACCGCAACCGATTGTTCATTGGTTTTGGTTTCCTTCAGTAACAATCAACAGAATCTTACTTTGTGTCCTACATTAGGATGTAGCAATTTTTGAGTAAATGATTTAACTTGAATTTTTGGAAGGTTATGGATACAGGAAGCCTTGGTTTTATTGAAAAATATTAATATTATTAAAAAGATTAAAAAAATAGCCTGAATTTTATTGTCCACAAAGTATGATTGTGCTGATTGTTGCTGAATGAAACCAGAACCAATGAATCATCGTTACGGTCGGGTGGTTAGAGAGAGTCCGTAAAATTCGGAACTTCGAAGACCCGGTAACAAGGCGGTCAAACCCAATGTATGAGGTTTGGTATTAATTTTATTTACGGAAGTATGTTGGGCATTTATTTGATAAATGTATTAGTAATAATAAAAAAATTAAGGTTCTGGGCCTAAAATGAAATAATTTGAAAGGTTTGAGGCCAATTAATGTAAAAATGAGTGATTGGGGTAGAGGACTAAATAGAACAAAATAAAAGTTTAGGACTGAATTGGCAAAAGATAAAAGAAAATGGACTAATATTATGCACACGTGTCAGGTTTAAATTAAAACCCTTGCCACGTCAGCAATTAGAATATAATTAGTGAAAAAAGGACTGATTTGAACATAATTAGCATTTGTAGAGGACTGTTTTGGTAATAAAATAGAAAAATGACTGATTTGAATTTTTTGAAAAGAAAAAGGACCTATTTATCATTTTTTCCAATTTTTCAATAAGTTTGTACTGCTTTTGCCTCTTTTGTAAAGTGATAACAAACATATTTTAATCTCTTAAAGCAACTTGTACAAATTGACTCTTGAGTAGCTTTTGCAAAATGATTCCAAATGTGTGTGCCATCATCGCCCACAAAATCCCCACAAATGCACCTTGCTGTTTAATCAGGCAAAATTGCAGGATTAGTGCCATTAATTTTTCTTTATGATTGCAACTTGATCCTTTAATTTTATGTAGTCAAATATATTCCATCTACTCGGGCGTAGGGGTGATATCGAGTCGAGTATCGAGTCTGAACAGTGTAATTCGAGCTTATACAGTAAAAAAATTTAAAGTTCTAGACCGAATTTAACTAGGCTAGATAGTATATAATTTAAATTTAAATTAGCAGTTTTACTTATTATGCTACAGAATATAAGTTTGTTAGGCTTGATAAAGCTTAAATTGTGTATAATAATTTTTTTTTTATTTTTGTATTTTTAAATTTAATAATTTAATAAAGTTTTTATCAAGTATCGAGTCGAGCTTTACTCACCTTACTCGGGCGTCATCATAAAATAAAATTAAAAAAAGAAAAAAATAATAAATAAACATACTTCCATCCGTGTATAAGAAATAAGAATCTACCCAAAGAAAGCAACCATCTTCGATTCTAGTTATTTGATTGGTAATTTTATTAAATGTTTTTATCAGTAGATTTTTTTTTTTATATACAATACTAATAGGAGTATTTTTTTTAATTTTATACTGATAAAAAGCTAATAAAAGTGGGATCTCCATAAAAATCAAAAGCCAATATTCATTTATATGGAGCCATGGAATTCTACAATTTTTTTACAAAATGAACTCCACTGGATGGACAATCAACATCAATCAAAAATTGTATCCATAGAATTGACTCCACTATAAACCCTATACAAAAACGTAGTACAACATTTTGGTTCCAATTACGACCTTATTAAATTTCAATTTCTAGAAATTCGATAAAATTTGAATACATAGATATGTTTCCATACAAATAGGTTTTTAAATATTTAATAAAACTAAATATTTTTTGGACACATAAATTATTTTTAATTGTCTATGTCATTTTATTTTTTATTCGATAATTGGGAGGCAGAAGCCGTTTGATTCAAAAACTTGTCGAGCTTTTTTTTTTTTTTTGAGGAGCCATTGAAGGCCTGGAAAGGGGTGGTGGGAGCCCATGCCACACAATTACAAAGGGGAATTAAAAGGGGGGATAGGGGGCCGGTGGGATTCGAACCTCCAACCTTCCGTTGGAAGTCAAGGGACTTAACCGCTTGGGCTAGGTCCTCATCCCAAAAAACTTGTCGAGCTTAAAATAGGCCCCAAGTATCGTTATCTATTTTATTAATTTAATATTAAATAATTTTAAAAAAGCACTTTGAATCTAATTCAATTTTAATAGCTACAATTTCAGGTCCATGAATCCATATATTGAATTTTTTTTTTCGATATGTAATAAATACTTATAAAATTTTGTTATTAAGATGAATCGAATTTATTAATATTCAATTATTTAAATTAAGTAAAAAATAATAATATTACCAACTATTGGCGGATAACTTTTTGTCGATCTATACATAGTTTCATATCATATCATGTGTGGCATGGCCTCATTATCCTTTCTTAATTTACACTCCTCCATTTTTTTAAAAGGTTACTCTCGATATTGACACGAAATTTAAGGAATATTTTAAAAGTATTATAGTTTAAAATTTGTAATATAATTATAGATTAATTTTTTAAATATTACATTTGTAACTATAAAAGAAAAGTGTAATCTACATTTTAAAACTTTAAAAATATTCTAAATATATTAATGTAACATTTATTTTAAACCCTTATAAAAGGAAATTGTAACCCATTTTTTAAAAATGGGAAGGGGTATAAGCTGTTTGAAAAAGAAAAAGAAAATGGTGAATAGTAAAATAAAAACACCTTGCTGAGCTGCTCTGGTTGAATAAATCAAAAATGTCTACGAACAAGTTAAGTGGACATTTCAGCCAACATTTTACTACCACTACTACTTTCAAAGTTTTCCAGTGTCAAACTTTGTCTCCCTGCTTGGTTTTTCATGCCTGAATAGTTTGACCGACAAAAACCCTATAATGAGTATATTATCACATTACACATTTTATACATTTAGGAAACAGCCGCAGCATTTCAAACTCCACTCCCTCTGTCAATTGTCCTCAAAATATGAAGAAGTCCAACCACCCAAGTTTGATGCCCAAAAATTGCCAAAAGATCGTAACTTGTAACCGTGGGTGATGCTGATTGCTGCTGACCCAAACAACTTTCATTCAACCCCAAATCCCCAATGTGCAAAATACACAAACTTGGTGCCCAGATTTGGATTTTGGATCCAACTACTGCACAACAAGATGAACAACAACAAATCCCACTTCTTCTTCTTACCCTTCTTCCTTGTCTCTTTTCTCCAGATCTGTCCTAATTTTACAGCCGCCGCTTCTTCCTCCTGCCCCATCAATTTCACCTACGTCGAAACCTTCCCTTGGGACACTTCTTCCTGTCGCGGCCAATCTCTTCCAGTCTGCTGCCAAACCCTCCACGGCGTTTTCGGAATCGGCCTTTCCTGGTACCTAAATCAGACCTCCCGATTCTACCTCCCCGACGCCAACACATCATCTTCCTGCCTGGTGGATTTCCGGGAAAAGATCGTATCTTTATCAATTTCCGGCGCTCTATTCGACCAATGCTTCAACGACGCGGCCGAATTCGCGAACGGGGAATCCAGCTGCGCCGGGATTCGGACCGTCGACGACTGGAGACAAAAAGTCCCCGCCAATTTCACTCTGGAGCAATCCTGTAATGGAGATTTAACAGGGTTAGTGCCCTGCGGGTCGTGCCTGGATGCGGGGCTTCAGGTGAATTCCCACCTGGTTTCTCTGGATCGCAACTCCACGAATAATAAATGCTTCTTCTTCGTCTGTTTCTACGTCGCCGCAATAGTGAACGATTTTGGGCCCGAGAATTTAGGGGTAGCGATCTGTGCACTGAAAGTCCCCATCTCTACAAAGGCCGACGCTAAAAAGTCCATTGGTCGTACCGCGACATTGATTTCTGGCATCGTCGGAGGCCTTTCGGGCGTATTTTTTACAGTATTCGTATTCTTGGCTTACAAGAAGTGGTCCAGGAAGAAAAAAGAGGACACAATGCTGGAAAGCTTCGTCCTTTCAGTGAAAACAAAAGTGCTACCCAACACCGGCGCCAGGTGGTTCCGAATCGCGGAATTAGAGCGAGCCACGGATGGATTTTCGGACAAGAACATCATCGGCAGGGGCGGATTCGGTGTGGTGTACAGGGGAGTGCTTTCAGACGGCGCGGAAGTCGCAGTCAAGCGTGTTCTCGATTTGGATTCGAAAGGGGACGAGGAGTTCACGAATGAGGCACAGATCATAAGCAAGATCAGGCACAGAAATCTCCTGTCTTTGAGGGGCTTCTGTGTCACCAACGAGAGGTTTAAAGGCAAGAGGAGGTACTTGGTTTACGACTTCATGTCGAATGGGAGTTTGGACGACCATTTATTCAACACCAATGGTAGCTGGCCTCACCTGACATGGGCGCAACGGAAGAACATAATTATAGATATAGCGAGAGGACTGGTTTACTTGCACGATGGGATCAAGCCATCGATATACCACCGCGATGTGAAAGCTACGAACATCCTTCTGGACTCGGACATGAGGGCGAAGGTGGCCGATTTCGGATTGGCCAAGCAGAATGATGCAGGGGAGCGGTCGCATGTTACGACGAGGGTTGCCGGGACGCACGGGTACCTCGCGCCTGAGTACGCGATGTACGGACATTTGACGGAGAAGGCCGATGTCTATAGCTTTGGGATTCTGATCCTCGAGATTTTGAGCAGCACGAGGGCGCTCGATGGATCGGAGCCTTCTTCCAAGAGGTTGATCGCGGACCGTGTTTGGGAGCTGGTGAAATCCGAGAGGATCGAGGAGGCGTTCCATGAGTCGGTAAGGGAGGAGGGGCCCGGACCGGTGATGGAGAGGTTCGTGCGCGTGGGGATTCTGTGCGCGCATGTGATGGTGGCGTTTAGGCCGACGATGGGGGAGGCACTGCGGATGCTGGATGGGGACGTAGAGGTCCCGGAACTGCCCGACCGGCCGGTGCCACTGAGCCAGGAGGTGATGGAAACATCCTTTAGGTATAGCAGCACATCGACAATGAGCCTGGGATCGAGGGATCAATCGAGCATTAGCAGTTCGACAATTTGATTTGGTTCATTTTGCCAATTAATTACATTTGGAATGTAAAAATTGTCATGGATTCTTCCCTCCCCTCATCAATTTAGGCAAATGGAGAAGCAAAACTTGTGAAAAATGACTGTCTGTGTGTTGAATGTTGATGGAACATGAGTGTGTGTTTGTTGTATATATGGCCTTCCAACAATCAAGTATTGTTTGTTTTCATGCACTCTCTTCCAATATTTTTGTTTCATACTTTCAAGACTTATTCCAATAACATCTCTCCCAAATCCACCCATCATTTTCAGTCTCTATATATATTCCAAATCCACCACTCATTTTCTAGTCTCTATATTATACTTCCTCCGTTCCTTTTTATTTGACACGGTAGGAGTTTTGTCACTGTTCATTGAGTAACTTTGATTCGACTTTTTAATACAGTTATATAGGACAAAAAATAGTCAAGTGAGATCATGTTAGATTCGTCTAATCACATAGATTTAGAATATCAAAGTTTCATCATTTTTACTTGTACGCAATTTGAGTTATTGAAGATTGAAAATGTGTATTGAATTGCGTGAAATATGACAATTAAAAAGAAACGGAGGTAATACCGTTCAGCCAAAAATAACCTCTATCCCAAATTGGATCTTCTATTCTTGGCCAAAATATCTTAATTGAAGAGTTATTTATTTATTATTTTATTTCAAGTAATGGAAAACGGATGAAGGGTGAAATATTTTTGTTAAATTTATTCTATATTGATGCAAAAATCCATGACTCTAAAACATAAATTATATCCAATGAAATTATAAATTGAGAAAATGTTCATTAATTTTGTTCATGTGAAAATTAATTTAAAATTATCTCCATGCTTTTTTTTTTTTCTTGAACAACCTATATGCTAAGGAAGGGTGATGGGAGCTCATATCACACAAATTACGAAAAAGGGGAGGGATAATGGCCGGGTATGAAATTGGAGCCCAA
The DNA here is from genome assembly GCA_030278955.1 of Hygrophila difformis. Taxonomy (NCBI): domain Eukaryota; kingdom Viridiplantae; phylum Streptophyta; class Magnoliopsida; order Lamiales; family Acanthaceae; genus Hygrophila; species Hygrophila difformis. Next base: position 1,268,671 of record JAOANR010000011.1, read on the forward strand.
ATCTAGTAGGAGTTAGGGGACTTCACCACTAGCGTAAGTCCCCAACCCGTAAAATTATCTCCATTTAAATTTTTTAACATTAACTCCCAATTCTAATTATCTGCTAAATCTATTACTAACATTGACCATGTTCTTTTCGCCTGAAATAAGGTGTTCTTATCTGAATTTTATAAGATCTGGTCTGGTCTGGTCTGATCTGATTGTTTCTGGTATGATCTGAATGGATCTGGTCTGGTCTGATATGATCTGATTACAACTATATATATAGTGTGGTTTGGTCTGATCTGATTTGATCTGATCTGATCTGATCTGGTCTGATTTTAATAAGAATATTCGTTCTTGAATAAATGCAACATGTTGAAATATGACACTGTTCACACAAGTACTTTGATTTAAAGTTTTCTCATAGTTGTATAAGTTAAAATATAGCTAAGTGAAATCGTGTAGTTTTTTAATATCAAACTTTTAGAATTTTTAATTTTACCGAACTTGAATTATTAATGATTTAAAATGTGTATTGGATTGCGTTCTGGGTGGGTGCGTAGCACTTATAAAAACAGAGGAAGTAATTAATAAGTCCAGAAGAACCTAAGAACATGATCTAACTCGAAAACGGCGCTATTCAGGACAAATACGAACCAATTTCAATTTCTGACTATGAAATAGGGTGATTAACGAGTAGTGCTACTCGTACTCGATTCGGGACTCGGTTTGAAAAAAACTCGACTCGTATTCGACTATCGCTACTCGACTTCAGCTCGAACTCGATCTCGAGCTCGCATCAAATCAAGCTCGACTCGAACTCGACTCGAGTATTTGAGCTCGACTAAGCTCGACTCGACTCGATAACACCGTTAACACACATTTTAATTAATCTTCGTTTCATAATTTCCCTCACAATCCACTCTATTTTCTATTAGAAAAAATATACTTCCTCCGTTTTTTCTGTTAGCTACATTTGACATTTTGCTACTGTTCACTCATACACTTTGACTTAAAGTTTTATCATGGTTATATAAGTTAAAATATAGCCAAGTGAGATATTGTTAGATTCGTCTCGTCTTGTAGTTTTTAAATATCGAACTTTTAGAATTTACTTCCTCTAAAATATCTAAACAGGGAAAAATAGTCATTCTGTGAATTTTCAGTCTCGTCCCGTCTCGTGCTGGGTGGGTCCGTAGTAATCTTTAAAATATCTAAACAATGAAAAATAGTCATTCTAAAAAATTTAAATATATTTTAAAAGAATTTTAGTTCTATCTTTAGTTGTACGATAATCAACACAATATTCAAATATCAAATTAAATTATGTCTTTTAGGCTATGGTTAAAAATTCTAAATCAAATGTTAAAAAAAATAAAATAAATTCATGCTACAAATTCAAGCTCGAGCTTAGCAAAAAAAGAACACGCCAACTATTCGAACTTAAACTCGAACTCGATGATACTTGAGATTGAACTCGACTTGATGATACTCGATCTCGAGCTCCAACTCCAATATATGTTTTGTCAAGCTCAACATGATACTGAATACTCCCTCCTTTTTTTTAAACTTCACCCATCCTGCACTGCACGCAATCCAATGCACATTTTCAATCATCAATATCTCATATTATATATAAGTAAAAATTATAAAAATTTGATATTCTAAAACTACGTGGAATCCAACAACATCTCGCTTGACTATGTTTTATCTTATATAACTATGATAAAAAGATGAATCAAAGTTACTTAATGAATAGTTCTACTATTCGAGAAGATAAAAAAAACCCAGGGAGTATATGTTTTGTCAAGCTCAACATGATACTGAACTCGATGTGACCCCTATGAACCATTCCTGAAAATTAAAGCAAGAATACCCCGAATTGAACTGACGGAATTTCGCGCCGTCCGGCGATGGAGGTGGAGCCGCCGGAGTGCCCGGTGTGTCTGCAACCTTACGACGCTGCATCCGTCATTCCACGCGTCCTGACGTGCGGCCACACAACCTGCGAGCCTTGCCTCAAACAGCTTCCAAACCCATTCCTGAACACTATTCGCTGCACAGTCTGCACACTCCTCGTGAAATTCCCAAATTCCCCCTCCTCACTACCCAAGAACCTCGACCTTCTCCACTTTTCATCAATTCTCCAACGCGACCATGGAACTGGTAACGAAAACGCCGGCTCACAATCTTCGCCGGCGGAAATTAGGGAAAAGGAGTCGTCTTCGTTTCCGGTGAATCTAAAGTCGTGGTCCTACGAACTCTATTGCAAGTGGAAGAAATGGATTCTTCCAGAAGATTGCATATTGATTAAGAAACTGGATTTGGAAAACGACGGTGCTATAGTGTTTGGGAAAATTGTGAAGTCATATGAGCCCGATCATGCGATCGGGAGTGCGGGCCTTGTTAAAGTTGGGGTTTTTGTTGAGGGTGAAGAAGATTCTAGAGTTTTCAGGGCTAGCTACGAGTCAAGAATTATGACTGTTCTTTGTGGGATGAAAGAAGAGAACAGAAATGGGTTGTGGACTATCTTAGGTGCTACGCAGAAGGTGAGTAATGTGGGGAAAATTTATGGGTTTTGGTATAATGAGGATGATAATTGTGTTTATATGGTTTGTGAGAAGCTTGTTTTGCCTAATTTGAAAACCTGTATGCTTGAGAAACACGATAATGAAAATGGAAGGTTGATCAGTGATGAGATGAGTGAATTGGCAATGATCGGAATGGAGACTTGTGAAATTTTGAACCACTTGCATTTAGAAGGGATAGTTGCTGGTTTCTTAACTTTGAATTCTTTGTGTTTCAATGAATTTGATCGTGTTTATGTTGACTTAATCGAGATTTTTAATACGGGTAAAGAAGTGAATACTGTGGTACAGAAGGCTTACGAAGATAAGCAATTTAGTCTGAAGGATAATTTGATGGACAAAAATCTTGTGTTTATTTGTCCTGAGATGTTGTTAGAGTTATATGCTAGGGAGGGGCTTTTATTGGATATTGAAAACTCCAAGTACAAAGTTGGTTGTATTTCGGATGTTTGGTCGTTAGCCTGCTTGCTTGTCTGGCTTATTGTTGGAAACTCTTTTGTGGAAGAATGGGGATCGTTCTTGAATTCTTTTGGCAGTGTTGTAAAAGATGGAGGTGCTTGTGACTACTCTGATTTTCATATTAGTTGGATGGAGAGAGTTGTGGCATTATTGGAAAGTAGGCTGGGCTCGGAATATGCTTCTTTGCAGGAGATATTGTGCAGATGTCTGGGGTTTGATCCTGTTAGTCGACCACATCTAACTGAACTATGGAAGAGCCTGAGAAACTTGGTTGTTAAACAAAGAAAGTATGGCAGCACCCAGAAGAAAGACCAGGAAGTACAAAAGGCTATAGTAGTTAATTTTGTAGTGCTAGCTGAGCTCAGTCAATTAGATGAGAGCATGGACAAAGCATTAAGGCATGGCTTGACAGGAAAGAATGAGAAAGATCAATCAGGTTTTGAATTGAGAACCGAAAGAGATATTAGCACAGCTGTGTCAAGTGGCCATTTCAGATGTGCAGAGCTGAAAGGTCATCTTGATTGCATCACAGGGTTAGCTATTGCAGGTATTGCTTGCTTTCCGAATATTTCTCATGATTTCCAAAGCAGTGGATTAATTTTTAGCAACTTCACATGTCAAGTGCCTTAAATAAGCAATAATGTGACTCAACATAGAAAAATATCATACTTTTCTGTCTTATGTTGTTCGGATGCTAGTATTTTGACTTAATTTACTTTATTCAGATTTAACTTTAACATATGCATTTTCTACCCTGAGATTAATTTCCTGTATGCTAAAAAAATTAAAAAAATTTGCATGAGTCATTTTTTTCCAAATGATAACTGGTTTGTCAATGTACTGTTATGTTATTAAGTGATGGAAAAACTGAAAAGGTACGCCTTCATTGAAACAAGCATGAAAAAAATGCATATCACATGAAAGCAAATAGAAGAGAAAAATTCTCATAGAAGCTAACAAAACATAGAAAATTTGCTAAGTAGCTAGTAAGATGATGCTATTCAGCAAATGTAGGTTATATATAAGTTGGCAAAGAGATATTTATCCAACATATGAAACTGGTCAATTGAGCTTGACAAAATTTAACCGCCCCAATTGAGGAGACTTCAGACTCCTGGAGAGAGGTCTAGTCAACCAAGACACCTTAGAATCAAGGGGATGGTCGACTTGGGGCATGAAAATGTTAACACCGAAAATCAATGAGCTCCGCAAATTGATTTGAAGCCCAATTTTTGGGATTTTTGGCCTGTAAATAGAAGAAATATTAATTTTCCACCCAGAGGTACCCTGGCCGACCGGGAAGAATTTTTTTGGCATCCACAGCAGCCTGGTCGGAGAAGGAATTTTTTGGCATCCGTGGTGGCCTGGCCAACCGGAGGGAAATTTTTGACATCGAACCCATCCGGGCCGACCGCTGAAGGAAAATAAAGCAAAATTGAAGACCTAAAGGGGGTCTTGGCCGACCATAAGGCATGTATTGGTCTGCCAGAGTGGTACCAGGATGCTGAGCAGTCTCATAGAGTAGTTCAGGTCAAGGTTGTGGGATTAACACGTCGCTACAAGGTGGTTACTGGGCTGCCTATAAAAGTATAAATACCATGCAGTGCAAGGAAGTAATTCGTAGTTTAATGTAGCATAGCTTAGTTCCTACTTGTAGTTTAATTCGTATTCGATAGTTCTTGTAACTAGCCGTGGGTAAGAAATTAATTCTTGTTCATGGTTGTTCTCTAATTTGAAGCAATTCTACTAAGGGAACTTTTCAGATTCTATTGTTTTAGGCCAGAAAAAGCCTTACTATATGTTGTTATCCATTTTCTGCGATAACACACCCCCAACAAACTTATGCAGGTAGTAACTAATCAATATGAGTGAGTTTTTACATTCAATTCTTTTGATATAGTGGGAACTGTGATTCAAATTTGTAATATGAGATGTGCTTATCAACTAGTGGCCTTCTCTATATCAACTTAGTCAAGATGAAAACCGATAGATAAACATGGAATACAACACATCTTGACCATTATGCAAATATGAAATTCTCTGTTAATGCTGGTGAACTTCATGTTTGTTTAGACTCCAGAAGCAACTCTGAAATTAAGTTAATACCTACTTAGTAATGATTGCTTTATGGTCCACAAAAATGATATATTGTGGATTTGGTGTTCTGGTTTGAAGAACAAACTAGCCTCGTGAAATAATATAAGAAAAGAAAATTCATTTTCATAATAGTGCCATAGTGGACAACTGGACATATATTTGTGCTAATAGACAACAACTTTATCCGTATTTCTCTCTTTCATGTGCTCTTGCTCCCTTTCTTTCATTGACTGGAGAGAGTTTTTGTTTCCGTGTTAATATTAACCTTCTCATTTATTTGTTTTGTAAAGGGGACTTCCTATTTAGCTCTTCCTATGATAAGATGATCAACGTTTGGTCTCTTAAGGTACATGGTTCGCCACAAGCTTTTTGAATTAGTTAGTAAGCATCTGCTTGTGATTATTTTATTTTTTATAAAATAAAATCAACTTCATAGGTATGATGTGTGCAATAATTTTTTACGAAAAATTTGCACCTGGATGGTTGTGCAACTGATCTAATAATGGAATTTTATTATGGCCGAATCTATTGCATTAATGTGATGTCTAACCAATTATGTCAAAAAATGAAATAGCATGTTCATCATTGCGTTAAATTCACTGGGAAAAAAAACTTTCTTTGCTGTATCTTAACATATTTCCTTTGTCCATTTAATATCAGGATTTTAAACTTGTTCAATCATTTAAAGGTCACGAGCATAGAGTTACGGCTGTTGTTGCTTTGAATGGAGAACAACCATTGTGCATCAGTTCCGATAATGAAGGTGTTATATGTATTTGGAAAGCCAGTTTTCCATTTTCTGATGTGCCCATAAGAAAGTTGTATGAGAAAAAGGATTGGCGCTATAGTGGCATTCAAGCAATGGCTGTATCTGGAACAGAACATCTATACACAGGCGGTGGAGACAAATTGGTTAAAGCATGGTCACTGCAGGTCTGGTCTCTTGGTCCAGCAATATTTCAGATTAGGAATTATTGGGTGCATAAACTAAAATCAAATTTTCTCCAACTGTCCAGGATTACACAATATCTAATGTTATGAGTGGTCACAAGTCAGTTGTCTCATCACTACTTGTTTGTGATGGTGTTCTTTATAGTGGAAGTTGGGATGGTACTGTCCGCTTGTGGTCTCTCAGTGATCATAGCCCCTTAACAGTATTAGGGGAGGAAAAAACTGGAAATATATATCCTGTCTTATGTCTATCCGCGGAGCACCCTTTGTTGTTTGTTGGTCATGAGAAGGGCTGCATAAAGGTCAAGACTTGTGGGTCTTTATTGTCGTGCCTTTACTTTTTGATGAAATTATAAAAATAATATTTACTTGAGGCGAACTGAGTTTGGATTGAGCAGTATAATTGATGATTTTATTCTCCTTTTCCTCCAGATATGGCACAATGATTTGCTTTTGAAGTCCATGCAGACTCACAAAGGAGCAATTTTTTCAATCACCAAGAAGGGAAAATGGTTGTTTAGCGGGGGTTGGAACAAGACAATTAATTTACAGGTAGATGGATATACAGAATGTTTAGTTACTACTGCCAAAATGAGTCTTATGGTTCTAAGTTTGAGTTCTACATTTGGATGTGGTGATTTGTTGGAAATAGAATCTATTTGGAGTCTTTGAGCGTACTATTAAACTGGCTTCTGTCTATTGCTGTTTTTCGAGGGATAACACATGGAACAAAACTGCATTGCAATTATAAATGTTGTGACATTGATATTGGTCCCAAAGGCTTTAACTAGCCTTTATATCTACTGCCAACTATGTAGGGCAATCATGTGGTTGTATATATTTAATTCTTTGCAGGTGTCTACGTCAGATCAGAATGATTGATGGCATGATATTATCAATCCTGGTTATTCTTGATGTATCAGAATAAGTGCACCCTGTAATTTTTTTGATTGTTGATGGAATTTCTGATGCTCTTCTCTTTAAAAATAAATATTCTGATTTGTAGGAAATAACCGAAGGTACAAATGACTTGGAAGTAACACCTGTTGGCTCTATTGCGTGTGATTCGACAATAACAGCTCTATTATACTGGCAAGGGAAGCTCTTTGTAGGACAAGCTGACAAAACAATCAAGGTAAGACGGGATTCACTTTTTTTCTTTTTGAATTGCTGCTTGTTTTACAATCAAGCATTCCAAATGATTGTATCCCTCTCAGTGTACAGCATCTTGACTTCGTATATGGATGCCTTCATTTTCTACTCATCTCATTTTCCTGTCTGAAATATTAACATTGTAAATTGCTTCGACTATCAGGTCTACCATGGGGTTTAACAAGTTTCTTGGAGATCCGATCCGTCCTCCGACCTTGTTGGAAGTGAACATTCTTATGAAATGTCCGAAAATATAAATATGTATAGATATGCCACATTAGATACTGAAATGGATGAAGATAATTGTACTAGTTACAAATAATCAAAAGAATCTAATACTGCCTATAGTCCAGAATAAACCTGTGTAAATTTTACAGTCTTGTACAGTTGAGAGAAAATGTACACTGCTGCTTTGATACGATGCATTGGCAAATAACTAAAATGACTGTAATTTAAATTTGCTGTTCTGCTAATTGGTATGGTGGAGATTAAAGAAATGTCGCCTTTGGCCCAAAGTTTATTACAGGCACAAAATGCACAATGTGGTGTCGTATGTCATAAAGAATTCTTCTTTTTTTATTTTTAGGGGCACACCAGAAAGCAATTTATTTTTCAAATACTATAAAAATGGGTCCAAATCCAGCATCAGATTGCGACCGCAGGCAGTGCACAAGAACGATGGGCGTTGCCAATAGGCAATACTCAATAGCACTACTATTAATGCGAGGAAAGCAATCACCTTTGATTATTCCAGTTCTTGGCATCTCGCGGGTTTTGCAATAAATATTGCACTGTAGTACTGTACTGTTTGTGTTCTCTTTCCAGTACAATTTACTCCATCGATAGCATCTACAAAAGCATACTTTTTCCCCTTTCCATTCACTCCGAACATTCTGGAATATTATTTTTTGGTAGTGATGTTTACAATTTGACCATTTGCACGAAATAGGATTTGGGTTTATAGGTTTTTCAGGAAAGGAGGAAATCTCCCGCTATAAAGCTGTGGAGAATTTGCCGGATTGAATCGACCCATCATCAGTTCTTTTGATGGTGGCATGGCGACATCATCAAGCTGTTATTTTTTGAACAATTACAGCAATCGCCGATGCCAATTCTACACGAACAGAACGGTGGGGACAGCGTCCTTTTGTCGTCAGCGCACTGTCACGATTATGAGGCCTGGGTTTGGGTTTTTGTTACGGACGTGGAAGAAGAAGAGGTGGCTAGAAGTAGGTTGCCGCCAGTTTGAACTTGTCCATTCTCGGTTGGCCGGCACCTTGTCAGTCGACATTGGCTTAGATTCTCAGGTCGGTTTTCGATATCTTATATGCACGAGGGTTTCCGAAATTATTACCTTTTAGCGTTTCATGAGTAGATTGATGAATTGAATTAGCAAATTTTGTTTAATTTAGCGTACGAATTTGTTAAAATGGAAGCAATTGGGTTTCTTATTACCCCTGAAATTTCTTGTAACTAGCTTCAGATTGAAATTACTTTTGTGTTACATGTGTGTTTATGTTCCCTAATGTTGGATTCTTTTTATGGGTTATGAGTTTGGTAGCCGTAGATTAAATATGTTTCTAGTGGCCAAGTTGAAGTTTATGTTTTATTGTCATTTTTGAGTGAATTGAAGAGTGCTGGTTCGTCACATTTGCCATGGGTTGGACCACTTCCTGGGGATATTGCAGAAGTTGAGGCTTATTGTAGAATATTTAGGGCAGCAGAACAGTTTCATGATGCTTTGTTGGATGCATTGTGCAATCGAGTGAGTGGAGAATGTATTGTTTTGAATGGCATGCCGTTAGAGGATAAACTGTTATTGGAAGATAAAATAGTTTCTATTCTTGGGTGCATGGTTTGCCTTATCGATGAGGGAAGGGAGGATGTCCTTTCTGGACGATCCTCCATGATTAATACATTTCAAGAATTAAAAACCACTGCGATGGATGATAACCTTCCCCCACTTGCTACCTTTCGATCTGAGATGAAAAGTTATTGTGAGAGCTTACATGTAGCTTTAGTGAAGTATTTGGCACCTGGTAATGATCGATGCTTGAATGTTTGGAGGAAGCTGCAAAGGCTGAAAAATGTGTGCTATGATTCTGGATTTCCCCGTGGGGATGATCATCCTTGCCAAATGTTGTTTGCAAACTGGAGCCCTGTTCACTTATACTCAGGAGAAAAGGCGCAATCAGAAAACTTGGAGATTGCCTTTTGGAAGGGCGGACAGGTGACTGAAGAAAGTTTGAAGTGGCTCCTGGAGAAAGGGTTCAGAACAATTGTAGATCTCAGAGCAGAATCTTTCAAAGATAAATTTTATAAAACTGCAGTAGGTGAAGCTGTTTCGTCTGGGAAAATTGAACTTATTAAACTTCCAGTTAATGTTGGTGCCGCACCTTCATTAGAGCAAATTGCTCAATTTGCCACTATAGTGTCAGATACAAGCAAAAAGCCCATTTATGTTCACAGCAAGGAAGGAAAATGGAGGATCTCTTCTATGATCTCAAAGTGGAGGCAATATATGGATTACATGGCAGCTGATGGAGAGCGAACCAGTTCTGTTGGCTGTAGAGCTGAAGTTCCTCAAGAGCTTGAAGGTTCTGGTTTCTCTATGAAATTTTCAGATGATAATTCCTCTTATGAAAGTGTGCCACTATCTCAAGAATCTGATTTGTCTTATAGTTCTGCAGGAGAATTTAAAAATCAGGATCCTCCAGCCGCAGAAAACCATTCCCGAAGCACTGAAGGAGGTCTTAATTCTGTAATAACAATTCAAGACTCAAGATTGGATATGCCACATGCTGCAGAAAATGGGACTGTCTCAAATAAAGAAGCCCATTCTGGATTAAACCCCACTGAGAAGAATATGAATGGATCACTTGGTAGCGTAAAGTCATCATCATCAAAGCACCAAAGCATGGCTGCCACAAATCAGTCATATCAGGATCCTAGTGTTATTTTTACCCCTGTGATGGATCTGGATAAATCTAGCAGTGATGTGTTTAATGACTCCATGGAGGAGAGTGCCATTTCTATGATGGTAACTGAACAGAACAAATGTGATGATGAAAGTTCTCTCTCTTCAGATGATGAAAGCTTGGAAATGATGGAAAGGAATATGTGTGCTTCGGCAACTGGTGTTGTGAGAGTGCAATCAAGAAAGAAAGCAGAGATGTTCTTAGTTAGAACTGATGGGTTTTCTTGCATTAGAGAAAAGGTGAGGGAATCTTCCCTGGCATTCACTCATCCCAGCACTCAGCAACAGATGCTTTTATGGAAATCCTCCCCAAGGACTGTACTATTGTTGAAGAAACTGGGCCGAGAACTCTTGGAAGAAGCTAAAAAGGTGTATATCCATTTTGTTTGAGCATCCTGATTCACTTATTCATATATAGTATATCGATCCACCAAGAGAAATTTCCTTTTTTCCTTTTCATCCAGCATCAGTCTAATTTTATGCGCCTTTCTTTTCATAGAAATTTGCATCTAGGGAAACACATGATGTGTCTTGTAAAAATGTCTCGAGCATAATATTCTGCATTCCGTGGAGTATGGATATGAGTTGGTCATCAAACTTATATTTTTCCTTCATATAGATTTCTAAGCCTGTTATTTACTTTTTGCATATATGTTTCAATGTGTATTCATTATGTATTTCTGATATATTTATGACTACATTTGTTTCTTTTGTTGTTGATACTTTGTGCTGTGCTGTTTTCTGAGTTTCAAAACCTTACATCTTAATGCAATTCATGTCACAGTGGTTTCTGTGTTGACACCAGGTTGCTTCTTTTTTATATTACCAAGAGAAGATGAATGTTCTTGTTGAACCAGAGTGTCATGATGTTTTCGCTAGGAGTCCAGGATTTGGTTTTGTGCAGACATTCTATAGTCAAGATACAAGGTACTAAACTTTGGGCATTATTTTTATCATTGTTCTCAATGTTTTGCATTGTGCTTTATTTTTCTGATAAGGGATTTTCTGTCCTTCTGCCATTCCATTCAGTGACCTTCATGAGAGAGTCGATCTTGTAGCTTGCTTGGGAGGAGATGGGGTCATACTTCATGCATCAAATTTGTTTAGAGGTGCTGTTCCTCCAGTCGTTTCATTTAACCTTGGATCCCTAGGATTTCTCACCTCACATACTGTATGTCCGTGACCCTAACCTTTGGCAATGATTGTTTAAGCCTATGAAAACCATATTTCTTGACTCCCTATTATTTGATTTTCAGTTCAGTGATTTTAAGAAAGATCTGAGCCAAGTGATTCATGGGAACCACACCAATAATGGAGTTTATGTCACTCTTAGAATGCGTCTCCGCTGTGAAATTTTTAGAAACGGACAAGCTATGCCAGGAAAAATATTTAGTGTCCTCAATGAAGTTGTAGTTGATCGTGGTTCTAATCCATATCTTTCAAAAATTGAATGTTATGATCATGACCGCCTCATAACCAAGGTATGGTTGATTACTTGATGTTAAATGGATTTGGGAACTGGATGCATATAATTTTGCATTAGTATTCATCATCCATAATGTTGTTGGATGATGTTTCAAGGTATAACCATTGCTTGAACGTTGAACGTACACAATGAAGCGTACATAGTGTACCAGTTATAGAATTAAAGTACGTTAATTGGGTTCTGAACGAGTCAATTGTTTTTCTGGTAGGTACAAGGTGATGGAGTTATAATAGCTACTCCCACTGGAAGCACAGCTTATTCCACCGCTGCTGGAGGTTCTATGGTAAGCAATTGCTGGAATGAATCGAAGATTTTGCTGTGCTTCTTGCAATATAGTAATAAATTGATGGTAGTACTTAGTTGGATGTGTCTTGCTTTACCTGTGAAATTCATGTCTCGTATATAACACTATGTATTTATCAACCTTCAAGCTCGAGGAAACATGAGATTAAAAGGTAGACAGGAGAAATTACATATTGGCAGTTGATGGATTTTATGCTCTACCCGTAGGTGGGTCTTATGAGTTATGACTGATAGGATTTAGGGGCAGCTTGGTTTTTCTTGAGAGATCTATGTGTAGTTTCACATTTCGATATATACTCATTCTGGCTATGGGGAAAACTGGAAATGTTCTTAGTAGAATAACCTTCAGACACCCAATTCTTGATTTTTGTGGGCCTGTGTTTGTGGGTATACAGTATATACCATGATCAATGGTGCAACCCTGTTTTTTGAAACTCACATCTTTGTATGTATTATTATAGAAATCAGTAAATTACCTTGGAAATTTTCTTCTTCATTGTGCAGGTACACCCAAATGTTCCATGTATGTTGTTCACACCAATCTCTCCACATTCTTTATCATTCAGACCAGTTGTACTTCCAGATTCTGCTCGGCTGGAATTAAAGGTATTCACCAAACAATGTGGTTTAACTAGAAGTAGCCAGCACGTAGTATTTTTCCGATCCTTATGCTCATACATCGACAATGTCCTTGAAGCATATGTTGCCACTGCGGGTGCTTGGATTATTTCATTGAGTTATGTGATTTATCGGCGGTTTCCTTCACAGGTGCCAAAGGATGCACGAAGCAATGTTTGGGTGTCGTTTGATGGGAAGAGAAGGCAGCAGCTGTCGAGGGGGGATTCCGTGAAGATATCGATGAGCCAATATCCCCTGCCAACGGTGAATAAATCTGATCAAACAGGTGACTGGTTTCGAAGCTTGATCCGTTGCTTAAACTGGAATGAAAGACTTGATCAGAAAGCCCTTTGAGACGGCAATACATGATTCAAAACAAAACATATTTCTTCATTCTTTTGGGTCCCCATGAAATGTGCCCAATGTATACTGTACAGTTTATATGCCCTCATCAAAGGCTTACAACTTTACATATACTAGTTGCTATGATTGTAATAAAGTGTACATCAAAGAAGAAATACCTCTGCTGCCCAAATGGGACAAAACTGTGTCGTATCTTGTGATAAAGTTAGGGCTGTCGAGGACAAATTGGTTTTGTTTTGTTTTGTTTTTTTTTTTTTTTTTGTTTTTTTTTTTCCCTGAGCTTCTTTTGATTGAGCCAAATTTGAGTTATGCCTTGTTGAGGGCTAGCAACTTTTTCAACAGCCCAAAAAACATGCATTTTGCATAAAGTGGATTCTATTAAGCAGATGAGAGCTACAACTGGAACATCTAAATGAAACAACCATGTACAATCACTACAAAGAATTTTTTATTTTAGTAATCGAAAAAATTGGTGAAAATCATCCACTAAAGAGGTTGGCAACTTAATTAGCGATCGAAATTTGTTATCATTGTTTTAGTGACGAATTATCACTACAAGAATTTTCTATTTTAGTAATCGAAAAAATTGGTAAAAATCGGCCGCTAAAGAGGTTGGCAACTGAATTAGCGATCGAAATTTGTTATCATTGTTTTAGTGACTGAAATTCGTGAATCTTTGAACAACCGAATTCACTATAATTCTAGCGACCGAATTCGAAATTATTATACTAATGAATGGCTCCTCACATTAATCTCAATAGAAAGGCAAAAGAAGAAACTGGGCACATAAAGGCTAGGGAAAGGGCGTGTAAATAATTTAATCTTTAAACTGCAAGTTTAATTTAAATACACACATAAATAGCAGAAAGAAATATTTTCAACAACAGCATTTATATTCAACAATCACATAATTCTGCATTTTTTTTGTTGCATTTATGATTAGAAATTTATGTATAAAAAATGCAATTTTAAATAACTACCATGCATCCCTAAATTCAACAAACTTAACTGTTTGAATCTTCATGAAACGACCATTACGAATTCAGCAATACAATTGAATGAATCAACAACATATACCCTCACGCCCTTTATAACCAAAATCATATATTCAACCAAAGGTAATAATCATGTACTTGAAATATTGAGTTGACAGATCCCATTACAATATTCCATCAATAGCCTCAAGGAGAACCTAATTAAAGTGCTTATAAAACAACATACAAGCAGTATTAGTTAGCCTGAAACTGTAAGTAATGAACAATCCAAGTCAGATTGATATTAGCAAGCTAAGTGTCTCTTGTCTGTGATTCTGTGTTTGTCATACCATCCATAGACCAAGCCTATGCATTTATATTCATATTTAGCTTTAGCTTATACATGTAAATGACCCTCCAGCCACAATCATCTGCAAAAGCACAAATCAAAGTGAATACATACCATCTGCAGTGCCAATCATCATCACACACAAGTTCTTGATTCTTGAAAATATGTGATTTTAGGACTTAATTACCATCAATAATGGAGGGCTGTAGAGTAGAATCTTAATCTTGGAGGTTAGGATGAGTAGGCTGAAGGCCATATGACTGTGTCTGAGTCTGAAGAGACATTTGAGTTCCCAGCTGAAGATCTTCGCCATAGAACGAGAACTGGTTCAACAAAGGCTGCTGCTCGAGTAGCTTCAGTTCGGTCATTGCTTGCTGCTGCTGTTCTTGCTTCTGAATCTCTCTGCTCATCAGCTGTTTATTCGTATACAATCGAAAACTTTTTCACATTCATAGTCATTATAATATTTGTGCGCGCGTGTTTGTAAAGACTTACCCAGTGGTACATTTCTTGGTTCTCCTTTTCCAGCAGAATTTCCTGATCACACAAACATTGTCAATCAAAGGGATTAATATGCTTGGAACTTGGAAGTGAGATATATATATATATCATAGAGAAAAATGGATTTACCGTCCTCTTCAGATTCTCCAACTGCTCATGGAGTAGCTGAAACTGCAAAAACAAATGAAAAGTTTCAAAATAATCAAAAAATCAATGCAACAGATCATTTTGAACCTCAATGAATGAAAGAATTGATGAATACCTTTCTGGATCGAACCTTAGCGAGGGATTCTTCAAGCTGGTGTTCAAGTTGAGAGAGATCCTCAAAATGTACACTACTCAAATCATCCCCTTTGTACCTTTGAAGGCTGAGTTGAAGACGTAGGGTTTCGTTCTTGATTCGCATAAGCTCCCGGTGAACTTGCTCCTGAAAATTGACAAGCATCAAGTTATCTGCAAAGATGCATAAATGGAGATCCATTTATGGATGTTTCTCTTACATTGTAGGGACCTTCTCCTATCCGGCTGTCGTGTTCCGGTGGAGAAATTCCCTTGGCCTTAATGTATCTTTCTATTATCTGCTTCATGCTGTGGGTACATATATATATATATATATATACCATATCAATAAAGCCAAATTTCACTACCAAAAAAAAGTATCACAATCTTTAATTACATTCCACCAAAAAAATGAACTGAGGATGAAACTGTAAAGTGACCAGATTATTCCATGGGAAGCCCTTCAGAAAGTAGAATCAAGTGAAAGAAAATTCAGAACTTTGGGGATGATTGGATTTGGTAAAACTAGAAGTCGTGTTCTTTAATTTCTGAACTGATAATATCATTAATTTCTTATTTCCTAATGTAAGGAAGAATAAACTCTAGAGATGGATCAGTAAAGATAGGAAACAAAATTGTGATCATGAGGTTTTAAGACCAAATAAAAACATCCCAAAAAATTTACTCTATCTAGTGATGTCTGTCAAGCCAAGAGACCAAATTTAATGATGAATGAAATCAAGAACATAGAATTAAGGTTTAATTATGACCTGAATGGCGGCGTACAGTACTCGGTGAGCCTTCCCTTGCTGGAGAAGACGATGAGCCCAATTTGGGCATCACAAAGAACCGAAAGCTCATGTGTCTTCTTCATCAACCCAGCCCTTCGTTTTGAAAACGTCACCTGCCTGCTGGTTTTGTTCTCAATCCTCTTGATCTCTACTTTCCCTCTTCCCATAGTTGAAATTCAACAGCTAGCTATGCCTGTAGTTTTTGCTACTAATTATATTAACAAATATATAAGAGAAAAAGAGACTTTTGTTTGAAGTTTAATAATTCCCAGTTTAAGACGTGTATTTATACAAAACACAAACAAACACACAATGATCTGAACTAAAAAATGATGATGCAGACAAACTGACTCACAAGAACACGCATTCGTAAGTAAAAGACACGAATCTATCTTAATTTGAGGCTGTAAGATGTCCATGAGATTAATGATCCAAACCTCTATAATCACAAGAAAACTTCAAGTTTTTGGTGGGAAGAAGAAGATCATGAAACAAATTAAGACGTATGAAAGGAAAATTAGTAATTAAGCGAAAGAACAGAAAGGGAGATAGAAAATGGAAAAGTTTCAAATAAAAATAAAAATTAGGGTTTTCTCCATATAGTTTACCCTTCTTGTTCTTCAGTACTGTTCTTTCGTTGGAGTTTAGGGTTTGTACACAATTGCTTCCAGTATATGCAAATTCTAACAATACCAAATATATTATTTATACATAGAGAAAAACTTTGCTATTTCCATTCCCAGTTAGCCCTCCCTTTCAGTCCTCTTTGTGTGTCTGCATACCAATAGTAGTAATGGTATTGTACATAGAACCAATTAATTTATACATACACACGCTTTGTAAGTATTTAATTTCTTCAAAAACATGGAATTAAAGAATATTTTAGGGTTAATTACACTACAAGGAATATAACACTACCGACCATAACTACAATAAACTTTGTCAGCACAGATATATATGAACCTTTATGGTGGCAAAAAAACCCCTTTTGTTTTTGGTTACTTTCATACAATGGTAATGCAGATTAATTCATTCATTTAGTCCTAGTGTAACAATATGCATTATATCTAATGTAATTAAAGTGAGATGAGAGAAATTAAAGTATCTAACTTGTATGCAAATCAAATACAAATATATTGACTATTGTATGATGCAGAGATTTCTGACACATACAGTATGAGGTCCCTCTCAGTCGCAAAATGCACAAAGATCTTTAATTACACAACACATGGATATGTAAGAAGCTATGATCACTTGGTTGTACTAATCAATGTGTGTGTGGTAGTTTCTTTTTTACATTTTTTGTTAACAGATAAAGTTTCCATGGAGTGAAATGGTTGAAGAAATCTGTCCTGGACTGTGTTTAAGGAAAGCCTTGATTACTACTTGCTGTTGACGTATAACCACCAGTGGTGCTTTCCCACTCTAACACACCATCATATATTCCTAAATTTTACCCTTTTTTGGCTGCTGCATTAAAGGACAGGATTCAAGGTTTCCAATCAGGGAAATTGTAATGAGTTGGACCATAAATGCACCAGACAATTGTATTTTTTTTTTACATTGCATTTGTTTTCTCATCTTCCACTGTCTTCTCCAACCTCCCTTGTCAGGGCTGGGCTTAAGGTCTCTGGTTTGAATTTGGACTTATATATACCAAGTTCTTACAATTCATTTATTACATTAAACTTCACATGGAATACCAGTACTACTGTGATTCAATTCTATATTGAACACATAGGTATACATGTGGTCCCATTGTAAAATACTACTGTTGTGATTTTGGAAACTGGTGTGTTCTCCTACCTTTGTGAAGTTTAGAAATTTGTATACCATGAATTGGGAGTGGCTGTTGATTTTTATTTAATTTTGAAATTATTATATGTGTCTTTCAAATAGTCAATTCTCTGAATTTGGTTGGGACCAAATTCAGTCATGATGAGGTGTTAAAAACAGGTGTTGTCCCTAAAGAATGAAATGATAACTTTTCTTGCTTAAAGAGGCAACAGCACAATACATTTGCAGCCCCCATGGATATTTGAATATGACACTGTTGCCTTCACATGACTTTTGTAGTTTTGTCAGCCCTCATGCATGCTGTCATTTGCCCTTTCTTTCTTCTCATATTTTTCATTGAAGTTTGAAAATTCTCATCCATGGGGCTAATTCAATTTTTCTAATCTCCAGATTTCTTTCAAATAACAAGAATATATATTATATATATATATATGATATTGCATAACTTCTGTATATTTTCCCATAGTTTCATCACATATACTCATTGTATACTGTTTTCACCTTACAGAGTGTACATGTATTTTAGATCTCCAAAAACAAAAAAGTTGTTGCGAGCCAATAAGTGGTCCAACATCAACAGTGGAAGCAAGGAATATCCAAAAAATCCTTAAAACCAAAAAGCAAAAGATTTGATCTCAAACACGCACAGAAAAGAATGAGCAAATGTGAATAGGGGAGATTATGGATTTATTAGGGAATATGTGGAGTCAATTTGCAGTTTGAGAATATGCCTTTTCTAGTACAAGCAGTGATGCACTTTGGTCAAATGTGATTAATAAAGTTCACATTAACTTATTCAGAATAAAGGCAAAGATAAAAATGTAATCTGCAGAGATTTAGACAGACAGACCACCTTTGGTTAGAAGATAATTGAGTTCATCTCCACTTTCAATCTTCCAAATGATGACAATAGTGATCAAACAGTACATCATTAGTATGTATACATATATGTATACACACACACACACACTGTACCAATTAAATCAAACGCCACAAAACATTGTAAAGAATTCACTATATGATGATAAAGTCACCATACAATACACTCAAAAGGGCTTGCAAGCAAGAAACATACATGTTGGCATTCTCTTGGAATCTCCTGTATTATTTCACAAGGGCCATATAGAGCATTTAAGTTCCTCTTATAAACAGTCCTTTATTAGGCATCTATAAAATCAAGAACTTGGAAATGGTGTGATCAAGAAATGTACGATCCAATCACCACTGTTACTGGCCCCAGTAATAGCAATAACATATAATTCAACTTGTGTTTTATTTGGTGAGCTCCAGAATAAATCAAACAATGAACCTGTCTATTTCAGTCCTCACAGCCCACAATTGAATTGCACTGGCAATTGAGATCCTGAGGCTGAGATCAAATAGGAAGGTATGTATATACATATCCAGAAAGAACAAAATAATGTACACATATGCAAACATTCAATGGAATTGAGAGATTGTATTTGTGTTACTCTGTGGAAAATTGTATGCGCAAAGTATCAAGTTCTCATCCTTTTCTATGGTGTGACTTCTATCCCAAGTAAATAAAAGAAAAAAAAACTTGCTGTGCACCCGTAACCCGTCTATAATGAATTGTAACCACTCGTATGAAATGTATGATACTCTTTATTGAGGAAGCCAATATGATGAACTCAATTGCCATCAGTGAGATCCTAATCGTCAGGGTCCATTTCCTCATCTTCTGCTGCAGATGGGAATGTGTCAGGTTGGCTTTCATCTGA
The DNA here is from genome assembly GCA_030278955.1 of Hygrophila difformis. Classification (NCBI taxonomy): domain Eukaryota; kingdom Viridiplantae; phylum Streptophyta; class Magnoliopsida; order Lamiales; family Acanthaceae; genus Hygrophila; species Hygrophila difformis. The sequence goes on from JAOANR010000011.1 coordinate 1,288,080, forward strand.
TTCCACCAGTTCTGTGTCATTTCCATCATCTTGTATTTCAGTATCATCGGTATTGCTCTCCTGTGATCCAGCTATACTTTGTTCTATTGATTGAGGGCAGTTGTCCTGTCCTTTGTACAGAATATGCAGGCTACTGCCCGCATTTAATTTCATGAGATCAACACTCTTGTCAGCGCAAGAGCATTCAGGTAAGGGGTGAGAAAGAAAAGACTGTGTCTTTGAATGGTGATATTCGCGCATGATGCCCTCTTCTGCCATGCTTTGGCTAAGGTGCTCCCTTACTTTGAGAGTCCAATTGCGTGGAGGATAGTAACGATGATCACTGGTGCTGTTGAAGAGTTCGACAATATATCTCCTGTAGAATAAAGCAGAAATTTTCAACAACACATTCAATGAATGTGCACCAGAACGCAGAATAAAATGAAGTGTCCGATTTCTCATCACTGTCATAAAACATGAAATTTTCACCTGTCAGGTCGATATGTTATACTAGAAGGTGTTTTGTACAACCGATGCCCCATTACTAAGCTTGAAAAATCTGGCCATCCACTACCGTCATTGTCAAAACCAGGAAAGAATGCATCAGCTTCCACAGAAATAATATAATCAACAGCACCCCACAACAAACGGTGTGCTTGCTCCCTTAGATCAATTGGAGATGGGTCTGGCTCAGAATCCTTTTCAGTAATCCATCCATACCAACCTTCTTTTTCATGTTGATAAATAGGTCGCCCAGGGGGAGGAGGAAGAGGTCTAGGACGAGGACCAGCCTTGTCCCATTCTTCCTTCAGTTCTTTTGCACTCTTTGTTGGTGGAAATTCAAATGAATCTGCAGGAAGAGGAGTTTCTGGCCCAACTAAACTGGCCAGCTCTTCTTTACTGCACAAAGAAGTACGATCCACTAAGTTGGCGTACATGGAACGTAAAGGAATCAATACCCTTTGACCACCAAATGTTTCAGAACCTGCCAAGAACAATCTTGTTCTAGGAGGGTAACCCAAGGCTCGAAGGAGGAGTCCAACCTACATTTTTTATTGAGTGAATATAAATAATCATTGCATAAGCAATTCCATTCCACCAGCTGACTGTTGCAAAACTTCAGTCTTATATTCATCTTTCGCAACAACTAAATGATGCATGTGAAAAGTTCATGAAACATAGCTCTATTGAACCGAAAATTCACATACAAATGAAAGAGAGTTGAACTTTAATATAAAAATGATGATACCTCTTCCGGCATCAGTGGGCACGAGCCATTCCTTTTCTGAGTATGTGAATCCACACTCAGTTCTTCTTTAAGGATTCCTTGTTTGATCATTTGAGCTCGAAGGTATTGTATGAGTTCCGTGTGCACATCCTACTCAAATTGGATTAGGTGCAGGGAGTCAGCATATTTAACAAGGAAGTCAAAACCACTCAAATTACTTTGCTTCATCAATTAGCATTTAGCATAACAACTGAGTACCACTTTAAAAAGTAAAATAAAGAAAAACAAAACAAGAAAAAACCTAAAACAGATGCATAAATGAGATGTGCACATCATAATTTCACAGATACAAATTTGACTGGAAACACTCAAAAGCTACAAAGGAATGCTAGATTAACTCTGCAAGGGAGCGGGCGGTATGCAAGATTTCTGTGTCAAGAAAGAAAAAGAAAAAAGCAGAACTACTATCAAAATTTAAGCCCTTGTATTGTGAATGCTAGTATTTAATACATAGGGTATGTTCTGCACGCGGAGTTGTAGCTGTGAGCTGTAGCTACAAGCTGGAGCTGTAGGGAGCTGAAGCTGTAAGGAGCTGTGGGAGCTGTAGCTGTCAGTTCTATTGAGGTGTTTTGTACAACTAGCTGTAGCTGTGAAAAAATGTATGAAATGACATAAAATGACAAATATTTATGTAGACTATTGGGTAGTGGGTTGATTATTGGGTTAAAATTGTGATTGTTCAAAAATAAGCTCCTAGCTTATTTTTTAACGCTACTACAGGTAGCTTCTAAAAAGAAGCTTCCAAAAGCTCCCAAAAGCTACCAAAAGCTAGTGTGCAGAACGGGGCTTTTGTTTTGAAATAAAAGCTAAAGCTACCAAAAGCTCTCAAAAGCTCCCAAAAGCTGCGTGCAGAACAGACCCATAGACAATGAAATACCTGAAAAAGTTCAGCACAACCATGATAAGCTAGGGTGTCCCTCTTCAAACCTGGATGGTACGCAATATATGGTTGACCGGAACCTCTTAGCCTGTAGAATGGAAAATGCAAATGTGAGAGCACCGCCAACTACATATAACTGTCCAACAGCAATAAAAGAAGGTACTTCTTGGTCTGGATTTGTTAAAAATGGAAGTGAAGATTTGATTAAACGGACAACAAAAGTTCCATCCTTGGCAAGGGTGATTAATAAGTCAGTTTTACTCCATACCTTACAGAAAACAAGGAAAATAAATACATAGAGGAAAACAATTTGTCCACTCGCATGCAGATTATACTTTCAAGTATGTTATACCCTGTGAGATTATGATGAGAAAAGAGCCTCCATATAGGCCTATCCCTTAGAAAAACAATAAAAAACATTGAAAAACCTAACACTATCCTACTTGCCTTTCTACCATTCTCTGCGCAACTTCAACAATTTCTGCACGGAAATGCAGTGCATGGAAAGCCACTCTGCACCTTAGCCTCTGGTATTCAACCAAGGTTGAGGGAAGGATGGACTGGGAGAAATAGGGGAAAACAGAATCCAATCACAGTGGGAATAAAGTAGAAAATAAAAGGCCAAAGAGCAACAAATTGGTAAACCAAAAAATTATGACGACTTAGCATAGTCAGCACTGTTGCATTTTTTATGAAAAAAGAAAAAGGAACAATTGGATAAAAAATACAGGTAGTACTCTGCAAAACGCCAGGGAAAAGGCTAGTGCATTTAGCAAGTAACAACCAATGTATACCTGTAAGCATCCCCCATCTTTAACTTCTAAGCCAATTACATTTGCACTCTTCAGTTTTGGTAAAACTTCACGCAGATAATATTCAGGGGAGGCAAAACGTATGGGTTTGAAGATTGGATATTTTCTCTGTCTTCTCCCCTCCATCATGTTTGACGGTAGTTTCTTTACAATAATAACATCACTAGCTAGAGCTTCTATAAATTGTGCTTCATCATACAGATATGAAAAACTCCTGAACATGGAACTGAAATACATTCAACATAATTAGTAGAAGTGTACAAGAAGCCAACCAAAATGGAACATATTTGCAAGTTTTTCTCAAGCATAACAGAAACCTGATGCCTTTTGATTGTGTACTTTCTAGAATCTCAGGTATAATTAGGGTAGCGTTGAGAAGCCTTGACACCGCAACTAAATCACAGATCTATGAATGTCAGATCTCGTTAGAAACTTCATATTTAGTAAGAAAGCAAATTTGTTGTGGCAGAGAATTGAGAATACCGAGGCTCTAATCTTCTCAAAATCACCATCAATTTTTGCATAAATGAAACCATTGTTCTTCTCAATTGGGACTGAAAACCAAAAGCTAGTAAACTTCAAACGGTGGAACATCACAGATAAATTCAGCATACAGAGATAAGTAAGAAAAACTCCAGTACTACACATTTCCTTGAGGAACCAAGTCCTCGGATCAAACTATTTTCAGATGGAACATTCATTTCATATCCATATATCCATAAATATAATGAAGATATCTACAAACAGCAAGTGAAAAAACGTAAGAACTTCTATTCTACTATTGAAATATTTGTAACATGATAGCACAAGGTCCTCAACATAGGATTGCAATGCACTTTTGTTAGAGTAATTCTGCATATCTAGGTATGTACAATAAACAAGCTCTTTATCTATTAATTAATAAGAGTAAGAATCTGCATTCTATAAATTACTGCTCTAAAGAGGCTACCTATTCATTACAAAATTCTTCTTAGGAATACATTTAAAAAGTTGAGAAGTGAGAACACAATGCAGATGCATACAAGCAACACAATGTTTTATTTTCCAACATAGCATACTTGCAAGGGTCAATAATAGCTGGAATCAGGGCAATAAAGCCCTCCCAGGGGCACTTCACCAGCGTGTCTGCAGATGCAGCAACTACAATTACAGGATTATTGGACTTTTATGAATATGAAAATTGATTCCCCACACCCCTGAAAAATGATATAATTACTATTATGCACCTAAAATGTTTGCTATACCCATGTCCAAAGCCAATAAATTTCGAAACTATGAACATTGAGTGGAAGGACTATAATAAAATATATTATAGCTACTTAATTGAATACTAAATACAGGATTCTCTAGACACAGGTATAAAGCATCACTTTGTAATTTTATTTCAACTCACAAGTCAAAATAATACTACAAGAAAATTGCAGCAACTCAGAAGCCTCAACATGTATATTAGTTATTACCAGGATATGGTATACTTCTTGGATTTGCAAATGGATGCAAGGGCTCCAAAGCATTCACCTTTCCCCACAGCCTCTTATACCCAGAACCCTTCACAAGCAAAAAAATTATCCAGAAATTAAGGCATAATGAAACTCATCAATCATAAAGTTTTACTGATCCCCATTCCCCAAAGCCCCCAAATTATGCATCTTGACAAACTATCACCAATTGAAGACATAACAAGTTCATCCAAATATCTTCCTTCACCTTTCTGCTGTGCTGGTCAATGTAATTCAGATCCTCGGCAAATGATGTTACTGAACCAAACTGCATAAGTCTGGTGCTTGACTTTGCAAGAAAAAAGTGCACCAATATTGATGCAAAAGATAATACCAGCCCTCCAAGTGCAACCCATTTTATTTTTGATTTCATTCTAATCCTATCAACCCACGCCATATCTTCCAGTCCTCCCTACCCTAGAATCCTGCACTTCACGTTCATTGCCCCAACACAACTGCAGTAAATGCCAACAGTAATGTCAAGCACAATAAAAACAACCAATGCTTTGCGGCATCGGCCAATCAAAAACTGCAAATTTAGTAGAAACAATCCAAACTTGAGAGTAAGACAGAAATTAACAGACCTAACTTCCAAAAACTGAGGAAATTAGCAAATACGGGCAATCCGATTATTTAGCAACACAAGGGGTCAACCGACAAAGAACGGCATGAGTTGAAAATCCCCTAGATCAATAAAAGGCTTTGAGATACCTGAGAATGCTGCATATAATTTCCAGATCCAACAGAGCTATTGCACGCCAAGTTTAAATGCCAATTTCCAACAGCGCAACAACTGGATCCATTTCCAATTGTAGCACCATTGCGGATTCAAGAAGCAAGAGCAAAATTCTCGATTCCGTAGAAATCACGAAAACCTTTTCTCTTTATGCCAATTCTTTTATTGAATCGATGTCCAATATAAGGAATTCACTGCTCCACCATGCGTCCCCGTCCACAGCCTTGATCAGGATTCTAGAAAATCAAGAAACAAAAACTATCCCTTTCAATAAAAGATAAAATAAATACTCGATTTTGATACGGGAAAGGAATAAAGAAGCAATGAGTGGAAAAGGGTTTAAGATTCACGCATATCACTCAAGATTTTGCCGTTTCCCTTCCACCACCTGTTTGTTAAAACATCTCAGATCTCAATATTCTTGCTTTGATTACTCTCCCTACTAGTGACGAGTGAATCCATATGAAGTATGAAGTGATGGGCCATTAATTGTGGGCTTAAGATATAGTAATTGGGTTTAATATTAGTTTTGAAACTCAATTAGGGCTGAAGGATATTACTTCATAATTAGTATTACTATTTTCACCGTTTGAGAAATTGCTACTGTTCACTCATATACTTTAATTTAAAATTTTATCATTACTATAAAGGTTAAAATATAATCAAGTGAAATTTTATTAGATTCGTCTCGTCTTGTAATTTCTAAATATTAAACTTTAAAATTTTTTACATGTATCGAACATGAGTTGTCGCCTTGTAATTTTTAAATATTGAACTTTAAATTTTTTTTTTATGTATCGAACATGAATTGTTATTAATAATTTAAAAATATGAATTGAACCGTGTTGTGTGGATTCATATCAAGTTTTAAAAAATGGGGAAAGTATTTTTTAAATTTATAATTTAGTACTACTACTTTTTAATTTAAAATAAGGGAACAAATAAAAATCACACTGTATATAAATAAATACCTAGACAAATACTCCATCCGTCCCATATAATGTAATGTGTCTTGTTTAACTTTTTAACTCCATCACATGTAATGTATTTTATTTGACTTTTTTATACAGTTCATTGTTCAGTTTTGACTTAACTTTATTGTATGTATATATTTGGAAAAAAAAAATAATCGAAGAATCATATATAATCACTTAGAGAGTGTTTGGATTAGCGATATAAAATATATTATTTGATTATTGCGTTTTCAAAACGTAAATAATCAGGTTTGCATCACATTTTTATAGTGGTTAAATTGATTATTTGCATTTTGAAAACGCAATAAGCAGATAATTCATTTTCTTACAGCTTATCCAAACACTTTCTTAGTTTAAGAATATGTATTTTACATATTTTTCAATGTACATATTTTGATATATTAAAGATTGAAAAAAATGTATTGATTGTGTGTAGAAATCAAACAAGATAAGTAGTACATCGGGATGTTTGGGAGTCAGCAAATTTGCTAGTGGATAGCAGATTCGGGGATGTTTGGGAGTCAGTAAATTTGCTAGTGGATAAAAAATTCGGAGAGATATGTTGTTTCAATCCGTTATATACTTGTGAATATGCTGACATCCAAACATGATGAGTGTGTTTGGTTGTTAGCGGATTTAGCAGTATATAGCATATTGAAATGACATATCTTCTCACAATCTCTTTACGAATCTGCTATCTGCTGCCGAATCTGCTGACTCTCAAACATCCCCGATATCCCACGAGGCCCCACAATTTCACATGGGTAAATTGGTAATTCCGAGAAGTATAAAAACCACACCCTTGACCTCTTCTCACACTGTCCATTAGCTCCAACGCGATGAGGCGGCGGGATGGGATTTCTTCTAGGGTGGTTGCCCCTTCCCCGTCAGCCCGTGATTCTGCTCCACGAATGCCAACAACCCTTCTGCTGTTCTGTTTCTACTTCAACACAGGCTGTTTTGCCTTTCCTGTATCATTGGAAACCTTTACAGTTTCTGATTTTCCGAATTAATTAAACAATTGCATGCTCTGTTTGGTTGAGCGCTGCGCATCGATGAAACCTCGAGATATTTAGGGTTTAGGAATAAGGGTTTTGTGAATGATGATGATGAGGCTATGATGATGATGATGATGATGATGATGCGTTCCGAGCTTATGGATCGAACATGGAGGGTCCGAACCGTATCTTGGCGGGGCGGCCCGGTCGGCGTTGTGGATCCTGTCCATAATGCAACCGGCGATCCGCAGCCATGGCGGCGGCGCCTCCATGCTTCGTGTACTGTACAGATCTGAGCCTCAAATGTTTTTTCTACTACTCCTATTCTGTAATTTGTAATTAAAAAAAATTAAGCCAATTTGTAAAATGACAAATCTAACCTCGAGCATCCAGGGATGCGCCCGTAAATAATGCACAATCGAAGGGCTAATAAGCACAAGACCGCAGTATATAATCGAAAACCCTAATCCCCAAAGCAAAGGCGCCCATTTCCTCAGACCAAAAATGGAGGCGAACGGCGAGACGGGATTTTCGAATAGGGTGGTTACCCCTCTCCGTTCGCCGATGAAATTCGCCGATTGTTGGTGCTATAAAAAAAAAAACAGCCCTTTTTCTCTAGGGGAAACTTTCGGTTTCGATATCGACAGAGAGAGACAGACAGATCGATAATATTATATACTTCCTCCGTTTCTTTAATAGTTCCAAATGGGGCTCTGTGAGTTGTGTGTCGAACCAGTCGTGAATCGGCTGTCGATCACGGCGATTCGAACTCGGGTCGGTCGGTGTTAAAAAGGGGCTGTGATGATGTCTTGTTCTGGATAATATTGTGTTGGTCTGAGCTAATGGGTGGGAAATCCGGCCCGTATCTTGGCGGGGCGGCCCGGAAGGCACGTGACCAGGTCATGTGCAACCGGAGATCCGGCAGCCATGGCGTGGCCGAATTTCTTTTTCCCTGAGCAGAAACAGATCTGAGCCTCTGTTAGGGTTCCACTACTGCATTTTATTTATTTATCATTTTTTTTTTGAGATGATGGTATAACTATTTATTGATTTGGTTTTTTTGAATTTTTGTGTCAAAGCTTGAAGATTGGTTTCTCTGAATTTACTTTGAATGTTTGATGCTTGCCAATGCCATTGCCATCCTTTGAATTTATGTATAGGGTTCAAAATGGCAGTGGGTTCATCATCAGGCTGAACTGCAACTGTGTTGACAAAATAGCCATAACTTACAAGGAAATGTGCTTGATATTTGAAACATGTAAATTTTGTCAAGTTTGTGTTTTTCATTGGATTCACAAAATTATTCAAGATTTGAACTTTGAATCTGGAAATTGGGGAAAAGACAAATCTGTGTTATAATGAGAGTTGAGACCAATGATACTGAGGATTTGGTTGGTTAAATCATAAATGGTGATTGCTGCATTGAGTTTTCAAGACTAGTACAAGAATTAATCAGAAAATCAAGAAATGCAAGGATTAAATTCTAATCAAAATTTGTTATTAACACTTGTCAAAGAATGAGTCACAAACATGATGGGTTTGTTCTGCACGCAGTTTTTGAGAGCTTTTGGGAGCTTTTAGTAGTTTTATAGCTTTTATTTTAAAACAAAAGTTCTGTTCTGCACACTAGCTTTTAGGAGCTTATGGGAGCTTTTGGAAGCTTCTTTAGAAGTTACCTTTAGTAGCTTTAAAAAATAAGCTCATAACTTATTGTTGAGCAATTACAATTTTATCACAATAACCAACTCACAACTCAATAGTCTACATAAATGTTTGTCCTTTTATGTCATTTTATACATTTTTTTTGCAGCTACAGCTAGTTGTACAGGACACTTAATTAAAACTGACAGCTACAGCTCCCTACAGCTCCAGCTTGCAGCTGCAGCTTTGCGTGCAGAACAGACTCGATATATGAGGAGATCATGATAAGAGCTAGTAAAATCCAAGTGGATTTGACTAAAACTAGATACTATGGAAGCAATTTACAAATCTAAAAAACAAAGATAAAATCCGCAACATTGGTGAGAACAGAGGAAGGTGTAGATAGAGGGATGCCCTTTTTCTGGGATTTTCTTCCCCTTTTTATACCCCAATGCTTAATGGCTACTGCTCTTCCCTTAATGTTGTGATTAATGACCTTTAATGGCACATTTAATTCCTTTTTTAAGTTGCTCCTTTCCAGTTCTGTTTAATGTCTGTCTTGTAGTAATATCTTTGGAGAGCCATTCAATTCCCTTTTTAAGTTACTCCTTCCGGGCCAACGCCTCTGTTTAATGTTCTGTCCTGTCCGTCTCCTCATCGGCCGGCTCTCCGGACTCTACTTTCACTGCTTCGGCTGACATTCTTTCTATTGAACTTCACCGCCCTTGGCCAACATTTGAATATTTGATACAGACCCGTTTGATCATTGCATAGCGCTTTAGGGAGGTGTTCTAACTTCTACCCCAAGAGTTGCAATTCGACTTCGAAGTAGTAGGTCCACAATTTTGTTTACATATCGAGGAATTAGTGAGAGCCTTCAAAAGTAGTAGGTCCACAATTTTGTTTACTTCTCGAGGAATTAGAGCCGAACTTCCAAAATTTATAATAACATGTTCATGATTTTGTTTTTTGTTTAATATAATGGATGCTCATGGCACACAATATGTCTATGATTTTGTAGTGAATGAATGAACTCCAATATGTTATTTGCCTCCCTTGGTTAGAAAATTTTTTAACTATATAAATTATAGTATAAAACTTTAAAAATTGGTAAAATATAGAATGAGAAAAAACATAATTTTCATATTTATCCTTTCTATTCCTTACAAACATAACACGTCTCTTTTTATAAGTTTTTCTTATACTTTATCTTCATCTCATTTTCTTTTATTTTATTTTATGTTTTAGTTTGAAACTCGAATACATATCCTTGGTGTTTAGCTATGTGTATAGAAACAAAAAATATACCACTATGGACGATTAGATTACCAATATTGATAGAAAAAATGAGAATTTACGATGCAAGTTCTATGTTTGTGTTTTTGGAAAATGACAAATATGACAAAGTTCGACTATCCTATTAAAGAACTTTCAAAAGCCTAAATTTGGAAAATTTAGAAAACACTGATGTGAACCCATCGAAATCCCCATACTACCCTTCCTCGCCACGCGTGAAAGACCCACGACCATGCATCGACCACTTGTACTTCGTTCCTCCTCTGTTGTACATGCCCTTCTCATCTCTATAGATAGAAAAAAAAGCTAATATATTCTTTTTTTTTATTAAAAAAAAAGCAAAATCAGTCATTTTGTTTATTTTTTTGATTCAAATCAATTTTATTTTTAAAAAAATTTAAATTTTTAAATTTAATAACGGATCAATTTAAATTTTTAATTTTTTTTAAAAAATGATTGATTATTTAAAATATGTAATTAAGACATAATTAGTAGATGAAGACAATTGAACTTAATTTAGTATGAGACTGTTTGGAAGCCGGCATATTAAGGAGCATATAGCGGATTCAATCAACAAATTCTCTCACAATTCTTTCTCAGAATTTAGTATATGCTAGCTGATCTGACTCCCAAACATCCACTATATATAATGGATCAATTGAAAAACAAAATAAAATAAAAAAAATATATTGCCTTTTTTTTCCATAGAAAAAATATCGATTAGATATTCAGACGTTGGTCGTCTCTCTCTCTCTCTCTTCTTGAGGAATTTCGGTTCTCTGCGAACAAGCACAGACTTGAATATAGTAAATCTTGTCGCTTCGGTTGAATTTTTGATCGAACGTTTAGCTGCTCTTATTTCTCTAGGCGTTTGAGGATTTAAAAGGATTTCGCCCCCAAGGTAGGATCTTCCCCGCATGTACCGACTTGTGATTTTGTTTTTTTCTCTTAACTGGGCCCGTGTGATTCCGCATTGGCATTTTCAAGGCTGCAGGCTGCGGATATCAAACTAGGGTTTTGATACTGCTGGCAATTTGAGCGTTCGGTCTGTTCTTGACCTTGAAGGTAAGTTGTTTCTGTATTCAATGATCCCCTGCCATGATGGAAACTAATGTGATCCGTTTCCCTTTTTCTTTTCCTCGCGATGGTCGTTACACATCTCGCTCTATGTTTTAACAGACGTCTCACGCACGCATAGTAGCTGTGTGGGATTTAGATATTCTGGAACTATGTAATTGTTGTTCAAGTCACTTAAAAAAGTGAAAAAGATCAACCGCTTAGGATTTGTTGGATTTGGTTTCTTTAAGTCTTTTGGGTAATTTGCTGAATGGAGATCGAAAGGGCTGGTCTTGCATTATTGTTTCTACTGTCTTTTATTTGATTTGTGGGTTGTGTCGGTAAGTTGGTGGGTAGTGTTCGATTGATTGATTACAAATGTTGGATTTCTGTATTAGTTCATGATTTTCAAGTTTGTTTTTCTTTTCTGACTCCATAGTTTATTTCCGTTTGCAATTTTATTTTTCTCCTGATTTATGATCCTTTACTCCATGTTAGACTAAAACGTACTTCTGTAATGTCAGGGGGAGATTGTATAATATGGTTGAATGACTGGTGCTGTTGAGGCTGCTTGTGGTATCAGATGGATCTTAGTGAACAGGGAAATCTGCTTACTGAGATTTCATCAAGCAAAAATGTGGGTCAAATGAAGAAAGGGGTATCTGGGATTGGGTTGGGTGGAAATCTACCTACTTCTCATATACCATGTGAATCATCTTGTGCGGGGACTAATGAATCATCTAGCTTCATGGTCAAATCTGATGCTGCAGATACTGATCTTCTTTTGGCTTTTGATTCTATCAGTGTTTCTGAGCGATTAAAGCTTAATAATGGTGTGGGAACATCTGGACACAATTTTGACAATGAAAAAGATAATTTTAAATGCAATTTCTCTGACTTAGCCATCATTCCTGAGCCATCCAAGCCGATGGATGGTGCTGGTGAGAATTCTGTTGGAGTTGATCAAGGTGGTAAACTGAATCATTCTCTAATTGTATACACATCTTCTCGGAGGAGTGCATCCAAGACCAAATTACATCACAAGGAGTCCCCAAAATCATTAAAATGTAGGAGGGTGGCCAGCAGACACTCAATGGTGAATTTGAGTTCCTTGCAAGTGTTACAGAAAAGTAGAACTTCATTCTCCAAGAGGGCTGAATCCTCTGCTGGGGTGGGGTGCATGGGGAATGTATTACTGGATTCTGAAGAGAACAGCGGGGCTGACCTTAATTTGGTTGATAAGAAGAAGCTAACAAAAGCAAAAGGTGGTAAAGGGAAAAATATTTCTTGCAGGGATAAGAGAGGTGGGCATACAAATGGGGACTGGTCTATCCCAACTGGTCGTATATCTTTGAAGATCAAAATTGGTAACAAAATTTGTGGCATGAATAATGCAACAGAAAGTTTGATTCCAACAATAAAAGACACTCTAAAATTATCTGACACAGTGGACAACAAATTGCGAGAAGTGTATGAGCCTGATGTTATAGTACCGTCTCATGAAAGGAATTTGGAGACGGTGGTGCCATCGACAGGTTCGGTCTTGAGTACACATCTTGAAGCCAGGCGTGCTTTTGACAAATTGTCTTTCAATTCTTCAAGTGACTTACATCAAATCATAAGCCCAGAAGACAGTCACAATTTGAGAGCTGCCTGTGAAAACATGTGTTCAGATATTGGAACTTCTCCTGACTCAGAAGTTATAAACACAGCTCCTAATGCCCCACTTTGTGAAAAAGGTTTAACAGATTTACAAGAAAGTCCAATTATCTCAAAGGTTTGTGTACCTCCCGATGATATTTCAAATATGATTTTATCACCAAAGAAGTCCAAAAAGGTTAACAAGAAAGATGAACTCCATCAGTTAAGTAGATGTACCTTGAAAATCAAGCTGCCCTGTGCAGAATCCTTGAATAATGTCAAAGTACCGAGTTTTCACAGAGATGTTTCAAGTTCTGTTGTACCACAAGCTAAATCTAAGAAAGAAAAGAAAAAGAAACTCTATAATGCTAGTAATTGTAGTATGAAAGGCATTTGTATGGCTGCCGAAACCAAAGATGATGCTAAGGTCCATCTAGATTATGCGGTGGGGGAGACAGCTGCTGATGCCATGAATAAATCTTCAGGTCCTTATTCCATCTGCACCGAAACTAAACCTTGTCCTGTGCCTGATACCTTAATTTTGTGCACAAACTCAGATGTCTCTAACAGTTCAGTTCCTTGTTGCAATGGGCTAAATTCCTCTAAACACTCTAGAGGGAAAGGAGGAAGAAAGGACAGGTCTAGAAACATCTATTCACCAAACAAGAAGGAAAAAACCTCTAAAAGAAAGGGAAACAAAAACAATGCAAGCTGTGAGCATCAAGCTAATGATATGTTTGGTGGCATTGATGTCCTTAGGGGAGTGGAAAACTGCCTTTCTGCAGGTACACTTATAAGTTATATCTGCCAGCAGACTCACAGACACACGCACACACACACACACACACACATATGACCTACCCCTCATCTTCCAGATATGCAAAAAGACCAAACACAAAAAACATTATTACTTACGTCAACTTTGCCACAGTATATTGCATCGCATTCAAAAGTTTATCTGGAATTTAAAACAAGCCTTCCCGCGCTTATCAATTTTTAGGGAACCAACCACCACTTGATCTTGGAGAAAATGGAGCACTACTATTCTCATCAAGTGTGGAGATGAAACAGTATGTTCCAGAGAGAAATGCATGGGTCCTTTGTGATGAGTGCCAAAAATGGCGGCGGATACCTTCTGCTCTTGCTGATCAAATTGAAGAAACTAACTGCGGATGGTAAATACTCATTCATGATCCATGTAGTTAGCCTTGGCCTTTACATGCATTTAATGATCTGCATGTTATTAGAGAGATCTGTTTCTCAGTGCCAATTGCTTAAGCAAACACGATACTCTGCCTGTATATTACACCCTTGAAGGACTGCATATATATATATATGCCATCTACTTAATCTAGTACAAGAATCATGTATTCACATGTTATTGTTTTCAACCTAATATTAATGCTGTCAAATGTCAATAACCAAGCATCGGTAGACCGGCAGACTTTTTCTAAAGCTGAACGAGATTTTACTCTGCATTATATTGGTTGGTTACAGTTTCGTTCTGGATCTTTGTTTTGTGCATATGCTATAATGTCAATACATTCCTTCTCAATGTGTTCACTTTTTGGATGGAGTTGTCATGTTTGAGATTCTATATGGATCAAGTTGTTTGGGGTCCTCAAAATGTGGAACCCCAAGATGTTCCTTCAGCTGCCAGCCCATATTGGAGATTAGCAAAATGACTGTAATTACCATTTCTTGAAAGTTTTGAGGCCATGTCATTAGCAGGACTTGTTAATGTAGAACTTGATTCAATAATATGTCAAGTTACGTTACAATCTCTGTTGGTATAGACACGAAGTACTGCTAACTTAAGAATCTTTGATAAAAGAAATCCTACACTTATCCTTTGTGTGAATACTTTCTAGTCTTCAGTGGATTCATTGCTAACTCAAGAATCTATCATGAAAGAAAGCATACATTTATCCTTTCTGTGATTACTTTCTAGTCTTTACTGGACTCATTAATTTATTTGGAAGAGTGGCTGATTGATTTGATTTATCGTATGATAAAGGACATGCAAAGAGAACACTGACCAAGACTTTGCTGACTGCTCAATTCCTCAAGAAAAGTCAAATTCGGAAATCAATGAAGAACTTGAAATATCTGGAGCTTCTGGTGAGGAAGATGTTGCTGGTGCTTTGCTGAAGTCTAATCAAAATCGACCCAAAGGTATTTGTTTAATACACAAAGCATGCGCTCTATTTCCCCTATACTCGAGATTTATGTTTAGAAATATCCTTCTAATGTCCCTTAAATATTGAGTTGATGTTTATTTGACAGTTCCACAGCAGTCATCTTGGTCACTTATTAAATCGAACTTGTTTCTGCACCGTAGCCGCAAAACGCAACCCATTGATGAGGTTACTGCTTGGCTTTGTCCATCTTAATTATGATGTCCTTGATAGTTAATCTGAACTGGTCTTTATGCTCGCCTTTGTGTGGCTTGAAATCTTTTACGATACTTTATAAAAAATTTCATGTACTCCGAGTCTGCTATGAGACTGGTCACATCTTCTATATTTTGCGTTTGTAAATGAAGATGGTGATGATCATTGTTGTCATTTTCTGTCCAGGATGATTGACGTGGAATATTTTTTTTACATAAGTGACATTGATGATCTCCACCCTTTGTTACTTGCATCCTTTCTTACTGCAATAACTCAATAACTCATTCTTCTGTTTAAACCTTTTTTTAATGGAAGCCAGTAGGAAATTGATTTCTGTCAAGAAAGGAAGTTTACTGTCATTTGTTTCTTATGGATAATATCCCTGATGTGGGTATTGCTTCCTCGCACATCTATTTTTCGGGATACATCATATGCTAATCATGTTTCTTTGTTTGCTTTATCTGAAATACTTATAAAGAGACAATGGCTCTTTTAGTTGTGGGCAACTTGAGCTAGACAATTTACTTCTAGTATTTCAATTGTAAGAACCTGTCTTTTGGGTATCCACCACAAGTTGCCTATGATGCATTATAATATTATTTCACAGCTATTTCACTTATATGATCCCCTTTTCTTATAAGATATCGCAGTGGTCTGAAATAAACAACCATTGAAAGTTATGTTGCACTAAATCATCTTTCAGTTCAAAATGTTAATTTCCTAGGTGTGCATCAATTTGATCTGAAGCTCTTATGATTTCTATTTGTATTACCAGTGTCATTCTGGTTCATGCTGCTGAATGAATCACTGGGATTATTCCATCTCTATACATTTAAACATTCATGCTACATGCATGGCTGTATCTAGGGGCTTATGTCTTTCAGTAGCTTGGCAGCATGCATTGTTCATCTCTTGATTTGCTAGATCCATTTGTAAACATTTTTCATTTCTTGGTGCTTAACAGGTAATGGTGTGCCATTGCAAACCTCCATCAGATGGAAGAATGGGCTGCGGTGCTAAATGCTTGAATAGGATGCTTAACATTGAGTGTGTTAAAGGAACTTGTCCATGTGGTGAACTTTGTTCAAATCAACAGGTGCACAAAGTTTCTATTTGTTCTATTGTGATTTTTTTATTCTTTATTCTTTATTTTTTATTTTTATTTTTTTGTTGTCATGTGCAACTGATCTCCCTAACATACTTGGTTGCAGTTTCAAAAGCGTAAATATAGTAAGTTGAAGTGGTTCAGGTGTGGAAAGAAGGGCTTTGGCCTTCAGGCACTTGAGGAGATATCCCAGGGACAATTCCTTATAGAGTATGTTGGAGAGGTAATCTGGATTTTCATTTATTCTTACCATGCAACATCAAATGCCAACATGCCCAGTCAAGATTCAAGACTCCCTAAATAGAAATTATTAGATAGTGTTGCATGGGGAAGCTCTGCATTTGGAGCATATAAAGTTTTGTATTTGTTATGTTCGGGTAATTTACTTTGCTTCTGAAACAGAGGCTCAATCAACACTTGATGATTGGTGTACTCAAGTAGCTTTAACAGGATTGATTATTGGAATGCATCTATTATTTATGGGAAATTGTGGAAAGTGAAAATCATGGTCTAGCCTATCTGTGAAATTCATTAGCAAAATTCTCTAAAAATATGACAAAAGCATTTTATGTTTGGCTTGAATAACAATTTTTTTTCTTACTGAGCTTGTTCTCCTTTCTCTTGCCTTGTAGATGACAAGAATTTTGTAGGTATTGGGTTTAACTGTGCTCTGTTCAGATCCTAAACATGCTGTAATAAAAATGCTTGCCATGTCTGTGAATGCATGGCTTTAGATTTCAATATTTCACACTGAGTTTAGTGAATGTTTGGACTAGGAGATGCTTGGATTGCAGACATTGAACCCTCTTTTGATGAAAGCGAATAAATGAGAATTTTGTATGATTTATTATTTATAATACAATATCGTCGGTTGTTGCAGGTCCTTGATGTGCATGCATATGAAGCAAGGCAAAGAGAATATGCTTTGGATGGTCATAGACACTTTTACTTCATGACATTGAATGGAAGTGAGGTTTGTGATTTATTGTGTTTAGATATTTGAAAACACTTCTATACTGTAATACTTTCCCAGCCACTTGATCTCAGATTAGTACCAATGACTTTGTTTCATTGCTTGTTGCTTTTTCATGTCTCATTGTCAATATCTGGTGCCAAGTGTCTTGGCACGTGAATTGTGATATTGCATGACCTATCTTATCATTCTTTTCGATTATTATGTGAACATAGATGATGACATGAGAGAAGGGCAGTTTAAAATTGCCCTTCTCCAGTCTATACCACTTGTTGACTTAACTATATCACTAGGACATTAAATACAGTAGCTATGCTGCACTACATAAGCAGACTTGAACTATTGTGATGTATTATACTTTTAGAAGAGATTAGTAATATCTTTTGCAACATGGTTTTTTGAAAGATATATATTGTATTCTTTTAAATGGCCATGAGCCAACTGTTCAAATAAAAAACCACAATAGATTTGGATGGACTACTCAAAGTCAGGGTTTTTTCCTAATCATGGAATATGTTGTTAATGAGCTCACATTCTACACTGCATGTATTGTACGTGTATGCAGTGTGTTTTGTTACAAGATATGCAATGTGTTTTAACACTGGGCGACAGTGACGGGGAGGGGAGCGGCGGCAAGGCGTTTTGGTTCTTTCTGAACCGCTGAACCCTTTTCTCTTTTCTTTCTCCTCAAAATCGTGACTAGGGCTAAGGTTTTGTTTTTGTGAAAAAAATGGGTCAAACCGGACGGATCTCGCTGGGTCATGCGTCCTAGTGATGCTAGAGGTGCTGGGGGTGCGAAGGCGGCAAATTGTTGGAAGAAGGCATGGTGCTACTGCCTGTCGGTCGTTCAGGACAGCCAGGACCACTTAGCAACTTTGTGATAACACTGAGTATAAGGCTATTTCTATGTGGGTTGATGCTAGTTAATGGGGGCATTTTTGGGGAAAAATAGCCATATTGGATTAGATATGTTTTAGAAAATAGTTATTTTTGATAAATTAATGATTTGTTTTATATAGTCTCAAAGGTAGTACTTTTTACTGATGCATATGGATGATGTAATTTTCCAATTTAATAATTTCTATCCTTCCCTAAATGATTGAAGTTTAAAGTTGATAGTTGATTAGGTAATATTGATTAGTGTGAAAACCGTTTATGTGATGTCTATGCCATGGAAGTATTGTGAAGAGTAAGTCCTTATGTGCAAAGATGGCTGTTCTTATTTGTTCTTATTTAGATAATTGAAATCCCTTCATATTGGTGCTCTTGCATCTGTTATATGCTACATTCCCTTGTTTGCATGCATATTCAGATTTATTTTTTGAATTCATCCAGGTAATTGATGCTTGTGCCAAAGGGAATTTGGCTCGGTTTATAAACCACAGCTGCAGCCCTAACTGTCGCACTGAAAAGGTATTCAGTCAAACTAATCCTTTAGACAGTGTACTTTATGCAGTTAGGTGGGTATTCCGTATACTTGGTTGCTAAAATTGAATTCTTAAAGATTTTTTTGTGCCCCTGACAGTGGATGGTGAATGGAGAAGTTTGTGTTGGACTATTTGCTCTAAAGGATATTAAGGAGGTAAATACCATATGCCAACAATTTAATCAATTCATTTTCATGTCTAGCCAAGTTGTATTTGGTTCTGTCATCAGAAAAGTAGGGGAAAAGGACTTGTGGCATTTGTGGAACTACATCTTAACACTTTCAAAAGTTTAATTCTGACTATTGGAGCCATTTTTAATGTCTTAGTACTATGTAGAATCTCTAACATGCTACACTTTTCACACATTCTACTTTGCAGGGTGAAGAGGTTACATTTGATTACAACTATGTACGTGTATTTGGGGCTGCTGCAAAAAAATGTGTATGTGGTTCGCCCAACTGTCGAGGCTATATAGGTGGTGATCCAACGAACTCTGAAGTAATTGTTCAGGATGATTCAGATGATGAATTTTCTGAACCTGTTATGACCTGTGGAGATAGAGAGCTAAATGAAGATTGGAGAGATATAATGTTGAATTCTGCAAATGTTGGAGAAAATGAAACTGTAAACGAACAACCAGGAAACAGATTCAGTGTTAAAAAATTGACCAGCACTGTTTGCGAGTGCATTACAGATTCACACACTTCAGAACCTCTAACTCGGAGGGTTGAAGGTGTTTGCTCTGCACAGGTTGAAGAGACTACAGTCAGAGATACATTTGAAGCTGGCAACACTATTAGTAATGATTCTGTGGAGCTGTTGAATAAAACCAAAGTTAAAGGAGAGTCCTCAAACAGATCAATATCAGCTGATACTGAGGCTGGGTGTGAGGAGTTGCAGTCCCAAATACATTCTTCACATTGGACGGACATTTCTTTACAGACAGGAGCTCTTTTAGTCAAAGCAACGTCTTCCATTCATGGATCATCTGTTGCTGTATCACCTAGTAAGTCCTTATTGGATACAGTTGAACCTGAGAAGAAGTTGAAATATACCTCTATGGCTGGAAGAGGAGGATTGGAAACACCCAATTCTCTTTCCAAGACAAACCATTCAACTTCAGTGAGGAAAGGGAAAACTAAAACCAATGTTATACGTGGCCAAGGAAGTCCAGATTTGGATAAGCTAAATAAATCACTGAACAAATCCAGAAAGTTACATGAACCAAACGTAACCAGTCATTTTGAAGCAGGTAGACAGATTTTCATGCATTAAAATTGTGGGTTTATCGTTCCTAATTTCAGTCATGACAGTTATGTGCTTGCTTGTAGTTGAGGAGAAATTGAATGAGCTGCTTGATCCTGAAGGGGGAATAAGCAAGAGAAAAGTAAGTCTCATCCCATATCCATAGTTTGCTTGCATTGACTTCACTTTGGATTTTTGGAACATCTCCTTTGGAACATCTCCTCTTTTTGTTACTACTTACTCCTCTGGAGCAACATGTTTTGTGGATTTCATTAATTTTCTTATCTTCATGTACAATGTTGTTTCTTATTGGTGTGATCCTTTTATTTGCCTGATGTGGTGTGTGATTATTTCCATGATTGATGTTGATAAACTTGATTATATTTACTTCTTGCATATTGTTGTTATCCGCTTCTTACTGTTATAAGTTATTAGGATGCATCAAGAGGCTACTTGAAGCTTCTCTTCCTAACTGCTACATCAGGGACTAATGGACATGGTGAAGCTATTCAGAGGTATAGATTGAATATTATTCGATGAAATTTTCTTCTGTAGCTGTTCTAGCCTGGGGATACACATTGCACGAACCTGAGGATTTTTCTTGAACATTTGCAGTAGTCGAGATCTTTCAATGATCCTGGATGCACTATTGAAGACGAAGTCTCGAACCGTGCTTGTTGACATAATCAATAAAAATGGTAGCGATTCCAATATGTTGCCAGAAATAAATTCATTTTACTGAATGGATAACCTTTCTTGTGGAAATTTTTTGCTGGAAGGTGGAAGTTAACCTGTTTTAATCTACAGGTTTACAGATGTTGCACAACATAATGAAGACGTATAGAAAGGAATTCATTAAAACCCCCATTGTACGCAAGCTTCTTAAGGTAACTTTGTTATATTGGTATAATTTTTTTGCAGTACATGGAAGAGCAATATGTGCATGTGTATGTGAATCAAATTACATCTGCCTTGGCTGGAGATTTGCCTAATTTCGGACTCATGTATCTATGATAATCAAATTAGGGTCCTAAATGTCTATTTCATGTATATACATGATTTTGTGAATGAAATGGACTAAAAATTACTATATGATTTGCTTTTACACAATTTTATTTGGATCATGAACTTGAACAGTGCATGCAGTAGATCAATTTACCATCCTTACTGTAAGGCAAACAGAGAGGGATGGGTATCTGTTAGTTTTGATTTGAGCATCAAGGGTAGATTTAGGGCAGTGAATGTAATATCTTGCTAATAAGTAATAACATAGGAAATTCTTAAGGAATAATTGCAAATTGGATCCAATTCAAGCCTCACTTAAGGTTTGCCATTCTTTTGAATTCTAACCATTCGGAAAAATGTCAAGCGGGTCTCTGGTTTGAATGACGTGTTAATTACCATCTCTCCTAAAAAACATAAGCTGATAGGGAGTGTCATTATTTTGTATGTAACTATTTATGTTAATTCCTCCAACACACGCCCTCACGTGCACGCGAACATTTTTTCCACTAGGCCTTGTGCATGTGTGACACTATTTTGCAAATGGGTGACAGTAGGTTTTGGATGTGGGAGCTCCTATTTTGATACCATTATCATCTGTCCTAAAACTTAGGGAGTGACAATATTTTATATTTATATCAATTCCGCCAACATGTCTGCCAAAATAAGTCCCAATGAGGGTGTGTGATTCATTATTTTGTGAAGATGGAAGATTAGTTATTGTTTTAACTTGAATGGTTGAGGCTACTCTTTGGATTAAACGTGTTTGATTGGTTACCCTATCTTATTACATATTTTGTTGGGGGAAATGCAAGAATCTTTATCTGTTGATCACTCATATATAGGTACTGGAGTATCTAGCAGTGCGGGAAATTCTTACTTTGGAGCACATAACTGGAGGGCCCCCTCGTCCGGGAATGGAGAGGTGAACAAATGTCTTGTATCTGTACATATTTTACTATTGTCTTATAATTTTTGAAGGGTTTATGTGTATGTGGAAGACACACAATCTCAAATATATGATACACATATAAGTTGTTTAATTTGGTTTTTAGGATTGATAGAACCTTTAGGTTTTTGTATTTGAGATTTATTCTCCATGTAGTATACCATGCTTTATTATTTATAGATACTCTTAGTTCGATACAGATTAATTTTGCATTTCTAGTCTTATCAGAGAAGCCTGCTGCGCAAAAAAATTTACAGGGCTCAGCTCATCCTACCTGCTGTGAATCTTAAATTTCAAATTCAAATACAGTTTTTCTTGTTCCCTCATCAAACAAAACACCTATTGCTTATGCACATTCACATGCTCCTGTCATTTTATTGCTGGATAGAGCATTTACCTTCCCCTATTCTGCAATATGAAATTTCCTAATATCATTTCTCAATTCTTTTACTATAATTTTCTTTTTCCTGTCGTGGCCTAAATATCGTCTTATCTGTATTTGCAGCTTTAAAGATTCAATGCTTACTCTCACAGAACATGCTGACAAACAGGTACGCTTATAGAAAACTGTTTACTGTTCTCTGAGTGCCAACTTTGGTGGTAATATTCAATTATTCATTTTATAATAGCTAATCATTTCAAGTGAAGAAGTGTTTTGATCAACTTTATTCCGACTCCAATCCTCTTGGTATATGAACATAAATCACAATATGACATGAGAAAGCTCAATATATCATCTCCCGTTTCCTTGTTGTATCCAAAATAATTATGCCCACTAAAATTTAGACCCACACAACTTGAGCTATTGCCTAGCCTTTATAAATCTTTTCACTCTTGTTCAGTTTCAGTTTTTTGCCTCTTTTAATTTGGTTTTTGCTACCATATGTTCCTGTCTGATGTTTTATACCGATTCTCAGCAGAATAGTAGGAAGATGCATCCATAATTAGATGTGTTATGCTTGTCAGTTGTCGTTCACAAAACTTTAATGCCTTCAGGGATGTTGTAACTGAATTTTTGCATTCTTTAATGCTCTCAGGTCCATCAAATTGCACGGAACTTCCGTGATAGGTGGATTCCCAGATCCCTCAGAAAAAGTTACTGCTTAGAAAGAGAAAAAAGATCAGGTTTTAGTGATTTGTCGTTACCAAGTGATAAGGGTGTGAAACCTTCAGACGTGAAATGCTACAGTGAGAAGCAGTCACTTGCTGCACATGGTACTGGTGAGACTTGCACTTCTAGCAGTGGAAACAATAGGGTGAATAGACCCAAGCGCAAGAGTCGCTGGGATAATCCTGTGGCGGAATACCCACATTCAAGAACTAGAACGAACTTGGTCCAGAATGGACATCTAAATTCAGATGCAGATACTCCTCCAGGGTTTTCAACTCCTTGCATTGGTCCTATGGCTCCAGCTCCCCGCAGTGCTTCTTCAACTGGTATTCATCCCCAGGATATACCAATGAGCATCAAGCAGCATCCATGTGATGCTACTTTGGGTGATTCACAGTTAAGGTTTTCTGCTCGTTTGCCTGTCTCCTACGGGATTCCCTATTCTGTCAGACATCAGGTTGGGATTCAACGAGACATATTCAACAGTTCTACCGTTGCTCCAGCTTTCCCATTCCATCCATTTCCTCCTTTGCCACCATATGCCCGTGGAGAGGAAGCTCTTCAATCATCTACTGCAGCATGTGCATCAATGAGTGAACACCCAGAGACGGCAGCAGAACGCAGCAATGCTTGTTTCACCAGCCACAATGGTCAAAATCATATCAAGACATGCTGCTCAGACCCATCGGAAAACACCCTTGCATTTGCGAACCAGCAGCCAGATTTCCCTCAAGGGGCTTCTTGTAGCTTGGGAAGGAAATACTTCAGGCAGAAAAAATGGAATCATTCAAAGTTTGGTAGTCCACCATGGGTTCGAACAAGAAAAGGTTTGGGTAATACAGGGAGCAACTCTATAAATGATTCACCTGGAGTAAGCTCTACAGATGGAGCCAATGATTTTGGGGATGCACAGAACTCGTAGGAGGTTAACTAAATACAACTTTAGAAATGAAACTCATCAACATTTGTTGTGAAAATCTTTACATTTTATAGGATATTTTTGAGGAGCTGTTGCGAACTTTTTATCCTGCTCCATTTTATAGAGGCCATTATTCTTTACTGCACAGCCTTCCGATAATATTGCACACTCTTCGTTTCTTCAAATTTTTTTGCCATCATAGGTACAGCTGCCCTGTTCACTGTTCTTGTTCCACTGGACCACAGATTTTCTGCTCAGTTTGCAAGAGGATATCAACTCATCAAAGAAGGTAAGCATTCTTCGGAGTCTTCAGTAATATTTGCTAAGTTTTACATGCAATAAAATTTTCTCTTGACCAATGTCTACCTGCAGATTCCTCAATTACTTGTTATAACCATTTAGTTGGCTCATGTGTCTCTTTACATTTAATTCACTACATTTTTGGTATGCTAATGAATAAGAGGGCTGGAATTCATGTTTGTCACACTTCATTTTCAGTATATAGGAAGAGAAATTCAAAAAGACAAAGCCCCAAGGGAAGCATCTACTATTTATTTCTAAGATATACTAGATGAAGTAGTGGATAGTTTGATTGAAGTGTACCATTTTGGATTAGGATTAGCATTTCAGGTTAAGGATATTTTATTGTGTATTAGGATTCTATTAAGAAATTATGATTGAGGGGGAAAGATCAACAATTAGATTTAAAACTAGGATCCATAATTTAGGATTATCATTTAGTTTTATGTTAGGGTTTAGAATTAGGAATATTATTTGGTATTTGGATTAGAACAATGACCAGAAGTTAGGATTAATATTAAAATTGGAAGAAAAATTTAGGATTAAGATTAAAATTTGAATCAAGAATTAGACTAGGATTTTGAACCATATCTAAGGATTAGAATTAAAGATTTTGAATTAGGGATTTTGATTTTTGAGTATTATATTTATAGCATTAATTTTCATCAGCATTCATTATTAGCATTGTTATGAGAATTTGTGTTAGTATTTCTCATAAGCATAAAATTTATCATTAGGATTTAGAATCAGAATAAGATTTGAGAAGAAAAAAAAATATGAAAGTAAAAATTGAGGTTGAAGAATTATATTTATAGAAGATGTGTATTAATAGGGAAATTTTTGTTTCAAAAGAAAACTCCACAATGAAAGTAACTTGAAGTTCTATAGTAGTATCAAATAGGTTGTATGGAATTTCAACC
This sequence comes from Hygrophila difformis, assembly GCA_030278955.1. NCBI lineage: Eukaryota > Viridiplantae > Streptophyta > Magnoliopsida > Lamiales > Acanthaceae > Hygrophila > Hygrophila difformis. The sequence continues at coordinate 1,313,224 of JAOANR010000011.1, forward strand.
TTTTAATAGTGTTAATATCTTCAGCTAAACAACATATTTCCTTTTCTTATTTTAGAAAAAAGAAAAAATAAAATAGAATACTAAATCTTGCTACAGTATGATTATTCCCTTTTTATTTCAAATGGTTTGTCTCCTCTGAGATATTTTAGTAACATGAAGAATCTATTGGGAAACACTACATTTAATAAACATCAATAAAACTACTACTCCCTCCGTACCACCAATCTTGTCCTGTTTGACTTTTTTACACTGTTTATTGTTTAACTCTGACTCAATATTATTGCAAGTATATACTTGAAAAAAATAATCGAGTTCGGTCTTGTTAGAATCGTATCATCATATGTAGTTTTAGAATATGTATTTTATATAATTTTTTATTATACATATTTTAAGATATTAATGGTTGAAAACGAACATTTGGATTGTGTGCAAAAATCAAACAAGTGGGACATATGACATGAAAGTGCACTTATCTTTGTTTATGACATTGACATCATGTGGGCCTTTTGTCTTTCTAGAATTCAGATTTCGGCCTTCCCTTTGATTACTCCACTGGACCATGTATCAATTGATATTCAAAATTTGGATTATGGGCTCCATTTATTACAAAACAAATCATTTAAATAATGCACGAATATCTATATAAATATCTAAGAAATTATAGGCCCCTAACTATCCCAACATTTCTTCCCTCCATTGAAAATCATGTGACAACAAATTTTGTGTTCCCAAATGTACCCACATTTTGGGGTTCTAATTATTAGGACGGTTAGTTTAAATGACTTTGTCTGTAAACTTGACTTGACTACATGTTAGATACATATAAGGTCATCTCATTAAATTAATAAATACTAAATCAATTTGTGCTCCATAAAATCCTCAAATTTCAAAGCATAAATGAGTGTCCAATTTTAATTAATCAAGTATACTTCTTAGGTTCAATAAACAAGCTTGAATTTGATTAACCAAAAACCAAAAGTCCTAGAAGAGCCTAAACATCAAATTATCATTTCACTTGATACATTTAAAGCTTTAATAAGCATTACACATAATAAGAACACTATGAGGACAAAAAAAATGTGATCCATCATAACTTTTGAAAGTTTTCTTGAAGTATTTACCTTAACTCTTTTTATAACTTTTTCTTTTAAAAAATTATCCACAACATGTGGTGGATGGAACAAATGTTTGGTTGGTTTATAATTTATATATTGTCATTAATAAAATCCCACACCAACAAAATTAGGGGCACATTGAAAAAAAAAGGTTGGAATCCCATCTTACCAAAAGTGTAGTGTTGGTTGATTAAATCAAATCCATATTTATAACAAGAAAGTTCACCAAAATCCCACTTGATAGAAACACACCCAAATTGGAAGTTAGTAGTAACATTTTTTGTTGTTATTATGTTTTTTTTATTTTAAGTGTCAGTAATCTGTCAAGCTAAGCCTCCAAACTTTGTCAGTGACTATACACCTTGTGAAACGGACAACCAATAACAACTAAAGGCAGAAAAAAAAAAAAAAAAATTTATTACAATCAACAGCCCAGAAAATTTCAAAATCATGGCTCATCACCAAACTGCAAATTCACTTAGATAACCTTGTAATGATAAACATATAAAAAATCATAAATGTGTGGAATACTGTGTTTATGGTCTATGGAGTATAATAACTTTTGGAGTGCACTATAGTAAATCTTGAGAAAAAAAAAATAATAATAATAAATAAAGAATGATTAATCATTTATGTGGCCATAAATATAATAAAAGATTGGGGGATTGTGATTTATGTTAATGTTACCTACCCAACACGTGAATATGACCAATGTTGAACCGACACACAAAAGCCATCCAGAATTTTTTTTTTCATAAATATATAAATGAAAATTTGACATTTAATTAATACACATTTTTATGAGGCCTGACAATTTTATTTATATATATTTTTTTTGGGTAAAAAATGTGCATGCATTGCAAGGCAATGAATACCATTTACATGTTTTTCATTTTAATGGAAACAATTTCGATCAAAAGTATGATTGCTTCTTTTCAATGTCTATTCTCCACACAATTCTGTGGTTATTAATCACTGTAACTCTGCTGAATTTCTGACTTGGCAGTTGAATTATTTCGATCTTTTTTTTTTACCATTCAAGGTAATAATTCGTGGGGTAAAATTAAAATCTTTCAAGTATAGCATATTGACCAACATATAGCATATTGGAAGAGCATATTGTCTCACAGTTCTCTCTCCGAATCTGCTATCTACTAGCGGATCCGCTGACTCCCGAAACATCCCAATAGTAGTATGAGTTTATATCCTACTCACAAGTCAGCCGTGGATCCAGAATTTTTTTTCAATGGTTATCACAAAAATATAAAAATTATTGAAAAAGACTAGATTATAATTTATTATAGTGGTCTCACCATAAAATTTAGTGATTGCACAAAAGCGAAATCAATCTAAATCTAAAAAATTTTGTAGCTTACAATAGCAAGTTCTATACTCCCTCCGTTTTCTTGGGATTGCAACATGGATAGCGGGCACAAATGCCGATTCATATTTTCAACGATTAATAACTTAAATTGTGTACAAGTAAAAATTATAAAAAGTTGATATTCGAAAACTACAAATTTAGACAAATCTAACAAGATTTTACTTGATTACTCCATCCGTCCCATTATTTATGTCTCGCTTTTCTTTTTGGTCTGTCTCAATACTTTTGTCACATTTCCATTTTAGGAAATTATTAAATACTTTAATCATCAACCTACATCCATCACATCACATTAATAAATAAATATATTAAAAATTTAACTATCTCACCTAAAATACCGTGCCCAAAAATTTTGGGACATATTTAGTGGGATGGAGGGAGTATATTTTTCCTTATATATCTATGATAAAAATTTGAATTAATGCTAAACTGTGAATAAAGCAAAATAGTGAAGTGGTGCAATTTTAAGAAAACAGATGGAGTATATATATATATATATATATATATATATATATATATAAAGAATCAAATAACATATATCAATTTCAACATGATGTGTTCATGTATATATAGTTTAAAGCAGAACATGGTGCGGGGTTAAATAAATTTGGCATGTTTTTTTTATTGTATTTCTATGCATTGATATTTTTTTATATCAGACGCAAAGAATCTAACCCAATATTTTTGCTTAAGCTGGCAAAGCCCCATACCACTTAGGTAAACTGTGTTTGATTTTACTTCATTATTTTGGGTGTGTTATTCGTAAATAAAATACTCCCCTTTTTTGTTTTTAGTATAAACTTAAAAAAGAAAATGAAATTAAACAAGTACTCCTACTAGCTGCTTTAAAATTTAAAATGTAATGGAAAATTCCATACGGTTTTTTCCAGCAGATTATTATGTGCTCTAAATTAAAGGTTAGAACTCAATTATTTCCAAAATAATTGGGTTTTGAAATCAGACCATTTCGACAAAATCAATTGGTAAAATTACTACTACTATATGGTATAGTATTTTTATTTTGGTAGGCCAATGGTAACAAGCCACGTGTAAGCTTGATTTGAGGGCTCACATGAGATGTATGGCTGAATGGTCGGTTGGCTGCCATTTCCTTGCGCTAAATCATAAATGACCCTATAAGTTTTCTTATTTTAATTAATAAAATGTGTCATACCAAAGTTTATACTTCATCCGTTTGTTTATATTTGCTCCAGTGAGTAAATGACTGCTATTCACATAATGCATTTTTTTTTTTGTAAACAGTGTCACTCATGAGTCAGCAAAGGTGTGTGAGAATCTAAACCACACAAATTACAAAAGGGGATAAAGGGGAGGGATAGGGGGCTGGGTGGGGATCGAACTCCTAACCATAGGTGTGTGGCAACCCAAATCAAATGCAATGCATTCACATAATGCATTATGTGATTGATTTAAAGTTCTGTCATAGTTATACAAGTTAAAATATAGTCAAGTGGGATCTTGTTAGATTCGTCTCGTCTTGTAGTTTTTAAATATCAAACTTTTATAATTTTTCTTGTACCGAATTAAAGTTATTAATGGTTTAAAACGTGCATTGGACTGCGTGCTGGGTGCGTTCGGATACTACATACATAAATTTATCAATATAAATATAACTATTACATTATATATATATATATATATACTACATACATAAATTTATCAATATAAATATAACTAATAATTTATTAATGAATGTTTATTTTATGTAGCAATATGTATTATATATAACAAAATTTTGAGTAAATCTATATTTATTTAAAATTGACATATGGAACTTGAATGTACTACTTTGATTAGTATTTTGAGTTGATAAATAAGGATAGTATAAAGTGTTAGTAATGATAAATTTGTAGTTAAAATTTGGGATGCATGGAGGGTGTATTCCATTATTTTTTTATATGATTAATATTTATATTTTTCACATATATATGCTCCGAATTTGTATATTTTTATATTGATGAACTATCTATATCTATTTTATTTTATTATGATATTTAATTGGGACTGAGCTGATCCGCTCGCTTTCATATGTCTAAATAATTTGACCGAATCTTTCAATTGAGTTTAGATCGATAACCCATTCGTCAATCAACACTCTTTATATTTGTCCCCCTAAATGTCGAACCTGGCTACGCTCATGTCCGGAGCAAAAATTTAAAAACAGAGGAAGTATTATCCAATAAAATACTATATGAAAAATAGAAAAAGAAGAAAACCTGATTAATGCGAAGTGAATGATGCGAGTAGGGTCAAACCCCCTCAAGACAATGAAGCAACTAACCTTACATGAATCTTAAAAGCCATTGCAACCTATTGTGTATATACAAAGTTACTATAATCTAATTTAATTCAATTATAATGTTGGGAATTTATTTTATTTCATATATCCCCATCTTTCATCTTCAAATGTGTAATGCATGGGTGAATGAATTGAGTCCGTTCATTTGTGTACAATTGCATCACTCGCCATAGTTCTATTTTGACCCGATATAAGAATAATTATTTTTAAATAGTAATCCCTCCGTCCCACAATAATGTTCCCATTTCATTTATGCACACAATCCAATGCACTTTTTAAATTGTTAATATCTCAAAATATATACAAGTAGAAATTATGTAAAATATATATTTTAAAACTATACGATTAGACGAATCTAACAAGACTGAACTCGACTATTTTTTTCAAATATATAATTACAATAATATCGAGTCAAAGTTGAACAATGAACAGTATCAAAAAGTCAAATGGGAACCTTATTGTGGGACGGAGAGAGTAACTTACACTTCCCCAAAGAAATAAAAATAGTAACTTGCACTACTATACATCAATCATGGAATTAATTTGTGGGCATGAAACATGGTAGAAAAATAATGTCTTTTTTATTTTTATTTTTTTTTAAAATTCTTTTCTTTCTTTTCAACTGTACCAAATAATAAATATAAATGGTAGTTATTCAAACCATCCATAGACAAATAAATAAATTCTGTAAATAAAACAACATGACATAATCTTGTTACTTATATCACCCCAAATCAAATTTGCCTTTCCACACATGTGATGATGACCATAATTATTAGCCACTCAAGTATCCTTAAACTTGTCTTTAAGCCCCTTTTATTTTATTTTTTTTATTGATTTATTATAACATTTTCCCTCTAATATTATTGAAAAAAAGATTGTACTGTATGTCATAAAGAAGAAAGTAGCAAGGGTGCTAAAGGTTGAATCTTGGCAGATCAGTGGACTTCAGGTCCCGAAACCCACATGACAAACAGTGTATACTGTGGTGGACTTGGACTCCAGGGACTCTCCAGGAAAAAAGGGACAGACCCATTTCATTTGAGAAGCCTAAAAAAGCAAAGTGCAGTTTGATTGTTAAATAAAACTCGAACCGCAGCGGCGGACCATCATTTCTTCATCTAATTTATTGGTGGGCAGGGAAGGAAGAAAAAAAAAAAAGTAGGCATATGATTTCCTGACATCTGAAATCTTGAAAAGCAAACCATTCAGCTGCCTGAATTTCTGTTACTCAAATTTTAACCACCATTGTCCACTGTTTTAGCCATACATACAGGGATTGTGTCTCTACATTACATACATACATATATATACATTCGCCCATGATTCTTTCCGTGTTTTCCAATTCTTGACAAGAAAGCAGCTCAGATGGTGGCCGAAGGCGGCGAGGAAGGCTCCGGCGGGCGGACGGTGGTGGTCGGGGTGAAGCTGGATAAACACAGCAGAGAATTGCTGACGTGGGCCCTCGTGAAAGTTGCTCAGACCGGTGATCGAGTCGTCGCACTCCATGTTCTCGACAGCAATGGTAAGAAAACAAAAGGTGGAATCTTTTTCAGCAGAAGTGATCAAGACTGGATTTTTACGCTTTTAAATTTTTTTGAATTCGACGCTGAAATTTGAATACGATTGTGCAGTGATTGTGGATCGTGACGGGAAATCGTCTCTTCTGTCTCTGGTTAAAGCTTTCGATTCAATTCTCGAAGTTTATGAAGGATTCTGTAATCTCAAACAGGTAAAAACTTGGAACAGTATAACCTTAATTTCAATTTTAGGTTTTGTCGTGCGACGCAGGTCTGAACGTTGAATGTGAGCACTGAAAGTAAAAACCGTCGGTGCATCCATGAGTTTACTGCAATTTCATTAATGACTTATGCAGGATTGTTAAATTTATCAGTAGGATTGTTAAATTTATTACAACATCAAAGTTTGCTGCTAATTCTGCAGATAGATTTGAAGTTGAAGATCTGCAGAGGTTCATCTGTTCCCAAAATCCTCGTCCGTGAGGCCAATTCGTACTACGCGACTGAACTCATCGTCGGGACGGCTCAAACTCATCACACGATTCGCTCGACGGCCTCTGTTGCGAAATACTGCGCGAAGAAACTGTCGAAGGATTGCTCGGTGTTGGCCGTTAACAATGGGAAGATTGTGTTCCACAGAGAGTCGAATTCGCCATCGCGGTTTAATGCCAAAGGTGATGTTTTTAGCGTTTTTTCAATTCACTGTTCCATATCTCAGTGTTGCGGATGAGCTTTTGGTTGTTCATGTCTCGGTTTTGTATTGAGCAGAAATGGAGCACCGTCGTCGAAATGGACTGCTCAATGCCCTTCAGAGATCCCTCAGCAAGAATATGAGAGTGATCGACGATGGCCAGGCGAAGCCAATGCTGACATGGGATGAAAACTCTTGTCGAAAACCAGAAAGGCAGAGTCTTGAACGAAACTGTTCGATTTGTTCGCCTGATTCCTCGTCGCCAGTGAAATCGTGCGTTGGATCGAGTGATGAGCGTTCGAGTAATGGTGATGTGGATGATGAGTCGTCGATGGCTATGGTTCCGGTGCAGAAGCTAGAGGCCGCATCGAGTTCTGTTACACTGCTGTTGAAAGAAATGCCTGAGATTAAACCCGGCTGGCCTCTTCTTCGTCGAGCCATTGTGTCGAACAACAATGCAGCTTCGTGTAATTCGCCAGTGAGGCAGGTGTCCGTGGTCCAATGGGCGATGCGGCTGCCCAGTCGATATGCCATGTCGATTGAGAACTCATCAAGTAACGAATCATCTGACCTGGATGGCGAAAGAGGCGCGATTGTGGCTGTCGAAAATACGTGTGCAGCCATTCCACGCTCTCCTGACTTCAACACAGGATTCCTGCCAAAGGAGCTCGAGGATCTTCATCAGAAGTACTCGGCCACGTGCAGGCTGTTCGCGTTCCAGGAACTCCGGTCTGCAACGGTGAATTTCAAGCCAGGTTCGTTCGTCTCATCCAATTTTCCTTCCTCACAAGACTCAAATCCGATCCGCATTGCTGAAACTTGGGGGAGTTTTTCAGGTAACATGATAGGCAAAGGAGGCAGCAGTCAGGTGTACAGAGGTCGTTTACCAGACGGCAAGGAAATCGCGGCGAAGATTCTGAAGCCATCAGAAGATGCTCTGAAGGAGTTCCTTCTGGAAATTGAGATCATCACTGATTTACACCACAAGAATATCATCTCTCTATTCGGCTTCTGTTTTGACGAAAATCGCCTTATCTTGGTCTACGATTTCATAACAAGGGGAAGCCTTGAGGAGAATCTTCATGGTACACAACAAAATCAAATGTTTTCCCCAGTAGAATGATCTCAACAATATCTCTTAACAAAGTTAAACAATATGCAACAGGTAATAATAATGATAACAAGAAGGAACCGCTGGCGTTTGGGTGGAGCGAGAGGTATAAGGTTGCTATCGGCGTAGCTGATGCTCTGGATTATCTCCACAGCAGAGAAACACAGCCTGTAATCCACAGGGATGTTAAGTCGTCAAACATACTACTGTCCGATGATTTCGAGCCACAGGTAGACATGTTATAAAACAACAAGTAACACTTATCGTTAGTGAACGCTTGCTCAAAAAGTATCTTGTTCGAATATTTTTCAGCTTTCGGACTTTGGTCTTGCAAAATGGGCATCAGCAACTTCAACTCACATAACCTGCAGTGATGTGGCGGGGACTTTTGGGTCAGTGTACATAAACAAGCACACAATTTAAGACAGCAGGGGCAGTTATTGGTAGAGTTTCTAACCGACCTTCATTGTGTCCTGTTCAGATACTTGGCTCCTGAATATTTCATGTATGGAAAAGTTAATGAGAAGATCGACATTTACGCGTACGGAGTAGTTCTTCTGGAGCTTCTGTCGGGGAGAAAGCCGATAAGCAGCAACTGTCCCAAGGGCCAAGAGAGCCTTGTCATGTGGGTGAGTGTGTACTGAGTTGTCTGTATTCATTGCACTGAAATGGTAAACACTTGATTTCATCCATGGAGAAGTAAAAAATTTTTTATCGACGATGATTACAGGCGAGGCCAATTTTAAATTCGGAGAAGTTCACCCGGTTGCTGGACCCAAAATTGGGCAGCAGTTATGATCCTGAGCAAGTTGAGAGGATGGCTCTGGCTGCTCTACTATGCATCAGAAGGGCACCACGTGCTCGACCCCAGATGAGCTTGGTGAGCGGTTTTTTTTTTCTGGTTTCCCTGATTATATATGTCTCCGGCTTCAAACTGATAACATCCTGTTCTGTCAGATTGTGAAGCTTCTCCAGGGCGAAGCTGAGACAGTGAAGTGGGCGAGGCTGCAAGTGAGCACGGCTGCTGCTGCTGCTGCTTCGGTGATGCCAGAGATCAGGCAGGGCGCGACTAATTCCTTCGAAGGGCTTGATGCACTGGACGATGAGGTGTTGGCGCAATCACATCTCCAATCCCACCTGAACCTTGCGATGCTTGGCGTGGAGGAAGACTCCGTGAGCAGCAGCATCGAGCATAGCCTTTCGTTGGAGGACTATCTGCGAGGGAGATGGAGCCGATCATCGAGCTTTGATTGAAGATTTAGCTTCTTGCAAAAAATAGCAAGGGGGAAGTGTTTATACTGTCTTGTGGGCTTGGATGTGAGGCTGTTTGTTGGTGTGCCCTCCTCCTCCCTTTTGTACCTTCTATTTGTCAAGACTCAAGTGTGTGTTTCCTTTTTCTCAGAATGGATAGGATAGATCTGCAAAAAGAATCTGCAAAAATCTGCAATTTGCATTAGGTGTGGTGTCAAATGTGTAGCCTCAATGTTGGTGAACTTTTTAGACAATTTGGGGCAAAGGAAACCACTAAAGCAATTAGCATATTTTTGTACATAACATTGAGACAACCAATCCTCTGCATTGCAAGTAAAAAAGGACAAAGTGCCAACAAGAAGCTTCAATTTCAGCTCAGCATCAAAGCACAAGATACTTGAAGAAAAGAGAGAAACATAAAGCAGAACAAGGATACAGGTTCATGCCGATTGGGGCGGGCAACAGAACCATATCGACAAAATACTGAAAGCTAGCTAAGTCGCTAAAATAAGAAACACGAACAGCATTTCGATTCCCAACAATAACCAGAAACAAGATGAGCAGAAAGCGTATCAGGGAACTGAGGGGCCATTCGGCAGCTGATGAAGCCTCAAAAGATTAACACGCGTGAAAGTAAAGATTAAGCGTATAAACTGAAGTATATTCTTATCATAAATCAATGTAACAGTAACAGTCACATTCTATACCACAGTTGAATTATTTGCACCAGAAGATGCAAATCATTATCGCGTTGAAACTTTGAACATAAAAAAGCTGTTCTGAAGAAATCAATTGCTACTGTAATCTGTCACTAGTCATTCATCGCGTTCCAGATATGTTGATCAGAGTAGACTGAAGCATAGGCTTCAGCCAGACGGTGCCTCCACTGCCAGGCATTCACGATCTTTCCATGGTTTGAATGCTCCGATACGTGCCACATTCTGATAGCCATGCGCAAGATTAACACAGAAGTTTCAGAAAATGTGCGAGCGAATAAAATGCAAAAGAATTAAATGCCGAATAGACCAGTGAGGGCATGTACACATCTCTGGGAGATGCAAAATGAGATATAAAGGAATTCCAGGGAAAACAAAATAAACACACACACACTTTAGAACCTACAAAATATGAGAAGAAATGTAGCCATACTTTAATATAGTCAAACAAACCACAATTAGAGCCAAAGAAAGATTAAACCATTTCCAGTTCACCTCTATATAAATATATTTATCGATTTAAAGCATTAAAAAAAATAGAAAAAGAATAAGAAAAAGAGTAATTCTATAAACTACTACACTATTTCAGGTGAAGAGGTGGTTCATAAAAGTTCAGCATAGAAGTGACTTTTATGCACCAGCCATTTCTTCCACAAACAAAAATAACAACCAAGGCTAGTAGTATGCCTTCCTTATGAACCATATTTCTTTTTATTGTAAGAAGTTCAAAAGGTTACGAGTCAAAGGATAGCTGTAATTTATTCTCAACACCATTATTTCATAAGCAAATTTTGTACTGGAAGATAGCTTGCTCAATTGTGTGTCAGTGTCAGTGAGCAATAAAAGCATATTTTTTTTTAAAAAAAAATATTGGTAATGGAAAAAATACTTCACAAATACTTCACCAAACCTGGAGCCAAAAGATGAAGCCACGTAAGATAGTTAGGCATTTTCTCGGTCTATATCGGTACTTTGTAAGTTTCCTATGAAGTTCTGCAAACATGAAATATGTTTTACATTATAACCAGGAATCTACTGTTACACATAAGATCATACTGAAACACAGCAATGACAGAATGAAAAAAAAACCAAAGGATACTATGGTGCGCGAGCTGTGCGCTATTGACAACTATGTATCAATATGACATGGAACATTTATTTTGATGATCTTCAGTCACCTGGATGGTGATCAAAATAGTCGCCCATTTTGACCATTGCTCGAAGCCTTTTACACTCCTCCTTGTCATATGGTCGTCTAAGATGCTCCAAGAGCTGCCTTCGAAACTCATTGTGTTGCTGGAATTCACAACATTTAGCAAAGATTAGTTAATACTGATTTAACATATGGTAGACATGATAAAATCAGGACTGACATAATGAACACAAAGTCCATTTAAAGTATTTACCTTGTTTCCAACATGTTCCTTCGAAGGAACAAAGGGACATGAGATCCCTTCGCCAACACCTTCAAGGATTTCCACATCAGAATACGTCTCTTCATTTCGCTCCTCTTTCACAAGAGTCTTCCCAACTTTATCACTATTTTCTACGACACCTTCACCGGCCTCATTCACCAATACTTCTTCCCTATTCAACTTCTTCCTACCCCGTTTCTTTGGTACATTCAATTTAGGTATTGTCTCGAGCCTGACACTTTGATGCGCGGATTGCATAGTCAGTTTCCTGTTCTGTATCTTCCTATTGTCTCCATCGTGCTTCTTTTCCATTGCATTATGCTTATAGACAGCACAATCATCCTCAATCTTAAGAACTGGACAGGAATTATGCCGCGTTGCAGCTATTGCCTTAGCTGTTAGGACATTGTTCTTATTTTGCACACTGCACATCTTATTCGAGTTTTGAACTTGAGGCCTCAAAGCACGACTCGAGCTCCCCTCATTCTTCCCGTATACCTTTTTCTTTCTTGCTGTATCATTATCCTGATTTCTACCGAGAGGGACATGTTTGGAGTTGATTGCCACATTCGTCGTCCCTACTGTGTCTGTCATTTTCCTTTTCCTAGGGTTTCTGGTATTCCCAATTGAAGTCCCAATTTTTTGCTTTGGATCCTTCAATTGCTGTAAGAAATACTCGTAATGAGTATCCTCCTTCTCCTTAGGACTGGACGATGATCCAAAAACGTTGTCCGCCCCCATTTCCCTGCAGCGTGAATCAATAATTCGAGAATTGTTCAACTCCAAGGGCGCCTTGCCTTTGCCATTATTACCAACCCTGTCTTGTTCTGCCTTGGTTAGAACGCACAAAAGGACCACCTTGTAGGCCTCGTCTATCACGTCGTCCGCCTCCAGACGCATTATGTGTTCGGCGAAATCGTAATTTCTCCCGGCATTTGACAAAACGGTGCGTTTGACATCGCGATAGATGCCGTGATTGCCGATTTTCCGCTGTAGGGACGGATAAATACCCAATTGAGACATCCTGCAAGAATATAACAGTAACACACATATGATGATGCAAAAATTTGTGGGTACCAACAATTACAACCGACAAGCACATCAAAAATCAAATCTTTGAGACAATAACACAATCCATTCAACTTCATGGAGCATTCATATACACCACTGATCCGATCGAAAATTCTATCGCTTTTTCATCCTTTTTCTTTCCAAAAAACGCAAAAAAAAAAAAACAAACAAAAAAAAAAAACCCGTCTAATAACGTTCAATTAATGTCCGGAAGCGGTGAAACTGAAATGGGAATCGATGGACAAAAAGAGAAAAAGGGAAAGTGAGTGAAAAGCACTGACCGGAGGAGAGTGACGATGCGAGCGAGTCGAGGAGGATTCGGATTTCTTAAGACTCTTCTTGACTGTAGTGGGGCTTATTTAAAGGGCCCACATGAGTCAACTGCGAGCTCCCTGTACGATGTTGCACTTTCAAGAATCTCTTGTTGGCTTAATATTGTCAGCTTTTCAAGATTTGAGGACAACTTACTCGAGCGTGTGGCTTGTGTGCTGTCAATAGTATATACTGGCAAAAATGAAAGGATGGATATGCATGGAAAAATGATGTTAGAGCAATGAAAAATAATGATGACTGTGTGAAATGATGTGTGCACATGAAAAAATGAATACTCCTATTATATAAAATAAGCAACATAAAAAATGAAGCTAGCATCATTTTTCATAGCGTGGACATCATTTAACATGTACAGACAAATTAATTACCAGTATAGAAACTAGACTGAACTTACTGTATTGCGTTCATACTCCATCCATGTAGTTAGTTTGGTTTTGTAAAGTTAGTTGACAGTTATTCATCGCAATAATATATATAAAAAAATTACAGGTGTTTAAATTACACGCGTTTAATTGTGTCCAATCAAAATATAGTTACATGGACCTCTAAAGTTCATGGTGAGAGTTTGCCTCGCTTGATTAATTGGAATCCTGGGAATTATCAAGGGGTCATAGTTCACTCCGATGGTAGCTCGCTTGGGAATTCGGGGCCGGCTGGATTCGGCTGTGTTATTCGGGATGGGGAGTGGCCTTTGGCGTGAAGGTGTTTCTTGTTCAATAGGGGTCGCCAAGAACCTTGTGGCGGAACTTCACGGGATTTGGAATGGCATTAAGCGTCTTGTTTTTCATGGGATTGTCACTGCTTGTTGCTTTACGGACTCTACGGAGGCCTTACGTATGATAGGGACTGGGGTTTCGTCTGATCATTGGCTGTTTCCCCTTGTCTCTAACATATGTGACCTCTTAGCTCAGTATCCGGTATTCGTTGGCATCACATTCTTCGCGAGGGAAATGCTGTGGCTGATCTTCTTGCGAAACGTGGAGCGCGATCTGTAGAGTTTTTCACGATGTGGGCTTTTCCTCCAGATGACACACTTCCCTGTTATGAGGCTGATTTGGCAGGCGTTTGGTTCCAGAGGGATTGACGTCTGTTGTGTTTTATCTAGTTATCTTGTTGTTTTCTTTTCTCCTCCCTTACCCCCCTTGCTGTAGCTCTTTTTTAGCTTTCTCTCTTAGCCCGTGCTTCGGCGTTCGTTTTATCCAAAAAAAATATAGTTACATGGGGTGTGGTTTTGGTGCTACCAACAACACCTGCTGTCATGATGAGAGAGCAACCAAAAATGATGTGAGAGTATATAATAAAAAACGATGTCTATGTGAACATAATGATGTGTGCGCTTGAAAAAATGACGAATATTATAAAACACTCCCTCCGTCCCATTTTAAATATCTCATTTTCTATTTTGGTCCGTCCCACTTCAATTGTCACATTTCCTTATTTATAAAATTTTTACTCCTTCAAACAAACACCACATCAATTATTTACTCAACTTTAACACAATAACCCATTCTACCTAAAATACCGTACCCAAAAGAAATGTGGCATCTCAAATGGGACGGAGAGAGTATCATTTTTTAAGAGTAGACGTCATTTTTCATAGAGATGTCATCACTTTTCATTGAGTGACATCATTCTCCACCCAGTACAAGTAGATGAAGCGGTTGCACACTAACTAACTCTATATATGGAGTTACACGTATTTAGATTAGACAGTGTTTAATTGTATCTAATCAAAATATAGGTAATCCAGCCAATATAAATTTATGAAGGAACATATATTTGTATTTATTTATTAGAATAACTAGGATAGTAAAATTACTGAAACATACTAGTGATAAAAGAAATCCTTGCAGTCCTCACTAGTTTATCACTATATTTGCAAGTTGCAACTATGGTGGACATGCCTAATCAATTGACCAAAAAAAACCGTATAGTAGTAAATAGTAACAATGCATATGCATATTGGCATCACACCATGACAATTGGCACCACCACAACCCTTCAGGCCAATAGGGTCACTATAAAATGCACAGAAGATGCATCGACTTCAACAATAGTTCCATTGGCCTCCTATAATAGAGAAATCAATCGACTCTTTATCTGTTACTCAAATCTACCATATGCTATTTGCTTACATCCAAACAACTCCATTAGCTTAAAAGAAATTAGTTCAAACTCAAAAATCAAATCTAAATTATTCATATATTTTAGTTATATCCAATAAATAAATAAATAAAAATCAAGTATTCGTAGATATCGATAATCTAGTCCTTCCTTCAAAGCTGATACAGTATATACCACAGAAGTAACAAAAATTCCTGAACCAAAACCACCCTGAGACTTGGAACAGCCCAAGAAGCCACCTACCCTCGTGGGGGCTCATACTGTCATTCATACATATACATACCTAATAAACGGGGAAAAGCTACACGTTGAGACTCCAAGCAGTGGCAGACACGTCCTGAAGACTGAAGTGAAACATCAATGTCTGGAATTATGAAATTCACGAGTCCCCCTCTCCTATATATGTACTTCGAATTAGGACATCAAAATCACACGAGTGTGTATCCCTCCCTGTTAACACAAAAAAACTGAATCTCGAGATTAACTTTGTGTAATCTTAGGGTCATCGCCCTAATCTGCAAAACAAAATCAGATACCCATCCGCAGTGGCTTAGTAACCTACTTACATTTTTGCTACAAATACATTTCACCAAAAATCATGGCCTTGCGAAAAATATTTGAGAGAGCTGACTTCTTGGATGACAGAGCTTCATTTAGCCTGCATGCCCATGGCGGCAAGATTCTCTTCGTAATTCAGGGTTCTTGCTGCATTTAGAAGCATATCCACTGCACCGGATGTGTTTAATGTGCCTTGTGCTTTTGATTCTCCATCCAAGGATCTCTTTCCGGACTTGATTCGTGTATTCTCGTAAGTATGTTTAGCTTTATGCAAACGCTTGAGCCTGGCCTCGCATTTTGTGCAGAACCATTGCTCTTCTGGGATGGTGGTTCGAGGAGGCTGCATACAGTAGATGTGATAGGCGTGGTCACAGCCATCACATAGGACAATCTTGTCATCATCCTGGTCTATGAAGCAAGCTTGACATAGACATGAAGGGCAGTACCAGCAAGGCCCATATGATTCCAGCTGCTTGCTCGTCAAGCATCTCACATGGTAAAACTTGTGGGGACATAAGGAATGGCCACAGATTCTATAGTCTTCATCAGTTTTAACATCGGTTTGACAAACCCTGCAGCATGGAAATCTCCCACCTCCATCCCTATCTGACTCTTTTGAACTCTCTTCCAATTCACGGGCTGTTTCTTCACACATGACGTGGTCTTCTTCATTTCCATCAAATGGTGACCTGGAAGCATTAAGCCTCTCACAAGCTACACAGTCACTGTGTGGAGATTCAATTCCATTTGCAGAGCACACGGTGCAGTACCAGCTACTAGATGGAATTTCTTCAACAGGAGGGTCAATACATGAGATGTGATACATTTCCTCACAAGAATCACAAACTAGAGCATTACCTCCATCTGCATTCTCTCCACAACACCTGCATGCATGGACTTCACCATGAGTGCATGCGTCTCTGAAGTTAGCTATGTGCATCTCATATTCTTGTGTAGGGACCTGTCACCATAGCAAAAGGTGGTATCATATCAGGACCCAAATGTCCCAAGACATCAAGAAAGAAGATGGCAAAGTTACCTCATGTCTGCCATTGTCAGAAGCACTCTGTGCAAAGCTGCCTGCCTGAGAAAGAAGGGTAGAAGATAAACCAAGATGACAATGGATAACAAAAAAGTAGTATTTGACTCCAAGACGACAACCATTAAAAAGGATGTATGCGAGCCTAGACATTTACCTGTTCACGGAAAGAAGATGTTTTGTCTGACAAGAATTTTGAAAGCGCTATCATGTCAGCACCTACCTGATGGATCTTTGCCCAAATCTGCAGAAGTCATTGCTAAGAAGTAAAAGCAGGGAAATGCAAACACAATATATATACATAAACATATGAAGATGCCATTTAGATCCAAGGATCTAAAGGGAATCAAGCAGAAAGGAAATGTCAAAAAACACACTCCAGCTGATAGAGAAGAACATCAAAAAGAAAAGAAATCAAATTGTTTACTTCTATGCTCAATAATGAGGATAATGCTTTTGTTCAAAAATGGCCATATGGTCATTCCCCCTCCTCATTTTGTTTTCTTTTCCTTACCCATGAACTCTCAAGCAAAACTTTAGAGAGAGAGAGAGAGAGAGAGAGAGGAATATTAATTTCCCTACTTCATAATACAAAAATCAGAGAACTAAGTCACACCAAAGTATGTCTATTGTTCAGAAACAAATCTGACTTATAGGCCCATTTTATCTGGACCTTGTTTAACATATGATCGATTTGTTCTAGCCAACAATTTCACAATCTCAAACCAAAAGGGTTTTGTAAAGGCCACATTTCACAAAATTGGAATCACTTTCCCAACTTTGATAGGCATATGATTTAAAAAATAGTCAGGATCTCGATTTAGAACCCACCTTAAAATTTTACAGTTACAATCTCTATTCAGAATGCACCTGGATGATTTTTACCCTGGGATGCCTGCCAACAAAAACTTTGAAAGTAAAAGAGGGAGAAGCTTCACATTTAAATTTGGCCGCACTAGTTCAGAAAATTTAGTAAACAATTAAATCATTTTTGCAAATTGGAGTTGGTTCATTCCTAGATGCAAAATTATACAAGACCCTAAGCCAAAACAGCCACCAACAAAATACATGAAATATCAATTGCTTATAAAAATAGAATGTTTTGATATAAGCCAACTGAATGTCTTCAGTTAACCACAATCAAGAAGTGATAAACAACCTAGAAAAATACCTGTTGAACATCGGATTGAAACAGAAATGGAGAACTTTCATATGCTCTTTCTTTCATCCTTGAGTTTATGTTACTCAAATCAAAGAGCTTCTCAGTCTTCACTCCATTTTCAAGAAGTAAATTGCATAACTGAGCAAATTTTTCAGATGTTATAATATCAAACAAAGTCCTCTGACAGAGCTCTGTGATTGTATCATGATTTGATCCATTGGGTGATGCACTGGATTTTGTGCCAATATTGCTTTTAGGGGCATCTTCAAGACCATGATGCATCGACACCATATGGGCAGTGGTTTTGCAACCAGCTTCACAAGAATCAACAGTTTCCTGTTAAGGAATCCACACTAGCCTGTCAAACATAGTCTAAATAATGACAATGGCTTAATAAACACTTTAAAGGAGCAATAGATCCACTTACCATCTGACTATCTGAGTGATGCAAAGTGAAATGCAAGTGAAACATAAATTAGTATTAATTTTACCAAGACATGTAATGCATAAAACAAGCAATGTAAGAAAAGCATCAGTTGTATCCTACAAATGAAATATGTACCTTGACAGTTGTTTTGCTCCCACTTCCTGGATGAAATGCAAGTGCAGCTTGAATGCAATTTTTCAAGCCATGCTCAATTTCCAATGATCGACATATTTGTTCTAGAACAATATCTCTTTGGTGCTTGAGTGAGAAATTTCTGGAACCATTTGAGACAGCATGTGACGTTTTCTGGTTGACTTGATCAGATGAATCATTTATTGACTACAAAATTACATGACAATATCTCAATACAACTAGACATGCCCATGGCACTTCAAAATGAGAAACATTGATACTTGATATGAGACAGAAAATTCGAAACAAAAAGACAACAAAGAATCAAGCAAAATAATATTTCAAGAATTTTACACAGTATCAGATCAATACACGATAGACACATTCAAGCTGCATTTGCATTTCATCCAGGAAGTGGGTTCAAAAGTACAGTTAAAAATGGTAGGCGAAAATTTTTAAGGACTTCAAGTCCAACATCACCTACAGCATCATGTTAACCATATGTTGTATAATGTGAAATATAAATACTCAAATTACACGTAACACTTTATTACCATTCACCATTAGCTGTGAAAACTAACAACACCCATTTCACCCTTTTGTGAGCCCAATGGTGTCAATTCAACAAATGAGATATGTCGTCATGATCAAGTCTCTAACCTCACTAGTCACTACTAACCAATCTCCACACATAGCTGTACCTATATATAAGCATACACATTCTAGCTTGATGAAAAACCAAAATGCACTCAACGAAAAAACAAAAAAGTTTGAACTAATAGATATAATTGTTAAATGGCTGAAGTATATGTTGGTATTTTACTCTTACCTTCACCAAATTAGTTTCATGCACGGTACCTCTGAAGAATATTTTACCTGAATAATATCAATTTTACCTAGAATTCACTTTCACTCTTCTACACATTGTTTGGGTAAGACTTCCATGTAGAAGAGTTAAAGAGGAGCCAGGGAATTGAAATGCATCGAAATTGGCTTGATCAAAATGAGATTGATGCTTTTGTTTCAGAATGTTGGTAGGTAAACAAAGAACAAACACACATCTGCTACAAATTAATTGAAACATCAGAAAATAACAAGGTCCAACTCCAAAAATATGAATATAACATCTACAGTAAAGACGGAGTAAATTACAGTACAACAAAAGAAACAAGGATACCTTTGGAGCACCTCAGTTGACATGCAATATCAGCATTAATTAATAAAGTAGAAACATGGGTTTATATGCCTACCTGCCAGTTGCTTAGCCAAGAAAAACAAACAGAAAAATAAAAAACACAGCCTTTAAACCCATTTCAAAAAAATGAAGTGAATGTTGGGAAACATGAGCAAAATCACTGTCACAACAAGACACAAAGATTTTCTGGTTTATATATCGTTTGAGAGGAACAAGGTGCGAAGCCTGCTTGAGTAGCTACCATCTTCCACCCATAAATTCTGAAGAAGTAACTTTAGCTAGTCAATACATAATTTGATTCCAAGGGCAATAGCCTTTGTTAATGAGTGTAATATAGTACTTCATATATCCATTTTCCATTGTATCAGAAAACACCAAAAGCCTCAGCCTTATGTAAAATCACAAATTTCTTCTAACTGAAATACCAAATACCTACACATATCCCCAAATTCATAAGCAATTCAAACAGGTAAAGAAAATAATTTGTGAATTTTAATACCACTTCACCTTGTCGACGAGTTCATTCCCTGAATCATCATAAATCATCCCATCTTCCATAACTTTGACGTTCTTTCGCCTCTTGTAAGTAAGCAAACCCCTCCTCACCCGGGAAGACGAGCCAATTCCCATATCAACTTCAACTGTACTGCCATTTGCCTTTGTCTTTCCACCATCACCGCTGGACTCCACAATTTCACTTCTCGAACAACTTTCGCCGCCGCCAACGCTGTTTTCCTTCGGCTCACCATCCATTCCCGTCCTTCACGGAACTAAAACCACCGTCATAACCTCAAAAAATCATCCAGCAATCTCAATTCCGCTGTCAATTACCCAAAACATATATCCAAGTTCGAAAATACCAGAATCAGGAACCAAAAAAAATACGCCAAAAACCTAAATTATTTAACATTTACAGCACAAAACATTCAGCAACTATGTAAAAGGAAAACACATAAAATCTGCAAACAAATTACCCGAGTGGGAAAAACGAACTTGAGCTGTCAAATTTCGGAACCCTGGCGCGACAGAGAAACCTGTTATAAAATTTGGCTACAAGAAGGTGTGTTTTATCCTTGTGTTTTCTTTTATTTTTGGTTTCATTACTCTGCGACCCACTTCTGAGTTTCCGTTGTCTTTCTGCTCTCCTTTACTGGGAACCGATTACACCAGTAGTCTTCACACGAGTCCGGCCCAGTGGTGGGCGTCGGATCGGATTTGGTGGAGTCGGTTTGGTTCGAGTAGAAAAATGAATTATCCAACTTTTTTTAAAAAAATAATTGAAAGAAAAATCTATATAATAAATCATGAATACTTTTTTTTACCTGTGCAGACTTTTTTGTCTTTATTCAATATAACTAATTCTTTTAATCTTTAGGATTATATCAGTAATTATACCACCATTTAATAATTAATGCATACAATTAATCCACGTCATTGATGATTAATCGTTGACTAATTCCAACTCACCTTCCACATCATCAATATTTATTTAGAAAATAATCTATCTATTAATATAATAAAATCTTGAGAAAATTTTCATATATATCTTAAAAAGATATAAATTTTTTAATGACACTTAAAAGATATGAATTGATTAAAAATATATAATAAAAATTATTTATTTGTATATATATATATATTAATTATATTATTGTAATATTATTAAATTATTTAATTTACGTTAAAATTTTATGTCTTAAATATTTAATCCTATATGAATATAATAACCATATTTTAAATACAAAATACATCATTAAAAATATATATTGAATAATCAATTTATAATGTATATAATAGTAGGGATGATAATCATAAATTAATTTTTCTTTTTATATTTTATTTTCATAAAAAATTGAATTATACTTTGGTATATGTATTATGAAAAAAATAATTTATTTCTTATGTCATTTAAAAAAGATAATAAAATTTATATTTTATTAAAAATATTATTTTCATAAATATACTAAAATAATAACATCTATCATTTTAAATATATTAATTGAGTTAGTATTAGTTTGTATTAAAAAATTAATACCCGTGCGCGAAGCGCAGGTGAAAAATTTAGTATTATTAAAAGACAAATAAATTAATCAATTATTGTCATGCTTTCCAATTAACAAACAAATAAATAAGAATCATATTCATTAACAAAATACTTCACTAACAAACAAGAACAATTACTATTAGTCTTTCGAAAAAAGTAGGGATTGAGGTTTTACTGTTTTTGTTTGGATAAAATTATAAAATTAGGAATGCTAAAAAATAAATACTCTCTATCATATGTTATGATTGTCGAAGAAGAAAAGATAGATATTTTTAAAAAATAAAATAAAATATTTTTTTCTTAAAAAAATATTGGGTTATTCAGGTTCATTTGCAAAAATCGATACCCGACTCGATCTACTAATGTTGGTTTCGGGGTACTCGACTTCGTTTTAATTAGAAAAAAACCCGACACGATCCCACTAATATTTTGGATTCGGGTTGGGTACCTGATTTAATCCGACCCATTTGTCCAACCCTAGTCCAGCCTATTCTAGTATGAAAATTACTTATAGGTGTACTCGCTGGGGCGTTTTTGACAAAACAGTTATTTTGAATCAGTTCATTTGTGAGATAAAATAATATTTTTTTTAATAACAAAATAACTTCAGCTTATTATAGACAAAAAGTTTGTCCCAAATATTCATGTTCACAGCTGATTTGATTAATTTATACTCACGTAATCAGTTAACAGCTAACAACTAATTAACAAACATGCTAGTACTCTGCTTTTACGTGAAAAGTAAAACTCATTCTTCCTTGTTCTCGTGTAATTGTTAGATTCTTCTCATCATATAGTCTTAAAATATCAAAATTTTATGATCTTATTTTTATACTGCAATTTTAATTATTAATAATTAAAAATATATTTTGAATTACGTGAAATATAAAAATTGTGCATGTATTGTTAGGTATCCCTATTCATTATTGAATCGAAAACTATTACTTTGAGTCTTTGCTCACTAATATATTAAATATTCATACCTTAATTTATTACTTTATATTATTTTTATTTTTGGTTGTGTTGTACTCACTATCCTGATTTCATTATTTTTCTTGAATTAAAAATTATAAGACAAATATAAATATACTGTAAAATTAAGAACATGCGGAAAAAAAATTTGATTTAAAAAAAAATCAAAATCATTCCCAAATTTTGACTCCTGTAAAAATTAAAAATATTTCAACAAGCCAAGCGCTGCCTTAATCTATTATATACATACAACCCCCCTTACAATATTTTTATATTTTTATTATAGAAAATAAAGCTAACTTGCTTGTAGGAATACAAAGACCTATAAAAGAAAAATACCAAAAATAATAAGTGAAGCTTTTGAACAAATTTTTTCTCAGTTCCAAATTGGAGGCTTTCCTTGTGGAAAGGATTATAACCTCCAAACATTCTAATACCAGAAATACAATGATAAAACATTTGGGCACAACACACAGTGGTTGTGTGCATTGTACAGAACTAGAGAGATTCAAATTATCTCACAATCTCTTCTCACAATTCAAGAGCTTCCAGTGTGAATGAGGGCCCTCCATTGTGTCAAACATGAATGTCACCCATCCCATTGCTTTTGCAATTTCTTCAAGCTCATAAATCACTGAAGTTGTGTCCCGAATGTAAACTCGCCCGCCCGGTCTCAGTATTCGATCCATCTCTAGCATGATCCTCGTTATATTACATCTGATGGAGATGGGACAGTGTTTAGAACCACAAGAGAAACTGATTCAAGAAGAATGGATCGATGTAGCAACGTACCTTCTCTGTTCGACAGAGAAAAGCCCCTCTGCGTTCAGCAAATCGTACGTTCTGGGATAAGTGTTGAATGGCTCACACCTGTGGAATTACCCGAAGAAAGAAGTTTCAGTAAACTAACACACTTTATGCATAACAGAGTAAAACGAGGTTATGACTCATACCAGTCGTGCATTACACCAACAAGACCACGATCGTATATTACAGGCAGTGTATTTGCACTGCTAACGGGAACAACGTTCATCACCCAGGAATTGACCTGGAAATCAACGAAAGCTGCTGCAAACCTGTCGTGTACAAAAAGTGGTTAACTGTTGATCAAATGTGACTTCACTTATGAAAAGGTAAATTTGTTTTGTATTTACCCTCCGTATCCAGCTTTCATGTCCATTACGTTTCGTATGTTCAATTCATTAAGGTGGAAAGCAACAATATATCCTTTCAGAATATCATTTCTATATTTTGAATCTGCTCTGTACAGATCCTTCCTGGATTTAAATGCATCCATTTGTATACTAAAAAGCCTGTCGGGCGGACTGTGCAGGCGGGCGGGCCAGTTGGTGACATTAGCTCCATAACCATTCTCGGGCAAACGTGTAATGCAGGTCTGCTGATTAACATACCTGCAGAAGAACATACATAAATGTCTCTCTATGACCTTAAATAAATACTGTATTCGTTTAGCAGTGGCAGTGCGGTAGTGAATAAAGTAAGGCAAAGTACCTAGGATCGTCTGGATTGTCGTCAGTGCCACATATTGAAGGCTGTACATTAAGGCCACGGTTGAGATACACGCTATTGTTTATGGGTTTTTGCCAAATAGCAACATAGCCCTCCTTATTTACTAGATTCCAGGAGATCTTGCCTGTAAGTTCTTCCATTTCTGCAAACCAGGAAAAGATGTGAAGTGGACACAAGAAGCAAAAAGTGTTATATACAAAGTAATTTCAGGGAAGGAAAGGATTGAATTGCTCAACAGTTTAGTAATGAAGATGGCCGGATACCTTTCCATTGGTCGACTCGTTCATTTTGAGATTTATGAACCGATTCTGATGCCCATACAAAGTATCCTCCAGCTCTCAGAATCCTATTTGCCTCAAGAAGCAGTCGGCCATCTACAAAGTCCCCAACATAAAACAGAATAAATATCAATATTGAAGACCAAAACTCCAATAGATATTAAGTCAAATCACTCCAAAAAAAGTAAATATTAAATCGAAATCACCAAATCAAACAACTTGAAAGGTCAATTGAATATTGTATCTGATACCTCGTTTACAAAGTCACAGAACTCTCTAATAGATTGATTGAACTAGACAACGGAACATTTAATTCTGTTTGTGATAAAGAACGCAATGGAAACCAACGATTGTAGCCAGGGAAAAAGAACAGATAAATAGCAAAAGAAAGAGCCATACCATCATGAGTCCAACTAATTGTACTAGAACAATGAATTAAGTCAAATGCTTGGCTTGGGAAAGGCCAGCGGCGAGGTCCAAATCCAGCAAAAAAGGCCGGTACACCTCTTTCCAGGGCCAACTGAATCGAGTTCTCATGACCATCCCTAGAACCAATTGACAGAGTGGTCACATTCCTCTCGATTAAATAGGCTCCAAAACTCGCAACTCCAGAATCGACATCTAAAGCAACCCGAGTTCGTACACCAAATGCCATTTCAGGAACCATCTGTACACATTTGCTTCAAAAATCAAGTTGAAGCAAAGAGAACATACAATCCAGAGAGAATTCAAGATGATGCCAACCTTAGAAATCTGATCCACGTAGTGATCAACATCATCGATAAACTGATTTCTACCCTCTCGAAAAATTAACTTGTCACCTTTTCTTGACACCAATTTTTTGCCTCCCTTATCTGCTATCGAATTCGTATTAGGCACATTATTAAACCACACCTGTGGAATACACATATTAGGTAGTCTTCATTTCATAGAAACAGAGCAAGGATTGTATAATTGAAAACACAGCATCACATACTTCAATAGACTGTCTTAAGACTAAACAGATATATTCATACCAATACCTAATTCGTACAAGATTCGAATCATCCAATTCAACACCTCCGATCATAACAAAGCTAGAAATGAAACTCTAACAAAGACAACAACTTGTACCTAAAGAAACTATAATTTTTTACCTCATCCCGGCTTTTCGGCCATGGAATGTGAAGCTTGTATCCCTCAGGCCTAGGCACCAAACAATCCAGTCCATTGCAATGTCTCCCACTAACCTTCTCCGATGAATTAAAATTGGACAAAATTTCCAAATTATCCGGGCAAGGGATATACTCACTCATATTCATATCACAAACCCTAAATTTCCCAACTTTAATCACTTCCTTAAACTCACCTTTCCCAATCACATTACTGCCATTGGCATCCAAACCCGCCGTCAAACTCCGTATAAGCTCTTCATCAAATTCCCCCACCACAAAATCTTCCGTCATCACCCCCATCTCATCTATTATCCCCGTTCTCTCCAGCAGCGGGGACGGCGGCCGCTGCGGCGGAGGCGACCCAATTCCCGCGATTATCCCGCTGGAGCCGTAGAAGGAACTTTCATGATTTTCGGAGGTAACTGCGCGGGAAACAGATAAATGCTTGAACAGAAAGAAAAGGGAAACGGACATAACCGAAAACGCAACAATTTTCACGAATTTTGCAGGGGTGTCGGCGATCACTGCCGGCGAGGACTTGGATACTGCATTCATTTTCTGTTGGACAGTATAGAATACAAAAAAAAAAAAAAAAAAGGATGGAAGAAAAGAGGATTTGAATTGGGGCTTATGTTTGGGATTCTTTGCTGAATTGACACTGCAAAGTGAAATTACAATTGGAAATCGGGGAACGAGTGTCGATAGATTGAGTGAAGAATTAGAAACCGGAAGCGCTCGTGGGTGAAGAGAATAGGGAATTGTGCATGGTTTGTATTGCCGGAGAAGACAGCGAGGTTCGGCTGGAGCCTCTCCTCTCCAGTAGCTTCTTGTACGGTTCTGTACAATTTCAACGAGAAATGGAATTTATTAGTATCACATCAAACGGTGGAGCCGAAGACTGCATTGTGGTACGTTTACGCCACGATTGTCACTATTTATTTTCTGTTTTATTATTACTACCGTGTATAGAAGAACTTCCTCCGTTTTTCTAAAATTGCTCCATTTAAATTTTTGATATTGTTCACACATACATTTTGACTTTTAATTTTATTATAATTATATAATTTAAAATATAATCAAGTGAGATCTTGTTCGTCTCGTCGTGTAGTTTTTAAATATCGAATTTTTAGAATTTTTACTTATACAAAACTTGAATTATTAGTGGTTTAAAATGCGCATTGAACTGTGTGTTGGGTGTCTGTAACAAACATAAGAAAACAGAGAAAGTACATATTTATAATAAAATAATAAAATAAAATTTGGAAAATGGAAAACATAAATGCCCTTTGTACTAGTAATAAAATCTCAACCACTAATTTTATATAAAAAATGCCAAATACATCCGTTTTTTTTCAAAAAAAGTCAAATCGGTCCTTTTTTAATTTTATTGCCGATTTAGTTCGCTACCTATGCTAATTATATCAATTTTAGTCCAAAAATCACTAATCCTTCCTAGGACGCTGATGTGACATTGATTTATTTCGGTCCTTTTCATTCTTAAAGGCGATTCAAGATTAAACACAATGAGACAAAAGGCATGTGACTGTCCTTTTCATTCTTCGGCCCTCAGTTTTGAGCCAAACGTCCCCATTATCGTTTCTTTGTTGCCAGAATTTGAATATGCGCCGCGGGATTAGGGTTCGAATTGGGGGTGCTGCGATATGGGAGGTGATTGAAATGAAGGGCTTCGAATTGGGGTGATTGAAAAGAAGGGCTTCGAATTGGGGTGCTGCAATATGGGAGGTGATTGAAATTAGAGTCGGGTCGGGTTGCACACTTATTTGGCAAACACGTCGGAGTGGCAGCAATTCAAAACAGATCAAGCATGTATAGTTTAGAATAAATCATTGACACATCAGCATCCTAGGAAGGATTAGTGATTTTTGGACTAAAGTGGATATAATAAGCATAGGTAGCAGATTAAATTGGCAATAAAATAAAAAAAAAGGGCCAATTTGGCTTTTTTGAAAAGAAAATGGATGTATTTGGTCTTTTTTTCCAATTTTATATTTATAACAATATATATATTAATTACTATCAATATCATATTTTATATGGAGACGGGGACTTGTCGAAATGACAAAGTTCATGCCTTCCAGCTTATGGTTGGCGGTTCGATCCACATTCGTCCCCCTATTCTTCCCCATTATCCCTTTGTAATTTATGTGACATGGATTTCCACAATCCTTTCCCTGGCTTCGGCTCCTAAAAAAATATATATATATCTTATCTTATTTTATAATAAATATTATATATGCATAATTTGTAGTTTTATACTAGTATTTTATATTTACTAAAAAGTATTTTTGGATTGTAAAGTATTCCCTCCGTCCTATTAAAAGTGACAACTTTTTCTTTTGCACAAAATCCAATGTAATTGTTGAATGCTTTATATTTCAAAATTGTTGTAAGTAAAAAATTATATAAAATAGTATATTTTAAAACTATACGATTAGACCATTCTAACAAGATCACACTTCACAATTTTTCTCTTCTTGTATCAATACAATAAAGTTGAGTCAAAGTTAAACAATGAACAGTGTCAAAAGTCAAATGTGGCCACTTTTAATGGAACGGAGGGAGTATTTAAGTTGCTTCACAAAACTCATAAATTATGATTTGGTAAGAATGAATGTGAATCTCAATATAATTAAATTTGAAATTTAAATTATGTGATTGAATATAAATTATTAAATTATGAATTTAAATCAAATAGCATTTTAAATTTTTATAATAATAATAATAAATAAATTATTTAATTTTCAAATTTACTTAATAAAATAAATATCATGTTTCGCTAGTATTGTTTTCGGTGAACAACATGTTTCATTATTTTTTTGGTGAAACTGGTATTATCATCTTACATTGGCTAAAATTATTCTTTAATTTGATGATGTTCATGGATAATAAAGGATGTCTCATTATTAGATAAGAGTAAACTAATACTAATTTAAATTTGACCAATTAATTAAATACTCATTGAGTTTATTAAAGGTTTGTTAAGTATATCTTGAAAATTAAGTAAAATTTGTTACATTATTTCAATGGCATTTTTTCCACAAATATATTGTGGATTGTATATAATTATAAGTATTATTATTATAGAAACTATCTTTAAATTATTTTATATTATATAATTTGATGATTAAATTATTAATAACTTTATCATCACTGCATAGTTAGAGCAATAAAAAGGATTTTATGACAAATTATAGTAATAAAATATATAGTCTTTTGAATAGTAGACTTACAAGTTAGTACAACATTACAACACGTTTGCATTTTAGAAAAAAATGCCAAAATGGTGCCGTAATTTTCGAGTTTTCTAATTCAGTGCCATATCTTCATTAATTGTCTCCAAAAATTGATCCCTCGAACCCTTTAATGATTTTCTGATGGTGATGTGGCAGTCATTAGGAAAAATGATTAATTCTAATTGCCCACGTGTTTGAAATTCTGCAAACCTAGTTCATTTGGCCCGCCTCAAAGCCAAACATTCTTCCTAATGACCGCCACATCAGCATCAGAAAATCATTAAAGGGTTCGAGGGACCAATCTGGAGACAATTAATAAAGATATGACACTAAATTAGAAAACTCAAAAATTACGACACCATTTTGAAAAATTGGCAAACTTACGGCACCATCTTAACATTTTTTCCAATAAAATATCATGACTGCATAATTCCAACATGTTTGCATTTGGTGTTTTTTTAAAATTATTTCCCTAAAATGTCTTTAACGACGTTCACTATTTGTTTTCCCTAATAAGTTGTATTTCTTCCATTATTTTGATGCAAAGTTAATTCTCTCTCTATTCATCATTATTTCACATCGAACAAAGTAGATGTTAATCAATTACTATTTAATTGAATAATCAATTTTTCACTTTCTAATATTGGATATTGCCCCTTTCCTACCCTTTATTTGAACCACTTTTGCATAGCCCTTGACTTGGGTTCAAAAAAATTTGGGATCATCGTAATATAATTATTGTACAATATATTTTTTTTTTTGGGCGAGGCCAAGGATAAAGAGAGGAATAAAGAGTCAATAAGAATCAAATCTCCAATTATAAGTTTAGAAGGTATGGGCCGGATCAATTTAATAAGTCATTCTGACTTAAATGTTTCTTCCATTCGGTAGAGATTTTTTAAATTAAATTAAATCCACTAAGAATGAAAAGAGTAGAAAAATATGGCATCGAGGATGTAAGAGAATAGGGCAAAGCAAGACAAGTTCAACAGTTGACTAATTTTGAAGTTTAAACAGACAAGACAAAACCCCCATGATATGTAGTAATTACAAACCAAACATCAGTTCCGGGTGTTCGTAGCCCATTATTCACCTCACCCCAACGATGTTTTCCTAATTCTGTAAGGAAAAATTTGCTTGCATGAATCTTGTAGTATTATATATATACATATATATATATATATTTGGTAAATATTGACACTTTTTGTATCGGCAAAGGTGTGTGTGAGTTCGAGCCACACAAATTACAAATTACAAAAGAAATAAAGGGGATGGATGGTGGGTCAGGTGGAAATCGTACCCCACTGTTAATATCAAAATTATAGGCCCAATGAGTTAAATTATTTTGGCCCAGTAAATGCAGCCCAATTCATTTTTCGAAGCCCGGTCCAATCCAAGAGTTATCCGGATAAGGACCATGGGTGAGAAGCCGCCATCTAATTCATAAGTTTATCCGGATGGTGAATCATGGCAATTAAAGACTATGGAGAAAGTCACGATATTGAGACTTGAGAAGCTGCAGCTTGGAGAGGATGAGGGAAAAGTTACACGATCAGAAGAGCTGCAGTCAAAGAGAAGAGGATCCCAACATCAATGCAGCGCACCAATCAAGGGAGGAAAATCCGGAAGCTTTAAGGCCCGGTTGAAGCCAGGCATCACCCCATCCCCTATAATAGGCTGAAGGGGACATGGGATGTGGACGGACACACACCCCTAGAGGAATCGCATTTTCATACTATTTACTTTCTGTTATTTCCTTTCCGCAAGTTCATTTTTGTGTTCTTCCATTCTGCAACTTTTCTACTTCACTGTTTTATTTAGGATTCCTGTAATTCTTCCTCAATCCTTGTAACAATCATCAAATATTGTTCAATCAAAATTCTTGGTTAACACTCACATAACCACATTTTACTCTAGTAATATACTTCCTCTGTTTTCATTTATTTTTGACGGGCCCACCCGTTATGCTGTTCAATGCACATTTTAAATTATCAATAACTCAAGTTCGATATATGTAAAAAAAAAATTAGAAGTTTCATATTTAAAAACTACATGACGAGACGAATCTAACAAGATCCCATTTAGCTATATTTTAACTTGTATAACTAGATAAAACTTTAAGTAAAAGTCTGTGTAAATAGTGACACCTTATTGAATGTAAGAAACATTCAAAAACGGAGTTATAAAACTGTAAAATTTATAATAAGTATACTTCTAGAAATATTTCTTTTAGTTTCATTAAATCACAGAAATTTTGGAGCTATAAAAATATGCCCTACCCTACAATACAAAAAAGCAGCTCCAAATCAACCACAACCAAAATCAAATCCGAACCAAGGATTACAATAATTTTTCATTTTTCCGCCAAAAAAAAAAAATTGTTTACTAAACCCTAGAATTCAATCAAGGATTTAGCAATCGAATCCAATAGCTAAAACAAAAAATTCTTGTAGCAGAAGACAACGTACATAACTATTACACATCGGAATTGGGCTGCTGGGACATCATCGTCATAGTTGTCATCGTACACACTTATCATATCCTTACAATCCGGTCCGGTCCTCTTGTCCCACAGCCCCATCCTCGATCGAGACAGCACGATCTGCAGCTCCTCCCACGAAATGTACCCGTTAATTCGCCGTTCAAATCGAACACCTTGAAAGCCTGCTGGACTAGATCATGATCATCATTATCATCATCATCATTATTATGCTCCCCTCCCAGCTGGCGATGATCATCGATCGGCTGCCTCCTTATACAAGGACAACAAGTCCATGTAGTCCAGGGTTGTTCGGCCCACCAACTTCTCGAGATCATCTGAGGGCGGCGCGGACAACAATGCCCACGGTGTCGGCCAGCAGATTGTGCAGCTCCTGAATGGTCACCTGGCCAGTGATGTTCCTGTCCAGATTCTTGAAGATCCTGTGAAGATCATCAGGACTTATTGGACAAGACATTTGTGATCTTCTTGTTAGAAAAAGGACAACATATATGTGTGACGGGATGATAGGCCGATCCCTTGTCGGGAAATTTAGCTATAGGTGTAATGATTTTGTGGAATAATTTTGGAGGTTCTATAGATTTATAGTAATGGAAATTAAGGACTAAGGGGGTGGTTTTAATTTGAAAATGAATGGGGGGCCACTAAGGGGAGAAAATGAATGGAGATTTCCATGTTTGAAGAATTCTGAATTCTCTAGTAAGTGTAATACTACTATATTGCATTATTTTTTGGATGAATTAGATGGGCTTTTTAGTATATATACTTCCTCGTTTTTATTTGTTTGTTACGGACCCACATTGCACGCAATCCAACGCACATTTTTTAATCATTAATAACTCAAGTTCGATATTTAAAAACTATAAAGCAAGACGAATCTAACAAGATCTCACCCGACTATATTTTAACTTGTATTACTATGATAAAAAATTGAAGTCAAAGCAGTCCAATAAACAGAAGTATATAACTTGAAATGTTGCAAACAAATAAAAACGGGTAATATATAACACTACTATTATTTAATATTGTTTATTTTTCAAAAAGAACTACATAAAAATATTAAGATTAACTATTTTATTGTTAAGGATTGAAACATAGTGTTTCAGTCCTTAAAGGTTTGATCTTTCTGCCCGTCCTCTCTTCCACGATTCGCGTAACTTTTACTTCATAATGAGATATATATATCGACATGATAAACAAAGTATCATAAAATTGTTTATCTTATTAGATTACATTGATATAAACATTTTTAATTTAATTAAGAATAAGACACAATAGGAAACTTATAAAGTCGGCAGCACACCGGCTACCACGTCGGCTTATATTTCCCTAATAAAAACACCAAAGCAGCTTATTTACAGACACATATATGAAGAAAGTCAACGTTGACTTATTCCCGACCGTAGATGTCATTCAAGTAAGCCGACCAGACCGGTCGCCACGAATTAACGGCCAAGATTATCAAAAAGAAGAAAAATGAGAGTATCTCTAAAACTAGCATCACCTTTTAAATTGGTTATTGGTTATTAGGGTTAGGAATAGGTTTATGTTACTCCACGAAGAACTGTGACTTTAGAGTATGTTTGTTACGGTGTATTGTGATGTATTAGGGCAATCCGGTTACGATACAACCCTTTCAAGAGCCTTTAGGTGCAGACATCACAAAAATGCATCTCGCATCACATAATACTTCTCCGAGCACCACATTTTTGGCATCACACAACACATGTCTCTCAACACACAAAATACACCATTTCATACATCACACAACACAACTCCCACATCACACGCATAGTGGCTGCATGTGCAGCCACCTGCACACTAACACCTTCCGTATTAGGGTGTATAGTATTAATATTATGTATTAAAATAATACTACCCTAAACCCTAAACCCTAAACACCTGCATCACAAAATATTATGTATTATTTTAATGAGAAGTTTGATGTATTATTTAATACCTTGTGGGAGAGTGTGTTTATGGTGTATTATTTTTTTTTATTTATGTTTGTTTTTCTTTTTTTCCATATGCATCTCATAACTATTAAATATTAGGATATTATAATAATATTATTTATTAATGTATTAATTATTTCAATAATATTTTTAATAAATTATTTATTATTATATTAATTATTTTAATTTAATTATTTTTAAAAAAATTATTTTAAGTATATTATTTATTAATAAATTAGAAAAAAAATTATTTAATTGTTTAAAATATAATACATGATGATATAATACAACATCAACACCAAACACCATGTATAACATTAATTTAATACAATACACCCGCATGAAATAATACAATATACCATAATACAGTACAATGTTCCAAAGGTGCCCTTAGGTACAATGGAACTTCTGGATGTCCGCCCCGCTTACATTAGGTATTCAACAATCAAGAAACATATGTTCAACATCCATCATATGCTAACAGTACTTTAAATTTGCAGAAACAAACTGAAGACGAGGAGGCCAAATTTGCCAAGATTTTTCATGGTATCAATTTCACAGTTTATTAGACCATTTTATAACTGGGAATAGCCGAATACCCCCACTTTCAACATGAACAACAACAAAAAAAAAAAAAAAAAAAAAAAAAACCTTTTAAGTGCAAATAACTTGAAAATATTCATCTTCCTGAGCCCTCAACATTTAGGGAAAAAGAAGAAAATGACAGCCATCTATAGCACACGGTATAAATCAGGGCAGGAACATGATCCAAGAGACATCCAAGAACTTCCCGGTGTACAATGAAGACTCATCCATTTATTCGATGCTAGAATTTGCAAGACGTAACTTATTCGTCATATGGAAACTTTTGTCGGATCCTAAGAGCAAGTTTAATAATCCCTGATGGTTGTGATGCAACGACAAAAAACCCCAACGGTTTGTTAAGTGCTTAATAATACATAAAAAAAAAGCAGCACAGTACAGACCTCCGCTTTCTCAGAATGGAGTTCATGGACTCAATGTGTGTTTCCCAGGCTCGTTGAACGTTCTTTCCAATTGCTCGACTTTGTTTAGTTTGAAACCTCTGATCCTCAATTCTTCAGGCACTGAAGTGTCTTTATAGTCGACGTTTTCAATGGTCCACCCCGCATTTTGGACAGAACCTCCTACTTCAACCTAGTAGAATGAATGCCAAGCCATTGGGAAAGTTTAATTGTCTAAAATAATGAGTAACATAGATCTTATAATAGCTTAAGATAAAATGCTGAGAAAATGATTTTGGCAATAGCCACGAATGTTGAACTTACCTCTGCACCATCGATTGCATTTACAATGAGGGCTCCATCCAAGGCCAGACTCTCAAGATGGATGTTTTGGCCTTGTATGACAAGGGTAGATTTTTGTGTAATCGAGCAATTTTCACCTACTTTGCTTTTAATATCTGAATATGTAAGCCCCCATTTAGGTTTCCATACAATTCGAGGCCATACTTCCACTTCCTGCCCATTGAATTCCTGCTGACGTGGATCGTCTACCTTAACACCAACCTGAGACAAGTAGAGAACATTTAGCTGCAATCTCTAATTTCAAAATACGAGTATCTAGATTATTGGATAAGCTGGCCAGCTATTTGTAATATACGATGTGGATAGACAAACTTTCAAATAAGAGTGTCTCCCTGTCTTGACAACGATTGACAAGAAACTTGACAAAATGAACAAAGGGTTGGCG
The DNA here is from genome assembly GCA_030278955.1 of Hygrophila difformis. Taxonomy (NCBI): domain Eukaryota; kingdom Viridiplantae; phylum Streptophyta; class Magnoliopsida; order Lamiales; family Acanthaceae; genus Hygrophila; species Hygrophila difformis. The sequence continues at coordinate 1,348,206 of JAOANR010000011.1, forward strand.
AATAAATCAACTACATCTACACTGTTGACATGAAATCTCTTGAATAAGTGTTCCAGAAAACCTAATTTACCTTTCTCAAAATAAGGCTGTTAGCTTTATATATGGCCATCTCTCCAGAAGTAGCACTGTGATATGGATTGCCTTTGGGTACCTTAAAAATGTGAATTCCAATATTCATGAGATTCATAATCATATGTCGAAAGCATATACAAATTAAACACACAAACAGAACTTATATTCCAAAAAAATTGGAACATACATTTTAAAGCAAGTTGCCACACTCAAAACCATTTCACAACATACCAGTGTATTATGAATATATATGAAAGAATCTTCAAGACTTCCAAATATCAAAGGTTAAATGGTTCGTGGCTTTAGCTCATACCTTAGCTGCATCTTCTGGATTGTTCTTCACAGGTGCATACGCCAGCCAAGCATCCATCACCTGCATTGTTCCATGTTTATTAATAGACAACTCATGTAGTACGAATCTAAAACCTAATTGAATGAATTGCAAACGTCAATAAAGGTGAAGTATCAGCTTACAGTAAATCCAACTCTAGCTGAAGGTGGCAAAGTTTTGGGGTAATCTTGCATCATGCATTCAAGTCGAGTAGATGATTTGAAAGCAGTTTTGGTAGAATCCTTGTATCTGAAATCAGAAAGTAGTTGACACTTAAGTAAACAGGCAGATCTGCACTTCCTATTCCACTAAGGGTAACCACGCACAGACAAAATAACAACACAAATCAATCATACTTTTAAACAAATATGTTTTTCTTATTCTACATAAACTCAGCTACAACTCCATATGTCTTCATAACAAAAATCTAACCCCTACTATAACATTGATTTAGAAACCCATTGCAAGATAAGTTTCACATAGATGATCCTAAGAGAGGGAGGGCTTACTTCGGATTAACAAACTCCTTTATGGCACCTCCAGTTTTTGACAGTTCTTCCAAATATGAGCCAATTTCAAAAATCAACTGCACAATAAGTGTTAACATCATCACAAGTTCCAGTCAATTTGATATGCCAGATGCATATTACACTTTACACCACACTATCAATTTCATGAACTCACGACGTAATTCTAAATGCCATATGATCAACAAGGAGCTACTTAAAATTAACTGGCAATGAGATCATGTCTGTTGGTCTCCTTATTTTTAAGATACCTCTATGGAATGTGGGCAACCAAATACAAACAAGAGAGGTTTGTGTCATGGCCTCTACACAAACATATGTCAGCCCTAGATGATAGTCTTCACATGGAATTGTTTTGCATGTATCCTAGGATTATTTTCACAAATGAAGACGTTGAAGTAAAAAATGACTTGTCAATGAAATATACTTGGTTTATGTTTCCTGGGAAAGGAGAATAGCCTGTTTCATCGTTGACATCACCATCAGGAAATCCTGTAGCTCTTAGCAATGGATCAAGTTGATTGTATTCCACATTGATCACCATTGTCCTTCCTGATAAATAATTGTCAGTAACTTAATGTAATAAATATATGGACAGACCTACTGCTGTTTTCCATAGAAATCAAAATTAAAAATGTTGGGCACAGAAGAAATGGCACAATTTATCAAAAGTCGCTTTCTGAGAGTAGCATGACATTTATTATTATGGCAAACAAAAAATGGTGACAACTAATTCATCAAATTCAGTTAGTCTGCATGTATAATAGCTGGCCATTTGCAGATAAACAAGTAAATAATTTATGCTCCTCAGATGCTAAAATAAAAAGTTTTAACTCACTGTTTAAAACCAGCATTCTTCATGATTCATGAAGTATCTTTATGTACTTGTCAGAAATCTAGTCACAATAATTTTAACAATAAAGCAGTGGTAACTTAACCAACCTGACCTATTCTTATAATCAAGTAAAGAGTTATGTTGGCTTGAGAAGATAAAATAAACCGAAGGCCCCTTTTGATTGATCTTATTGGATATGAGCCTCTTATCAGGGAAAATGCCTCCAAGAAGACCAATCAAACGGGAGCTGAGACTTCAAGAAATCATTCTACCAAACTCAAAGGCTAGCATGCGGTTCTCAGTATTGGTAACCTCTGGTTCAGACATTAGGATATGTCCATGTGATTCAAAATATAAATTGGCATTAGATAATGTGGAAACAGGGAGACAAAGCCAAATGAAACCCTACCATCTTGATGAGTGAGCTTGGTAATCCCTCCAATGGCTTCCTTGGCTTTTCTTGGCACTGCAAGAGAGTTAACATGGTACTCTTTGATGGTACTCACACCCAATGCAGATTGAATTGCCTGTAATTGGGGAGGAGGATGAGTAGGTTTACATAAATTAATCTTAATATAATTAATCACCACTAAAAATACCAAAATTTTACTATACCCTGAATAGGAGGCCATTTGTATCTTGGAAAAATAAAACCCACTTTCGACCAGCAGAAAACCTAGACAGTAATTGTACTGGGTAAGTCATAATAACATGAAATGGATTTTGAATAAGAGGGAAAAAGGGTTCTAAACTAAATAAAATGCTAAAACCTTGATAAAGAGAATAAGACATGTTGGCTCTGACATCAGACAGAAAAAGCCAATTTCATTGCAATACCAATGAAGGTGTCACATCCAGCTTTAGAACATACCATTCTTTAAGGAGGCCACTTGAAAAAAGTAGCGAATGAACATCGCCATGACCGTGAGGTTTTGTCTGTGAAGAAGTTGCATAAAGAATAAAATGTATGTAAGGAAAATGGTCACAAGAATCATGATTAGGTTCTCGCTTAGCATTTTATATCAACATGGTTGCTCTATTAGGGAAAAGCCAGTATGGAAACTCCACCTGGATTCTATACTTATTACGAGGATCCACAGCCAGTCGGGCATCATTATCATCCAAACAAGCAACTTTTTCCTGGGAAAACCGAAGGAAAATGGTAAACCAACTGTGGTTTCACAAGAATATCTCTCAAAATCAGCTGAAAAACTCCATTAATCACCTGCTTTAGCAATTTCACTTGCGAGGGTTTCATCCCAAAGTAAGCATTCGCCTCCAAGAGATCTAAAGTACGTGAATGTGTATCATCTGATGTCATTATGGCCAAAGGAATCTCTGTAGGTCCTTCCCCTTTATCAATGGATATAAACAAACATATAAGACAACAATTGATCAATTATCATGCAATTAGATTTTGGCAAATTGCATTTTGGAGGTAATAAAGTGAAAATAGGATTTGCAGTAACTTAAACAAATCTTACTGCCCAAGAAAATGACGAAGTATTTTTCTACCTAATAATGCCGAATAATCTAGAATTACTATTCCCTTAGTTTTCTGGAATAGGATTTACAGTAAAGCTTAATCACCCAGTCCAAATAGATACAGTCACATGCTGGATGTGTATCATTATCTTAATTCCAACAAAGGAGAAAAGAGAATAAATAAGGATAACCCTTTCCACATGTAATTACATACCCAACTGAAGAAAGATACCTACCAATGTTAAAAAGCAAAGAAATATGCATATCACATAACATTTCAAAAGCTTTTGAGAAACTGTGTCAGATATGGAAGTACATAAAGCCTGAATAAATGATGGGAGTAAAATGGTCTACCGAACCTTGGGCTAGCCTACAGCTTGTTTCTTGTAAGGCCAGAATAGACTCAATGTAATGTTGTAAGAAACATGTTCCTGTAGTAGTTTCTATGGGCAGAGCCACCTGCAAAAGTAAAGACAGACGAACAATTAATTGGACTCTTACCCTGACATAACTCATTAACACATCATTCATTCTTTGATAAGTATTATATACCAGTACAGCAAAGTCAGAGAAAAGTACAAGACCTACCATCATGATCACCTCTGGGGGAAAAACATGAATAGATTAACAAAAACACCAACAAAGTTACAGTAGTTACAGCAGAGCGCATTGGACACAAACTGCCTCACCTTTATGCCATTGTAGCCGAGACGTTCTCCAAGGCCCCCAGCCACAAGAACGAATGCAGCCTTTCTTGCCTCACGTATGCCAGCTTCTTCAAATTGAACAAACTTATCATCACCAAAGGTCAAGATCTCTCCTGATGGAACCTGTAGGAAAAGAAATCTACATTAACTAAAAATGCCAATTGTTCATAAGAGAAGATAAAAATAAAATAAAATTATCTTAGTTGATAACATGGACTCCTATGAAAGTGAAACAATGCAACTTGTCAGGTTGTGGCTAAAATAAACAACTATGAAGATTATAAGTTTTTTCATAGAGAGTTATCTTGAAAACAATTCAGATAAAAGAGTCAATTCTATTTATTTATAGGTCATGGAGTTGACAACTTACAGAAGGACTAAATCCATCATATGGATTCTTCCCAGCCTTTGAATCCGCCAAAAGTTCCTTGGCAGTTTTGATGTATGATGTAAGCCCACCAGGATAACTTCCATTGAGTTTGGCAATCTATAAGAACATTGCAATAGAAATGAGGTGCCGAAATTAGTTTCCTGGTCAATCTACTGAAATATCAACCTGTTGAACTTATCTTTAGGAAGATTGCACCATCATATTTCACTTCAAAAAGAGGAAGCAAAAGAGATAACATTAAGAAAAGAAGCAAGAAGCTAAATTTTCTCTTGATTTATATCCACATAGTCATAATCTGATTAATCATAGTAATAATACCTAACGAATCCCAGAGGTATAGAACCAAGGAGCAAATTTATCTGCAACAAATAGAATGAACATAGATATATGCTTTCCGTGAAGAAAAATAATATTTGTTGTCAAAGAAATGAAGCTAGTGTTTTTTTTACACGTCCCACTTAATTGGTATTGACCATTGATAACTACTACGGAAAACACAAAAGCCTGCAATTCACCATCTTGAAGACTTGAACGACAGATTTGCCATCACAGTAAAAGTTAGAAAATAAAAAAATGCCAACTTTTCTTGAAGAAATTTATTTTCGAGCATGGTACTTCATAAAGGAGGAAAAAGAGAAGAACTTTCCACTTCACCAAAGTAATGCACAAGGGGGTAAGTTTACCGCAACAAAAGCATGACAAACCATTCAAACATGAAACAACAACGCACCACAGTAACATTTACAATGCAACATAAACCAAAATCTCAATCTCTTGATTGTATTATGAAAATTCATAATCACATTTCATTGAAAATCTACCAATTCCCAATGATAAGATAAACACAGCCACTAATAGCAAAATCAGTATAAAAAATTCAAGCTTTGCATTTCGATGAAACAAGAAAACATCTCCACCAACACATCACAAGATTCACATCTTGTGACAAAAAAAAAAAAAAAAAAAGTCCAAATCACCTGATCGAAAAACGCGCGCTTCTCATCATCATCCACCCCAGGCTCCCCCCAATGCTCGAACAAATGGCTCTGATTCTGCTCCAATAGAACCGTTGCCAATTCCGCCTATTTCAACCGCCGCACACACCAAATTACAACAGCACACACACACACACATATATATATATATATATATCGAAACAATCGGCCAAAATCAAATCCAAGTTCAGACATTTCCAATCAGGAAAAAAAACCTGTTCAGGGGAGAGCAGGGATAAATTCTTGCGGAGATTCGGCGGGGTGCCGTCGATGTTGAGTTGCGACAGGGCGTCGGCGGTCGATCCGGCCATGGCGTCAGTTTCGAGCGACGATCTTAACCGGAATTAAGATTTGGAGCGGGTGCAACGACAATGTAAAACGTCTGTAATTACAGTTTTTCGAATAGACGTACAGGGAGGATCACGACAGGACAAAACATTTACGGTGAGCTAATTACGATGATTTACCACACGTAATTACATTAGAGATCTTATCCTTTGCTATAATTATTGCGATCTTTTAGATTCTTGTATTAACTTTCCATATTTAAATGAAAGCAAATGTCTTTTGTTGTAATACTATTATTTATTAAATATATAAATATAAATATATGGTGGATAAAAATTTCAATAGTAAAATCAAAAAAATTAGTGGGATCCAATGTTTAGTGCTTTTATAAATTTCCTTTTTTGAGTTTAGGGGTAAAAAAGCATTATATTATGACAAAACATAAATACATCAAACATTCACATGTCAATTGTCATGAAACAGCTGGCAATCTGGACCGTAAGAATTTTACAGCAATGATCTGATAGATGGAATTAATTTTGGAATATTCCATGGAACATCCATTTTTTTCAATTTTTATTTCTCATAAAATAAGATAAAATGTGGCTTTGGAATTAAGCTAATTTGGGCATCAAAGACAGTGAAGGTCTTTTTACAGCTTATTTCAATTTAATTGTCACACCACTTGCAGTTGCACCTACTTGGGCTTTGAGGTTTGAGCTAATTTTGTAGGTGAATACTTTAAATATATGTATAATGTATATATATACTTTCTCCATTGTTGAATATATGCTCCACTTTAATTATTTATACTTTTAATTATATAAAAATATAATTAAGTAAAATATTAGTATTAGCATTCATCTAATAATTTAATTTATAATATTTTTTTATTATTTAAATTTATGTAAAATTAAATTATTAATAACTAAAAATATATATTGAATTGCATAAAATAAATTGCAAAAAAAAGGTAGGTTAGATGTTAAAGAACAGAGAAAAATATATTCCCTCCGTCCCGTTAATTATGACCCATCTCTTTTCGACACGGCAATTTAGGTAGTGATGTTTAGTAGTTAAAGTCGTGTGATTAAACTTGATTATTCCCCTCATCCCATTTTATAATTGTTATATTTGACTTTTCACACTATTTATTACTCCCTCCGTTTTTTTTTAACTTCACCCATCCTGCACTGCACGCAATCCAATGCACATCTTCAATCATCAATATCTCATATTATATATAAGTAAAAATTATAAAAATTTGATATTTTAAAACTATGCGATTAGACGAATCCAATAACATCTCACTTGACTATGTTTTATCTTATATAACTATGATAAAAAGATGAATCAATGTTACTTAATGAATAGTTTCTACTATTCAAAGGGAGAAGATAAAAAAAAACGGAGGGAGTATTTAACTTTGACTCAATATTATCGTAATAATGTAAGAAGAGAAAAATAATCAAGTGTGGTCTTGTTAGAATCGTGTAATCGTATAGTTTTAGAATATATATTTTATACTCCCTCCTGTGTAAGATGTCATGTTTGACTTTTTGCCACTGTTTATTGTTCAACTTTGACTCAATTTTATTACAAGTATATATTTGAAAAAAAATAGTCGAGTTGGATCTTGTTATAATTGTATAATCATTTAGTTTTAAAATATATTTTACATAATTTTTCGTTGTATATATTTTAAGATATTAATTATTGAAAAAGTGCATTGAATTGTGTGTATAAATCAAACAAGACAGATTAAATGGGACAGCGGGAGTATAATTTTTACTTATACCAATTTTGAGATATTAATGGTTAAATAATTACATTGGACTTTGTGCAGAAAGTATAATTGTTATTATTATGTGGGTTTTTAATCATGCTTATATTAATCTAATTTGCAGTGGCCAACCTTATTGGGACACCCCAAAAAGGAATAGAGGACAAAATCATTGGGACGGAGGGAATATATACATATATATATATATATTTTTTTTCTGGTTTTGCTTATTTATATTTTATATTTTCTGCGAGGCAAAGTTGGGTTGTCTATTGCTCCTTCTTGTTAGGTTGCAACTTATATGTGGTTTATCTTTTTAACTTTTCAATTTTTTTTCTTCCCAGAAAAAAGGGAGGATGAAGTTATTCATGGGAGGACTTTTCAAGTTAATTTTGATTATTGAATAAGTATTTTTATACTCCCTCCGTTTTTTAAAAATGTTAACGTTTGCATAGTAAACACTCTTTATTGAATAATTTTGATTTGATTTTTTAACATAGTTATATAAGATAGAACATAGTCAAGTGAGATCTTGTTAGATTCATGTAATGACGTAGTTTTATAATATTAAGGTTTTATAATTTTTTATTTTATAAAATTTGCGATATTACTCTTTAAAAATGTGTATTGGAATACGTGAAAACAATGAATGTTAGTAATATTTTTTGAATACGGGAAGTATTTATTTGGGGATTTCTTTTATTTAGATAAATTTTAATTTATTGAAATTATTATATATTATGGTGTAGCATAGGTTTCCACCACCCATTTTCTAGTAAGTATATGTTGTTGAGGAAAAAAAGGTAAAAACGTCCTTTATCTTTCCAAAAATTTCAAATCCGTCATTTTTCTATTTTATTACCGATTTAGTCCGCTACAAATGCTAATTATGTTCAAATCAGTCCTTTTTTCACTAATTATATTCTAATTGCTGACGTGGGAAGGGTTTTAATTTAAACCTGACACGTGTGCATAATATTAGTCCTTTTTCTTTTATCTTTTGCCAATTCAGTCCTAAACTTTTATTTTGTTCTATTTATTTTGTTCTATTTAGTCCTCTACCCCAATCACTCATTTTTATATTAATTGGCCTCAAACCTTTCAAATTATTTCATTTTAGGCCCAGAACCTTAAATTTTTTATTATTACTAATCCATTTATCAAATAAATGCACAACATACTTCCATAAATAAAATTAAACACCAAACCTCATATATTGGGTTCGACTGCTTTGTTATCAGGTCTTTCAAGTACCGGAATTTTACGGACTCTCACTAATAACCACTCGACCGCAACCGATTGTTCATTGGTTTTGGTTTCCTTCAGTAACAATTAACAGAATCTTACTTTGCGTCCTACCTTAGGATGTAGCAATATTTAAAAGTAAATGATTTAACTTGAATTTTTGGAAGGTTATGGATACAGGAAGCCTTGATTTTATTGAAAAATATTAATATTATTAAAAATATTAAAAAAATAGCTTGAATTTTATTGTCCACAAAGTATGATTGTGCTGATTGTTGCTAAAGGAAACCAGAACCAATGAACCATCGTTACGGTCGGGTGGTTAGAGAGAGTCCGTAAAATTCGGAACTTCAAAGACCCGGTAACAAGGCGGTCAAACCCAATGTATGAGGTTTGGTATTTAATTTTATTTACGGAAGTATGTTGGGCATTTATTTGATAAATGTATTAGTAATAATAAAAAATTTAAGGTTCTGGGCCTAAAATGAAATAATTTGAAAGGTTTGAGGCCAATTAATATAAAAATGAGTGATTGGGGTAGAGGACTAAATAGAACAAAATAAAAGTTTAGGACTGAATTGACAAAAGATAAAAGAAAAAGGACTAATATTATGCACACGTGTCAGGTTTAAATTAAAACACTTGCCACATCAGCAATTAGAATATAATTAGTGAAAAAGGACTGATTTGAACATAATTAGCATTTGTAGCGGACTAAATCGGTAATAAAATAGAAAAAGGACGGATTTGAAATTTTTGGAAAGATAAAGGACGTTTTTACCTTTTTTTTCCTGTTGTTGAACATAATTAGGGGTTCTCTAAATTAATTCATTTTAAGACACTAAACTTTCATCAGGATTTTGATTGGATGGACATAAAACTGGACTCTGTTCCGGCCCAGAAAATATATGTCATTAAATTGGGCCCAAAATCATGTTACTATTAGACCACGTACTTGGGCTTCTTACCAAAACAGCTACGTTTAGGGGGTGTCCTTTATTTTGAATAAGATTATTTTAACGATAATTTTCTTTAAAAAATAAAATAATTTAAAACAATGTTTTGCCGATGCTCTATATATGCGTCCTTCTTCACCACAAAAAATAAATAAATTAGAACAATATTCAATTAGTTCATTTTGAATCTAATGTTCTACCAATGTTTTGGATTTCAGCTTATTGTAACAATATTGTTTGGTGTCGAAACAACTGTTTGGTCAGACTAATATAATATTCATGTAATCTATTAACAGTTACAACTAATTTTCAAACAAACCCTATACTTTTTAGCGTGTACCGGGTATCCCCAAGCCATATTCGAGGCAAGACTAATCCCTCGAGGAATTCGCCGAAAGCTTGAATTCTGCATACACAAAGGCTCAAACCCGAGACATTTTCTTAAGCTGCCAGAACTCTATACTACTCAGGCCAACTGCGTTTGGTAAAAACAAACCCTATATTTGAACTAAGAAATTTGGCAGAAAAATAAAATTCACAATAATATATATTTCTGTACTTTAAATTATTAATGAAAAAGACAATATCTACTTTTATTAACTTCTTATTACCCCAATCCCCACCATGCCCCCCCCCCCCAAAAAAAAAAGAAAAAGAAAAGAAAAGAAAAGAAAAGAAAGATTGCTTTAGCCGGTGGCGCGTTACGACTTACAAATTTTATTTCAAATGAATCATTGTAGTTTTATAAAAAGAAAATAGTACCTAAATAAGTGCTACGGACCCATATTTCACGCAATCCAATACACGTTTTTAATCCGTAATAACTCAAATTTCATATAAGTAAAAATTATGAAAATTTGATATTCTAAAGCTATGCGATTAGACGAATCCAACAAGATCCCACTTGACTATATTTTACTTATTTTATATAATTGTGTTAAAAAATCGAGTCAAAACTATTTAATGAACAGTGACAAAAGTCAAAACGTGCCATATAAAAAGGAACGGGGAGTCAGTATAAAACATCAATTTAAAAAAATACCGTTTAAAATATGAGGAGTATTTGAAATTCTCCGACAAGAGAATTAGTAGAAATTTAATGAGCAATAACAAACTAAACGGTATTTCTTGATTGTTGAAATCAAGCACCCAAGTCAAGGGGAATATCTACTCGTCTCCACACGCGTCGCAGAGAATCAATCTTGGATTTTTATTTTATTATTATTATTATAGATAATAATATAATTATTTAATTTATTACTCCTCCGTCCCAGTATACTTATCATATTTGACTTTTTGACACTGATCATTGTTTAACTTTGACTTAAAGTTATTGCAAGTATATATTTGATAAAAATAGTTGAATTAGGTCTTGTTAGAATCGTAAAATCATGTAGTTTTAGAATATATATTTTATATAATTTTTTGTTGTACATATTTTGAGATATAAACGATTGAAAATGTGCATTGGATTGTGTGTAGAAATAAAACAAGACAAGTTAAGTGGGACGGATGGAGTAATACTTACAAAGTTTCTATCAGCACAGGAGAGACCACATCCAAAATGTATACTAATGTTTTTATGCATTAGGGTCGATGGATTGTGCCTAATTGACATAATTAATTACTTATTTAGCGTATTTTAAACAACTTAAAATCCTTAAACTTAGTTATTAGTATTTGATTAAAACTTTTACTCATTCAATAGGTTTTTTTTTTTTTTTTTTTTTTTAAATACAAGTATACAACGACGACGCTCTGCTTAAAGAAGTTTACTGATTCAATAGTTGTTAAAACTAAACTAAAGTAAATGTTATATAATGGTCAACATTATACCCATAGAATTAAACTATTTTAATTTATATTTGATTTTATTCTGGTTGAATTATCATAACAAAGAAGTACTAAATAATTAACTAAACACACGAATATGCATTTTAGCATTTAATTAATATGCAAACTAGTATTTCACATTTAATTGGCTAGGAGCTAGGCACTTAATTACAACCTAACTCTTGATCTCGATGGCATTAATTATATTACCATTATAATTTATTAAACTGCAAAAAGAAAATAGATATACTTAAATTTAATGCATTCAATTCTCCTTTTTTTCTTTTTTTCGGTGAAATAATTCTCCTTTTTTTCAATTCTCCTTTTGTAATAACAATAAAATACAAATTTGAAATTTTGCATTCTAAGTGAACATTCATATATGGTTTCTCCAAAAATTAATATTACTATAAAATACCCAATTCATTTATATTAAAAAAAAAACAATGGGAAAAACAAGGGTGGGTGTAGTGTAACCCAGAAACCACGAATATAAAGTGTTGGTTAACCAAAATAAAAGTCAAAAACCTACATGTAAAAAAAGAAAAAAAGAAAAAAAAAAAAAAAAAAAAAAAGAAGAAGAAGACATATACTTCTATATAGCTAGATTGCAGACCGTGTAAACAACCCTTGACCCTGTTCAGACATGAAGAGATCATTGTAATGAAACCCCCACCCACCTATATATTCTCATTCACACACATGCACACACACCCACATATATATACTACAATCAAAAACCCCAAATTTCTGTGTCCCTCACACACACCCACATACAAATTAGGAACCACACCAACACAAGATCCAGAAAGCCCCCAATTAGGTTCACACATCAGGATATATGCCATCAACATATATATATATATATATATATATATATATATATCTCAATTCCTTGAAATGCGCTAGAACCTCACTCCCTAATTGCTTCTTCAATACCTAGTAAATTCACATCACACGACATTGTTGTTCCAAAGGGAGTGATGAGTTCAACAGAGACATTACATATACCACCCCTCATTTCACTTATATATTTTCACCCCCTCTATATATACTCCTCCATTAGTTGCTTCTACAACACACCTCAAAAAACTTAGAGACACGACGATATTACCTCTGATCGATCAGAAAGAGAGAGATATATATAATAACCGACGAAGAAGATCAACAACCATGAGCAGCAGCAACGGGGGGAGCGTTTTCCCCAAACCGAAGGTGCAGGTTTCGACGATGGTGATCAAGGCGGTGGGGAACGGCGTGAAGAAGGCGGTGACCAAGACTGGGGATGCTGTCAAGACTATCAAAGACAAGGCTAAAGTGACTCCTACCTAGTTCATGACTCATTATATATATATATATAAGCTATAATAATTGTATGTAACCATTCATGTCATTGTGTTGTGTGTACTCATATTAGTCATATATAGTCTCATGCTTTACTTCTTTCATAGTTTCATTCATCTATATTACATACATATATATATATATATTATATGAATAGGGGTTACTCCTCTACCACGGTTATGGTTTAAACAATATGTTGCTACTGTGTATTGTTTGTAACATCTTAGTTTGTTTAGTTCTGCATATGTATGTATCATATGTAGTTTCCAGAGTTCCCATATTGTTTGTTTTAATGAAAATATAATGATGTTTCTTGTCTGAGTTAGTACTAGTATATATTAAGCATACCTTGTAGTAGTATAATTTTCAATCTGAGACATCTTTTCATGGCTTGGCAATTCCATGGAATCTGTGGAATCCTCATCTATCACTGTCGTCGTTCCATCCTTATCGATGATACAAGTTGCCCTAATAATAAAGGAATATAGATGAAATAAAAAGTAATTAAGTTTGACATATACATATATAGGTATATGCATATAGACATATATAGGCAAGAAAATTAATGCACTGGTTAGTTATTCCACTTGAAATGATGAAATAATCTTTGAACTATAGTTTCTATAGCTTATTGGCATTAAAATGATCAATGGTTCGTTGTTGCATCATTCGTGGCGATTAATCACTTTAAAGTATTAGAGCCTGTTTGGAATGGCTTTAGTCCAAGTGCTTTTGGCTTTTGCTTCTGCCAGAAGCACTTTTGAAGAAAAAAGAGTGTTTGTTTTGGCTTTTTAGAAAAAACAAAAGCACCTCGAAAAGCTGCAAAAGTACTTCTGGGAGAAGGTCCTTCTTCGAAAAGCAGAAGCCAAAAGCACATAGTAATGTGTGCAGAGTCTTAAATGCCCCTACTACTTAATATAAATTACACTATAAATATATCTTATTCCCATATAAAAAGTATATCCTTTTTGGTAATTACTTCATTTCAAAAGCACTTTTTACTTTTACACATCCAAACACATTTTTAAGAAAAAGTTGCTTTTCAAACATTTCATCCAAACACAAAAGTTACCTGCTTCTGCTTTTGGCTTTCACTTCTGCTTCTGCTTTTGGCTTCTGTTTTTTTCAAAAGCCAATCCAAACGGGCCCTTAGTACTGCAGTTAAATGGCTTCAAAGGCTTCAATAATAATAAGTGTGACAATGAATTCACAATTTAATTAGTTGTGCAGAAAATTTAATACTAGTATATGCGAATACCGTTATTCTGCTGGGGGTAGGTATTATGAGTTAGGTAATACCGTTCTGTTTAGATATTTCCTTTTTCCTGAAGTACTGCATTATTCTTTTCCATAATTAGTAGTACTAGGAATTCACTCAACCTAACTGTCGGAGGAATAAAATCAAACAGGATTCAGAAACCCAAGCAAAAAACAAGATTCTTACGCAAATTCATCAAACCCTGCAGGTTTGGTTAGAGCTATACAACATATACCCACTGACAACAAACAGATGGAATTCAGACATTCAATCTCTGTAGCAGATGATAATACTTAGTACTTTACACAGATAAATAAGGGGGAAAAGAAGTACTACTTATATTATAATTAAGGGAAAGTGAATTGAAGGGATGAGAGCACAAAAACACAGGAGTAGTACATAGAAAGATATACTACTACAATTTTGGTCAACTCATAATAATTTTGCGCTGAATCTCGATCACCAGCTGGGATCGCAAATTAATCCTATGTTTCAGTTTTTCACTATCTACGAGGATCGAATATCGAATTGTGTTCATATATCAATCGATAGAGGACAAAAATGTCTTGGTAATAATTTCTACCCATCTGTGGCCATTGTTGTGATTGGTCTAGTGTTTTAGAGTCAGCTGGAAGGTGAATTTCATCTTAATTATTATGGTCAAGAATTGAGGAAATTAATTACCGTTTCAATTCTAGCTAGACCAATCAAATCATTCTGTTAATCAGTGATGAAGACACAAATAAAAATAAACACATGATATAATTCAGTGCATTGAATTTTTTCTAAATTATTTCCTATACAAACCTTTTTTTTATATTTATAATTAGCTAGCTAATAATTACGTTGGGGAGCACATCACCTATGGCTAATAATGATCTAAATCAGCTATATGGTATACTGTCTTCTACCAATAAGAATTCAGGCAAAATTCTTGTACCACTGCAAATCATGCATGGCTACCCCTAATTCAAACCTTTGAATTGAGATTAAATAAAATAATGCAATTCAATAATTTCAATGATGCTTCTTAGATTATAATCGGTCGTCATTGTCTTGGGTTTGGATTACAGTGAAATGAAATGGAACTTGCGGTTGCATCACATTGTATTTTACTTAGCTTGTTTCTTACAAAATGATGGGGTTTAGAAATTTTTCAAAAAAATTGTTGCTTCATCACATCCCATTTGCATATGGTACATTTCAACTATGTAAGGGGAATTTAGATTCATATTATTCCTTAAGGTTGCATGAAAATTTCAATTTACATACATATATGTATTATGCATGTATACATGCCAAGTCCCATATATCTCCTACATAGAAAAATATCATATTCAAAAACGAATTTTTGGCCACACTCATAAATCATTGCTAATACTCCATCCGTCCCACATAACATGTCCTGTTTGATTTTTTGACACTGTTCATTGTTCAGTTTTGACTCAATTTAATTGTAAGTATATATTTGAAAAAAAAAAATAGTCGAGTTGGGTCTTGTTAGAATCGTATGATCATGTAGTTGTTGGTCCCTTATACGTCAAGATTAAAAACCTTAACCACAATTGTTTGTTCAATCACACACTTAAAAGACTTATTAGTAGGTTAGTGCTCAGGAGTAAATAAGTGCAGTAAAGAAACAAGAACAAACAGAGAGTTGATGACCCAGTTCGGCCCAAGGCCTACGTCTGGGGGATACCAATCCAGGAGTGTTCCACTATGTGTTCGAACACCACGTTACAACACGAACAATAGTGAACCAGTAACCTTTTACTCCAACACCCAAGCGGATGATCGATGGTACCAGAAATTTCCTTTTCTGGTGAGAACGCTCCGATTCTGCTTCGACCCCTTGAAGACTCCTTCTCCAAGTTTCCCTTGAGTGAACCTGTAAAAGGTCCTCCATTTGATGTAGCAATGAAAGGGTAGTATCTTGGTGACACAAACTTGAGTGCTTCCCTTGATCGAACGTGTCGAAATCAATCACGGGTTCAATGTGTATGACGATAGAAATAATCACTCAAGCAACAATCTCTTTCACAAGTGATGAATCTTGCGGATGAGGTGAAGAGATTGATAAAGGATTTCTCACACGTTTAGAACGTAAGAAGGATAATTGCCGAAGGTGTGTGTCGTCCACTGTTTACAGTCCTTCTTAAAGGGACATTTGAAATCCTGTTGCAATGGAAGGAGATAATCATATCCAGGAAATCTTCCTCCTTCCATAGCCGACGCCTTCCCTTAGATGGTAAGATATGTATGCCTTCTCGAGGATGACCAGACGACCGTTGGGGAGATTCTCCTTACCATGCAGAGACGTCCTTATCCGATCACAGGGAATTTCATACCAATAATACCACGCTGATAAGATTTGAGGAAGGGAACCTATCTAGTGTTCATCATTGGGTTGGAACACATTATCTCAAAATATGAGTATTAACAATCTCCCCCTTTTTGACATAATGTGAGCCAGAAAAGATCAAAGATCTCCCAATGATGAATTAGTACAAGCAAAACAAATCACAGAATCCCAACCACTAATACATAGCAAAAACCAGTCATCCTATCTAATGCTCCGTACAATTAGAAAAACTAGTCCATAGGAGCATGTACACCAAAACCAATAAAGCCAGCAAAGCATCCACAAATAAACCAGTCCAACAGAAATAACAATACTAGGAGTTTAAAACAGAGTTCCAACATAACAATCGAACATAAAACAAAAACACTTACCAGAGGCAGGCATCTTTGATCACGCACACCTTCTCCCCCTCTGGATCTCAATATGTCAAAAGGACCAATTACTCCTGAGAGGAGTCATCCTCGTCAGTGGTGGCATAGAAGTCTGTAGCAGCATCTGTCACCTCATCCTCTGGATCAGTCTCCCAGACCTCAGGGAGGAGTCTTGCCATCTCAGCTAGTGCTCTTTCTTCTTCGTCCAGCTCTTCTCTCTTCCTCCTAAGAGCATCTTGGCGCTCGGCAATCATGTCCCTAATTTGGTCAAGAGCTGTTTGAGGGATGGGAGGGCCATCAGGGCCTGGTATATCCTGGACCTTGTCTTGTAGTTTGGCTGTGAACTTGAACACCTTGGTGGTATCCATCAACTCCTTGGGATGTCCTCCAATGCCAACAGACTCCAGATAGCCATAAATCAACGCTGGGAAGGGTATGAGAGTAGAGCTGTCCTTCTTGAGGTTCTCAGCTATATCGACCATTTGATTTAGAACAAGTTTCCCATAGTTGATTTCTTTCTTGTTCTCATCAATGGCAAACAACAATTGACACATCTCCTTTGAGACAACTGAATGATTGGCTGTAGGCATCGCATTAGAGGAGATGAACTTATATAGCAAGAAGAACCTCTGGGTCAGGTTGCCTGATCGCAAACCTCTGCCTTTGATGTTCTTTTCCTTGTCCTTGGTCAGTAATTTGGCAATCAGGACATTGTTGAACTGGGTACCAGGTCGGAATCCAGTGTCAAAGTCACACTGTGGAACACCAAGGAAGTCATAGATGTCCTTATCAGTGAGAGGGACAAGTTGCTTCTTGACAAACACTCGTCCAAACCAGCTGCTACCAGGAACAATTACTGACTTTCTCAAATTAGCATAGAACATCTTCACGACTGATTGCTTGCTCCCTGGGAGATCGGATGCCCAACGAAGAAGACGCCTCTTCTCAAGATAGTCTGTCCAGCCAATCTCATCACACTTGGGACCTTTAAAAGCAACCTCAGGTTTCAATTTCCTCTCACGTAAGACAGTCTCAAAGAATGTCTGAGATTGCAGAGAGTAGAACTTGGAGCTATAAGCTAGATTGGTATCCACAACCTCAGGGATTTCATCAACATCTTCATCCTGAGCATCATCCTCTTCAACATCAACAGTGGGAGCTTTCTTCTTTTTCTGAGGTTGAGAGGTGGAAGAGGTCTCATCAGCTTTCCTTTTAGCCCTGTTGTCAGCAGCTTTCTTGCGAGCAAGGGCCCTGAGAGGTACACCATCCGACGAAGAAGATTGCTCCCCCTCACGTCCAGCCTCAGTGTGAGCAACAACTTGTTCTTCATCCTCACTTCTCAGATCATCCTCAGTGAGTCCCTCACGCCTAAGGAATTCTTCAGCAGAGATGGTAGTGCGATTGTCATCTGGTACCTCCTCATCTCCTGAGTCTCCACTCGATCCTTCATCATCTGGATTGATCTCCACGTTCTTGTCTGATTCATCAGACAACTCGGTGGACTCTGAAGTGTGTTCAGAGACGTCATCTGAACTCCCTGGAGACCCACCACCAGCATTCTTGATAGCAACCTTCGGAACATGAACTGGCACATTTGCTGTTTCACCAGAAGCACTAGTGGGCGTTTGTGCGCCAGCGCCAGGAGCAGGGGTTACGGATTGAGGGCCAGGTTGAGTGCCATCTTGGTGCTCAGATAAAGGATTCGAACTCCCTGCATCAACATTGTCAGAAACCAAGTTTTTCTGAGAAGCCATTTTACCTTTCCCTTTAGGAGGGTTCTGAGATTGCAATGCCGCATCCGCTAGGGAAGATAAGGGCACTTGGACGGTTGACACAGGTGCAAGAGATGTGGGCGACGTGCTGGGAGCGGTTTCCCCATGGGAGAGAGCAGTTCCAACCTCCGATTGAGTGTGCGCCAGTTGGGTTGGAGTTAGGGCACCACTCGGGACTGTTTCGTCGATCGCGTGCGCCATTTCAATGCGAATGTCAAGGGGGTCGGAGACAGGTACTCCTGGAGTAACAGAGGTGGTCGGAGCATCATTTGAGGCAGTAATTTCAGTCGGATTCCGGCCACGTCCACGTCCTCCCCTTCCGCGACTCTGTCCTCCTCGATTCCCTCCGCGATTTCCTCCTCGGGTGCGAGGGCCTCCACGAGCTGGGAGAGGTGAGTTCTCAGTGTTGGAACTCCTATTCCTTGTGGTCACCATTGTTCCTGCGAGAGAGAGAGAGAGTATGGGAGTAGTGTGTTCTTTGAGAGACAAGAATACGAGAGCGAGTGCAAGAGAGAAGAAGGGAGACGCGGGGGAAAGTTTCTGAAAAAAGGTAAGTTTTGAAAGGAAACTTCCCTATTAGTGGAGGCGTGAGATCATCATAGAATCCCTCCTAGGTAGCCGGTTACCAAAAAAATAAAGAAACTTCCTTCTTTAGTCGAACAACTGTCAAGGTAAGAGGAAGTATTTTCTGCAATAAAAATTTGTAATTAAGTATGGGATCTCAAATAATAGGCTAAGATATAGGGAAATTAAAAAAAACTTAGCCGTTTTAGTGATGACAAATGAGATCCCCGAGATCCTGTCCGGAACTTAGACTATGGTGCATAGGCCAAGTTCCCGCCTCAGTTTTTCAAATCGATCCCCATCAAGAGCTTTGGTAAAGATGTCCGCGTTCTGTTCTTGTGTTCCAACATACTCCAGGGACACTACTTCATCTTCCACGAGTTCCCGGATAAAGTGGTGTCTAACATCAATGTGCTTGGTTCGTCTGTGTTGCACTGGATTTCTTGAGATACTTATTGCACTCATGTTGTCGCAGAGAACCACTAGCTTTTCTTGATCAATGCCATAGTCACTAATCATTTGTCTCATGCACAAGAGCTGAGCACAACAACTCCCTGCGGCAATATACTCCGCTTCTGCCGTGGAGAGAGATATAGAGTTCTGTTTCTTGCTATACCAGCTCACCAAGTTGGTTCCAACATAAAAACATCCTCCTGTGGTGCTTTTTCTATCATCAATATTGCCAGCCCAATCTGCATCAGTGTATCCAATCAACTGTAAGTTGGATTCTTTGGAGTACCATATGCCCAAATCAGGTGTTCCAGCAATGTATCGAATCACTCTCTTTGCTGCCTTTAGATGAGACTCCTTGGATCTGCTTGGTACCTAGCACAGACTCCTACAGCATAGCTGATGTCAGGTCTGCTAGCTGCAAGGTAGAGGAGACTCCCAATGATCCCTCGATACATCTTTTGATCAACGCTCTTCCCTGTAGGATCCTTGTGAAGCTTATCAGATGTTCCAATTGGTGTTCGGACAGGCTTACTGGACTCTAGCCCAAATTTCTTGACAATGCTTTTGGCATACTTGGATTGATTCAGAAAGGTACCTTCCTTCCTCTGAGTAACCTGCATGCCAAGAAAGAATGTCAATTCACCTACCATACTCATCTCAAATTCCTTACCCATAGTCTCGATGAACTTGTCCTTGAGCACATGGGAGGTTGATCCGAACACAATGTCATCCACATAGACTTGAGCCACAATGATCCCTTTGGAGTCTTCCTTGATGAACATGGTCTTGTCTGTGCTTCCTCTTCTATATCCATTTTCCAATAGATATTTAGAAAGCCTCTCATACCATGCCCTAGGAGCTTGTTTAAGCCCGTAGAGGGCTTTGTTTAGCCGAAAGACATGGTCTGGGAAGTCTGCGTCTTCGAAGCCCTTGGGTTGCTCCACATACACTTCTTCTTTCAACCAACCATTTAAAAAGGCGCTCTTTACGTCCATCTGATAGAGTTTAAAGCCCATCGAACATGCAATGGCAAGGAGTAGTCTCACAGCTTCGAGTCTTGCTACGGGTGCAAAGGTCTCACTGTAGTCTATTCCTTCCACTTGGGTGTACCCTTGAGCTACGAGCCTAGCTTTGTTTCGAATCACATTCCCATTCTCGTCACTTTTGTTCTTGAACACCCACTTAGTTCCAATGACGTTGATGTTATGTGGACGCTCGACCAAGGTCCATACTTCATTCCTCTTGAACTGAGCGAGCTCTTCCTGCATGGCATTGATCCAATTCTCGTCTTGCAGAGCTTCTTCAATTCTTGAGGGTTCAATCCTTGAGGTGAAGCAATGTAATCCTGCAAACTCTCTATAGTCGATCTTCTTCTTTACACGAGTTCTCCGATCTTCAAGAACGTCCCCAATTACATCCTCTGGATTGTGATTACGATGGATTCTGACTTGGGGAGCAGCCACCTCTGACTGTGACGGTGTTCCAACGGGTGTTTGAACACTGGGTTGGATCTCATCACTTCCCGCGGTGGTTTCCTGCTTGTCTCCAGACAAGGATCGAGTTTGTCCTGAGCTTTGGGTGTCTTTATCTGCATCCTCCTCTTGGGATTCAACTGGTGTTCCTTGGTTGGGCGCATCTTCCACAATGACATTTGTGGATTCGATTACCTTCCTGGTTCTGGAGTTGTATACTCGAAAAGCCTTGCTGGATGTTGAGTACCCAACAAAGATGCCCTCGTCACTTTTCTCTTTGAACTTCCCGGTGTGTTCCCTGTTATTAAGCACAAAACACTTGCAACCAAAGATGTGAAAATATGATATTGAGGTCTTTTTACCCTTCCATAATTCGTATGGAGTCATGAGTGTTTTAGGCCTGATATACACTCGATTTATCATATAGCACGCCGTGTTGATTGCTTCTGCCCAAAGAAACTCAGTAACCTTTTTGGAGTTTATCATGACACGTGCCATTTCTTGCAAGGTTCGGTTCTTCCTCTCCACTACTCCATTCCGCTGAGGAGTCTTTGGTGCTGAAAACTCGTGTTTGATCCCAATGCTGGAACAGTAATCCTCGAATGCTTGATTCTCGAATTCCTTCCCATGATCACTGCGAATTCTTTTTACTTTGCAGTCTTTCTCGTTCATAATTTGATTGCACAGTTTCATAAAGGCTTTGAAAGCTTCGCTCTTTTCCCTGAGAAAATCAACCCACGTATATCTGGAAAAATCATCTACACAAACAAAAATGTACCTTTTACCTCCCAGACTAGAAATTTCAGTTGGCCCGATGAGGTCCATGTGTAGGAGTTCCAGACAGTGTGTTGTGGCATTATGTTCGGTCACGGGATGGGACACCCGAGTTTGCTTGTTCTTGGCACAATCTTCACAAAAGTCAGATTCATGTTTCTTCAGGTCTGGAAGTCCACGAACAGCTCCTGTCCTGCTTAACTTGATTAGATCTCTGAAGTTCAGATGACCTAACTTTTCATGCCAGAGTAGATTTCGGGAGCTTCCTGTATCTTTCACAAAATTACAAGTTTGTACAAGTAAATAGCAGTCATTCCGAGATCTCAGTCCCCTCATGACGCATACATTGTTAGGATCGAGAACTTCACAATATTTTTTGTTAAAGGATACAGTCAAGTCTTCATCGCATAGCTGACTTATGCTGATGAGGTTAGCATGCAATCCCTCCACATAGTAGACATTGTTGAGCTTAGGTAGACCATCTCCATGGAGAGTTCCTTGTCCAGAGAGACGACCCTTTTTACCGTTTCCAAAGACCACCGATCCTCCATCTACATCTTTGAATGGTTTGAGGACGTCTTTGTCGCCTGTCATGTGCCTCGAACAGCCACTGTCGAAGTACCAAGTTGCATTCTTACCCTTTTGTCTAGAGGATAGGAAAGCCACATTACATCTTGCAGAGATTTTAGTAACCCATTCCCGTCTTATGGAGATCCTCTTCTTGAGTTCTTCATTAGGCCATCTCACCGGTTTTCCTTCAAGAAGATCCTTGATGATCTTTCGACAATGTTCGGTCTTGTGACCTCTGAACTTGCAATAGTCGCATATGAGAGGTCCTTTGAACGAATTCATCCTTTTGTTATACCCCTTAGGACCTTTGTGAACAGTCTTAGTGTTCTGACTAGGTGCTCGGTCACTCAGTTGTCCTCCTGCAAGGAACTTGATATTCCCTTTGGATGTAGAGGCAGTACTGAAGTTGCTATACCCAAGACCTCGTCTGTTCCCATGAGATTTTCCAGCTGCTTGAGCGTCATCGAGTTTGGCCTTCCCTTTATTCATGTCCGACAGGATTTTTTCAGATTTGCTCAGTTTCTCCCGGAGTTCAGTGATTTCCACTGTAACTAAATCATGCTTGGTAGACATCTTCTCATTTTCCTCTTTTTCAAAGAGAATTCCAGCCTCAAGTTCAGTCACGTGGATGGACACTGCTTCAGCCTTAGCTAGTAAGGTTTTGTTCTCGTCCAGGAGCCTTTCAACCTCATCTCTAAGATCCTGATTGGTCTTTTGCAAATCTTCTATCTCGGTCATGGAAGTTTCTACTTTCTCAAAAACTTCATTATAGAGGTCTGTGAGACGCTCTATTTTGTCTGCTTCTTTGCTGCTAAGAGAAGCACAATCATGATTAGGGAAGTCATTATTCATAGGGTTAGAATCAGTACCGTGTTGTGACTCAGTGTCCGAACATGAGTCTGAATCCCATGATCCTGGAGCCATGAGAGCAATCCCATGCTCAGATTCTCCCTCACTGCATTCAGGTTCCTCATCATGGTCACTAAAGGTAATGTGGTAGGTCTTCTTATCCTTCTTCTTTAGATTTCCACAATCTGCCCTAATGTGACCAAAACCTCTGCATTCGTAGCATTCTGGTCCCTTGGGCCTTTCTTCGGACTGTTGATCCTTGCCATAGGGTTTGGATCTCCTTTTGGAATCTCTTCTGGAGTTTGATCCATCGCCCTTCCCACTAGAAAAACCTTCATTCCCTTTCTTATTCTTGAGAAGTCTGGCCAATCTCTTTGTGAGAAGAGAGATCTCGTCATCATCACTGTGATCACTATCAATCTCGGCTTCCTTGTCAGTCACCACCTTTGATTCGGCCTTGAAGGCTATCCTTTTGCCACCAACCTCCTTGCAATGATCCATTTCCCAAGACTGGAGTATCCCCATTAGTTCATCCACTTGCATAGTGGAGTAATCCTTGTAGAGTTCTAGGGCAGCAATCTTGGGGTTAAACCTGTCGGGAATAGTTCCTACAATCTTTCTCACCAACTCTTGTTGGGAATAGGTTTTCCCAAGTTGATGTGCCTGGTTGGTCAAGTCACGAATTCTACCAACATAGCTAACAATGCTCTCATTTTCATCCATAACAAGTTTATGAAATTGGGATTCAATGGAATTTAACTTGGAGGATCTAACAGATGCCATACCTTCATGGGAGTTTACCAGTACTTCCCATGCATCATATGCTGTGTCACATGCGGAGATAAGCTTGTATTGATCCTCAGTGACTCCATTGAAAATAGCATTAAGAGCCTTGGAGTTCATGGATGATAGGGTCTTTTCTTCCGCAGTCCATTTGTCCTTGGGTTTGGGTGTTTTGACACCTTCATCGTCCTCCACAGTGGGACGTTCGAACTTGGTTTCAACAGCATCCCAAACACCTTCATCAATGGCCATGAGAAAGGCCCTCATCCTGGTCTTCCAATAAGAAAAATTCGTTCCATCTAGCAAAGGTGGCCTGGAAATGTTTCCTCCTTCCCGACTCATCTTGACGTTTGGATCTCACCCGAAGGTGTGTGCGCTCTGATACCACTTGTTGGTCCCTTATACGTCAAGATTAAAAACCTTAACCACAACTGTTTGTTCAATCACACACTTAAAAGACTTGTTAGTAGGTTAGTGCTCAGAAGTAAATAAGTGCAGTAAAGAAACAAGAACAAACAGAGAGTTGATGACCCAGTTCGGCCCAAGGCCTACGTCTGGGGGATACCAATCCAGGAGTGTTCCACTATGTGTTCGAACACCACGTTACAACACGAACAATAGTGAACCAGTAACCTTTTACTCCAACACCCAAGCGGATGATCGATGGTACCAGAAATTCCCTTTTCTGGTGAGAATGCTCCGATTCTGCTTCGACCCCTTGAAGACTCCTTCTCCAAGTTTCCCTTGAGTGAACCTGTAAAAGGTCCTCCCTTTGATGTAGCAATGAAAGGGTAGTATCTTGGTGACACAAACTTGAGTGCTTCCCTTGATCGAACGTGTCGAAATCAATCACGGGTTCAATGTGTATGACGATAGAAATAATCACTCAAGCAACAATCTCTTTCACAAGTGATGAATCTTGCGGATGAGGTGAAGAGATTGATAAAGGATTTCTCACACGTTTAGAACGTAAGAAGGATAATTGCCGAAGGTGTGTGTCGTCCACTGTAAACAGTCCTTCTTAAAGGGACATTCGAAATCCTGTTGCAATGGAAGGAGATAATCATATCCAGGAAATCTTCCTCCTTCCATAGCCGACGCCTTCCCTTAGATGGTAAGATATGTATGCCTTCTCGAGGATGACCAGACGACCGTTGGGGAGATTCTCCTTACCATGCAGAGACGTCCTTATCCGATCACAGGGAATTTCATACCAATAATACCACGCGGATAAGACTTGAGGAATGGAACCTATCTAGTGTTCATCATTGGGTTGGAACACATTATCTCAAAATATGGGTATTAACAGTAGTTTTAGAATATATAATTCACATAATTTTTCATTGTATATATTTTGTAATATTAACGATTGAAAAAGTGCATTGGATTGTGTGCAAAAGTCAAACAAGACAAGTTAAATGAGACGGAGGGAGTAGTATTCTTTTAGATTGCAACCCTTATTGCAATTTTCAAAACCAAAGAATAAATTTCCAATAGGTTCGAGCTTTGAATATTAATTAAGTCAAATGAAGTATTAATGGGAAGAAAAGACACCCTTAATGGGTCCATAAACTGTATATGTAGGCCAACTTTCAAACAGTACGTTACTCAATCACAGACCGCATTAAGGGCTTGTTCTGGATATAGAGGTGTAGCTGCAGCTGTAATTATTAGTTTTTACATAAGTGATTGGTGAAAGTAGCTGTAGTTGTCAAAAATTATAATTTGAAGAGAAAAATTAATTAAATTGAAAAGTAGTTGTCGAAAGCTCCCAAAGTTACCTAGGGTAGCTTCTGATTGTAGAATTTTTCAGAGCTGTAATTTATAGCTAAAGCCTTAAAACCTAATGTAAAGAACGAAACTATTGTTTTGATATAAAATTTAAAGCTCCCAAAAACTTTCTAAAGCTGAATGTCGAACAAAACCTTATTATATAAAAATATGGTTTGGTGCGACGCATTTTTATTTTTGCTTGACAACCAGCTAACAAAGCTAGGAAAGATTAATTTTGAACTTCTCAATAATTAAAATCACCTTGAAAAAATGATGGTGCCAAAATTTTCTCTAATTTCATGATTTCATTTAATTCCTTCAATAATAAAGAAAATCTTCGTCATACATATCTACATGGTAAATCAATTCATTATAATAATTTTTTTGGGTACATCATATGATGCGCACAAAATAAAATTTGTGAGAAAATTAAAGAAAAAAGATTAAGTGAATTAAACACTAACTATTAATTTTTTTTTTGTTTCATTTACATTAAACATTAAGTCTGCGATAATTATTCGTGGATCAGGGGATGCCTATATTAAATACTCCCTCCGTTTTTTTTTGTTAGCTACTGTTGACTAATGAGTACTATTCACTTATATACTTTGACTTAAAGTTTTCTCATAGTTATACAAGTTAAAATATAGCCAAGTATGATCTTGTTAGATTCGTCTCGTCTTGTAGATTTTAAATATCGAACTTTTAGAATTTTTACATGTACTGAATTTGAATTATTAATGGTTTAAAATGTGCATTGAACTGCGTGCTGAGTGAGTCTGTAGCTATCTTTAAAAAACGGAGGAAGTATATTATAAAATTAAGTTAAACACTCGGAGTCGTAGATGAATAAGTTGGTTTCATTTGTTAGAGTCACGAAGTAATTAGAATTTTATTTACTTTTTAAAGAGTTTGAAAAATGATTCTATTTTTTTTTTTTTTACATGTACCAAGTATCCTCAATCCAAAAATCATTCTAATTAATTAAACATGTATGGTTTTTAATTCTAAAGATAAAAATTAAAACAAAAATGGAACCTGGCTCCCCAGAGGGTAAATTTGGCAGATATATAGATGAATGATTTATTTACCAGCGTAAAATTTACCATTGACAAATTAAACCGGTTGAGAAAGATGGATGGTATTAGAGGGTGAAATCGGTCAATGATCCGTGTATCCATCGAATAATCTCAACCCTTTATTTATACAGGTGGCATCAACTAACGTATATAGATTAATGCTCTTTTTCTGTTGGCTAAGTTCATGCCTTCCAACCTTAGAGTTGAGGGTTCAATTCCTCACCCGACCCCCTGTCCCTCCCTTTTATATCTTTGTAATTTGTCCCTTTTATATCTTTATAATTTGCGTGTCCTGAACTCTCAATATTCTTTCTCTCACTTTCATCATAATAAGAAAACACTCTACAACATACTTATACCTCATCATCATCAATCGTCATAATTAAAATTAAACAAAAAAAAATTGAATGTGTCCTACACTGCTACAGTTACCCAAGCACAAAAGCACACAAATAAAATGTAGTACCGTCCATATTATACTCCTCTCTACATTTCCTTAATTTTTTTTTCTAAAAAAATGAAAAATGAAAAATTTATTACATCAATTGATTAAGACACCAAATTTAACAAACCGTGTATCTCAACCATCCTAAGTACAGTATATGCATAAAAAGGTATCACCCACACACACATACATGCACACACACAAACACCAATACACAAGCAAACAATTCACATTAATGTCATACTTGCATACACAACACAAATCAAATATCATCAACATCTCAATTGTATCCATTTTTTTTTCCAAGTAATAAGGTAGAAGTCACATCCATAATTCACCTTCAATACCAGGAAACTAATAGTACATATATATTTTTATAATTAAATAAAAGAAAAGAGAAGAGGAGAAGAGAAAAAAACCAAGGTTAAAGAGAACCCTTAGTCCCAAATTACATTCTATATAAACCCTCCTTCACCCCCAATCTCAGACACACACCTCACAAACCAAGATTTTATTACATACCAAGGAAGAAACAAACAAGACAAGATCATCAATCATGAACAGCGGTGCCAGCAGCAGCAGCTATGCCAAGAAGGGGAGTGTTATTCCTAAACCGAAGGAGCACGTCTCCACAATGATGGGGAAGGTCATAGCCAATGCCGTGGGGAGTGCTGTCAAGAATCACAAAGGCAAGGCCAAAGTAAATCCTAAGTAATATGCATATGTATCCATCTATCTATAGCTATATCCATGTCGTCTGTATCTGCGTAATAACACCATAGCCATGCGTATGTGTTTTGTTTTCGGTGTTTTACCTAGCTTTGCATCATTTTTAAGGGACTTTTTCATTTACACTTCTTCCATTGTATTGACAAGCATGTTGGATGTGTGTGTTGTTGTATACTAGGAATTATTTCAGTTTGTAATGAGAATACTGAAAGCCAAAGTTGTTATGTATGTACCGCTGTGGTTTTTCACATCATGCTTTGCTTTTTCTCCTTCTTCAACTTGCATGGCAATTGGAATCTGCACATTCATCGCATCGTTCACACTTCCGTCCTCAATGGTACAAGGATACATATACCAGGTGTTGCCACATCACTTCCCTTCATGAAAAAGATCAATGTCCTAAAATTAAAGAAGCAAAAAGCTAAGATGGGTAATACTAATAAGAAAGCATAGACATATCTGAAGTTCCAATACAAGTATTAAAATCATATCAACACCATATAATCGGAACAAGATTGACACGAATCAGATTTAAGGCTCCGTTTGATGGAATAATAAGAGGTTTAAGAGCTGAGAAGATAAAAGACAAATACTAAGTAATAAGAGGCTCTTATAACTTATTTGAAACAAACTGTCTTATTGCAAAACTTCTTATTCAATAAATTGATAAGAGGTAATAAGACCTTCGATAAGATCTTTCAAATAGGGCCTAAATCTCAGAACCCTTTACTTAAATAACTAATACTACTAATATAGATAAACTAGAAACTCAGGACAAGAATTTGAGTTTCTAGTTAAGAGATTATCCATGTCTCTTCAGTTTAATCCATTTTGATCCTTAAAATTCAAACACTGGAGTTTACTTTGTTTATCGAGCACAGTATTTGTCCATATTTATATAAGCCTCGAGTTCCAATCAATCAACCATGTGATTCTTAGGAGAATCAGAAAGTGAAAAACAAACTGTAGACTCTTGATATCACCACAGGTAATATGAAATATGCAAAATGTACATTTCCGCAAAAATTAAGGAATGTCACCAGTTTCTACATGTCCACAGATGCATTGCATTTTGCGCCTTCAAAAGTTCCTTAATTTTAACCTTGGATCCTTTACTGCCAATCACCGGGTCGACCTGAGAGTAAAAATGTACGAAATCCCTCAACAAGATAGTACATGATATATAAACAGTGGTTGACAGAATAGAGAAAAAAATTAGATATCTTGGGGACATTATGACAATCAACAACTATGATTAATCCTTAAAACTTTCCCCTTTTAGAGATCAGTTAATTAAACTTTTGGGCATGAGTAACTCTTGGGCTTTCTTTTGCTACCCTTTTCTAGGACAAACCACGCCTAGAGCAGTAAAAATACAAGATAACGTAATGGACAAAAGTAGAACCATAAACCCACTAGAATACAAGATCCAGCAACATTTATAGAAAAAAAAAAAAAAAAAAAGAGCGCGTCTTCATGGCGTATACCTGGTGACAGGGAGCAGAGAAATTCGCACACGTATGTTCCGTCATTTCCATTGTTGATATGCCTGTACTGTTGGAGCGAGGAATTGTGTGCTTACACAGATACCAAAGGGGGGACATTAACTAGTTTTCCCCAAATGCGGTTGCCAGGTTGGGTAAGCGCAAGTGGTGAATTATGGGCTGAGATGCAAATTGACATGACCGGTGACACGGCGAATAGATCGGCAGCCGGCGGAGGAAGGGTTTTGGTTCGAATTCAAAGTCAAAACCCTAGACTGAGAGGATTGGGGAAAATTAAGACGACGTAAGGACTACAGTAAGAAAGAAGGGAAGGTAAAAAGCTAATGGTGAAAACTTTTACCGCGCGCCAAATTATGCACCTTTGATTTACACTCTGTAAAAAGTCTGTATATTGGAGAAACAGATGAAAATTACTTTCCAATCTTAAAAATATTTTAGAGCTTACAACAGTATTTAATTTCATGAGCAAGGTGTAAAATTAATTACTATGAAGGCAGTTTATTTATCACTTTATCTATTCTTTTATCATTAATCCATTATATAAGTTTAAATACTTAAATTATTGCATATAACTATGATAACATATGTAAATAAAAATGAATTTTAAATATTTAAAAGACATAATTAAGGTTAGAGTTGTAATACATTTAATTATATATAAATATATATATATAATTTTGATATTTAAAATCAGCATATACTTCAACAATGAAAGTACCTCATAGATGTTACTGTGCGTTTTGATGTTACTCATGCACACTTAGATAAGTTTCTAGGAAGTCACCCATCTCAAAATTATTCTATTATTAGCACGATTTAATATTAATTGCTTATTTAACTCCTTTTAAATCACAATGATCCTGTTTGACAATTAATTTAATTATAAGCTAATTTTTAGCTAATTGGAGTCAGTGGCGGACGTAGGATCTTAGGGTCGGGGGCCCTTCTAATATAATTTTTTTTTTCTCACAACATATAAAATAACAAAATATAATATTATATCAAAAATTAATTATAAATATTATATTTTTACATTATGGGCGACAATTGTAATATACGAGTCGCCATATTTTGAGCTCGGAGGCGAAATTATAGAAAGTTGCCTTCTACTATAGCTTAAATTCACAAAGTTATATAAAAAAATTATAGCAATTTTTGAGCCCGGGGTGAAATTATAGAAAATTATTTTCTACCATAGCTAAAACACATATTATATACATTATATACAAAAATTAAAGGCAAATTTTGAACTAAGGGGGAGGGCGCCCCGAGCCACTGCATACGTCCGCCACTGGGGGAGGGGGTTAGCTGTTTAACCTGGTCTACCCACTAATAACGTACTCCTATTTGGTAATATAGTTTTAGAATAGATTATTGCGTAAAACAAATTAATTTTGAAAACGTTATTTTTTTCCAGTATTTTGGTTTTGGTGGTTAAATTTTACACTTTTATCAACTAAATTTCATTATCAATTAATTTTTACCAAACACTTTGTAATAAATACTCCATCCGTTTTCAAAAAAATGCAATATTCATGTATTTCACGCAATCGAAAACATATTTTTAACGCTTAATATCTCAAATTGTGTAAAAGTAAAAATCATAAAAGTTTGATATTCTAAAACTACGCGATTAGACGAATCCAACAAGATCCCACTTGACTATATTTTATCTTATATAACTGTGTTAAAACAGTGAATCAAAATTAGTTCATGAATAGTAAAAACTATTCATATGTTCCAATTTTTAACAAACGGAGGGAGTACGTTATTGTCAAATCGCTTTACTTACTCAGATAATAGCTAATCCCTCCGTCTAATTTAACTTGTTTTATTTTACTTTTGCACACAATTCAATGCGTTTTTTCAATCGCTGATATATTAAAATATGTACAATGAAAAATTATATAAATTATATATTATAAAACTACATGATTATACGATTCTAACAAGATCAAACCTAACTAATTTTTTCCAAATATATACTTGTAATAAAATTGAGTCAAAGCTGAACAATGAACAGTGTCAAAAAGTCAAATTAAACATGACGTGTTAGCTGGGACGGAGGGAGTACTAGCTAACATGGACCATTATATTGCAAGAATGGGAGCTTTATTTCTAAGAAAAAGGAGGGTCTTTTCGAACAAACAAACAAGCTAGTTTGTTGGACAAATCATCACAAAAAAGACGAGTAAAACAACGGGTTCATATATTCATGTTCAGACAATCACCAAATCCATCTTTAATCCTTTTAAACTTGCCCTTTTAAGACAAGATAAAACTTTTGAACTTGCACTATACATCACAAAAAGTCCTAGCTACGATTACGATCAGCGCCATCTTTAGACATAAAAATTTATAAAAGAATAAAAATATATGTCACAAACGCTAAATTTTGTGGTTAGCGACAACTACTATGATTAGCAACATCTTTAGACCTAAAAAGAATAAATTAAAAAAGAGTTGCACTAATAACCACACACTACAAGAAATTGCGGGATTCCCGACCGACAGGATTGCCGACCGCATCACCGACCGCAAACTGCGGTCGGAAATTTATCTCCGTTTTGCATTAGGCGGTTCTTTGCCGACCGTATTACCGACCGCAACACAGTTGGTCGGTATTACCGACCGAATTACCGACCGCAAGTGCGGTCGGAAGTTTTTTCCCAAATTTTTTTAATTTTTATTAATTTTTTATGAAAAAATATAATTTAGCAACCGACTTACCGACCGAAAATTCTGTCGCCACAGTTACTAACCGATTTACCGACCGAAATTTGGGTTCGCTAAATTTTTTTCCCATTATTTTATTTTTGAATTTTCTACTCCATTGTTTGTTTTATTGAATTTTTTTGAATATAATTTAATTTTTAAATTTT
Source organism: Hygrophila difformis (assembly GCA_030278955.1). NCBI lineage: Eukaryota > Viridiplantae > Streptophyta > Magnoliopsida > Lamiales > Acanthaceae > Hygrophila > Hygrophila difformis. The sequence continues at coordinate 1,380,639 of JAOANR010000011.1, forward strand.
TTATCAAAATAATTAAGTAGCTTTTTATAATTATTTATTTTAATTTTTAATTAAAATTTCTTTTAATTAATTTATTTTATTTTTATTTTATATTATAATTTAATTATTGAATTGTATTTTAATGTAATTAATTAATTTTAATTTAATAAATATCTATTTCATGTTTATTTTATTGGGGATTTTTATTATTTATAAAAATTTGTTTGATTTGATTTATGAATTCTTTAAATTTTAATTAATATAATTTTAATTTTTTTATTTTGTTTCAATTTAGTTAATTTACAAATTAATATTTCTATATGTATATATATAAATTTATATATATTATATATAAAGAGTTACTCATAATAACATGAAATGTATTGTGTCCCAATGGTACGCGCGCGTGGGAAGGGCTTCCCACTAGGGTTCGAGCCCTCCCTCTCTTCAGCATTCCTAAATATATTTGTGAGGGCTGTAATATATGATACATGGAGTGATATAATTTGTGGATTGGATAGCTTGCCAAGTTGGCATTCCTAAATATATTTGTGAGGGCTGTAATATATGATACATGGAGTGATATAATTTGTGGATTGGATAGCTTGCCAAGTTGGCATTCCTAAATATATTTGTGAGGGCTGTAATATATGACACATGGAGTGATATAATTTGTGGATTGGATAGCTTGCCAAGTTGGTTGAGGGCGAAGGTTGGAGGGGTTGAGGGATTGGGTTCGAGCCCTCCTAGGCACATTCTTTTTTTTCATACAAGAGAATTACCGACCGCAATTTGCGGTCGGTAATTCGGTCGGTAACCATATCCGGGACCTTTTGGGACTAGATAGTACTGACCGCACTTGCGGTCGGTATTCGGTCGATAATTTTGCCGACCCACGTGCGGTCGGCAGGGTACCGACGGCAAAATTTTTTGGTCGGCATAAAATTCCATACCAACAGATTACCGACCGACTTTTGCGTTCGGTAAAGGCCGAAACAACCCATAAAAGAGGGCTACCGACCGCATTTTTCGGTCAGTAATCCGTTTTTTTCTTGTAGCGACAGTTTTTCTTCTTGCATGTATTTATATATTTGAAATATATGGTGCTTGCTTTTAATTTTTATTTGCTTTTGATCATGATACTTATTTTCTCTAATTACGATGACTTGCTATGAAATAGGACTTGATTGTCAATACATTTTACTTGTCTCTTCCAAAACAAGGTTTAGGCTTTGGCATGACTTTTCTTCTAAACTTTCATGTTTTGACCATAGAACTTAATTGTTTTACTTGATATTTATTATGGACTACCATTGCCCAAAAAAAATATAAATAAATAAAATGAAAGTTAATATCTGACTATGAATTTCCTTCTTGATTCATTTCATAATATAGTATAGATATAATTATTTGGTTCAAATGGTACCTTATGTGTGGAGCAAAAAAACAAAAAAAAAAAATGGTACCTTGTGTATTTACTTTGATTAATTTAAAAAAATGTAAGATTCTAGTATTAATCAGTTCATAGACTAATTTTGAAAAGTTTCATTATTCAACATTACAAGAACGGTTTTAAACTTCCTATACATTTTCAACAAATTGTTATTAAATATATATATATTTATATAATAAACAACTATTTTATCAAGTAATTTTTTTTTATTATAAACCACTCATAAGTCATAGCTAGTCAAACTAATTAAATGAATGAAATACACATATATATGTGTGTATTAAAAAAAAAATTCATGTAGTTTCACGGTATTGCAATGCAAATTCGTTCCTCATAACTAAATAAAAAGTATTGTCCAACACATTAATTCATAGGTAGTATTATTTATTAGCTCTCATTTATACCAATAGGGAAGGAAGTAAGCTAATGATTCCTATATAATTTGGGTCTTCCCTCGTTAAGCATAACCTAGCTTGTCGCATTTTTTCTTTTTTAAAAAAAAATCGAAAATGGGAGCAGAAAAGTACAAAGAAATAGTAGTAATAATTATTTTGAAAAGGTCAATATTCTCAAAAATGAAAGGTGCGTCGACAGAATATGTACCTTGACTCAATTGAATTCGGTATTTCCCAGGTTTTAATGACTAAATTGACACAAAAGTAGTACTAATAAAATAGTAACGTTTTTGTTAATTTCGGGTCAATTTATTAAAAAAAAAATAAAATAAAAATCAACATATGTTTCCTGTACGCAAGGCACAATAGTATAATTAATTAAGTAGCTCCACCTGTTTAATCTATTTAATTAGTTCTAACTGCAATTTAAAATATTTTAAGGCACTTGTGCCTATATAATTCACATAAATTTGAGGGTTAAAATTACATAGAAACTAATGAACTATCTAATTCTGGTCCCCATATCCCTCATTTTTATCATTCGTAATTTGTGTGGTTTGGTAGGTTTTGAGCCTAAACATAAGGCTTCGGAGACTAAGGAATCGAAACCCCCAACAAGCTCAAAGAATTGTCTTTCGGAGAGATGGCTGAGTGGTTGATAGCCTTCAATGAGTAAAACTTGAAAACCGGTATAGTCTTGAACAAAGAACTATCGAGGGCTAGGTTACTTGGCCCTCCACATCTTTTTTGCCGACACTTTAGTAAGTGTCGTCACTTGTTACAAAATTAAAAATGAAATAAAATAACTAATTATTAAAGTTAATTGTGTAATCTTTATGAAGAAATGTGTTAACCAAGAAAAAATTGCAGAAGGAAGAAAGAACAAGAACTGAATTGGATTAACTGGAAAGATTACAAAATAGAACTGAAACGGAATTACAATGCTGGAATTAAAGAAAGCAGTAAGGAATTTAAGACGAAAAGCAATAAATGAAAGGAAAGTACAGAAAACAGAAGAAATTAAAAAAAATAAAAATAATGAAATAAATGCGTCTCTTGAAGAGTTGTGTTGGAGAGTTCCTCTTCCCTTCTGCCTCGGTTGGTATTTATAGGCAAATGAGATAACCACCTTTGGAAATCGTGTATAGCAACGAAGAAACCGTTTCTAATAACCGCTCTGCACCCCTAGCGTTGGTGATGCAGTTGGCGTTCGATGGAAGCTGACGACATGGATGCTGGAGGCTGGGATGGAGGCTGACGGCTACTTGGAGGGTTTCCTGATGGTGCCTGCCTTGGAGAGTTTCTTGGTGGCGGCTGGGCGCACTCACACCCCCGGAATCTCCTTTCCGTCGATCCGCACACGGGCCGCATCCGGGCATCCCTGGCCGCCACCCTTGCGCTAGCCGCCTTGTAGCTTGGACGCCGTCTCAGTCTCTCTGGCCGCCACCGAAGGATCCCTGGCCGCCTTCTGAGACCTCTTGGCCGCCACTTGTGTTTGTGATGGCGTCGCCCGCTTGAATCTTGACTAACTTAGATAACCCTATGCTCACTTGCTTAGGAATAGACTCACTTTAATGGGCTCACTCTGATAGGCTCACTTCAATGGGTTCACTTTGATAGGCTCACTTCAATAGGCTCACTTCAATGGGCTCACTTTGATGGGCTCACTTTGATAGGCTCACTTCAATATGCTCACTTTGATAGGCTCACTTGAATAGGAATAAGCTCCTTTTAGTAGACTCACTTCAATAGGCTCACTTGAATAGGAATAGGCTCACTTCAATAGGCTCACTTTGATAGGTTGACTTGAATAAGAATAGGCTCACTTCAATAGGCTCACTTCAACACTTTTATTCAGTGGGACTCACTTTTATTGGGTCAACAGATGCCCCCCTCGCGTAATTCGTCTGATTAGGACTTTCTAAGGCGAATTTACGCGTTCAATATAGGCTTGACCCATATCCTCCAGTCGCCATTGAGGAAGTCCTAGTCAGCCGCCATCCAAGCCTTGCCAGCCGCCCTTGGAAGAGCCCAGGCCACCATCTTTGAGCCTTTCGTTATACCGCCACTACTCAGCCACCAACTACTCGGCCTCCAAGGCCGCTGTCAATCACGCTCTAGGGTCACTATCCAGGGTTGTTTCTACCAAGGATCAATGTAGAAGCCACCACTATTGGGACGTCTTCCTCTTTACCCGATTTCACTTTATTGAAATGAGTCCCTTGTAAAGGAAGACGCTTCTCTTCCTGTTCCTCCAGGAATTTTTCCAAACGGGCCGCTCTCTCGGCCAGTTGGGCAAGATTACTTGCATCATGCACAATTAAATGTTCTTTTAGTCTAGGCAACATATTGGATACTGCTATGTTGGCTATTTCCCTCTCAGGGATTGCTATAGTACACCGGCCCTTAAGCCGCTGTAACCGATTAATGAAGGCACTTGCCGTCTCATCGGCGTATTGCATTGCATTAGTTAAATTCGCGAGACTAACCTGGGAAAGGGTTGTATAAAATCTTTCGTGGAAAGCTCGCTCCAAATCAGCCCAATTCTGGACAGAATTAGGCCGCAAAGACGCATACCATGCGAAAGCCGGACCGGTGAGAGATGAGCTAAAGAGCCTCAACTTCAACCAGTCGTTCGATGCTGCCTCTCCACACTGGGCAGTGAACCTACTCACATGCTCCACGGTGGACTTACCTTCATCCCCTGAGAACGTGGAGAACTCAGGCATCTTAAAAACTCGTGGGTATGGTTGCATGCTATCGACCCAATCAGGGTACGGCTTGCGGTATGTTGGCCGCTCTATCGGCCTCAGTTGAATCCCGAAATGTTGCTGCATCATGTCTGCGAGCAACTCGGGTGACACTACTGGCGCCTGCGCAGGTGGCATCGCCACTGGGGTGGTAAGAGGAGCCATGGCGGCTGGTGGTGGCATCTGCCCCCCTTGCGGTGGCGTCTGCCCCCAGGGTTGGGGTGCCTGTCCCCAAGGCTGTGTCGCCATGTAGGGTACAACCGGAACATTCGGCATATTAGGTGCCGCTTGTCGAGGTGGCATACCAGTGGCCCCAGAGGCCGCTGTACAGCCTGGTGATACACTGGTGGCCATCAAACACCCTGGTGCCGCATAAATCGGCGTTGGAGGCACTGCATACCCAATATTCGGCACCATAGGAGCCGCTGGGGTATAGGCGTAGGCTGTCTGATATGGATTCACAAACGGACTAGGCGAGCCTCCTACATCAGGTAGTGGTGGCTGATTGGGTGCTGCTCCCCAAGCCCGTATTTGGCCGCCTGACGGCCCTGAACACGTCGGCGTGTTAACGCCTCTTACAAGGGTGGTTGCAGAAGCAGTTGCTTCATGTTGAGTCCGAAGAGCATTGAAGCCTCGGTCAATCTGGTCGGCCATAGCAGGTCGCAAAACGTCCATACGGTGCCTTGTAAGTAGAGGCATGAACTCGGCCATCGATTCGGTCATCGAAAGCCGCATTTCATCCGTCAGTGTGGGGGTCTGCATTATCCCCTGTTGTGGCTGGGCAGTACTCGTCGTCTCAATTGCATCCTCAGACGACGTTCTAACAGGTGTCTTCTCTTGCAGAGACATTTCTTCGAATTTCTGCGTTAAATCGCTCACCAAACGTCCAGATCTTAGACGCATACACTTCTCTGAAGCGGATATGGCTTTAACTTCTGTCCCACTGGGCGTGCCAATTTGTTAACCAAGAAAAAATTGCAGAAGGAAGAAAGAACAAGAACTGAATTGGATTAACTGGAAAGATTACAAAATAGAACTGAAACGGAATTACAATGCTGGAATTAAAGAAAGCAGTAAGGAATTTAAGACGAAAAGCAATAAATGAAAGGAAAGTACAGAAAACAGAAGAAATTAAAAAAAATAAAAATAATGAAATAAATGCGTCTCTTGAAGAGTTGTGTTGGAGAGTTCCTCTTCCCTTCTGCCTCGGTTGGTATTTATAGGCAAATGAGATAACCACCTTTGGAAATCGTGTATAGCAACGAAGAAACCGTTTCTAATAACCGCTCTGCACCCCTAGCGTTGGTGATGCAGTTGGCGTTCGATGGAAGCTGACGACATGGATGCTGGAGGCTGGGATGGAGGCTGACGGCTACTTGGAGGGTTTCCTGATGGTGCCTGCCTTGGAGAGTTTCTTGGTGGCGGCTGGGCGCACTCACACCCCCGGAATCTCCTTTCCGTCGATCCGCACACGGGCCGCATCCGGGCATCCCTGGCCGCCACCCTTGCGCTAGCCGCCTTGTAGCTTGGACGCCGTCTCAGTCTCTCTGGCCGCCACCGAAGGATCCCTGGCCGCCTTCTGAGACCTCTTGGCCGCCACTTGTGTTTGTGATGGCGTCGCCCGCTTGAATCTTGACTAACTTAGATAACCCTATGCTCACTTGCTTAGGAATAGGCTCACTTTAATGGGCTCACTCTGATAGGCTCACTTCAATGGGTTCACTTTGATAGGCTCACTTCAATAGGCTCACTTCAATGGGCTCACTTTGATGGGCTCACTTTGATAGGCTCACTTCAATATGCTCACTTTGATAGGCTCACTTGAATAGGAATAAGCTCCTTTTAGTAGACTCACTTCAATAGGCTCACTTGAATAGGAATAGGCTCACTTCAATAGGCTCACTTTGATAGGTTGACTTGAATAAGAATAGGCTCACTTCAATAGGCTCACTTCAACACTTTTATTCAGTGGGACTCACTTTTATTGGGTCAACAAAATGAAATGCAATTTATTGACGTTAATTTACAGCAATGGAGAAGATTTAAGTTCGATTAAATATAATATGTTAGGCAAGGAGAATCCAGAAAATAACTTATAACACGACTGGAGATTATAATATTAATTGTAATCATAGTGGAATTATAGTAGTACATTATAACGGGTTTTTGTTCAATAATAATCTTTGTTAAGTTGTTGAAGCTTCAAAGTCGTCGCAACAAATCCATGTATGCGTCGCCACGCGCTGCTAATTGGAAGTTGGAACCATTCTTCCATTTCTTTAATTTTACACCACTGCTTAATTATAGCTAGTTATAGAGCTAGAAGGTTTATTTTCTATTTTTTTTTAATTTTTTTTTCATGAAGCATTCATATGTTTTATATTTTATGTGAGGCACCAAATTTGGATCTTGTGATTTTTAAAGATTTTCTTTTTAAAAAAAAATAATTTCGAATATTGATTTACCATCTCTACACCGTTCAGAACCTGTTTGGATGACTTTCTATAATTTTTTTTTTTAAAAAAAAACATCGCTTTTTAAAATAAATTGTTCAAAGAAATGTTGATGATACCAAACGCAGTTGGCCTGAGTGGTATGGGGCTCTGCCAGCTTAAGCAAAGGTCTCGGGTTCGAGCCTTTGTGTATGCAGAATTCTGCTTTGGGAGAGACAACCCTTAAATGCCCACCCGATCCTCGAGGGATTAGTCTTGGGTCCAATGTGGGAGAGTCAACCCTTAAATGCCCACCCGATCCTCGAGAGATTAGTCTTGGGTCCAATGTGGCCTGAGGATACCCTGGTATTCACCTAAAAAAGAAATGTTGAAGATATATAGTCCAGAGCGAAGAGCTTATTTACATGCATGTTCAAATCCTACCGAGACGGAGCTTATTTAAAATTATTATTAAAAAGAGTTTTTTTTTAAATTTTGAATAGAAGTAAACAGTAGGCTTCAAAAGCCCATTCAAATGAACGTGTTTACATTTGTATACCACACCATAACACAGAGACACAAACATATAAATAATTTTTATATTTTTCTGTTTTTTTAAAAGGACAAAGACTTGCAAACCGAGGGAAAAATTAGGGTCTGTTCTGCACTCAACTTTTGAGAGCTTTTAGTAGCTTTAACTTTTATTTTAAAACAAAAGCTCAGTTCTGCACACTAGCTTTTAGGAGCTTATGGGAGCTTTTGGAAGTTTCTTTTTAGAAGCCACCTGTAGTAGCTTTAAAAAATAAGCTCGTAGCTTATTGTTGAGCAATTACAATTTTATTCCAATAACCAACTCACTACCCAATAGTCTACATAAATGTTTGTCCTTTTATGTCATTTCATACATTTTTTTTACAGCTACAGCTAGTTGTGCAGACAAATAAAACTGACATCTACAGCTCCCACAGCTCCGAACAGCTTCAGCTCCCTACAGCTCCAGCTCTCCGTGCAGAACAGAGCCTTAACATTTTATTCCTTTAAGTTTTAAAATTTACCAAAATGGTCCTCTTCGTTTGGAAAAATTGGTCCCCTAAGTTTGATGTTTTCTCCAATTTGATCATTTGGGCATAATAAACCAAATTAATATCTAATAAAAAATAATTAAGTCATTAATATTGGTTCTATAATCCTTAATTAAATGGGTCAACCCACCAACACATTTATCAAAACTCATTTTATTAAACAAATATACTATTTTATTTAAATAAAATTGCCTTTTATTAGACACTAATTTTATTCAAACAAAATAATCATTTACTAAAAATTCATTTTATGCAAACAAAATTAAGGGTCATGAGTTGACCCATTTAATTAAGGGTTGTGGGACTCATCATATTAATGAATTAATCATCCTTTATTACATGTTAATTAAATTTTGTTATGTCAAAAGGATTAAATTGGAGAAAAAATTCAAACCTAGAGGACTAATTTTTCCAATTGAAACAAAGATGACTATTTTGATGAATTTTGAAACTTAAAAGACCAATTTGTTAATTTTTCCGCAAACCGATTATCGAAACTATTAAGGCATGCATCTCAACGCACACACACATGCACACCCCAACACCGACATCAACACAACCTACAGGAATCTAGTAGTATATTTCGATACATCAAACCAACATTTCTCAATTCCATAGAACACACACCAAAATTACTTCTTCAGTACCAAGTAAATACTTATAAATAATAAATAAATAATAATGTAGTAGTATAAGGTTTTACACACAACCATTCAATTAGCCCTCATTGCTATATAAACACTACTACTTGTCTTGAACACCACAAACTCACAAACTCTCAATACGAATTCAGCAATCATTCCACAGGTTTTTACATATAATCAAACAAGATGGATCCCAGCAATTCTTCCAAGAAGGGGTCCTCCGTCGTCCCTAAGCCGAGGGAGCACGTCTCCACGAAGATGGGGAAGGCGATCGCCAACGCTGTGGGGAAAGCTGTTAAGGATCACAAAGACAAGGCTAAAGTAAAGCCCCAATAATTCTTAGATATTCCATGATATGCGCTTGTCCAATTTCCACATCTGCTCTATATAAAAATGCCGTGTTCCATGCATGCCCAAAATTACTTTCTGTGTTGTTCCTAGCTATGTTTGCCATTATTTATGTACTTCTGCATTATTGTGTGTAGCAGACATGTGTGTTGTTGTATACTAGGATGTAATTTTTTTGTTTCTGTAATAGGACATAATTCGTTGTTTCTGTAATGGAAATTATGAAATGATGATTGCACTTGTGGGGGGTCTTCTCTGTCTTTCAACTTCCATTATTTATCAAGATTGATTCCATTCTCAGATGGCGTGTGTTGCATTTCCTAGAGATGTAAAAACATTGTTTTATTTAGTAAAAGTGTGTACTAGGCTAACCTAAGATGTAATAACAATACTCTGATGTTTCTAACTAGGAATTATAATTCACCAGTACCCAGTGGCGGATCCAGAAAATTTTGCGAGTGGTATCACTAAACTTAGGAATAATAGTCACAAAACAAAAAACATGAGAAAAACTGAATTGGAATTGATGATAGTGGTATCACCATAAAAATTAAGTGGTTGCACCAAGCAAAAAGAACTACATGTAAAAAAACAAAAAAATAGCTCAAAATAGCAATTTTATCAATTTGAGTGGTATCCCGTGTCACCACACGGATATATGTAGATCCGCCTATGCCAGTACCGTCATCAATGGTGATTACAAAAACAATGTGAATCTAGTAAAGGGAAAAGCAAAGGCCCTGGTTGTCCCAACATAAGAATCAAGGTAAACTAGAAAAAGCAGAAACTTAGGACAAGAAACTAGGAACTATGTTTCTCAGCACCCTTTATTCTCCACTAGAAACTTAGGACAGGGATTTTGAGTAAGTACCGTCTCATCATAATATGAGGTGCAAATTACAAAACTGCATAAATTTTAATTCAATATATACACACAAAGAAAACACAGAAACAAGAAATTTCAAAGTTTCAATCGCTCAACAACCTGAATCAGAATTATTGTGGTGCGAATTTGGACAATATATGTTGCAAGAATTACTGATAGAATGTGTTGCAGCTTCACCTGATCAATTATAGTAGTAATTTACAAGATCCACCCCAAACAGTACCAATTTTTAGATTCAGCAAAGAAATCCAAAGTGAATTGAAGATCAGATCACTTGAGTTTTTACTTCCACCAATAAAACCTGCTTGATCAATTATAGCATTTTCAAACTTAAATCCAAGTGAAAACTTTTGATTTTCCACATTTGCATAGGTACCAAAATTAATTTCAGTTTTACCAAGATTACAACATTGGTAATGAATTCCTCACAACGAACGAGCGCTGCAAATGTGTGTAAGTCAAAGAAGTTTTCTGTTTCAACAAAACTAGTTTAGTTTCACACAATAGTTAGTTGACAAGAAAGAGAAAAAAAAACTCAACATTGAACATTACTGGAGACATTTATAGTTCACTTCAAAGTTGAAACAATGATCAGTACAATCAAGAATACTCAAAACTCAAGAGAAAAACCATGGACTGATGGCATGTGTGCTACAGGGTTCTCTCTATATGTTTCCATTTCTAGAGTTTACATTCTATTCCCTAATTATTAATCAACGCAGTCAATTGAAGCAATGTAATTTAGAGAGAATGTCATGAATTAACCAAACTAGATCCAGCAAATGCCATAGAAAAAATAAAAATGAAAAAAAAATAAAAAAAAAATTGAACCTTTATCTATGCTATATGCTTACAAAATTATAAAATGGGGAAGGGAAATCAATGATGCCGGAAGCAGCGACAGTTACGGCGGCGGCGGCGAAGAGGGTTTGATTGGGGCGGGAGGCTGGGGGGGGGGGGGGGGGGGGGGGGTGGGGGCACTTGAGGTTTTCCCAGAACAACTCAAAAGTCAAAACCCTTTGCCTGTCTATCTTAGAATGGCAAAAGTGAGGAGAGAAGTAGCGGTGAAAAAGTAAAAAATAAAAACAAGCTGGGGTAATGGGTAAGAATAAAAATGACATCTTGAGGCAAGAATCCCAATTAGCCAGACAATGAAATGATCTGTAAGAAACATTCACTAACGAACTGCTGCTGACCAATCTTTGCAGTTAATAATAAATTCGCTTCTGTTTTTCAACCAGATCAGACAAGAATGGTTCAGCCATTGGCCATTACATGTTCTAAAAAATATACAATTCGCCCCATTACCTCTAACTACGCTGATCAATACAAAAAGGTTTAGTCTTTGGCATAATACTAGATCCCATCTTTTTTTCAACATTCAATTTTAGTTGTCATATTCCTACCTGTTACGAAAATAGGGATTTTAACTTTGTTAACCAAGAATTTTGATATTAGTAATGTTAATTTTGATATTAGTAATGTTTGAAGGTGATGTTATCAGTGAAATTTTGGAGAGTAAAACCTCTCTTTGGTTTATGAACCAAGAAGGATTATAAGATTTGCAGAATGGAATTACAAGAAAACTAAGAAAGCTTAAAGGAATTAAAGTGCGAAAAGAAAGAATTAAGAAAGCTGTAAAGGGAATGAAAATTGCAGAATTGAAGAACACTCAAAGAAAACTTGCAGAAAGAAAATGACAGGAAGTAAAAATTTGAAAGGTGCAATTTCCTCTGGGGAGTTGTGTGTAGATCCTTTACTAGGCTGGTGACACCCATATTTACAGAGACTCCTCAACCTTAATGTGGCTGCAGCAGTTATTCCCCGATCTCGTGCTGTCTTGAACGTTACCAGATCTTCTCGTGAGTAACGTTCCCTATGATGGCGTCTCCCATTAATTGGACGGGATCTCTCAAGGTTACCTTTGCTGTAACGGATGAGCATCTTCTTCCGGATAGGATTAGGTGATGGTGCCTTGCATTGAAGCTGCGGGATCTTTTCTTCAACCCGAGGAGAGCGCCGCCAGCTTTGGATGATATCTGGCTTCAATACTTCATGATTCTCTCTAAAGGGTACTGCAGCTTCTCAAGCCCTCCAATGGTGCGGCGCCTCTAACAGCTGAATCGAAGTGAGCCTCCCTCTCTTTAGAGCCGCCAACCCAATTTTTTCTTTGTTGGGTTAACAGCTTAACGGGCCTTCGAATTGGATTGGGCCTCTCGAAAATGTACTGGGCTAAGCGTATTGGGTCTAAAAATATTGGAGTCAACAAACTTCGAATGCGCAGTGTTGGTGTGCGAATCTGAGGATCGATATTGCAACGATTTCCTTAAATATTATTGCCCACGTATCGGTGCAACTGTTTCTCAGCATACAACATATTCTTAGTCGGCCAAAGAAACCGGGTTGATTAGGCCCGCAATGCCCAAGGCTTTTTCGGTCCGGCATTCGTGTCCGCATGTCGCGCTTGCATACGAGCCAGGTCTTTTGGCTTAGATTTGCAACCCCTATGCGCACGTAGCCCATGGAGACGGAGTATAACATTATTTATTTCATTTTAACATCTATAAAGTGTATCCCTATATAAAGAGGGAAACTTTCCCTTCCATTCTCCATCTAATGTGGAATACACTCTCATTCACATGGGTCAAAATACCCTAAAAACACTACCTCCAACATTTAATTTATTTTGAATGAAACATTAAAAAGATTCGAACTACACTGTAGTTTACTGTGTTAATGTAGCAACAAACCAACAATTTAGGATAAAAACACCTCTTCTTATTGATATATGTTACTTTTGTTTTCCCTATTTATTCATATATAGTTGTTATTTTAATTATTACTCCCTTAATCTTTTCTTAACACTTGTAGTTTTAAAACTTTATATTACTGTAGTAAATTATTGAAACGTTCTCAATTAATATATTGGGCAATGTTAGTGCTCCATAAATAGACACATATGGGTATGTTATATATTTTATTTGTCTTGCACCCTATAAGATAATTAATATAAGTAAATAGATGTAAAGAGTACATAAAAATCATACTGATAAATATACGTGTATTTAATAATCTTTTATATAATAAATATTATTTAATTATTTTATACCAAATTGTTATAAAGTGGGGTGCAAAAATGATGATTGGTTCGAGAATATTTATAAGAGTCCTCGATTTCATACTATTTTAATTGATTTATTTATTTTTGGAAAAACGGGTTTCGAATATTCTGATATGGTTGTGTTGATGCAGACGGGTCTGGTGAACATGGTTTTGTTTTCCTCATCATCATATGTTGTCTTATTTTGGCCCTAATTGTAAGAGGGACGTGTCTGTCTTCTCCTTTTCAGTTATTACACTGATTTCTATTGGTTTTCGCTCTTCTTGACTTGCTCAATATATTCATAATCACAATAAAAAAAAAAAAAATTATCCAACTTTAAATTTTGCAAGTTGCATACCTATTTTGATTGTTTAATTTTCTCTCATTTTGAAACAATATTTACACGTCTCCACGCGTTTGTTTGGACTTATTCTTTCATTTATGATTCCCCTAATACTACACAAGTTAACTTCAAAATAACTCTTATTAATATTTATTGTATATATCATAATAGCAGCAAAAACTTTAAAAAAAAAAAATCATTATGAACGGCTTTTATGAAAACAGAAAATTAATTTAATAAAATATTATACTAATTTTTAAGAAACAAAAACAGAAAGAATTGCAAAGAATGAATGGAATGGAACTGAAGTTGAATACATGGGAGGACTTGTTCAATACCGAGTAAATAATTTTATAACACAAATAGGGTTATGACTTATGAGTATCACTGTACGTATGAGTCCCCCAATATGTATATATATATGTGAGGCTTTCTGTCCTGTCCTAGACAAGATACCTCATCGAACTCAGGTACATTCATCATACATATACCTCATTGAACTCAGATACAAAGAAATTATTGTTTGATCCATTACATCATGAATTCCATCAACACCAGCAGCAGCTGCTATGTCAAGAAGGGCAGTGTTTTTCCTAAGCAGAAGGTGCACGTTTCCACGATGATGGGGAACGCGATTTCTAGGGTTGTCAAGAATGCTGTCAAGAAATACAAGAACAAGGCTAAAGTGAATGCTCATCATTGATGATCGATTTGCTAGTTTCATAACTGATACTGATGTATAAATATGGAAATGATGATTTTTAATTTTTTTTTTCCCAAGCATTTGCATTTTTTGTGCTGTGCAGCAGCAGCTGATATTCATTATGCATCTGCAGTTTAATTTGTGAACCTTAACACATTTGTGCTTCTTGAATGTATATATTTACAGTGACTGTCCAAATCTGTGTCCCCAAATTTGCAGAAGCCCTTTAAGGTTTTAATAAATGCATTCAAATTGAACAATTGAAAAGGAAGGAATTGATTGAAGTATATACTTGGACCAATGTGGGACATTTTTGACTTCCAAAAATTTCTGACAGTGGCAATTAGGAATATAATTTGACCAGGGCAGAGGCAGGTGAATGGTGTTGGTCTCTTCCAATTAGGGATGACAATGAGTCAGAGTCATAACCGAGAACCAAGGAAGACCCGAGTTTAGATTGGGTCTTGGTTCTTATAAAAATGGACATAGAAGTATAGAACCGGCCTAGGGATGGCAATGGGCCCGGGTCAGATCCGGAACCGAATCCGAACCCTCGAGTTGGGTCTTTGCGGACCTGACCCAGACCGGACTTATTGCCATCCCTACTTCCAATTTAAAACCATATATTGTCTAGAGAGAGAGAGAATTTATTACTAGTAAAGTCTCTGGTGTATTCTTTGTCACGCCCAGATGTGATGTGTTGTGTTCGATTGCTCATAGGAAGGATGAAAATGGCACAAGCTTCATAGGAGAATTAAGACAAGAATGATAGGGACAAGGTACAGTTATTCAGCAACCTCTGCAACCATCTGCATCAATGCTAATTCTTCATGAAAATTAGTCATTTTAGAATTCAAAAGTGTAATCTTTACCATCATCAAAGTACAAACAAGATCATTTCTGTATATACCCTGTCAAGCAGTAGCCAATAACATTTGTACATTTACACATTCCTGAAATTGATCTATCCAAATAATAGATCAGCGAAAACAAAACGAAAAAGGCCTTTTTCTGCTGACAGTCGCTGCTACTTTCCGGAAAATCTATGAATAGAATAAATTCCCGCATTATTCTTCTTACTAACAAACGAATATGATTACTCAAGAACAGGACTTCTTGCAGTTGTAGTCGAAACCTCCTTTCTACAGTTAGAACAGTTAGCTAACTACTTTCCCCGACTGCTAATCTTTCTTTCCGGATGAAGGAAGCATCCGATGCATTTCAGCAGCTTCTGCAGCGGTAGTCTTGGCATTCGACCCTTTGGATGGTGCTGAAGAGGGAATGGGGAGCTTCTTTGGCAGCATTTGCTCCCAATTGTACGCGGCGGGCAGTCGAGCTGCTTCTGAGATGAGAAGAAGAGCAAGAAAGCTGAAGATGAGACACTTGTGACTCCAAGAACCTGACATGATGAAGAATGCCCCAAAAGAAACACTTGTGAGCCTCCTCCTTTAAACTCCCTGAGGCTGCTTTTTAGGCACCCTGTGGCAGCAGACATGTTGAGCAATCTAAGTAGTGCTGCCAAGTTGTTTTGTTTGAGGAAAGATTAAACAATTGGGAGACAATGCTGTAATATAATATAATTGCCTTCGATTATGTTATCCATGGAAAAGGGAATATTGATCCCACAGCAGCATCAGACCCCACAGTGGTGGGAAAAACTGGCACTTTTTCTCCTGGCACAAACTCAAATCTTTTCTGACATATGCTTATCAAAATTAAACAATCGAGTTGAGTATCTAATGTTCGAACTTGGTTTCAGCTTTTAATCAGAACAGTTCGATTTGGTTTGACAGTTCTAATTGACACAGAGATGACACAAGCAGCAGGTAACCAACAAAAGGGCTTCCCCCAAATTAAAAAAATGCAAAGGGAAAAAGTGATTTGAATCTACTTTGATGAGGGTTCAATCATGTAAACACGAGGCAATGGATTTGAATAATACATAGAGCATTGGAGTAGGGAGACAAGCCACAGTTCAAAAGGGTAAAGTGTGTTTTGAAAAGTCCCAAAATGAACCAACTTTGACACTTGCTGTCTACTGCCCCTTTATCAACATATGGAAATTTTTAAATGGTGTGTGCCAGCAGTAGTGCTTCAATCTCTATCTGTGCGTGTGTGCTATTTTTTAAGTAGAGAGACCCTTTGGTGAAAGGGGGGTGCTGATTTGAGCAACTTCTCATTGACTCCATGGGACAGCGCCTATCATTAAACTCAGCTTAAGGCATAATCAACAAGCAGCTTTCAAATTCTGATTGTTTTGTTTTCCAATAAAGTGTTTCTGGTTTGTAAAGAAGGATTTAAGCCAAGAAATTAAGACAAATAAGAGATACGTGGTTGGAGGGTCTTTTCAGGACAATGCAAAGCTGGGCCAAGGGTGCTCCAAGTGGTGGTGGTGGTGGTCCAAACTCCAAAAGTCTAATTTGTGTTTATGTTGCTTTATTACAGCAAATTTTGCTGTCATAAAGATTGATGATGGGCCAAAAACAAAACCCATTCTCATATATTCAAACTTTCAAAAACTAGCAATTTAATCCAAAAATACATACCTATGTGGAGAGGAAATTCCACATGGAGCAATGCGATTGGGCGGCAGAGGATTTTGTAGGCCCACACACATTTCTTTGCCACTCCAATTGCCCCTGAACCAGTGTGTTTTCACCATGTCCACAAAATCAGTCTCATTGTCTCTCTTCCTCTCTGCATCACAGATTTTTTTTCCACAGGATTCATCGAAGTGCAGGGAAGAGGAAAAACACAAGGTGTGTGGATACAAAGTGAACACAGAAAACAGAGGCAATGCAAGAGAAATTCAAAAGGTTTGAGTAATGTGTAATGCAGGCAATGGCTGCCACTCATGCTGCTGCATTTTCACCTTCTCATTACATCCTTAACTGCAAAATCCAGCCCTCATTCCCTGCTGTTCTATTGCCCCGTGCATCGAGTGAACGAAGACCATCTTACAATTCCCTCGTCTTCCAGGTTTGTTTCTGTTCTTGGAAAATATTTTGCCGCAAGGAATGCCATACTTCTGTAGACTGTAATTCAAGAACTGCTGAAACCCTAATTTTGTCTGTTTGCCAATTGTACCTTATCTTAGTTATCTGCAAAATTCATGGTTGATCATTGACACTCAACTTCTTGTAATTAATTCCATGACAGGCTGTGAGGCTCTTGGGCCCTCCAGCAAGATTCGAAGCTTCAAAGCTGAAGGTCCTGTTCATGGGGGAACAATCCGGCGCCGTTGCACCGACAAGGGTTGTGCCAAGAACCTACACTCTTTCCCATTGTGACTTCACGGCTAATTTAACTCTAACCATTTCAGACATTATCCAGCATGATCAAGTAATGCTGCCTTCGTTGTATAATTAACTTTTTAAGTTAATCATTTACTTGGCAGATTCCTAACATTCTCTGCAGATGAAGGGCTGGTACAATAGAGACGATGTTGTGGCCGAGTGGACACAAGTGAACGGAGATTTAATCCTGAACGTCCATTGCTTTGTGAGCGGACCGGACTCGTTATCAGACTTGGCTGCAGAGTTCAGATACCACATATTCTCCAAGGAACTGCCACTGGTGAGATCAATCTCCGGTTACAATCGAGAATCAAGCTCAAGTTATTGTCCTGACTCCAGATTCTGGCATTTACATTTTCCAGGTTCTGGAGGCTCTGCTGTATGGAGATTCAGATCTTTTCCAGGAGCATCAGGCGCTGATGGATGCTTTAGTCAGAGTGTATTTCCATTCTAGCTTTCAGAAATACAACCGTGTCGAGTGCTGGGGGCCATTGAGGGATGCTGCTAAGGTGAGTGAAAGCCTGACTAAGTTCCACTCCGATCCTTCCTTAGAAGAATTATGACACAAATGGTGGATTTTCAGGGAAAAGGAGTGGAAAAGATCAATGGATATTTAGCTGCAAGCAAGGAGACTTCTTCCACCCGGAAATTCTGGGCAAGGCCAGTATCGATCTTTCAAGCCGTTCTTACCTTCCTGCTGTGATTTGATCAGCATCAGGACAAGGAGATAAGCGTCCTGCAATCACTGAAACTTGATACATATATATAAAGAGCAAATCAGATCTAAGAATCCCATGTTTCGACAGGATTTTTTTTTTTGGCCGCTGGCTTGATATTCAATTGTACGTACTATATGCTGTTTGATTCTTTGCTGACTTGTATCAAACCTTCCTGTTGTTTCAGAGAATAAAAACAGCAGCTTAAAAGGAACAAGCAGTAGCATACAGAAAAGAAGAGAAAATAATAAAACAAGGTCGTCTAAATGTTTGAACAAAGGAAATACACATAGCCTATATACACAAACTCTGTCTCGCTAATTCATCTCAATACAATGAGCACACAGATATACAATAACACGAATATAGTGGCCGCAAATTGATGAATAGTACTTTTCTAGAATGTCTTTTGGGGATAAAAGTAATCGAACAATGCATGCTTTATACCAGCATGTGGATAAACTACAACTCAATTATGAACTTAAAATGACCTGTTGGATTTGGGCGAAGATGACTTGGCCTTGGCGAAATCAACCAAGTCTCTGAAAAGCGCATCTTCAGGTTTTTCTTGCTTGGGGGGAGCTGGTGATTTGATAGAGAGATTCTGGGTTTGGCCAACCAAGCTATCATAAGAAGAACCCGATTCACTACTTGTACGCGAGGGCACACCACCAAATGAACTGCTTTGCTCAAAATATTGTTGTCGCTGATTGTACCTTGCAGGAGGAGGTGGAAGGTTGCCAGGAGCTGGAGGTGATGATTGGTCAGCCGATTTGCTAGCATGAGTTGCAGGGGCATCGTAGGTTGATTTTGGAGCGAACATAGTTGCTGTAGGGTTTATGAAATCATTGGGAGGTGGCGGCTCAGCAGATTTTCTTGCAGGAGGTGATGGAGCATCATAGGTTGATTTTGGAGCAAACATCGCTGCTGTTGGGTTTACGAATTCATCAGGAGGATTTGATGTTGGAATGGAGTTTTGATTGCTTGAGTGGGTCGGGACAGCAGTACTCGTAAAGCCAGATGTCCTTGAGGTATGTTCAGTACCATAAAGATCACCACTCAGATAATCAACTTTGCCTGTCTCGGTACTTGTTGGCTTCTTCGAGGATGGTGGAGGAGGAAGATAAGGGCTGGACTGTGTAGGTGCAGCTGGCTTACGCGTCGCTCCCATCATATCTCTAGTTGATCTGAAAAGAATTTTCATCATCCCTTGTTGCATAATATGGAATACTATTTTACACTCATCTGCACAAATTTGGACACAACCAAAATGTGGACGAAAAGTTACCTGCGTGCTAACTTTGAAAGGTCATCTTCTGTTTCATCATCCTCATGATTCAGATTCATGAGGGGTGCAACAGGAATTGATGTAACAACTGCGGAATCAACTCGTGTTCCCTTGGCAATATCATCGTGCTTACGGAGAACTCTCTGCAAATTATCATTCAATGCTAACCCCTTGCAGAGGAGGTCCTCGTCTCTGCAAAACCAACCGTATGTTTTTCTAAGTCAATTTATTTCCAAAACTGAATCCTCAAGTAAAATAGATGCAAATCTTTCTCACGCAGTATTGTTCACGAGCATAGTGACGCGTGTTTGGTATGAACGGCACTGGTCAACCAAGTCTACGATGATCTCATCCTTCACACCCTATACAGGTACATAAAGAAAATGTTGCGACATCAGATACAGGAAGTCTAACAGAAGCATCTTTAATATAGTCCATGGTTTTTCAAGCTCAAACCAAATTCAGGTAAAAGAAAAAACCCCTTAGTTAAGAAGAAAACACATGATGCCAAACAAATGAGGGCATCCTCAGCAACTCAATAGTTACCTGAGGATTATTTGGATCCAAAGCAGTAAGCATTTCCATGAGAACATCTGCCAGGCCCTCGGCATTTTGCATCTCAGGTAAGCTGCAGGAGAGCGAAAAATCATCATGAACTTCTAAGACTAGTCATTTCTGAATTCTGCCTATAAAAATAAAATATCTCAACAACATCAAAGAACAGAAAACTAAACATGGTAGCAAAATCATTGTTGATCAAAGACAGATATGGACAAACATCAAATGGTGTACCATGAACGCATCGGTTTGTATAGTTGGCATATATAAGTAAAACAATAAAGAAACCAAAATTCAACTTAGAAGGCGCGACTGAACAATCATGGGAAAATCCTTGCAATGGCTTCAACCATTCTTGTCATCCAAAATAAATAAGACATGCACATGACTGCACATCCAACCCCACACTACGGAAAAACTTTAATCTTCATTGCAGATAGAACTTCACAAAAATTACTGTTTCAATTCAAAACTACCATTATGCACAACGTTACCAATAAATTAACATTAAAGAAACAAATACCTGAGTCCTGAAGCATCAGACTCAAGAGAGGCTTGAACAGCAGCATCCTCATATGGGGAAGTCGGGCGAACTATTGGATGCGTTTGTGGTGGAGTGAACAATGGTACACTGTTTTCCTCTCTAGGTGGAAACTCAACCCCAGCTGCCTGTTAAATTAGAAACAGAACATACAGTAGGTTAATGACAAAGATCTCCAAAGAGCAACAAGTCATCTTAGCCAGACTCTAGCCTCAATCAAGAGAAAAAAAACAAGGGAAAACGAAATATGAGTTCAAAAAGTAAGAAATATAAAAAAATGTCATAAATCATGGCTAAGCGTACATCTATGGTGTCACATAAACCCCCCCCAAAGTGGCTAATTCGTGAATAATAGCCTCCTTAAGAATATTGTCAGAAATGAAAATCAGATTATACATATATCAAATTTAAATTTGCGGAGAATAACTATATGGGATGCAGATGGTTCATCACCCTGTCAGTGTTAAAGTTAATAAAGCAGATAAACGAATAAATAAATTAATAAAGCTACAGACCACCTAGGTTAAGTTATATTGCTAATTCATTACAAAAGATCAGAAAGTATAATTTTAAACTCCAAGGAAAAACCTTAAAAACCATTCTTGCACCACTTCAAGCAAAAAAGGGAAGTATCTTTTTGTGAGTATTTATGGAATACCACTGCCTTAAATTAAAATAGACATTGAGACAGAAAAGCTTTAATCACCTTCAATTCATTATAAGCCGCAAAATACTGTGGAAACCTTCCTCCAGGTCCCCCTAAAGCCTCTTGCCAAGTATCAATCAAAATTAAAATCTTCTCCCTCACATTTAAATCAGGCTGCAAATGTTTAGCACAAGGAAGATGTAAAATGAGTGCTGTGATATAAAACAGGAACCATGAAAACAGAGATAATGGGTTAAAATAGGAGGAGCACCTTCTTCTTTACAACTTTAACCATATCATGCAAGATATCCCGCTCGGCAATCAGCTGAAAAACGTGTTCTCCACAATTTTTGCTAAGAGTTTCCAGCGCCTGGTATCACAGTTCACAAATTGTTAGCTGGATTATACACTTCAGGTTCTCCACTCAGTTGACTTAAAAAATCCAAACTTATACATCCTTGCAGATACACACAACATATGATGCATACACTAATAGATCTCATATTACAATACTTGTTAATGGATAAAATCCATTGCCATGTCTTTAACTTAGTGCATTATATGGAAGAAGTGCAACTTGTTTCATTCATGAGAACGAAGGAGTTCCCTTCTACATTTTCCCATCCCAGTCATACACATCATGTAGGATACATGCAATACTTTTCATGAGTAGGAATGTAGGAGACTAGGAGTTTCTTCTTTCTTAGTTTACCATCCCAAACTGGAAGACCAGTCCAGTTTAGGGTTTCAGTGTTATAAAAACTTCTTAAAAGTTAAAAAGTTCCCAAACAATATGTGAAATGCAGAACAACAAAATAAGGGAGGGAGCAACTGGATGTTACAAGCAAGGTTTTAAATATCGGTTTCGGTATCTATATCGGACATATAAATTTAGGGAAATTTCGAAGATATTTGTAATTTTGGGGGAAATTTCGGAGATATTTGTAATTTTTTGAGAAAACTAATTTGAGTTTCTGAAATGATAAAAATGAAGATATTTAAAAATTCCTCATCTATGTTGCTATATAAATTAGTAATGTTAACAATCCTCATTTAATGATATAATATGCTAGTAATATTATTGATATCATGCACCATGTTGATTGATAAGAGACTTAAAATTGATAAACAAGTTAATTGGATGACATCATCAATATGGGTTGAAACATGAATTTTATTTTTTTAATTTTTTTAAAAAAATATATTTTTAAAATTTAGAAAAAAATATTTTTTATAAAAAATTTTGGGAAATTTCGGTCAAATTTCGGGAAATTTTGGATTTCGGGCGAAATTTCGATGGAAATTTTGCAAAAAAATATTGCATGTGAAGTTTCGCTTCGGGGTGTCCTAAAATCCGAAATTTCGACTCCGGGGATAGTTAAAACAATGGTTACAAGTTACCTCTGGAAAGAGTTAGGAGCTGTTGTTAGCCTCTTAATTGAATGATGATTTAGTCTCTGAATCAGCCTCTTCTGAACCATTCAGTTCGGAGGCTAACAAACAACCCCTTAGTTAAGAAGAATAAGGTGAATTTCTCAAGGAAAATTGCCACTTATCTGAACAATCAAACTTTGAGGCACCCTACTTTTACATTATGAAGTTACGATTTACTAAAGAAATATTTATTGAATAGAAAATTCAGTGTATTTTGGGAATTTGGGGACATCTTATATTCATTCTGCTTGCAAAAAATCACACTCGGAATGTTCAGAAAGAAACCTATTCTTTTTTGAGACAGGTATTAATAACTACTTGAATAATATCCAATCACCTCATGCAAGTTAGTATTAATGCAACAATTTAAGGACATGAGAATTTCAGAAAGCTTGAGAAAATTGAGTGTGCTTCAAAGAATAACTTACAAACAGTGCAAGCATTTGGATTTTAGGGCTTTTATTCCCCAATCTTTTCTTGAGTATCTTCAGTGCATCCTTGGCTTGCCTGAAATTTGCAATTACATAAACCAAACAGAATCACATTAGATGTAACAATTGATCAACAGCAAAACTAGAGATCAATTCAAGTAAAAGAAAAATACCCGGGGTCAATGCTTATTATATCACAGAGTTCTATGTTTATTGCCCAGTCCGGACCAATCAGCATGTCACTGGTAGCCCTCTCCGCAACAGCAGCCGCATTCGCCATACTTGGATTCTAATGATAAGCTCTATAAATTCCTAAAACAAATTACATAACATCGTTAATTAGTGATAAATGTTTCAATGAACACAAGTCAAATGCTGCTGGCGTGCATGTACTGAGAATGAACTTCAAGAAAACCATACTCAGAAATTTACATTGTCACAAATACCATATCTAAGTGGAAACATCATGACAGATACCTAAAAGACCAGACCAAATCGAGACAATCCAACCAGGCACACAATTGACAAAATTCAAATCAACAGCAATCTAATTCTACTCAATTATGTGGATAAACTGCAGGACCAGAATTCAGACAAGTAACTGCACCCAAAACCTAGATTTAGGGATGCAGTACAACACCATCAAGAAAAATGAAACCTCTAGTTCCAAAATTACCCTATGACGACAAAAAATCAAAGAAACGAACCCTACCAGGAAACGTCTATGATAAAACATATTTAGAGACAAAAAGAAGCCAATTCCAACATATATGATGAGAAATTTGCAGAACGGATTCAAATTTGTAGTCTCTACTTAAGTCAAGATTGCAAATTACACCCACAAAAAGATGGAACCCCCAAAGTTGTAGTCTCTACTCAGTCGCCCTTCCAATTTTGGAACCCAAGAACCTATGTCAAGAAAGATGGAATTCCATTTCCACCGTCTAAAATCAGCCAAGAAAACGACAAGATCAAATATTTTCATGAAATCGAAAAAAGATCCCAGCCCCAAAATAAAGATCAACAACAAAACCAAAATGCCCGAGCAGAATTCGCATAATCGACTGCACCCTCCAAAATAAAAAACCAATTGGAAGAAACCGTCGAAGAAAATCCACCATCA
Source organism: Hygrophila difformis (assembly GCA_030278955.1). Taxonomy (NCBI): domain Eukaryota; kingdom Viridiplantae; phylum Streptophyta; class Magnoliopsida; order Lamiales; family Acanthaceae; genus Hygrophila; species Hygrophila difformis. The sequence goes on from JAOANR010000011.1 coordinate 1,404,790, forward strand.
CAAGTCCTTATAAGGTTCTAAAAGAACCCAATTTCGTTACACAGCACAGCAGGAGAGGTCAACACACACAATCAAAGCAACCATTAGAGATGTAAGATTAGAAAGAGAAAACCCACCCAGGATCTTCAGTAGATTACCGGCCAAAACGGCAAAACCCCTCGAGTCTTGTCGAGTCCACAGAGAGAGAATAGTACCGGCAGAGAATATATGTAGATATATATATTTTCTATATCCAATAGCGAATTATTTATACGTTATAGCGTAGGTGCAAGAAACAAAAATCAGTGCGAAGAATTGAAGATTTTTAGGCGCAAGGAGAGAGCTTGATGTGATGTAATGATATGCTTTTTTCAAATATTCAACCCTCGGACGGTTAACCTTTGCAGAGAAGAATAGTTAAGGCCGTGTTTGCTTGCTACAAAACAATTAATAGAGTTTTTCTTCTTGATTATATAATTTAACCATTAATAACTCAAATTCGGTACCGATAAAAATTTTAGAAGTTTGATATTTAAAAACTACATGATGAGATGAATAACTCTAACAAGATCCCACTTGATTATATTTTAACTTATATAATATGATAAAACTTTAAATGAAAATTTGTATTTGAATAGTAGCTCATTATCAAAGGTAAAAAATATCGGAGGTATTAGCTCTACCAAACGCATCACTACGGTTGGTTTCTGGGTTTTCGGCAAACCGACAGGTGGCGGTATGCAAAAGCACCAAGACGAAACAGTTGACCGGCCTTTGACGGTTGCAGATGGAATGGATTATTCCTTGTTTGGACTTTTTGATATATTGGGTGAGCGGCGGCGATGATTCATACACGTTGAAAGCGCGTTCTTTTGGACTGCCAAACAGAGCCCGTGCCTCTAGAAACTACGCTTTTGTTTTTCCATTGACCTTTAATTACTGCGGCTAAATGGTTATTTATTTAATTACAGTGAAGGTTATAAGGATTTAAAAAAAAAAAAAAAAAAAGAATAAGGGTTAATTAGAAAGATGAACCATGAACGGAAACAAAATGCAGCCTACATTCTTCTCAAGAAAATACGGCACAGCCCATCCGCTCGCCCCCTCAGCTTTTTGTTGTTTTCTCATCAAGAAGTAACGGCAAGTCGGCAACATTGTTCTTGTGATTTTTGAAATGACAAATTGCATGTATTTGGTGTGTGTTTATCCAATTTGATGTGTTTAAGTAGCTTCAAATTCGTCTCTCCATTGTAGATATCAAAGGCGTCAAATTTTTTGCGCTGCCTTCTTCTGTTTAAGGCTTTGAAGGATTTATAATACACACACATGATTATATATGTACACGCGCCATTTGGTTTGTAGGAATCTCAGATAATATGTAATACGTCGAATTTGGTTTTTGATTTGGGGGATGTGGAGATTTATCTCACATTATCTGTTCTAACTCCAAGGGGCATCTAAGATTATATTTTTCTTGTGGGATCTGTTGGTTTATGGATTGCTAGTTGTTCCAAGATTTCAATTTCAAACAGGTTTAGTTCTTCATATTAGAGGTTTTTTCTGTTGATTCATTATAGATTGAATCTTATTGAAGTACTGCAGTGAAGATCGTTGTGGATTTTTAGAAATTACATGAATTACACGATCTTGAGTGGCTTGCAATCAAGGTGCAGATGCCGATTCATATGATTATGTCTTTCATAACATCCCGCTTCCCAAAGTCTCCATGATTTTATTACACCATGCTTCCCGGTCGCTTTACCTACTTAGTAGTTTTTTTATTTTCTGCTACTTTAGTATTCCTTTCTTTGCCAAAAAAAGAGTAGTTGCAGTTTCTGGTTTTGGTGTAAACTGAAAGTATTTCTGGTTTGCTTGCTGTATTAATTAGACCTCTCTTCTGAAGAAAATGCACTCCTTTATATTCCTTGTTTCTTTTAGATGAATTCAATTTGATTCAATTTTTCATGGAAAGAATTGGGAAAGGGAAACCGGATAATCTAAACTGCATTGGTGATAATGTACAGTTAGAAATCCTACTTTTGCACTCCCAGTGCCTTGTAGAATCAGTATAGGCATTAAAAACATCACTGGTTTCATAATGTTGAACCAGATGGATTGTCTCATTTCTCGGATGTATCTATCCTATCATTCTGTATTTCTGTGATTATTGTTTCTGGTTTGCTCTTGCTTTCGAGTGCTCCCCTTAATTGCTTAATCAATATATAGAAATGCGGATTGTGCTTAATTTTTAATTCTTTCTTTTCCCTGCTTAACTACTAGCTTTGGAGTGTGGCCTTTTCCTGAGTATTTTTTTAATTTGTTCTTGTGTTCCTATTGCAACAGGTGTTCATAGCACGGGAACGAAAGCATTGGACCCGAACCTTGTATAGACACCAATTTTCTTTATGTTCTGTGAGCGAAATGTAAATACTACTATGTAATAGCAAACCAGTAGATTACAAGGGACTTGGAACAGGTTATCAACTGCCTTATATTTTGAGATCCAAGAATGAAGATGGATTATAAGGGACTTGGAACGGGTTTTGGCAAACTATATTTCCGGGGAAAATTTGTTGACTTAATCCCTGGTTGCGTAAAAGTTCTTCGTCGGCTCCTGGTGAATAATATACTACAAAGCATGGATCTTGGTTAGTTCATTCCACTCTGGTTGAACAAAAAAGGACATTTTTGAATCATAAATGGGCACAAATGGTGTCTCTGCACTAGTCAACCATCTCGGCTCTGCTACGGCCAATGCCGGCCGGAAGCCAAACTCGCTGGCCAACGCCAAAGCACTAACCACCACTATACTCAACCATGTTCGCCTCGGGCGTCTTTCAAAAGCGGTTTCCATCCTCTTCTCTTCGGCGGATCCTCTGCCTTTCTCTCTTTACGCCAATCTCTTTAGAATTTGTGCTACAAATAGAGCGATTATCGAGACCCGGAAGCTCGAATCTCACCTAGTCACTTTCAATCCGAATCCACCGGTGTTCTTGCTCAACAGGGCCATTGAGAGCTATGGGAAATGCAGGTGTTTGAGGGATGCACAGGAATTATTTGACGAAATGCCTAAGAGGGATGGAGGGTCCTGGAATGCAATCATTACTGCGTGTTCAAGGAATGGCCAGCCGGGGGATGCCCTGGATTTGTTTTCCAGGATGATTGGGGAGGGGGTTTCTGCTAGTGAAGTCACATTAGCGAGTGTTCTTGGATCTTGTGGAGATTTGTTGGAGCTGTGGCTGTCGAGGCAGGTGCACGGGCTCGTTGTGAAGTATGGATTTGTGGGGAATGTTATCTTGGAGAGCTCGCTGGTGGATGTGTATGGAAAGTGTGGAGTGATGAGCGATTCGTGGAGGATGTTTGATGCGATTGAGAATCCGAACGATATTTCTTGGAATGTGATAATTCGAAGGTATCTTGAAGCAGGAAATGGAATCGAATCTGTTGGCTTGTTTTCTAAGATGATGAGAACAATGGTGAGGCCAATGACTCATACAGTGTCTGCTGCGATTATTGCATCTACCAGTTTTGATGGATTCAAAGTAGGTGTTCAAATTCATTGTTATGGTGTTAAAATCAACATGGATGAGGATGAAGTGGTCTCAAGTGCTCTCATTAGCATGTATTCCAAGTTTGGAGATTTGGAGAGCGCCAGACAGATTTTCGAGATGCCTTGTTCGAGAAATCTGATCAGCTATACTGCAATGGTTTCAGGCTACGCGATGCGCGGAAGAATGGTGGAAGCCAGGGATTTATTCGATGAGATGCCAGAGCGGACAGTTATATCGTGGAATGTAATGTTGGCTGGTTACACGCGATCCCTCAAGTGGGACAAAGCGTTGGACTTTGTACTTCTTATGCGTAAAAGCACTAAATGCATCGATCACGTCACGCTCAGGTTGATTTTGGATATTTCTGCTGCAATCCCAGATGTTGAACTTGGCAAACAGGCTCATGGATATGCATACAGGCATGGCTTCCACGCCAATCTTTTTGTCGGTAACGCGATCCTCATTATGTATGGAAAGTGTAGTAACTTAGGTAGGGCAAGAAATTGGTTCTACGCAATGAGCCATTCGCGAGATAAGGTTTCATGGAATGCTTTATTGGCGAGCTATGCTCGACATGGACTAAGCGAAGAGGCGATGGTGATTTTCTGGAAGATGCTGGGGGAGACGAAGCCTAGTAAGTTTACATTCGCGACACTTTTGGCTGCTTGTGCAAATATATTTGCTCTACCACTAGGTAAACAAATTCATGGCTATATGATCAGAAATGATTACGATATGGATATTGTCATCAGTGGGGCTCTAGTCGACATGTACTCAAAATGTCGCCTAATTGCGTACGGGTTGAGGGTTTTCAACGAGGCAGCTTCCAGGGACGTAGTTCTCTACAATTCGATGATTTTGGGCTGCTCCCATAATGGAATGACGGATAAGGCGGCTGAACTGTTCGAAAAAATGGAAGCTGAAGGGATTCACCCAGATCACACTACCTTTCAAGGTGTCCTGAATGCTTGTATATGTGAGGGCCGAGCTGATTTAGGCGAGCGCTATTTTAAACTAATGAGGGATGAATACTGCTTGATGCCGCAGTTGGAGCATTACGATTCCATGATCGAGCTATACTGTCAAAATGGATGCGTGAAGGAACTCGAGCATTTGCTTGAGAGCACGGAATTCATTCCTGCCTCGATGCTGGCTAAAGTACTCGACTTTAGTGAAAAACACAAACACCGGAAGCTGGGAAAACGGGCGTCTGATCGACTTAATGAAGTGAATCGTTAGTTCCTGTGTGATTGAAGTTTTTGGTAGCTGATTAGTTTGATACTGACACGAACTGGTTTCCATGAATGTACAAGAAAACTTGCTGGTTCGAGGTTTCCGGCTTAGGTGTTTTTGGCAGTGATCGAAAAAAATCGGTTGGTATGTGTCCAAGGAAAGCCTTCATTGCCATGTTATTGTGCTGCAGATAAGACCCAAAAAACCAGCTCCAGAAGAAGAGAAGTCAGTCACAGAAACCATTGACAGACATCTGCCCAAAGAAATTCTCCAGTTGTACTACCAACTGTTGCATAGTTTTTTCCATTTTGGGTTTTTTTATTGTCATTGATTATAGTTGTGAGTTGTGACAACCTGTGGTGGGGAGTGTGGCTAATAGAATACACATATTTAGTGATTTTATGCGACAATCAATTGTAAGATGTCATCTTCTTAGACTTTGCAAAAACAGTTTTTGTGGTATCCATTTTTTTCTCTTACTTCCTCCGCCTCAGAATGAATTTAATATTTGGTAAGATGCTACTATTCACATCGGATTTTTACTTAAAATTTATTATAGTTATAGTACTACCTCCGTTCCTTTTTAAATGACACGTTTTTACTTTTGTTACTGTTCATTAAATAGCTTTGACTCGGCTTTTTAATACAATTATATAAGATAAAATATAGTCAACTGGAATCTTGTTGGATTCATCTAATCGCATAGATTTAGAATATCAAATTTTCATAATTTTTACTTGTATGAAATTTGAGTTATTAAGGATTAAAAACGTGTATTGGATTGCGTGAAATATGGGTCCGCAGCATTTATTTAGGAACGGAGGAAGTACAAGTGAAAATATAGTTATTTTCGAATTTTTACTTGTATCGAGCTTGAGTTATTAATAATTTAAAATGTGTCATGGAATGCGTGAAAAGTAGATCCGTAAACACGGAGGTAGTATGTTCTAGCAAAACTTAAAATTATTGAAACAAAATAAGCATTGCCATTGGCCGCATCTGTTGACTGAATTTGCAGAGATCATTTTCAAAATCAATCAAAATTGACACTTCGATTACTAAATTTGTGGACATGATTGCTGCAATTAATCAATTTGAAAGCTCCACAAACCTTCAATGATGATCCCTTGAGAGTCTACCAAAGGACCACTCTGCAAATGTTTAGTATTCTATTACAAGTCGTAGTTTAAATTAGGTGTGGTGGTGGGTGGAAGATGCCTTCTTGAATTCGACGATATCAAACACTTGCTAATAATGAGATGTCCGGACCAAAATCCTAACAGACGGCACGACTCGTGGGAGCTCAGAAAGGTAATGCCACTGCACTCTGCAAGGGTCAAGAAACGAGGACCATACGTGTCTGCACGTGCCGTACAGAGCGTGATTCGGGCAAGGTGCAATGCTGTATAGGAATCGAGTCATCCACTGTAGTGTCGCCGCGTCATTATCACCAATAAATACATTTCTACCTCCATTCGGTCATCTTTATCGACACCCAATCACAAAAACATTTCCTTATTTAATCCACACACTACTGCTCCATCGCCTGTCTTTATTCAGATTCCATATCTCCTGGCCAAGGTTTGTTTTTGACCGCGGTGCCCTTGGGAAGTTCCATTACTGTTCCTTCGCATGTCATTTCCCGAACTCCAACCTACTATTCTTAACCGCTAGCGTTTATGCCCGCCGCAAATTGCCTTAATTGCGTTCTTACAAGTTTTACATCTCTGCGAGAAAAGCAGGTTCTTGAATTCAACACTTAAATCTTCTGATTCTGTGAATTGATAGTTGACTGTTCCCATTATTTTATTGTTTATTCTTGAGGTTTTCAAGAAAACCCTTAACGGCTGAATTTAAAAATTTGTCAGGGTCAAGGGCCATTCTTCGAGGAGTTTCAGTAGTGGCCAAACACCTAATTGGGTAAAAAAAAAAACTTGACCTGATAAGATTTCCTTCCCTTTGCTTTATCTTGAAGAATGGTATACAGTATAGTAGTACTAGTTTATTTGGATGGCTATTGTAATAACGAAGGCCCCTTTAGTGATTGGATTAATCATGTGAAGACACACAGGTGGTGGCCATGTGTTGTTTCATTGAAAATGAAATCTTGTTTATCCTTTTGTTTCAAGACTTTGGTTCCAATTATTTACAGATAATGTTTTCCTGTCTTGGGCATCATAGATCCTACTAGTAGTACTACTTTTGGTGGGATTTCAAGATTGTAATAAAGCTGCAATTTTTCTTGTCTGCAGTTGAGTGTATAGTTGTGCACAATGTGAAGGTGGTTCCCTGGGAAATGCTCTGCTCCTCCAGTCAAGGAGCGATCTTTGAACATTGAAGTAGCGGGCGATTTTTCTCTTACAGGTAATTACTCTTAACCAAATTTCAAAGAATTTTTTCCTGTTATCCAATTTGGTTTTGATTGAGTTCTGTTTGCCACCGAACATTAGAAACAAAAGCATGTTTATGTTGTTTTATTGCTTTATCTACTCGTTTGAACCAAATACTAACTTAGGGGAAAGTATGCATAATATTAAGACATTCAAAGGCTTCATAATATCGATTGATTTCATAATTAGACAATATTAGAAGATAAAGGGATGCCTTCATTCTATTTGATTGGATAATAATGTCTGAGCTGTAAGAAAATACTTAGTTCGATTTAGGTATAGGAAAAGATGATTTGGCCAGTTAAAAAGGAGAAACTTTGATAAAGTATGCAGAATTTATTGAAATGCTTATGCAGCGAATGATTTCAGCATCCATATTGTTCTGCATAAATAGGAATTTTATGAGTCTGTTGCATTGTTTTTATGTTTCCTCGTTTTTCAAATTTTGGTAGTAGTGAGTAGTGTCGTCTCCCAACGAAAACACATCAAGAACACAAACCGTATAGTGTAACAACAGAATGAAATTTCCTTAACGTCAGAAAAGCGATCTTTAATACTTCTCGAATCCTTGATGACTTTTGTCAGTGACACTTTTATTACTTGAATGCAGAAATGGGTTCGTGGGCGTACTTTGATCCCGAGTATGAGACATTAAGCATCAGAATCAATCCCCCACAGTTTAGTTTCGAAACCTTATTGCTTTCTCATTCGATCCATCCTGCAGATGTTTATGTTTTTATGCCCCATTATAGTCCTAAATTTTCATATAAAGGACATCACATTACCATTATGCTATTGAAATTCTGAACTATTTCAGCAAGCCATTAAGTTTGTGCTACATTGATGTTTTTAGCTGTTCAACTAGTTCTTGTCTCATTCTTGTTTCAGAGTTTCTGTGGACAATACTAGTTGCAGAGACTGTACTCTAGTGAAGGTATTTTTTTACAGAACTTGTTATTGCAATTTAGGAAAGACCAATTTTTCGAAATTTCAATTTATTAGGTGTTGCTTGTGCACATTGATGAGAATGTGGGACGATATGTATTCAATGAGCTCTCGGTGACATGTCACGACTCACGATTAACAATTGTCAGGTCGATAGCATGAACAAACCAGGGATACTGCTGGAGGTTGTTCAAATCCTGACTGACCTCGATCTCATAATTACCAAAGCCTACATTTCCTCGGATGGCGGGTGGTTTATGGATGGTAAGCATAAGTAGTACATTTGTTGCAGGGGGCTCCATCTCTAGCCATTTTATCAGCTGTTTAATTTACTTATTCAACAGTGTTTCATATCACCGATCAACAAGGGCAGAAGATTAGAGACGCAGGGACTATTGAACTGATTGAAAAGGTGCGCGTTTGCTTCTTTTCTGGATCGAAAAATGGGCTTAAAGATCGAAAAAATTTGATACCAATGGCAAGACTCGTAGCATAAGCATTCAGGCGTTCCTTGAGATGTTCTGTTCTTCAATTTGTTCGAATTATGTATGTGTTAGGCTTTGGGACCGAAGGGCTACATCTCGGGCGTATTGAAGAACTGTCCTGGAAAACTGACAGGGGCGAACTCCTTGGGCGACTACACTGCTATTGAGGTCATAGCCAGGGACCGGCCGGGGCTATTATCTGAGGTATCTGCAGTGCTCGCGGCTCTCCACATCAACGTTGTCGCTGCAGAAGTTTGGACGCACAACCAGCGAATAGCGTGCATTCTTTATGTCAACAACGATGGGGCGAATGATGACTCAAAGCTGTCTGTTATTGAAGAGCAGATTAGTAACATTGTTCGTGGAGACGATGATAACATGGCGTATACGAGCTTCTCCGTGGGCTCCACGCACGTCGACAGGCGCCTCCATCAGCTGCTGTTTTCCGACAGGGACTATGAAGGCGGTCCTGTCGCGGACCTGGACAATGCAATCAAGCCAAAGGTCACGATTGAACGGTGTGAGGAGAAGGATTACTCGGTGGTCAGTGTTAAGTGCAAGGACAGACCGAAGCTCATGTTCGACATCGTCTGCACCCTCACGGATATGCAGTTTGTCGTGTTCCATGCCACCATTTCATCGGACGGCCCTTACGCCTCACAGGTACGTCCGTTAAAGATCCCACATCGGTTATGATGTGGATTAAGCTATTCCACGCAAAGTCAATTGGTTTTTTTAAGTTCTAATTTGGATTAGAACTTCATGATGAGCTTAGGTTTTTGAAGTCGCGCGTTTTTTGAATTGTAGGAATATTACATCCGCCATATAGACGGTTGCACTCTCGACACAGGGGAAGAAAAACAAAAAGTCATCAAGTGTCTCGAAGCTGCGGTCAGACGGCGAATAAGTGAGGTATATTATTTGTTTTAGCGACTGAAAAAAAAAATTTAGAAAAATTAATAAAAATTCTGTTACTAAAGAGATTAGCGACTGAATGTGCGACCGAAATTCGTTATAGACCATAATTTTAGCAACCGAACCGACTCATTTGAGGTCATACTCTTTGCCAGGGTCTAACATTGGAACTAAGGGCGAAGGACCGTATAGGGCTGCTGTCTGAAGCGACACGAGTCATACGGGAGCACGGGCTATCAGTGACGAGAGCAGGGGTGACGACAGTTGGGGAGCAAGCGATGAGCGTGTTCTACGTGAGCGATCCTTCCGGGAAGACCGTGGATGCAAAAACCATCGAAGAATTACGCAGGCGAATCGGACAGTCGATGATGATCAAGGTGAAGAAATCATCCCCCTGCAGAAATAACAAGTCCCTTGATGAAACAAGTGGTTGGGCTAAGACAAAGCCTGGCTTCTTCTTTGGGAATTTGCTTGACAGGTTCTTCAGTTAGAACTCAACTTGTCATGTAGGTAAATAAATGTCTAGATTGTTATTACATCAATTATTACATCATGTTTGTGGGAATTTTTCGATGTCAAATTGGTTCATTTTCATCATGGAATGATTAAAAGTTTGGATAAATTTGTGTGTACAAAAATAAACCCAGCATGAAACATATGGTGTACTAATGTACATGAACTAGGCGAAGCCGAAGGCAGAAAAAAAGATGATGAGAACATACATCACATAAATTACAAATAAATAAAGAGGAAAAAGGGGCCGTGGATAAATTAAACTCCCAATCATCCATAAAGTTGAGAGGCATCATGAATAAGATATTTGGTTATTACAACAAAGTAATTTATTCTTTTTATTAAAAAAAGAAAATTGAGATGAGATAAATATTAATGGTACATCATGTTTTGTATAGGCACCATTCGTTTCATAGAGTGGAGGCCTTCTCAATATGTGTCCACATTCATTTTTTTGTTACATGGAAAAAAAAAATAGTGGGCATGATTGTTTTAATTATCTTTTTGTTTGTTAATGTAATATGGAGATAAGAATAAGAATGAGTTTTGGGGGCAGACAAAAAAAAATGACACGATCACTTGAAATTGACATATTTGGACAGTGTAGTGATTTTGTTTTTCCATTCCTAAAAAATTACTATCATTTTGCAAAAGACTGCAACTTGATTCGTTAGTGCAGAATGACACAATATCGATCGTTTAAAGTATATTTCACGTTGGTGAAAGTTTGTGTTTTTTTAAAACGGGAGTATATGATTAATATATACTGTTGTAGAATTTATCCTGGAATTTATTTGGAAAAAAAGGGATTATTTAGTCCTTTTTCTTTCCAAAATATCTAAATCGGTCCGTTAGTAATTTTTAGCCCCGTATGGTCCTAATTACGTAATTAGCCTAAGGTCGCTGACGTGGCCGAAGTAAATCCCATTTTACATCCACGGTGGCCAATCTGAAGTCTCCACACATAACACACCAAATTAATAAATATTTGAAATAAATATTTGAAGGCAGCCATAACATATCACTACTCTAATAAATACCTCTAGGCTCTAGTGGGTCAATTGAACCCTTCTTTACTGGGATGATGGAAATAGTTTCTTCATGATTCGCATTGAGGCCTCATTGGGGTTACCCAACCATAAAGAAACAACAACTATTCACAACAATAACATACTAGGAGTTTAGGTCAACAGCTACCGCAGTGCATTTTCTTTTCGGTCTCGGTGGTTTTTGGTGTTTCTCAAGAAAATGAAGACCAATTTTGATATATAATGTGTGCAAATGAATTGTTGGTGTTTTTTTATGGGTTGGGTAACCTCAATAAGGAATGGCTCAATGCGAACCAAGTAGAAACTATGTCCATAATCCCAGTGAAAAATGGTTCAATTGACCCGCTAGAGTCATTTTTTAGAGTAGTGATGTGTTATGACAGTCTTCAAACATTTATTAAAATAGTGTGTTATGTGTGGGGACTTCAAATTTACCACGGTGTATGTAAAATGTGATATACTTCGGTCATATCAGCAACCTCATGCTAATTACATAATTAGGACCAAATTAAAAAAAAATTAGCAAACGTAGGGGACTATATGGGGCTAAAAATTACTAACGGACCGATTTGGATATTTTGGAAAGAAAAAGAACTAAAAAATCATTTTTTTCCAATTAATTTTAAACAATTGCCTGAGTTTGAACCAAGATTCATTGGATTGCTTCATTGCTTGACATTGGGAAGAAATAAAGAAAATTAAAGAAAGAAATTTAAAAATAGAGTAGAATTATTAAGGGTAGGCAGGAAGAATTAAATGTAAATTCCCTGTGGCTGCTTTAGGACACAAGCAGCGTCGTTTCTCCACCAACAATAAATTAATAATTAATAAATTAATTCTTACAACTAGCTTCTATACTTTATTATAGGCACTTTCCAGGCCACGATTTTCGTCCATTCCTTTTTCTACTTTTTCTTATAAACCTATAAGAAAGTTGCATTTCCAATTTGCCATTAGGATTGCTTTATCGTTTACTACTATATGAAATGACATGTCATGATTATTACTACTACTACTAAATTTATTATTTAGTAAGTGTTAGCCAAGAAATTTAGATTGAACAATATTGAGGATTGTTACAAGGTTTATTGAGAGGAATTACAATAATTTAAGCAAAACTGTAAAAGAAAGAAAGATAATTGCAGAATGAAAGAACAAGAATTAAAGCAGGAATGAAAAATGCAGAAAGGAAATTTAAAGTAAATGCGATCCTCTTGGGAGTGTTTGTGGATGGATCCTCTTCTCTGGAATGCATCTCCTCCTTTTATAGGGAGGAGGACTTCACCCTCAAGCATACGCGCACGCGAGGCGGCGTGACTTAGGTGGGCGGCATGCGGCGTGCGACAAAGGTGGGCGGCATGCGGCGCGCGGCTTGACTTCTGTGACAGAGGTTGGCGGCATACGGCGCACGCGAGAGGATGGCTGCTCGAGGATTGACAGCTTGGGAGGGTTGATGGTCCACATCACTTCCCTGTCGCCCAGCTTCCCTTTGGTCATTATCCGGATAAATTTTGAATTGGACCGAGCCTTAAAAAATAGATTGGGCCTTCGAAAGTGCGTCCTCTTTCCCGAATATATTTTCATGGACTGGGCCGGGCAATCTGGACATCGGATATGTGCCTTAATATTTTTTTGTTGGTGTTAACAGATGCCCCCCTTGCGCTTTCAGACGATGGAACTGAGACTGAAAATGCGCATACATTTTACCAATGCCGCCGTCGGCATTCGATATTGAGAAACCGCACATATCACTCTTGGTTTTATTTACTTAGCGCATTTGTATATATAAATGGCGGCCTACTTTTTTTTTTTTTTTATAACAAGTACCCTCGCGCATTTTGTCTGATTAACGTTTTAAGACAAATTCGCATGCTTAATTTTGGATTTGGAGGTCCAGGCCCATGATGCCTCATCCTCTTTTCACTCTGGTTGCCGGCCACCACCAGGGGATTCCGGCCGTCGAGATCGTCGCCGGGCGCCGCCGGAAGCCGTCGAGGCCGCCGCCGCCGCTCCAGGAGGCTGCTCCGCCAAACCGCTGCCAGGCCGCCTATCTCCGGCCGCCCATCGCACGGAGGCCGCCGCGCCGCCCCACGCCTGAAGCCGCCCGCTGCCGTCCGCGCAAGGCCGCCCCCGGAGGCCGCCAGCCTTGGCCGCCCCGGCCGCCTGCCTGGCCACCCCGCTTGGCTGCCCAGGCCGCCTCAGCCTTGGAGGCCGCCCCGCCTTGGCCGCCGGCCACCCCTTGGAGGCCGCCCCACCTTTGCCCAGAGCCGCCCAGCCTTGGCCGCCTGGCTCTGTGCTCGAGGCCGCCCAGCTCCGTGCTCCAGGCCGCCCAGCTCCGTGCCTCAGCCGCCCTCCAGTCGTGCGAGGCCGCCCAACTCCGTCGCCCTCAGGCCGCCCAGCTCCGTGCTCCAGGCCGCCCAGCTCCGTGCCTCAGGCCGCCCTCCAGTCGTGCGAGGCCGCCCAGCTCCGTCGCCCTCAGGCCGCCCAGCTCCGTCCCTCAGGCCGTCCAGCTCCGTGCCTCAGGCCGCCTGCTTCAAGAGGCCGCGCCGCTTCAAGAGGCCGTGCCGCTTCACGAGGCCGCGCCGCTTCAAGAGGCCGTGCCGCTTCAAGAGGCCGCGCCGCTTCAAGAGGCGTGCAGCTTCACGAGGCCGCTTCACGAGGCCGCGCCGCTTCAAGAGGCCGCGCCGCTTCACGAGGTCGCGCCGCTTCAAGAGGCCGTGCCGCTTCACCCTTGGCCGTCCCGCTTCCAAGAGGCCACCCGCTTCAAGAGGCCGCGCCGCCCCACTTCCAAGAGGCCGCTCGCTTCAAGAGGCCGCGCCGCTTCACGAGGCCGCGCCGCTTCAAGAGGCCGTGCCGCTTCAAGAGGGCGCCATCACCCCTTGCTCCGGAGGGAGGCCGCCATCACCCCCTTTTGTTCGGAGACCGCCATCACCCCTTGTTCCGGAGGCCGCCATCTCCAAACTTCAGTCCGCCACCCAAGGGCCGCCATCCAGCCTGAGTCGCCACCCTGAGTGCCAGACCGCCACCTTGGTCTGTTCCAGGCCTCCATCGGCTTTTCTTCCCGGGTCGCCATTCGAGTATCAGCCAGGGTGACATCCTCAGTCAGGCCGCCATACTCAGCAGGACGCCATCCTCAGTCACCGACTACTCGGCCTCCAAGGCCGCTGTCGACGGCATTCCAGGGCCACTATCCAGGGTTTTTATCACCCAAGGTTACTGCATTGGCCACCATCCTTAGTTCGTCTTCCTCGTGTTTCAATTTCTCAAAACGAGTCCTGTGTATAGGTAGACGCTTCTCATCTTGTTCCTCAAAGAACTTTTCCAAGCGGGCCGCTTTCTCGGCCAACTGGGCAAGATCGGTTGCATCATGCACAATTAAATGTTTCTTTAGTTTTGGCAACATATTAGCCACTTCTATATTGGCTATTTCCCTATCCAGGATTGTTATGGTGCACCGGCCTTTAAGCCGTTGTAATCTATTGATAAAAGTACTTGCCGCCTCATCGGCATACTGTTTGGCATTAGTAAGGTCTGCAAGGCTTACCAGTGATAGTGGAGTGTAGAACCTATCATGAAAAGCCCGTTCGAGGTCGGCCCAATTTTGAATTGAGTTAGGCCGCAAGGAAGCAAACCATGCGAAAGCAGGTCCGGTGAGGGATGAACAGAACAGTCTTAATTTCAGCCAATCATTGGCCGCTGCTTCCCCGCACTGAGCCGTGAACCTTCCAACATGCTCCCCAGTAGACTTGCCATCATCCCCTGTAAAGGTGGTGAACTCGGGCATCTTGAAGCCCCTTGGGTAGGGATGCATGGTGTCTACCCAGTCAGGATATGGCTTCCGGTACGTAGGCCGCTCCATCGGCTTTAGCTGAATCCCGAAGTGCTGCTGCATCATATCTGCGAACAACTCCGGTGAGATCACTGGTGTCTGCGTAGGAGGCATGGCGGCAGGTATCGCGGGTGTTCCACATGGTTGTGGTGCCTGCCCTCCTATGGCAGCAGCTTGGGTAGGAATGGCGGCTGGTGCCATGGGAGCCGCCACTACTCCACCTGGCTGTGACGCCTGCCCCCCTAGGGTTGGTGGCATCCAACCAGGGTTTGGAGGCGCCGCCACATAGGATGTGGTTGGAACGTTCGGCACATGAGGTGCCGCATGTTGTGGCGCTGTGTTAGGTCCGACCGCCATACAGCCCGGTGTAGCGCTGGTTGCCATCAAAGGACTCAACGGAGCATAGATCGGCACAGGAGGTGCCGTGTAACCCAGATTCGGCATGCTGGGTGCCGCATATGCATAAGTAGTCTGATACGAGTATGGGAACATACTTGTCACGTCTCCGGACTCTTGGAGTGGCGACTGGCCAGGTGTGGTTCCCCAAATCCGATGTTGGCCTCCTGACGACCCCAGGTATGGGGTGCTTGGCGGCACAGTAATGCCGTTTGTTGGAACATACAAGGAACCGCATATTCGGTCAGTTTGGTCCGCCATGGCAGGCCGCAACACATCCATTAGGTGTCTTGTGAGTAAAGGCATAAACTCGGCCATCGATTCAGTTATCGATAGCCGTATTTGTTCGGACAATGTAGGGGTCTGCATAATCCCCTGTAGCGGTTGAGAAGTGCTCGCCGTCTCAACGGCGCCCTCATATGGTGTTCTAATCGGTGCCTTCTCTTGTAGAGACATCTCTTCAAATCTATGTGTCAAATCGCTTACCAGTTTGCCAGATCTGAGACGCATATACTCTTTAAAGCAGATATGGTTTCAATTTCGTGTCCCACTGGGTGTGCCAATTTGTTAACCAAGAAATTTTGATTGAACAATATTGAGGATTGTTACAAGGTTTACTGAGAGGAATTACACTAATTTAAGCAAAACTGTAAAAGAAAGAAAGATAATTGCAGAATGAAAGAACAAGAATTAAAGCAGGAATGAAAAATGCAGAAAGGAAATTGAAAGTAAATGCGATCCTCTTGGGAGTGTTTGTGGATGGATCCTCTTCTCTGGAATGCATCTCCTCCTTTTATAGGGAGGAGGACTTCACCCTCCAGCATACGCGCACGCGAGGCGGCGTGACTTAGGTGGGCGGCATGCGGCGTGCGACAAAGGTGGGCGGCATGCGGCGCGCGGCTTGACTTCTGTGACAGAGGTTGGCGGCATACGGCGCACGCGAGAGGATGGCTGCTCGAGGATTGACAGCTTGGGAGGGTTGATGGTCCACATCACTTCCCTGTCGCCCAGCTTCCCTTTGGTCATTATCCGGATAAATCTTGAATTGGACCGAGCCTTAAAAAATAGATTGGGCCTTCGAAAGTGCGTCCTCTTTCCCGAATATATTTTCATGGACTGGGCCGGGCAATCTGGACATCGGATATGGGCCTTAATATTTTTTTGTTGGTGTTAACAGTACGTAAATATCTTTCTTTTTTTTTTTATGAGCCATTGAAGACGTGGAAAATAATGGTGGGAGCCCATGCCACATAAATTACAAAGGAAATAAAAGGGAGGAATAGAGGGCCGGTGGGAATCGAACCTCCAACCTTCCGTTGGAAGTCTAGGGACTTAACCACTTGGGCTAAGTCGTCATCCCCTAGTACGTAAATATCTTTGGACTTGATAATTGCAACACACTAATCTACTGTTTAATTACTTGTTTAGAATGATGAGCTTCTCCTTTGAAAATGACCATATACATATAATTTATTGCTAATAATTAAAATTCATCCATCTCTCTAAAATGGCGTATACGAAAGATACTTAATTATTACACACACACACACTTTCGAATTACATCAATCGGTTAGACGTAAGTCCATCTTCATAATCGGTTAATTAATTAGACTAGTAAATAACCCGTCGAGACTCGACGGGCATAACTATATATTTTATATAATTATAATTAAATTGTATTTTGAGTAATGAAAAATATATAATGATTTTTTTTTATATATTTAAAAGAGGATGTATATGATAATATAATTTAATTATTTTTAAAACTAACAAAGAAATCATATTATACTGTATTTTTTAGCTTCTGTGGCTTGTCTGGTACAAATCTAGCATATCAATAAAAAAACTTATTAAAATAATATTTTTATTTGATTTGAAATTTAGATTAAGATAAAATAAAATTTAAAAATAAGTATGAAGCATAGTATGAAAATTTTCCTAACAATTTGCTTAAAATTTCATTGATGAAAATCTCATTGATAAGGGTTAGTATAACACTATCATTAAAAATGTTAGAATTTGAAGTGGTGCAGTTTATATTTGTATATGTACTTTAAAAAATTACCGCTATAGGATCACCCATAGAGTTTATAAGAATATCACCGGAAAATGTCACATCTAATTATATATCTCCAAAATCAATACCCCATTTACCATCACCTACATCAATTATCCATTTTACAAATTTTCTGTCATAAATAAACTTCATTGTAAACAACATTTCTTGTGGTATCTTGAGTTAATCATTTTTAATTGTATATTAATACTTTTAGCCACATCTTGCTAGTGACACAAAAATATTACTATTACTGTAACGTCTCAGTCACACCCACTTGTATAAATTGTCCGCTCTGGGCTAACCCCCCTCCCCCCTCACGGCTTTAAAACGCGTGTACAAGGGAGAAGTGTTCACGCCCATGCTTTGTTTCTCTCTCCAACCGATGTGGGATGTTACAATAACTGTTCATGGCTAGAAACTGGTTTTGGACGATAAAATCCGACATTCTTTAAATATTGACATTGACTTATGTTTATAATCATAGCAAAACAAACTGTGAGTGAGAATTTTCTCATCTCATATCAAATCAAAAATTTGGTTAAATGAGAGAGGCTCATAATCATTCTACCAATCAAGAATTTTCTACTTTCATAGTTTCCCGAAAATTAGTTTAACCTCAACTATCTAGTAGGTTGATGTTGGTTACTATCAACCTACTTCCATTACATAATTTATTTGATAGATATATATTCATAAGAAGCATGACTATGCAACCCTCATTCAACTTTATATCATGATTCGATAATCCGGAACAATTGATCGTACTTAGATATTCCAGTGAAAATAATTCATTGGCATTATCTATGCTTTCATCCTTTTGACAAATATTATTAAAACTGATATATATATATATATACATTTTCATTTACAGACATACGTTCCATGATGTAATTATTGATTGTAGCAACAATCTCATTGGTAGGGGTTAATATATAGTAAAGTGTTTGGATTTGAAGTGGTGCAATTTATATTTGTATAAGTATTCTCAACAATTGCCGCTATAAAATCTCTCGAAAAGTTTATAAAATTACATCTGAAAATGTCACATCTAATTGTACATCTTCAACATTAATACCATCTTTACCGATTACCATCATGTATATGAAGTATTCATTGTGCAAATTTTTGCCATATATAATTTTTATTGTAAATAACATTTCTTATAGTATCTTAAGTTAATCCATCTTAATTATATATCAATCAATACTTCGAGTCCCCTCTTTACAGTGACATGAGATATTGCAACATATCACTGACATGGATAAAAATTGGTTTTTGAAGATAGTGTCTAACCTTCTTTAAAGGTTGACATCTACTCTTTTTTTTGTTTCTTATAATCATAGTAAAACAAACTGCAAGTGAAATTTTTTCCTCTGAAATCGAATGGAGAATTTGGTTAATTCAGACGGGCTCATAATCATTTTACCAATTAAGAATTTTCATCCCAAATATTGAGCTTTGTTTTGATAAGAGAGGTTAAATAATTTTTTAGAGAGGTTAAATAATTTTCTGAGATAAGTTTTTTGCAGATAGAATTCTCGTCACAATCTAGTGGAATACAAAATCTAGAATGTGCAGTCATACCTCTTGGAATGAGTAAGGGTGCTATTCCGTTGGATGCTACAGGCTACACAATATTACATCTACTATGAAGGGCTAAACATAATATTTTCTAGATAAATTATCGATAAATGTCTCGTCACTTGTCAGTTTCACAACGTAAAGAAGAATGTATCAACACCCATCACTATCAACTACAGACATTATTTTATTATAAACATTCTTCTCATCATCAATCAACAAAGGTAATAACTTAGCATGATCTGCTTTCATTTCTTCCTCATTATAATACGTCTCTTCTACTATCAATAGATTATTTGTTTCAAACATTAAAACTTCATTCAGTACCGGCATTCTAGAGAAAATTTTTTAAACTTATAGAATTTGTAGCAATTAGTCATTCAATATGAACTTACTTTGATTATTCATAATCTCAATTTTCAAACAAAGCTATATTTATATTTATTTTTCGTCAATTACAAATCTGTTAAAATATAGATTAATGAATTATATCATCCATTTTAAGTGTTACACTTTCCTTTTTTGGGTGTTTGGAAATAAGTGTTACATTACCATATTTAAAATAATTTGAAGGTTAATAGTTTTTACTAATTATACTCAAATTATTATTTTTTTTGTACTCATTAAAATAAAACTCAAAAAAATAAAGCCAAATATTACCTATATTTATTTAATTACTTCAACTAAATAAATTTTATTAGCTTACCTTAAATTTTGTTTCATTTCCTAGTGTTACACTTATTATAAAACCGAGAGAGTATTTCTTAAAAAAAATTCCTTCCATCACACTCAAAGTGTCTCAGTTTCACTTTTCAACACTATTTATTGATCAACTTTGACATAATGTTATCGTAATTATATACGAAAAATATAGTCAAATTCGTTCTTATTAGATTTATCTAATCTTTTAGTTTTAGAATATATATTTTACATAATTTTTACATATGTACATTTTAAGATATTAAATTTTAAATAAATGTATTGGACGATGTGTCCAAAAGTTTTGAGACATAAATAATGGGATAGAGAGAGTAGATTAAAAAATTGTATTTTTCTTTTTTGTTCATTGATGAATCTATTCGCAACTATATAATTATATATTACTTTTAAGAAAAATGACATATTTTTGTGAAATCATGGCATATATATACATTAATTAATATATATAAATATTTTTTATATATTCATTAATGTACCTTTTAATAATATAAGTTCTATATATACACTAAAAATTCCATTTAAATTTGAAATTTTATTTTTTTTAAAAAAAATTAAAAATTGTGGGAACTCTATATAAATTGGAAATTAAATATCTTTTAAGAACTAAAAATTGTGATTTCTATATACACATTAATATATCTTTAACATGAATAAATAAATCTGATGTGCTATGTATATTTTGATTACATCATTCACCATATAAAAAATATAACCAAAATTGAGACCAAACCTATACAAAATTACCAGCATTAGAATATGTTCACCATATTGAAACATAAATGCAACTTAATTCTTAGTTGCCAGTGCAAAATTTCGTCATAATAACACTATGATGTAAAAACTGAAAACCTATAAATAAATACTAAATGCAGCAATAAAATTTAAAATAAATAAAATAAAAGTAAAAATACAAAATAATAAAATTTAAAATAGATAAAATTAAAAAATGCGAATAAATAAAATCCAACATAAATAAAATAAAAAGTGTAAAATTTCAAATTTTATCTTTCAAATCTTTTTGAAAATAAATATATAGTGACACGATAGGATGATAGAGTAGGAATTTATAAGTAAATGATAGATTTTATACACGATGGACTAAAATCTATATTGAATAAATAAATAAATGGAAAAATCTAACATTAGTAAATTAAAACATGCAAATTAATATAGATAAAATAAGATATGCAAAATTTCAAATTTTTTAAATCTTTTTAAAAGTGAATATTGTAGGAATTTCATATATTTCAAAAACTGAAAATATATAATAAATAAATAAATAAATAAATGTTAAAATCTAAATTTATAAATTAAAAAATGCAAAAATTTATAAAAATTAGAAAATTGAAATGGAGACACCACATTAAATATAGGATTGGTTGTTCACTAATGCTTTAATATATATATAGATTATTCAACAATTAAAATGGTAGTACTATATATTATGCGACAAGACATTAATAGAATACATGTACACGATAAATTTTATGCCGATATACACACGTCTTATTTAAAATTATCACAAAATTAAAATTTTGTGGTTAGCAATATTTTCAGCATCCATAATCCCAACTTTTTATTTAAGTGCTTGTATTTATATTCTACATATAGACAAAATTCCATCATACATATCGGCAATTCACTCACTCTATTTATTTTATGTACTCATCAAAAGAAAATGTAATACCCAAAAAGTTACCCCTCTGTCCGATTTCAATTGTCTTATTTGGACTTTTTACACTATTCATCATGCATGTTTGACCTAAACTAACATTTGTTGCAGTTGTACAAAAAAAAAATATAATCAAGTGAGATCTTGTTAAAAATTCGTCTTTGCGCATAATTTTAGAATATATGTTTTTTTTTATTTATAATTTTTACTTCTTTACATTTTAAGATATTAGTTGTTGAATAAATACATTGAACTGCGTGTGCAAAAGTTGGTAAATTGAACTATGGAGTACTAGACATCAAGAACATAAAGAAAATTATTGATCTCCTTCAAGGACATCCTTATTGGTCCCCTCATCTTTAATACAATAGTCATGTAATAGTACGAGGAAATGATGAACTCAAGTGCATGCCTTCTACTTGCTTCTGGTTTTTGAGAATTTGATCACTGACAAATCATTTTAAAAAGATTTCCAAAAGAAGAAAAAACGTTCATTTCAAACTTTTTTTTAATTGTTATTACTAAATAGTAATTTCAATTTTAAACCAACTCTATGAGATCGGATTTGTTCTAATAATAAAGTTTTTATCTTTCAATTTTAGGACTGGGCTTTCAATCCCCTTTAATCCCTTATGTATCTTAAGAAATTACTTCCTCTTGTTCTCTTTTAAATGCATCATTCCTGCATTTCACGTCGTCCAACACACATTTTTAAAAATTAATAACTCAAATTATACATAAATAAAAATTATAAAAATTTGATATTCTAAAACTACGTGATTAGACGAGTCTAACAAGATCTCACTTGACTATATTTTTTCTTATATAACTATGTTAAAAAAATTAATCAAAGTTACTAAATAAATAATGACTACTATGCAAATGGATCATTTATTTGAGAATGAAGTTAGTATCATCTAATCCACGTGTAAAACCAAGTGAGCGCATTGAAATTAACAAAATTAGCTTGATGTACTCAATGAATAAGTACGCTTGACAGGATCTTCTTTAAGCAAGTCAGGGCCCGGCAGACTCACTTGGTGACTTGGAATCCGACCCAGCATATGAGAATCTTCCTTCATGTAGATGGCAGTTGCCTTGGCAATTCGGGGCCGGATTTTGGAGGAGTTATAGGAGACGGTCAATGGGTTGAGGGCTTTTCTGGTTCCATTGGAAGGCCCTCCAACTTAGTGGCAGAGTTAATTGGTATATGGTGCGGGCTTCGAGTTTTATTCCAAAAAGGAGTGACTGAAGCCTATTGTTTCTCTGATTCGAAAGGGGCTGTACGTCTTCTTCGGACTGGCGTGGAGGCAGGTCATTTGTTGTCTCCAATCATGAATAACATATCGGATATACTTCGACTGCGTCCGGGTTATAAATGGAGCCATATCCTCAGAGAAGGCAATAAGGTAACGGATCTACTTGCAAAGAAAGGTCCTAAGTCTATAAACTTCTACACGACATGGGCCTTCCGCCGGATGATGTTCGTGCTAGCCTCACTGCTGATTACTTGGGGACTTGGTTCCCCCGCTTCTGATTCATTCTCTCCTTTCCCTTTGCTGTAGTTTTTTTTTTGCTTTCTCTTTTGCCGACATTTTCACGTCACTATTATCCAAAAAAATCCCTATTTAATTTTCTCAAAAATTGTTTAGTCACTGCTATCTTTAATTCCAATCTAAATTCCGTTAATTTTATAGCATTACTGTTTTTTTTAGATAGCTTAAAATTGGAGTTTAGCGGCGGGCACGAGACTATTCTCTATGTTGATGGAAGTTCTATTGGCAACCCAGGCCGTATTGGATTCGGTTGTGTAATTAGACGAGGAGATGGCTCTTGGCTTGAGGGTCTTTCGCGTCCACTAATCTTGTGGAAGAGATTCATGGTATTTGGCAAGGCTTGAGTACATTGGTTCATCACAATATTGAAGCGGCTTGTTGCTATTCTGATTTTTTGGAGGCTTTGCGTGTTATTCAACATGGTGTTCCGGAAAATCATCGTTTATACCCGCTTGTCAGAAACATTTTGGACTTACTTTCTATAAAGCCTCATTAGCAGTGATTTCATATCTTGAGGGAGGGTAACTCTGTAGCGGATCTCCCAGCTAAAAGTGGCTCTAGATCGATGAATTCTTTTACATTTGGGCTTTTCTCATAGATGCTCCTCGTCCTTTGCTTTCGGCGGACATGGCAGGCATCTGGTTTTCGTGTGCTTAATTAGTTCATAGTAGTATTTTTTTATTTTTTATTTTTTTTTCTCTAATCTTAACCCCCATTGTAGCTTTTTTAGGTTTTTTTTGCCCACACCTTTTAGTGTTCTTTCATAAAAAAAAATACTCCCTCCGTCCCACGTAACGTGTCCTATTTGACTTTTTGACACTGTTCATGGTTCAGCTTTGATTTAATTTTCTTGTAAGTATATATTTGAAAAAAAATAGTTGAGTTGGGTCTTGTTAGAATCGTAGGATTATGTAGTTTTTGAATATATATTTTACCTAATTTTTCGTTGTATATATTTTGAGATATTAACGATTGAAAAAATGCATTGAATTGTGTGCAAAAGTCAAACAAGACAAGTTAAATGGGACAGAGGAAGTAATAATTAGAGTTTAGCAGCTGGTATGGATTCACATAATCTCTTTTCTAGCCCTATTAATAATAAATAAAAAAACAAATTTCTTTTCTTGAAATTGAAAACTATCAAAGTACACATCATGACACGTGGCATCGTTTCCGTCGCCTAATTCTCTTCTTCGGCGTTCTCTCTCTAAAAGGGGGCACACCTCATAGTTTCTGTAGGGTGAAGAAAGAACACTCTTTACCCTATTCCTTGACCGTCCAGAGAATTTTCCGAGGGTTTGATTATCTTCCCGACTCTTCCGCACACAAGCACTCCCGAGTAAGTCCAACCTCCTGATTATTTTGCTCTTGCTCAATTGTTTTTGATCGTTTGTTTTCTTTATTTTTTCTCTTTGCTTTTGCATCATTTTTGCCGTGATCAAAGTGTTTTCTATTCACAATTTGAAAATTAGAGCTATAAACACGAAGCCCGTCTGAATTTCGAATATACAGTTGATAATTATCAGTTGCAAGACTTAAAACAAACAGAAAAAGATGGATTTTTGATCAAGACGGCAAAGCTCTGTAAAACCCTTTTTTTCACGCTATTGACATTTTCATGCCTTGTTGCGTTGGTAATTGATGTTCTTTCTGAGACTTACTGAAATCCCAAGTTAAAAATCGTCTCTTTTTTCTTGATTTTTGGGGTTGCACGAAAGGGGCAACGAGACATGAGCGGAACAGAGCGTTTGGACTTGAGTTTCGAAAAATTGATGGTTTTCGGTGGTGTTGAAAAGATGAATCAAAGTGTTGAATTGGAGGGTGGTTTGGGTGGTGGGCCGAGAATAAGTGAGTGGAAAGATATCCCTGTGGAGCTGCTGCTGAGGATTTTGTCCCTGGTGGATGATCAGACGGCGATTGTGGCTTCTGGTGTTTGCCATGGGTGGAGAGATGCCATTTCTTGGGGCCTTACCCATCTTTCCCTCTACTGGTATATTCTCATCTATTTAATGGATTAAATCATTGTTTTCTGGATGATGAATATTTTGTGTATTACAAACTGTGATTTTTTGTGGAATATGTTCTGGTTTTGTTTAGCTTCTGGGTGATTATTTACTGTTTAATTGTTCTAAGTTGTAGCTCTGTGCAATTTTGTTTGCTGGAATTGGATTGTTAAGTGTTGATTTTGTTGATGAAAAGGGGATTGCAGTGATTCCTCGTTTGAAGATTTTATTAAATTCTTGATAGCTTTTAGCATTGGCTAAGCGTGTATTCAAAAGATTCCAATTGATGTTCATTCAGTCCTTTCAAGCTCTTCTGTTTTAGTTTTATTTCAGCGCTCAATTTTATTCTTCATTTTAGAACCCCAGCGGAGTTATTTTTTTATTGAGATTTTCTTGTGACTGCTTATGTTCTTTACACGAGGTTATTGTCCTTGTTGGATTTTATTATTGAGACCTTTTAATGTTTTTTTGTCGCCATTGAGATCTCTTTGATGAATCTTTGTTCTGCTCAGGAAATTTTGCATCACTTTGGTGCCTTTCGACATCACCAATGTCTTGCAAAGAAGTGGTATTTGAATGCCCAAGGTCACTGTAAACTTGAGTAGCTTATATTACAATTGTTCGATATAAATGTTGCAGTAGTTCTTGTTGCAAGGGCAAATAAATGTCTTTCCAATTTCCTTGTTCCTCCATTTAGACCTCAATGTTAGGCTTTGCATAGTATTGTCGATACTCCCCTGCAAGAGAGCAAAATTACTGCAGTTACACCTGCTGCTCTTTTCGATTGCGAATGCTTAATGTGCTATGATTGCTAATTGGCTCAGGTGCAAGAAGAACATGAACAATCTAGTTCTGTCACTGGTACCCAAGTTCACTAAACTGCAGGGCCTAATTTTGAGGCAAGATACACCACAGCTCCAGGACGACGCTGTAGAAAAACTTGCAGCTCACTGTCACGACCTTCGCGAATTGGATCTCAGCAAGAGCTTCAGATTGACTGATCGAGCATTGTATGCCTTAGCACACGGTTGTCCCAATCTTGTGAAGCTGAACATCAGTGGCTGCTCTGCATTCAGCGATTCTGCTCTGGGATATTTAACTGGCTTCTGTCGTAAATTGAAACACTTGAATCTATGTGGGTGTGTTAAGGCTGCTACTGATGTTGCTTTAATGGTATGGGAAAAAAAAAAAAAGCAATCCTGTAGGCAGAATTGCAAATTGCAACATCTAGTACATATATTTTTTATTTTTGATTTTTAATTTGTATACAGGCTATCGGATACAATTGCCATCAGCTGCAGTCGTTGAACCTAGGATGGTGCGACCGTGTTGGCGATGAAGGTGTAAAGAGCTTGGCATACGGCTGCCCTGATTTAAGAGCTCTCGATTTGTGTGGATGTGTTCTTATTACAGGTATTTGTGCATATTCGGCAGCCCTGAATATTATGTTCATTATTTCATCAGCACTGCTGAACGAAATTTTTTCTTTAGCATCTAATCCTAAATGCCTCTTGTATTCGACACTTTTGTGGCTTGTACGACTGCGGATTGACAACTGATGCCAATTTCAGACGAGAGTGTAGTTGCTCTGGCGAACAACTGCCTGCACCTGAGGTCTCTCGGTCTCTACTACTGCAAGTACATCACGGACAGGGCGATGTATTCTCTGGCACAGAGTCGGGTAAAGAGCAAGCGCGAGGTGTGGGCATCGAGGTTTGAAGAGGAAGGGCTTACGAGCCTGAACATCAGCCAGTGCACTGCCCTTACGCCTCCAGCGGTGCAGGCGGTGTGCGACTCCTTCCCTGCCCTCCACACATGCCCCGATCGACATTCCCTCATGATCAGCGGCTGCCTGAACCTCACATCCGTGCACTGCGCCTGCACCGTTCACCGGGCAACCACTGAAATCCCTCGTCTGGCGCTCATGTGATCTGAGTGTTGGACGAAAGAAGACTTGGTATTTCCTATGTGTATTAATTTATATATATATGGATGTCGGAATTTGGACAGAAGGAACATTTGTGCTTTTGCAATGTAACTAAACATTGCAGTGGATGGTTGTGTTATAATGAACGAACTATTTTGTGTTATGAATTGTGATTGTTTAGCTCTTTCTTTTGTGTTGTTACTGCAGAAGTTTTGACAATTTAACATTCGGTATGGAATGGAACTATGGAAAGGATTCTAGAGTTAGACACTCGGAACAATCCCATTATTGGATGGTACTACTTACTGGTCTAATATACTCCCCATTAATCAATAATCATTACAACCATTTATAAACAAAAATAAGGAGTAATAGTGGTCAAAAGAGCTTATGGATGAGGGTTAAATTCTCCATTCCGCTCTATATGTCTCTCATTTATATTCATTTATAATTTTTTTTTGAAAAGTATTCATTTATATTTTGTATCTATATGTTTCTCTCATTTATTCATTTATAATTTGTATAACTTGAATTTTCACACACCTTTGTTGTTGTTGCGAGTGTGAATGTTAATAATAAAAATGTGAACTCGGGCCTTCAACCTAAAGCGCACAAACCATTGTTAAAAATTAGTCATGAATTTCTGAGGAGAAAAAATATGAGATAAAAAACGAACTAGCTAGGCATTAAAATTTCTTTACTCACAACATAAACAAGAATAACTAGGATTAAAATTTCTTTACTTACACAAAAACAGTACAGTACTATTTATGGAATATAATTGAAAAGATTATTCTCTTTTGTTTTTTAAAATATATTTTATGAAATTTATTTATTTGGTAATATTATATTTCTGTACATGTTGAATGAGTTTTTTCTTTGTTGTTTTTTTTTTTTAATAATGTTATTGGCGTAGTATTTAAAAAGGGAATCTCGATAATACTATACTGGATTTTATTTCTCTTTCCTTAACTCAAAATCCAGCTATATTTGTTTTTTTACCAAAAAAGGTACATCTAGCTATATTTACCATCGTGCAATAAATACTTTATTTCCATTTTTACCAATATTTCACTATACATATTCAAGTAATTTTCTTCAATATTTCTCCAAACGTAATAAATTCACGTCCTCGTCAACTGAGATTATAAATACATCCATGAAATCCATACAATACAACACTACACACCCAAACATCATAAAGAGCAAAACCCTTCTTTTCCTGTCATCCTTGTCTAGGCAGAGACAAGATTGCAAGAAAAAGTCCCATTACCCACAAAATGGCCCAAGTGCAAGAAGAAACCACGGTGGTCATCGTCGGGGCAGGACCGGCCGGCCTAGCTGCCTCCGCGTGCCTAACCAAGAAGAACGTCCCGAACATTATCCTCGAAAGAGAAGACATATATGCTCCCCTTTGGAAGAGGAAAGCGTACGATCGGTTGAGGCTACATTTGTCGAAGCAATTTTGCGAGCTTCCCCACCTGCCCTACCCATCGAAAGCGCCCACGTACATTCCCAAAGAAGGCTTCATCAAGTACTTAGACACCTACGTGTCTTCTTTCGGCATAAACCCATTGTGTCATCGTAACGTTGTGAGCGCCTCGTACGATCATGGAAAATGGATTGTCACGGCAGAAAATATCGAGGAAGAAAAAACAACCGAGAAGTACACGGCCAAATTCCTCGTGGTGGCCACGGGGGAGAATTCGGAGGGGCGCATCCCTCGGATCCCCGGGCTGGATACGTTCGTCGGAGAAACGTTGCACACTATAGAATACTCCAATGGGAAGAGGTTCGAGAATAAAAATGTTCTCGTCGTTGGGAGTGGGAATTCGGGCATGGAAATCGCTTATGATTTGTATAATTGGGGTGCCAATTCTTCAATAGTCATTCGTAGTCCGGTAAGGACATAATGTGTATTAACTATAGTACTACAAATGTACTCATGTCCGAATGAATTGTGATTGTTGTTGTCTGATCTTTGCAGGTACATGTTTTCGTTGATGACCATATAAGGATAGGAATGGAGCTTCTGGCATTGGGTGTGCCTCTGGAGACTGTGGACAGCATTGTCACATTGTTGGGAGAAACAAAGTATGGAGATCTTAGTGAGTATGGAATCAGGAGGCCTTCAAAGGGACCATTCTACCTCAAAAAGACAACGGGCAGATCTGCAATAATTGATGTTGGTACTGTTGCCAAAATTAGGACTCAAGAAATTAAGGTAATAATATTTTCTTGAGATAGAAAAACAATACATATTAACATGAATAAGAGCATATGCAAGATTACATATTTTCTTGAATATATATATATACTTGTCAGGTGTTTCCGGCCATCGAAAAAATTAATGGGAAAAATGTTGATTTCACCAATGGTGATAGTAAAAGCTTTGATGCCCTAATTTTTGCCACGGGGTTTAATAGCACT
This sequence comes from Hygrophila difformis, assembly GCA_030278955.1. Taxonomy (NCBI): domain Eukaryota; kingdom Viridiplantae; phylum Streptophyta; class Magnoliopsida; order Lamiales; family Acanthaceae; genus Hygrophila; species Hygrophila difformis. Next base: position 1,434,023 of record JAOANR010000011.1, read on the forward strand.
GTGCTGAAATGGCTGAAGGTACATTTTAATTATTCCTATTGTTTTATGTTTTTCTATTAAATTAAATTAGTGTTGTGGTAATTAATTAATTAATTAATTGGCAGGATGATGGAGGGCTGTTTGGTGAAAATGGGATGCCAAGAAACAAAAACCCTAATCACTGGAGAGGTGAAAAGGGGATTTACTGCACAGGATTTGCAAGTGCAGGATTGTGGGGGATTAACATTGATGCCCAAAATATAGCCAACGATATAAGCGATATTCTCAATATTAATTAAGCCATCAGTGGATTGATTTTTGTTCTCTCATCTGTGTGTTGGAGAAAGATTTATCTCACAATTTTTAGTTTTATATTGTCAATATGAAATTTTTCGAAGAGCCGACATTGTCAATATGAAATTAAACAAATTATATATCAATACAAATTTTGTCTCCCTACTCCCCAAGACCTTTTTCATTTTTGAGTTTTTCTTTAAGCACACGACGCTATGCATCGTGTACCGAAAGTACAAATTTAAATAAGTAAGGCTTGCGTTTGGGAACAAACACTAGTATTTAGTGTTTACGTTTATATTCATATGATTAACATATATCCACAACAAAGTTACGAATTTATATAATATGTAAGTAATTTATAAGAAATTTAAGCAATCGATGTTTGATGTTATAATACTCCAATGAATATGTCAATTTTTATAATCTATTTATTCTTATGTCTATATACGACACTGGGAATAAAATTCATGGTGAAAATTTGTCTAAATGATGAAGTACTATTTTCTTTTTGCGTATATTTAGTAACCGAAAATCGAAATTTAATTTGGTTAATAAAAATTGGTTACCATAACTTATACATCAGTATTTTCTAGTTATACATCAGTATCATAAGTCCCGTTTACCAAAAAAAAACATATACATCAGTATTTTCTAGTTACTTGGATATATAACGTAGGTCATAAAATTTTATTTTGGTTTAATGATAGCGTTTAATTTTTCAATATTTATTAAAAATAATTTTATAACATATAAATATTAAACTCTAAATTTTAAGTGTTAAACGTACTGAGTAGATCATAGAGTAGATATAAATCAGATCAAACTAGAAATATTTAGACCAGACTAGAACCAACAAGACGATACCAATGGAAGAGACCCTTAGAGTACTAATTATTTTAATTTTTACTTATATTTTACTCTATTAAAGTGGTTTAATGATTGTTCCTTTCGTCGCCTGTCGCACGCAACGACGAAATCTGGTAGGCGATTTCATTCGTCTTCTTTTTTCGCCGTCTTCATGCAAATTTCTTGTATTGGATTTCAATAAATGTATATTTTCCAATGAATTCAAGTAATATAAATCCACCATTTTCCCAAATAAAGTAAATAAATTCACACCCTCTCAACTGTTTATAAATACATCCATACATGACAATCATACAATGCCACACCACATACACAAACAAGGCTGAAACCTCCTTCAATTCATACAAAGCTCATAAAAAAAAAAAACCCTTTCATCATAATTGTCCAAGCTTGGGACAAAGATTGTAACAAAAGTCCCATTACCCAAAAATGGCCCAAGTGCAAGAAGAAACCACGGTGATCATCGTCGGGGCAGGACCGGCCGGCCTAGCTGCTTCCGCGTGCCTAACCATAAAGAACGTCCCGAACATTATCCTCGAAAGAGAAGACACATATGCCCCCCTTTGGAAGAAGAAAGCCTACGATCGGTTGAGGCTACATTTGTCGAAGCAATTTTGCGAGCTCCCCCACCTACCCTACCCGCCCCACACGCCCACATACATTCCCAAACAAGGTTTCATCAAATACTTAGACACCTACGTTTCCCATTTCGGCATAAACCCATTGTGCCATCGTAACGTTGTGAGTGCTTCGTATGATATCTACGATGACAAGTGGATTGTCACGGTAGAAAACATCATAGAAAACACAACAGAAAAGTACGCGGCCAAATTCCTTGTAGTGGCCACGGGGGAGAATGCCGAGGGGCGCATCCCTCAAATCCCCGGCTTGGACACATTCCCTGGAGAAACATTGCACACTGTACAATACTACAATGGGAAGAGGTTCGACAACAAAAATGTTCTTGTCGTTGGATGTGGCAATTCGGGCATGGAAATCGCTCTTGATCTTTCCAATTGGGGTGCCAATACTTCAATAGTCATTCGCAGCCCGGTATATAATAATAACAGTAGTATATAATACTCTCTCTGTCCCAACATACTTGTTCTGTATGACTTTTGCACACAATTTAATATTTTTTTTAATTGTTAATATCTCAAAATATGTACAACTAAAAATTAGATAAAATATATATATTCTTTTTTTTTTTCGGTAAAGATAAAATATATATATATTCTAAAACTCTATGATTATACGATTCTTACAAGACTCAACTAGACTATTTTTTCCAAATATATACTTACAATATAATTGAGTTAAAGTTGAACAATGAACAGTGTCAAAATGTCAAACATGATACGTTAACTGGGACGGAGAGAGTAATTAATAATTATTCAAGTTATGAATTTTTGTTCGAATAAATTGAGATTGTTGTCTTTAATAATTTGCAGGTGCATGTTTTCATTGATGATCATATAAGGATAGGAATGGAGCTTTTGGCATTGGGTGTGCCTTTGGACACTGTGGACAGCATTGTAACCTTGTTGGGAGAGACAAATTATGGAGATCTTAGTGAGTATGGAATCAAGAGGCCTTCAAAGGGACCATTTTACCTCAAAAACACAACGGGCAGATCAGCGATAATTGATGTTGGAACAGTTGCCAAAATCAAGGCACAAGAAATTAAGGTAATGTTCATTTATTATATTGAATGAAATATATCGTAACATGAGAAAGAACTTGCAAGATTATATATATTTTCTTGAAAAATATACATATTATTTGACAGGTATTTCCAGCCATCGAAAAAATTATTGGGGAAAATGTCCATTTTGCCAATGGTGAAAGCAAAAGCTTCGATGCCCTAATTTTTGCCACCGGCTTTAATAGCACTGTGCTGAAATGGTTGAAGGTACATTTTTAGTTATTTCCTTTGGTTTTAGTTTATTTTATAAATTAGTGGGGGTAATTAATTGGCAGGATCATGGAGGGCTGTTTGGTGAAAATGGGATGCCAAAAAACAAAAACCCTAATCACTGGAAAGGAGAAAAGGGGATTTACTGCACTGGATTTGCAAGTGCTGGATTATGGGGGATTAACATTGATGCCCAAAATATAGCTAAAGATATATGCCACATTCTCAATATTTAGCTACTGCATTGATTTCTTCATTGTTTCATTGGATAATAATTGGGGATTTGGGTTTTTTTTGAATAAGTGGCGTGTAACCATTTTTATCTTAGTGGTTGTTGAAACAAATTCGTGGTTGTCATTTTGATGCCTCATCTGTGACTTTATTTCGAGATTGTGGAAGTGGAGCCGACCGAGGATTATTGAAAGTTTTGTATTTTGAATTTTTTTCCGTGACTTCATGGTGGTCTGTCTCTAGAATTCTAAATCCGATAGCTTGATCCTGAGTTACTTTCATCTTGATTGATGTAAAACACTCTATTAGCTTTGGTTGGAATAAAAATGCCGTTGCCCTCAAAAAAAAAAAATCTTAGTTTTTGGTTTGATAATCAATAAAATACATTCAGAGACTAAATAAATCACACTATGCAATGATTGTGACTTGTGAGTATATTATGTCATATGAATTGGATGTGGACTGAACTAATTAATTCTACTAGCCTTGAAACGAATTGGAAATGTAACTAACACTTAGCTAGCCTCATGTTGATGTGTGGCAAAATTTTTGAGACACTTAATTACACGATTAAAATTTCAACAAAATTATGTACTTCATATCGGTACAATTTCAAAATTTCAAAAAAAAAAAAAAAATGCTCATAAGGTATACATCAAAATTAATGAAGCGAAATGCATGTAATTCGCATATGCAAAACAAAATCTCACTAATCTTATGTATTTATTTGAGAATACGAGGGTTTAATGCTTTAGTCCTCTCTAGCTTTATATGCATCAATTTTATTAGACATTGACACTTTTTTAGACAATTGACACTTTAGATGCATCATTTTCAAAAATTTCTTTTTAGTATTATTTTACATTTTAGTATTAGTATATAATAGGCCGACGTAGATGGTCTGATAAATTTTTTTTATAAAGTTCGGCTTGAGCCTAGTTAGCAAATATAGTTTCAAAATAGCATGGATATGACGCAAAAAAACTCATTTAGTCCCATAAATTTTTTCAATTTTCAAAATCATCCTATAAATACTGAATTAGACGAATCTATCCCATAACTACCCTAATCATCGCCAAATGGGTTCGGCGATGATTAGGGTAGTTATGGGACGGGTTCGGTGATGATTAGCGAAAAAATCGGGTTCATGGACAGGTTTGGCTATGATTAGGGTAGTTATGGGATGAATTCGTCTAATTCGATATTTGTGGGACTGCTTTGAAATTTTTTTAAGTTATGGGACGATTTAGGTTTTCTTTCTTGGGCGTGATATATTTATAAAATAATCTTGGCATGGTCTAAAGTAAGTTTGGTTAGAGAGTCTTGTCAAGTAACCTTGTCAAGTAACCCCACTTTTTTTAAAAAAATTAATAATATTTTTTGTGTAACTCTTCAATTTTTTTCATCTCCAATTCTAGTGGTTCATTTTTTTTTTTTTCAAACCTCAACGACTCTGACTCTTTATCTTCTTGCTAAAATTTTATTTAAATAGTTCAATGCCACAAGAAATACTTAATTGACTAGCTTTTTTTTTGGTGAAAGACGTGCAGAGCACGTCGGCAAAAGACTAACTTACTTAATTGACTAGCTTTGATAGCAATTGAAAATAACATTTTAGATAAAATTTCTTTTGAAATTTAATGGATGAATGTACTTTAAAAAATGCAGACAATATTTGACAAGATTTTTCGTGTATTTGTTTTCAAAGATAAATTTGTTATAACTCAATTTTTTTATTTCTTATTATATATAAATTATTTAGTATGATTTATTTTTGTTATTTTAAATTTATCAATTAATATTAATTTATTTGTTTATTAATATAAGGGGCCAATTAATAAACTTTCTCCGGCCCAAAAAGATCGAGACGGCTATGTTAAAATGCAATTACAAAAAATACGTATCCACACGCATGCAAAACATGCATTGTGTCCGTACCATTGATGTGGGCCATCACAACTACTGGCCCACTTATTCAACGTCTAAATTAATAATTACATCCTTCATTTTGATATAATTGCACCATTTGCATAGTGGGATCTTGTTCAAGTGGTTAAGTCTCCAGGCTTCCAACGGCAAGTTGGGGGTTCGATCCTCACCGGCCCCCTATTCCTCCCTTTTATTCCCCTTTATAATTTGTGTAGCATGGGCTCCCACCACCCTTTTTCCAAGCCTTAGATTTTGTTAGATTCGTCTAATAATGTAGTTTTAGAATATCAAATTTTTATAATTTTTTATTTTTATATAATTGAGTTATTACGACTTAAATCTTGAATTGCGTAAAATGCAGAAATGGAGCAGTTATTAAAAAGAGTAGGAACTCAAAATCAAAATTTTATTCAGAGTCCTTAATCTCGCAATTATTCTTTTAAGCAAAATGCGTTATATGTCTTATACATTTACCTACAGCCTATTTTTGGTCGCCTTGATCTGTTGTATCCTGACCGTTGGATTCATCCTCGTCACGACTATAATGGGATGCATTGTCACCATTAGATTTGTCATTATCTCTCACAGATTCGACTGAAAAAGATTTTTCCGTCTTCTCTTGCTGGTCTTGAATCTGCGTGTTCAATTCCCACCGGTCAATATAATCTTGTCGTCATATATAGTATTTCAACAAAATTGAGTGTTGTTATTTAATTTGTAGCAAAGCGGATTAATTGTCTCAAACAATTTCCCCTTCACGAAATGGATTCAGGATAAATTTACTTAGCTACTTAACACCTAATTTAATCAACAAAAATCATCAAACATCATCAAACAATTCATTAAATGTTACATAATTTTTTTTTAAAAAAAAGAGGGAGGAGGCTATATATATATATATATATATATATATATTCACCCAAGCGAATTCTAATAATAATAATAAATGAAAAAAATAAACCAAAACCTTATTGACGCATGGTAATTAACAGTCATCTCAAACGTAATTATCAAGTTTACTACCTACTCTATTACTCTGATCGATCACACCCAAACTTTTTTCCATTATTTAGTCAAAATTGTGTAACATAAAAATGCTTGAACCAACAACTACTTCACTTACGTTCATTAATATTAAATTAATTAATCTATTAACAAATTAATTAATCTATTAATATTATGATTAATTGTATTATCTACTAAGGGCCCGTTTGGATTGGCTTTTAAAAAAAGCAGAAGCCAAAAGCAGAAGCAGAAGTGAAAGCTAAAAGCAGAAGCAGCTAACTTTTGTGTTTGGATGGAATGTTTGAAAAACAGCTTTTTTTCAAAAGTGTGTTTGGATGTGTAAAATGCTTTTGAAATGTGTAAATTACCAAAAAAGATATGCTATTTATATATGATAGTATATATTTATAGTGTAATTTAAATAAATTAAAAGGGACACTTATGACTCTGCACACATTACTAGGTGCTTTTGGCTTCTGCTTTTTGGAGAAGCACCACCTGGGCTGCTTCTCCCAGAAGCACTTTTGCCGCTTTTCGAGGTGCTTTTGCTTTTTCTAAAAAGCCAAAACAAACACTCTTTTTCTTTCAAAAGTGCTTTTGGCAGAAGCAAAAGCCAAAAGTACTTGGAAAAAAGCCAATCCAAACAGATTCTAATTTGTAGAGAAGTAGAGAAATTAATTGACCATAGGTAGAGTTACACCTAAACTAATTTGTATAGAAATTAATTAACGATGGCTAGAGTTATATAAATTCATATAAGGTCTACATTTTAATGAATATGGGATCCTGGTTTTGATTTTTCTTTTATTTTCTTTATTAAATTGTACACCCTCCGTCCCATTAAAAGTGACCACTTTCTTTTGGGCACGGGAATTTAAGTTGTGGTGTTTAGTAGTTAAAGTAATGTGAGTAAATTTGACTAATCAATTCATTTAATTTATAATGATTACATTTGACTTTTAAACATATTTAATTAATTAACTTTGACTTAATGTTATCGTAATGATGTAGAAAGAAAAAAATAATCAAGTGTGATCTTGTTGGAATCGTCTAATCGTATAGGTTTAGAATATATATTTTATATAATTTTTATTTATACCCATTTTGAGATATTAATGGTTAAACATATATAGGGACTTTGTGCAGAAAGTACAATTGTCATTATTGTGGAGTTTTTAATCATGCTTATGTTAATATAATTTACTTAAAAGGGAAAGTGACCACTTTTAATGGGACACCCCAAAAAGGAATAGTGACCACTTTTAATGGGACGGAGGGAGTACTGTTTACTTATAATCTATTAGCTTATCCAAAAAAAATATAATCTATTAGAGTTTTCAGAAGTAACTAAAGCAAGAAATTAAGCAGTATTTAATTTGTTGATATTATTAAATAAATAAAAACCTTATCAATAAAGTCATCAACGGCTCCGGCATCCTTTGCAACTCTCTCAGCAAAATTTTCGACATAATCCACTGCCTCTTTAAATTTTCCACCGGCCGGAAGGTTATCGGAAATGTCCTCCGCCATTTTCTCCACCTCCTCAGCCACTTTCTCCACCGCCTCCGCCACGTCTTCCGTCACTTGAAACACTATCGCAATTTTATCTGAATGCACGTGTATATATAAATTTCTCAATTTCTTTAAAATTAAAAGAATTGTTGAATCATCAATTGATGAAAATCAATAATATAGTAGTACTTCATCAAATAGTGAATAAAATTAATTTTGTCAATGTATACTTACTTTTGAGAGTTGGCCCCCATCTATAGCTGATTAAAGGTACAACTACTGCTATTGCTACTCCCACTATCCAACTTCTGCACAAATTTTCAACCCCAATGTTTATATATTATAAATTCAATGGAATTAATTTTGGTAAATTTATTTTTTCATTTCTCATAAGAAACTCACAGAAGATTTGGAGGGCCTGAAGGTGGAACTCCAGCAGGATCCACACCACTGTATATTGCCAATTCCCTAAACCAAAATAGAACTAATAAATTCATTCATCAACCTAACATGATACAATTCAACTACAATTTATAATAATAATGCTAACATAGTTTTAACTCAATTGACTAATTAAAAATGAAATTTTTGGTAATTAATAAAAAAAAAAAAACCCTAATCCGAATATGCATACCTTGGGGGTTTCTTGTGATCAGACTTGGGCAACCTTGGACTGCAACTGAGTGGTCGGAAAGCTTGTTTTCCATTGAGATTGGAGAAACTAGGAAAGTGTGGTGGGGAAGGAATTATATGCAGAAGAGTAGTGTAATGGGGATTGGGATGATGAAGGCCAACAAAATTCAAAGAAGTATCAGAAATATGTTTGGGTTTGATCATCAACATGATGGATTTTAGTTTCTCAGTGAAATAAATATATTTGAGGAGGTAGGGTAGATCAATTTCTTGATTTCTTCAATGGAGTTATAAATATTAATATGAGTAGTATTTGTATTGGAGAAGTCTTGGCTTCAATTTGTTGTAGAAATTAATAAGAGTGTAGTAGTATGGGGAAGGTTAGGTTACTGTTTTGTGGAAGGTATATAGGGAATATCTCCGGATAATTAGGGTTAGACTTTTCAAGTATTAATGGTATGCATATCCAACATGGTCCATGCGGATAAATAAAGTTTTAATTTATGCAACTTTGAATATTCTTGTATGTGTAATTTTCTTTGTGCTTTGTGGAAAAAGGGTTATTCAATTGTGTTTTATCTTCACCCTTGCCAAACAAAAAGAGGAAAAATAATCCATATAGTCCCTTAACTTTGCCGGATTTCGCAATCAGTCCCACAACTTTTGAATTAACACAATTCGTCCACTAAGTTTCTTAATTTTAGCACAATCCGTCCCATATACTCAATTTGCCTCTATTTGTACTCAATTTGCCTCCATTTGTACTCCATTTATATGGGACGGTATGGGAAAATGAGTACAAATGGAGGTAAATTGAGTACAAATGGAGGCAAATTGAGTATATGGGACGGATTGTGCTAAAATTAAGAAACTTAGTAGACGGATTGTGTTAATTCAAAAGTTGTTGGACTGATTGCGAAATCCGGCAAAGTTAAGGGACCATATGGGTTATTTTTCCAACAAAAAGATTACAATTTCCTTTTCGTAATTTTCCTTTTAAAAGTCAAATAGATTCTTTATTTCTACATTAAATCTAAACCAATACTGTTTTAACTTTGAATCTTACAATATATATATACGTAAAAAAAATATATATTATAATTATATGAAATGGACCCTGTTTTTTTATGTCATGGTGAGTATTATTCAACCAACCCTCCTAAAAGCTCAAGCTGTTAGGGAGAAGAATTTAATAGTATATATCAATCCTCAACACACCCCTCACGCGCAAGGTGGGCTAATCATGTGCGTGACCAATCCGGACAAAGCCGGCCAATCCAGACAAAGTTGGCAAAAGCAACTACCAAGGACAAAGACCACAAATATAAATGGAGGGCAGTGGGACTCAAACACGAGACCCTTCACTCTGATACCATGTTAAGGAATCAACTCTCCTAAAAGGTCAAGCCATTAGGGAGAAGAATTCAATAATATATCACTCCTCAACAGTGAAATCTCTAAGCATATAATATAATGTGGCTTTAATTACAGAGCAATCAACATGTTATTGCAGAGGGGGGGGAGGCATTACTACAAATTTCCACTACAAAAACTTTCGCAGTTCGTAGTCTGGCGCACGCGAGGCAACGAATAAGGCGATAAAATCCAGCAGGTCACGAAGTTTTAGACGATGATATTCGTCCTTTTTTTTTCATCGTCTTCCTGCGAATTTCTTGTAGTATTGAAATCAATTATACGTACATTCCAAATCTCAAATCAATTATTTACCGCGTATACATATATATGGGTTTATCATATGTCATTTCTGTGTGACATCTGTAGTAATTTCTTCTTCTTTTGGTAGTTCGATCATGGAAACTTCCTCTTCCCAATATTCCACCGATTTCTCGACTTTCTCCTCTACTTCCTGAACCTGGATTTGATCATTTTCGAACATTTCATTTTAGATACGACCGGACGACCGCAATAATCTTTGAGGAAGGAAAAAAGAACACTACTGTTCCGTGTAATAATTAATTAATTACAAGTATATATTAATTTCCAAATTAAAGAAATTAAACACGGTTTTAATAATATACTATTATTAGTCTTAAATTGCTTTTCAAATTCGATGATTTACCGGGATTGGGACTTAGCCCAAGTGGTTAAGCCCCTCGCTCTCAACCTTTAGGTTGAGGGTTCAATTCCCACCCGGCCCCTATCCCTCTCCTTTTCCCTTTGTAATTGTGTGGCGTGGGCCCCCACCACTTCTCTAGCCTATAGGCTGTTCCGAAAAAAAAAAAATTCGATGATTTACCTTGTCTATGAAGTCGTGGACTAAATGAGCATCGTCCGATGCTTTCTCCGCCACGTGTTCAACGAAATCGACGGCTCCTCTAAGTCTTCCACCTTCTGGAAGGTCACGTGAGATTTCCTCCGCGGCTTTCTCCACCTCCTCCGCCACCTTCCCCACCGCCTCCACTACTTCCTCCGCCACCTCCACCGCCGTCTCGACTTCATCTGAACATCACCAATCAAATACCAGTGAGGGGCCAAACGGTAATTACCACAACTGAAAATATCTGCATCATGTCAAAACCTGGTACTCACTTTTAATTCTGAGGAGGGAAGCCCATTTGTTTCTGAAGAGTGGTAGAATCATTGCAGCCACTCCCATAATCCAATGTCTGAATTGAACCAATCAAATGTTGTTAAAACAATCCAATTCAGTAACCTGGTAAGATCAAATCGAAGTTGCAAGAAATTAATTAGGGCTTACAAGAAGTTGAAAGGAGGCTTATTAGAAGGGGGAGGTGGAGACCCTGAACCGACAGCATTGCATACGTATGATCTCCTGAAATAAGCCAAGCAAAATAAATTGAGGAAACCAGTAATAACCTAAACACCTAAACAACCTGCAAGCATTTCGCTCAATTAGGACAACTTACAATTAGTCCATATGTTACAAAGATTTCTCGTATGTACATACCTTGTACGACGTCCTATCTCATATTTTTCTTGGAGCGTTTGGCCTAGGAAGATCACGCCGTTTAACGTAGCGTGAGTTGGCGAGGAAATGATGGGGATTCGAGCATTCAACCTGTGAAATGGTTTGGTATGAAGAGAAGGCAAAAGGCCACATGTAATGATATTGGATGTGGTCATGTAGAGGATGATCCTTCAAAATTGATTCTTTTTTTTTTTTTTTTTTGGTACAATTCAAATTTGATTGAATGCAGATTAGCAATGTGGAACCTTAGAAAGTGGGAAATTAAGAATGAATTTTTGAAGAGGGTGATGAATGTTGGATGGTTGTAATAACTTGATGATTATAATAATCGTGTGGAAAACTTGTAATGAAAATTATATTTTATAGGTGAGGAGCTAAAGGGATATAGATAAAAAAGGGCTGGCAGACACGCTTGAAAATGGTTTGTTTCGCAAGGCAATTTGAATATTCAATATTATTAATTTAGTTTACATTGTATATTCACAAGTTGCACGTTGACAATTCAATTAATTTAATAAGCAGATTTGTAAATTCATGTAATGTACAGTTGTACTGGCCGGTGCATGATCAAAATTCAAAAGTTTTAGAACGTTTACTTCGGATACAGAAATTTTGACAGTGGAATCACAAAATAATTCAATAGAAATTATATTTGAATTAGAGCTAGTAGTGATAAAACAAAAATTATAGAGAAAACATATATATACAGAAACTTATAAGTTAGAGTTGTGTCACCATAAAAAAAAAAAAATAAAAAAATAAGTGGTTGCAACAATGGAAATCAATCCAACTATTTAATTTAAAAAAAAAAAAAAGAAAGAAAGAAGAAGAAGAAGAAAAGAAGAAGAAGAAGTTATAGTTTAAACTATCAATTTGATCAATTTAAATGGTGTCGTGTACTCCCGTTTTACTTGAAATTTTCATTTTACATCTGCACCTGTTTACGTGAATAGTGTATATAGATATATACTATAATTCATGCACAATTGAAAATCATGAAATAAAAGTTTGGCAGGAAAAAGGACCATATCAATTTGGTAGATACGCACGACTCTTTTAGGTGTATAAGGTTGTAAAAAAAATCTTATTTAAAGGTACAAAAGTGTGTATGAAAACTATAAATAAATTATACTGTATGTTTAATTTTAGCAGGATTAAATGTATAGTTCCCTATTCAAATATACGAGATGATGGGAACGGGACTTTATTCCCCAGTGGTCATCTCCCTGTCTTCCAACCATAGGTTGGAGATTCGATTCACATCTGGCCCCTATTCATTCCCTTTATCCTCCTTTGTAATTTGGGTAGTTCGGGCTCCCACACACATTTGCCAACACATATGTGTCAATGTTTACCAAAACAAATATATACGAGATGATACATCTGATAGATGTCAAAAAAAACTTTACAAAAGTTTTTTCTTAGAAAATGAAAGGAAATGAGTAAATACTTCCTCTATTTTTTTATTTGCTATGGACCCACAGTGCACGTAGTCCAATGCACATTTTAAATCATTAATAACTCAAATTCAGTATAAGTAAAAATTCTAAAAGTTTGATATTTAAACACTACACGACGAGACAAATTTAACAAGATTCCACTAAGCTATATTTTAAATTGTATAACTATGATAAAAGTTTAAGTCAAAGTATATGTGAATAGTAACTAAAATTCAAATGGGGCAAATAAAAAAACGGAGGAAGTAGATTTTAATACAAATTTCGTGAATATTTACCAGTTGGTTACTCGTACCTTTGTAGATGTATATAAGGTCTTAACCGGGGTACAAATCATCCATTCAACCTAGTTCATTTATAAGGTTGTAGACATCACTCAATGTGGATGCATTACTTCTGGGTATGACTAAGGTGCTGAGGGGTGTGGGTGCAGAAATAATGCTTGACACCCTAGCTAGGGGAAAAAAAAAAAAAAAAAGCACGTACGTGGCGTTTAAGAAGGTATGTGATATATTAATTGCCTTTTCTTCACTAATGACTATTAATGGTCTCATTAAATGACTTGCTTAGTCGAGTTTTCAATAATTAATTAAGACTTTCGAGTATAGCACAATTCTAAGAATGATGTTGCGTGGAAGTAAACAAGTTGCACATCATTACCGGACTCGAAATATATACATTTAATTTATTCATATATTGCTTTTAAAATATATATATTAAGTAGTTTTTTTAAGTTATTATTATTTCATTGCAAAAAAGATCATCCGAATACTATAAGCATAAAATGTTTTCTTTCCTTGGAAATTTAAAATATAAAAACAAGCCCAATTAGTTCAACCTAGGGGTGTAAATGAGACTGATAGGCTCGTAAAATATTCGGGCTCGACTCGATCAAAGCTCGACCAAAGCTCGACTCGAAAAGACTCGGCTCGAATATTAATGAGCTCAAGCCGAGCTAACTAATACTCGGCTCGAAAGCTCGATAATAGGCTCGAATATATTATATATATTATTTCTTTCTTAAAAATATAGTATATTTTCTTTCTTAACGAATGTGAGGAAGAGGAAGTCCAACAGTAAATTCACTCCTCCTTTTATTTAAGAATATAGTACATTATATTTTATTATGGTTAACACTAAATCAAAAAAACTTAATCCCAATATCCTTCCAAATTGGGACTATTATAAGGAATTATGAATAGTTTAATATATTTCTACAGAACTTCATCTTTCAAGTTTTTAAGCTCATTATTGAATAATTTAAAATTGTTTAGTCTTGAGTCCAATGTGGTCTAGGGATACCCGATTAAAAAAAAAAAACTAAATTTTATGTCGAGCTTTTTTGGCCCTTCGAGCCGAGCTCGAGCTTCAATATGTTGTGTCGAGCTCGAGCCGAGCTCAATTTTTTAAGCTCGTCGAGCTTCGAGCTCGAGCCGAGCCGAGCTTATACTTAACCGAGCCGAGCTCGAGCCTGGTAAGGCTCGAGCTCGGCTCGGCTTGTTTATACCCTAGTTCAACCCATACTCACGTGGCTTTGATTATGAAGTACTACATTTTAAAGGCCTTAAAAATCTTTAATCCAAAGATCCAAATCCAAGTGTAAAGTAGTATGAAAAGTTAATTGATCTATAGTCATGTAATAGCTAGATATTTTTGTCATATATACTGATATTGATATTCAAGAGTAGATAACATATGCAGAGTTGGGCAACTGAATGAATAACAAAAGAAATTATTTGTCCAAAATATACAAAGGCCAATTTCTATAGTACTCCCTCCGTTTGTTTAAGTATAACGTTTTGACTTTTTTACTGTTCATTGTAGCATTTTGACTTCTATTTTTGTTATAGTTATTGAAGACAAAATATAGCCAAGTGATATCTTGTTGGATTTGTTTTATCTTGTAGTTTTTAAATATCAAATTTTTAGAATTTTTACTTGTACCGAATTTGAGTTACTAATCATTTAAACTGTGCATTGGCATACGTGCAAATGAAAAACGTTTAAAAAAAATAAAACAGAGGAAATGTTTATTTGTACTACTAGTATTACCATAGGATGCCAATTTGGGTAATAGGAAAAGAGATGTATCCAAATAGAACTGAAAAACTTTAACTTTACTCTCTTGGGCTGCGAATCTTTGAAATATTAGTACTTTGTAAAATTGCTAAAAACAACAACAATAATTGCCCCCAATAACATAGGCCCAATTATTAGTACAACTCGCTCCGTTCCTTTTTAATTGTCTCTTTCAGCTCAATTTCAATAACCAAGGTTTGTATTAATTAATTCATAAATTTATTTTTTTACCCTTCAACTAAACTGATTCTTAATAAATATCAACAAATAGTATTTATATAAAGTGAAGGGTAATATAGTAAAAACATTGTATAACGACTTATACTACTTAAAAATGACAACTATTTTGAAACACTTTTTACTCTTTAAAAAGACAACTAAAAATGAACGGAATTATGTATTTTCCACATGAACTGCTGCTTTGTAGAAAGAAAGGGAACTTTATTCTTTATTGGAAAGGGTACAATATTCATAATTCATTACAATAAGAAGTAATAACAATATAGAGTAGTATAATAGCAGTCGTACTACACAATAGTACGATCGAGCCCAAAAAAAAAAAAAAATCTAAAAATGTAACATGCCCACCGACACCCATCACACAATACACATTAAGTAGTAATTCACAAACACCTAATATCCCAAATGATATGATATGATATATGATCGACCTTACCTTCATCAATTGCAAGAATGAAAAAACTTGAATCGGACAACATAATAATAATATAATTGTAGAAAATTACCAAACACAGCAAGACCGCGCGCAGCAACCGTCCGGACACGCCCCGTCTCCGCCCCCTCCTCGGCTCCTTTTCGGTCCGAAAACCTCGAATCACGAGTTGTAATTGTTGACGATCTTCAACTTGTTGGCGGCCTGCCTCTCGATGTCCTGCCACGACTCGAGGCCGATGAGGTTGTTGAAGTCCTTGAACGTCGCGAGCTGGTGAAGGTGGCCCCTCGTGGTCCCGTAGTCCTTGAGCGTCTTCAGGGACTCGTGCATGGCGCGTGACGCCGCGTAGATCGACGTGAGCGAGTGCACCATCAGGTGGAACCCCATCGACTTGAACTCCTCCGCCGTGTACAGCGGCGTCTTCCCGCCTTCGATCATGTTAACCACCTTGTACCCCTTGGTCCTCCGCGCCACCTCCCGGAGCTCATCCAAGTTCCGCGGCGCCTCAACGAAGCAGGCATCGGCCCCGGCGTCGATGTAAAGGTTGGCGCGATTGATCGCGTCCTCCAACCCGTACTTCTCGTCCACGGCCCGCGCATCCGTCCTCGCCACCAGGAAGAAATCAGCGTTTCCGATGGCGTTCCGGGCGGCCCGGATTTTCATCGCGTGCTCCTCCGCTGGAATCACCTGTTTGCCACCCATATGACCTGTAATAACAAAAAAAAGGTCTCGTGAATCAATAGAATTATTGTACAGGCGCTTGATTTGCCAGTACCTATAAAATGATGTCCCCTTCATTTAAAAAAAAAAAGTGATGTTTTCGTTCTTAAAAAAAATGATGTTCATGTATCCATCATTTTTCACATATTACATATTGGCATCATTTTTTGGTACTCTAGCGTCACAGCAGTAACATCAGTATCTGCTGCTGTTGCCAGCACCCAAGCCATACCCCTCGTGAATCATCATGTAACACGAAAATTCAATTACATTTGCCTTAATGAATGCAAATAGTTACAACACTCACCGCATTTCTTGGGCCATGCTTGGTCCTGTGAATTGACAGGATACAAAATAATTCAAGTCAGTCAATAATAATAATACATAGTAACTTCACTTTTTAGTCCTTTCATCCAATTAAACAACTTTCAAATAAGAATAAACAAAGCTAATGCTGTATATTACCTCCAAGAAACATCCCGCAGCGCCTGCATTGATCAAGTCCTTGACAGTCCTGTGGACATTTAGGGCATTGCCACCGCCAGTGTCTGCATGATGAAAATGGTTACACGTGACACGATCATATATATAATTGGGGTTAAAAAAAATTTACGAATTGCAGAACGTCGTGATTCATGTGCGGTTCACTTTATTGCAAACACACACAGTTGAATTTTTGACCTTTCGACAGAAAGCTGGGGGGACAGTGACATGGGGGGAAATCGGAAAATAGAAAGTTTGATTAGGATTATTGTCTGGACTGTAAAAATTCAATGGTAATAGTAATAGGAATGAAAGGAGTGGGGCTAATTAAAGGATTATTGCATCATTGGAATATTCACAGGCTGGCGTGCACTAATTTAATGATAGAATTGGGCACTAATTGGGACATGTTATATGCCAATTGTTCCTGCTAAATTCTAAAATTGTACAAATTCAACGATTCATGATCATGTAAGTATTTTTCAATTTTCTAAAAGGGGATCTCACTTTAGTTTATAATTTGATTTGATACTACTAGTAGTTATCCTTTGTCGTCTTTTCAATAAATTCTAATAACGTCCCTGTATATTTGATGAACTCTATTATTAATTACTAATGCATAATATTACTACCATTAAATATGGCCATGTGTATGTGGAGCAAAATCCAGACAGCTACACAATATGCATGGCTCATAATGTTTTTTTAATGTTGGTCAAGATTTCTACTGTCGGATCCACGCCGTTTATTACAAGAACGAAGGGCTTGGATTCACCCTTGAGTGTGAGTTATGCACATCATGAAATTATTGGCTATCGATAATTCCACGTTTATTTACTTTCTGAGGCATGAAATTCGAATCTACGCGGTTGCAAATATTAAATACTACTATCACTTATTTAGTCACTTAGCTATGAATCTAATGGCAACGTACGATACATGTTCGCACAAATTTAATTATATTTTCTCGAACGATGAATAGTAGTGTAATCCTATTCTCAAATACTAGAAGATTTAAAAGCTACAACAACTTTAGTTACCTCTAGTTTCCTACTCACAGTATTTTATTTAAGCAAAAAGGTCTTGTACTTCTTGTACAAAGAAAAATAAAAATAATATTTATTTTTTTTTAAAAAAAAATAACATTATGATTCTCCTTATATTTCAATGGACTAGTTTAGGAGTAGGTGGATGATAGATCACATTTCTTACTAGCAGATTTGAGTATAAGATATTAATACTATATTTTCACCATCAAATAGTAATAACATATATTTAATTAAAAATGTTTAGTAACTTAGCATAATAGCATATTTAGTAGGTAAAATGAAATAAATTAGCATATTTGGTAATATGTTGTTAATTTGATTCAAAAGGGAACAAATTGAATTTGAGAAAGATTGGAACAAGGCCAATCTACTCCTCTAATATGCTATAGTTACCAAAGTTTTGAATAAATATATTGGATAGTCAAATATGCTAAAGTGGATGTTTGGGAGTCAGCAGATCTGCTAGCAGATAACAGATTTGGAGATCAGATTGTGAGACAATTCTCTCTCTGAATCCGTTATCCGCTAGCGGATCCGGCGGTTTCCAAACATCCCAAAAGCCGAAAAGGTCATCGGCCCCACTATCCGTTCACATCCAAACACACCTAAAAATTTCTTATCTTAGTGACATAATTTGACCCGAATTTTATATAAGGACACTAAGGGGATGTTTAGGAGTGAGCGGATCCACTAGCAGATTTCGAAGAGCATATTGTCTGACAATTCTCTCTCCGAATCTGTTATCTGCTAATGGATCCGCTAACTCCCAAATATCCCGTAAATCTAAACATTGGGTTGCTAATATTATTACTTACTAAAAGTTAGCAATAAAATTAAGTGGTTGTCATTTATTATTTTATAAGAATTTACACAAACATATCAAATTATCAATATATTCTTATTATATACACATTATTTAGTTTTACCTTATTTATTTATGTAGATAATAATAATAATTTTTTTTCTTATTTCTTTGTATATGATGCCCAAATATTTTGGTTAAATGGTGCTTAGATAAAATTAGAACACACACTTTATGTATTGGAACTCCCCAATCCCCATTAAATAACTTTTATCTCAAAATAGTGAATTTACTAATTTAGAAATACCATATGCCTGAAATAGACGACAGTGCATTTACCCCATTTCAATTGTGTGACATTCTTTAGGACCCTCAACGCTCAACTGCCCCTCGAAAATAAATGATGCAAAATTTTCAAAATATTTTAGTTAAAAAAATTAGGGCACAAATTGGTGAAAAATCCAAACGCATCATGTCCTATATTTTTGTGTCGTTTTCTCCACAGGGCATTTCATTGAAGCCAAACAAGCACCAGTGTATGATACTCACCAGCATCGGCGATGAAGGGGATCGCCGGCGCGGCGTCGCAGATCGTCCGAGCAGCCGCCGCCATCTCCGGTGGCCTGAAACCACACACAAAACCCTCACCAAATGCCACAATTACAACAAAATTTTAATTAAGTCGTCACTAAAAAATGCAATATTACGTAAAACAAGAAAATTAAAGCTTACGTGAGCAATCCAATGTCGGGCTTCCCCAAGTAAGAGGCGGAGACGGAGTAGCCGGAGATGAAGCCGGCGGAGAAGCCGACCTGCTGGAGGACGGCGGCGGAGAGGCCGTCGTAGATCCCGGGGAGCATGACGATGCCCTCCTCGTCGATGAGGCGGTGGATCCGGGTCGGGTAATGGCTGACGACGGATTGGCCGTTGGTGTGGGGCTTGTGCTGCGCCATCGCGACGGTGGGCATCATCATCGACATACTAATTACTTGGGATAACTGAAAAAAATTTCAAAAATGAAAAATGGAATCTTTAGGCTTAATTATAATTAAATATGGGCAGGCAATTAGTAAGAACTAAGAACTAAGAACTGGTGCTGCCCACGAGGAGAATGGAAACAAAAAATGATAAGGAATGAGAAAAAGATGGGGGGAGACAGCCTGGTATTTATAGCAGCACTTGTAAGAAATTTGATAAGGAGACTGGGAATTAAAGGACGATCCAGGAATGAACAGTACTAATACATAACACTAACACTATACTATACACACCAATCATTGATCCATACTACTGTATTTTTTTCATTATTAGGAAAAAAAAAATTTGTGGTTGTAGAAATGGAGAATCATTTGTTTTTATTTTATTATTATTATTATTATTAAATCAAAAAAACCTTGTATACATCTCATCACCTCATCTCATCACTTATAAATTATAATAATATAAGCGGCTAGATGCTTATTATAAAATTCTTCCTCCCACTATCTACCATTCAATTCACCACATAATGAATATATATTCCTATTAATTGAGTTTTAAAAAATTTTAATACGAAGAACAGATCTAGCTAGGCTGCACTCTGGAATTTAATTATCAGCGTTTCTTAGTTTAAATTTCAATAGCAAGAACAGATCTAGGATGCACTTTGTAATTTATAGCTTTTCCTTTAGGGTTTAGAATTAACACTTGAAATACTAAAAATTACTCTAATATTATGAATATAAACACACTACACCCCAAACCCTTTTTCCTAATTACAATTAACCTTTGGTTGGGGAGGGGGACGTTTGGGTAAAGATAATGACAATTTATACCACACAAAATTACCCCAAATTTTAAAGTATCAAATATCAACACCTAAAATTTTCGCAATTAAAATTATTTTTTCATCATAAATTACAAATTCGAAATTTTAAACTCCAATTATTAAATTAGTTTAGCAAACTCCTAATCATTTCTTTTACTTTAACCGGCGGCCTCTTTTGGGCCTTTTATTTTATTACTGAAAGGGACGCTAGAAAAGTTCACCCCTTGTGGTAATATTTATGTGTTTCTTTCTTTACATATTGGAGGATTATTTAAAGCACATTTGATTTTATTCCTTCTTTACATAACCCGGACAAACTAGAAAGTAATAATAAATATTAATCACTTGAATAGTTGTAATAATAATAATTAGTAGTAATGTGCATGCTGACAGATCATAGTCGCGTTAACTTCTAATTAAGTGAGATTTTTATATAATCTTTAGCAGTACATCATGTACTGTATATTCTGCACATGATTAAACAATCCCTTTTCACTATTAAACGACCGTGGTGAAATGTTTAATTGACCATTAGGTTTCGTAAGTAATCAGATCTCTATTCTTACACACAATGCAGATAAGAACTGATCGATATTGATAAGATCATAAGAGGGTCCTGCTAGCCTGGAAATAGAGTGAATCCGGACCGTTCATCCGTACAGTTGCAAGCCATCATCAACGGTGTGAACTTCCTGGGTGCTCGGTTACCCAATGCAAACACCCGGGAATCCGGGACCTTATCCGATAAGGCAAGAAGCATTTTGATATTGCTGCTTATCATGAAGAAAATAAAATATAAAAAATAAAATAAAATGAGAAAAAGACAGTCGACAGCGTATTTAATGTTGCGAAAATGATAACGCAGTGAGAGGAGTTTCCGTGTACGTTTTTTTAAAATATATTTGGGTCATCTTATATATTAGTGATAAGTAATATAATTTGCAATTTTATAATTATAGTACATCTATTTATTATATACGGTAACTATTTAATTTGAACTTAATTGTGAGAGTAGTTCTGAGTTGGTGTTTGGTTTTGTTCGAACAGATTATTATTAGTATTACTGTAGTGTTGAGGGCTTATTTAAGGCATTAATTAATTAATTAGATTGGATTAAAATATGCCAATTATTCGTAATTTTAGGTAAAACTAGTCGTGGGTGGGGGAATGGCTTCGAAAGTTAGATAAGAATAAGAAATTTGTACACGTCATTTGGAAATAATTACGATTCAATTAGATCTTAATTTTCGCTAGTTTATGAGATAATTTAATAGCCCAATTGTGCATAATTAAGTAAATTAGTGGTTTTCAAATTGGTGCCCTGTCAAAAATACATCATTAGAATATTGGAACCAAATTAATTAAGTGTACCACTCTCACGCGACTTTAATTTACTCCATTTCGATTAATACATATATTTATATACAAGTGTTGTGATTTATTTATTCCTTTTTATTGATGGAATTGGCTGGCACTAAATTATTTAATTTTTCTTTTTAGGTGTGATACGTATATAAGGTTTAATTTATTTTGGTGTGGTAAGTGGTTAGATTGGAAATAAAAGCAATAGGTTGTGTTGCATATTTAAGTGATGCTTGTTGCATTAAACATATGACGATGTGTATTTATTTGACTTGCATATGTCCGTGCTTTTAAAATAAATTCATTTCTTCATTGCAAGACATTAAGTTAATTTTATGAAAGCACAGCAATAATCCAGTACATAAATTAATTCGATTAATAAATTAGATGTGGAGTCAAAGATCGTGAACCATGAATATATTTCGATTAAACCCACTTGATTATATATAGACGAAAACAGTACACAGCACTAAGATAAGTTTGATTCTATCATTAAAATTTAAAAGAAAAGAGAATTTAGGGTCTTATAAATATTTCATGGAGAAAAGAAATGAAAAAAAAAAAAAATTCGAAAGCACAATCACTATTCAGTTTTGGTTATCTTCCTTTATTTTCACTTTGACCACTTACTCATTACTACTCCCTCCTTCCCATTTAACTTGTCTTGTTTGACTTTTGCACACAATCCAATGCACTTTTTCAATCGTTAATATGTCAAAATATGTACAATGAAAAATTGTGTAAAATATACTTCCTCCGTTTTTTAAAGATAGCTACGGACCCACTCAGTACGCAGTCCAATGCACATTTTAAACCATTAATAATTCAAATTCGGTACATGTAAAAATTCTAAAAGTTCGATATTTAAAATCTACAAGACGAGACGAATCTAACAAGATCACACTTGGCTATATTTTAACTTGTATAACCATGAGAAAACTTTAAGTCAAAGTATATAAGTGAACAGTACTCATTAGTCAACAGTAGCTAACAAAAAAAACGGAGGGAGTATATTCTAAACCTACATGATCATACGATTCTAACAAGGCCTAATTCGACTATATTTTCTGAATCTATACTTGCAATAAAATTGAGTCAAAGTTGAACAATGAACAGTGCCAAAAAGTCAAACAGGACATGTTTGGTGGGACGGAGGGAGTATAACACTACTAAAAACATAATTTAATTCTTTTTCAATTTTCCCCTACTAAAGTGGTAGTGGATCGAGAGGAAAATATGTAAACCGGCATTATTGAGGTTTTTTGGTTGTCAGCATATTGGGAGCATATAATATATACTCCCTCCGTTCTTTTTAAAGTTCATCATTAGCATAGTTGATACTATTAATTGAGTAACTTTGATTTAACTTTTTCATATAGTTATATAAGATAAAACATAGTCAAGTGAGATCTTGTTGGATTCGTATAATCATGTAATTTTATAGTATTAAAATTTTATAATTTTTACTTTCATACGATTTGAGTTATTAACGATTGAAAATATACATTGGATTGCGTAAAATTCAGAATGGGTGAAGTTAAAAAAGAAGTTAGGGAGTAGCATGTTTGACCACTATATATACTTGTTTGGTAAGTAGCATATTAGGAAGCATATTATGGATCAATATGCTAGTTTTTTAAATATACAGTATTAGATAGCAGATAGCACGCAGATGACACAATTTGAAATATGGTATCTACCACATCTTTTTATTAAATCTGTTACTATAATCTGCTGGTAAATTTTTATTAGTCCCTGTAAAGTGAGTTGATTGGTGCACTGAATGGGTCTACATACTCTTGGAGTACCATTTGATTTGAGCCAATGAAACCTACTCATTAAATTGGCATACCGCAAAAAAAATGCAACTGTCCTTACAGTAACTGAGATAAGTGGCAGAGATATACACACACACACATGGAGTATATTCAGACTCACACATGGTCGTGTGTCGGTGAGAACACAATTTAATTGAGAAAAGATGGAATCAGATATGGTTAGAGCTCGTTTGAATTGACTTTTGAAAAAAAAAAGAAGTTAAAAGCAGAAGCAAAAGTGAAAGCCAAAACCAGAAGCATGTAATTTTTGTGTTTGGATTGAATGTTTGAAAAGCAGGTTTTTTTCAAAAGTGTGTTTGGATGTGTATAAGTGAAAAATACTTTTGAAATGTGTAGATTACCAATAAGGATATGCTACTTATATAGGATAGTATAATTTTATAGTGTAATTTAAATCAATTAGTAGGGGCATTAATTAAAAAAGCGAATAACATTATATTGGAAATTCGGCGATGGCTTCTCCTGAGCATCCTCCTGAGCGTCCTCCGGATTCCCCCCCTCCGACCAACATTCCCCCTGGGGTCGGTAGGGCCCCCTCCCCACCATCGTTTCGGGATGTCGTCATGTCGGTCCCTGTGTCAGAAGATACTGCTACTGAGGAACCTGTCCCTGACTTGCTCGCAGCTAGTCTTGCCACTATTGACAAATCAGGTGTGAATAAGATATGCCCCAAGGTTCGTTTTGCGTCGTCAGTTCTGGATGAGTTTTATGCTCCTTGGAAGGATACTCTTATCCTTAAACCACTGGGAATTAATGTTGGTTTCCTGGCGTTGAAGGATCGTCTCACTAAGGCGTGGAAGTTGACAGGTCAATATGACCTACTGGACGTTGGCCATGGATGTTATATGGCTCGGTTTGAATTGCCTGCAGATCGTGAGAAGGTGTTGACGAATGGGCCATGGATGATCTTCGACCATGTCTTATCTGTGACTCGATGGTTTAGAGGGTTTAACCCGGTGAAATCAACCGTTCGAACGGTACAGGCGTGGGTACGATTTCCAGGCCTAGATCATGCTTTCTACACTGAAAGTGGTGCCCGGACTATTGCGGCGGCGGTTGGAACAGTGATTAAGGTTGATTCAAACACTCTGAAACTCAAACGGGGTCGATATGCACGTGTTTATGTCGAATTGAATCTTGATGAGCCATTGCTTGGTATGGTTGATGTGGAGGGCGATATCATTCATATTTCCTACGAGGGGCTTCATATGGTTTGCATGAAGTGTGGGAAATTCGGCCACCTTCGGGGCCGTTGTCCAACAGTCGCCTCCCCGCCCTCTGAGGCTGCTACTGATGTTCGGAATGCATCCAAAGACGCAGGCAATACCAATCGAGAGAGCACCGGCAAGGTGGTGGAAACGGTTAAGGGAAAAGAAGTGGTGCTGCATGGCAATTCGGAAGCGGTTGCGATTGCTACACCAACCGCCTCCCACGATCAGGCTGATGCGGACCCATGCGCGAATGGAATCGGGGAGTGGATGGTAGTTAAGAGACGGGGTCCACGTAAGAAATCTACAGCAGTCCCCAACAAAGATCATGGTAGTGGGCTGAACTCTTTAAGCCTGCCAAGACATAACAAGGTGGGTTTGGGCTCTCTTAATGGGGCTGGGCCTAGCCATTCTAAGTCTGAGATGACCCAACTTCCAATCCAGGTGGGGGAATTCAAACAGGGTACCTCCGGGGCTGGTACATCTCGGGACAAACCCTCATCGCATGGACACAAGAGAGTTCGACGGGAACAGCGAGGAGCGTCCTTTAATGGTCAGTCTCTCGCGTCGACTCTTGCCCTAAGCCTTACACAGCAGCCAGCTAGGGTGGCCTCATCAGACTATCCCGATGGGCCTGCGGAAGCTACCTCTACGGGGGATGACCCTTGCACTGTCTCAACACAAGCGATGGATTTGGAGGCCACGGCTATTGTGGCTGTTGGCGACACTCATCCCTTATGTTAATGAAGACACTCCCAGTCCGAGGTGGTGTTTGGGTAATGTGGTTCATCCTGTCTTTATTTATGTCAGGTTTTACGGATTTTACCATTATGGCTTGGAATGCACGTGGCTTGATGAATAGCCATGCACGTCGCGCTCTTGCTGACCTCTTGCGACTTCACTGTCCCTCTGTGGTTTGTTTGTTTGAACCCCAAGGGCGTTATGATCGAGTTCGTAACTTTGTATACAGCCGGGGTTACTACCCTATATGCATTGCTGAGTCTGTTGGCAGGGCCGGAGGTATATGGCTCTTGGGACGATCGGGGAGTATGGTCCAGTGTGCTGTGTTTGAAGAGAATGAACGGTTCTTAACCATTTCATTGACAGCAGGTTCACTGGTTTGGTATTACACTGCTGTGTATGCTTCGCCAAATTTTTATAGGCGTCGTACTGACTGGGAATATCTCATTCAACTACAGACTCGTATTCATCGGCCGTGGCTTCTGATGGGGGATTGGAATGAGGTTCTTTCTTCGTCTGAGGTGCAGGTGGGGTTTTCAATCAGTCTCGGGCAGATGAGTTTCAAGACTGTATTGCAGCTTGTGAATTGCTTCCCGTTCACACTGAGGGAACACTATTTACTTGGTCTAGGCCTGCTAACTCGACCACCATATTGAAGAAACGCTTGGATCGAGCTCTTGCAAGTTTGGGATGGATTGATTTGTTTCCTCCGGTCATGTTGATACCTTGGCAAGGGTAGGTTCCGATCATGCTCCCTTGTTTATGTCATGCGGAGCGCCTATACAGTATAATGCACCACGTCCATTCCGCTGGGAAGCCCTTTGGAGTAACCGGCCTGACTATGAAGAACTAATTCATTCTGCTTGGACTGGCAACCCAGACTCACTTTCAGCCAAACTACACCGTCTCCAGTTGTCTGTGCAACATTGTTCACAAGAATTCCGCCGTCTCAGGAATAGAAAAAAGAAAATTATGCGAAGACTGGCTGGTCTCGATCGGACCTTGTCGAATGTGGACTCTGCCCGGCTTATCCTCCTTGAGAGGAAATTGCAAAAAGATTACCAGGACGTTCTTGACCAGGAAGAAGTGTGTTGGTGTCAACGAGCTAGGGATGATTGGATTCGGCTAGGGGATCGGAATACAAAATATTTCCATGCCCAAGCCAAATTCCATCATCATCGAAACAAGATCCATGGTCTCATGTTGCAGGATGGTGTATGGTGCACTGATTCTTCCGTCCTTCAACAATCTGTTCGGGATTTCTACATCCAACTTTTTTCGGATGACCTCGGCCATGATACAGGACAGACATTACCTCCACTACGGCCAATACAAGATCTGGGATGCTCGGTTGAATCTGGGCCAATTTAAATCCTTTGCGGCCCCGGGTCCGGACGGGTTTCCGGCGGCGTTTTACAAATTGCATTGGCAGAAGCTTGGTAACAGTGTTGTGGATATGGTCCAACATTCATTCAGGACAGGTCGTATTGAACCTGAGATGGCTAAGGCACACATTTGTCTGTTGCCTAAAGTCCCAGTGCCTCAAACTGTGAAACAATTCCGCCCGATCACCTTATGTAACGTCTCATATAAATTTGTCTCGAAGGTGTTAGTGAATCAACTTCGGCCTTTGCTGTCATCCTATATCTCGCCGTTACAATCGGCCTTTTTGCCTGGCCGAGGGACGGCGGATAATGCCATCATCTTACAAGAACTGGTCCACTCGCTCAACTCGTCCTCCTCGCGCTTAAATGCTATTATTGTGAAAATTGACCTCGAGAAGGCTTATGATTCTGTCCGTTGGCCCTTTCTCGAGGAATGCTTAATGCAAATGGAGCTTCCAACTCCATTACGTTCTCTCATTATGTCATGTGTGTCATCACCATCTTACTCCATCCTATGGAATAGCTTGCCGTTGGAGGGTTTCTCTCCACATAGGGGTCTTCGTCAGGGAGACCCATTATCACCATACTTGTTCAATATTATCATGGAACGACTGTCCATGGCAATCGGTCAAGTGGTAAGCAGTGGCGCCTGGGCTCCGGTGAAGATGTCTCCGGCTTGTGAGGGGGTATCTCATTTATTCTTCGCGGATGATATTATTTTATGCACCATGGCTACTACATCTAGTATTCAGACCATGGCCACTACTTTACAAGACTTCTCTTCCAAATCGGGTCTGAGAGTGAGTGTCCAGAAATCAAGGGCGCTCGCGTCAAGATCTGTGTCCTCTATGGAGAAGGAGTCGTTCTCGGAGTTACTGGGTATTCCATTCACTACCAATCTGGGCAAGTATTTGGGTTTTCCCATTCACTTGGGAAGAGTAAGCCGAGGGGCTTATGACTACGTCTTGGAGGCCATGGATAAAAGGATGTCAACTTGGGCGATGCGTCTTCTAAATAAACCGATGAGGGCCACCTTAGCGCGGCATGTCTTAGCTGCCATACCTGCATACCCCATGCAAATTGCCATGCTACCAGTTGCCATATGTTCAAAGATTGACCAGCGGATAAGGAAATTTGTTTGGAAGGATCATAAGGGCCGAGGGATCCACTTGGTCGGATGGGAGCGGATTGCCTGCCCGAAAGCGTGGGGTGGGTTGGGTTTTCGACAAGCTAAGCATGCAAACATTGCCTTCATGGGCAAACTGGTGGATGATCTGATTATAGGACGTGAAAAATTTTGGTGCCGGCTGTTGCGATCAAAATATGAGTTTCGAGGGTGGAATGGCCAGCCAGACCTCTCCTCACGTCGTCAGGGTTTTTGTATCTGGAGAGGGATCCTCAAGGCGGCAACTAAACTTCTCCCTGGTTATTCTTATAGACTGGGAAATGGTGCAAGCTCTCTATGGTTCTCTCCACGGTTCGACAAGCAACAACTTGGCCCTAGAATGCAGTTTGTGGAGACTCATGATATGGAATTAAGGGTATCGGATATCATCACAGATCAAGGCTGGGATCTGTCCCGTCTTTACACCATCATTCCGGAGCCTATTCGTAATTCTATACTTGGCCTGCCACCTCCCTGCCTGCACTCGATGGTTCAGGATGGGTGGAGTTGGAAAGGGAGTGATCAGGGGTCCTACTCGGTGCGTACGGGATACTACTTTCTCCTGAATGAGACTGATAGTTGTGGTAGCTGGTCTTGGATATGGAAGACTCATCTCCCAGAGCGTATTTGCTTCTTGGTCTGGTTGATTTCTTGGGAAGCCTTACCATGCAACTCCTTACGTCATCATAGGCAATTGGCAAACTCACCATTGTGCCAAATTTGTGGAGTTAATGAAGAAGATTGGCGTCATTGCATGTTTTTATGCCAATGGGTGAAGACTATTTGGCGGGCTCTTGCTATTCCCTTGCCGTCGGATCTTTACACAATGCCCAGGGCTAATATTAGACAATGGTTGCAATCCATGTACTCTTGCTTTGGCACCACTTTCATGGCCGACTTTGGTGTGTATGGAAAGAACGAAATTTGAGGGTTTTCCAGGGCTCCCATACTTCCCATCACTCCCTTGTTCGACAAATTATGCATTTCAAGGGCTTATTAGACAGTGTTACCATGAAATCACCGCGTATTCACTCCCCCCGACTTGTCACTTGGAATATGGGCGATTGGAGTGGGGTTTTCTTGCATACAGACGGCTCATTCCAAGCGGCCTCGAAGAGAGCTGGGTTTGGGGCGGTGTTGCGATCCAATGATGGAGCTTGGTTGGGAGGGATCTCTGGTTACTTGGGGCATACTTCGGTTATTCACGCTGAGGTTGCTGGAATTCTGTATGGACTTCAATTGGTTATTGAGCAGGGCATATATGATGTATGTTGCATGTGTGACTCTATGCAAGCTCTACACTTGCTCCAGACTCCTAGATCACTGTCACATTGGCTTGCTTCCTATCTAGCTCGCATTGATGATCTTAAGGCACGGTTCCACACCATTCGGTTTCAACACGTCTTACGGGAGGGGAACTCTGTTGCAGATAACTTGGCGAAATTGGGTGCGCAAGGGGAATCATTCTACACTACTTGGGCTTTCCCTCCCGACTCCTGTCGTAGCGTTATTTCAGCAGATCTTCTAGGCACGTGGTTTCCACGTGCTAATTGAGATGTTTTTTTTGTGTTTATTTTCATTTTCGGCCTCCCTGGCCTCTTCTCTAGCCTTGCTAGGCTGTGTAAGCAAAAAAAAAATTAGTAGGGGCATTTATGACTCTGCACAAATTAATAGGTGTTTTTGGCTTCTGCTTTTCGGAGAAGCACCCACTGGGCTGCTTCTCCCAAAAGCACTTTTGCAGTTTTTCGAGGTGTTTTTGCTTTTTTTAAAAAGCCAAAACAAACATTATTTTTTTTATCAAAAGTATTTTTGGCAGAAACAAAAGCCAAAAGCACATAAAAAAAAGTCATTCCAAACACCCCTTATAATTGTCTCATCAAGTCTAATTAAGTCTGAAGTCTGAACCTAAGCAAAGGGAAAGATGATGATAATGGTAATGGTAATGATACTTACTCCTATATTTTCCCATTTCCCCAAATAAACGACATTCTTCTTGTAGAGCGAGGGATTCTAGAAAGAAAAAAGTGCGAACAAAGCGCTATTACTACATGATGCATTAGCCAAAGGATTGATTCTACAATAATATAATTAATCGCACAAATTCAAAAGTCAAATGTTGTAATAATTAGGGCGAATATACACTTGGAATTAACAGACAACCTAATAAGCTGCATACATCATGTACTAATGTTTCTCGGCCTTAATTAATTAATGTCGCTCATTAGAATATAGTGTAAGAAATAAATTTTGGCTTATAAGTATATCTAAACATACTTAATTAATCTAGAAAGATATATTATAAATAGATAAATAATTGCAATAATATGGAGAGGACTGGAAATATGGATAAACCATCCACGCACGCATAATATGGACGAATCTAATTGGTACAATGACAATGGTAATAGTTACTTAACTTTATAAAACGTGGAAAATGATCAGACATCTTATAATAATCAAACTCATTTTGAAATAAACAAAGGCATTGAAATAAACAAAGGCAGAAACAATATTAATTAATAGAGTGGACGTACATATATAATCAAAAAGCCTTTTCATATCATCATAGTAGTATGTATATATATATTATATATATATATATACACACAATTGATTAACCCACTAATTATTTATTCTTTTTTTTTGTACACATACACCAACTAATTAATTTGCTCATATGTAGGGGTGAAAACGGGACGGATACGGGCGGATGGTACTCATCCCGTATCCTATCCCATATTTTTTTGTCGAATATGGAATCGGATACAAATACGAATTCGAATATTTCGGGAAACGGATACGAGACGGATTCGGATTTTAACTCGGATAATCTTATAATTACTAAAATTAATTTTTTTTATAATTTTTTAAGTGAAATCGGAATATACTAATATATAAGCTAAACTAAAATTTTGAATTTTCCAAGATCATTAGTTATTTCGTTCAAAACATCTAAATAACATCACTACAAGATGTTACATACTACAGTTTCGATGCAAAGAACCTAATGATGCAGTTGAATTGATTGATATGATTTGATTTAATAAATTACATATGGCTTTCAATCTTTTGATTATATTTATACATATAGTATTACTTATTTATTTTATAGTTAATATAATATATTATATTATACATATAAAATATATATAAATTTTTGGATATTCGGATAGAAAATACGGATAATATCCGCATTATATTCGGATTTTTCGGATACGGGCGGATATTTACAATCCCATATTCTGTCCCGTATCCGCCGGATATAAAAATTCGAATTCGGATTCGAATATAATCGAATACGGCGTCGGATCGGGCGGATATTATCCGCCCCACTTTCACCCCTAGTCATATGTAACTCATAAATAAGTAAGGTTTTAGTGTATACGTAGTTATAGAAAATTCATAAACCTTTTAATAGTCTTGTACGTCATTAGCAATGAAAATTAATTAACACACAATTGATTAACCAAAATAAATAAATGCAAGCAACTTTGGTTTATTGGCTAACCACTCTATATGAAATTGTCTTCAAAATTCAATTAATTAGCTATCTAGGGTTTGGTGGCTATTTATTTAATTATATACACATACCTAATCTTCTTACCCTTGTAAACAAGAAATTAAAGACCTAGATTCAAGTAATCTAAGTATATCTTTGTGAATTCATCAAAAATGAAATAAAATTAAAGAAGAATATGTATTAAGTATAAGTAGAAATGACCGAAAGGGAGTAATGTGGATGTAGGATATTGGGAGGTCCCATTTTGATACCAAATAGTATGTATAGCATGTGACCTTTGGGGTACTCTTATTTATACTACATGAATTTCATGTGTTGTTTCTCCCTTTCTATCTCTATCTAAGCTATACTATTGGTTCCAAATTATAGTACCATTTATTATTTGGTTATTTGTTTTATTGATGGGCCAATGTATTGATGTATGTATGTATGGTTTGAGATAGTATGAAGTGATGAATTGAAGGGCAATTATTGCATCCTCTCTATACATGTGGTAGTTGGGAATATGTTCTGTAAATATGATGGTTCTTCAGGAATGCCTTTGATGATGTAGTTAAAGATCCAACACATACAGTTGTAGTGTATTAATAAATTAAATAAACAGAATTAAATTATAATATATAATGTTGGGACTGCAACCGCCACACTAACTCTGGCGTTAGTATGATATTGTACGTTTTGGGTCGAGACCGCACGATTTTGTATTTGGACACATCCCAAAATGTCTTATACTAATGGAGTTAGGTGGACACATATACGGAAGATAACATATGCGATGTGGGACATGGGTTTGATCCCAACATATAATATATATATATATATATATATAATACTTGTGTAAATTAAGATGGATGATGAAGTTGTTGGTCCAAAAGAGATCAATGTTCTCAAATCTCAACCACTAGCCAGCTCAGTAATCTGGTTTAAATTAAATAAAACATGGCATGGCCTTTTAATCAATAGCTATAAGCTTTAAATAAGAATTTTTTTATTAAAAAATAAACTATATTTACTATGCAAATTAGATTCTTCTTTTTTTTTAAAAAAAAAAAAGACAAAAGACATTTTGCTTAAAAGCTTGCTCTTGAACTTCTAAAAGATTCAAACAATCCCTGTGGTTCACCAAAAAAATTATTTTGATAACATTTGGTGCAGTTGGAATTTGGAAACCTACTAGTGCACTAAAGAACATATATTGACATTGTTTAGATATTCAATATTGTTGTTGAAATTTGGTTTCAACTAATTTCATTTTCCAACAATGTTATGATGATCATAACAGTCGAACTTCATTATGTGCCAAGAAAAATTATTTTTGCTCAAAATAATTCATTGCCATGATTGGAAAAGAAATCTGTTTTTTTCCTCCGGTACGTAATTAGAATATTTTGTCGTCCCAATTAGGGTTTTTACCTGTAACAAGAAAGGCCAAATTAAAACATTGATCAACAATTATTTGATAATTACATGTATTGACAAGAAATATTGCACATTTTTCAATTGTAGCAAATTTTAAATAATATTTGTTGGAGAAAGTATTATGATAATTTCATATAAAAAACCTTTTTTGAGAAACCCCTATCTAAATTGATTATATTAACAATTTGATATGGGGTATATATTTTCTACCCAAAAAGTCGTAGTTAATTCAGTCAAATTTGAAACTTGAGGACAAAAGTAGGAAAATAAATTTTGATAGCATTAGATTAGTTTTTTTTTTTTTAAAGGAGCCATTGAAGGCTGAGAAAGAGGTGGTGGGAGCCCATGCCACATAAATTACAAAGGGAAATAAAAGGGAAGGATAGGGGGCGGTGGGGATCGAACCTCCAACCTCACGCAGCTTTTGGGAGGTTTTGGTAGCTTTAGCTTTTATTTTAAAACAAAAGCCCCGTTCTGCACACTAGTTTTTGAGAGCTTATGAGAGCTTTTGGAAGTTTCTTTTTAGAAGCTACCTATATTAGCTTTAAAAATAAGCTCGTAGCTTATTGTTGAGCAATTATAATTTTAACCCAATAACCAACTCACTACCCAATAGTCTCCATAAATGATTGTCATTTTATGTCATCTCATACATTTTTTTGACAACTACAACTTGTAACGCCCCGAAAATTCAAACCTGATTTTCGCAAGCGTTACCGCTGTACTAACTATCCTAAACTAGTGGCCAACTAATTTAAAATAGCTAGTACAACACTGGGTAAACCTAAAGTGATCATCTGATTAATCCGATTTAATGTGGAAGCTAAAACAAATAAAACACATAGGCACATAAACAATTACCACAGAACAACTGCATAAAGCAAACTCTGTCAGAGTAACAGGCTACAAGCCTCTCAGATCATGATCAGGCAACCTATCAATACATCAAAGGGAGCTACCGGCCCAAAGCAGCAAATCACATACTCAAACAAGGCCACAAGCCGATATGAAATAAATCCTAGCTTCACAGGCCTCAACTAGTCAAGTATATATCAAGCAAAAACAGTCAACAGAGTATCACATAATGATATATAATTAATAATAACAGAAATGTCCTATGTGATCTCTCATAACCCCAAACCCAGTCATGCTCCAGCGCCTCCAGCAGGATCTATAAAACAGACAAAAGCAAAGGGGGTCAGTACAACGTACTGAGCAAGGCTACGTGCCGGGGAGTAAGGGAAAACATCCTCATATCTCATGATAATAAATAATAATAATAATAATAATAATAATAATAATAATAATAATAATAATAATATAATTAACAGAGCATAATATAGAAAAAGCAGATAAAACATCACACCGTCCCATACCGGTGCTTCAACCACAATCATACAATTTATGCAAGTGATGCATGGCCTAACATACACCTATCTACCCTACATGCAAGTGCAATGAATATGCCTAGCCGGCAGCCTAAACCCGGGCGGTATGAACCCACGGGTGAGGATATCATCAACTCCAACCCGTTACAGGGTAACATACACCATCCCCGCAGGGACCACAGGCATCACAGCCCAATCACAGGCATAACAGCCAAATCACAGGCATCGCAGCCAAATCACAGGCATCACAGCCTAATAATCACCCCGCAGGGCCATCGGGACTCAACAACACCGGTAAAGGCTGCCCGATCAGACATTTCCAATATGTCCATCCATCCATAATGCAATACCATGCATTATAATAACCAGCCCCAAAAGGGCCAACAGGAATAATAACCAATAATCCACATATACATAATGATATCATAATTCAACAGTTTCCCCTAAGCAATTCAACAACCCACACGGGCCAATTGATTAATCCACGGTTTACCAATAATATTTGGGGAGGCCATAACAATAATTGGAGCAGAAAAACATCATTATATAATCAAAATCGCACAAAAAGGGGCCAAACAGGGCCTTCATGCGCTCACGGCGCACCCGCGCGCGTAAAACGCGTGATATACGCAGCCCAGTACTGTAGCGATTACTGTAGCAATTACTGTAGCAAGTTACTGCGGTAACTACTGTAGCGAGTTACTGCGGTAACTACTGTAGCGAGTTACTGCGGTAACTACTGTAGTGAGTTACTGTGGTAACTACTGTACAAGTTACTGTGGTAATTACTGTTCAAATTACCGTGGTAATTACTGTTCAAATTACCGTGGTAATTACTGTTCAAATTACCGTGGTAATTACTGTTCAAATTACCGTGGTAATTACTGTGGCGAATTACTGCGGTAACTACGCGAGTTACCGCGGTAACTACTGTACAGTTACTGTAGCAGTACTGTAGCAGTACTGTAGCAGTTACTGTAGCAGTTACTGTTCATCGTCTTCTCCGATTTTCCAATCGGTTTTCCGGCGATTTCGCCGGAATCCGACCCCCAAATACCCCCCAAACACGTAATTTAAGCAATATAATCCCTTGCCTGATATCTTCTAACAAAAATCGGCCTCCGATTCGTCGATTACAAGCTTCAATCGAACAAAAACAACCAAAACCTAACATTGAAGGATCATCTTCAAATCAACACCAATATGAACAAAACTACACTCAAATCGAAGAAGATGATGAGGGAAAACACTTACCAACGATTTCTCAATCGATCTCCAAGGGATTGCGGTGAATCGAACGAAGTTCTTCTTCTCCCCTTTTCTTTCTCTTCTCTCGGTCTCCTCTCCCGTTTCTTTCTTCCTTTTCTTTCTAAATTATAAATTATAAAAAGAGCCCATTTAGCTCTACAATACTTAATAATTGCAAAAAGGCCCCATCACTCCCAATTGACATAAAAGGAACCCCATCCGGACTGAAATGCAAAATAACCAAATACCAAATTATTTAAACAGTCCAATTTAATTAAGTCGGGTCATTACATTCCTCCCCCCTTACGATCATTTCGTCCCCGAAATGCACAATCAAGAACATGATCAAAAATCAAAATCAAGGGGGAAAGAGGTTACCTCAAGGGAACGGAGTCAAGTCCAAGTCTGGGTACTTCAGCTTCATATGCTCCTCGGTTTCCCAAGTAGCATCTTCAGTCCCGTGCCTAGACCACAACACCTTAACCATCGGGATGGTTTTGTGCCTCAAGACCCTTTCCTTTGCATCAATCACCCGAACTGGATACTCCTCATATTCAAGACTTGCATCCAACTCAATCTCATCAGGCCGGATAATCTTAGATGGGTCAGATACGAACTTCCGGAGCTGAGAAACATGAAAAACATCATGAGCTCGACCCACCTCGGCTGGTAAAGCCAACCTATAAGCCACTTTACCAACTCTCTCCACAATTTCATAGGGTCCAATGTATCTCGGGCTCAGCTTGCCCTTTTTACCGAACCGGCGTACCCCTTTCATAGGCGATACCCGCAGTAACACCCTATCACCAACCTCAAACTCCACATCTCGACGAGCTAAGTCAGCATAGCTCTTCTGTCTGTCCTGAGCCTCTTTCATACGGTCCCTAATGATCCTCACCAGTTCAATTGTCTGCTCAATCATTTCAGGACCCACATTCACCTTATCCGTTGGATCATTCCAACATAAGGGACTCCTGCACTTCCTCCCATACAATGCCTCGAATGGAGCCATACCGATACTCGCATGATAACTGTTATTGTAACTGAACTCCACCAAACTGAGGTGATTCTCCCAACTACCCTGAAAGTCCAGTGCACAAGCTCGCAACATATCCTCTAATGTCCTAATGGTCCTCTCTGTCTGACCATCTGACTGAGGATGCCATGCAGTACTCATGCTAATCTGTGTGCCAAACGCCGCCTGCACATCCTTCCAAAACTTGGACAGGAATCTGGAGTCCCGATCTGACACAATCTCCTTGGGAATCCCAAATCTCTTAACAACGTGCTGAATATAAGCCTGGGTAAGTTGGCTCATACTCCACGTCAACCTCATAGGTATGAACACTGCACTCTTTGTCAATCGATCTACCACTACCCAGATAGTGTCCATCTTCCTCACCGTCTGAGGCAATCCTGTCACGAAATCCATGGAAATGGATTCCCACTTCCATTCAGGTACTGCTAAAGGTTGTAGTAAACCCATCGGCCTCATGTGCTCAACCTTGACTCGCTGACATGTGGCACACTTAGCCACATATTCAACTATCTCCCTCTTCATGTTGTTCCACCAATAAGTCTGTCGGATGTCTTTATACATCTTTGTGACTCCTGGGTGAATAGAATAAGGAGTCGTGTGAGCCTCATCCATGACCTTCTTCTTCAGGTCAACATAACACTCCGGAATGCACCATCTATCACCATATCTCACCATGCCCCTATCATCGATTCTGAAACCCGGAGCCTTACCATCCTGAATCTTCTGTCTCAGTACTGCCATCTCCCCACTATCATGCTGACTAGCAAATATCTCATCAATCAAAGAAGATGCAGTAACTAGCATGTTTAAGGTGTGTTGAACAGAGCCAACAGGAACTACCTGAACCTCAAGTCTGAGTAGCTCCCTGCGCCACTCAGGCATCACACCCAAGCATGCCACTGAATGATGCTCCTTCCTGCTCAAAGCATCCGCCACCCGGTTCGCCTTTCCCTCAATATACTGAATATCCGTGTCATAGTCCTGCAATAACTCCATCCATCTCCTCTGTCTGCCACTCATGTGGTCTGAGGTGTACAGACACTTCAGGTTCTTATGATCTGAATAAATTCTACACTTCGCTCCATACAGATAGTGTCTCCAGATTTTCAGAGCATGCACTACCGCTGCCATTTCCAAATCGTGAGTCGGGTAATTCTGCTCATGTGACTTAAGCTGTCGAGATGCATAAGCAATCACTTTGCCCTTTTGCATCAACACACAACCTAAACCCTTAAGTGACGCATCCGTGTAAACTTCATACTCGCCTGAATCATCAGGTAGTACCAAAACAGGTGCCTCTGTCACTTTCCTCTTCAACAACTCGAATGCTTGCTCACAAGCATCATCCCATCTGAATCTGACATCTTTCCTCAATAGTCTAGTCAGAGGTCTAGCAATGCTCGAGAACCCCTCAATAAATCTTCGGTAGTAGCCAACAAGACCCAAGAAACTCCGGATCTCTCCCACATTCTTCGGGGTTTGCCACTTAAGTACAGCATCCACCTTAGCAGGATCAACTGCAATGCCCTCACCCGAAACAATGTGTCCCAGAAACGACACATTCTCCAACCAGAACTCACACTTAGAGAGTTTAGCATATAGCTTATGCTCTCGCAATGTGTTCAACACTGTCCTCAAGTGGCCAGCATGTGCCTCACGAGTCGGCGAGTAGACCAGAATATCGTCTATGAACACAACCACGCACACATCCAGCAGGGGGCGGAATACCCTATGCATAAGATCCATGAAGATCGCTGGTGCGTTAGTCAAACCAAAAGGCATGACCGTGAATTCAAAGTGTCCATAACGAGTTCTGAATGCTGTCTTAGGCCTATCAGCCTCTGCCACCCTTATCTGATGGTAGCCCGATCTCAAATCAATCTTACTGAATATACTGGCCCCTCTCAACTGATCAAACAAATCCTCAATCCGAGGTAGAGGATACTTGTTCTTCACCGTGATTCGGTTCAAACCCCTGTAGTCGATGCACATCCTCATCGACCCATCCTTCTTCTTAACAAACAGTACAGGAGCTCCCCAAGGCGAGCTACTCGGCAGGATATACCCCTTACTAGTAAGCTCATTCAACTGATCCTTTAACTCCTTCAATTCAGCAGGAGCCATTCGGTAAGGAGCCTTAGAAATAGGAGCTGCATCAGGCATCAGCTCGATAGTAAAATCAATCTCCCAAGCAGGTGGGAGACCAGGAATTTCATCGGGAAACACATCCCCGAACTCAGAGACAACAGGGACACTCGAAGCAGCAGGAACCTCTACTCGAAGATCCCTCATTTGCCACAGGGAAAGAGAACAACCCCTGCGCATCAAATCACACAACGCAGCAACCGAAACCACACTAATAGCAGGTGGAATCAAAGAAGGTCGGTAAGAGACATACTTACCGAGAGGATCTCGAAAGGAAATACGTGGAATACCACAATCGATAACAGCACGATGGCGAGTCAGCCAATCCATGCCCAAAATTACATCAAAGTCAGCCAGGCTAAATACAACCAAGTCGGCTCTGAACTCACGGCCCTCGATGCTCAATACCGCATCTCGCCATATATGATCACTACGGATGATATCACCCGAAGGCAAGGAAACAGGCATCTGGTAGGGCACCAACGGTCCTACTCCGTGCTCCCGCACAAATCGCAAAGCCACGAATGAACACGAGGCTCCCGAATCAAACAATACAAAGGCAGAATGATTCGCAACAGTAATAGTACCTAAACGGGGTACAAAGTTTACAAAGACAGAGCACAACGAAAAGAAAATAGAAAACTGCAGGAATTTAAAACACACCTGCAAGAACATCATCCCGACGATCTGCCTCCGCACGATCCAAGACGTTCAGTCTGCCACCTCGGTCAGCCCGAACCGGTCTACCCCTGCCAGCTCGCGGGCAATCCGCTCGGCGATGACCCACCTCATTGCAAGTCCAGCAACGATACACAAGTCGCCCGTCAGGTCCAACCTCACGAACAGGTAGCGGTGCACGACCACCACCCCTGGCTACATCAGCACGGCCACCATCACGGCGGCCCCTAACAGCAGGCTGGCCTCTCTGATCACCGCCTCTATGCCCATCACGACCCTGCTCCCTATGCCTCTTTTTACTTTGCCACTGCTGGCGTTCTTCAGACCGGCTCTCTTCCACATATAGGGCCTGATCGAATGCCTCAGACAATGTATCATAACCTCGATAGCCAAAAGAGGACTTAATTCCTGCCCGAAGACCCGAAATGAAACGACGAACCTCGTCCTTACCAGTGGGCATAACTTCCGGAGCATACCTCATAAGTTCCACAAACTTCCTGTGATAAGCGGTAACGCTCATACTTTCTGTCTGTCTTAAACCCAGAAATTCCATTTTCTTCGCCTCCAAGACATGTGGTGGATAGAAATGGGAACTAAGAGCCTCTGTAAACTGTTCCCAGTTGAACCCGGGTCGAGCGAGTAGGTCGTGCTCGCGGGTCCTCCACCAATGCAGTGCTTCCCCTTCCAGATAGTGGGAAGCTACATAAACCTTCTGGTCCTCAGGACAGTTGATACTAATAAGAACCCGACCCAACTGATACTTCCAGTTCTCCAGATCAGAAGGACTGGCACCCCCTGCAAACTTTGGTGGACGGTGCTTTGTGGATAGGTCCACATAGTCCACATGGACTGGAACAGGTGCAGGAGCAGGCTGCACGACAGGCTGTGGTAACATCTGGAAGAACTGTGCCAGCTGCCGGGCGAACTCAATTGGATTGAAGACAGCTGCACCTCCTACTGGTGGATTCCCGAGGGGCACCTGAGCAACAGGTGGTACTTCCGGTGCAGGTGGTGGAGGAGGAGGTGGTAGTCCGTAGTTCCCCTGTTCAACCCCATCAGGTGGAACCATATTTCCCATCTCTTCGGGTGCAAAGTCCCCAACCCTATCTCCAACGGGTGGGCCCTGGTTTCTGCGGGGCCTTCCCCGTCGCCCAGCACCTCTAGCGCGATAAGGAACCATTCTGATATAAAAAAAAACAGACACAACATGAACAATCATGTCAGCAGAAATCACCAACATTCCATATATCCCAAATAACTGATGGCATAATAAAGAACATAACAATTAAATAAATACATAATAATGAATTCGCAGTCCCCAATGACTGTGAAGTCACAAGGATCCTGAATGGAGTACCATTGTCTTTCCACAGTTCCCCAACTGTGGCTCAACCTGGTATGCGCAAATCTCAACAAAAATAAGAAAAAGAATGCAAATCTATACTATATGTATCCCACACACATCTCACCCGCCTATATCTACACAAATTTTATTAAGATAAAAGAGCACACAGGCTCTGATACCACTCTGTAACGCCCCGAAAATTCAAACCTGATTTTCGCAAGCGTTACCGCTGTACTAACTATCCTAAACTAGTGGCCAACTAATTTAAAATAGCTAGTACAACACTGGGTAAACCTAAAGTGATCATCTGATTAATCCGATTTAATGTGGAAGCTAAAACAAATAAAACACATAGGCACATAAACAATTACCACAGAACAACTGCATAAAGCAAACTCTGTCAGAGTAACAGGCTACAAGCCTCTCAGATCATGATCAGGCAACCTATCAATACATCAAAGGGAGCTACCGGCCCAAAGCAGCAAATCACATACTCAAACAAGGCCACAAGCCGATATGAAATAAATCCTAGCTTCACAGGCCTCAACTAGTCAAGTATATATCAAGCAAAAACAGTCAACAGAGTATCACATAATGATATATAATTAATAATAACAGAAATGTCCTATGTGATCTCTCATAACCCCAAACCCAGTCATGCTCCAGCGCCTCCAGCAGGATCTATAAAACAGACAAAAGCAAAGGGGGTCAGTACAACGTACTGAGCAAGGCTACGTGCCGGGGAGTAAGGGAAAACATCCTCATATCTCATGATAATAAATAATAATAATAATAATAATAATAATAATAATAATAATAATAATAATAATAATATAATTAACAGAGCATAATATAGAAAAAGCAGATAAAACATCACACCGTCCCATACCGGTGCTTCAACCACAATCATACAATTTATGCAAGTGATGCATGGCCTAACATACACCTATCTACCCTACATGCAAGTGCAATGAATATGCCTAGCCGGCAGCCTAAACCCGGGCGGTATGAACCCACGGGTGAGGATATCATCAACTCCAACCCGTTACAGGGTAACATACACCATCCCCGCAGGGACCACAGGCATCACAGCCCAATCACAGGCATAACAGCCAAATCACAGGCATCGCAGCCAAATCACAGGCATCACAGCCTAATAATCACCCCGCAGGGCCATCGGGACTCAACAACACCGGTAAAGGCTGCCCGATCAGACATTTCCAATATGTCCATCCATCCATAATGCAATACCATGCATTATAATAACCAGCCCCAAAAGGGCCAACAGGAATAATAACCAATAATCCACATATACATAATGATATCATAATTCAACAGTTTCCCCTAAGCAATTCAACAACCCACACGGGCCAATTGATTAATCCACGGTTTACCAATAATATTTGGGGAGGCCATAACAATAATTGGAGCAGAAAAACATCATTATATAATCAAAATCGCACAAAAAGGGGCCAAACAGGGCCTTCATGCTCTCACGGCGCACCCGCGCGCGTAAAACGCGTGATATACGCAGCCCAGTACTGTAGCGATTACTGTAGCAATTACTGTAGCAAGTTACTGCGGTAACTACTGTAGCGAGTTACTGCGGTAACTACTGTAGCGAGTTACTGCGGTAACTACTGTAGTGAGTTACTGTGGTAACTACTGTACAAGTTACTGTGGTAATTACTGTTAAAATTACCGTGGTAATTACTGTTCAAATTACCGTGGTAATTACTGTTCAAATTACCGTGGTAATTACTGTTCAAATTACCGTGGTAATTACTGTGGCGAATTACTGCGGTAACTACGCGAGTTACCGCGGTAACTACTGTACAGTTACTGTAGCAGTACTGTAGCAGTACTGTAGCAGTTACTGTAGCAGTTACTGTTCATCGTCTTCTCCGATTTTCCAATCGGTTTTCCGGCGATTTCGCCGGAATCCGACCCCCAAATACCCCCCAAACACGTAATTTAAGCAATATAATCCCTTGCCTGATATCTTCTAACAAAAATCGGCCTCCGATTCGTCGATTACAAGCTTCAATCGAACAAAAACAACCAAAACCTAACATTGAAGGATCATCTTCAAATCAACACCAATATGAACAAAACTACACTCAAATCGAAGAAGATGATGAGGGAAAACACTTACCAACGATTTCTCAATCGATCTCCAAGGGATTGCGGTGAATCGAACGAAGTTCTTCTTCTCCCCTTTTCTTTCTCTTCTCTCGGTCTCCTCTCCCGTTTCTTTCTTCCTTTTCTTTCTAAATTATAAATTATAAAAAGAGCCCATTTAGCTCTACAATACTTAATAATTGCAAAAAGGCCCCATCACTCCCAATTGACATAAAAGGAACCCCATCCGGACTGAAATGCAAAATAACCAAATACCAAATTATTTAAACAGTCCAATTTAATTAAGTCGGGTCATTACACAACTAGTTGTACAGAACACTTAAATAAAACTGACAGCTACAGCTCTGCATGCAGAACAGGCCCTAAGTCTCTCATCCCCTATATCATTAGATTAGTTGAAGAGTAAAGAGTGAGGGCGTAAAGCTAATTAAGGTATTTAATCAGAGAGTCAAACATTGGATTATAAATTTCACACTGAACACAGAGCAGGCATTAGTATTTGCTGCCAACAGAGACCACCACATTATTTTGTAATAATGTCTCCACCTACTACAAGTAATTAATTAGTAGTAAAATTTATTAAAGAAATTGGAGCAGCCAC
Source organism: Hygrophila difformis (assembly GCA_030278955.1). Taxonomy (NCBI): domain Eukaryota; kingdom Viridiplantae; phylum Streptophyta; class Magnoliopsida; order Lamiales; family Acanthaceae; genus Hygrophila; species Hygrophila difformis. The sequence continues at coordinate 1,477,635 of JAOANR010000011.1, forward strand.
ATGTATGCACGATATATAGAATAATTCCTTGTAAATTACTACTCCAACTTACAATATAATTAATGGTGCCTCAGAGGGCTCGGACCACTAGACCACCATCACCCCCTCCATCTCTATATTTATTAGTATTGTTTATAAATTTAAAAGATTCTTAGTCACATTTAGGGATCTATACATCAAGAAAAAAAATACTACTACTAATTTCTCCATCTTATTCAACATGTTTTATTCAACTTTTTAATGAAGTATTGTTTATTACTCCCTCCATCCCAATCCCATTTCAGATATCTTATTTGGACTTTTTACACTGTTCATTATGTATGTTTGACCTAATCTTTTGTTGCAGTTATATATGAAAATTTTAGTCAAGTGGGATCTTATTGGATTCGTCTTTTAACATAATTTTAGAATATATATTTCTTATAATTTTTATTGTTCTATATTTTAAGATATTAACGGTTAAATAAATGCATTGGATTGCGTATACAGAAGTTTTGACACATTTCAAATGAGACATGGAGAGTATTTTACTTTGATTCAATTTTTTTACAAATACTTCGTATATATAATAAAATTAAAGGATGGTCAAGTTGAATTTTGTTATATTCGTTTAATTATATAATTTTAAAATATATACTTCATTTTATATAATTGTTTTTACACATTTTGAGGTATATTAAATAGTACATTAAACTGCGTATTAGGATGAAACAGAACATTCAATTTTATAAGAATGTAGGGACTGCATTTAAGTGTTCATAAATGAATCAAATGGTGCAATATATATGTCTTGCTTCTCTGTGATTTCTCCATTCCCAGCTCGACAGTTTTATTCTTTTAGTGAACAGCTTATACAGTCTCGACAATTAAAGTAGGGGGGAAAAAAATCTATATCGTCCCATAATTTTAACAAATTTTCAAAACACTCCCACAAATATCGAATTAGACTAATCCGTCCTATAACTACCCTAATCACCGCCGAACCCGTTCATGAACCTTGTTTTTTCATTAATCATCGCCGAACCCGTCCCATAACTACCCTAATCATCGCCGAACTCATCCCTCCATTAGGGAAGTTATGGGACGGGTTCGGCGATGATTAGCGAAAAAACCGGTTCATTGACGGGTTCGGCGATAATTAGGGTAGTTATGGGACGGATTCGTCTAATTCGATAATTGTGGAATGATTTTGGAAATTGAAAAAACTTATGGGACTAAATAAGTTTTTTTTTTCATTAAAGTAGTGTGCGTTTGCAAAAAGCCACAATAAAAATATATATATATTTAAAATAAATAAATTGTGTGCGTTTACTTTTATATATATTCCCTTTTCAATTCTTTTGGCAAAGAGACGTGCGATGCATGTATGAATTCTTCAACACCTTACTCTTAATTACTTTTTAATCATAACTCAGCCGAGCTCGATCGAGTCCGATCAAAGTCTTAGGGCATGTTTGGAAATTGGAATATTGTATTGTATTATATTGTAGTATTTATTGATTAATTATAATATAATTAACGCAGGTATGTTGTATTATAATGTGTTAAATTAATGTTATATACAATATTTGATATTAATATTGTATTACATCATGATGATTATTTTCTAAATAAATAAATACAAAAATAGTTTCATAAATATTTATACTATAATTATATATTAATAAATAATATATTAAATCATAATATTTACTAATAGTTTATGAGATGAACAATGAAGAAAGAAGGAAAAGAAAAAAAAAATGAATAAAAAATAATGCAGAATAAACTCACCATCCCACAAGGTATTAAATTATACATAAATTCCCCATTAAAATAATACATATACATCTCTTAAAAAATACCGAACATGGGATAACATTATTTTATGTAGAAGATTAGCATTGATGTACTGTGCGCCCAAATATATCATAATATATCGCGTCAAACATCCTTATGATTATTATTTTCATAATTTTAACTAATCATCTCATAAATTTGTTTAATTAACATAATAGATGTAATATATTGTGTACCTCATGTATACTTAAGGCCTTGTTCTCTTCGCCTGAAATAAGGTGTTCTGATCTGAATTTTATAAGATCTGATCTGGTCTGGTCTGGTCTGATCTAAATGTTTCTGGTCTAATCTGATTGGATATGGTCTGGTCTGATTTGATCTGATCTGATCTGATTACAACTATATATATAGTGTGGTCTGATCCGGTCTGGTCTGATCTGATCCAAATGGGTATGGTCTGATCTGACTTGATCTGACCTGATATGATTTTATTAAGAATAAATAATAAGTACTGAAAATAAGTTGAGGAGAATATTATCTTAATTCATGGAGTGTGATGAGTAGTTAGGATGACGAGGTTGATGCTCCAAAAGGTTAGGTACATTGGTGATGGATATGGGCCTGCCATGGCTGCTGCCCAATTTATTACATATAAATGTGAATAACTTAATGAACTGTCAAAAAATCTATATGTGTAACATTTAAAAAAATAGAGGAAATATATAATTGAATTAATATATACGTGTCTAGTTTATTGGAGTGACTAATTTGGCTCGACGGGAGTTGTGGCATGAAAGTAGTTCAATCTCATTCTCCATCAGTGCCGTTATAGTAAAAATGGTTTAATGATTCTATTTTAATGTTATAATTATGTTATTATAATAAAGAATCGTACTTTACATACTAAAACAAACTTATTGGAACTAAAAATAACAAAATATTAAATTTTAATAATAATTAAAAAGAAACTAGAAAAAGCAACATGTCATCTCCACAATTCCAACTATATAATGTGGCTGATAAGTTGGTTTTGCATTTCTATCCTTATTTTTATACCCTTTTTTTTCCTTTTAAATTATTATTATAATGCATACTTTTTATATTGTTGAATTTCAGATAGTAACTATACTAATCATAATTCATGGACAATATAAATTTTTAAATTATTTCCTTTAAATGATTAAAATTCTAACTTTTATCATTATATTACATAGGCTTCGTTTGGTAAATAAATATAGTTTAGAGTTTAGAGTTTGGTTTCAGATATTAGAGTTTGGCTTCAGAGGTTAGAGTCTCCAAAACCACAATTTGTGGAGAAAATCAGCATGCACCGAATCTTATATTTTCGGGAAAACAAACAGATATGAATCTCATAGAGTTGGGAATGGGTTTTTAGCGTTTGGACCGCTTATTCCAAACGGGCCCATAGAATTTTAACCATTGACCTTTCTTTTAAAATGTAGAAACTTAACCAAATTAAACTAGCTACTCTATATTATTATGTACAAATGTACTACTTATAATATAAAACTGAAAAATCAAAAATAAATATAAAGACACATCATGAGATTTGTTACTTCACATATAGTATTAAAGTATATCATTATTTAATTATTATTATTATTATCATTTTCCAATTAAATAATCAATAATGCAGTCAAGTGGGCGAGTGGGATATATGAATATACTCATTATTGTTTATTTTATGTTTATTTTTATTAATAATATTTGTTTGACTAAAATAATTATCGAGAGAATAAGCTAAGCGATCTAACTGCCAACTTAATTAGGCATGGCCGCCACCATGTTAATATATGCGGAAAAAAATGATTTTTTAGTCCTTTTTCTTTTTAAAATATTCAAATCAGTCCGTTACTAATTTTTTGCCCCATATAGTTCTCTACGTTTGTTAATTTTTTTCAATTCGGTCCTAATTATGTAATTAGCATGAGGTTGCTGATATGGCCGAAGTATATCACATTTTACATATACCGTGGAAAATCTGGAGTCCCCACACATAACACACTATTTTAATAAATGTTTGAAGGCTGACATTACACATCACTACTCTAAAAAATGACTCTAGCGGGCCAATTGAACCATTTTTTACTGGGATGATGTACATAGTTTTTACTTGGTTCGCATTGAGCCCTTTCTCATTGAGGTTATCCAACCCATTAAAAAACACCAACCATTCATTTGTACGCATTATATATCACAATTGGTCTTCATTATCTTGAGAAATACCAAAAACCACTGAGATCGAAAAGAAAATGCACTGCAGTAGCTGTTGACCAGAACTCCTATGTTATTGTTGTGAATGGTTGTTTCTTTATGGTTGGATAACCACAATGAAGGCTCAATGCGAACCATGTAGAAACTATGTTCATCATCCCAGTAAAAAAGGGTTCAATTGACCCACTAGAACCTAGAGGTATTTATTAGAGTAGTGATATGTTATGGATGCCTTCAAATATTTATTTCAAACATTTATTAATTTGGTGTGTTATGTATGGAGGCTCCAGATTGGCCACGGTGGATGTAAAATGGGATTTACTTCGGTCACGTCAGCAACCTTAGCTAATTACGTAATTAGAACCAAATTGGAAAAAACTAACAAACGTAGGGGACTATATGGGGCTAAAAATTACTAACGGACCGATTTAGATATTTTGGAAAGAAAAAGGACTAAATAATCTTTTTTTTCTAATATATGCCCATTATTACATACTCCCTCCGTTTTTAAATAACCTTACCCTTTACATAGTTGATACTATTCATTGTGTAACTTTGATTTAACTTTTTAAACATAGTTCTATAAGATAAAATATAGTCAAGTGAGATGTTGTTGTATTCGTCTAATTGCGTAGTTTTAGAATATCAAATTTTTATTAATTTATATTTATATACAATTTGAGTTATTAATGAATAAAAATGTGTATTGAATTACGTGAAATGCAGGAATGGTGAAGTATATATGAATAGATTATGCGTTCGGAGAAAACCCTGTTTAACTTTTAAAATATTTCTTAAAAGTAATTTAAAAATATATAAATGATAAATACTTATTTTAATAATTGTTAAATTTTAAATTCTAAATATCTCATTCCCAAATCCCAATTTTAAATTTTTTACCTTCAATATCTAAATCACAATTTTAAATTATAATACCAAATATTTCACAACAAGAAAAAACGGATTTCCCGACCGAAAAATGCGGTCGGTAACCCCAAAATACGGGTCGTTTCGGGGGTTACCGACCGCATTACCGACCGAAAGTGTCGGTCGGCAAATTCTTGGTCCGAAATTTGCCGCCGACCAAAAAAAAAAATACCGTCGGGACCTGCCGACCGCATTACCGACCGCACGTTGGTCGGCAAATTTCCCGACCGAATTACCGACCGAACATGCGGTCGGTACTATCTAGTCCCAAAAGGTCCCGTATACGGTTACCGACCGAATTACCGACCGCAAATTGCGGTCGGTAATTCTCTTTTATGAAAAAAGAATGTGCTTAGGAGGGCTTGAACCCAATCCCTCATCCCCACCAACCTTCTCCCTCAACCAACCTGGCTAGCTATCCAATCGACGAATTATATCACTCCATGTGTCATATATTACAACACTCACAAATATATCTAAGAAGATGCTGAAGAGAGGGCTCGAACTCGGGTAAAATGGCCTTCCCCGCGCGCGCGTACCATTGGAACAGAATACATTTCATGTTATTGTCAGTAACTCTTTATATATAATATATATAAATTTATATATATATATACATATAGAAATATTAATTTGTAAATTAAATAAATTGAAACAAAATCAAAAATTAAAATTATATTAATTAAAATTTAAAAAGAATTCATAAATTAAATCAAACAAATTTTTATAAATAATAAAAATCCCCAATAAAATAAAAATGAAATAGATATTTATTAAATTAAAATTAATTAATTACATTAAAATACAATTCAATAATTAAATTAAAAAATAAAATAAAAATAAAACAAATTAATTAAAAGAAAATTTTAAATTAAAATTAAAATAAATAATTATAAAAGCTACTTAATTATCTTGATAAAAATTTAAAAATTAATTATATTCAAAAAATTCAATAAAACAAAAAATAGAAAATTCAAAAATAAAATAATGGGGAAAAATTTAGCGACCCCAAATTTCGGTCGGTAAATCGGTCGGTAACTGTGGCGATAGAATTTTCGGTCGGTAAGTCGGTCGCTAATCATAAAAAAATTAATAAAAATTAAAAAAAATTGGGAAAAAACTTCCGACCGCATTTGCGGGCGGTAATTCGGTCGGTAATACCGACCAACTTTTTTGCGGTCGGTAATACGGTCGGCAAAGAACCGCCTAATGCAAAACGCGGCAAAATTGCCGACCGCGGATTGCGGTCGGTGATGCGTATGTCGGTCGGGAATCCCGGTCGGTAATCCCGCAATTTCTTGTAGTGTTTATTATTCAAAATATTTTAATTTAAAATTATTATTTATTATTAATTTTAAATTTAAAATTCTAAACTTTAATTATTTTTTAAACCGAACATCATAGTGCTATCTTTTTCAGCTGGCCCGCCATTTGAGCCCTCATCCAATACAGTACTATAAATTTAATTAATTTAATTATGTGTATATAAGCACTACTCATGCTAGTATATATCTACAATTAATTATTTGTAGGAAAAAAAAAAGTATTGGTGTTGGAATTTTATGCAAAAAATTTCAAACGGTTACTATTTATATCATCATCAATCCAAACACACCACAATGTATATATGGTCCCTTTTGTTTAATATTTGGAATCTTCCACTGCATTATTCAACAATTTATTACTTTTTTCCTCGGATTCTTTGCACAAATTTTCATGTCATTAGACATTCCGTGATTAATCAAAGTCGGACATATTTTATCCATGTCGTAATGGTTGAGATTAAACAGTAGAATTGGGTAATTTTTTCCCTAAACAACTCATACATGATAGGAAATAAGTGGAGAGAGTCCATAGCATACAAATTACAAAGAAATCAAACCTCCAACCTAAAGATTGGGAATCAGGAACTTGACCACTAAGCTAAGTTCTCAGCCCCAAAATTGAGTAAATTTTGAATGGCGGGTCAATTATCTATGTGGTCCCGAATTAATATTATACCCCCTCCGTCCCCGCTAAAGTGTCTGGTTTGACTTTTTGACACTGTTCATTGTTCAGCCTTGACTCAATTTTCTTGTAAGTATATATTTGAAAAAAATAGTCGAGTTGGGTCTTATTAGGAACGTATGATCATATAGTTTTAGAATATATATTTTACATAATTTTTCATTGTATATAATTGGAGATATTAACGATTAAAAATGTGCATTGGATTGTGTGCAAAAATCAAATAAGACAATTTAGATGGGACGGATGGAGTACTTCATACTCGTTTCATTCCAGCTCATTATTTAATAGATTATTTTAATAACTATTCCCTCCGTCCCATTTGAGATGTCCCATTTTCTTTTTGTCCGTCCCACTTCATTTGTCACATTTCCTTATTTAGAAAATTTTTACTCTTCAAACAAACATCACATCAACTATTTACTCCACTTTAACACAATAACTCATTCTACCTAAAATACTGTGTCCAAAAGAAATGTGACATCCCAAATATGACGGAGGGTGTAATATTTTAAGTTATACATATGGGATGAAAGAAGTATATACATATATATATACACTTATTTTTCTATTATTAAGAAAATAATTTGATTATCACTTTCTCAATTTATAGGTTATACATACCACACGTAGTTGGTCTGACTGGTACGGAGCTCTACCAGTGTAAACAAATGTCTCGGATTCGAACCTTTGTGTATGCAGAATTCTGATTTAGGAGAATCATCCTTCAATGCCCACCAAATTTTTGATAGATTAATCTTGGGTTCAATGAAACTTGGTGATACCCAATAATTCACAAAAAAAAAAAAAAAAAAAACTTTATATAGTGTCTACATCTTGCTTTTAATAACAAGTTAGGGCTGAAGGCCTACAAGTATTGTAGTAGTACTATATAAAATAAAATGGGACCAATAATGTATTCATGAGTTTGCTTATATACTTATCCTGGTACTATACACAGTATATAGTACGATATAATTAATATATTCTCGTTTATTTTGCTAGGCTCGACGAATGCAACTTATATACTTCATGTCCAATAATTGAATATATGTCATGGTCCATATATATTAGCTATCCACTCATTATCGTTCTCTTTTTAATTTTATTTTTATATTTTTTGTTAATTTATTTTTTTAGTGACTTGTGTCCACACAAAATTCCTACACATTGATTTGCATGTATAGCGCACTGTGCAGATCTACATACATTATAACAGGACCTTTTAGTAATTTTCGATCTCCCTGTTTTATAATAATAATAATAATGAGGTTCACTTTTAATATTTTAAAAAATATATAAATTTTTAATTTATTTACAAAATATAACATCATAATAAAAAAAATTAAACACAAGTTGAAAAATAATTATCTAGTAGCACCAAAAGTGAGTCAGAGAAAATCCGATGACACCAAAAATTAATTTTTTTTCTCCAAATAATTTCTATTTATTTTTAAGCTTATGCCCAAAAAATTCCTATATACCCAACAGAATCAACGGACTACTTAATTACGTAAAGGAGTAAGAAAATACAATACAGAACTTATTAAATTAAAATTTTGTGTAAAAAGTATCAAACAAAGATGAAAAAAATATTAGAAGCCTTTTATATCTTTTGTAGTGTTATTTCTCTAATTAATTATCTTGATTCGATATATTTTTCAATTAAAAGTTGTCATTTTTTTTGTGATTGTAATTTAATTTTAAAAAATATGCTAACTAATTAAGCATCTCATGGGGGAAAAAGTATTTTAAATTCCTCAAGTTGTAATTTAAAATTAAATTGTGCACGCTTGTTGAGTTAATTAGTTGATTTTAATGAATGTATCTTTGTTTAAAATTTCCCATCTTTTTAGATGTTCATATATATATGAAGTGAAAAAGTGTTAACTTTTACTCCAAAAAAAAGTGTTGATAACTTACCACTGCGTAATTTTATTTATACTATACTATTTTTGTGTAATTTTTTAAAAATAATAAAGAATTTTATGGTAATACTTTTTAACTTTAATACCAACGACCTATAAAATAGACGATCAGCATTTACATTATGGGATCGAAAGCGAATTTAATCTGAGAACAAAGTGATTTGTACTTTTGGGTTTTATATTCATTAATAATAATAATAATAATAATAATAATAATAATAATAATAATAATAATAATAATAATAATACATTTAGTCGTTTCTATAGTCGTACGGTATATTACAGCCTAAACTATAAATTATAAAAATATATTTCAAGTGACTTATCTATATGACCAAAAACAAACAAGGAAATAGAGAAAGAAAAGAACAAAAGGAATTTATTTTGCGTAGATGAGTGGATAAGGATAAGCTGCATGTCAATTGTCAAAGCTTATAGTTATAGTGCCATTCCACTGCCGCTACTGGGCTTGGGCTTTATATTGGGCTAAAATTTACCATAAAAATCCAAATACGCAGTATGTTGGCCCATATATATGTTTTGTACCATTGAAGCCCATTTTTACATAGGCTCTAACGTTTTAAATGGATCCTACCTTTCCATTTTCAATCTCAAATTCCTGTCCATTTTTATGTGTGCCTGTGTGGCTTGTTCTGTATCAACCTCCACTACTAACAATTCTATTTTAGAGAACAATATAATAAAGTTTAGTAAAATTCGATCACTGAGGGTCTCTTCTGCACGCAGTTTTTGGTAGCTTTAGCTTTTATTTCAAAACAAAAGCCACGTTCTGTACACTAGCTTTTGAGAGCTTTTGGAAGCTTCTTTTTAGAAGCTATAAGAGGTAGCTTTTAGGAGCTTTCGGAAGATATTTTCTAAATTTAATTAATTTTTCTCTTCAAATTATAATTTTTGACAGCTACAGTTAATTGTATCGAACACTTATGCAAAAACTAATAGCCACAGCTCCCAACAACGATGTCAACCAACATTGTGATTGCCGAGTTCATTTTTGTGATGGTTGGTATTATAGCAGCACAATCCTCTGTTATGGTAGTTTCTATACTTCCTCTGTTTTCATATATTTTTTACGGACCCACTTTTCCACGCAATCTAATGCACATTTTAAACCATTAATAACTCAAGTTCGGTACAAGTAAAAATTCTAAAAATTTGATATTTGAAAACTACACGACGAGACGAATCTAACAAGATCCTACTTTATTATATTTTAACTTGTATAAGTATGATAAAACTTTAAATGAAAGTCTGTGTGTGAATAGTAACACATTATCAAACGTAAAAAACATTACAGAACGGAGGTAGTATTATTTAATGTTTTTAGACATCTAGTTTAAGGCATCACACAGACATCACATAAAATGGCGTGATCATCACAAAAACGTCTGCCAACACGCCTTCATGCAAATATTTTTTTGTCTTGTGAATTCAAGGTATCATAAAAACAATGTACGCATCACAACTGCATATGCAGTCAAATGAGTAGTCTGCCCTAACTCTATTGCATAATTAAACATGAACGAATTAAAGTACTCCTTGATTTTACTAATTACGTAGGACAGTAGAATGGAGTTGTAGCTTATGAAATCCTTTCCTGTACCGATGATCATACAAACAAAGAATCCCAAAACCAATCTGCAAACTAGAGATATATATTGTATCAACTATATATCAATCCTAATTAAAATTAAATTTCACTATGAAAGTAATAAATGAAGATTCCACACTAGGGTTAATGCAGCAGGATGCATACATTTTACAAAGCCCTAATTAATAATATCCTCTTCTACAAACTACATACATCAATCACCTTTTATATAGATCTAATTATGCTACCAAGCATTTTCCTTACTGGCAACAAAATAGTTAGTACTAATGAAACTACATTTTCAGATAATGAGAAATAGAACTCAAGTACCACAGCAATCATCCCATCTATTAATCTTTAATTTCTTCAAGAAGGGATTCCCACACCTAGAAAATCTATGAAGGGCACATCTGATTGCTCTTCAATCTGCTGTCGTTGCTGCAACGCATCCTGAGCTATGGTAAAATCCGATCCATTGATTGCCCCACGTTCTGAGTTACGATCAAAAGGGTTCGAAAAAACCCCCCTTTTCTTGCAATTTAGGGTTTTCGATGATGGAAGCTGTTGGTGTGAATCATCATCTTCATATGAATGGTTGAATACCCAAAACATTCTCCTATTTGAGCCTATGGATGCACAACTATGCTGCCTATGATTATTCCTCAGGCAGAAATCGCGAGAGCAGTCAGAAGACAAAGTGTAATCAGGGCAGGACGTGTAAGAGCCAGGCCGGTATGATGTGAAGGGGAAGATGAACTTTTCGTCGTTGTTGAAGCAGATTTTTGAGCCATGGAGTATGGGATTGTTATCATTCCATTGAAAAGTGTAATTTTTCGGTGATTTCGAGTCATTGATTGCACCATCAAGAGTGTTTGCATCATGTTGGATTCTCTTCCCGGCAGCAAGCTTGGAGTTTTCCCTTTGCTTTCTGGCCATGATGACATGCCAATGGTTCTTGACAGCATTGTCTGTCCTGCCAGGGAAAAACCTGGAAATCAGTGCCCATTTGTTGCCATGGATCCTGTGTGCTGCCAGCAGCCTTTCCTCCTCTTCTTCTGAGAATGGCCTTCTGTTGATTCTTGGATCAAGTTGGTTAAACCATCTCAATCTGCAGCTCTTTCCTGAACATTAACTCATATTGTTAACAATCACTAGGTTTCCTCTTTGTATAATAAATGTAATTGTGTAATAAATACGTTGAAAACAGACTTGAAAAAAAGGATAATATTGCAGTTTTTTCAAAGTAATAAAATAGTAAAATACCATCTATATACTTCATTTAATCAATTTTTTATGCTTTTATTTTTGTTGTCTATTATGAGGAGCTGAGTTCATTAAACCCTAATTCTGAAATATATTGTCTAAAAATAACTTTTTGGCTTCAGAAAAAACCAAACCATCTTGTTGATCTCTAGTACAATCAGAATTGAAACCCTAATTTGATGAAAAATCACAAATTAATTATACCATACAAGATACATGTACATATACCTGATCTTCCTTGAAGCTTTTCAGCAATGGAATTCCAATTTTGGGGACCATACTGCTGGACAAGGCGTCGGAGCTTTTCATCTTCAGCAGGCCTCCAGTGGCCCCGAGGACAAGTGCTCTTTGAATCGATATTATTACTTGAGCGACCACAAGTTGGTTCATCCATCGTCGTCCCAGCTTTGAAATGGATAAGCGGATGAGAACTCTTAAACATTAGAAAGATATAATCCCGAGCATGATTTGATCATTATTTAAGTTAACCATGACTAGATAACTAGGGTGAAAAAAAAAAAAAAAAAACTTGTTCTCACATCATCTTCAACATCATGAGTTTAATGAATAAGAATTACACACACAATTTGCTTGTTTTCGACCACAGAAATGGACTTTTACATGTAGATAAGTCTATGGCTAACTAAAGACTAGCAATAGTATTGCAAAGTTTAATTTGTCGATCTTCTCGGTGTCTTCTTGATCACTACTGAAAATATCCTCGTCAAAGCTCCCAAATAAAACCATTTCAGGAATTGAAGGGAAGATGAACAATAAATTTAAAGATACGCAAGAAAATTAAACCCTAGATTATGACAACATGAAGAAAAAAGGGAAATTGGGCAGCTAATTTACCTGGATTTTTTTTTCAAGAAAATTGGTTGTTCCGATCCCAGGTTATACCAGATAATAGAATGGTGAAGAACTAAAAATTCTGTTTGTGGAGATAATCCAAACTCATAAATAATCAACAAAATCTTGTATTTCAATTATAATGATGGTTGGTGATCTTTCCATATTTTCACGACAATACTCTTGAAAAAGTTCAACATTATTGGAGATAAGTAACATTAATATAGGTGTCGCTTTTAATCATATATACTTCTATAACAAGACATATTATATATAACAAGACATATATATACAATCCGGTTACGGTACAACCTCTTCAAGAGCCTTTAGGTGCAGATAAAAAACGCATCTCGCATCATAAAACACATCTATGAGCATCACATTTTTGACATCACACAACATATCTCTCCCAACACACAAAATACATCATTTCATACATCACACTCCGGCATCACACACATGGTGGCTACATGTGCAGCCACCTGCACACTAACTCTTTCCATATATATATATATATATATATATATATATATATATACACACACACTTGGTTCAACCTGCAGGTGCATGTACCATACGTGATTAGTATATAATTTCCACATTCAATAGAGTTAATTCATCATATGTAACAAGTTATAATTATTAATCATAACTATATGTTATTCCAAGTTTACACTGTCATGGTAATTAAGTACAAGAAGCAAACTTGAAAACATATTCACAAAAGCAGTGTAAAAGAAAATTTTGTTTACTAACAGATTAATTATTAATTATTCACTAATTAGAAATCATAATTACATAAATATATAGATACAAACTGCTATAATTGATGAGTTTAATAACAATAATATATAGTTTATCCATTAACATCATCATTTATACGAGTGCTAGCTCTCAAGCCATGGTGGGTGCTAAATCAGTATCCAAAACCCTAATCATCTGTTTCTATAATTATGATATATATCTTTTTCAGTTTATTAATATAACAAAAACTAGATAATTTAATTAACTGTTTATAAAAGAACCAAAAAAACACTAAACCTAACAAATATATGTAATAAATTATTAAATTGTGTGTATTTATAGAAGTTGGATGAATTAAGGAATGTGAAACACTGCATAGAAAGGTTTAAGAGAGCTTTCAATGACTGAACACAAGTTAAAGCAATTTCAGCTTACTTGTAAAAGTGAAACTAAATTACATTAGCAATATATATGTATGGAAGATGTCTTTGTTTGTGAAAACAATAACACATCTTTCTTTCTTTATATATATATATAAATTAAGTTTCTCATCTTTCCAAGAAATTGAACTAAACCCTAATTAGCAACTCATCAACCAATTCTGATAAACATACAACAAACCTACTTTGACTACTTCCAATCCACCATTTTTATTTTATACCACATTCTACAACCTACATAGTATATGTTACTCCCTCCGTCCCATTCCAAATGTCCTACTTACTATTTTTGGATGTCCCATTACAAATGTCTTCTTTCTATAAATAGAAATAATTTTCCCCTCCAACAACTATGTGGACCCCACCATATACTCACAAACCAACTCTACATTAATTCCCGTGCCCAACAGTAACAAGACACTTGGAGTGGGACGGAGGGAGTACTATTTTTCCATTTTACTTATGATCTCTCACATATAATAATGTAGAAAAAATTTAATTACCTCAGTCAACTTGTATGTAGTTGATTTTTTCATTGTCATTTGGGTGTTCCATTACCATTAGTTTGGTGCCATTTTATTTTTAAAAAAAAAAGTTTATTCAATGAATTAACTCCAAAAAATCAATTGATTGATAGGAGAAATTCTTCTACCCCACTTTACAATCACAATTTATATAGTATAAAATTGTAAACCTAAACCAAAAACCAAGGATATATATTCAATAAGATAACGTGTCATCCACCATCAAAATTAATAAAATAGTATATTCTTCTCAGGAAAACTAAATACATACTCCAAATGAAGTAACCTGTATATGTGTGTGCATGTGTGTGTGGATCAAACATTTGTTGTTGAAATTTTGATTAGTTAAATACCAACCCCAATTTTATCTTTGTTAAATTATTAATATGGTCCATCTATCTATTTAATGTCTAAGTACAGTTTGTTGGCATTTTTGTGTCTATCATTTGGAGAGATTGCCTCTCCTTTTCTGTTAGCAGTGCAATCTAATTAATTGTCAAATTTATTTATTTATTTATTTTTAATGTGTATAAGATGTATGATTTTGTGGAACTAGGAATGTGACAATTTAGCTAACTTTTATGGCCAATAGTCTAATACATACACTTCTATCCATAATCATTATTTAATTTCTAATAATGAAGATGGGGTTTTATTAATCTAGCCACTTGGTGATATATAGTTTAAAGTGGTCAAGAAATAATCATGTAGATCTTGGCAGCCATTATGAGAAAATTGTTCAAAGATAAGTTGTATAATTGTCATAAATGATTATTAGGAATAATAAATGACTATTATGTTCACGAAGTGAGAAGGAAAGGAAAAAAAAAAATCTATTTACTTATTACGCCGCCATTATGTAAAGAGTCTAGTTCATTTTTTTTTTGGTGAAAGACGTGCATGCACGTCGGCAAAAACTAGCTACAAAGCTAAGAAAAACTACAGAAGGGAGACAGAGAAAAAGAAAAGAGCGAAATACAAGACAGCATCAATAGCGCGGAAAACAAACGCCCGCCGCTTCCGCCGCAAGACAAGGTCGGGCTTCATCAGGGGGAAATGCCCATGTAGTAAAGAATTCAGGAGATCGCGAGCCACACCTCGCCAAACTATCAGCAACAAAATTACCCTCCCGGAGGATGTGGAACCAATGATATGCCGGGTGCGCCTGCAGAATGTCCTTGATCGAACATATTAACGGATATAGAGTCTAGTTCATTTTGAACTATGATAAATATGTTGAATAGGGGAATGACCCATGGGTTTAATATGTAATTGGTTGTTAATTGTTTAATTTTCGTTAATTATATTTAAAAATATTTTTTAATAATATAGATAGACATCGCATATAATATTACTTTTTCTATCTTGCCAGGTATAAATAGTTTCACTATATGTTACCAACCCAATTGATTATTCTCCTTCGAAGACCACTTCTAAAGCACATTACTTAATTTTACTTACCATGTTTAATAACAAATTATCATATCATTTCATAGTATAATTAAGTAAATTCTCCAATAAGTAGTCTTTCAATACTGCTTCTCATCAGCACATGAGAATATTACACCATATGTTCAATAATAATTATGATTTTCCCCTTTGTAATTGTGTGTCATGGGCTCCCACCATTTCTCTAGCCTGTATAGGCTGTTCCGCAAAAAAAAAAATAATAATTATGATTTCATTATAATCTTCTAATGATTAATTAAATTCCAATAATAAGTAGAGATTCAATTCCATGAATGCATGCATGTGCCACATGGGGAAAAACTTATAACAAATAAATTCTGAGCGCTATATAAATATAATTGATTAATCAAGAAAACGAAAATAATATAAATGGGTTGTACGCAGCGGCGGATCCAGAAAGTTTTGACAGTGATATCTTAAAATAAATGGAAGCCAAGTTGGAATTAGGATTAGAGTCACAATATAAAAAACAAAGAGAAAACCTAAATTGAAAGTGATAATAGTGGTATCACCATAAAATTGAGTGGTTGCACTAAGGCAATTCTATTCAAATATAAAAAAAGTTCAAGCTTAAAATAACAATTTTATCAATTTGAGTGGTATCCCGTGCCACCATTGTTTTGCACATAGATCCGCCCATGGTTGTACGAAACTAAAATTAAAATGTAGCCGGTATGTCTGATGCATCACGCACTTGAAAATTACTCCTAAGAGTTACCTCTTTAATTTAATTATTAGATTAGATTGTGTATATATTTATATATATTTTACACATAAATAAGCACTAATAATAATAATAATAATAATAATAATGATAATAATAATAATAATAATAATAATAATTATTATTATTATTATTATTATTATTATAATAATAAAATAATATGAAGAAGTTTAAACTTATTCTTAATAAATCCTCCAGCATGCAAATAATGGAATATTGGAATGATTTTTAACTCATCTCAATTCTCAAATCCTCTCCTAAATCACTTCATTCGAACAGAGTCTAAATCACTGGTCGTTTCACAAACGAGAAAGAAATGAAAATTTGAAGGGAATCTATAATTGGGCTTAGTCCACTTTGAACCAAGAAATAATCGGCCCATTGATATTACTTCTATATGGCCCATTTATTCAAATGATGGGCTTATGGAAGCCACCATTAGCATAAAATCACACTCCATTGTTCCATTAAAGGGATCCCACTTTTGATGGAATAAATACTCAAATGTAAATTAAGATTCACTATTATTAAATTTGATCCATAAATTATTTGATTATCTCAAATTATCCTATGACTTTCATATTTAGCCGAAATAATCACAAATACATTTAGTATTCAATTTTAGACCCCCAAACCTTTAAATTATTCACTTTTACTCCCATTTTTTTTTTTTATTTTTGCAATTTATTCTTTATTACATATTTATATTTTTAAAATGAGGACTAAATTCCAAAATTTAGAAACTTTTTAGGGTAAAAGTGAACAATAAAAAAGTTTAGGGATCTAAAATTAAAAATTAAATGCATTTAGGATTATTTCGGCTAAAATATAAAAGTTAAAAGATTATTTTGGATAATCAAATTGGATGATAGTGAAATTTACATGACTATTTGGGTGTTTATTCCCACTTTTGATATTGTTTATATTGTCTAAAAACTAAGTAAATATTCAAATATGATCTCGTTAGAATGATTTAATTATATAATTTTAGAATAAATATTTATATAATTTTTACTTATACTTATTTAAAAGATCAAGCGTTAAACAAGTATATTAAATTTAGTAAAAAAAAAAGAAAGCATTCATTTTTAATAGGAAGATAAGATTATAAATATGACAACTCATAAATAAATAACCTATGCTCATAAATGAATAGTATACAATACTCAATTGCAGTAAAATTAAACTACAGACTCATTCAAATTGAAAGAGAATTAAAAGAATAAAAAATAAAAAATCAGAAACTTCTCTTGCTTTTCATTTTTCCTACTTTTTTTTTCTTTTTTCTTTTTATTTGTTTCTTCCTATCATGGCAATTTCAATTGTTGAAGTAATAATATAACCAAAAAGTAAGATTTGTGTGGTGTTTACTGTTTAATTAGTAATTAAAATAAAAAAAAGTAGTGTGCATCTTCTGAACATTCATCAAATTAAATAAAATAAAAAGAAACATGAAATTAGGTAATTTGTTAACCAAGAATTTTATTTTATAGGGTTAACAGTAATCATCTACACTACTCGCTACATATATACATACCGTGGGGAGGAGAATATAGAGAGAAATTTGACTAGGTTCTTTGCTCATAATATTTAACTTATTAATATAATAATTATACACAAATAGTAACTTATTTAATACTACATCCATGCATCGTCATAGAATGCTTTCAACGTAGAATCATTAATACTTGGCCATTAGAGTTGCAATTAATGCCTGATTGGGTAATTACTATATTATTAGCATGTTTGGGAGTCAGCAGATAACATATTTGACCAGCAGATGTGAAGCCATCAAATGGCAAATTTAATTAAAATGATGAGAGGGGAAGAGAAAGAATAATGGGTATTTTAAGTCAGAATTGAATCTGCTCCTTGATATGCTTCGGAACGAAGCAGATTGTATTTTAGCATGTTGTCTTCAATATGCTCATAAAATATGCCATTATTAAACAATAAAAATAGCATATGCATGAGTCAAATCTACTCAAATTCTCTATCTGCTGTCCCATCTATTTTCATCCAAATAGATCCATATTATTGCCAATTGACGATAGTTTAACTTGGACAAATACATGGTACATAGTAAGCTTCAACACGGCCACGTAATAAAATTAGGTCAGGACTGAAATAGATAAATAAATGAACAAGTTATAAATTAAAACTGAATTTTCTATTTATCTAGCGAGCTCATTTTATACTCTGAGTTCATTCGATGATTAATAATAATACATGAATTGGACTGGCAAAGCAAATATACTTATAAGACATACACATTATATTGGATAGAAGGCGATAGACCCTTGAGGGACATCTTTCCAAGATTGTACACGTTAGCTATGAACAAGGAAGGGAAAGTGGCAGAACATGGAAATTGGATAGGTCTGGAGTGGGATTGGAATATACCATTGCGAAGACCGCTGTTCGATTGGGAAAATGAGGTTTGGGAGGAATTTAAAAGGGTACTTGGTAGAATAAGGGTGTGTCGGTTCTTGGAGGATAGGGTAGTCTGGAAATATGAGGGCAATGGCAGGTACTCCCCGAATGCATGCAATAATTTGATGGTTGGAAATGTTGAGGTAGCAGCACAACGGATGTGGAGGCTACTGTGGAAGATCAAAACTCCCATGAAGGTAAAATTGTTGGCTTGGAAGATCCTAAACAAGGCGCTTCCTGTCAAGGTGGAACTATTGAGGACAGGTTGTGTCCAATCTGTTGATGAAATCTGTATTTGTTGTGGAAAGGAGCCAGAAACAATAAACCACCTTTTCTGTACTTGCGATCTTGCTAATTACTTGTGGTATACTGGAGCAGGGTGGTTCGGGGTTGTTTGGGTGAAGCCTGATTCGATTAGAAATCTGTTGGAGTGGTGGTTGTGTGGTGATCAACCGAAAGGGCAAAGGGAAGTATGGCTTATTAGAGGATTGGCAATTGTATGGGGGATTTGGAAATCTCGCAACAAAAATATCTTTAACGGAAAACGCTTGATAATGACAGAAGTGGAGGAAGGAATTAAATGGAGCATCCAAAGTTGGTGGAAGATATTCTCGGCGGAGGCAGGTTCGTTTTCTTTTGGGGCTAGTGGACATTTTTTGGATAACTTTCCTCAGGAGCGGTTGATAAGGATGAAAAATGTTAGAAGGGGTTTAACATGGATTCGGCCAATTGATGGATGGTGGAAGATAAATACGGACGGATCTTCACTAGGTAATCCGGGTCTGGCCGGGATAGGAGGTGTAATCAGAGATGACGGGGGAAATATCTTATACATTTTGTCTGATAATATTGGAGTTTCGGATTCCATAGAGGCGGAACTAAGAGCAGTGAGCAGGGTTTGCCAAGCATTAATACGCGATCAGGGATTCCCATTGCCAAGGTTAATCTTTGAATGTGATTCCCTCAACGTAGTGAAATGGTTGGGCGACCCGGGTATCGTTCCTTGGAGGCTAAGTGAGCACGTCGGACCAGTTGCCGTAGTTATGAAATGTGCTGGGGAGGTACGTTTCCAACATATCTTGCGGGAACGTAATTCTCTCGCAGACCATTGGGCAAAAAATGGGGCTCTCGGACAGGGGAGGATTGAGGTGTGGTTGTAACAGTAGTGGCGATAGGAGAAGCAAAGCTGGATGGGATAGAGGTGCAGTAGGAGGGAATGAGTTGGAAATGGAGTTGAGGGTATTGGGGAGGAGTAGATGATAAAATAGCCTACTGTGGTCAGGAGGGTCGGGTGTTGATTGGGGAGTAAGGAAACCGTATAAAAATGGGATTTTTTCGATTGACCTATATCTTTTCTCTCTTCTCTTCTTTCCCCCTCTTCCCTTTTTTCTTTTCGCAGGTGGAACATTTATCTTTGAAAGGTTGGTGCGCTGGAGGGCGGAAAAATCTTTCTAAGACTGCTGCTGCAATTGGGATGCTCCGATTATGGTCGACGTTAGCTGATCTGGGTATTGATGTCTGAAAGCCATGAGGAATCAAAGCTGTGCCGAGGTGCTGTTCCCATTCTTAAGTCGAACGATGCTGTTCAGAAGGAGTTTCTAGAAGATCCAGTAGTCTGATGGCTGGATGCTACAAATGGTTGGAGATTGTAAATTGATAAGTGTATGCTTCAAAGAG